>BMAU01019528.1:0-1480000 GCA_019973935.1 Trichonephila clavipes | reverse complement strand
TACACACAAACAAATTTAGAGAAATATTGAATTTACTATTTTTTGGAGGCATAATAAATAAACTATCATATGTAAATCAAATTGGAGTTTTGAAAGTGTTTCATAAAACTTTTTACAACTCTACATTTATTAGCATAATGGAAATGAATACATATTTGTGAGTTCAGGATCTGATTGTAGATAACTAATTTTGTCTGATCATTCATCGCAAGAAACACAAGAAACAAAAACAAAATGTGAAACAACGTGACTTCTAAATAAAGCAGAATCAAAAGTTCTGAACTACCATCGCAATCAACATTCTGGATGTTTCCATGGTTATACTGTATATTCACGTAAATCTATCAACCAATTTTCAGAGATTCTCATGTAAACGGGCTGAAAAAAATATCCATAAAGAGCAGGCTCTTATCCCCAGCCGCATTTTGCGCGCTATTTGCCGGTTTGCATGTAAACGAAGCTAATATATTTTATATAAAAACAATTTTTGAGAGATAATTTCAAGAAAAGGATTATTGCAGCTCTCTAAAAAATAAATCCTTAAGGTATTCGACTACGTTCGGAACCATGATTTTGCAAAAGTGTATAAATGGATAATGTTTATGATATTTAGTGTCACTTAGATTAGAAAATGTACATAAAATTATTATAAGAATAGTATTAAAATAAACAATTATTCAAGTACAATATTTTGACAGAAAATGAACATAGAATGACCCATTTTCAAAATATTCTCCTTTTGTGAAAAATGCTTCTATTATAATAATATTCTGCCTGTATATAGCTCAGACCTCTTTACAGAGGCTCAATTAGAATTTTTGAAATATATAACTGATAGAAGGGGATTTATCCATATTTTACGACAACAGAGGGGAGAAATTTTAAGAAAAAACGCCGATAATTATTTCAACTGGTGGTAACTCTGAAAATAATGTGAATTTTAAAAAAATCTAGTTGATCCTCTGTGGAGATGTCTGAGCTATATACAGGCGAAATATTATTATAATAGAAGGATTTTTCACAAAAGAAGAACTTTTTGAAAAAAGGTTATTCTAAGCTAATTTTTTGAGAAATATTGTATTTAAATAATTTTTTTTTTCAAAATGTTCTTAAAACAATTTTATACATGTATTCTAATCTGAGTGACACTAAATATCATAAACATTATCCATTTATACACTTTTTTAAAATCACGGTTCCGAACGTAGTCGCATACCTTAATTGATAGAGCAAATCATTGACACAATTTCAATTCAAATTCGACACATTTTATTTGAATTACATAACTTAACACAAACCTTAAACAAAAAGTTAAATTTTGTTGGGTAATGTAACTGTTGCGGGATACATGGTAAGGAGTAAAAATAATTAAACTTTGAATTAAAATACCTTTATCGACAAAACCCCTCACCCATAAAACTCGAGAACCTAAGAGAGTGCTAATTTGAACTAACCCCAAAACTGTATAAAATCCTAGTCACTAAACAAGGAAAAAACTAATTACTAACACGGAGTTTTTTTATCTCTTCCCCCTCCACAATTGCGTGTTAAAACGTTAACCTTTGTTTCCACATGTTCCTGCACTTCAGGGGGGGTATCTCTGGAAAAGCGGCACTTAACTGTCTTCCTGCCCATTTCTCCACTGTGATGAATAATGCTTTAGAGAGAGAATTTTTTGTTTTTTGCTTAGGTTTACTTCTGCATAGCGTCCTTACATTGTAAAGGCCCGAATATTTATTCTAGAAACTTATATCTCATTCCAATTCGTGATTTAGCTGTTTGCCATAAAAACTATGAATAATCCAGTTTTATGAAGTACTGTTTTGCTGCAAATAAAGACATTGTTGGAATAGTTTTATTTTGCACCAAAAATAAATTGTTTGTTCTAATTATAGTGATTTTTAAAATATATGTACATGTACTCTCTGTCTCTCTATGGGCTTTCAGAAAGTAGTTTACACTCGAACACTGTAGAAGAATAACACGTCATTGAGACAAATAGAACAACACATTCTCTAAGCACATACGGGTATATTAAGCTCTTTCTCTACATAAACTCTAGCTCGCTACAAGTGTTTGTCAGAACGTAGCACTAATCACTAAAAGACTTAACAATAGAAATCCGTTCAATGGTCATTGAGCTAACTTATAGCAGTTTTCTCTTAACTTGGTCATTATTGGCAAAATGGCATCTTCTCAGACATTTTTTCAATTTGCGGAACTTACGGAAATCCAGGATAGGTATTGCACAAGGTGTGTTGGGATCAATATTGTTGCTCTTCATTGTCTTCCCAAATCAGTCAAGTAAGTGCGGGGCCGTCTTTGAATTGTGCTAGAACCATTTGATTGAAGTTCGACGTGACATTGCATAGGAACCATACACTACCGATATTTCATTGCTAATTTCCATGCAATTATATTTTTCACTCAAGAATTATACTTTCCAATGACTTTATAGTTGAAGTACATTTGCAATTGACGAACGATTTTATTTACCCATTACGCAGCAATAATTTTTCATTACTTGAACGAAAACGCCACTGTCATAAATCATTGACCTCCTCTCTTTTCTGAACTTACAGTGATCTTGTTGCGAAATGATGCTATATCTTGTGGAACAAGAGTAACTAACTTTCTGAATACGTGTGACACCTATGGATATATACGTATAATAAATAAACAGTCGGCCCCCGATTTGATGAATTCATAGGTACCGAATACTTTATTCGTTAATACGGGCTATTTGCAGCATGGTGGTTTAAAAGAAATACAATTTTTTGCACATACCTTTTGGAAATTTTATAATAAGTATCTACACAAAAAAACATCCATACGTAGAAATTACATACTTTTTATTCAGTAACTAAAAATGCTGTTAGTGAATCAATACACACCAGTTAATTGGAAATTTTGATATGCTAATAGGTGTTTGCCAGTCTTGTTTAAAATTCTTGACTCGAAAGAACTCTTTTTCGATTTTATGCAGATACCAAATACTGCTTTATTTACATCTTTCTACATGATATATATTTTCACAGTTCCATATAATGTTAAGCGTTAGAAAAAATAACAATTTTAGCAGGAGTCTCATTATCAATTTCTAGATCAGAATCGCTATTCATTGGCTTTTACATACCAAGGATTTCCTGAGCTTCACAATTTACAAAAAGAAAAATTTCTGCAAAATCTTATGTTTCATAATCTTGACTTCTTTTAAAAAGGAAGAAAATGGTAAAAACTCATAAAATATCCCTCGAGTAGTGGAGTTGGATAAGAAAGGCATTTCCTGTTCTATTCAAAACTCACGTGATAGGTTACACCCATGACTCATCTGCGCCACTAAAATCTAAGGCTGAGCCCTTTCTCGTCAAAATTTGCTTAAAAAATTGTCTTATGCTGTCCCATACAAAAAGGATGCGTGAAGATCCCCTTGGATCTCACTTTGAGAACGAGAATAATTTTGAGTCAAAGAAGAACCAGTAGCCATTTTTATGAATAACTTTCTTTATTTGGTTATCTTTCCCAAATAGAATCAAAGACTTTTAATAACAAATAATTCAAATAGCTTTATGAGGTTTAAATGGGACTTTCTTTTATATTAACTTAAATATTTACTGATCCAATTAATTAACAATTAGAATATCGATCACGCAGAGATTACCGCAATAAGAGATCCCAGAATTATATTCAATAATGTTCCTATTGAACATTTAACTTTAATCTCACTCCTAATATAAAACTTTAATGAGACTTTAATTATAAATCAATATTTACCACACTGAATCTCAGCTCTTCCTGAGCCTAATTTATCCACCTAGAAATTTTCAATAATAAATCTCTAACTTCACTATTATAACTTCCTGCTTCAATCTCTCTCTCCTACTGCCTCTCACTTTACTATTCCGTTTGACTTAAATACTTTATCTAATCTGCATAACACGGAATCCCTGTCCTCTTTTTGGAGCTGATTGGAAATAGGTAGGGAATTAAATTTCCCTAAAAAAGACTTCTCAGAAGGTTAGTGATAAAGTTCCGTATAGATTTGTCCCAGATGTACCACTTGATGAGAAATCTAATTTTTTCTATTTCAAACTATTAAAAAATAATTTTTTTTCGGCAATTGAAATAATTCGTTAATTCTGGATTTAATATTCGTTAAATAGGGGGATTTGCATTATTGGGAAGGGAGAATAAAACTTTGTTAAACAGGGATTCGGTAAATTGTGTCCAACTGTATACATATATATACATATATGTATATATATATATAGATAGAGAGAGAGAGAGAGATTAAAAAAGTAAAAAAAAAATCAGATTTTTTTTTATATTAATTACTGAAAATGTTTTAAAAAAGAGAATATTCTGTACTATATCGATATAGCATTTTTGCGTGGGATAGGAATATAAGTATTTATTACTTTAAATTATTTTTATCCATATCATTTAGCAAATGAAAAACTGAATTAAAAGTCTGTTCTTTCCTACCCTGTCCATACTACAAAAACATAATTTTAAATGCTATTAATGAAGAATTATAAATATCCATAATTAATTGAAATATTAAATGTAAATCAGCAGTCTTTAAAACGTTTATTTAATTTTTCAACTTAGATTCAAATATACAAAGCCCAGAGATGTAAATGAATTTATTGTAAGGCTTGAACGTTCAAAATGCTAAATAAAAATAAACAAATAGTTTCCAGACAGTGTTTATTCTGTAAGTTTAAAAAATATCTGTATACACGTACAAAAATGTGTGCGTTTTTCGTTTATTATTTTTCATGTGCACCGTTATAAAATATACAACATTATCATCTGATTAAATGTATAAACTGTTCATATATGATAACTAATGCATTTATTCGTTTCTAAGCAGCATCGCAAATTGTAAACAAATTTTTGAGAAAAATGAAAATTAGTATAAAATGCTTATCGATATCCAATTTTACATAATTAAAATAAATTTAAAATGAGAACTGCTTATAAATGAATACAATCAGTAGTATAAACTTTTAAATACATACATGGACCTGCAATTTCTTTAATTGCACCACCCAACAAGTTCTATTTCCTTCGATTCAAAACCGCACCCAATTTCCAGTAGCATTAATATTAAAAAAGTGCGACTTACATTCGAGTAAATACGGTAATTATTTCCAATCACAATGTGATGTAATTAATTAATCGATTATTGGCGAAAGACCTTATCATTAAGAATTACTGTTAAGTGACAAGGAGGACTCTTCACAACCTTTCATCATGCTGTAATGAAGACTTTTAGCCTCGACAAATTTAGTGTGCATTCCCTTACTAAAAGTTGGTTCTATAATGGCAATGAATTAATGTGTGCTACATCTAAAATTAAACTAATAAAATATCAAGTGCATTTTGAAAAATTTTAAAGTAGATTTTTTAAAAACTTTTATTTTGATTATTAGTATGATTAAAAAATAAACAAAAATTTATCTTTTCATGAAATAAATTGTCAACAAAAGGAGATTTAGCTACATTCCGTACTAAACGTAATCCTCATACGTCCCCAGAGACCACCAGAAAAGAACAAAATGCGAAAAAGAAAGACACAAATCCTAATCACCAAGAGACAAGATGCGTTAAGTAACTTTAAAGCAGTTTTAAATAAGATTTTCTAAGAGGATTTTGTTCTTAATTGAAAATTCCGCGACTTTACAGCTCCATTCTAAAATAAAGTGTAAAAAAAAGAGTAAACAGAAGGATCTTAAGCACTGCTTAGTTCATAGAATCAATAAAAAAAGTATGAATGGTAAAACAGAAAGAGAGAGAAGAACATTTTTATCAAAACTATAAACGACAATAAAAATTTATCCACATCTATGATTCAAATCATCCAAGTTTGTTCAGAGACACACAAGTCAAGTAACAGTAAGATGATTTTTCACGATTTTTTTAAAAAAAGTTGTTAGAGTAACTTCATGTAATATGTGATGCAGTTTAAAACTATACGATATTAATTTTTTATACAGTTGAACCTGTATTTGTGAGGTTGATAGTAACCGCATAAAAATAACCGCACAAAAACTATTCGAAAATTTCATGAATTCTTATATATAACAAGCAAATTCATCGAAATACTGCAGAATTTTTTTATGTGGTCGCACAAAAATAAAATCGCATAAAAATGGACCGTTCTAAAAAACAGATTCTACGGTATATATTAAAAATGTAATTTCTTTTCACTCAGAAAAATTTTGGATACCATGTTGTCACGAAAACAAGATAGGGTATTATGTTAATGTTTGCTACAAAAGACAAAATAGAACTAATTTTCAGGGAATGTCTTATTTTCATGTACAATGTGTAACATTTGCTCACGTTCAAGAAATACATGCGGCCGTGGTAGTCTAGAGGCTATGGTCACGGGCTCGGAGGCGGGGGGGCACTTTACTAGTTTGAGTCTTTGTTCTGCTGAGAGAGAAGAACCGCCATGTAGAGGTGGCTGATACACCTTAAATATGTAGAGGTCATTCCTTCCGCAGGCGTGGTAGTTTGGAGAGAGCTTCCAATTTAGTTGTAGGCCTCGTAATTTGACCGAAGCTAAGAATTACCAGGTCCGTCCTCTACACCCTTCGTGTTACGACGTTCACTCTCTCTCACGTCAGAAATACATTTCTTCAGGATCAAGAAATAATAAAAAATGAACAAAATCATTTATTCTGATGCACCCATGCTGTTGTCTTCTGGAACATCATCATAAAGCTCCAAGTTATAAATTCCAACTTGAATTCAGTTTTTCTTTTTTTCTTCACAGCTTCATTTTTTATAAAACCACATTGGCTCTTACCTTTCCTATTTATCAATAAAACTATCTTCGAAGGAACTCATTTTGCATACGTAGACTGCTCGTAAGGGAGTGGCAACTCAACTGTCCGTTATTTTACGCATGCATTCTTCACCCCAATGACGAATTGTAGGCTCGTAGGCTTCATAAATTTTCCTTTTGCTTTCTCTCCATTTTATTTGCACCATTTTATTTTGACTTGTTTCTTACACTATCTAGAGTCGGGCGCAATGCAGTCCTGTGAGAATCTGTATTGGATCAACTTTTTCTGCAAGACAGTGATTCGTGAGTTTGGCACGGTGTGAATGCTGGACCACAAGCACATCTCTTCGATTACCTCGTAAAACAAAAGGTAAAATTAAACTGACTCAGTTTCTTAATGCTATTTGCTTGTATTGAGCTTTTCCAGAATGTCAAAAACATAAATTCCTGAAACACGTACTCTATTGCCTTTTTCTCCCCTCTCCTTATCAGATGATTAATAGGGAATATCTTTCCACCGATATGGAATGTCAAACTACATGTAATGCATGCACTTTCGTAAAGAGTGAAGGGAATTTATATTGCAAAGGTACTTCTCTGATCAATGGTAGTTTGAAACTCAGGGCCCCAAAAACTTCAGTTTCATCCACAGTAAACATTTCCGAGAGTTAATGAGAGCTTATAGATGTAGATGTCATCGACAAAATACTTGAATGCAAGTGAGTGTTTAATCTTCCATTTTGAAAAATGTTATCGATGGTCCATGAGAAAGTTGATATCCATTCACCCAGTGTTTTCTATTGCCTTAGAGACAGTTCATATTGCTGAAAAAAGCCACCCTCCTAGTGCTGTCGATCTTAAAGAAGGAAACTCAATGTTGCCCTGCCATTTTAAGGGTAAATGCTTCAAAAAAAAAAACTTCCTTTGCTCTTCTGTCTGCAATCTGTTCACAGCCAATTCGAGAAATAATGGCTGTAAACTATATTCATATTTATACTTCTTGGCGTTTCCTTCGCCCACCGTTGGTTGTAGTTTTTGTACTCGGATCTTCACAATCTGGGACCATTCGTTAATCCAATATTATCTCTGTAGAAGGCTGGGAGGATTTTATCCTTGTACTCTTCCAATATTCGAGTGTGCTCGAATACTTTCTTGTACTCGAAGGAATAACCGATTTTGTCTGAGCATCAACATTTATTTTGCTTTAAAATTATTAATAAATCATGTGCTAAACATCCATTGATATTGAATCCATTGATTATTGAATACTGAAGATTCTAATTTGTCACGCACTTACAAACATGCCTGCTTTAAATGTGCATGTTAGTTACGTCTGCTCATGTCTGATAACGCACATTTCTGGCTAATGATCCTAATTAGGTCTAGTTTTAGGAGTAAGCCTTGTTTTGGGAGTACCTTGAAATATTATGCTAGGAATTATTTTTATTAGGTGGAGAATTAGGTTATTGTGGGGAAACATGGTATTTTAAAATATTTTTGCCTCGTGTATTAAATTTTAACACTTATAAACTATGGGGCGTATGTACAAATATATTTCAAAGACGTTTCTTTTTAAATATCAGCACATTGAAAGCAATAAAAAAGTTTTAAAGTTCAAACTTAAGCATGCATTGAAACTTCTAAATGGAAATTTAGTTTAAACAGGAAAACATTTCTGACATAATATCGTGAAACATATCTAAGTATTATGTTTTCCAAACACGAAAATGTATTTATTTTAAAATTCAAATAAGTGGCAGGACTTAAATAGGTCGAATAACAACTTGAAGAAAAACCATTAAAAACAGAACTGATTTTTCAACAACCACAAACTTAACTTCAGGAACAAAAAGAAAACCTATGACATCGAAGCAAAAGAAATCATCACGGATAAAAATCAGAGAAGAGGGATATAAAGTTAATGTATCGTAAATGTAGCAGATAATAAGCCCAATTGTTCACTTGAAGACGAGACGCGATTTTAAATATTTATAATGTCTTCGTCTTTATATGACGTAAGAATCTTCATAAACGTGTACTAATTTCAATGATCTTCATTTTATACGATTGATTTGACATACCTCTTTAAAGATCTTAAAATAATTTCAAAAGATGATTATCCTCGTTTCGAAGGAATATTAAGCTCTATTCGGATATTGAGGGTTGTTCTTATAGGCTATTTCTCTGATGAATTCAAAGCTTAATTATAAACTGAAAGCTTGTTAGGTTAACCTTTACACCGGCTGTTGAGTCTTCGTCGTTTCTTTCTTCCGCTAGCGCATTGGGTTTTTACGCTTTCTCCACAATACGCTTTTTGTGAAAAGCATGTATTGTAGAAAGCGCTTATTTATTTATTTTCCAGAAACGTGAGTTAAGTACAGTTGTTGTTATTTAACCTTAATTTAATAATCAAAATAGTTAATCCTAAATAATAAATAATTATAAATAGTTAATAATTAGTTACTAAATTGATTATATATATAAACTCATGTCCATAAATTAAGGATAATTCAGAATCACACAGAAATTGAACTCTAAAATAAAAATTTCACCTGTAGAATTATCACACACATCTTGAAGAAGAATATGCAAATTACAGGAAACCACAAGATGGCGCGGATAGCACGTCACAATGACGAGAGTGTAACAGAGGGGTATATAAGGAATGGTGGCAAAGAAGTAAAATTGTTCCCAAGCGCTTTAAAGGCCTTTCAGTGCAATAACCGCATAGTTATGGCACAAGGGAAAATTTTGGATGGTTTTTTTACGTGCTAGAATTATTGAACGACGAGAATGTGGACGTACCCAGCTGGAAGTATCCGAGGAACTTGGAATCGCCCAGAGTGTCATCTCCAGGCGAAATACAACGCCGAATGAGGACCGGTATATATTTGGCAGTTACTGCCAAAAGAAACAGACGGAGCACAGCATCAGACCTGTCTCGTCAGCTCTCTTCAGCTACCGGTACGACAGTTTCAAGGCAGACCGTGTACAGACGCTTAGGGCACATTGGTCTATATGCTCGTAGGCCTGTCAGATGTGTTCCACTTACCGCAACTCACTGTCGTCTGCGATTAACCTGGAGTAGAGAGCATGCATTGTGGACACCACAACAGTGGTTTTGTGTGATGTTTTCCGACGAGTCCAGGTTTAGTTTGCAGTCTGATTCTCGCCGGACTTTAATATGGAGAGCGCCAGGTTCCCGTTACCACCAAGAGAACACCATTGAACGACACCGTTACGATGGTGCAGGATGGCTCGTTTGAGGAGGAATTATTCTTGGTTCCAGAACTGACCTGCATGTTCAGAGTGTAACGATGACAGGCCGCAACTATTGGGATGTCATTCTGGAGCAACGTGTCCGTTTGTTTCGGAGCGTCATGGATGCTGAATTTCTGTTTATGGATGACAACACTTGTCCTCACCATGCAAGCATTGTAGACGAATGCCTTCAATCGCAGGATATCACCCGTATGGATTGTCCAGCATACTCACCGGACTTCAATTCAATAGAGCATGTGTGGGATATGTTTGGCCGATGAATTGCAGCCTGTCAACCGCCTCCCACCTCTCTACCGGAACTTCGGAGGGCATTTCTTGATGAGTGGTGTAATAGTCCCCATCATCAGATTCATAATTTGATACTCAGCATGCCTAGGCGTTGCAAGACCTGTATTGCATCGTCAGGGAGACATACTCCTTATTAACCATCATACTGACCATGTTATATGGTCAGTATGATGGTTAATATACTGTACTACAGTATACTGTTTTTTGTAAATAGGTTCTTTTTTTGAAATTTGCTCCAGGGAGTAAAAATCACAATTTTTATTAATTATGTCAAACATATAGCATCTTTTTTGCTCTTTACCTTTTGTTTAATAGATAGACTTTACAAATAAGTCATTTGTTTTGCTTCTGTCTCTTTCTTTGCTGGAACTTCATTATCCTTAATTTATGGACATGAGTGTAAATAGTACTAAATAAATAAAATATTTTTAAGAAGGTATACATATTGTTTACATAATATATGTATTGTTTTGCTTGGAAATTTTTTAAAGTATGACATATTTTCAAACAAGATGATATTTATAAACCCACCTCACACTGACGCCATTTCACACCTAAAAATGAAGTACTAATTCACTTGAGATATTGTATTGGAATATCTATCATATAGTTTATTTCTACCATCTATTAATGAAATAAACAACTACTTTAGATAGCTATAAAACTTTTTGTAACGTTTGCAACAGCGTAAAATCCAAAAAGACAGTTGTAACGCGTCCTGAACGTTGAGAGATAGATTCAGATGAATGCTCTCAGCACGTTCGTCTCGGCAAAAGTGTTAACAAGAAATAATTTTTCTTTTGTTTTCCTCTTATTATAACTGAATGTTTTTCTTAATAAAGAAACAGTGTCTAATCCCATTTATCCAGTATAGAATTCGAGTGAAATCTTTGCGGATTAACAATCATTTTTATTATCAGAGTTTCCAATATTAATCCATTGTGTGAATTCGTTAATCTTATTCATTTTTGTTCTTAGGTTTTATCGTATCAGAAATGTTTTTATACTGTTGCTTTTGTTTCATAAGTGCGAAATTAATTATTTGCTGCCGGCAACCTTATAAAAAGGAAAAATAATCTCATTACTTTAAAAACCTAAAAAAATATGTCTTTTTAATAATAAGAACAAGTTTAATTACAAGCGTGCAACACACAAAAGAATTGTTATAGATAAAAAATAATTTATAAGTCACACAAAAAAATGTGGACTATATTCTTATTTAAGAATACGTTTTTGTGTTTGTTGATTGTCGCGATTTGAAAACCCCAGAGGAAGAGCAATTCTTTTGCGGGCAGAAATACAAAGTATAACTCTTTTTTTCTTCCTGTCTTAAATCTTATAAGAATTATCCTTGATAATCTGTCCGTTTCATCAACAGTATTTCTTTTTAAAGCGTATGATTTTTTTCTTCGTAAGTTTTAAAAAGCAATTAATTGAAAGATAATTAATTTAGCGCTTGTGTGTGTGTGTGTGTGTGTGTGTGTAATTCAGATTATTGTTCTTGCAATTTTAAATGCTTTTTCAATTTTAACACACTGAAAATCAAACCAGTTGTTTATCGAAACACATGTGTATCACACATATATATATATATATATATATATATATATATATATAAATTTCTTTTATTTTAATATTCAAAATATCATTATAATTAGTGTGTATTTAAATTATTAAATGAATATGATTTTTCTATCACCCAGAAGTATATCATATAGTTTGCACATACAAATTTCACACAAGTGCTGTTGCCATGGCAGCCTAGTGGTTATGATCATGAATTCGTGGCTGGTGTGTGGCGTGTTCGAGTCCTGGGGCCACTGAAGACCCGTCAAGTAGAGAGACTGATACACAAGGAGAGACTGCAAGGGGCACAAAGTCACCCCAGGCTCACGAAGTCTTCAATTCTTAGAAAATTATTCGTTTATTTCAAATGACCTTGTCGGTATTCTCCAATATGACAATCTTCACGGGAACAAAAATTTTTTTGTCCCATATCTCCCTTTTTTAGGAGTGGCAATCATATCTAAGGTACTTAGGGTGACTGAGTTCCCCACGTGACCACATTTGTTCCAAGATATTTCCTAACAGACTACATTCTTCGCCTGTGAACTACTTAGTGGTTTTGATTGGTATATTGTGCGAATTGTTATGGTTTATAAATGTAAATTAACAGAATATAAAAAAATGGAGCATGTCTGCAATCTCTATAGGATGCAGTTGAAACTTCGGAAAAAGAATTGACAAAACAAGGGCAGAAGAACCTGATGAAATAATGAATAGTAATAATGATAGCGAAAGTAAATTATAGAGAAACGCGAGGGACATGAAGCGTTTGAGTCTAAAGGAAGATTTTGCAAAAAAAAAGCTACATAAAGATTTCCAACAAAAAATATATCAAACCACAAAAAGATATCAAATCACAAGGCACACCCTTGTGATATACTTCTGCTCTTCTTGCTTGTGTAAAAAGCCTTTTCTTGCTTTGTATTTTTGACACAAGCAAGAAAAAGCTCAATGTGGAATTTGTCGATCATCTAAGGACAGTAAAATTACAATAACTGGCACAAAATATGACAGTTTGGCCAGTAAAAATAATTCCTATAATGCTAGCAAAAAGTGTCTGTAATATGTGTCCTTTATTAAAGCTACACATGTTTGAAATAATTTAGTTCAGTTTGATTGGATTTTATCTCAAATTGTCAAAGAAAAATTGAAAAGTTCTAAAAGCAGGTAAGTATACTTTCTCTTAACTGCATTATTCATTGCAATTACGGTTTTTATAGTGTGCAAAAAAATTGTTTTAAAAACAGGATTGGGGTGACGCGTAACCATTAACATTAGTATCTAGTGCGTGACTTCTGCTGGGTTAAATCTATAGAGCTGAGGTTCCTCCCGTTTGCATGGTGTGGTAGCTACTTGATTGAGGCTCAAAATTATGAAGTCTGTCGCCAATAACCCTCGCGCTGATTTTTATTACAGAGTTGAAATAATTTTCTCTTATTCAAATGCTGTTTTCAATATTTTAACTTTAAATATTGTTATTGGATCTGACACAATATGAATTATTAAAATTTTAGTCAATTCAATAAAAATTACATAGATTTAAGTTTGCAAAATAAATAAAACTAGAATCTGAAATAAAAACATTAGGTAAACTACGATCAGCATATTCCATATATTTTACTAGGTATCTTGGAATACCATTTGTATTTCTAGGAACAATCTCTTATTGATTAAAAACGGAGGATGTTCGTGACCAAAAAATCCCCCACAAAGCTCTTTCACACATTGTAACCGGTTTGCATCCTGTCCTCTTCTCAGAGAACTCTAATCTATCTTATTATATTTTCAGTTGTTGTCTCCTCCCTCTTGCCTCTCAATTCATCCAACGGCCCCTTAAGACCCGTAGAATCGTAAATTTTCTTCTTGCTACCAATCTATTTATTTAAATCCTTTTGAAGGTTCTGCGCAAAAGGCTGTCTACCTAGTGTTACTCATACGAAACGTGAACCCAAATAAATGAGATATAAATATTACCTGAAACTTCATAAACTGATGTTTTAATTTCGTGTACAAAGAATACCTTGCAATTTTTGATAATTTCGATGTGTGTTGCTGAAAAATCAATGATGGAGTTTCTGAAATAGAAGTATTTATTTTGGGAATGAAAGAAAATAAATTATTCTTATCGATTGATGCGCGCTTTGGCTCAATTTTCAATTATCTTTTCGCAGGTAGCTACAACATTTGTTTGGACTCGTAGGGCAAGGAATTTACTTTCTCTCAATTTGAATTCAGTTCCCAATAGGGCTTAAAAATATATATGGTTGTTTATAAATTTGTAGTGTGTGTGTTGATTACTCTATTACGTTACATTTTTAAACAAGATTAATAATGCAAAAAGTTTGTATTGAGAGAATAATGCTATTTAATAATGAAATAGATTTAATTTATCATTAAAATATAAATTGAATGAAGAAAGTTTGACAAACAGTCAGCCCTATGATGATTGATTGATTTTTTAATTAACATCACAACTTTTAGCTTCTTGAAAACGGCATTGTAAATTTTAACCACGTTCAGGTGACAAGATGCATCCTGCTCCAAGTTGCCATACCACACTAACGAGTGGCTGCTACAGATTTAATGCGCATTGGCCTTACTTTACACCGAGAATTGATGTTTATTTTAGGGACAAACCTGGTTCTTAATGACACTAAAAATACACCATATAAATGGATTAAATTACTTTTAATCGGTTGAGGCTCATAATCCTCACATTAAGGTGTCCGACTACGTTCGGAACCGTGATTTTAAATGGATATTTTTCATGATATTTAGTGTCACTTAGGTTAGAATACATGTATAAAATTTTTTAAGGACATTTTGACAAAAAACATTATTTGAATACAATATTTTGGCAAAAAATTAACTTAGAATAATCTTTTTTCAAATGTTCTCCTTTTATAAAAAATGCCTCTAAAATAATAATATTTCGTTTATATAAAGTGTAAAGACTTCTCCAGAGAGTCTGAACTAGGATGTTTGAAAAATTCACATTATTTTCAGAGTTACCACCAATTGAAATAGATATCAGCGTTTTTTTTCTTAAAATTGTTCGTTTCTGTTGTCGTAAGATATGGATAAATTCCCTTCTGTTATATGTTTCAAAAATTCTAGTTTAGCCTCTGTAAAGAGGTCTGAGCTATATACAGGCAAAATATTATTACAATAGAAGCATTTTTCACAAAAGGAGAATAGTTAGTTCATTTTTTGTCAAAATATTGTACTTAAATAGTTTTTTATTGTAATAATATTCTTAAAACACAATTTTACTTACATTTTCTAATTTAAGTGAAACTAAGTATCATAAATATTATCCATTTATACGCTTTTGCAAAATCCCGGATCTGAACGTAGTCGGATACCTTAAAGAAATATGAAAGTTTGGAAAGAGGATGCCAGCTGAGGTGTCATCCTCCGTCACTTAAATGAGATTCAAATTATGGGGGTCTATAAAATATATTATGAGGTCGATGAAAATATAAAATGAATGGAAAAGGTTTGATAGAGGCAGTTAGAGATTGATGTTAATTGATTTATTGTTTAATTAACGTCGCAACTTTGAGCAACGTGTGGTTTATTGGCAACCTCATGTTGAACATCGGACAACTTCGAAGGGTGACGTTAACGAAACATGAAATCGGTCTCCAGCATTTATGTTACATAATAGTTGGAGAAAAAAATGAGCTTGTGTTTGTAGCAAAAAAATACGAAAATCTAAAGTTTTTCATCTTTTTGAAGAATGTAGTTTAAAATTTTGCATCAGTTTCAGTTTATTTAGTTAATTCCCTCGACATGATACGTTTATTTTTATGTAAATGTGCAGTAAAACATTTAAAAATGTAATGTTAAGCTATACAAGTACATCCCCATTTATTTTAAATGATTACACCAAAAAAGTATCCGTAATAATTTTCAGAACAAATCCTACATTTAGAAATCCGAGTGAGCAAACAAAAACTAATATTATGCGTGAAGCAGTTTTACGTGAGTTAATAATCACAAGGCAGATTTTATCAATTTAATTTTTGTAAATGATTAGATTAGCGAAAGTTTTATTAATTCTAGATACTCTAATCAACTATAGAATCTAATCAAACAAAAAATGCAGTAAGGGAAATATGCGTAGGAGAAACTAATTAATTTCGTAGCGGCGTTTCAACTCTCACAGCCGTGACCACAGCACAGCTTTGGGTGATCGAAAATAACTGGATTCTGTGCCCTGTTCTAAAATTAGATACTTCCCTTCAGACGAAGGATCTTTGATGTTTTAAGTACTTCTGTCTAAGAAGGTTTGTGTTGCTTTCTATTATTAATGAGTTTTTGTTCTAAAGTTTGTTCATGGATTAGACTGTAAATAGGATTAGGTATGCCAGTATCTACCAATCATTGATTGAGAATTCCTAAGGTATCTGTGAATACAAATGTTTCGTTTAGTAACCGCTGTATAAAGAAAGGATATTATCTAATTTGTCTGGTTCTGTAAGAAA
This sequence comes from Trichonephila clavipes, assembly GCA_019973935.1. NCBI lineage: Eukaryota > Metazoa > Arthropoda > Arachnida > Araneae > Nephilidae > Trichonephila > Trichonephila clavipes. The sequence goes on along the minus strand of BMAU01019528.1, from coordinate 1,463,575 downwards.
AATTTATATATTTTCCTTGAGTTACATGAAATCTTGTTTCTTGAGGAAGAATGGGGTGGGGCTATGAGCTTTTAAAAAATGTGCATATATTACAAAAGAAGAGAATGTGACACCTGAGCACAGGTAACCCCTCTCTACTCCTAATTTCCATGACACACCAACGGGAGGACATCTGAGCCTCGAAGTAGTTAACGTGCGTATATTTGTCTCGTATATTTGTCCTCATCCGATCTCTCTCCCTCCTGGTTTTCTTTCCTTCCCCATTGATGCTTTCAAGAACCCGTATGAGTGAGAAGTGTATAATGAAATAGGTTCCAAGGTTGGTTTATTTCTATCGGGGCTTTTCCTTTAAAACGTATCTCTTTAAGATTTAGGATTTTAATTCTGTCTTTCTGGCAGAGTTCTTTGCCATCGGTGTCTCTGTCTGTTGGGCAGTTAACCATAATACTAAAATTCATATTTATATATGCTGATAGTTTCTCCTCTATTATTTTTTTTAAAATCTTACAAATAAATTCAGTTATCTCAATTCTATTAAACTTAAATTGATTCAATTCAGAAGTTTCTTAATTTTTACTGGGTCAATGTTCATAAAAATTACTTTTATAATGATTACGCCGATTTTTGTGCAAAAAGGCTGTGTGCGAAGAAAGTGTTTTCGGTTCCTGATCCCTCTGTCCTTTCTCTCTAGTTCCTTAAACAAATTTATCCTTGAGTCTTGGATATCATCTTGGATTGATTGCAACATGGGATTAAGGGTCAAGCGCTTTTTAAATAAAAATTGAAATTTTTGATATTACCATCTCTAAATATTTGGTGCCTTTCGTAATTAACGATAGCCCTTTCTCCACTTACTTGCACATATTCAATCTCCTTTCTTCTCCATATTGCATATGTGGGTCGCCCGGGGACACCACCCTTTACGCATTCCACTGTCCTTTTACTGCCGATCACATCTTATTAATCTCAATCGGAATGCTCTATCCCCTTGGGTTAGCCCTATTATTAATAATCGTACTATCTACAATAAATTATTTTTTTGCTTAGCTGTTTACAAATCTATATGTGAAAGGTTATCTTATATCCTCCTTTCCCTCCCCCTCCTTTCTGTTTCTTGACCTGCACATCTTGTTATTATTTTTCAACTTTTTTTTAATGTAAAATGTACTTTGTTCTGACTTTTTGTCGGTCTGATCCCGCCTTTTTGTCCAGATTCAAGTCAAGTCAACACCCTTCCTACTTTCTTTCTGCTAATCAGAAGGTCTCTGGCTTTTGTTCTGTCTTGGATGTTGCTTTCTTTGGCTTGGGGTGCAAAGTTATAGCAGAAGGGTGTGGAGTGGATGTGATACCTTTTCCCCTTTTGTAGCCAGTTTCTTTTCTAGACATACCATTTGGCCACATGTCAAATTCCAGCGGCTATTTCTTCCCATTGTGAGGGTCTCGCATCTATTGCTCTGCGGGAACTGGCTCTACTGCTTTCTTTTCGAAATTATTATAGAAAATATATGTATATATAAGTTTAGACCTTCACTCTCTGTAAACTAGCATTCCTCCACTCCATTCTTTTGAATTCCATCATAGGATTGATATCCCTGTGTATCTTATTTCTTTTTCAAGGTCTCTCTTGTCTCTTTAGTGAGACAGCATATGTGTGTTTGTGTTTGTGGGTTTTTTTGTATTTGCATTGTTATTTTTGATGTAAAGTACATTTACTGTACCTGACACACTACTGGCCATTGAAATTGCTACAGCAGGAAGAAATGTAGATAACAAAATGATATTTATTGGAGAAATTTATTATGCTGGAAATAACAAGTAATTAAATTTTCCAGAAATGTGAGTACATAGGTCCTGAGAAATCAGTATCCAGAACAAGCACCTCTGGCAGTAATAACAGCGCATATACGCTTCGCGGCATCGAGTCAAACAGAGATTAGAGGGTATGTACAGGTGCAGATGTCCATGCAGCTTCAGCACGATGCCACAGCTCATCAACCATATTGACTGGAATATGGTGACAAGCCGGTCAGACGACAAACATGGACCAAAGGTTTTCTATTCACAAAAGATCTGGTGAAAGTGCAGGTTAGGGCAACAACCGAACATTTACAGTATCAAGGAAGGTCTGTACAATATCAGCAAATGCGATCGTGCATTATCCTGCTGAAACGTAGCGTTTAGCAGGGCTTGAATAAAAGGCAGAGCCACGAGTCGTATCACACCAGAAATGTAACGTGCACTGTTCAAAGTGCTATCAATGCTAACAAGAGGTTACTGAAACGTGTATCCAGTAGCATCCCATACCATTACGCCAGGTGATGGACCAGTATGACGATGACGAAAGCACACTTCTAATGTGCGCTCAACACGATGCCTCCAAACAAGGCAGCCATTAGGAGGACGATTAAACAGATGAAAGGAGTCCCCAAACGAATGCGGATATGTACATATACTGCTCAAACTTCTCAATGGCCCAAAATATCTTCTCTTTCTACTGCACACCCTCCTAGAGTTTTTGCCGGGAGTACCAGCTACCTCGCAACAGAACGTGTGGTTCATCCACGATGGTCGACATACACATTTTTCGAATGCAGTGTGAAGCATGCAGGGTATACCATGACAGTTATATTGCTTGGCCTCCACGCTCCCCGGACCTCAATCCCAATTATTTCTTCTTGTGAAGCCCTCTAAAATCACTTATATATGAAACATTGGTGGCTATTGGTGAGGATCTCATGCTCTCACTTCAGCTTACGCTTCAGCAGCATCTCACTTCACTTCAGCTTACGAGTACATCACCCGCATACCATATTTGTTTGAATGTGTCCAACAGTCGTTCGTCAGTCGGTGTTGGGTGTGCTATGACCTACGCAGCTGCAACCTCAAATAATTCCTCAACAATAACAATTGCTGTATTTCTGATAATGAATTGTTCGGAATTTTAAACATGTTTTACGTCTAATAAATGTATTTCTTACCTCTCATTGCCCCTCATTGACGGGTAGAAAGATTACGTACAAAATAGAAACTGATTAAAATTTCAGAAAAATTGAATGATTTATTTCAGAGTTACATAGTTACAAAGTAACGAGCTCAATAAGGTGTTGATCCACCTCTAGCATGGATGCAAGCTGCCGCACGACGTGGCATATAGTGATTAAGCATCGTGATGGTCTCCTTCAGTATTTCTCGCCAAGTTTGCTCCAATCTTAGGGACAGGTCATCGACATTCCTTGGTAGATGCAGTCGCCTTTCCATCATATCCCAGGCATGCTCGATTGGAGAGAGAGCTGGAGATCTGGCTGAACAAGGAAGTGCTCGACAAGCTGTAAGACAGTTCACGGCAACACGTGCTGCATGTGGTCTGGTATTATCTTGCTGAAAAGTAAGACCAGGGTACTACAAAAAGAATGGTAGCAAAACAGTTCTCAGAATGTCGTCGATGTACAGCTGTGATGTAAGTGTGAATCTAATGACGACTAAAGAGGCCCGGTTTTCCAAAGAAATAGCACTCCAGACCATAACACTTGGTTGAGGGCCTGTGTGACATGCAATAGTGAACGCTACCCTGGGCATCTCCAGACACGTTTTCGATTAACGTCAAGATACAATTGGAAGCGGGATTCGTCGCTAAATATTATACATCCCCAGTCAGCATGATTCCAACCTGATTGAGCCAAGCACCACTGTAATCGGACTCAACAGTGTGCTGGTGTGAGTGGCAGGTGGCGTAGCGGTCGATACGAGCGTAAATTTCGCTCTATCATCCGTCTGTAAATGGTCATAGTGGACACCCGTGTGCAAGTCGCACATCTGACGGTTGATAACGATTATCTGACAATCAATCTGTCCTTATCGGCTGTGGCCCTAGGTCGACCGCTACCTTCATGACGCTGAAATCTGCCATTGTTCACTCATTCTTGCCAGTATCTTCTAATGGCCGCATCGTTTCGACCCATATGACGAGCGATTCTGCGATTAGCCCATCCTGCCCCTTTCAATCCAATGATTCGACATCTTTGAAACCCTGACAGTTTCTAGTAATGAGCTAGAATCCTGCGGCGAGGCATTTTTTCAGTCGTTGAAAGGTATCCTAAATCGTAATGCAGCAGAAATTTCGACCATCAGATTGAGTATCGCTTTTTATTGACGCCTGCTGAGTACGCAGTTTCGATGCGTTATAGCTCCCGCTATTCATTTATTGGACACCAAATTTGAATCATTTGCATGTTCGGTTAAAATGTCTTTGCATACGAAATTTTATTACAATCGGTCATTTCCTTCTTGGTGCGTCATTTTTTTTGTTATAGGGTGAACTATATACTCTACGCAGATTTCAATGAAATAAATTCTGGGGTAAACAATAATGAATCGAAATGCTATAGACGATAAAAATTATATGTATAGACTCACGAAGTTTTAAAATCAGCTGAAAAACATTCATCCTAATTCACTTAACTAATTGACCCATGGGCAATATTTCAATCAATTTAACAATAATTAAGGGTAGTCGGTAGGGCCTATACCGACAATGTTAAATTGAGCCATTTTAGGAACCAGTTTCTCAGAAACTGTTAAATATATAAACTTCAAATTTTGTCTGTATATTAATTAGGTTTTTTTATTTAAATACTGGTAAATATATTTAAAATATATTGTTTACTTTTTTCAAAAAAATTCATCGTAAAAATATCACTTTGAAATTTTTGAAAACTGTCAAATTTTTTACGATAACTACTTTTCAGCAAAATATTTCAGGAAAATCTCCAAAAAAAATAACCTTAGTATATAGAGTTATATATTATTTATGTGCAGTAAAAATTGCATGAGCACTCATTCTGTAGATTCTGAGAAAACTGTACACGCGGTTTGAAAACAACCATTTTGAGATAATTGCATTTTTAGTGTAAAAAAGCACTTGATCACAAAAATAATGAATTACAACATGTATTTGCCCTATTTTATTAAATATTAGCTTGTTATCTATTACTTTTAAGGCTTTTTAGTTTTTTCTTATACTTAGATTTCTCAGAAAATACATTTATAGCATTTTTCACTTTTAAGCTATCGAGGTATTTTTTAGCGTTTGATTATTTTACTCAAATTCTGTATCAATTTTTGAGGAATTTTCAGTTCTGATACATTACTTTCATCAAATTTTGACTATAAAGCATTATAAATACCATGTGAAAATGTGTCAATACATGAAAATATGGCTTTGGTAATACATGATTATACACTATTTCGAAAAGTTTCATTAGTGTATTCACCTGTTAACACAATGTTTTACAGCAGCAGAATTAAAAATTTTCTTTAAATATTTGGTAAAGGGTATTCACACACACACAAAACAACAAAAACATAAAAACAGATTTCTTGAACATGAAATTTATGTATTTTTATATATGTAACAAGCTATGTGCAACGAAAAAAGGCATTGCATTTTTAGATATTTATAAACCTTTTACTAAGAAACTATTGAACACCAAAGCTTAAAAATTTGTATAAATACACAATACATATGAAATATATAGTAAAAATTTCCAGTTCATGCATACGGTAGATTTATAGAAAAGAAGAATACACAATTTAATAAAAATCGTCATTTTCTGTGTTACGACATGTGTTCATTAGTGAAAAATGTCAAAGAAATATTTAAAAAATTTTGCATAAAGAATAAGAACACACAACAATATATATAAAATATATAGTAAAAGTCTCCAGAGTTCATGCATACAGTAGATTTAAAGAAAAAAGAACAGACTACTTGAAAAATATATTAATTAGAAAACACAGTAGCTTTTGAATAAATTTTTACCTCGTCAAAAAGATCCTGCACTGTAGCCGGTTTTTACCTTATTTTTCTTAATATTATCTTCTTCTTTCTTCTTTTATCTTTTCTAATTTTCTTCGAGCGTCCAGAAAAGGCATAAATTGCTTTCATTAGTCTTTCCCTATCGAGAAGTTTCATGGCACTTACTGAAAATTCCCATGGTTCTACGCCCATTTTTTGAAGCATTTTTTAATTTCGATACATTACCATCATTAAAGGAACAAACAGCATCATAAACACCAAGTGAAAGTGTTTCAATCTGTACAAATGTTGCTTTGGGAACACGTGACCAAATGACATTATGAAAACTTTCATTCGGGTTTTGTGTTTTTCCATGCAAACATTTTTCAACAGATCAGGATGGGAAAGATCTCTAAATATAGGACGCATTGTTTCAACAACAGCGACCGGAAAACTGTTTTTATGTTTGTAAGACTTACCTGATGCTTCAGCCTTTTTAAATCCACACCATGAATCTTCCCCGATGGGACAAAAACCATGTTGAGGATATTCATCAGTTGATAACTTATGCAGAAAAATGGCCCAGATAGCTTGCCGCATATTCTGAACACTGCTGTGATTTCTACGAATAGCTGATCCATAGTATGACTGCAAGTTATCAATTTCATGTTCAGTCAAACGATTTTTCCCACTTAAACACTTACCGTCTGACAAGATTTGCCCTTTCAATTGAGCTTTTAATCGGCGTAAACTTGTTCCCATGCGCTTCATTACGTGGTCAATACACTCCAATTTTTCAATTGGATATTCATTTCCATAAATGTTTTTCTTTTTTACCACATCAAATACTTTGCAATCCCCATCTCCTAAGTACATAATATATCGGGCATTATGTAAAGATAATGACCGTTGAAAAATTTTAGACGCACCTTCGATTTCCATCGCTCCACTAGATCCAACGTAGTTCCTTTTACAATCCTTTTCATTAAAAGGCAAGTTTTTACAAGCGCAATATTTCGAAAGAATATCAACATCTATCACCTTACCTGTATCAATGCTGGCCACAGTAACTACACCATTCAAGGATGTGTAACCACGCTTCTGCCATGTCCCATCTACAGCTACTGCTATATTTTTGTTACCTTCATTTTCACAAATAGCTTTCTTCGCAGTATTTTGAATTGAATCCTCATAAACAAGTTTAGCAGCATTTAAAATTCTCTTACCGTAAGGAGCAAACCTTGTAGGTGGTTGCGGAAGATTCATTACGCCGCAAAACATTCTCCCTGCTTCTGCACCTTTTCCAATTGAACGCATAGCATACACAAACCTGGTATTTATTGTAGCAATTTGTGTTCCTTCATGAAAATTTGAAGAAGAGAATTCTACACGATATGGACAAGCAAAACATTTCAGGACAAACGTAATACCCAGTCCAGACTTACCTTTTAAAACTTGCATGACTAAACCACTGTTGCACATTTTACAGTGAACATCATTCTTGAAAACAAAAGCAAGAATATTCAAATTCATGATTGCATTTAAAATACCTACGCTATCACCAAAAGAAGAAAAACTCTCATTTAAATTGGGAATTTTCTTTTCTTTTGCACATGACTGCTTTGAATCATATGCATGTTTAGAGTTTGAGCATTTAATTTACTATCAGTAGTACTTACTTTACTATTAATAGTATTCTTACGTGGATAATTCTTACCTCTGCGTTTCTTTAAAACTTTTTGCAATCTTTGCATTTCAAAATTTCAGAAATTTTAAGTATCGATAAACGACAAGTGCTCAATTAAAACGTGCTCGAAAGCGCCAAAAATAGGTAAACAACCCTAACAGTTACACTTGCAGTTATTCTACAGTTAATTTCGTGGGAATAAATAAAACAGATAATGGCTTTTCAAGAGCATCCCAGTTTTAAAAGGCCAATATGTTTACATTTCTATCTGTCAAAGTAGGCGTGGCAAATCAGTTGATTATTTTTTAAAAAATATTTTAAAATACTTCTAATTCAAAAAATTGACTAATATGTTATATCATTGGAAAGGGCTTAATTTGGAGATTTGAGAAATATCAAAATATCAAAATCGATGTCTGGAAGGTGTTAACCATACCGACTGCCCTTAAAATGAGATGAAAATTCTAAAATGACGCCTACTAGCAACGGTGAGAATTGTTTTCCGCGAATCCATGAAACATCTTACCTTCTGGTTATAAGTATAAGTTCTTATATATATATATTTCCAACTATGATTTAATAAAATAGTTTTAATTACTTATTGGTAAAAACTAATACCGTTTAACTGTAAATTACTTTGTTATTAAAAGAATTTCAGAAATAAAAATAATGAAATTTTTCTTTCCTGTCTGAAAAGTGTTTAGTTATTTCAATTTATTTTCATAATTTTAGCGCCATTTTACGATGAACTTTTTATATTATATAGAAACTTTAAGTATAATTTTTAAGAACTGGATTATGTATATATATAAAAAGTAACAGCCGTGGTATATCCAAAACTAGTTCGAAAACTGCAACGAAAAGACACCTCGACTTCAAAGTTGTAACTTGATTACTTCTAGACTCAAATAAAAATTCTCAGAAAAGCTCTTTTAACCATAACCATAACCTTTAAGTAGCTCACTTCTAACCCAGAAATAAATGTTCGAAATGTTGAAAACTTTCCCTCTTTAATTATAACCACTCTTTGCAACGTAAAAATGTATGAAGCATCAAATCATTAATTGCTTACCAATTGACGGAAATGAGTACATTAAAAGCGGAAAATTTGCGAGAATAAATTCTTATCATACACATCGCACCGTTCTTTCTAATAAGGTTTCTTGTCACAAAAATTATAAGTTTCATTGAAATAATTGCATTTTTCATCACCCTTAACAGAAATTAGTTTATCTAAGTATGTAATTTTTATATTTCTTTCATTTCTTCGTGTAAGAACTAATGCGTAAAAATTCGCAATTTTTAAGTGCCGTAGATAAAATGAATGTTTGGTAAAAAAATAAATGAATAGTTATTTAAAAATAGATACATTTAGTGAGTCATATATATTACCATGGTAACAAGAGAAATATAATTACTTTTCACTGATTAAATTCCTGTTCCTGACGACTGTTCTGAAGACCTTAAGACAATTTGAGCTCACACTTTTAAATTCGTGAAACTTATTTACGCTGAATAATTTTTAAACCTTAACTGCTTTTATCTTTGGCTTTTTAATGATGAAAAGTGTGATAAAAGCTGTGCAATCAATTCAATTTTTTTGGTCTTTTATTAGATACATAAATATTATTACATTAAAATCTTATTTTTAATGAAAAATTATACTCTCTTATAATTTGATTTCATAATTTTTTTTATTAATACGTTTAATTCAAATTAATGCCTAGAAAAAATGTTCTTTATGCGCTTTTAATCTGAATTGATTTTTGAAATTAATTTTTATGGAAGAAAATAAATTGTTATAAGTTGATAAAAATAACTGCTTCTCATTAATATTATTGTTTAAATCATATTTGTAAATTAAACTTAAATCATTTTTATGGCGAACTCGATTACTCTGTAATGTAATATCTATCAGAAGATTCTTTTAATTGAAACAGAATATTTTAAAGAATTCTATTTTGAAAAGATTAATCATTAAAAATAATTGCTTTTAAATAAGAGTATAATAAATATGATCTTCTTTAAATTGATTGTCAAATGAGTTTCATTATTACCTTAAGGTGATGTACATCTCAAACTATTAAAATTTATAAAATTCTTTCTATTTCCAAGAATTCCTGTACGAATTATATGTAATGAGTGATTTTATATCATGCGCAAAATATTCTTTTAAAGAAAACTTTGTTTTAAATTTTTTTTACATTTTACATGCACATTTAAACTAGTCTGTTTACTTTAAAATGTGCATTTATATTGCTTTCTTAAGAAATATTTTTCTCATGAGTATACATAAAATGAATTTAACGCATGTGTATAAATATAATCCTTAATAGAGATGTAGAAAAAGGGAATTATAGTTTGTGTGCACACACACACAATTTCCTCCTGAAAACCACTAAATACTTTTTCTGTTATGGAATTTCCAATCAAATTATAAAGACAAACACCATGTGTATAATTTCTTATAAATTTTTAATATAATCTTCGAATGTTATTGCTTTTAAGTAAAATTTTAATGGTAAATAGAACAATAAAATAAAAATGTCATTTTGAGAAAAAAATAACCGAGTTAAAATAGATGACTTTTGAAAAATATAATGGTACTTTTTAAACAAAAATAGTCGAAAGGACTGAGAATAGTGTAATTGGAATATTTTTGGGGGTTCATCAGAAATGACTGCTAATAGAATTTTAAAAAATCAAATGACGAAATCTCATCTCGCCTTGACACCATCTCAGTGGGCAAATGTTCTATGAACAGATGAAATACTATGTCGAAGAAGTCAAAGAAAGTGATCTATTCTTTACAAGCGTGTGGTTCTAACTCTGTGATGACATGGGAAACATGCAAGCAACTTGTTACGATTCCGTTTACAATTTCGTCTGGGCATAATAAAGGTTTCAGACTACATGCGTGTTCTTGAAGTAAATATATGCTCATCAGCAGTGGCGGGACACATGAATTTTTCAAGGGGGGAGGATTAGGGTTGAAAGTCCACCATTCTCGTATTATATCCCAATAACCCTCTTTTGATACTGTCAATTTTCTGGAAGAAAAAAAAAGTATAAAAAATTAATTAATGAATAAAAAATTAGCATTACATAATAAAATTAATTATTGATACCAAATATTTAATTAAATTTTACGTACTATATGCATATGATTATAATCAGTCGGAAAGAAAGTCAAGGGCTTTGGGTGGTCTGAACCCGAAAACCCCCATGTTGCGTGCGCCACTGTTCATCAATGCCGAAATTGTTACGCAGGAAACGATATCTTCTCGAACAAAATAACGTTCTAACATTCATACTTAAGTATGTCGTTGACTCTCCCTCTCGGGTTAGTTGTGGTAGAGATCTCGCTGATATATGAGGTTTCCGGAGGATCCGAACGCAGTAGGGGTTGAAAAGCCATAAATCAAACTCTAAAGGATCACAATTTTGATATTCACAATAATTCATTTTTACTCATTTATGTGTTAAAACTGAATACGCGATATGTACACCAGATAAAAATGAATTATGAGAAATAAAGGGTACTTATATGAAATGAGATCCAATCTCTGAGCTCGCCAAAGTGAAATCTTCTATTAACCCGCGGTCACTCGCGCCTATTTTTGCTACCGTCGTTACTCGCGGGGTGTAGAGAACACCCCAAACTTTTAACACGTGTATTTAATTATGAAAATAAAATTAAATCATTATGATACATATTTATAAAGTACAAAATATTTTTTGTATTATACAAATACAATTATTAAATTTATTGCATACAAATGAGACTAATATTAATTTAAACTAAACATACAAAATTTTCATTTTAATACACATAATTTTATATTTTTTCATAAAAACCTGTAAAACGTATATACCAGAAATAAATATACTTTATAATTAATGAGATAATGATAGTAGAAAGTAGAAAAATAATATTTTAATCATTTTCCAAACATTCAGAGCAGACTGTATACATATGCTCAACTTCTCGCGGGAATTCTCAGCCCCAGATAAACTTTTGAAGGTCATTACATTCCAATCGTTCGAGAAAGAGGGATTCCATCAAGCCTGAAGGTTCAATGACCTAAAACGTGCAGCTACAGAAAATATCGTGGTTCTGCACATTCCTTTTAGGATCCTGGGAGGATTTTCTTGTTACTGGGGTGTACAAGACATCCCGCGCGAGTGATCGCGGGTTAATTTCTAATAACTACTGTAATTCAGGAATGAGCGACTGTAATTCTGGAAATACTATCGGTAATATAGCCAGCCACTTAATAATTAACATCTTTTCTACTGGCTACTTATATTCTCTTTAGTAGTGATGTTCAAGAGCGACGTTGAGTTGTTCTAGCTTAAAGGGCCAATTTGGCTGGATGGAAAAACACGAGTTGAAGAGGATAGAGCACACGGATACCCCACTGTTACAAGTGTCTTAGTGTGGTGTTTCGCACTTAAATGTGTAATAGTTTCGTGGTTACAAGTATTTAAGTCTTTTACTGTGCAATAAAATAAACTTGCATCGTTTTTATCATAACATACCTCTATTTGTGTTTAAGCTTCCGAATCTATTAATTTCAATTTATTTTCTATGTGATCGAGCTTCATGTTAAACATGTGTTACATTGTGAAATTAATTTAACGATTATCGTGATTTTTATCTTATGTTCTGAATAATTTAACATAATTTAGAGCTGTGATATAAAGAAAAAAAGTACTTAGCTGTTTCATTTTCAGTAAAAGTCGAATATAGTACTTATTTAAACATCACCATGAAAACCTTGAAAAATTTCTTTCTTTCTACAATGTCGAAACATCTCAGAAATGCGAAAAGATTATTAATTAAAAAATCAATTAAATTTATTTTGGAAGACTACATTAACGTTAAATCCCAAAAATTTGCCTCCATTCTACTGAACAGGAAAAAAATGAAGTGTTAAAATCGATATTTGAGAGAGCCAAAAATTATCCTTAAGAACGTAATCCTCTTAGATGTAAATCAAATTAAAAAACTGACCATGAAAAACAAAATATTTTAGAAAAAGATATGCAATAAGTGTATAAGATTTGATTAAAGCAATATACAAGTGAAGCATACAAAAAAGAACATATATTTTCAAGAATAAATTTCCAATGAAGTCTAAACTAAAAGAAGCTCAATTTTAAGGGAAATATGACTGTTTGGATTAATTAAAATTCAGGAAAATGAGTTTTTAATTCACAAAACTTATGATAGTCTTGAAATACAATTATGAGAGTTTTCCCTTTTCAAAATTTGTTGAATTAGATTTCAAAATAAAAAATATTCTAAGCATTAAGTTAATATTTTGAGCTACAATTATTCTCGTTTTCAGTTGGTCGTTTCCCTGTCGTACGCTATAGATAGTGCATAAGACAGTCTACCACCCATTCGGTATAGTGGTTAGTGACGCTGACTGGGGTGCTGTAGGGCCTGGGCTTGAATCCCGGAAAAGGCATGGATGCTTGTAAATGTATAGTGCCTCCGCGGCAGGGTGGGTACTCTAAATAGCAGTCGATACACAAGTCCTCTCATGAGATTTGTGGAAGGGGAAGAGAGGTGGGAGACCCCTGACCACCCTAGAGTGTTCTCCCTCAAAATTGGGATGGAACCGAGCAAAATCGTACTGTCACGTGCATGATGCTCAAAGCTAAGACTAACGACAGGTGTAAAAATATAGCCCTAAGCCGCGATGAATTTCGTGGACCTTGATCTGATGTTACTGTCGATCAGGTGGCATACACAACAATAAATATGACAGTCATTAACCTAAAAATACTTCCAAACTAAGAGAATTACTGCTATACAAGTGAGGTCACGGTATAGTAAAGAGACTACACCCGACCTGATTCTAATGACAACAGAGGCGAAAGTTGGAAGATTAACATTGCAAATCTATATCAAATTTACAATCTCATGAAAACAAACGTGTATTGCGAGAAACGGTAATTTTTTCGAACGTACTTGACATTAACTTGTTATTGTTGTGCAACAGTTTACATTTGAGGTTTTTATATCTGTTGTCATAAAACGGTATTGACGTAAGTATGTATTTTATTCAATAAATCGTGCGTATTACGAGCTATGATATAACAGAAAAAATTATATTGAAAGGTGTTCAAAATTACGACCAAGCTGAAGGCTCCCTCACGTGTGAAGAATGCTTCATCAGTGAACAATACGGACGCAGCAAATGCGTTCTCTGTAGTTGCACTCTTTTGCAGGACCCATGCAGTAAACGTCTTCCTTGGTGGATAACTTTTAGGATGTAGTAATTGGACGCGATTGAGGTGGTATACACTCATTTCGATTGGTGCGAGGGTCCTCTATACAATGCATTGAGATAAACCCACTTGTTGCTCTATCGCTCGAATACACGCACTTGGATTATCTTTTACCAGACGTAAAACCACTTCCTCATTGTCAGATTTCTTCGTACTTCGCTGTCGTTCATTGTAGCTCTCGTTAAAGAACCAATCCCACGTAACATTTTGTTCATACTTGCGAAAATCACGTGATGTAGAATAAGCCTGTTGGGTTAACGTTCTTGGTACAACCACTGAGCAAAGTGATCGTTACAAACCGCCGCTCCATACGCAATTAGCGTGTCGACTCGTTTGAACTCGAGTTCATCCTACTACCTCGGGAAACGGATCACAAATGAAGACTTTCAGAAGAATCAGTGCTTATGAAGCCTTCCCTTCAGCACCATCTACCGCAAGACTGCCCCGAAAAGTGTTCCAAAACGTAAAAAATTCCATGCAATGCCACTGTCAATCCATCCAGACGACTTCTGATAGTTATTTCGAACACATTTCATAGCACAACATTTCAATAAAATGTTTTCCATCCCATTAATGTGTTGCTGTTTCTTTTCTTTTTCTCTATTTCTTTGCACCATAGATCATACCTTCGGCATTTGCAACTCTGCATTCCTATGTGATTCCGAGTTGTCTCTGTAACCCCTACATACCCTGCAAGTTTGTCAGTCTGGTAACGAATCCCCGTGTAAGCGACGATTTATCCAATCCGTGAGAACAGAATGTCGTTTCGTATTAGCTAACTGATGATCTAAAAATTTTTAACTGGAAGTTTTGCTCCATCTCTTTTCGCTTTCGATTTGCAATGCGTATTTTCCAAATTTTTCCAATAGGGCCACTGTTATAGTTCGCATTAGGTCGGATGTTGTCGTAACATCATTTTCATAGCTGTAGATTTCTTCGATTGCCAGTTATTTTAAGGTTAAATCAGTGCTTCTCAAACTTTCAATTCTTGCGCCCCAATTTTCAGTTATGATTTTCTGAGCACCACCCCCTTCCCCATCCAAATAATAACAAAGTATTGAATTAACTTATAATATACTTTGACGTATAAATCTACAACACGAACCCTACAAATTATCCAGATAAGTATTAATTTTTGAATATAATTTTATATATAACAAGCCCATGGGCAACTGTTAAACTTGTTCTTAACTTGGTATTGTTAAATTAATTATCAAAAAATACAGTACTTTATTGATGTATTATATCAATGGAAATACGTATTTTATTTTTTATTACGTCCAAATGAATTTTGTTTTGCTTCCTTTCGGTAAATTAATATTTTTAAATAATGCTTTACTTTCGGCTTTTCGATACGCTCGTACCCCCCTCGTTGGGTTATCACACCCTCCT
The DNA here is from genome assembly GCA_019973935.1 of Trichonephila clavipes. NCBI lineage: Eukaryota > Metazoa > Arthropoda > Arachnida > Araneae > Nephilidae > Trichonephila > Trichonephila clavipes. Next base: position 1,448,399 of record BMAU01019528.1, on the reverse strand, counting down.
AGAGGAGTGCGCTCCACAGATTGAGAAACACTGAGTTAAATGGACTATTCTATGCATCCTGTACTTCGAGATATTTGTTATTAATTATAAAAAAATGTTTTTTAGATGTGTGGGCTAACAAAACTGTGAAAAATAACTTCCTTCATCAGCTTTATTCAAGGAGAAATAACAGACAATTAAGTAATTAAAACTTAAAACAGCAACTATTTGATACGAATAAAGTTTGTTAAGAATAAAATTAAAATAAGATTTTCAAAATTAAAAAAAAAGATGTAGATTTTTTTTTCAAAATCTCTCAACAGAATTGTTCTTATATATATTCAGAAATACGACAGTAAAAGTGCTGAAAGGGGATAGAATTCATGTTTTAATTGCGCTTTTGGAAAGTCCTTTTCTTTTTAACGAGGAAGTATTATCACGTATAGGTACTTCCCACTAATTAAACAAATGCGATGGCTCACTATGTGTTTAGTAGAAAAGGAATATTGACAAAGGGAACCTCTTAGATAACTGAGCAAACAGAGTTTTGCTACTTTCTTTCTTTAACGTCGAGTAGAATAAGAGAAGGTGGTACAGGTATGTGCTACTGTTCCTAAATTTGAATCTCAGGAATTAAAGTAGTTGCAAAGTTCTGGTAATTATATTTTGTTTTTTGATAAGTTACTTCAATTTTCACATAAAAAATGTGGATGTTAATCCCTTTCGCCACTCGATGACTTTTATTAATGTAAGAAGATTATATTCAGGAAATCTGGTGATAAGTTACCATTAACTTAATATTGGAGATACTTTGTTACTTTTTTGTAATTACACTTCTGAGACTATCTTATTTTTGACCTTTTTGCTTTATTTTTACATATTAGTATAAAATTAACCATGCGGTCCTTCAAAAGTACGTTCACCTTGTAATATATAGAAATATCATTTGACTGTAATTGTTAATCATAATATTTTAAAAATGGAAAATTTTATTTTAGAACTAGCTGCTTTTTCGTTTAATGACGAGTTTACACAATTTTGTATGTAAGTTTTCTAATTGAAAAAATTAATGCGTTTTTCTTATTATAATTTTTGAGCTCTTAAAACAAAAATTCTAGACTTTAAATGTTACTTTATAAATATTAAAAACAAATGAATAGAATTCTCATCCCTTTATCAGTTGAGACTTTTATACACATTTTTATAAAATTATGCTACAAGAATCTTCTTCACAGTATTTATGCCTTATAGCCTTTCATTCCCTAAGGCACTTTGAAAAAAAATCTTCAAAATGTATCACTTCCAAATAAAGTATATAACATAGAGTATGATTTCGTGTTTCTTCCGTTTGGTTTGTTTTAATATTCTAAGGCGGAAGACGCACAAGAAATATACTTTGAAAATAATAGTATAATATTGCTAGTTAAATTCTCAGTGACTTTTATAAGGATGAAGATAATTTCAAATTCACCTCCATATTTTCCGAAAATATATGGAAATATGTTATTTTAATACATGTGTGTGCATGTTAATTAAGCATGAAAGAATTTTAAACTTATTCAATTTTTGATATCCCAAACATTCTTTTCAAATAATGAATACAATAATTCTAAATTAATATCTGACTTTACTATGTGAAAGTTAAGAGATTATATTTGTTGATTTATAGTATAAGGATACTCAACCTTTATTCCCGCATACATAGGATAGGTATTTCACGCGGGCTACAACATGCGGATAGTAGAAAAAGCAGACTATAAGACCAAAGCAACATTCACAAACAGAATTCATCAAAATATTAAAACTCATTTTCGGTTTTTATTTTAATACTATATTAACTTATCTATAGAACACACACAAAAATATATTTATATTTTTGAATTTTTACTGCTATGGGACAATTTCTATTTTCTTTCATCTATGACCAAGCCTCTTGCTTACATTTTACTATTAAAAACAATTAATAACAAAATTAGTGCATTTGATTGCTAGATTGATAGAATTTCCTGTTAAATTTTTTGTACATTGTTCTCCAATAATTGAATTTCTTTGTGTAATAGGCCATGACTGGGCCACTCAAAAAAGGCTGGCGGGCCACAGGTTGAATATCTCTGATTTAATGTGTTGATTCTTTTTTTAGATTTAGACAAGTCCCTTTCCATGTGTTCTCTGATTATAAAAATTGCTTATTATATTCTTAACATTTTTCAATTTTAGCATAACTGGATTGACCGGATAATTTTACTTTTTAATTTTCTATAGCAAAATGCAGATAAATTAGCCTATTCATTAGCGTCAATGTATTTTAAATTAAATGAAGTTATGATTTATTTTTGAATTCCTACTATTAGTTCACAGTTTCCCTACATATATATATAGTTCAAATTTTCAATCTTTAATAAAATACTTAAGTTCTAAAATATAACTTCAATAAATCTCTCTTTAGTATTCTTTTTGGAAGGGGTTTCATTTCATTGTGTGTGTGTGTGTGTGTGTGTGTGTGTGTATGTTTTTTAATAAACACTCAATTATTTTACTTTTGCTCAAATTAAGAAAATGCGGTTAAAACTACAATTTAAAAACCGCGCGCGCGTGAACGTCATTTTTTTCCAATTCCTACTATTAGTCCACACTCTCCCTATCTAAAGAGTGTTTTTTTCCTGGTATAGAAGTTTAAGTTGGCATTACTTCCCAAGATGGCGACCGATTTAACAGCTGCCAAGTGATTTATTCTCAGTTTGGTTTGGCAATTCATCAAAACAATCATCAAGTAAAGCGTAGATTCGTCGAATTTGCCCAAAACTAGATTGCCGTTGTTTCCGATTTTCATAAGAGAATTTTGTTTAGAGATGAAGCGCACTTCTGGTTGAATGGCTACGTCAACAAACAAAACTGCCGCATTTGGAGTGAAGCTAATCCACAAGTGTATGTCGAAACACCGTTACATCCAGAAAAACTGACTGTTTGGTGAGCTTTATGGGCTGGTGGAATCCTTCTTCAAAAACGATGAAGGCCACAACGTTACAGTCAATGGTGATCGGTATAGAGCCATGATTACTAACTTTTCCATTCCTGAATTGAACAATCATGATGTCCAGGAGCTGTGGTTCCAACAAGACGGCGCAACATGTCACACAGCTCGTGTGCCACAATCGATTTATTGAAAGACACGTTTGGTGACCGCCTAATTTCACGTTTTGGACCTGTGAATTGGCCTCCAAGATCTTGTGATTTAACACCGCTAGACTATTTTCTGTGGGGCTATGTAAAGTCATTGGTCTATGCGGATAAGCCACAAACGCTTGACCATTTGAAAGACAATATTCGCCGTGTTATTGCCGATATACGGCCACAAATGTTGGAAAAAGTCATCGAAAATTGGACGTCCAGATTGGACTACATCCGAGCCAGCTGTGGCAGTCCTATGCCAGAAATCAGATTTAAAATGTAATACCACAAGATTATCTTTCGAATAAAAAAAAAAAAATTCATGTCAATCGAATAATACATCGTTGTTTTATTTAATTTAAAGTTTTATACCTCTAAAAACACCCTTTATATATATATATATATATATATATATATATATATATATATATTATATATTATATATATATATACATATATCTTGTTCAAATTTTCAATTATTAATAAAATGATTTTTATTCATCTACTCAAGTTCAAATACATGTTTTTAAACTTGTAGTGAATAAGACTTGATGTTAATACAGTTTTTTTAAATATTAATTCATTAATTAAATTTAATTAATAAATAAATAGTAACAAACAAGAATAATAGTCCAACACAATACATAAAAAGGAAAAACGCTCATTGTTAGACTTTTAATCCAAAGGTCATGGGTTAGAATCCTATCTGGAATGGCCTAATTTCTGAGAATGTGATTCATGAATGAATAAGTAATAACAAACAAAAATAGTTGTCCTCCATATATAGAAATGAAAACGGTAAATCACTTTCTATTTTTCCAATTAATTTCGTGATTCTGTCATATATATGTACATATTTATATTAATTATAATTATTTAATAAAAAGTAACTAAAATAAGATTTTTCCTTGTTGACCTAAATAGGAAATGACTTGTGTGTTTGTGTGATTTTTTCTTCTTCTTATATATATATATATATTCTATTAAAAACATTTCCTTCAGAAAAAATACAAAAAATTGTGACAGTAGAAAGCTCACTTAGAGTGTTCTCCCTGGAATGAGAAATATTTGATCTTTTGCTACTGTGTAATTAGAATAAATTTTGTCATGTAGTTGCTAAAATGTTATTGAATGGATGATTGACTGCCAACCACAGTCTAGTAATTTCGGTAATCACAGACATTCTATAATGGATGGATCTGAATATAAATATATCCAATAGCCAGCCTATATGAATATTTTCTTACATATATCTAAAACAAACCATATAATTCAGTTTGGGTGTGTTACTGAAATCATGAACAGGAAAACATATATGTTTAAAAATAGTCTTCAAAAAGAAATACTATTTAGGTTAGTTTAAACAAAATAAAAATAAAAGTAATGAATGGGCTAATCTTTCATTTGGGATATATGTTTTTATTTAAAATTTAAATCTGTAGGATTTGAATTAGAAATAATGATGACGTACGGTTAAAAACGCGATTGCATTTGACGTTAATGGTTAGCTTTTAAGCGATTCTAAATGATCCGAGCATAAGGGAGATAGAATAAAAGACAAAACGATTATTTTAACTGAAATATTTTTTTTTTGCCTGCCTTTCAAAAAGATATGCAAAATAATACAAAATTCTAAAACAAAGTTTGATTAAGGGATGGCAAAGTAAGAGATATTTTTTATGAAAATCATAGAAATATAATATACATACATTAGTAATTTTTCTTTTCAGAATACAATTCTATTATTCTTACTTTATGCACTGTATGTCAAACCGATAATTTCAGTCAGCACAGTGTTGAATAATATCACTGAGGATATTACTGTACTACTATGCATCCAAGACTTCATATTGCGTGATAAATTAATTTAAGTGAAGCGCCAAATCAGAAGCCCTCTTGGTCATTTAATGACTGTAATGGCCTAGTGGTTGTGAAGTTGTGGCCGGCGTGTCGGGAGTTCGATTCATTGGGCACTGAAGACCCACCGTGTAGAAGAGGTTCTTGCACGATAAATCTGTTGAGATCAAAGTCTTTTCGTCTTTCTGGTGTGGTAGATTGGAGAGGTGGGTGCCAGTTCAGGTGCTATTCTCGTCACTTGACCGAGGTTCAAAATTACGGGATCCATCGTCAACAGCCCTCGTGTTGCTTTACAGCGTGAAGTTAATATAACTCTCACTCCCTCTCCTCGTCATTTGATTGTGAATCAAAATCATTAAGATGAGTTAGAAATCTCTCTTCCTCTCTCTACACTGACAAAGTTAAATTGGTTGTTATCGATGTACTTTTTCTAAAAATCTGTAATATGCACAGGCTTGAAAATTTTTCATACAATTTAAGTACACTTTTCTTATAATACTGAAATGAGCTGGAGCTAATTTTGAATTTTTTATGAAATATTTTAGCAAACATTGCGAAATTTAACCCATTTTTCACCTAAAAATTTGTAAAAATTTAATTTTTGAATTTTATACAAAAAGCTCATTTTAGTAAATATTATATATATATATATATATATATATATATATATATATATATATAGCCATCATTATAAATATATCATAAAAATTTACATACCTGTGAACAGTAGTTTTCAGAAAAGAAACATCGCTCACCAAAATTACAATTTGAGATAACTTGTTTTTAATGTATACAGTGAGTTATCTAATCAGCTAGTAAATAAAAAAATAAAAGGCTCAATTTACAATAAAAGATACATGCTTTGGCTTATATCAGACGGTCAACTTCAAAGCAAAAACGAAGTACTTTGCTTACATTTTTTGCCATTCAAATGGGCGTGGCCCAGTTTCGAGGATTACTTAAAAATAGGTTTTAAGGGCTTCTAATTACCCTAAAGGTTAAAGTAAAGTATTTTTAGAAAGCTTAAAATCTATATAATTTGAAAATGTGAAAATATTAAATTGTCAAAAAAATAAGATTTTAGCTTTCCAACTGTTCTTAATCTATTGTGGGACATTAGTCAAACACCCATCACAGCGATTGAATTTCATATCTTCAAAAATCTTGAATATGATTCGCCACCAGGACAACAAACTTGAAGGGTTTATAGGGGCATACAGGTGACTCTAAATTCCATAGGAATGCTGGGTCGGAAATGGGGTAGCTGCAAGCTAAGGGTGCAAGGAAGAAGAGAACAGAAACAACAGCACACATTAAAACTAGAGCGTCCGGGATTTCGATTAACCTTAAACGTCCACCGGTATTGTTTGGACACCAGGATATAAAATAAATAAAATAATTATAATAAAACTGAATAATTGCAGGACTATTGTTCAGCAGATTTTAATTTTAAGACTTTTTAATAATATTCCATCTAATTATTATATATTATGACCCTTTATATCATAAAAAACTGTAGTAAAACAAATTATTTGATTATGTAAGATGAAATGCAGTAATATTTTTTTATAAATATTATAAATATATAAAAGGAAAAATCGTAATTTCTGTCAGAATGCAATTTTTTTAATCACTGTTTACCGTTTTTATGCATATTTTTTTTTGTACATTCCTCATTTGCAGTGGATACGGTGGGTGCTATTGAATTTTTCCTGTACATTATCTGCACACCATTTTCATGCAAGAGACGTACATTTTTTAGTAGCATTTTCATTGCACTTTTTACGTTCTACAGAAATTATAATTCCTTTAAATTCAGTGTTTACCTGCTTTTTCAAATTTCTTGCACTTGCGTAATTTGAAAGTACCGTAAAATTCGGCGTAGAGCGCGCACTTTTAACACAAAAAAATGAGATCGAAGATTAGATTTACGGGTGCGTGTTATACTCCGGGTGTAAAATGAGAGCTTATAAAACAAACAAAGGTAAGCATAGAAAAAAATTAGACTTCTAATGGCATGCCTTATGAAGGTTGTAGTTCATGAAACACACTATTTTTTTTTATACTGAATCTTGGAATAATACCTCGAAAATTTACTTCAAAACATAACAGTATTGCGTACGTACGTTTCAAATTTTTTCGTAAAAAAAAGGGTGCGCATTATACGGCGAATATACTAAAAAAAATTTCAGGTTGAAAGTATAGGTGCGCGTTATACGCCGGAGTTTACGGTTATTCATTTTCCAAGTATTGTATATAGTTTTTTCTTGAAACAGATTTACCCAATACCGAGTGATAAACAATCCAAGAGTTGATTGCTGCAAGATCCAAAATGTTGTAAAACTTATGTACAGGTCATCTTCTTGATCCAGCTCTTACGGAATACTTTCTTGCCAGTTGTTCTACAATATCTACATCACATTTTGTATCATCGTAGACTGAGTGAATATTAACGCCGCACACTGTTCAGCTACACGAGGGCTTTTAGCGACGGACCAAGTAATTTTGAACCATGGTCAAGTGACGTGGACGACACCTGAGCTGGCACACCCCTCTCCTAACTACCACACCACACCAACAGGAGGACGTTTCAGCGTTCGACAGATTGAACGTGCACCGTTGCCATACACGTCGGGTCTTTAGTGGTACTGGGCTCGAACTCATGGCATACCTCCCATGATCCAATACCTTGAGCACTGGGCTATCACAGCCCCATATCATCGTAGAAAATCACGACTTCCGTCTTTTCATTGAAGTGTTACCTATTGCAATTCTTGATTGAAGTATAATCATCACAACAAAAGTTTTTTGCTTCCTACTTTGAAACACAGTAAGCGTGGTATAGGTATTAGGATGTAGATAAATTTTAGTGGAGTACAGATCTTTTTTTTTTTATTTTCCCCAACCTGTGTGTGTGTATGGAACTTCTCTTCTTGCTTTATTCATTGTTTCGACGGGACTAGTATATTACACTTCATTCGTTCTTCTGTCAAATTTAAAGATGCGAAAAAAGTTATTTGTCAATAAATTATTACAAAGGTTAAAAATAAAAATTTAAGGAATTCATTAGTTCTTTGAGTTAAACTGTTGCGCCATCTGTGAATTGAATATGTAAGTAATTATAAATACATATAACTTTTTTTTGGAAATATTAACATTTAAAATACATTCTATAACAATAAGAATTTCAAATATGAATAATATTCAAATAAGAATTTAATCCAAATAATTTAGAATTTCCTAATGCAAATAACTATTAATAAAATTAATTAGGTACTTTTGAAGTAAACACAGTATTTAATAATATTTGTGTAATTTTCTATTTTTTCTGAATTATTCGCAAGTAGATATTTGTTACATTGCATGTAATTAATAATGATAGTTCTGGATACGTATATGTATATATATATATGTATGATTTATCTTTGAAAAGTAATTTTAAAGTGGTACCTTAAGTTTTGAACCACTTGGTTTTAGCATATTTTATTTAAGATTCCATCTATTTACAATTTTTTTGTCAAATTCTTTCTTTTTTATTGCGGAATATTGATAAAGGTTGATACATTAAGACATATACAAAAGCTTCTGAGCATTTGTTGTTTTATGTTGCTTGTTTCTTCCCAAAACACAATATCTTTTTTCCAAGTAAGTGTATTCTCACATTTGGGAATAACTAACATGCTACCTCAATTTTCGAGAGAGCAGAATGCAGCCGTAATCCCCATCTAGAATGTCATTTATAACATTTTTTTAAATAGAGTAACAGTACTTCTAATGCACTTAAAAGGAATCCAGATTTAATTCCTTTAGGGAGTTCACTGGTATTGAAAATTATGAGAACCTACAAAAATTCCTCGTAGGTTTCCTATCTAAAATTGAGTGGTCATTTCCTTGGGGGTTGTCTCCCTGATTGCCATTAATGTTGTATTATACACTTGAGATGCAGTTCAGTAAAACCAAATCTTAGGGATCAAATGTCATTTCTTTTCTAGTTTTTCCACAAGGTATTTCGAAAACATTTATGGTAAGATATTTATAATATACGGGTGCATATAGAAATGCTTTATTCTCTATTGCCATTACCCTGTACATTTTTTTGATCAATCAATCTTTAATTCAAATACTCAGGATTTTTTCATATCCTTTTGCCTTTCTTAGTAGAAAAATTTTTTATCACATCACCATTTTCAGTTCATCAATTTTCTCTCATAGAATTAACATGGGAGACTGTTCATTAGTAATGTTTCTTATATACACATTTTTGCTTTTAGCTGTTATAGCTGTACGATAGAATGTTCCTTTTCATAAAATTTTCGGCTATTTGGGTTAATATCATATAATGCTCCATGGCTCATTGAACACACCCACACATGTTCACACACTCATCCCTTATACTGGAACATATAGGCTTTATACTCAACTTAACTGTCTTATTTGTTGGCAAGAGTTCTGCAGATTAATACTTACAATGAAAGAGAAATTTTCTTGTAATAAACAGGAAAGGGAGGAGAGAAACTGAAACTCACTTTTTCTTTATGGGGGCAATATTTACAAAAATGTTATTTCCGTGTTATAGCTCCAGAATGGGAAACAATATTTTTCCTTTTCCGCAATGCCATGGATATTGGTATTTTATTAATCTTAACTGATCTTTCATTAATTCTCTTCCGTGACAGTAGAAACTCCTTAGTGCTGATAACGATAAATATGTGATACATTCTTCTTCATATATATTTCTTCTCATGACCCATCATTTCCCCACTTCTTTTGACCCAATACATAGATATCCATTCTCCAAAGCTTTTGGATATGTATATATTTATTAAAAGCATATGAGGAAACTCTTCCTGTGAATCCAGTGGTGTAGTAGTGGTAGCAACAATATATGTAATAATTTATTTATGTATATATTTTTAAGCTACCCATTTATTAGTGTTTGTGTGGCAACAACTTTATATAAATTTTATAAAAAGTAATCTGGCAAGAATAGATCAGAAAACGCTGCGCCGAAGTAAGGGTACTGTACTGCAGGATATCGTTTTACGCTAGTATTAAATGTTATTTGTTTTAAAATAACTAATGATTTTTCCAAATTATCAACTCCTTACATTTTTATACCTTATATGTTACATAATTTTTAGTGTCTATTACAATTTAATATTAAAAAAAAAAAAAAAAAAAATAATCTGTTGGAATTTTTGTTAAATTCTTAAGACAGGGATTCGTAAACTTTCACTACTGGCGACCCAATTTTCAATCATAATTTTTATCGCCCCCGCCTAAAAATAATAATGTATTAAATGCGATAATAATGCACTTTGGCGCTAAAGCTACAATACGATCATAATTATAAACCGTACAAATTAACAAGGTAAGTATTAACTTTTGTATATGTTACTTTTAAGTAATATATACTTTCATTTTTTTTTTTTACTTTTTAGTTCGTTCACTATAAAAGCGCGTGTTTTAGTTTGCTTTAAAACTATAATTTATTTTATAATTAATTTTACTATACACGATAAAAATCACAATTCCAGTAAATAATTTAATTAAGAGAAAATATACTTACCCACGTTCAAGAACTTTTCAATTTTTCTTTGAAAATTTGAAAAAAATCCAATAAAAAAGTAAAGGAAATGTTCCAAATGTGCGTGTCCTTATTAAAGGACATATATCACAGGCACTTTTCGCTAACAACACAGGAACGTTATTCTACAGCAAAATTGACATATTTTGTTCACGTTTTTGTAGTTTTGCTATTGTTTGATGATCTACAAATAGCATTTTGAACTTTTTCTTCCTTGTGTCTTTTTGACAAGGTGAAGTGCTACATTATGGCTTCATAGTTTTCTTCATAGAGATCTATAAGAAGCATTTTAAAATTTCAAATCAACTCAAACCTTTCATATCTAACGCTTTTCTGATATTTACTTTTACTATCTAGATTAATATGCATTGTTTCAGTAGGTTCTTCAATTGCTTTATCAGTTTCAACTTCCTTCAATAGGGATCACAGATGCTCATGTTTTTAAGTTCTGTTCATTTACATTTATAAACCATAATAAGTCGTACAACACAGCAATCAAAACCACAAAATTGTTCATGGGGAATGTGTAGCATGTTCTAAAAGTAATTGTGTAAAACGTTTTTCATTATGCATTATATGTTTCAGAATACTCATAAAATTAAATCTTGGCCAAAAAAGTCTTCAAAGTGCCTATATGCTTATCCATATATCATAAAACTCTTTCACATGGAAAAAGGTGAAACAGAAATATATTATATATATGTACAACTTCCCTAAAGAAAGAACGGAGATAACCCTACCAGTAAGTTCGAAGGTCAGCTAAAGTAATATTTTAGGTTAAAAGAAACGTAATAAAACAATCTCTCATCGTGGGACTACAAGAAAGCAAACAAAATATATTTTTTAAATTCGGTTATAGGATTAAAGATGGCTAATGAGCATTTAAAGTGGAATCTTTTATTTTTGATGATCACCAGAACATAAAAATAAATTATATCAGTGTAAATGTGTATTTTTTTATGTCAGAAAGCATTTTGTTTTACTTCATTCCAAAAAATTATTTTTTTAAACCTTTTATTTTCAATATGCTCGCCCTCCCCCCCTCGCAGGGTTACCGCGCCCCATAGTTTGAGAACCACTGTCTTAAAATGACGATCAAGAGACTGAACAAGACTCAAGGTGCATTAGTTCATGTTAAGAAAATACAGCATTTCCTACCGCAGGATGCAGTACTTTAAAAAACATTCTATCGAAACCTCACTCAAAATGTACAACGTGTAATGAGTTTTTGTCTATTAATGAAAAGAAAAACAGTTTTTTTAATATAATTAAATTAAGTTTATGTGTATAAATGCTGTTTTTATGCATAAAAAAAGAAATACATTTTTAAAATTTAATAATGTTTAAAAAAAAGTATTTTGTGTGCTGTAAAATATTAGTGTTCTCTGTGGTTCTTTACAGTTTTAAGAGTTAAAACTGCGTTATAAAAGTCATTCAGTCTTTTCTTATTTTGTGAATAATTTAGACCTTTGTGGACTGATGGTATTTTAAGGTATCCGACTACGTTCGGAACCGTGATTTTTCAATAACGTATAAATGGATAATATTTATTATATTTAGTGTCACTTAGATTAGAAAACGTAGATAAAATTGTTTTACGAATAGCATTACAGTAAAAAAGTATTTAAGTATAATGTTTTGACAAAAAATGAACGTAGGATCTTCAATTTTCAAAATATTCTCCTTTGTGACAAATGCTTCTATTATAATAATATTTTACCTGTATATGGATCAGACCTCTCTACAGAGGCTAAACTAGAATTTTTGAAATATATAACATAGAAGTGGGTTTCTCCATATTTTATGACAACAGAGGGGAGTAACTTGAAGAAATAAATGCCAATAATTATTTCAATTGGTAATAACTCTGAAAATAATGTGAATTTTTCAAATATCCTAGTTAAAACTCTTTGGAGAAGTCTTTATTTTATACAAGCGAAATATTATTATTTTAGAAGCATTTTTTAAAAAAGGAGAACATTTTGAAAAAAGATTTTTCAAAGTTAAGTTTTTGCCAAAATATTGTATTTAAATCATTCTTTTTGTCAAAATATTCTTAAAACAATTTTATACATGTATTCTAATCTAAAAGACACTAAAAATCATGGACATTATCCATTTATGTGCTTTTTAAAATCACGGTTTCGAACGAAGTCGGATACCTTAAGATTAGTCGGTAAGGCCTATACCGACAATGCTAAATTGAGGCATTTTAGGAACATGTTTCTCAGAAATTGTCGAATATAAAAACTTCAAACTTTGGCTTTATAATAATTAGGCTTTTTTTATTTAAATAACAGTAAAATGTTTCAAATATATTGATTATCTTTTTCAAAAAAATTCATCGTGAAAGTATCGCTTTGAAATTTGTGAAAATTGTCACTTTTTTACGATAACTGCTTCTGAGCAAAATATTTTAGGAAAATCTCCAAGAAAGTAGCTCCATTATATATGGTTACATATTATTTATGTGCAGTAAAAATTGCAAGTGGTTTCATTAATTATTTTCAAAGAAAAAGGAACACGCACTTTGAAAACAACAATTTTGAGAAAATTGTATTTTTAGTGTAAAAAGGCACTTCATCACAAAAATAATGAATTACAACATGTATTTGCCCTATTTTATTAAACATTAGTATCTTCTTAATTTTTAAGCATAAAATAGGAAACAAAAAAGTCTTAAAATGTTCAGAAAATACATATATAGTATTTTTCAGTTTTTGTTCAACGAGATTTTTTTAGCATTTTGCATCAATTTTCACAAATTATGTGACAATCTGTGAAGAATTTTTGACTTCAATGCATTATAAATATCAAATTTGACCTTATAACATCATAAATATAATGTAAACATGTATCAATATGTAAAAGTCATGATTTGGGAATACGTGATTTTACGACGTTAGATAAATTTAATTATAGATTTATATGTTTCCATGCAAAAAGAATTTCTAAAAGTTTCAAAATTTAAAATGTTCTCTAAACTGTACAAAGGATTTCTAAAAATGTCAAAAATAAAACTGTTTTTATGCTTTTAAATATGAAATATGTGTATTTTTATGCATGTAACAAGCTTCTCTCAACGACAAAAAGCATCACACATGTGAGCTGTTGTTAGTTACCTATTATTGAAAAACTTTTGAATTATTAAAGCTTAAAAACTTGTCTGAACAATAAATAAACATTAATATTTGCAATTAAGTGAAATATTTAAAATATATTGTTTAGTTTTCTCAAAAACATGTAACATGAAAATATCACTATAAATTTTTTAAAAAATTGACATTTTTTGTCACGATATATGGACTCCACTCAAATATTCTGGGAAACTCCCCCAAAAACTCAAATGAATATATATAGTTACATATAAGTAACATGAGGGGAAAAAATTCATTACATTCATATATTATATTCTGAGAAAAACATGAATACAGTTTTAAAAACATCCTTTTTGTGAAAATTGAATTTTCACTATAAAGCTCCACTTTATGACAAAAATAATGAATTACAACATGTATTTGGCCCATTTTATTAAACATTAGCATATTTGCAATTTTTTTTGCATAAAATAGTAAAGAAAAAAGTTCTAAATTGCCCAGAACAGCATTTTTCATTTTTTTAACGAGAAAACATCAAAATTTTTTTAAATTCTGCATCAATTCTTAAAGAATTTGTAGCTTTCATGCATTACAAATATAAAATTTGAACAGAAAGCATCATAAATACAATGTGAAAATGTATCAATATGGTTTTGGTCAATATGGTGTAAATTTAAGATGGTATTTAAGAATACCTGATTATACGTTTAATAAGTTTTTCTTAGGTTTTCGTAACATTATCATTAGGTTTTGTTGTTGCAGACAGTTTCTAAGTTTTAAACTTCAAAAGTTACTCTAAACTAGACAAATTATTTCTAAAACAGACAAAATAAAACAGTTTCTATGTTCTTAAATTCGAAATTTATGTATTTTTATGTATGTAACACAGTGCTTCTCAAACTTTCAATACTGGCGCCCCCCTTTTCGATCACAATTTTTATCGCGCCCCCCTTATACATTAATAATGAACTGAATGCAATAATAATGAACTTTGATGCTAAAGATACAAAAGGCGATCTTAATTATAAACCATACAAATTAGTAACATAAGTATTAAATTTTGTATACTATTTTTAAGTAATAAATAAATAAATAAAATAATAGGATAATTATTATGTGTGTTATTTTTCCTTTCTCTAATTTTTAAATTGGACTTATTGCAAAATCCGGTGGCTGCTTAGAAGACAAAATATAGATATCTGCTAAATATAGAAAAAAGAACTCAGAGGGTAAATTTCTAATCATAAGCATTCCTTATAAAAACTTTGCTTTGCAAGACAAGCCCATGGAATTCGTTAATACTTATTAAACTTGTTCTTAATTTAGTATTAATTAATTAGTTATAAACTACTATGGAGCACTGATACATTAAAAGTATACCGGCTGAAGTACCCGCTTGCACGAGTTCATTTATAAGAAAATAAAACATTATTGAAATTATCGCTGAATTTTGTAAGGAGAGTAAAGCCAAGTGCGCGACAATGTTTACAAAAATTTAAAATGATATTTTTAAATGATTGCTCAAAGTATAATTAGTTTAAAGAGAACTATAATTTTAAGCCTTACAGAATTATCATTTAGAATTGATGTTGAATAATGAACAATAATATAAAATTCAGATGAAGAATAATTGTATTATTTTTAATATTTAAAGCGAAAAGACTTCAACATGTTTTAACCCTGGAGCAGGCGCGCACTCGATACTAATGGTCCAGCGGGGTTATTGAGTCACCCCAATCCTTTTTTTATAATTATTTTTATAGTACACCAGTGTTTCTCAAACTTTCAATACTGGTGACCCAATTTTCAATCATAATTTCTGCACTGAAAACAAAAGTACTTCGTATACTATTACCATTTTGAAAATCCTACCTATGTTAAACAGGATTTTCTGCTGTGGCTGCTTTGAAGACAAAATATAGATCTCAGCTAAATAAAGAAAAATAACTCAGTTTAAATATCTGATACTAAACCTTTCTTTGAAAAACTTTGCTCTACAAGACAAGCCCATGGAAGTCACTGATAATTATTAAACTTAGATTAATTTAGTATTAAGAAATTATTTATAAAAAAATACCTTCTTCAGTACTGATACATTAAACGTATACTGGCTGAAACACCGGCTCTTCGCACGAGTTAATTTTTTAAAAAAATATAACATTTTTCTTGATATAATAGCTGAACTGTAAGGAGAGTAAAACTGCGTGCACGACATTGTATACAAAAATGTAAAATGATTTTTTTAGATAAATGCTATAATTGTAAATAACTGTTTAAAAGAACTGTAATTTTAAACATCACAGAATTAGCATTTAGAATTAATGTTAAGTAATGAAAAAGAATATAAAATTCCTATGAAGAATAATTGTGTTACTTTTTAATATTTAAAGCGAGAAGACTTCAAAATGTTTTAACCTGGGAGCAGGCACGCACTCGATACTAACGCTGATGGTAGTGCGGGGGAACTCAGTCACCCCAATCATTTATTTATAATTATTTTTACTCTACACGATACAAATTGGAAAAAAAATTCCAGTGAATAATTTAATTAAGAGAAAGTATACTTACCCCGGCTTTCAAGGAATGTTCAATCTTTCTTTGATGATTTGAGAAAAAGTCTAATAAAACTGAACTAAAATTATTGACAAGTGAAAGACCTTAATAAAGGACGAAAAGCAAAGATACTTTTCACTAATATTACAGAAATGTTACTTGCTGGCAAAGCTGTCATATTTTGTTTAAGTAATTGTAGTTTTAATGAGCATTCATGATCGAGTGAGTGAATATTAACGTCGCACTGTTCAGCTACACGAGGGCTTTTAGAGACGGACCTCGTAATTTTGAACCATGGTTGACGAGGACGATACTTGAGCTGGCCTCTTTTAACTACCACATCATTCCAACAAGAGGACGTTTGAGCTCTTTACAGATTTAACGTGCACCTCTCCCTTTCACGACGGGTCTTTAGTGTTACTGGGCTCGAACTCGTGACACCTTTGGTGATCAACAAATAGCAAGTTGAACTTTTTCTTTCTTGTGTCTTTTTGACAAGTCGAACTGAACCTTGTGGTACACTTATGGCTTCATATTTCAGTTGATGGAATTCTTTAGGAAGCCATTGAAAATTTTCCTTTCGTTTCATGTTCATCGTGTTTCTCAATCATGAACAATATGCATCAGTTTCAACTTCTGTCAATACAGATCACAGATGCCATCGCTGCCTGGTTATAAGTGTATTCAGAAAAAAATACGGATGCTCTAAAAAGGATTATGACGTTTTCACTATGCTTTATATGTTTGAGATTACTCGTAAAAATAAATCTTAGCCAAATAATCCTTCAAAAATCAATCAATTCTTTTCCAAATATCGTAAAACTCTTCATTTATTACAATTTCCCTATGCGAAAAACAAATACATAAAAGAAGGGATGGAACTATTGTAGAAACCCTACCAGTAAGTTTGAAGGTCAATCAAATAAATGACCAGCAAATGTATTATGCTGCCTGGCTGAAAAGTGAATCATGTCTTCCTTTTCTTTCTACAATTAATATACAGTATTTCAATAATAATTACAGTGATGAAATGTTTATCTTCTTAGAATTTTTCTCAGGGTCTGAGTTTCGTTTTTTCTTTTAACGAGTAATATTTTATGTTAAAACAGAAGAACGCCAGATGATAAACATAAATTATATCAGTGTTGTTATGTATTTCTTTTATTATGGAAAAAGTATTTTGTTTCACTTCTTTCACTTCTTTTTTTTAAAAAAATCATTAAATTTTCGATATGCTCGCGCCCCCCTTGCAGGGTTATCGCGCCCCCCCAGGGGGGCGCGCCCCACACTTTGAGAAACACTGATGTAACAAGCTTCTCGCAAAGGCAACAAACAGCACATTTGATGTATCATCTCATACATTTATCGCAGAAACTATTAAACATATAAACTCAAAACTTTGACTATATGTATTAATTATGCATTTATATTTATACTGAAGCGAAATTTTTTAAATATATTAATTATTTTTTTTCAAAAACAAACTTTTAGTTAAGCGAACAAATATGATTATTGTAAATTTATTGAAAATTGTCATTTTTCTTATGATATCTGCTTAAGAATATTTCAAAAATGTCACTTTAGTATACACAATTGCATTTAAGAAACAGAGTACATTTATACAATTTAAAAAAAAAACATTTAGAAAACAATTTT
Source organism: Trichonephila clavipes (assembly GCA_019973935.1). Classification (NCBI taxonomy): domain Eukaryota; kingdom Metazoa; phylum Arthropoda; class Arachnida; order Araneae; family Nephilidae; genus Trichonephila; species Trichonephila clavipes. The sequence continues at coordinate 1,430,501 of BMAU01019528.1, read as the reverse complement.
TATAAAAAATCTTACCTTGTAAAAGTATTATCGTATTTATTTTCATCACATATCTTCATTCTGCCTTATGTAGGTATTAAATTAAGATTTATTACAAGTATGTTTCTCACCTTGACATGATCATATATCTTAATTTAGTTTTTATTAACACTTTACTTAAACACGCGAATATTTAGTAATAATTAAGAATAACTAATTAAAAATGAATTTCAACTAAAGAAAAGATCTAAATTTCAGTAAAAAATGACTACATTTTAAGTATAACAATTACTAAAACCCACATGTGAAATCTGAAATTGCCTCCAAAGGTTTTTAGCAAATCTATCAGTTGCAGTTAAACATTTATCTAAAGTTAATTTGCGTATTAAAAAATAAAAATTAATCGAGACTTTGCAACTTTTCCAATTTTTTTTTAGAAGACTATTTTTACATTTCTATCGGTCAGAATTGGCGTGGTAAATCAGCTGATTAATTTTTAAAAATCTTTTTAAAATACTTTTAATTCATATAATTGCTTCTATGTTATATCATTGGAAAGGTCTTGATTTGAAGATTTCAGAAATATCAAAATCCCAAAATCGATTTTAAAATTGGGTTTGCCCTATTAACTGCTCTTAAAGTACCTATTTAATTATTTAGCCCTAACGAATTAAATTTTCCAAATTTGAGTATTTTATTTATGTATATTCCTTAATTTTCAATGCAGTGATTCAAAGAAAAATTACTGCATAAAAAATTTGAAGTAAACCGTAATGCGGTAGATAAAGTGTTAAATAAAAAAGCATTTAAAGAAAATTTTATTCTTAGCCTTGAAAAATAATTTTTTTCCTGTACAAAATAATTTATGAAATACATTTTTCACGATCCGAAGGTTAGGAGAGGGTTCGACGAAAAAGCAGACATGATCATAAAATAGCTAATTTTATTTAATCTTTAGCCCTTTACACACAAAATACCCTTTCATAACTTTACTCTGGGAGCAATATGAAATCCTAACCCGTAATCAAACTAAATTATGGAAAATACTTATCTGCAGTGGCAATTTCTTGTATGATCCTTCTTGTAGTTCGATAGTATGGTCAGCTCCAAGTTTTGTTACTTAACCAACTCCTGATGGATTCTCCGTCAAATATTAATCTTAAGATGCGCAACCATCATTTGTTGTTTACTAACACTTGGAATTCAGCTTAACCATTAACTCACATACTCAACGACAGGCACTTAAATAATAGTTACATTTGCATAAAGTCAACGCGGTTTTAAAATCGGTTTTTAAAATTAAATCACAATTAAATAATATTTTCCCCAATAGAATTAGCAAAAGACCCGAATAGAACCTCCCCCACGTCACGTATTCCTTCTATAGAATTATCGTGTTAATAAACTAAATTCAGTGGCACAACATCCTATGAGGTCCAAGGCCTACTGTGCTTATCTCAATATTCGTGACCATGGGCGCTGAGGGGCATACGCATATATTCCGGCCAGGTGGTGAGTCTAACGTTAAACCCCCAGTGTTTAGTGACCAAGTAAGCTTGGAACTCATTTATCTACCCACTGAAGGGATGAAAGGCTGAGTTGACCTTGCCCAGACCAGGATTTGAACCCCGCAACCGTCGATGGTAGTGTGATATACTACCCCTCAATCACTAGGTTTCATCATGATAATACAACTGGAGTAAAAACAATCACGCGTCTTGATTGATTTTATTGATTGACATCTCGCTGATAGAACATGAAAGTTATTGAAAACGAGCCCTGTAATTATGAACCATTGTTCAGAGAATCCGGGAGTGGTCACGCGGGGCACAGAGTTTCCCCATGCTTATGATTTTTTTTAATTCTGGAGAAACTGTTTGTTTGCTACCAATGACCTAGTCAGTAACTTCCAACATGACAGTCTTCATTGGAACTGGAATGTTTTTGTCACATATCTCCCTCTTTTTTGGAGCGGCAATAGTTTTTTCCAAACTTAAGTTACTTAGGATGTCTGAGTTCCCCGTGTCACCACATTTTTTCCAAAATATTTTCTATGAACAGGATTCATTTTGCCCCTGTGAAGACTAAATAATTTTGATTGCTGTGTTGTATGCCTCATTATGGTTTATCAATGTAATTAAAAGAATATGGGAAGGAAAGTGAGGTATATGTGGGATCTATGTTGGATGAAGTGGCAACAAATCTAGCAAGAGAAATCTGATGAAATAACTGATAGTAATCATAATAGCTACATTAAATTTGAGCACATCAATGGATATGAGACGTTTGAGTTGAGAGGAAGATTTTCTAGATGCCACACAAAGAACCCCATCAAAAATTATATGAATCCACAAGTGTATCCCAAGACACACAGCGCACTGACAATATGTGTGACACACTCAAGAAAAAGTTCATGCGATTTTTCGATCATCTAAGAACAAAAAGACTATGATAACTTACATAAAATATGACAGTTGTGCCTGTAAATATATCATTCCCGTAACGTAAATATATCATTCCCGTCCATGTCCTTTATTCAAGCCACACACGTTTTAAACATTTTAGTTCAATTTATTGGATTTTTTTCACAAATTATCAGAGAAAAATTGAAAAGTCCTTAAAGGTAAACTTTCTCTTGATTAAATTATTCAATGCAATAAAGATTTTTATAGTTTATAACAAAAATAATTATTTAAAAACGGGATTAGGGTGACAGTCTCACCCCGCGTGACCATTAGCTTTAGTATTGAGTGCTCGACTTCTCCAAGGTTAAGAGATGACAAGTAAAGAAACACTGGTATGTAACTTCTCTAATTCCCACACCACGTCTAGAGAAGGAGCAAGAGCACCGACATGCTTTATGGGCATCGATTTCATTACACGACTATGACTCGCTAGAGGAAAGTTTACAATTCTACTGAAACAGCTAAAAACGTGTACATTTTATACCACGGCTTTCAGTAGTAGCTATTAAAGCAAAATTATTCTTCAAAGTATTAGTTTTTCATTTTTGCGCAAGAATGCTTTTGCAGGTACTCTTAATTTTGAAAGATTTGGAATTTTTGTTTCATTTGATTTATTTTAAATATAGTATTTTTAAATAATATCTCGTTTTTTATCAATACTGATAAAATGATAATACCTTAAAGTACTTGAATCAAAGTAATAGAGTTTGTTTATTTTATGTTTTTTCCTTACTTGAGAAGAATTTTTCATTGCATAAGTAATTTTGCCCCAACTGTTGAAAGCTACTGCATGTTTCGAAAATGAATTTGTTGGTAATAATATTTTTTGTATTTAATATGTGTCTAGCAAACTTCTCATAGAGCTTTATTTTCAGTTAACATTTCCTTCTGGAAATGTAACAATCTGTTTTAAATAACTCATACGATTTTGTGTATCTTTCTTTGACTGACTTGAAACGCACAATAGGCACATTTAAATAAAAATATTAGACTACATTCAATGAAGATGTAAAGTTTGAGAACTAATACTACAAAATTTTCGCTAAAAGGAAATATTACACGATGTGTTTCAAAATATAAATATTTGTTAGTTTCTTTTCCCATCTGAATAGTAGCTAAATTATTCCAGTTATTTTAAAAAATCATTAACAATACTATTTTGTACCAGCGAACTTTATGGCGAACAAATAACATACCAGTAGTTTCTTTTATTCTGTAAAGCTGTTCTCAAAAAGCAAAGGGAAAAAAAATACTATGTACATAGATTTATAGAACACACACATAATAGATAGTGGATATAATTCTTTTTAGGATGAGTTGCATTTAGTACGCAAGCCTTTGCGGACGCGGCAAGTCCCCCAAATGTGAGAACCATTCCAGTTGTGACACTATCTGATGGTGGATTTCGCTACCAAATTTTTGACGCTTGTATTAATTAAATTCAAACTCTCGTCCGGTGTTAAATATTGCCGAGTTATTTTAATTTTCCTAGAGTACCAGAGAAAAATTAATACTCAAGAGATTTTTTACATGCCACAGAATCATATGACTTGCGTGTCTTAGACTTTCGCATCACGAAAATCTATCAACACTAGCCGAAATCTAACCTGCAACCTTGGGCTTACGAGGCAGACGCGCTACCTCTAAGCCTCCTTGGATAAAAAATAAATACCCCAAATTTTTTACAAATATTGAAAGAAAAGTTTTCTCATGTTATATAAATAAATTAGAAGTTTTATTATAAAAATTAAAAAACAATTTCTAAAATTTCTATTTTTTTAAAATTTTATTTATAAGATATTGAGGGCAAGAACTATTTCAAATATTTTAGAAATGTACCAAGACATTAAGTCCATATGATAGTGCAGAAACAAATAAATACTAGGAAATTTGCGTAAGGAGGACAAAATGTAAAGCAAATACAAATAAATTAATACAATGATACAATGCAAAATTTCGCTACTTTCAAATTTTATGACCCGAATTATTTTTATCTTTAAATATTATATTCTTCTGGTTGTTAATACTATATGGACCCCAATGACACTGGGAAAAATAATAAAAAAAATCCCGCTCCCCTCCTAGAACGTAGACGGTACCCGCACGATCGTGCGAGTTGGGCGTTATTTGTGAAACAGGGCACGTATGGAATTTTACGAGTTAAGCGTTTTCAGCTCTAAGTAGATAGGACAAACATTCAACTAAAATTGTTACAAATAAAGAAATTATATATTGATGTGTATAATTAACTCTCTTATTCATTCATTACTTATTTATTGTAAAAACTTTTTGTTTTGTTTTTGACAAGTGTAAATAACCATTGCATTTTTCACAACATGTTTTCAAACTGCTTTCGTAGTTTTCAAATATGCACTTTCGATGCCTTGAAATGTCACCAACACTTCAAAAATGACTATGCATGTCAAACTTTTTATCTTGGGATGGCCAGGAAAAAACCCCTGACCTGTATAGCAGGTGGATTATAACGCTTCTATCTTTTTGCGAGTAAAGTTGCAACACTGTTATCTTCATCATCAGTTCAAATACTTTTGTTAGTAGTTGGAGAGGCTGATACTGCTTCAACTATTTCTAACTTACATTTTAAGCGGTCCATTTTTAATTTTTAGAGGAATTTTATTTGATATTGCATCTTGTTTTCAAAGAAACGAATAATTTGCAACAGTTAAATCAATGTAATGAATGTGTTCAGGAGACTTTTATGGTAAAAAATGATACAAAATTGTCTTTCCATTTCAAATATTCCCAAGCAAATATATAGTAATTATAGTTTCCATTCCATTTCAAATATATAGTTTATCTTCATATCGCTCTCATCTAAATTAGATTTTCCTTCCAGTATATACGATTCATATGTTTTGTTCGCAGCACTGTCATCATCCGAGAGCTCACTATGTTCTGATTTAAGTTTAATCTTATTGTTACGTAGATCCGAGGGTTCGAGAATTTTATGCAAAAACAATCACAAAGAAAAATAATCAGTTCTTTAAAAGCGATGCGAATTTATTATCGAAAATTCAATCCTTTCAATACAGGATTCATCAACAATTTCACAGGGTAAATATACGAAGGTCTTCACACCTTCAACAGCAATCAAACACAATAACAATGTTTAAAAATACACGTAAGTAAAGATTATTCACAAGCACAGCCGAGCTAGTCAAAACAATCTTCACTACTCGCTGGCTTAATCAAGACTCCCCCGTCGTGATGACGCTGGATGTCACTGGGAAATGGAACACGAAGTGTTCCTCCATCCCATATCGAGATTGTTGCTGAGTCCTTGTGAGGGTGGGCCTGCCTGAGAGAGAGTTTCCTTATTAGTGGATCGAAGGTGGCAAGGGGGCGTGGTTATGAGATCGAGGATTTTCTTCAATACGGTTTTGGCGGGAATGTTTATGTGATGTCTAAAAGGCTTTGCTGTGGTTGGTCCATGGCACTGCGAGAGTAGGCACTCTATTGGCTGCACTGAAGCATTGGAATATATCAGAGGGGAGGTCTAGAGAACTAGCCTGTGTATTTCCCCCGTCGTACCGAAGCGCATCCATTTTATATGCGCGACAGAAACTTCTAGAAATATAACCGCTCGTGCCATTGAACGTGACACTAGTGGAGAGATCTACTACTTTCTAGAAGATTCCAGAGGGTTCGAACTTGCCAAAATGATCGCCAATGACTCCAAAATGGTCGGCAAAGTCGCCAAAAATGATGCCAACTTGGCTCTACCGCCAAGATTTCGCCAAGTTCTCATTGGATCGCCATTATAACGTAAGGAGTGGCACTGCTTGTGAATAGTACAATTTTAACATGAAATAAATATAACATAGAGTAATATAAATGCATTAAACACTCACATACAAATTATTTACACTATTTACACAAAATTCGTAACATTATTTATTCATCAATTGAAAAATTTCTTCTGTGAGAATGCTTCTCCTTTGAGACACCTAAAAAAGATTTTGTTTAAAAGTTAACACAGTATTCCATGAAAAATAGTAAAATGTATCAGAAAATTTTATTACTTAAAAATATGTATATATTTAAACCACACCCTACTAACTCCCACCGGAAAAACCAGATTTTTTCGGGGGGGGGGGAGTGATATGAATGCAGATATCTATGGAGAGGATAAAAATGCTATACTTCTCAACAAATGTATGAAAAAGAAAATTAATTGCAAAAAAGAGAGAGAAAGAAAAAAATAGACTCATCTATTGCGACCCTCAAAAAAATTTGGTATTAATTATATAACTATATATTTAATTTTTATGTAGGCTTTCGTGAAAATAATTGAAACAGAAAAGAAAATTTGCATGGTAAGTACTTACCTTTACAGCTGCAGTGACTCAAGTAACGCCCAACCCATACGATCGTGCGGGTGACAAAATCCCGAGGCCTACAAGCCTCATTAATAGAGTATAATTAATATTTTTCTATTTTACAATTATTTAAACATTAATACAAAAATTTGTATTCAATCAATTAGAAATATATTGATAATTATCTTTTTACGACAGATAAAAAGAAGACGCGCTTTCTTTGTACTTGAAAGAAAAGCTAGATTTGCCAGCTGAAAGCAAAACATGGGCTACAACCATTGTCTGTTGATAAAAAGTAACACTTTACATTTCAGCAAACCGGCTCAATCGTTATATTCGTGATTTTTATACATACGACTATTCCAAAAGCAAAAATGTATAATAATATCTAACCCGCACGATCGTGCGGGTTGGTTCTTAAAGGGTTATTATATTATAACGGTCGATAAGGAATAGAATCAGTCACAGAATTTATGTGTATCATTATTCATGGAGTTGTTTTTCTGCATAGCTTAGATATTGAGTTTGAGAGACAAATATAAACAAAAAAAAGATCCATTTGTAAACGTAAAGAAGAAAAGCAAGTCTCCGTAAGAATTCTAAAACTTTATTTATCTTGTAATTAGTATGAAATGCCTTAACGTAATAGTTTAACTCGTTATGATTCTCTGTAATTAACAGATTGAATACATTCATTTTTATAGATGGTATATCTTTATGTTGAATGCATTCATATATTGAATTTAGGGTTGATAAGACAAAAACCTAGGAGTGAACATTGATAAAGAGCCATTATCCCTTAAATGCGTGATTTTTTGATTTTAATTTTTTTAAAAAAATGGGTTGTTTTTGGAATGTTGTCATAGGCTACGTAAAAAATAAATAAAAAAAAATCCAGGTAATAATATTGCGTATTTATTTCGAAAAAAGTTGTATGTAGACATTTGGTAGCATACAGTATTTCCCCAAAATCTCGTATATATTCAATAAAAATTTCAAATGCAACTTTAAACATTGATAGCTTACTTGACAACATATGAGAAGAATTTTTTTCAATTAGATAAACCACTCTTTTATAGAAAACTCGAAAAGAGAAAATATATCTGGAAGTAATTCACTGAACTTTATCACCTGCCACATTCAAATGTTAAAAATATAACTTACACGCCAAAACTAATGTATTTTCTTCTGTAACATATTATTCATTTTCTATAGTTATCAAGGTTGTGACGGATCTATTCGCGTACCTTCCTCTAACCCTCTTGGGAAATCTTTGGGCTATGAATTCGCGTTTATTCACAACGAACCCTTTTGAAGAAGAAACCGTGATATGTGTGTGTGAATTAAGTCGAATATATATATATAGTCAAGGTTTTCTGGCTAGTTACGGAGAAGGAGTGAAAGAAAGCCATAAGTCAGGTGAGATTGCTACTGATCAGGTACAACCACAAAATTATTGTGTAATTCAAATATAGTGACGATTGCACACTACAGTTGAATTAATATTAAACTAAGTGGGATAATAGATTTGATCCTATAAAGAGAGGATCGATTTTGATAGTGTTTTAAAAATTCGAGGATTTCTCTGTCGTTCCACTGATATTAGCTTTATAACATTCTCTTCTTGTTGATATTAATCGAACCTGTGTTGTTATTTTGTGAGATGGATTGGATTGACTAGTGTTTCTTCCCTTCCTCCCGCACATCTAGGCGCCCAAACGAGATCTAAGTCTCTTACAAGGTGCGTTCGGAAACGCACGCACTTAGGGTTTTCAATAAAATTAAATAGAACTGGAATGTAGACAATTCACAACAATATGCATTTAAGGATTACTTATCTCTGAACATCCGAAATCCATCTGAGCTACAAAAACTGATTCAGTCTATGCGCCTTTAAAATTAATTAAATGTCACGAACAGTAATTTTCCTTCTTGGAAAAATTATTTTTCATGATATCTTTCACGGCATTTAACTCTTTCCTGCGCTGAACGTTTGACAAAAATCATGCACTAGAGGGAAATAATGCAAATATTTTAGATAAATCTCATGAAACTATTATTAAACAAAAGCTGGTTACATATTAATAATATTTAACACTTTTTCAAATAAAGGGTGTCCAAAGTTTTAAAAAATAGATGGTACATATTTTGTACCACCAGGCTTCAAGCAGCATGTTAGTTCTGGAACATGATGTTTCTTCCCTAGGAACAATGGAATTTTACAGGCGCAACACATCTATTCTGTACGAACTTGGATTGATTTGAACATGGGAAAATAAATAAAAAACTTTTTCATCTTATACTGTTATTCATCCTATATACTAAAACATTTTCAGTTTGTCCCAATCTAGCATTGTAAGCTTAATTTTAGTTTAGTTCTAATTTACCTAATATTAGTTTTAAAATTTTAAATATTCTATTCTATACATTATTTTATTTTACCTCGTTTTTATTTAGTCAACATATGTAATAAGTGTGTTAGTTGTACTTATTTTTATCCTGAATACGAGCTGTAGCTCATTCAGGGCATTTGTGCAATTTTGTATGAACTATTAATTAAAAAGTATTCTTATTTTAAGTAAATGTAACTGGCAATGAATCTTGGCATAATAAACATGTCCATTATTGAGAAAAATAAGTGGAATGCATTTTATATTTATAAAGAAAATAACCTCCAATAACGTGGTGGTACATTTTTGGACTCTCATTTTTATACTAGAAATGCACATGTGAGGAACTAATTATTGTAACATTGACTTATTTAGTTACATAATATATATATACTCTCCTCATTTGTATCAAATACCACAAGAGTCACTTTCACTTACACTTAAAAATGCACAACATAGTCAGTTCCAAAAAATACCACTCAACAAACTCACAGTTGATCAAAAAATGAACTACTTCATAAACCCATTACATATAATTAGCTTCTGACATATGTTGGAAACTTTAGTAACTGCTAGGAGTAGATCTCTGTGATGGTCAATTAAGATCAATTTCTGAAAGAATTCAAATAAGTGTCACGTTTTATGTACCACCCCACAATAAATGAATTAGAACAAGTGATACAACGCATGTAGCGCCAGGTCTGAAAGAGCTAAGATTTAAAACAAGAGTAAAAACATTTTTCACCAAAAGTTCTAAGAATTAATGAGACACTAAACTGATTACTTAATCTGTACAGTATGTAATTTGGGCAATAAAAACAGTTTTTCAACTCATTCTTTTTTTTTCAAAAATATCATTAACGATCATATGTGAGGAACACCGATTTAAAAAGTCTTCTCTTTTTAATCCTCGTGTTCATTCGAAATTTGACGTTAATAATTAATATATCAATCCATCAATTTTTTAAGAAAGGAGTGCTAACTTTATTCCTCGGTACCATTTTGAAGCAACACTCGAAATCTAAGCGAAATAACTTAAATCACCGTTTGCGCAATTTCTGCCACCTGGTAGCAGGTTCATCTAGTGAATGATTGGAATTGGCTGCCATAAAACAGTTAGTGTGTGGGGGGAGGGGTTAGATGACACTCCATCTAGCGCAAGTTCATAGAAGCAATCGATAGCAAATGGGTAGTTTTACGGTGCTTTGTACTATGAAGAAATTGATATAGTTCTTCTTTTTCGAGACAAAGTATCATTTTCTGAAGATAAAGCTGTGAGAGAAAGAAAGAACGATGAAATGTCAGCCCCGAGGAATGGTGTGGTTGGGGGTCATGGAAGTGCATTTATGATCTCAATGGTGTATCTATTGATTCGGGATTTTCTGTAGCAGAAACTTACTTTTATTGACAGGACTTATATATATATATATATATATATATATATATATATATATATATATATATATAGATAGATATATATATATATATATAGATAGATAGATATATATACTGTACTTTCCGAACCTTTAGCTGCAGTCAGTAGAATTTTATCTTCTACTAGAACAGCAATGCCGATGCAAAAAAAAGGAATCAATACTTATTTCTAAAAATAAAAGACAGCTCACTCTCTTTTTTTTTTTTGTTTTCGCTTTTCATCGTTCAGAGATTGAAGATTTTCTTTGGCATAACTCTGACTGGGTTTCTCTGAATAAATTTTCATATTTTTATGGCGTCGTAAGTGAAGTTACGACTGGTGGAATAAATAAAACAAACTTTTCTTCTTGAATAAAACAGAATAAAAGCATTGAGCTCTGCATGGGTAGCAGTTCAATTTTTTTTTTCATATAGTTTTTTAAAGAAAGCTACTTTGTGATTGTCTTCGTTTTTCAATGTTGCGCTGTAAATGTTTTTTGTCTCAAATAAAGTATTGTCGACATCTTTTAACACATCTCCTAAAAAAATTTGAAATATTATAATATTTTTGGTAGTTTTTTCAAATTTAGTTAATATATTATATGAGGGAGATGGGGAGAGAGAGAGAGAGATGTGAAGTTTTAAGAAGATTTTTTTTTCTAAAAAGATATGGAAATGAGAAAAACAGTTAAATTTTTTTTGGCAGTTAATTTTTAAGCATATTCATATTTTGATTTACGAAACATTTTCAAATTGACCTAAGTTGCATCTAAACTTGTCGCAACCCGGAGGTTGCAGATGTAAGAGTATTCGGAGAAGAAGCAGATACGATTTTAAAAATAGTTAATTTAATTTAGATCTAACACTTTATGAACGATTTACAATTTATTCCTTAACCCTTTAGCGGGCAGTGGCTATTAGGTCTAGTCGCACATTAAAAATGTTTTCTCCAAGCGGGTGTTGGATATTTAGTCTATCCATATACGTTAATTGAAGCTAAAGCGCATAAAAATTAATACGGATGGCAGCGCGATACCTTGTTTTGCATTTCATGTCCTCTGATGGGTAGTTAAAAACAGTTTTTCTCGGTGTAAATCTATAAAATGTATTTTGATTACTATAAATAAACTTTATGATCTTTGAAAAAAATTTCGACATGTCGTAAGTATACTTTTCTCTCATCTGAATGAATTAAGCAAATTTGCAATTAAAAAAAGGGTTTTATTTAGGTTTTTGGAAAGATTTAATATGTGGGGATAGATGCTCTATTCACTGCCAACATAGAACAGAAAAATGACCTAAACATTTTCTCTTTTCCTCCACTCGAGAGAGAGCAATTAGAATCATGTGAGGATGCTGGGGGTTGGAAATATAAACAAGCTTTGTTTACAATATGTAGTACAAGATTCTCGGATTCGAAAATCTTTCATTACAACTTTTCTGATCGGAGAAAACGTTTGCATATTATAAAGTTTCACAGTAAATAGCTCATGAGATTTGTGAAATAACTAATTTTAATTCTCAAAAATATTACTTTATTTCTAACTTTTTATACTAAAATTAAATAAAATATAAAATGTGGATATATACCAATTTCAATGTATGTTCTAAATATTCTATATATATTCTAATTATTCTATATATATTTTAAGTAAGTATACATATATATTCTATGTTGTACAATTATTCTATTATTATTCAATTACACTTATACTTTGTATTTAATTGTTATTGAAATAATTATCAGCATAAAGTTAATTTTTCATAAGAAGTTTATAGTGATATGATTCATTATTTCTCTCCTGAAAAGTAAGTAAAGTGCGCATTGGCTATAACGTCTAGCCACCACCCAGTAAAAATCCCTCAGTCAGATTTTTTTGTGACTAAATAATGTTTATAGAGGATGAAAACATTACATTTATCAAGTACTTTATCATATAAAACTTTATTTTAGCTGTGTGCCCGTTAAAGGGTTAAATGCTCAACCTTGGGAACAATCTTAAATCCAAATTCTTAAATTAACTTATGTGATTCTTCAAAAAGACTTATTTTGGATCGTAGTTCCTTATATAACTCCTTCTCGAACAACGACAGCTTGGTACAAATCCACTTCTATTTTTCTTTCACAACTCGGGGGGATGCAAAGATGAATATTAACTTCAACCCGCACCCGCATGACTTCTTTAGTCACAAATCACCTTCTGCTATTCCGAGATTTCAGAGGACTAGTCTCATATACCCCAAAGCCAGGGTTTAAATAGCATTTACATCAGCAGAAAATTAAGTCATCTCTACAGAAAGAGGTTTTTAAACTAAAATCACGGTTAAAGAATTCCTCAAGAGGATTAGTTGAAGTTCCTGGGTAGAATCTATCACAAATTTTTAGAAAAAAATAGGACATTTTATCTTAATCCCTATTTGAAATTAATCCATATTACATAATGTAAGTATAAACATTTTATCGGTTAAAAAGCAATGGAGAAAAGCGACAACAGTTGAAGTTTTCATGTTACAGTAACTATGAAACAGAATTACAATTCCAAGACAGTTTCGAAATGTATCAATAGATTTGTCGGTCAGTTTTTCTTTTCCAACTAGACTTCACGTTGATTTTTTTAAGTGTTCGAAAATAGAAGCCAACTTCCTTTTGTATTTGTCATATTCTTTCCTGTTCCCTAACATTAATGAGGTCATATTCTATTTTCACATATGCAAACGCTTTTGAGTCAATCTCTCCATTATAAGGAGTTATGTCGAAGACCACGATTTGCTTTGAGCCTTTCAACAATCTCACAAGCAGCGATAAGTTTCATATTGTTGGTATTATTTATGCGTTTTACGCAAATGAAATTTTAAACTTTTTCTGAGGGTCTGGATTCTTTTTCAGCTTTCTTATACGCACTTATTGATATTGACTTAGCTCTTCAATGTCTAATATTTTTCCAAAGTCCATTTAAACCACATCAACGTATCCATTCAATACAGAGTAACCATGTTTTTGCTATGGTTTACTCTTGCATTGTTCTCATTTAAATATGCTGCGAAAGATTTAGCACCTAGGAATCCTGCATATACTGTTCATAGCTCATTATACCGTAACACTTTCATTACTTGTTGGTTCACATGTAAACTTAGATAAATAAAGAATTGAACGTGAAGAATTTACTGTTCCATTATTTTGGTTCCGAAGACAAGAAGGAGGTTTACTGTATTTTGAAGATGAAGTGGAACATTTTTTTCGGTAAAGTACATTTTTTTTACACTTTAAAAGAAATTAGATTTTAAACTAAATATTTAATCTTTAGATAACAACATTTTGTTACTGTAACAAACTGTGCAGGAAAGAATAGTAAACATTAACATTAGCATTTCAAAATCGTAAATCATACTTAAGATAAAAGCATAAAATACAGTCAGAATTAAATGAAATATAATTTTTTTTCTTATATAGTTTAGTCGAACTAACTAATTCTTTATTAACTCTCTTTTAAACCGTGTTGAGATTTGTTACAAATTTTTACTTTTTCTGACGAGCGTTCCATCGATGCCCATTTGAAGAAATATCGGCCGTGGTGACCTAGTGGTCAAGATAACGGACTCGTGGCTATTGTGTCATGAGTTCAAGCCTAGTACCACTGAAGACCTGTCGCGTAGAGGAGAGAGGCACGCTAAATCTGTTCAAGAGCTCAAACGTCCTCCCGTTGGTGTGGTGTGGTGTGGATGATAGGATTGGAGGTGCAAGCTTAGGTTTCGTTCTCGTCACTTGACCATAGTTCAAAATTACGAGGGCCGTTACCAAAAGCCCTCGAATAGCTGAACAGGGCGACTTTAATATTCACTCACTCGAAGAACTACAAGGAATATATATATATATGATACATAAAAAACACATATAAATGTAGTTAAAAAACAAATACAATACAAAGTAAAATAATTAATACCGATATCCAGCATTGGAGTAAAGTAAAGAAAATAAATAGATATACAATTTTTTTCTGATTTTTTTAAAGATATACTTTAAGATAATAATATGGGGGAGGCTCCTTTTTAGGTATTAAATAAGATATTAAAATATATATTAAATAAAAAATAATAAACCAAAAAACAGTGGAAAGAAAAAAATTATATTCAATTTCGGTGACAGAATGCAATTACCAAACATAAGTTGTATCTACTCTTGCTAAAACAATTGTGGCTTTTGATTTAGTAATTGCATTTTAAACGAGTCTAAAAAATTAGACTACTAAATTAAGTTACAAAACTTTTTTTGACAATTCTTGACTAAATCTGCAATTTTAAGATAATTGAATTCACTTAAGAACTATTTAATAAAAAAAAATCCCTCAAAATATAAAAAGTACACATACGTTGAAGCTACTCCTTTAAAAAAACTTTTTTTGCTCATATATCTTATGAAATTATGTTTTTTCACACATTAATTTAATTTGACCATTAAAACCCCTCTCTCATTTAATTAATCTTTTAAGAAAAAAACTACATATAGTAAATACTGCACCTTATAAGGTAAGATTTTATGATTTATTCATAAGTTGATTAAAACCTTTTAAATTAAAAGAACGATGAGTAATAATTAAGAACGGCGATTCTTAAACTTGCGATCACAGCGGTCCCCCTTTATATGTTATCCGGGCATCGCGGACAACCAAGATTTTGAATATACTTCGCTGAATTAATATTGTTGATAGAAATACATGTTCTAGTGGAGTTTTTTTCTCTTTGGCGACAATTTAGTGATCTAATCTAGGATGTGTATCTTTCATATTTTCAACGAGGCCTTTCGGAGTCTGTAAGAGAGGGAATTTTTAACAATAAATAGGAGACCATCACGGATTCCCAGAAAAGGCGTTGGAAATCCTAAGAGGGTCCGTGAACCATGGTTTAAGGACCACTAATTTAAAAGAAATCATACCATATTAAAGCATGTATTTTTTATATTAAATTAAATTTGTTTCTGAAAAAAATATATTAATTTGTTATTAATTTACTATTAATTATTTATATAGAAAAGCCTAAGAAATTTATTTATGACATCACTACGTCGGATGTGAATAGAATACATCCTAATATTTTTACCCACAGATAAAAAGTATAAAATAAGCCAATGTGTGCTTAACATGAGCCAATTAATTAATATAAAGGGTGTTTTTTTAGAGGTATAGAACTTTAAATTGCAATAAAACAACGATGTATTATTCGATTGACATGAATTTTTTTTTATTCGAAAGATCATCTTGCGGCATTACATTTTAAATATGATTTCTGGCATACGACTGCCACGGCTGGCTCGGATGTAGTCCAATCTGGACGTCCAATTTTAGATGACTTTTTCAACATTTGTGGCCGTATATTGGCAATAACACGGCGAATATTGTCTTCCAAAGGGTCAAGCGTTTCTGACTTATCCGCATAGACCAATGACTTTACATAGCCCCACAGAAAATAGTCTAGCGGTGTTAAATCACAAGATCTTGGAGGCCAATTCACAGGTCCAAAACGGGAAATTAGGCGGTCACCAAACGTGTCTTTCAATCAATCGATTGTGGCACGAGCTGTGTGACATGTTGCGCCGTCTTGCTGGAACCACAGCTCCTGGACATCATGATTGTTCAATTCAGGAATGAAAAAGTTAGTAATCATGGCTCTATACCGTTCACCATTGACTGTAACGTTGTGGCCTTCATCGTTTTTGAAGAAGGATTCCACCAGCCCATAAAGCGCACCAAACAGTCAGTTTTTCTGGATGTAACGGTGTTTCGACATACACTTGTGGATTAGCTTCACTCCAAATGCGGCAGTTTTGTTTGTTGACGTATCCATTCAACCAGAAGTGCGCTTCATCGCTAAACAAAATTTGCTTATGAAAATCGGGAACAACGGCAATCTGGTTTTGGGCCCATTCGACGAATGTACGCCTTGCTTGATCAGATTTAAAATGTAATGCCACAAGAATGAAAATAAATCCATGTCAATCGAATAATATATCGTTGTTTTATTGCAATTTAAAGTTCTATACCTCTAAAAAAACACCCTATATATGCTTGTCTATCATATATTTCCCTTAATCTTTTATAAGCTTTACAATGTTATTCCTTTTATAAAAATGCATAATTATTATTCTTTCTCTCTTTTAGAAAGTATTAGCCAGCTTTTAGTTTATCTATATCAATCAGCTTAAAATTCTTAAAACCAGACTTTGTTATTTAATTTCTTTTGAAACAGGCGTAAAAATAGTTTTTTCATGAACAGTTGATATAAGTTTCTAAGCTAAAAGAATGACATTTTTTATAGCTTGAGTTCTTTATAGATTAAAGTATGTTTGCTAAAATTTTTAGCCTTAAGGAGCTTATTACTGAGAGGATATGAAGTAATTAATTTTAGCTTTGTGTAAAGTGTGACAAAATGAATGTTTTATATTAAGATAATTTTGAAAGTTCTGTGAACAAGTTTGGTTATTATTGTTTGAAATTGAATAAAATATAACATCCTTATATGGAAATATTACTTTGTTTTATAGTTAGTTTTTGTTATTTTAAATCGTCTTTAAAAATATTATATAATACTGAAAGTTATATATATTTACTTATTACATATTTATTTAAATACGTTTTTCAGTTAAATAACTTGAAAGTGTATCTTATAAACGTAAAATAAAAAAAAGAAGTGCTTTTTTTGCAGACTCATTTATATCCAAAAAATAAACATTTTTCAATGATATCTTGCAATTTCCATTAAAGTTTATTTGAATGGATTTGTAATTTGAGAATTACGCTATTGGCCATCAAAACTGCTACACCAAGAAAGCGACAAGCTACAGAGGTGAAATTTAAACCACAGGAGGAAGGTACTGTGATATGCAAACGATTAGCTATTCAGCTCATTCAGACAAAGAAGGCGTCGGTAGCGACACCTACAATGTGTTTAAATAAGGAAATTGTGTGTGTGTGTGTGTGTTCAGCTGTTTTCTCATAAACAAATTGCATTTGAATGCTGTGGCGTGGTCAAAAGTTGTTGTGATGCCTCGTGTTAAAAGCAGAAATGTGTACCAGAGCGCTTAGGACTTTGATAAAGGTCGAATTGTAGCGTACCCGGATTGTGCAGTTTATCGTATCACAGTATTGCTGCTCCCGTTGCTCGAGATTCGATGACTGTTAGCAGAATATGGAATCGATGGCTTTAGAATGGTAATGCGGAACGCCTTGCTGGATCTTAACATCCCCCTATCCCTAGAGGCCGAGAAGACTGGCATGTTACCCGCATGGCCACGCCACGAGCCCTGAGTCAAGAATTGGGGTCGATTGCAAGACAACAAATGTCTGTACGAACAGTTCGACGACGTTCGCTGCAGCATTGATTCTCAGTTTGGAAACCATGGCTGTGGCTATCCTTTACGCTGCATCATAGACAGGTGCGTCTTCAATGGTATAATCAACGATGAACCTGGGAGCACGAATGGTGAGACGTCATTTTTTCCGATGAATCCAGGTTCTGTTTACAGCATCAAGAGGGTCGCATCCGTGTTTGGCGGCACCGTGGCGAACGCACATTGGAAGCGTGCATTCGTCTTCGTCATACTGGTCTATCACCTGCAGCGATGGTATAGATTGCTTTTCGATACACGTCTCGGTCACCTCTTGTTCACATTAACGGCACTTTGAACAGTGCACGTTACATTTCTTTTGTGATACGACCTGCCGCTTTACACTTTATTCTATCCCTGCGAATCCCTACGTTTCAGCAGGATAATGCACGATCGCATGCTATCGGTATTTTACAGATTGATTTCCTTGACACGGAAAATGTTCTGTTGTTTCCCTTGCCTGCACATTCACCAGATCTGTTACCAATAGAAAATGTCTCGTACATGGTTGCCGAGTGACTGGCTCATCACCATACGGCAGTCACTACGGTTGATGAGCTGTGACATCACGTTAAAGCTGCATGGGCATCTGTACCTGTGCATGTCATCCAATCTGTATTTGACTCAATGTCTTGGCGTATAAATGTTGTTATTAAGTTTCGGACTTAAGTTGCATCTATTAGTAGTAGAAAATATGATTTAAAATTGAAATGAACTGGAGTTCGTCTAAGGGCTTAGACATATATAATCAGGCACCATTATAGCTCAGCAATTTGATTCATTTTATAATCTCAATGTGTGGGAACCCCCCTGGGTTCCACCCTGGACACCAAGATTAATCTGAGGTAAAGGATCACCAAAAGCCATTTGTATAATAATAACTTATATTTATTCACTTGATTCAAATATGAGAAACTCTAATAACATAATATGTTTATGTTACGTCAAACAAAAGGGCTTTACCTTTAATATTAAATTAAATTACGAAATATGAAATTAATCAATAATTACACGTAAGATCAATAAGGTCTACCGAAATAGGAGGTCCGAGAAAATACGTAACTCGAATTATTAGCTTTCATTAACTTAAACTAAATTTATTAAACTAACGTTTGTTTTAAGCGATAATAAACTATAGTATATCACCTGGTAATACTTTGATATCTTCAGAACTATATTAACTTTTAAACTTCATTCGTAGAATTCTAGCAGTAACTCTTCACTATCGTAATCCAATTGAATCCTCTAAAGGTTGTCTCTGCTACTGCTGGCTCAGTAGCCTTCATCTTTGCTAGCTTACATGTTAACCTTGATAAATTGAAATGCAGCATACTTCTGAGTAAGTCATGTATGTTCTCTGTTTCTCGGTTGATATTTGTTATTTGAAGGTGGGAAACGATTTTCTTTTTTTTTTTGAAAAAACCGATGGTTTCCTTAAAAAATACATTTCATTGTTCTTTTTTTATTTGTAAAAAATTTGTTATAAAGAATTCCTTGTTTAATGCTTTGTGTTTGCTCAACAAAGAAATTCGAATTCATGTTGTTCTTTTTCCTATCGTTGGAGTGTTCGTTCATTTTGTTGATATTGTTCTCAAAAGCATGTGCGTGCTTTGGGAAGTATTAATTATCTTTGTTTCTTGTGGTGAAAGGGAAAATGCAAATGATACTGTGATACATGACTAATGGTTTGATTCTAAAAATGACGATGCTTGGTTTAAGGGAATGGAGTGTGCCTCCGTTTCACAAGAAAAAAAATCCAATCGATATACACTGCTGGACAATTGCTAAGGACGGATCACAAATTGCTATGTAGCATAACATTAAGCGAGACATGAGGCCTAGTAGGATAAAATATAGTTGCCACACTGTTCAGACATTAGAATAAAGAATATTTATTGTTCTGGAAAGTACAAAAGCTGTGAAACATCTGAAAGAAAAAAAATGCTCATTTGATCTGCGTACGGAGAAATGGAACAATGCATCTAAAAGTCAGCAGGCACCTTAAAGAAAGGTATCAGTACGGGATATGTCCACCGTGGAGTGTGATGCAATATTCCACACGTCGTACCATACTTTGCACAACATTATCCAGCAGCTGTTGAGGCAATTTATCCCACTCCTCTGTGAGTGCACGGATGAGGGAGTTCTTGCTTGTCGGATGATAGTTTCGACCAGCAACTTGCCTCCCAAAGCATCCCATTTTCAATGGGGTTTAGATCTGGAGAACGCGCTGGCCATATGAGACGTTGAATACCCTCGCTGTCTAGACAATCCTGAACAGCGAGTGTTCGGTGACATGTTGCGTTGTTGTCCATAAAAACAAATTTATCACCGACAGCACCACGAAAAAGACGAACATGAGGAAGTAGAACTTCATCAATGTATCGTTGGCCCGTCATAGTCCCATTCGCAACCACATGTAGGCGCGTGCGGCCATTGATCATGATGCCGGCCCACACCATGATACTGCATGTCGGATATCGGTCCTTTTCCTGGATATTTTCTGGACGATAAGCAGTACCACTCTCGCGCCAGATCAGTTGGCGTCTACAATCCGATGACAGACTGAACCTACTCTCATCTGAGAATAGTACGCATGCCCAGTCCTGTTCAGTCCAATTGTGATGCTCACGACACCATTGCAAATGGGCAGTACGGTACTGTCTGTTCAATGGGACACACACAACAGGTCTGCGTGCGTATAGTCCTCCTCCCCTCAAACGTCTGGCAACAGTTTTTCGGGAGATCTGCTTTCCTGAGGCAGCAAGAAACTGATTTGCCACCTGCTGAGCGGTGGTGCGTCTGTTCCTTTTTGCTGATAGGATGATATCTGTCTTCTGCAGGCGTCGTACCTCTAACATGACCTCCCCCGTACCGTCTACTACACATTCCAGTAGTTTTAAATGACTTCCACAGCCGTGAAACAACGCTGTGAGCGATGTCGAACACCCTGGCAACATCTGTTGTTTTTCGCCCTTCTTCGATCTTCCCAATAATTCGGCCACGCATAAAATCATCTATGTGATGTCGGGAAGACATGCCAAAAATTTTAAGTTCGTCTATTAAATCTTTCCTGTAAAACTTTGACTTGAAACAACAACTATCCACACGCGTCAAAACCTTTAAAGCTCTTATGAACGCTATCACGTGATGAACAGACGTGGAAAAAAAATTTGCATACTCATACTTCTTTTTACTAATGTCCCGCACTTATTCTAATTTTCCACATTTTGCTTCCTTTCATTTTGTGGTTGCTATGGATGATAGTGATATCCGTCCTTAGCAATTGTCCAGCAGTGTATTATAAACACTGTTGTTCAAAATTAAGAGAATTTTCAGAGATTTGGATAATTATTTCTAGAACTATTGCACAGATTTTAACGAAATTTAGTTTGTACGCAGAGTTGATATTGTGCAAAGAAAAAAAAATCAACAGTTGTAATACACATAATCGTATGTAAGACTCATTCATTAGAATCCGATGGTACGAAACAGCGGCCGCAGAATAAAACAAGAAAATGGGTTAACAGAGGGTGTGATCCCCTTTTACAGATATACAAGCCACGTACCGTAATTTTACATTTGAAATAAGGGAGTTCATGAAATCATGTGGCAAATGGTCTCCCTCGTTCAGCAGCGTTGTTTTCGAGCATTTGACGATTCTCGTAGGGGAGGGGGTGCGAGTTCTAATTGCCTCCCCAGAGAGTCCCAAGCATGCTCTACATGGATCAGGTCTGGAGATCTAACTAGCCAATTCATGCGATGAATATCCTTAATTTCTAGAAATTGAAAATCTAGAATCAACATTTGAGATTAGTCTGCTTCCAGCCTACCTATAATTCGGCACTTCATTAGATTATCTAAAGGCGCACGCGTTGGGGTTTACTAATTTCTGCGGTTCGATCTTTGATTTAAGCAAAAAGTGAGCTGCAGAAAACACCAAGAGATTCGGCGAAGTGTAATAGTGAACGAAAAGCGGATTTTGGCTTGCGTGCTCATAAATCCTGTTCCTCGAGTAGATCCACCAGCATACAGGTACACGCTTACGTATTTCATGTCCAATATTTGCATCTTTGTTTCGAAGCAGTATGTTTATATTGCGTCCAATTCTTTTTATGAAATTCGACAAAATATACAAATTCTCTTAATTTGAAATGACAGTGTATTTAGAAACTCAATAAGAGAGGAATAAATATGCATCGTATTTGAAGATCTATAAAAATAAGAGATGGTGTAAAAAATGAGATATGATCCAAATTTTAATTGTGGCAAATATGTGGGTTCTGAAAGACAAGCATGGTTTAATTTCTTTGAGAAAGGTGTCTCAGTTGATTGATTCAAAACAATACAAATGATCTTGGAGACGTAAATTTCAACCACGATCCAGTGATGTGGACAAAATTACAGTTACTGTTGTTATTTTTTTAAGATATGGAGCAACAAAAAGGCTATTATCTCCTGTGGACGAGATCTCAGATAGAATTTTTTCACAAGATAGATTCCTTCAGTTTATCATAAAAAAATATCGCCATCTGGAATACTTAGGTAAGAGAATCAATTCCATTCTCACCTTTAGGATGCATTGTTAAATGATACACACAAAAAATCAGCAACTAGAATAAGCGGTTTTTAATCCATCTGGAGGCTCTTGTGGCCGCGGTAGCCTAGTGGTCAAGGAAACGGACTCGTGGCCGGCTTGTCATGAGGTCAAGCCCAGTACCGCTGAAGACCCACCGTGTAGGGCAGCGATGCACGTTAAATCTGTCGAGAGCTGAAACGTCCTCCCGTTGGTGTGGTGTGGTAGTTAGGAGAGGGGGGGTGCCAGCTCAGGTGTCGTCCACGTCACTTGACCAGGGTTCAAAATTACGTGGTCCGTCGCCAAAAGCCCTCGTGCAGCTGAACAGTGCGACGTTAATATTCAATCAATAGAAAATGGTGGTATGCATGATAGTGCAGGGAAAACACATTAAGATTAGTTAGTTAGTTAATATTAACGTCGCACTGTTCAGCTACACGAGGGCTTTTGGCGACGGACCACGTAATTTTGAACCATGGTCAAGTGACGTGGACGACACCTGAGCTGGCACCCCCCTCTCCTAACTACCACACCACACCAACGGGAGGACGTTTCAGCTCTCGACAGATTTAACGTGCATCGCTGCCCTACACGGTGGTCTTTAGTGGTACTGGGCTCGAACCCGTAACAAAGCAAGCCACAGTCCGATACCTATACCACTAGGCTACCGCGGCCTCCTACATTTTCTATTGAAGGAAAATACTAAGATCTCATAAAACACGCTTACCTCTACTTCACTACCGTAAGTCAGTGACAAGTTTTTTTTTCCTTTTGTTAAATTGACTTTTCTTCATATATTGGTATTTTGTTCTTAGCTTTTTTTAGTTTCAAAGTTAAGGCTTTTTATGTTTTATAGAATTTTTAATTTGTACATCATTTCCTTTACAGTAGAACCTGTTTTCGTGCGGTAGATAGGGACCGCTTAATAAAAACCGCACAAAAAGTAATCGAAAATTTCATGAATTCTCTAACATATAACAAACAAATTCGTCGAAATACTATAGAATTTTTTTATGCGGTGGAGTAGGACCGCATAAAAAAAGTCGCACATAGAAAATACACTAATCATTTACGAAATTTATGAGAAAGTACTTCCATGACAAAATAAATAATTTAACTACTCATGCAAACATTTAAAAACATTTAGTTTCGCATTGTAGACATGGAGAAATTTTCAAAATGCACATACATAATTTATTGCTACTCACAGTAATCCAAAGCGCTAATATTCTTGTGACGAATTAGTTCAAAAGCGCTTGAAGATACAATTTAAATTTATTTATTTTTTTGCACCATAAAGTGAGATAAGTTTTTTGCTACGAAGGTCGGTTGGTCAGTTACTTGCAAAGGTCACGATAACCAAATACAGTACACCTGTTTTTGTGCGATTTTTTATGCACGATCATTTTCTTTTCATGCGGTACATGAATTTCAATAGGTTTGGCGCCTTTGTAATGTTTTCTGTCTATTTACCAACGGTGTAACGGAGAATGTTAGCCCCTCCCCCCTTAAAGTCAGAGTTTTTCTTTAATATTTTATAAATTGGATAAATACGCATTTAGCGTTAGTTAGGTCTTGGGCTTCTAGAGTCCTGCCCCCGCCCCGTGATGCGGGGGAGTACTTTACGCCACTGAAACGTAGACACTTGAAGACGCTGTGTTCATTTGTTATAAACAGCCACCCGACAATGCGCGTTCAGTTGCTTTTTCTCAAAGCTCCAACAGCCCGCGCTTGATTGAAGACGAAACTTTCAATGACAGTGACACTATATCAGTAATTTGAAAGATTATGAAGACTGTCAAGAAGAACCGGATTCTTTGAGAGCGGATAAAAATATGCAGCAATCCAGCTTTCCAACAAATTGGAAAAGCATTTTCTTAAAATACATGCTAATTAAGAAAGGAGTATAAAATTCCACTAAGAGTTTCAATCATGTATATCTGGTTATCGCGACATTTACAAGCAATTGACCACCCGACCTTCATCACAAAAAATTTATCTCTTACTTTATGGTACCAAAAAATAAATTAATTGCAATATATATTTTATCTTCAAGTGACGAAAGCGATTTTTAACTTATTCATTACATGATGAGTAGCAATGAATTATGTACGTGCATTTTGAAAACTTATCCGTATATACAATGAGAAGCTATATGTTTTTAAAATGTTTCCATCCGTAATATTTAATTGTTTATTTTGTGATATGGAAGTACCTTTACATAAATTTTGTAAACAATTGCATATTTTATAAATGCGACTTTTTTTATGCGGTCCCTATCTCCAACACATAAAAAAAAAATTCTGCAATATTTCCACGAATTAGTTTGCTATATGTAAGAATTTATGAAATCTTGTAATATTTTTTTGTGCGTTTATTTTATGCGGTTCCTATCTACCACACAAAAATAGGTTCAACTGTATGCGTGTTTGAAGATCTTTCTAAAATTCCATACTTCTTTTGTAATTAATATATTTTAAGAAAATACTTTCCCAATTTGTTGGAAAGCTGTATCCCTGGATGTACTATTTTAACCACTCTTAAAGAATCCAGTTCTTGTCCATCTGCATACCTTATCAAATTATTGATATAATCCCGGAGTCATTTAAAGTTTCGTCTTCAATAAAGCGCGTGCTGTTGGAGCATTGAAAGAAATCAACTGAGCACGCATTGTTGGGAGACTGTTTATAAAAAATGAAGAGAGCGTCTTGAAGTGTATGTATGTACATTGCAGGGGCGTTATGTACACCCCCACAACCCCGGTACTCTGGAAGGCCCAAAGTATGACTCAGGCCTTGTACGTATTTACCTAATTTATAAAATATTAAAGGCAAGATATTAAAGGGGGGCTAACATTCTCTGTTACGCCACGGCTACATTGATAAAAAGCATTACAGTGGCGCTAAAGCCGTTGAAATTCATAAAAAAGATCGCAGAGAAAATATCGCACAAAAATAAAATCGCACAAATCGCATAAAAAAGACTGCACAAAAATAAAATCGCATGAAACAAATCACAAAAAGACCCCGCAAAAACAGTTTCTACTGTATTATATATATATATATATATAGTAGCTGATATACCCGTTCTTCGCACGGGTGAATTGAAAAATTAAACAATACAGATTAAAGGATAAAGAAGTTTTTAATCCGTTATTTTTACGTTAATTGCAAATTAAACACTAAAAAAAGCTTTTTGCATATCTCAGCTGAACAAAAAAAAACACGTTTGTTAAATTTTAAGTCTGTAGATCTAATAGATGATAAAAATGATTTTTTTTAAATTTTTAACTCCCCGTAACTCTCTTTTGGGTCGATTTTTGAAAACACTTTCCTAAGCTGATCTTTACTCAGCAAAACTAACATATTGTTACAAATTTTGTGTAATGAACGCTTAAAAGAGGGTAAATAACTTATAACTGGAAGTGTAATACGTTAATATTACTTTCAGTTCGGTATAATTCTTCGTAGGTACTTTTTATACATTTCCAAAAATACAGTACGGTGGGTTATTATTATTTTTATACATAAAAAATGTAATACCTGGCCTCATGAATTAAAATTATAGCATTATATTTAACTACTAACCACAAGCAAATTATGCAAATTTGTCCAAATGATGTAGTGTGAAAGACAAAGTTTATCTACTTTAAATACTAGAAGCAATAAAAGTAAGTTTTAATATGAAATAAAAAAAATGGATTACACTGATCACAGTAATAAATTAGAACCGAAGCGCACTGTCACCTGGCGTAGACAAAACAAAAGGGAAAGTTTTGCTTTAAACATAAAAAATAGATATATGCAGTCGCGGGCTTTTTTGCAGATGGCAGAATTTTTCCTACTTAATTGACAATTATCGTTATATTTTAGACACTTCACACACACAGTATCTTTATAAATTATAGCCTATGTGTTATTTTGATGTATAATCTATATTATTGTAAGGTTTCATTAAAATCCATTCAGTTCTTTTTCTGTGAAAGAGGAACAAACATCCATACAAACGTTCGCGTTTATAATATTAGTAAGGACTGTCCAATGAATTAGAAACTCAAGATCAATATTTTATTGGATCCCTTTTTGCAAGGATAATTGCTATGATTCGTTTGAACATCGAGTCTACATGCTTTTGGAGTGCATTTACTTCCAGAGAATACCCTGTATTCGCTCTACAGTTCGCGTTTGTTGTTATAAATTAGATGGAAGAGGAGAGATGCGTCTTTCCACCGTATCCCACACATTTTATATAAGGTTGAGATCTGGAATAGGAGATGTCCAGGAAAGATGTTGGAAATGAGACTGAAGCGGAGCGAATCAATTTTGAACACTTCTGTCTCGATGTTTAGTTGCATTATCGTCCTTGAAGTATCCGTCGCCACCAGGCTAAGACTACAGCATTGCAGGATGACTATACAATTTGTCGGAGACACCGCCGATCACGCCCTCGAAAGACTGTGCTCGAACCGCAGTTTCAACTTCTAAAGAAGGACTGTGGTTTATGATTCCAACTATTGTAAACCTTTGGTATGGAGGCTTTTGAGAAACCAGTGAGATTTTCCATCTTCGAACTTGAGGCTCCAGCAAAACAGGTACCAACAATAACCTCTTTTTTAAATGGTGAAAGATCTGTCGTTTTCCTCATTTTACTTCATTCATCATTAAAAGCGATCTTACACCTTATTCTAACCCCGTGTAAGCCATATCATGAAAAACACTTGCGTATTTCATCCCTAACATGCATCCAAATGCAAATCTCGAAGGTTTCTCATTCATTGGCTAGTGGGTGTGTGTAAAAGAGAGAAACTTAATGCTTCTTATACGATTAAATAAATCATGTGAGGCCGCGGTAGCTGAGGGGTATAGGTATCGGATCGTGGGTGGCTTTGCCACGAGTTCGAGCCCAGTACCACTGAAGACCCACCGTGAAGGTCAGCGATACACGCTAAATCTGTTGAGAGCTGAAACGTCCTCCCGTTGGTGTGGTGTGGTTGTTAGGAGAGGGGGTGCCAGCTCAGGTGTCGTCCACGTCACTTGACCATGGTTCAAAATTACGTGGTCCGTCGCCAAAAGCCCTCGTGTAGCTGAACATTGCGACGTCAATACTCACTCACTCAATAAATCATGTATATCAATTCCATATAGTTGACACAGACTCAAGAACCACCGTAACTAAAAAGACAAAATTACTCTCTCTCTCTGACTATGTTTCTACATAATCGATTACCATATAGCTTAGTTATTAGTGGATTACTTTTCAATTAGAAATATCTTTCCTCCTTCGAAATAACAAATAAGAGAAAGAAGTATAAATAGATTTTACCTTAATTGGAAATTCGTCTCTTCGCATACATTCCTTAGATAAATAGAAACACAAAAATAAATTTCTTTTATAATGGATTTGTGTGTTCGGAAATTTCTCGTTAGTTGTATCCATTCAATTTTTTTTCCTTTCCATCTTCCATTTTTCCAACGATTTTTTCTGATGTAATTTTATCTCCTTTTTCTGATATATTTTTCATTAAAAGTTTTTTATAATAATCGCGTAAATTTTTATGTTAATAAAATTGTTCTTTAGGAAAAATAGATGGAAATGTTTTAAGTTTTAACCAATTGGGAGTTTAAAGGAAATCAAGTTGGATTGCGAGGGATAGGGATAATATCAAAGGATATTCTTCCTGAAAACAAGATATAGCTTTTAATCTTAAGCACATGGATCCTTACATAACAATAGATTATGTTTTAAAAATATCCCTCTTCTGATTGTTTCCATCCGCCCCAAAATTCTATAATCGCAGCCAACAGACCTCTAAATTCTGAAACAAGGTCAGACGGCAAAATCAAAACCTAAACTTATATATATACTCCCCTCTTCATACCTTAAAATCACACCAACATAAGAACTTTTTGACCCTCAATTGATTTAACATACATCAGCCGTCATAGCTAAATCTCATAGCCAATCTTCATTCTTACCTAGCAAGCACTCACAAGGGCAGTTCATTGATTTTTTCCAGATATTTGAAAACACGCTCCCTAAAAGTTTCAAAATCTCGCAAATGATCAAATTTCAAATCTTCCTTTGGAAAGCAAGTGCATATAACAATGAAAAAGTATTCTCAAACTAATAATTTTCTACTGTAGTTCAACTAAGTCTTTTAAACTAAGTGTACTGTTGTTCAACTAAGTGTAATTTTGAGGGATTTTTTTGCGTGAGACAACCGCATTTCAAAAAAATTGTAAAAAAAAATAATAATAATTTTCTACTGAAAACATTTAAAAGCTAGGGCCATTAGAGTTAATTAGCTCGTGGAAGTAATTTACGTTCGTGGAAGTCACATTAACGATAAATATTTACAACTCAAAATGAATTAATTGATGCTTCAAAGCATTCAAAAAACTAACAATCCTACTTCATTTAAGAATCAAAAATATTATTAATTAGTTTTAATCGATTACATAATTCAGTATTTACCCCGAGAGGATTTAAAGCTGAAACACGTATGTATTATTTTTTAAGTCGAATGAATTCAAAATAATCTTTTAATAACAGTGCATCAATTATTTCTTTTAAGTCATGCTACAAATTCAAAATGGCAATGGGCTTATTTACAAATGGCTATTTAATTAACTGGAAATGTTAACTAGAAATAGAATGAAAAAAATATGTGCTGCTTTACACATTTCGAATATTGTAAGTAATGAATTTTGAATTTCAAAATTTTAAACTTTGTAAAGAGAATACAAAATTTTAAATGAACTCGTATAAATGGATGTTTCGCAGGTTTCAAAGAAAGTTTCCAACATAATTTTAGAAACATTTGTATAATAAACAAGTAATATAAAAAAAATGTGTGTGTCGCTCCGACGCACGACTGGAGTTTACTCCTTAAGTACAGTTGTCTTTGATTATATGAGCTGCGGTAGCCCAGCGGTCAAGGTATCGGATTATGACAGGCATGTCATGAGTTCAAGCCCCGTACCGCTAAAACCAGCCGTGTAGGGGAGCGATGCACGTTAAATCTGTCGAGAGTTCAAACGTCCTCTCGTGGGGTGGCGTGGAAGTTAGGAGAGGGGAGTGCCATCTCAAATGTCGTCCTCGTCACTTGACCACGGCTCAAAATTAGGAGATTCGTCACCAAAACCCCCTGTGTAGCTGAACAGTGTGACGTTAATATTCACTCAGTCTTTCATTATATAGTAGGCAAACAGGGTAAATAAACCCATCTCATATATTACTGAAACCATGCATGTAATTTCTTTATTCTATTCCCATTTTCATATTGATTCTGTAAAATAATATATACATATATATATATATATATATATATATATATATATATATATATATATATAAAATTATGTTACTCATACATTACATTTTGAGTACATCGTTAAGAAGGTTGATTTACTTCACAATTAATCCAGCGATTCTCAGACTGTGGGGCACGCCCCTCTAGGGGGTCTTATAACTTTACATGGGGGATGCAAGCATGTCGAAAATAAAAAAAATAATTCATTACTCAAAGGATACAAGGCAAAATGCATTCTGACATAAAAAATAAAATATATGATGCTTACTTATTGCAATAGGTCACAGTTTAAAAATTAAAAGTATAAGTAATATGATGTCTATCCTATATCACTTGAAAATAAATGAATGTATCTATTACTTAAAAAGTAACATAAAAAATTTAACAGTTATCTAGATATTTTGTACGGTTTTTTATAAAGGTCATATTGTAGTTTTAGCATAAAAGTCAATTCGAATACATTTTTACTGAATGGGGGCGATGAAAATTATGATTGAAAATTCAATCGCAAATGTTAAAAGTTTGAGAAGTACTAGGTTAATATCACTGTGAGTATTAATTACGTTCTCTCACTAAAGTATGATACGCGAACGTCGGTACATACGTGATTCACGAAAAGTGAAAACAGCACATCAATGGTTGTATCATGCCTAGTTATCCCCAAAGCTATACCAGAAACCAAATCCGAGAAAACAGTACTAAATACATACCGCGAATTTTGGGAGTATTTAGTTGTTATAGTCGACTTCTTTGTCAAAAGAGCTAATGCGTGAAGTGTCGCTTGGTGCGAAAACCGGTATGTGACGCCAATTACGCTAAAAAGAGAAACGCTAGTAAACGTATTTTGAGAATTTTTTTTAACGTTTTAATTTTTTGAGGGCTTAGTTTTTAAAATATACTCTCCAAATTTCCGTCATAGATGACAAATAATAGTAATTTTTAAACAAAAAATATAAGAAAAAAACTATTTAAATAATTTCTTGTAAAAAGGGTATTAGACAAAAAACACAAAATTTCTTTTAAAATCTGTAATTTTGAAGCAATTTTTTCAATCTTAGAACAAAACTTGGATAACAACCTCTAACACTTGGAAGAAAAGTTTCGTGTGATTATGTTTATAAATAATGAAGTTATTCAATGTTTAACTGAAAAATCGCAAAAAAAAAAGTTTTTGGTATTTCGTATTTTAAATCACTGATTTGTCGCCCGTCCGGTATTGTGGTTAGTGACGCTGATTGCGGTGCCGTAGGGTGTGGGTTCGATTCTCGGGTGAGACATGGATGTTTGTGTTGTAATCCTTCTCTTCTTTGTAATGTATGCTTCACGCTTTGTTCTATGGAAGTCCCCGCGTGTGATACTTTGTGGTGCACGAGAAAAATAAAATAATGTAATACAAATAATATAAATGTTCTCAATTAAAAAAAGTCACTGATTCGAAAAGAGCAAAATATGAACTCTTTTTTAGTACAGAATTTAGATATATTATGATTATAAGAAATCCATACAGAACGATTGAAAAACTGTTATACTTGTATATATGAAATACCTGTATATATGACCGGAGCTACGGTAGACAAGCTGGCAAGATCCCGACCTCGTGATCAGCGAGAAGTAAATTCAAGTCCCGGTGCCACTGAAACGCACCGTATAGAAGGATTTGAGTACGCTAAACCAGCGTTTCTCAAACTGTGGGGCGCGATCCCCTTCGGGGGCGTGATAACTCTATGAGGGAGGCGCGAGCATATTGAAAAGTTAAAAGATAATTGAAAAAAGTTACTAATTTTTACTGAAAGTAAACAAAATACACACACACATTCTGACATAATAAAAAATAAAATACACATTTACACTGATATAATATACTTATAAATGTATCAATACTATACAATGTATTTGCTAATCAATTTAACAATTCTAAGTTAAGAACAAGTTTAATAATAATCAATGACTCCATGGCCTTGTCATATATAAAATTATATCCAAAAATTAACACACTTACCTTGTAATTTTTTTGTTCGGCTTATAATTAATCAATTAACTGTCAAGGACCTTTTATTACATTTCATAGCCTTCGGAATAATTTTATGGGTAACCGTGCACAGAAAAGATCGTACTTTGGAAAGACGTATAAATACGTCCTGGGAAAATAATGCTTTAGCTGAGTGGGACGTTTGTTTACGCCGGTGGCATTTAAGAGGTTTTAATCGCATTCTAGCTTTAGCATCAAAGTATAGTATAATAGACTTCAACATATTATTATTGTATAGAGGGGGCGCGATGAAAATTAGGATTGAATATATATATATATATATATATATATATGTATATATATATATATATATATATATATATATATATATATATATATATATATATATATATATATATATTAGTTCGTTAATATTGAAAGTTTGAGAAGCACTCCGCTAAACCCGTCCTCCCTTTTGCGTGGTGTAGAAGTTAGGAGTGGATGTTCTGAGTTCAAATGTCATCCTCTTCACTTGACGGTGGCTCAAAATTTCGAAGTTGGTTGCCTGTAAACCTCGTATTGCTTTAAAGGGCGATGTTAATTATAATTTTAATACTATAAATGATAGCCACAATACTAGATATTTAATCGAAGACTACACACATGATTTATTTTGTCGTAAGATACCATTACATCAAAGAGGAAATAAAAGGTGTTTCAAGTATCTTTGGAATTTTGTTGTCAATTCCAAGAATTATTTTCTGTTGATATCCTTTTGTTGATATATCACTTTTAACTAAGCTTCTAAGTAATTTTAAAATGCAAGACTGCATCGAAAATTGAAATGATTTTGTCTAAAACTCAGATTGTTTTGTGCATCTGTTTTGTTATGTTGTAAATACTAAGGTAGTATAAGTGTGGTGAATGAAACAAACTTCTACTTCTACCAGTTGGATGCTTAGAGCAAATCAAAAGGGACACATCATCATTATTTTAGAGTTTAAACCAAAAGAAAACTAAAATCTTCTTAATATGACAATTTAGGGACTTTTTACATTTTAAAATTGTATAGATTTTAACCTTTTTAAAAATACCTTACTTTAACCTCTAGGGTAGTTAGAGACCCTTAAAGTCTATTTTTAAATAATCATTGAAACTGGGCCATGCCCATTTAAATGTAGAAAAATGCAAACAAAGTGTATTGTTTTTGCTTAAATGTTTAATAAATAATGGAAATCAAAACATTTAATCCAGAATTGCTAAAAAAAAGTGTTTACATGGAGGGGCACAAAATTCCAATGAAAGTGTAAGCAACGTAATATGGTCTCGTGTATCGAAGCAAATATTTGTATAAATAGAAGTATTATCACATATTGGGTACACATAGAATGCAATTTCATCATTTCATATGGGAAATGTATCAAAAACAGAAATTTTGAGAAAACTTAATATTGAGTCTCGTAATTACACGGTACAGACAATGGAGCGCCTCGACAAACAGAGGCTGTTAAAGGTTAAATACTCATGTATACAAAAAAACAAACGTTAGGAAAGCAAAAAGACTTACAAAAAGAGAGATGATGATGAGATTCAAAAAAATGTAGATCATTTGGAGTATGGGGAGGAATGTTTTAATAAAAAAAGTAACTATACGTTAAAGCTCATTTATCTCAAAATGTAAATTTTTGATGTTCGATGCACCTTTTCTGGGGAAATAATGTTCACAGGTATGTAAGTTTTTAATGACATATTTATAATGATGACTAATATATACTGAAAGGATCTTTCTGTATAAAAACTCAAAAGTTAATTTTTTACAAATTTTTGTGTGTGAAAAATGGGTCAAACTTCACTATGTGTGATAAAATACTTTATAAATTATTAAAAAATTCGAAATTATATTTATAGCTAAAAGCTCATTTTAGCATAATGAGATAGGTACATTTCAATTGTATGCAAAATTTCAAGCATGTACATATAGCAGATTCTGAGAAAAGGTACATCGAAAACAGCCAATTTCACATTGTCGGTACAGAGGTTTTCAACTCCTCTTAAAGAAGGGACATGTATTGTCAATAGTTTTTAAGGGAAAAAGAACATGTCATATTCATCGAAAATTGTTGGAGGTCTACGGGTATAGTTTTATGTCGTAGACCAGTGCTTCTCAAACTTTCAATATATGCGACCCACTCTTCAATCATCATTTTCATCGCTCCCCCTCCATACAATAACAATGTATTGAATTCAATAATACTTTACTTTGACACTAAAGCTACAACACCTCTTATGTTCCACCGACGTATAAATACGTCTCACTCAACCAAAGCATTAATTTTCTAGACGTGTATATACGTCTTTCCGAAGTACGATCTTTTCTATGCAGTACTATCCATAAAATTATTCCGACGGCTTTGTAATGATGTAAAAGAACCTTGATAATGTTTGCGAAGGATTTATTTACTTTAGAGGATTTGCTTGATTTTATTTCTTTTCTCCTCCTCAAAAAAACGCATCAAAATACACTCGTCTACGGGGTCAACGGTGGCATTGGGGAGTGAATCGCGTAATTTTTAATCGGCAGTTAAGGAATTCATTATAAGCAGTACAAATTATCAAGATCAGTGTTAATACAAGCCCATGGGGTCACTGATAATTATCAAACTTGGTAAATACTAAGGTAGTATAAGTGTGGTGAATGAAACAAACTTCTACTTCTACCAGTTGGATGCTTAGAGCAAATCAAAAGGGACACATCATCATTATTTTAGAGTTTAAACCAAAAGAAAACTAAAATCTTCTTAATATGACAATTTAGGGACTTTTACATTTTAAAATTGTATAGATTTTAACCTTTTTAAAAATACCTTACTTTAACCTCTAGGGTAGTTAGAGACCCTTAAAGTCTATTTTTAAATAATCATTGAAACTGGGCCATGCCCATTTAAATGTAGAAAAATGCAAACAAAGTGTATTGTTTTTGCTTAAATGTTTAATAAATAATGGAAATCAAAACATTTAATCCAGAATTGCTAAAAAAAGTGTTTACATGGAGGGGCACAAAATTCCAATGAAAGTGTAAGCAACGTAATATGGTCTCGTGTATCGAAGCAAATATTTGTATAAATAGAAGTATTATCACATATTGGGTACACATAGAATGCAATTTCATCATTTCATATGGGAAATGTATCAAAAACAGAAATTTTGAGAAAACTTAATATTGAGTCTCGTAATTACACGGTACAGACAATGGAGCGCCTCGACAAACAGAGGCTGTTAAAGGTTAAATACTCATGTATACAAAAAAACAAACGTTAGGAAAGCAAAAAGACTTACAAAAAGAGAGATGATGATGAGATTCAAAAAAATGTAGATCATTTGGAGTATGGGGAGGAATGTTTTAATAAAAAAAGTAACTATACGTTAAAGCTCATTTATCTCAAAATGTAAATTTTTGATGTTCGATGCACCTTTTCTGGGGAAATAATGTTCACAGGTATGTAAGTTTTTTATGACATATTTATAATGATGACTAATATATACTGAAAGGATCTTTCTGTATAAAAACTCAAAAGTTAATTTTTTACAAATTTTTGTGTGTGAAAAATGGGTCAAACTTCACTATGTGTGATAAAATACTTTATAAATTATTAAAAAATTCGAAATTATATTTATAGCTAAAAGCTCATTTTAGCATAATGAGATAGGTACATTTCAATTGTATGCAAAATTTCAAGCATGTACATATAGCAGATTCTGAGAAAAGGTACATCGAAAACAGCCAATTTCACATTGTCGGTACAGAGGTTTTCAACTCCTCTTAAAGAAGGGACATGTATTGTCAATAGTTTTTTAAGGGAAAAAAGAACATGTCATATTCATCGAAAATTGTTGGAGGTCTACGGGTATAGTTTTATGTCGTAGACCAGTGCTTCTCAAACTTTCAATATATGCGACCCACTCTTCAATCATCATTTTCATCGCTCCCCCCTCCATACAATAACAATGTATTGAATTCAATAATACTTTACTTTGACACTAAAGCTACAACACCTCTTATGTTCCACCGACGTATAAATACGTCTCACTCAACCAAAGCATTAATTTTCTAGACGTGTATATACGTCTTTCCGAAGTACGATCTTTTCTATGCAGTACTATCCATAAAATTATTCCGACGGCTTTGTAATGATGTAAAAGAACCTTGATAATGTTTGCGAAGGATTTATTTACTTTAGAGGATTTGCTTGATTTTATTTCTTTTCTCCTCCTCAAAAAAACGCATCAAAATACACTCGTCTACGGGGTCAACGGTGGCATTGGGGAGTGAATCGCGTAATTTTTAATCGGCAGTTAAGGAATTCATTATAAGCAGTACAAATTATCAAGATCAGTGTTAATACAAGCCCATGGGGTCACTGATAATTATCAAACTTGGTAAATACTAAGGTAGTATAAGTGTGGTGAATGAAACAAACTTCTACTTCTACCAGTTGGATGCTTAGAGCAAATCAAAAGGGACACATCATCATTATTTTAGAGTTTAAACCAAAAGAAAACTAAAATCTTCTTAATATGACAATTTAGGGACTTTTTACATTTTAAAATTGTATAGATTTTAACCTTTTTAAAAATACCTTACTTTAACCTCTAGGGTAGTTAGAGACCCTTAAAGTCTATTTTTAAATAATCATTGAAACTGGGCCATGCCCATTTAAATGTAGAAAAATGCAAACAAAGTGTATTGTTTTTGCTTAAATGTTTAATAAATAATGGAAATCAAAACATTTAATCCAGAATTGCTAAAAAAAAGTGTTTACATGGAGGGGCACAAAATTCCAATGAAAGTGTAAGCAACGTAATATGGTCTCGTGTATCGAAGCAAATATTTGTATAAATAGAAGTATTATCACATATTGGGTACACATAGAATGCAATTTCATCATTTCATATGGGAAATGTATCAAAAACAGAAATTTTGAGAAAACTTAATATTGAGTCTCGTAATTACACGGTACAGACAATGGAGCGCCTCGACAAACAGAGGCTGTTAAAGGTTAAATACTCATGTATACAAAAAAACAAACGTTAGGAAAGCAAAAAGACTTACAAAAAGAGAGATGATGATGAGATTCAAAAAAATGTAGATCATTTGGAGTATGGGGAGGAATGTTTTAATAAAAAAAGTAACTATACGTTAAAGCTCATTTATCTCAAAATGTAAATTTTTGATGTTCGATGCACCTTTTCTGGGGAAATAATGTTCACAGGTATGTAAGTTTTTTATGACATATTTATAATGATGACTAATATATACTGAAAGGATCTTTCTGTATAAAAACTCAAAAGTTAATTTTTTACAAATTTTTGTGTGTGAAAAATGGGTCAAACTTCACTATGTGTGATAAAATACTTTATAAATTATTAAAAAATTCGAAATTATATTTATAGCTAAAAGCTCATTTTAGCATAATGAGATAGGTACATTTCAATTGTATGCAAAATTTCAAGCATGTACATATAGCAGATTCTGAGAAAAGGTACATCGAAAACAGCCAATTTCACATTGTCGGTACAGAGGTTTTCAACTCCTCTTAAAGAAGGGACATGTATTGTCAATAGTTTTTAAGGGAAAAAAAGAACATGTCATATTCATCGAAAATTGTTGGAGGTCTACGGGTATAGTTTTATGTCGTAGACCAGTGCTTCTCAAACTTTCAATATATGCGACCCACTCTTCAATCATCATTTTCATCGCTCCCCCCTCCATACAATAACAATGTATTGAATTCAATAATACTTTACTTTGACACTAAAGCTACAACACCTCTTATGTTCCACCGACGTATAAATACGTCTCACTCAACCAAAGCATTAATTTTCTAGACGTGTATATACGTCTTTCCGAAGTACGATCTTTTCTATGCAGTACTATCCATAAAATTATTCCGACGGCTTTGTAATGATGTAAAAGAACCTTGATAATGTTTGCGAAGGATTTATTTACTTTAGAGGATTTGCTTGATTTTATTTCTTTTCTCCTCCTCAAAAAAACGCATCAAAATACACTCGTCTACGGGGTCAACGGTGGCATTGGGGAGTGAATCGCGTAATTTTTAATCGGCAGTTAAGGAATTCATTATAAGCAGTACAAATTATCAAGATCAGTGTTAATACAAGCCCATGGGGTCACTGATAATTATCAAACTTGTTCTTAACTTAGAATTGTTAAATTAATAATAAAATATACACTGTACAGTACTGTACATTTATAAGTGTATTATATTAGTGTGTAAATGTGTATCTATATTTTATTATATCATAAAGTATTTTGTTTGTTTACTTTCAGAAAATAAAAAAAAATTTACATAATCTGTTCTTTTCGACTTTTCAATATGCTTGCGCCCCCCTTGTAAACTTATCACGCCCCCAAGGGAGCGCGCCCCACAGTTTGAAAAACGCTGTCGTAGAAGCAAGTGTACCTGTGAAGGATCGACGGCAGCCAAATTTGTGTCGATGATTCACGTTGCTTATTTGCCACTTATGTTGTCATTTAAATCAGCCCCTCTACATGGTAGGTTTTCAGTAGCACCAGGACTCGAACCTGGGACACGCCAGCCTCGACTTTGTGAACATAACCACTAGGCTACCACTGTCACACCTTCTCTTTGGGGTAAAGCTCAAGTTGATGTGACATCTTTGAATTACTCTAAGCACCAGACGGATTGACGTGGAAATGTGTACAAGAGGTCTCACACATTGCCATGATACCCGCAACATATGAAAAAAAAAATAGCTACACACACAATAAATAAATTTTAAAAAACTCAGAAATTTTAGAGAAAAATTCGCCCTTTTTCTTTAAATAACCTTGTACCTTATTGCTACACCATTAATCCGTATATCTCTTTAAGTAAACTCTCTCTTTCACAACTGTAATTCAATATAGTTTGATTTACATTAGAATTTACCTGTATACCGTGAAGAAAAAGTTGGTAATCAGACAATCACATGATTTAATGTTTCTAAGACTTTTTATAAACCTGCAAGCAGATTTTAGCAATAAAAAACAGCTGCTATTCATAATGATACAGTTGACTCTCTTCTACAAATATCTTAGAATTTTCAAAAAGATGCGTTTGTTGACAAAAGAAAATGTTAAGAATTGTTTTTGCTGAAAATTCAATTGAAGAATCAAAAATATTTTCCGTAAATAGTACTTTCTACGTTTATCCTTCAATACGATGAGATTATTGTACCAGAGTTTGTAATTGAAACGGATAAATTTCTGAAACTAAATCAGATCAAATAAAAGTATCTAACTCTTCAATCAAATGCGATATAAACCAGATCCAGTATTTTTTATTTGTATTTCTTTAGAGAAATGGGTAACAATTTTTCAGTTCCTAACAGCAGCTTGATATAAAAGCACTCATTTTAAGTTCAAGGCCTTTGTTTTATCCTTAGAGAATTAAATCAGAGAAGAAAACTTTTTTTTTTGCCAAAACAAGCTAAACAGAATTATTTGTGGTCCGATACCATCTTGGCAATATGCCATTGTCTACTTGACCGGGAATAAGATTTTAGACTAGAAAGGATTCCTTCACATCATCAATAATATACTCAGATATAAATTATCTCCATGCTCAATGTTTTAAAAACCTAAATGATATATGTTAATCTCTAATAATCAGTTCGAGAATAACTGTAGCGTAAATTGGATTAACTCTACATCATTGTCTAGGAAAAGAAAGCCGCTTTTAGCTCAGTTGACAAGAATAATTGCCAAATTCACTGTCCAACGATGTGAGAACAAATCATTCGAGCACACGTTGCGAAAAGTATGGATCGAGTAATCTGGGAAAAATATCTTGAAAAGAAAGACTGATAGCATCTTTAGATACATACACAAAACCACGAAGGAAAGATGAGCGATAGTCCCTTTTTCATTCCCCCGAGAAACAGAGGGAGCTTTTTCTTTATTTCTTGTACATCTGACAGACTGCCGAAGGGAAGAGGGAAATCACTTTTTTCCCCTTCCTTCTCTTTCTTTTCTATTCTTTTAACGGAGAGGTGACTAGACAGATAAGTGGAGAAGTTTCACATCTGTTGCTTGAGGAAATATTATTTTTGTGTTGTTGCGTTTCATTATGTTTTGTAGAAAGGTGATCATCAGGAACTTGATGGAAAGTAAGCAATAAAAGAAAAGTTTTCTGTGAAAGGTTTTTATTCTTTTTTTTTTCCTTTTGAAAATTTATTTATGTAAACAGAGTGTCATGCCAATACTCGAGTGATGAATTATACCTTTTTTAATGGGAATGTGTGATTATCTTTTTTCATATAATGGAACTTTTTATTTGGTGGAAAAAATATGTTTTGTGGATCATTTTCATAAAAAGGGAAAAACAAGGAGGAAAGAAAACGAAGAAAACAGTTTAAATTTGGTTGCAAAATGTTAACAATGATTGGGTGCAATAAATTAATCCCTTAACGCCCAATTATTTTGAAAAACTCTGGCAAAAAAAATCAATTTTATTATTTATGAAAACACATTTTAGAACCTTGTTTTTCCCCAAAATAAAAAAATACTTAAACAATAAAAATTTTTATTTCAATTTTGGATTTTGATCCATATTTCAAATAAGAGAGCCGATTATTACAATCTTGCACGTGCACGTACTCTTTTTTATCTTTCTTTTCGAATTGCTGTTTCCAAAAAAAAAAATTATTCGCAAGGATATTTATTTATACTTCTTCAACGGATATGATAACAATATAGTAGTATCTATTTAACAAAATATTCAAAAATGTCCTTTTGTGTGATATGTTTAAAAGCAAGGAGCAGCATACTGCCCAACATTGCAATTACTGCACATATAACGACTCCCTTTCTTTCCTTTCTTTTCTTTGTTATCCTTTTTAGCTCATCCCACAGAGGATTATCTTCTGGGACATTCTTTATTTATGATGGTTTAACAAAACTGGGAAACTATGACGTCCGTTAGTCGAAGAAATACGTATTTCGAGCTGCCCGAATTTTTTTATATTTCTACCGCTGTAACTTTATATATATAAATTACTAATTTTCTCCTGATATCTAGACTTTTTTCTCCTTAATCATTTTATACAAATCATATGCGTTCCAAATGTTGATATCTAACAAATGAAAAAGAATATTTTTAAAAATATTTATCTAAGTTTAATATAAATGTTTTCTTAATTTACGAAATCTCCGGACGATAGATAGCAGTTAAACTCACGACTACAAACAATGATCTCTTATATTCGATTGGGAAAATCGCAGCAGCGTAAAATGCGACTCCGCACGAATTATTTCGTTTGTGCACTATTTGCCCAGCTTAGTGAGCTTGAATTAACTCGATCGTACACGTTAAGGGATCTGTAAAATGCTGAACTTATTAAAAA
The DNA here is from genome assembly GCA_019973935.1 of Trichonephila clavipes. Lineage (NCBI taxonomy): Eukaryota > Metazoa > Arthropoda > Arachnida > Araneae > Nephilidae > Trichonephila > Trichonephila clavipes. The sequence goes on along the minus strand of BMAU01019528.1, from coordinate 1,389,253 downwards.
TGTATCAAATATGTTATAAATTATTCTGAATTCAACATAGTACACGATTGTTTCAATCAAAACATGTGATGCCCCATCTCTTCATGTACGTGACCTAGATTTGTAGGAATAAATTATTGATCACCCAAATTCGCCATTATAAACCTAATTCATTTTTGTCTAAATATATTGATCTTACTTATAGGGATGTAACCTGGAGTGATACCGCGTAATTCTAATTCTAAGTAAATAGCGCCTGGAATCTTAATCACTATCTTTATGAAAAGCTATCACTAAGAATCTTTATCTACCTTAGATTCCTTAACACGTTAAAGTCTGTTCTATAATTACACTTCTATATTTAATGGCTTATCAATATCTCACGGCGATCAGCATCTGGCTTTCTGTCTCTTTCTTCTATTCCATTCTACTATTCATCTACTATTATTCTTTCATTCTACTACTATCCCACTACTATCTTACTCTTTTCCTATATTCTTTGAACATGCGAATGCAAAAGCTCCAATATATATATTAACTAATCTGCATACCGCGGTTTCTTCTTGAGAGGATTGGATTGAAATAATGCCATTCTGGCACCAAAGATTCCCCAAGAGGATTAGTAAGAAAATCTGATAAAGCCCCGTCACAAACATTATACACAATTGCATAAAATAAATCAATTTAAAAAAAAATTCTGTTAGCTTTCAATGGCTGACTTTGAAATTAAGAGAGAAAAGTTACTTTTTTCCTCGGTCGTAATTGCTTCCAAATTAATTGAGAATACATAGAAACTTTTTTTCTTAATTGGAAGAGTGCTTTTAACACACAAGAATTGGAAAACAAGAGGTCTGCACAGTATGAAAGGAACAAATATCATTAAAAAAGACAGATATCTTATAAAGATTAATTATCAACAGTATTAATAAACTTGTCATACCTCTCAGAATTGATTTTCTGCATACAAATGGGAAAAAATGTTTCAAATAAATATGGGAACTAAGAACTATTTTTTTTTATGAAACGTTAAATGGGGTTTCATATACATTTTAATAATTTTTGTTTAATGGTGAACAACCTAATACAAAAGCTTTGTCTCTGTTACAAATGTACTTAAAATAGTAAGAATACATCTGAAAAAAAAATTAAGAGTTGATTACTTAACATTAATGTTAAATGGTATGAGATGCACGATAACTTTAATCATATTTTTCAATTTAATAATAAATATGGTTTAATATAATTAAGGTATGAATATATATGCAAAGATTCACTGAGCGTTCAAATCTGGAAGCGATTAATTTGTCTAATAGTTTGCTTTTTTTCTTGAGTTTCTAATTCCCCAGCCCCCCTTTTTTAAAAAGCATTTACAAACACTATACGAGAATATAATGAATCAATAGTAAACAATTTTGTCAAAGGAAATATGAAAGTTATTCTTCGAAATGTTGCAACAGTTTTTAGGAACAATGATATAACTTACAGGAATTCCTAAGCTAGAGGCATAGGTAGCAAGAATTGAAACATAACAGAATTATATACAAGGTGTACCTAAACCCAATGTCATGTAGCCACAACATCATAAGAAGGAAGGGGGTGATATCAAATTCTGGAAATTTTTTTAAAAAATCCATATCACTAGCTTAAGCAATGGCTAGCAAGTTTTTGAAAAATTGAAAACTGACACCTTTCGTTCCTCCATTAGTACTGAGACTACAATTTTTTTTTGTTTTTTGCGACTAGTATTTTTTCCCCGAACGTCATACTACATAGCTAAGCTATTATTTACAGTCACAAGTCGGGCAGAAGCTTTTACCGGCTTATTTAAAATTAACGTAGTTTGTTTCAGTCGTGTTTTGAGAAAGTGTCACCTAACTTTGACTTTCCATAAAGAGGAAATCATTACGTTCAACCCCAGACAAGTTAAACTAAAAAAGATGACCCATTTAGTAAATATTTTAAAATGGTACTATACACTTTTCCTTTTCTATACGGAGCAATCATAGCCATTTTTTTTTATTTACAAGCATCTTGTGACGGCTTTATCCACGTCCTTCCATTAATAAAATCCTCTTGGGAAATCTTTGGTCTTTCAAATATATTTTATTCGCAACAACCCTCTGAAGAAGAAACCCTGATTATTCAAATTAGGTCTGATATATATACTTTAAGTTTTCATGCTAGAGAGAGAGAAAGTGAGGAGATTGCTACTTATCAGGTAATGGAAAAAATTAAAGTGATGATTGGTCACTAGAGTTTAATTAGTGCTCAGATAATTAAGAAAGTAGATTCGACCCTGAAATAAGTGGGTCGATATTTAAAGTCTTCTCATACTTCGCGTACCTCGTTATTTATACACATATTGCTTAAATTGTGCGCATCTCTTATTTAAAATTACTTGAATTTGTGTTGCTAATTGTGTGATCAATAAATAGACTGTTTTTTGGATATGGCTAGTCTTCCTTCCCTTCCTCCCACATCCCTAAGTTCACACCAAAGATCCTCATTTAAAAAAAAAAACAATTGACACCCTTTATCACATCATTACATACTGTGACCACAAAGTTCTCAATTTTACAGTGATTTTTTTTCTAACGAAATCTTACATAGGCGTGCTATTAATCACAGCCACAAACTGAATAAAATATTTTAGTGGTTTATTTAAAATTAATGTAGTTTGAGACAGGGTTTGAGAAAATGATGTCCCTTAGCGTTGATTCTCCAATAAAGAAACATAACTTAACTCAGTGGCGCAGCAAACCATGAGGGCCAAGGCCTACTGTGCCCAACTCAGTTTGCCTGACCTTGGGCTATGAGGTGCATGAGCAGATGTTCCGGTCAGGTGGTCAGTCTGACGTGAAACCCCCAGTGTTAAGTCCCCGAGTAAGCTTGCTACTCAATTATCGACCCACTTAAGAGATGAAAGGCTGAGTCAACCGTGCCCAGCCTGGAGTTTGAACCTCCGACCTGTGGTGAGGAAGCACGATGCACTAACCACTCAGCCACTGGGCTTCAATAAAGAAAGATATTACTACAAATTTCAATGGGAGAAAACCAGAAAACAACTCCGACTATGAGAATAAAAGATTTATTAATGATGAGGAGAATACAAATGACTACACGCAAACAAATCGAGGTAGAGACATAAAAAAATATTTTTTACAGATTATTTATACTAATGGAAAACGCACTCAGCAATAAGCCTTATAATAACAAGCCTTAGAATACGCCAGAAATAACTCTCTAGAACAACTAGCTAGAACTCAGTCAAAGTTTCTTTTTTATTGCATGCAACGCACTAGTAACTTGACCAGTGTCTCAAAGATCCCTTATAAAGCCTCATGGAAATTTCCCCAAGGGTCGTTTCCAGAAAATTCTCGATGGTTTCTTGGCAATATCATTTTCCCCCAAATTTGTAGCCAGGAGCGATAAGGCATCCAATATGGAAACCCTGAAAACTTCATTTTTCAAGCTCATGATAAGAAGCGAACTTTGCCCGTAAATTTCAACTTTCACAAGGAGAGCACCACTACAGAGAAAACAACACACTGGTATGTTTCAATATTATATACTATCCTAGGCAAGTTATTTTAAAGCATGATACATTTAGAAAAGAATCCAAAATGGTACAACATTTGCCACTTTTCTAATCAAAACAATAATTGACATTTTTTTTCTCATGAAATGACTTAATGCCAAAAAACTCAATCTTAAATCTAAAACTCAAATTAAGCAAAAAATTTTAAAATAAAACAGGAAATATTTTTTGCAATATTTTAATGACTTAAATTTTTGACGGGTTTGCTTTGTACTCGAATGCACCCTCTACATCTTTTTAAAAGTGATCGCTTAATGAGTCGTGAGAGTAACTAGATAAATTTATTTCTATAATTACTTCAAGAATTCCTTTGGTGCAGTATGATAACATTTTCGAATGGTTTATAAGAGTTATATATATATAAGAGAAACACTTTGAACACATTTAATTCATTTAAGTATTTCAAAACTTTTTTCCCTAGTGTGTTGTTGTGGCTAATGCCACCTGTCTGACGTAGTCAGAGCGAGGCCCACGAAATTCATCGTGGCATGGGCAAGAGGTACGCCTGTCGTTGGCCTTGAGCACCATACAGGTGACAGTGCGATTTAAGCTCAGAGAAACTTCCCCGAAGGGACGATAGATGGCGATACGACCTTTATCTCCACCTCCACAATTTCTGCAAGTGAACTGAAGGGGAGGGAAATATTCTCCAGTTCCTTGTTGTTGTTGTTGACTAATTCCTCCTGTCTAGACGCAGGCTAGACCAGGTCCATGAGCCCAAGAGTCCTCAGGAAATCGTACACCAAAAGAGGACTGGAATAGATGTCCTCCCTTTCAAGTCCTGCACAAAACAAAAGATGATCTAGAGTTGCCTGTACCAAATTGCATTTAGTACAATTCTCGTAAATTTTCTGGCCTAAGTTAAAGGAAAGGCCTCTAATGTGTCCACTTGCAAGCCTACTAATAGTTGTTTGGACGACTCTATCCGCCTTGATGGAAAGGGCACCACCTGGGGCCTGCCTATTATACCAGGGGTGAGTTGGAGGAGTCTTCCATAGTTCTTGAATCAAAGATTTCGTTTTAGAAAAAATTTCCGAGAAAGTCAAAGTTCTTCTCGACATTAAATTTTCAGTGACACCTTCCTTGGCTAAAAGGTCAGCTGTGTCATTGCCAAAGAGACCAATGTGAGATGGAATCCATTGGAAGTAAATCTCATGTTGCTGGGAAAGTTCTTTAAGATTTTTAAGAATTGAGACCGATGTTTTGTCTCCAACATTTGTCCAGTCGCTAAGGTGTTGGATAGCACTTCGGCTATCACATAATATCCATATTTCATCAGGAGATGTCATCGTCTTGATGATTCGGAGAGCTTCATCAATGGCAATTAACTCGGATCTAAAAACAGAACAAAAGTCCGAATTCCTAATTTTGATATTATGAGAACAATTAGGAGCCTTTATAAAGATGCCACTGCCACATGAGTTTTGTTCGTCTTTGCTACCGTCGGTATAAATTTGCATTGCAGTAGCTGGAATTTTGTTAATAATCTCCAATGCTAATTGACGTAAATATTCAGGTGGATCTTGATTTTTGGAAGTATGAGCTCCCAATTCTGATTTAAAATGGACTCTAGGCAATCCCTCCTGAGGGTTAAATACGTTCTTCAAAAAATGTTCTTCAATGTCCTGATCTAATAGGTCCATCGCTTGCATTCGAGAGAAAGGACTGTCTCTTTTTAGTCTGTGTCTGTTTGTCCAGGATATGAGATATGCAGATGTGCGGTTATAATCTCCGTAACTGTAAAGTTTACAAAAGTACTTTGAAAGCAGAGTAATTTTCTTCTCAGATCCAAGGGCATGATATCAGCTTCGAAAAGAACTAGATCTGTGGTACAGCTATGTCGCATGCCAGTGATAATTCTAGCAGCGCTTGATTGTACTCGGTCCAGTTTCGCCAAATTAGTACGTGATGCACTGAAAAAAAATTTGAGAGCCATACTCTAAGACAGGTCTGATCAAAGAGGTGTATGTCAGTCTGAGAGTACCAGCATCAGCACCCCAGTTCCTGCGCTAGTGAATAAGCCCACAAGACTACGGACCCACTGATTTAACGAGCACGTACTCCGTGTGCACTCGGAGGGTATTTGGTGACATCGAGCATCGAACCCAGGCCTTCCGGTCTGGAGTCCGATGCTCTAACCACTAGGCTACCCACGGCCCTTTCCCTAGTGTTCTAATTCTTAATTCATTACTTTTTTTGAGAGAGAGTTACATACTTAAAATTGTGTTTTGTATGTATCTCTTTATGTATCTATATATATCAATATATATGAAGGAGAAAAGCGACGCCGACTCATTCACTCCCTTACTCACTCACTCATCACGATATTTCAAGAACTATTGAACCTCCTACCTTCCTCAGTGACTCGACAACCCAGGATGGGCCTTAGCCTTCACAAGAAGCCTTTTCCAGGCCAGTCTTCTTCCTGCCAGTTTTCTCCAATTTTTAGTAACTATTGAACCTACAGACTTGGAATTGTATAGGTATGTTCCTTTCATGGAATAGAGATCTTCTAAGAACGGATTTTGCGAAAATTGAACGCTTAAAGGCTTAAAAAGCGTTAGAGATTAATATATCCCTCTTTATGAGCCATTAAAACTACAGACTTGAAAATTGGTAAGTATATTTATTCCTTTTTTAGCAAGCAGAAATCTACTACAAAAGAAGTTTTGGAAAAATCAACTTCCAAGGAGCTTTGCGGGGGCTAATAGGTTGCTATAGATAAACATTCCCGATTTGAAACAATTAGGCTTACCGACATGAAAATTAGTTGGCATGTTCCTTTCATGAGGTAGAGTTCTTCCAAGAACGGTTTTGCAAAAATCAACCCTCAAAAGGGTTTTTCAAGGGGTTAAGATGAGTTATAGAAATACAATCCTGTTTTTGAATTGTTAAACCCACATGTTAAGCATGTTTCTTTTCTTGAATAGAGATCCACTAAGAATGGATTTTACGAAAATCGATTCCTATGCAGGAGTTACTGGGGTGTATTGAAAAAATTTCCGCTTTCGAACTACTAGACCTTCAATATTTAAATCTGGTGCATCCTGATTCTTTTGTTAAATTGAAATCCGCTAAGAATGGGTCCTTCGCAAATCGACTGCCAAAGGGTGCTACAGGGTATATTGATACAAAGTTTTCCGTTTTTGATCTATTAGATTTAGGCTTTAAATTGACTTTTTTTTATTTTGTTGAGTAGAGATCCACTAAAAATGGGTTTTGTGGAAATCCATTTTAGGGGAGGAGTTACGAGAGCATAAGAGATAAGTCAACTTTAATTTTAGAAATTATTACTCAAGAGGTGAAAGCAATAAGAATGTTTTTAATGTAATTGAACGCTTTATGCTATAGGACTTGGATATCAATAATTTATATATATATATATATATATATATATGCATTATATGTTTTTAAGAATTGATTTTAGCAATGTTACTAAAATGAAGCGTTAAATCGTCATCATATCTCTTGCTTTATTTTAAGTAACAGATGAAGTCTTTTTCATTAATGGTTAGCTTAGTGACACAGCTATTTAGACTATATTCTTCGGATGAAAAAGAATATGAACTGAATATGGAGCAATTTTTTGGATAGAAATATATATATATACTATTTTAATAAAATTGTCAATATGTTCCCCCATAAATGCACAAAGAACAAATTTTTCCTGAATAAAATAATTTACATATTTTCATTCCCTGTAACTTAAATGTAAGTAGATTCTACCGATAGCTCCATATATTATACACATTTAATAATTGGTATATTTATTGCTCTAAGATTTTAACAGTTGAGTAGATATAAAATATATGTCTTATTATAGCAGATGTATGATGGTTTTGAGATATTTTTGGAATATAACAGTCTTCTAGATTAAGATATTTTTCTTAATGCTTCTTAAAGACAGTTTTGAATTGATTTAAAATGTGCATGACAGTAAAAATGAACTTACTTCAGGAGTTTTTATTTTTTTTAATGCTTGAATCATTTTAAACTACCAATTAAATATGGTTCTCTTAGATTTAATCATAAAAATGGTTTGTGGAAAAAGGCATTTAATATTATGATATCTGTTAAAACATCTCTTACCATCAGTGAAGATAAATTGACTGCTTATAAATGTCGCGGGAGGATGTTGGTAATTAAAGCAGAATCAAGTAACAGTTAGGGCACTTGAACTTGCAACACCCTATCCAAACATCAATTCTACTCAAACGTGAGTATTTTTAGCCTTGCCAGATTTAACGTGTTTCCAGATCCTTTACACGACGAGTTTTCAATAGTACTCCGACTTGACAGAAAACACACTGGTTTTGACACCGTGACTTGAATGTTCTGTTAATGACTAAAGAACTGATTTCACACTATCAATTATTTATTGAAACCTGTCTTTGTTTTAACTCGTCTATTTTTTTTTTGTCTTTTTTTCATCTCGATTATAATTTATCATAAGTTTCATAGAGTTGCGCTCCTAATACTGTTAACGTTATACTTCATCGAAAATAAGAAATACAATCGGGGATTGTATATATATATATATATATATATATATATATATATATATATATATATATATATATATATATATATATATATATACAGTATAATAAATTCTACTTATATATTTTAAATTAAATACTTCATCTAAGAATATTTTGTTTCTTTCAAATGGGGGTACGGTTCGATAATTACCACTGCAGACCTAATACTTTCCCCGAGAGCTGTATTACTTTTTCATGTGGAACGATATAAGTGGATACCAAGCCACAGTGAAATTTTGATGTAGCGCTGGCCGTTCAGTGTACTGGTAATGCGTACTAGAAGGGTGAGGCATTGAAATCCAATACCACCCCAAACCATGGTACTGGGTGTAGGACCAGTGTGGAGATGGTAACGGCAACAGTTCCGCAGTCTCTCACCACGGTGTCTCCAAACTTGAATCCGAACATTGTAATGTCGCAGGAAGAAGCGGGATTCGTCAGTAAACACATTTCATTACATTCCGTTGTCCATGTCAGCCGTTCATCGCCCCTTTGTAGAGAGGAAGTCCCTGTGGTTTCCAGTCAAGGGTAAACGCAGCAATAGACGACTGGCGGACATTTCACTATGCTGCAAACGGCATCGAATGGTACGAGTGAACACCGAATGATGTGTAAAACATCTCTCGAATCTGTTGTGGTATGGTTCGTGATTTGGCTGCGCGATCCATCACTGTCATGCGCTCAATTCATCTGTCATCACGGGCAGTGGTGCAACGAGGGGGATCCAATCAGCCCCATCTGTCTGTCATTTCCTCCTGCATCCAGCAATGACAGATCCGTTTACAGAGTTGCTTAGTTTCGTCCAACACGTTGGCAGATTTCTCTAAAGTATAATTTGTAATCCCTGTAGACTACTGTTCTTCCTCTGTCGAATTCAGAAACTTGGTCAAAATTCGCTCGATATCATTTATGAGTCAAAGGTAAAGAGCTTGCGAAAAAAAAAAAAAAAACCACACGAAAAAACAATTATTGCATCTGCACTGTAATTCTAATGATTTGCACATTTCATCGGCACCAACGCATGATGTAAATTTCACATTGTTTGCATGCTTTCTTCAGGCTGTTGCATTTTGTGTGGCCAGCAGTGCATATATAAATACTAACGAAAGGGATTAAAACAGATATTTGAAATTTCGAAAAAAATTTAGAGATGGATGCTGCAGTATTTATAAACATTGCTGAATATGAAGTGATTTCTGAAAAAAGTAGGGTTTTCACAGTGTTATGGTTAACCAACCTTTCGCCTTTCAATTTTTATATGAAATCCCATGGATTATAATGTATAGAAGTTCCAAGTTCATTATAAATATAAAGGTTGCAATCTAAAGAAGCATTCGTAAATGCTTAGATCATGCTTGAATGAAAAAAAGTGAAGCAATTATTTCCAGATTTAGAGACCTAAATACGAATTCCAAGCAGGAAAAAAAAGGCCTGTAGGAAGAAATATTGATAAATATAAAAATTATTTTTCTAAAATATTTATAAACTCTCTCTCTCTCTCTAACACATTATGAAGAAAATACAAAAATTATGAGAGTAATAATAAGAATAATTCTTGTTATATCCAGTATAACAAAAATGAGCTTGTAAAAACACCTTTATTAAATATTTTTATGACCTACAGTATCGTTATCTATGATTTGATTAGAGACATATTTAAATATGGGGAAAATTCACAGAACTATGAGTATTTGTAGTACATTGATTAATAAATCACCTTTTTATCTAAAAAGAATACTCTAATCCATATAATTTAGAATTTCTTTATTCAGATAATTATAAATAAAATTAATATATAAGACAGTTTTGTTCTTAACATTACTTAATGAGATTATTATAATTTTTGATTTATTCTGAATTGTATGAAATTAAGAATCTATTACGTAATATGTAGTTATTAACAATGTTCCTGAAAGCTTAATAAATGTATATTACTTTCACAATAAGGTACGGTAATAATATTGGAGCTAAAATAATCTCTCTCCTCATAAATATTCACACATATTAAATTACATTTTAATTGTATTTGAACACTTTGGAAATAAGCTTGATCAATATTGTTTGTCTTAACTCCATTAAGATAGTTTGAACAAAAAATTATATTTGGTTTGAAATTCTTGTTCTTCCCAGAAAAGATAATATCATCAGTACATTGAAAATAATAAAGCAAGGCATTGTATATATAACTGTTCGCTAAAATGTGTGCATATGAATTAGCTAGACATTATCTAGTACACCATGTGGCAAGTCTTTAATTTGTTGATAATAACTACCATTATAAAGCAAAAATTTGCTTGAAGTACTAGCCTATTGAGAGTGTTTAAGGCATTATAATTAGTTGCATTTTTAAGCTTACTATTTCATATAATTGTAAAATATTTATATATACACATAAATATGTTTCATATAACTGTATAGGCAATTATAATTCCATATGATTGTGTATATACGGGCTATCTCAGCACTGTTAACATTAAAAAGAAGGGAACATCTAGGCAACTCAGAATCACCTAACAGTATAAAATCGGAACTGACACGTGTACGCTTCAAAGTACGTGAAGACAACCATATCCTCGGTATTGTCAATGGGAGTGTCATACCCCAGTGATTTGATATGCCCCCTAAGGCATTAGTGAAGACATGGTAAGCCTGATGATCGAGGAAACCAATTCTTCGGGCACCACATATATCCACAGCACTTGCAAAAACTCATCACAATTTGATCCCCTTCTGATGAAATTTTTTGCACATGGGAAATATAATGCGTTCTATGAGAAGTTATGAATTATACTCAGCTCCCCTCAAACCTTTTTGAGGATGCAATACATGAAAGCTAGGCGTGGTACATCCTTGTCATCAGACCTTGATTTAAATTATGAAGTCAGTTAGCAATAACGCAATATGCAGCTGTTGAGTATCAATAATGAAGATTACAAATAAATTTCGTGCATAACTGGTTGAATTATTCGTTAAAGAAAATTCAAAGTCTCTTAATGTATATTTGGCATTTTTATTTTGTTTAAAACCAACCCGCCGATCTATACAACTGTGAAATTATTCTTTATTGAGCAGTTATATTATATATATATATATATATATATATATATATATATGTGGATATCAGCTACTCGCAGACCACTTCCGAAGCCATGATAGAACTGAAGTGACTCGAGGTAGTCAGCGAGATGGCGAGACAGTCCTCTTCCCGCCGCCATAAGCACAAGATGAAAAACCTCTAACACGCGTGATGTTTTAAATCTAACTATGTAAAGGCAGATAGCCTTATTTTCTTTTTTTACCTGTGTGTCCGTCCTATAATGTCCTTTATTTTCTATATTAAAGTAATTAACTTAAGAAGTCTCCCTTTTTTGAAGTGTTTAAATAACGGTCACACTCACATGAGGGCTCGGCCAATGCCTAATTTTTTAAAATTGAAACGAAACCCCCTAGACAACATCATTCTGCCATCAGTTCCTGATATACGAGTTTCCTAAGCCGTTAATAATGAGATGACTTTCGCTTTTCAAGTGGAATCCTTTACTTCAGAAACTACTCAAAACTGTAAGTAGCCATTTCGATGTTCAAAAAATGAAATTAAGAATGCTTCAACAAAAAGTATGACTCATGAGAAAATTGGAGAATTATCTTCTAATTTGAAAAAGAAATTTATTTGATGTAAAAAATTTCTTTGTGATGAATAACGCCGAAAACGAAACTGTTTGTTTCTTGTCGATGTTTTTATAGCGATAATTTATTCTTTTGATGGTTTGAATATATTTTTGCTATTTGATGGTATTTGATGCAGCATTTTAATTGATGTCGAATTTGATTCTCCTATTGTCTCATGCCAACATTTGATGAAAAACTAAATTGAAGCATATTGAAGTATTCTTTTGAAATGACAATTGTGATGCTAATATTGGTCATTTGAAGTAACTTTTGAAGATAATAAAATATTTGAAACTTGAAGCTATAAATTTTGATGTTGACAACAAATTTTGAAGATAATCAGGAATTTTAATTGAAATCGAAACTTTGCTTATATTTTTAGAGTATATTTGATAATATATAGCATTCGTATTTTGATGATTTAAATTAGTTTTGTATTTGAAGTTGTGATGATTTTTTTATTTTGAAGAATATTTAAAATTTTGGTGGAAACGAAAGTTGAAAGATTTTGAGTTAATATTTCTAGAATAGAACATTATATTTTGAATATAAGAACTTGATATTTTTGAAATAAAATGCTTAAATTAATTACATGGTGTGTGAAATAGAACTGAGTATCTTTTTCAGATATAAAACTTGTGTTGAGAGAGAGACTATACTATATAATATTGATATTGCATATGATACTATTTTGCATTTAAATTTTTGATGATTATGAGTTATCATTTTATATTTTAAAACTTGAATTGATGAATATATAAGTATTTTATCATATTTTCAAATCATAGAATTCGTTTTGGTATTATAAGATTTGTATATTTGTGTTTTATTTGAATAATTATCAGTATGAGTACCTTAAATGATTATCCAAAGATTTCTCAATCATTAAAATCTAGTAGCACAAATAACATTAAAATTCTACATCGTCTAATTTTTGGTGAGAATGGCGATAGAAAAAATCGTTCCAGATTACGAGAATTTTCCGGATTTCCCACTGATTTTAATGTTGAAGAAACAAAAACTAAAATTATTAAAGAATTCACTCTTAAGGAATTAATTGCTGTTTGTAATTTATTGCATCTAGAATTTACCACTGAATTAGAATCTTGCTGTGACATAATTTTTAACGCATTTATGTGATCTCACTTTATTTAAATCTACTGTTCTCAACTCTGGAAGCGAAAGCGACCTTGAACTCAACGAAAAATCTCCGCCCGAAAACCATCATTCGCAGCCAATTACGTCTGACTCAGCAAGTAACGATTTACGTTCGAAAACATGAAATCTCTTGATTTAAATGATTCAGCTCAAAATTTATTGCCGTTGTTTGATAAACAGAATACTTGTAACTCTTTCCTATCTTTTAATTTACGAGATCTACTGGAACTAGTTAAACCATTCACTTCTCGAGACAGTTATTCAATTGAAACTTTCATTTCTGATATAGAAGACATGTTTCGATTATATCAGATCACAAATCCTATTCATCAAATAATTTTCGTAAAGAAATGTTTAAAGGGTCCAGCCGAAAATTTAATCCGATCGATTCGTGGAATCACAAATTGGTCACAAATGAAAGAACATTTATTAAACGAATTTTCTGATAGAATCAATAGTGCACAATTACACAAAATGATGCAAGCTAGACGTTTGAAACCAACCGAAACGTTGCAGGAATATTTCTTAACAATGCGAGATTTAGCTCACAAGGGTGCGGTTGATGATTCTTCTCTAATTGATTATATTATTGATGGTATCCCTGATTCTTCTAACAATAAAATAATTTTGTACGGTTCTAAAACACTTAGTGAATTCAAGGATAAATTAAAAATTTACGAAACACTTTTAAACTCAAAACATAATAAGCAATTTCCAGATAAACGATTTCGAGTTTATGAAAATTCAACATCTAATCAGCATAGAATTGAACACAAGCGCTTTACAAACCAACAACCAATTTGCTACCTCTGTGGATTGAAAGGCCATAAAAGTACCCTATGTCCGAATAAAAAACGCGGAAAAAAATGTTATGGATGTAAAAACTTTGGTCATGTTCAGGCCGAATGCCCCAAGAATTCTCGAAAGATTACACCGATAACCAATCACAAAATCAATACGCAAGTTGATAGAACTGTAAATTCCATTTCGATATTAACACCACCGAAAAATCTCATGCACGTTGAAATAACCATTTCAAAAATTCCTATTACAGCACTTTGTGACACTGGTTCACAAGCCACCATAATTAATGAGAAAACATATCAAAAACTTGGTTACCCTACATTGAACCCATCACAATGTACATTTTCAGGAATAGGCCGAGACAGAGTCGAAAGCAAAGGTTATTTTAAAAATTTCATAACAATTCAGAACACTGCATTACCCGCAAAAATTCATGTCGTTAATGATGAAACGATCCCTTTAGATGCAATTTTAGGGATTGATTTCTTACAACAAACTAAATTCACGTTTGGACGTGATGGAATTCGTATATTCCGAGATGTTGATGAATGCAAAAATGATGATGTTCTGGTAAACCTTGCCAACCTTTTTGATGAACAACAATGTAAACTTGATCTTCCACATATATCGAACTCTAAAATTCGTAATGATGTTGAACAACTTGTAAACTCTTACAAACCTAAAAAATTTACGATACTGATCTTAAAATGACAATTTTATTGAGTGATGATATCCCAGTTAGCCAACGTTCTCGTCGACTTCCTTTCGTAGAGCAAAAAATTGTAGAAAACCAAATTCAGGAATGGTTAAACACTAACATTATAAAACCTAGCTGTTCTGATTACGCAGCACCAATCGTTTTATGCAAAAAGAAAAACGGAGAACACAGACTTTGTGTAGATTATCGCAATTTGAATAGAAAAATGATTAAAGATAAATTCCCCTTGCCATTGATAGAAGAAGTGTTAGATAAACTCGAAAACTCTAAAGTCTACACTTCACTCGACCTTAAAATGGATTCTTTCATGTACCCATGAATCCTAACAGTACAAAATACACTTCGTTTGTGACGCATGAAGGACAATACGAATTTTTACGTGTTCCTTTTGGATTGTCAAACAGTCCAAGTGTATTCCAACGATTTATTTACACTGTCTTCCGAAAACTCATACGTGACAACATTCTAATTGTGTATATGGATGATCTGCTCATTCCATCACAAAATGAAGCAGAAGGTTTAAATAAATTACGACTAGTTCTCCAAACCGCTGCAGACTTCGGTCTTGAGTTAAACTTAAAGAAATGTAATTTCTTACAACGCAAAATAGAATTTCTTGGATACATAATCGAAAACGGAACAATAAAACCTTCACCATCTAAGACACAAGCTGTCCAAAACTTTCCACAACCTCAAACCCCGAGACAACTTCAAAGTTTTATAGGATTAACAAGTTATTTCCGGAAGTTTATTCCAAATTACGCTCGAATTGCAAGACCTTTAAGTGATCTTCTTCGTGATAATGTTAAATTTAAATTTGGCCCTACAGAAATAGCATCTTTTCAAGAATTGAAAAACATTCTTTCAGAGAACCCAGTTCTCCATGTTTTTCAACAAGGTTACCCTTTAGAACTCCACACAGATGCAAGCTCCCTAGGTTTTGGCGCTGTCCTATTACAGAAATCTGATGATGGACTATTTCATCCTATCCATTATTTTAGTCGCAAAACTACAGTTCAACTGGAGAAATATAGCAGCTATGAATTAGAAGTACTAGCTATTATTGAAGCGCTGAAAAAGTTTAGAAGTTACCTGTTAGGTACAAAATTCAAAATTATCACAGACTGTGATGCATTCCAAAAGACAATGCACAAAAAAGATTTGCCTGCTAAAATTTCTCGTTGGGCGTTGATGCTAGAAGAATTTGATTATGAAGTCTGTCACAGACCAGGTAGACAAATGAAACACGTTGATGCATTAAGTCGTTACCCCATTATGATGATTTCCTCCCATGATATTACACAAAAGATTAAAGAAGCTCAAAATAAAGATGAGTTCATTTCTCAACTTAAATCAGCAATCAAAATTACACCTTCCGATGAATATTCTCTAAAAAACGAAATTTTGTACAAATTACAACGCATTATGAATAGTACCACCACACGTAGCACAAAATTTACACCCTTTGAAGTTTTAATTGGAGTAAAAATGAAACAAAAAGAGGACCTTCAAACTAAACACCTTCTTGAAGACGAACTTAGCGAACAGTTTATTAACAAACGAGAGACACTACGTAACGAAGCTAAAGAAAATATCCTACGTTTACAGGCTGAAAACAAGAAACAGTACAATAAACATCGTAAACCCGCTTATAACTACAAACCAGGTGACACAGTTGCGATACAGCGTACACAGTTCGGAACTGGATTGAAACTTCGACCTAAATACTTTGGACCATATGAAGTAACAAAAGTCAACAAACACGATCGTTATGAAGTACAGAAAATTGGACAACATGAAGGTCCAAATGTAACCTCAACTTCAGCTGATAAAATGAAGAAGTGGTGTATACATTGAGAAGCTACCATCACCAAAGCTATTTGTTATTTTGTATTTTCCTTTTTCTGCTGTTTTTTTATTATTTCAGTTCACTTGTTCCCCAGCGCCGAGGACGGCGTGGTCATCAGGATGCCCGTGTGGATATCAGCTACTCGCAGACCACTTCCGAAGCCATGATAGAACTGAAGTGACTCGAGGTAGTCAGCGAGATGGCGAGACAGTCCTCTTCCCGCCGCCATAAGCACAAGATGAAAAACCTCTAACACGCGTGATGTTTTAAATCTAACTATGTAAAGGCAGATAGCCTTATTTTCTTTTTTTTACCTGTGTGTCCGTCCTATAATGTCCTTTATTTTCTATATTAAAGTAATTAACTTAAGAAGTCTCCCTTTTTTGAAGTGTTTAAATAACGGTCACACTCACATATATATATATATATATATGTGTGTGTGTGTGTGTGTGTGTGTGTGTGTGTGTGTGTGTGTGTGTGTGTGTGTGTGTGTGTGTGTGTGTGTGTGTGTGTGTGTGTGTGTGATTTAGCAACACAACATTAGCATATAATTTTAAATCATCAATTATTGATAAAAAGATATGAATTTGTCAAAATTTAATCCACATTCTTCTTAAGCATTAACAAATACATTAACAAAATGTAACTTGATAGATAAACTATGGATTCATGATTGATATTCATGAATTCTAGTCTTCATTTTACTTAATATTAAGAAGTAATATGAAACTACGTTGCACGCTAATTTGAAATATGAATTAATCAGAGATAACATTAAGTCGATCGCGATCGACGGGTGGACTACCAAGACGTCCTTAGACCTAAGATGCGCATAATAAAAGAAACTATTTGTGGAACACTGATGCCACACCTAGATTGGAGAATCGACTTTTTACAATCAACGAGACTGTGTTTACTTAAGGGGACTTGGCACCCTTTGTGCAAACTTCTTTATTTACGTATTTAAAAATTATATTTTAACATTTTATACAATGTTTCTATTCAAGAAAATGTTACCAGATGAAAATTTTCATATATTATTTACACAATTTTAAAAATTTAAATTTTTTGAAGAAAATTGGGAAAATTTTAAAATCCTACTCCTTTTGTAAAAATTAATTTTTTGAACTGAAATTTTTTTTTATAATATTCTTATGGATGTTCTTAACAACTTTAGGGATCGATTTTAGAATAACTTCATTCGTTTTCGAGAAAAAAAAATAAAATGTTGATATACAGGCTAAAAATCACCGAAAAAAGCCAACATGTCTTAAATTTTTTTTTTTAAAAAAGTATTCAGTTTATAGCAAAACGGATCCCTAATTTTATTACATGCTTTATTTTTAACACGCAGGAAAAAAATTGAAGTGATTGGTAAATAATTGTCGAAGGAGTAGAGCATTTTGAATGCACTAAGATTTCGAAAAACACAAACTGAGAAAAACCAGTTTAAAGTTTATAATTCTGAAAAAATAATTATTATAAGCTGAATTAAACTTAAAATACCACTTTAAGATATTAGTTATACGTTTTTTTAAAATAATTGCATTTTCATATTTTTCAACCCACACATTTTTATAAATGATCAACTTTTAGAGAGTACTAATTGCACAAGAAAATTCAAGAAAAACTTTAAAAAAATTTTTTTTTTTTCTGTCACGACAGAAACTTTAGCTGTTTTTCTTCTTATAATATTTAAGTATTACACTTGTATGAAAAATATATCTGGAATAATAACTGAAATTATAAAATTATTAATATAAAATGCCTTAATTTAAAAATTTTACATGCACACATTTCACAAGGAAGAAAAATTACATTATTGTATTGCCTCGGAAATATTCTGCTTTTAATACTACACATTCTTTTTATAGTTATTATTTCTATTTATAAAATAGATTTTTTTTATCATAACGCATTTTTTAGCTTTTTTTTCTAAAAAGGGTGTGTGGCTGAATTGCCTAATTTGTTTTCAAATGAAGTTTTATTCAACTTCTAACTTTCCGACATGCACAAGTGATATATCAATCGAAAGATAATAATGCAAAGAATAAGATTAAATGAAAATAAAAAAAAAGATAGGTTTGTAATTTTTAGGGTACCAAGTCCCCTTAAGAAAATGATTCAATAAATGTGTAGATGACACATATACCTTCATTGGAAACAAGTGATGACGCTTAACACGTTCACTGTCAATGATGGGGAAGAAAAGCAATCTCTGCAATGCCAGCGGTAGAAATGAATTTCTTCCCACACACCGACTGAACGAGAGAATAAATGTTGATGATCAGTTCTTCCAGCAAAAGCCTGGGATAGGCTTTTGAGACATCCCGCGCTTCCACGGGATTCGGTTATCTAGTTGATCAAGTTGATCTTACGCAATGGCATGGGAATCGGAGTGAAGAAATATAAGTGCATACGTCGGTTTCAAATTCATTGGTTCTCTGCTTACCGCATTAAATACGTCTTCTGTCTTGTAATCACTTATAGTTGCTCAAGCATTCAACTAAATAATTTTGTATTTGTGTTTTTGTAGTAATAATAGTAATCTGTCATGTGTGTGTGTGTGTTCTAAAAGAAAGGATGAATGTCCAAAACCAGTGTTAAGAAAAGAAAACATAGAATTTTAATATAGAATAGCCACACCTATATATACGCCACTGGGGAGGACCACAACACATTAAAAACAAAAGAAGTAGCCCGCATTCTGGAAAAGTTTGCCCACCCCAGCCTTAAATCCTTGCAGGATGTGGACAAAATAGATTTCAAGTCAGATATTGAAGATTAAAACAACGGGATTCATCGGCAATAGATCTCTGTACAGTTTTGGAGTGAAGTAATACACTTTCGTTCAACACCTACACGAAGGCTATTAGCTATTTAACTGTTACTTTTAATGCTCATCAAATAGTGAAGATGATACCGGAAATAATACTTCCCATACACTCTTTAATTTCACACTATGGACTGAGTTTTTAGGTTCAGTTATGTTTAGAGTATGACAACCTCCTTTAATCTACAACATAGGCTCCCAGAATTTTTTTAACTGGAGGCCCCTTTTCCAGTGAGTATTTATATACCACCCCTCCCATTCTAGGGAAATAACAGCGTACATAATACATGGTGAAAACAAGAATTATTTTTTTAAAATATTCTATTACTAAACAATATACACTGCTGGACAATTGCTAAGGACGGATCACAAATTGCTATGTAGCATAACATTAAGCGAGACATGAGGCCTAGTAGGATAAAATATAGTTGCCACACTGTTCAGACATAAGAATAAAGAATATTTATTGTTCTGGAAAGTACAAAAGCGGTGAAACATCTGAAAGAAAAAAAATGTTCATTTGATCTGCGTACGGAGAAATGGAACAATGCATCTAAAAGTAAGCAGGCACCTTAAAGAAAGGTATCAGTACGGGATATGTCCACCGTGGAGTGTGATGCAACATTCCACACGTCGTACCATACTTTGCACAACATTATCCAGTAGCTGTTGAGGCAATTTATCCCATTCCTCTGTGAGTGCACGGATGAGGGTGATCTTGTTTGTCGGAGGATAGTTTCGACCAGCAACTTGCCTCCCCAAAGCATCCCACACATTTTCAATGGGGTTTAGATCTGGAGAACGCGCTGGCCATATGAGACGTTGAATACCCTCGCTGTCTAGACAATCCTGAACAGCGAGTGTTCGGTGACATGTTGCGTTGTTGTCCATAAAAACAAATTTATCACCGACAGCACCACGGAAAAGACGAACATGAGGAAGTAGAACTTCATCAATGTATCGTTGGCCCGTCATAGTCCCATTCGCAACCACATGTAGGCGCGTACGGCCATTGATCATGATGCCGGCCCACACCATGATACTGCATGTCGGATATCGGTCTTTTTCCTGGATATTTTCTGGACGATAAGCAGTACCACTCTCGCGCCAGATCAGTTGGCGTCTACAATCCGATGACAGACTGAACCTACTCTCATCTGAGAATAGTAAGCATGCCCAGTCCTGTTCAGTCCAATTGTGATGCTCACGACACCATTGCAAACGGGCAGTACGGTGCTGTCTGGTCAATGGGACACACACAACAGGTCTGCGTGCGTATAGTTCTCCTCCCCTCAAACGTCTGGCAACAGTTTTTCGGGAGATCTACTTTCCCGAGGCAGCAAGAAACTGATCTGCCACCTGCTGAGCTGTGGTGCGCCGGTTCCTTTTTGCTGATAGGACGATATATCTGTCTTCTGCAGGCGTCGTAATTCTAATACGACCTCCCCTGTACCGTCTACTACACATTCCAGTAGTTTTAAATGACTTCCACAGCCGTGAAACAACGCTGTGAGCGATGTCGAACTCCCTGGCAACATCTGTTATTTTTCGCCCTTCTTCGATCTTTCCAATAATTCGGCCACGCATAAAATCATCTATGTGATGTCGGGAAGACATCACAAAAATTTTAAGTTCGTCTATTAAATCTTTCCTGTAAAACTTTGACTTGAAACAACAACTGTCCACACGCGTCAAAACCTTTAAAGCTCTTATGAACGCTATCACGTGATGAACAGAAGTGGAAAAAAATGTGCATACTCATACTTCTTACTAATATCCCGCACTTATTCTAATTTTCCACATTTTGCTTCCTTTCATTTTGTGGTTGCTATGGATGATAGTGTTATCCGTCCTTAGCAATTGTCCAGCAGTGTATTATTTTTTTCTAAGGCCACCGTACTTTTATTTGCGAATCTGAAATAGCTATTGTTACAAATATATTTAAAGTGTAATTTTAATGTTTTAGTCGTAGATATAACATTGTTTTAATTGAAACGCTACTGAATTTCTTCTTCATTTAAAAGAGTGTAATACAAGTTTTAGCTTACATGTTATAAAAATAGACAAGGGATGATGATACGATGTAATTAATCCATAATTAACTATTGCTTTCTAAATAAATACATTTTCAGTTCCAGCCTTCAAAGAATCCCACGTTAATTACTGGTTAACATATTTAATTATATTTCTTGGATAATATACGTAATGAGGAACAGTGGACGGAGCATTTTTCCTACTGCCCACACACAAAAACAACACGCACACACTACAGAAATTAAAATTTACTATATCATTCAAATGTAGGTCTGAATGTAATGTAATTTAAGTTTTTCATCCACTTCTCAAACTACCTAAATA
Organism: Trichonephila clavipes; assembly: GCA_019973935.1. Taxonomy (NCBI): domain Eukaryota; kingdom Metazoa; phylum Arthropoda; class Arachnida; order Araneae; family Nephilidae; genus Trichonephila; species Trichonephila clavipes. Next base: position 1,367,746 of record BMAU01019528.1, on the reverse strand, counting down.
TTTGAATTTTTGTGTTCACGTTATAAATGATTTAAATAGCTTCAATCAACATAAAGTAACCAATATTAACCCTTAACTTCCCACGGTTGCATTTCTGCAACATATGATTATTTTTAATTTAACAGACTCAATATTTTTTATTAATTACCTACAAATAACTTATCTTAGAAATAAAGATTACTGCGAAACACGTGCTAATTTTGTCACTAGATTGCATCAAATTTTTTACAGAAATCACAACAATTATAAAAATCTCTGATGCCTCAAGAACTTTTTTTTTTGTTATAAAAATAATCCGTTATATTTTATGCTTTCTCTAGTTTATTGACAAAATAAATTAGTACCAGGTAAGAAATTTAAACATTTTATGTTTATTTAAAAGTAATTTTGATTTTCTAATGGAAAAAGTTCGAAAGAAATTTGATTTTAATTACATGTTGCAGGTCTGCAACATTGGCCTTTGGTTACCATTTGGACATGTCCAAAAAGCGTATACTAACCCAAGATGAAATTGATAGATATATGAATAATTCGAACGAATTAAGTGAGGATGGTCTTGAATATTCTGATTATGATGTTGATTTTTACCAGATTGTGTGTCATCTAATGAAGATTCGGATAGCAACTGTGAAAATTATAGTGTTGGTTCACAAAATACGATTCAGAATATAAAAAAATCCGATGATGATGATAAATTAGATAGAATTATTTCAGTCAGAGAAACTTTTTTTTTAATTTAACTTTTAAGAATAATAAAATATTGTCAAAGAATATTTTATCGAAAAATCGAAAACATTTCATTTAATAAAGAAGTAATACAATTCCGTGGGGATGTCACGCTAACAAGAGAAATTATGGATTCGGACACTCCATACAAATTTTTAAATATTTATGGACGGACGAGATCATAAGTTACATTTATGAAGAGAGCAAACGATATGGTATTCAAAAGAATCCAAGTAAGGCTTTCACTACATCAAAAAATGAAATAAACCAGTATTTGGGTATTTGTATTGATGCCTCTCTAGTTCATACCTGCCAAACTATAGAGCATACTTGTCAGAAGAGCTTGGATTTGATCGAATTAAAGAAACAATGCCTCTTAAAAAATTTGAAACTATTAGACAGTCTGTCCAATTTAATGATAATGATAAACATTTACTAAGAGATCCTCCTAACCATGATAGGCTACATAAAATTAGACCCCTTTATGATGAGCTAAATAAAAGTTTTGCTAAAGTTCCTTTAGAAAGGCCTCTATCGATTCATGAGCAAATATGTTCAACTAAAGTAAGATATTATATGAAACAGTACTTACCAATGGAGCCACATAAATGGGGATTTAAATTGTTTGTACTTTGTGGGATATCAGGTTTTGCCTATAAATTAGAGTTATATTCAGGCCAAGAAAATAATGAAAAGTATAGGCAGAAAAGGGAACCAGATTCAGGTGCTAGTGCAAATGTCGTAATACGATTAGCAAGAATTATAAGTCGAAATAAAAATTATACACTCTACTTTGATAATTAGTTCCAAACTGCAAGGGCTACTCTCAAACTGAGTGCGAAAAGTGTAAAGTAGGACTTTGTTACAACAAAGTCAATAACTGCTTTAAAAATTTTCATTGTATGTAAGACTAGGGCAATTGACAACAATATGAATAATAAAATCCTCATATATAAAAAGAAGTTTTGTAATTTACAGGAGTACTGCTCAATGTTGCAATTCTGCAACAAACAAAAAAATTGACAGAAATTCAATTCAAAACTACTTAACATTTTTTTCATATTTTTCCCTTTTATTATTACTTGAGAACTAGCTGATATAATTTTTTCATAGAAATTTAAAAAATTGTGAAGTTAAGGGTTAAAGTTTACTTTTGTTAGTATATAATCACCTTGTTTTTTTAGTCCTTTTAGACTATGTTTGGTTAAACTGCCCGTCCATCTCAACGCCCCTAATTTTCTCTCGATCTTTTACTGCCCCTCTAAAGACCTCAAACCCCCACAAGGGGACGTTATTACCCACGTTGAGAACCTATGATCTACATAATGTTTTTTGTTGGAATTAGACTTCTGTATTTGATGTAACAATTTATTTTGTTCAAAAACATGCAGATGTAGATATCAAGCATTTTTTGAAAATGATATATATTATGATAATATATATAAAATTATTAATAATTTTAATAATTTATTTAATTATTAATAATTAATTAATAATTTTCAAATTATTATAATTATATATTAATGATATATAGAATAACATTGACTGGTATATCCAAAGATCTCAAAATAAAATTATGAACATTCTGTTATGGGTAAAGAATATATCGTAGACTCCTTGAATATCTGCTTCTCCAATATATTTACTTTTATACACACGTAAAATAGTATATGTTATAATAATTTGCTGTTCTTTAAAGTCAAATGATAATGAACGTTTTTATTAATTTATCTACGTTTTTATAAAATTAATGTTTTTATTTTTTAAAATATAAATTAGCGAATGAGTAGTTCTTGATCACAATAGCTGTGTCTTTTTTCATTTCAGTGGGATAAAATCGTGTTGTTATCTTTTTCTAAATCAACTGGCATCGAAGGGGGCAGCGGTAGCCCATTGGTCAAGGTAACGGATCATGGCAGGCATGTCATGAGTTCGATCCCAATATCACTAAAGGCCCGTCGTGTAGGGCAGAGGTGCACGTTACATCTGTCAAGAGCTGAAACATCCTCCCGTTGGTGTGGTGTGGTAGTTAGGAGATTGGAGAGCCAGCTTAGGTGTCGTCCATGTCACTTGGCCATGGTTCAAAATTACGTGATCCGTCACCAAAATCCCTCGTGTAGCTGAACAGTGCGACATAATATTCACTCCCTGGCATCGAAGATCTCTCATGAATTTGAAATGATTTCGATCTGCAAGAGGACATGACTCCAACGATTAGACATCTAGTATTTGTGTTCCATTATAGTGGTCTAGTTGGGCCACTGCCCGAGGGATGAGCATTCTAGAGAGCAGGGGAATAGGATACCTTTATGTAAACATTTGGTTACAGTCAATCCCGACTCTTATCATCCTCTTTACTATACTCAACTGCTGAGCAATCTGACACAACGCTGAAATAAATCTCAATCTTAAGATTAATGATATCACACGTGTATTAGACCTTACACTCTGTATCTATCCTCTTAAAATCAATATCAAACTAAATACGTAACTAGTTTAGTTGAAGGTTTATTTCGTCCCTATATTTAAATAGATATTAACAATGAAGTAGAGAGACCATTGAGACTGAATGTAATATTTTCCGAATTCTTCTAACAGAATATTCATAATCTTAATATATATCTTTGTTCACTTCTTTTTGTGCAAAACAGTTTAAATATTTAGCTGAATATATAAATTATTCTATTTATTATGGATATAAATTATGTGTGTATTTAGTAAGTACATTTAAATTTCACTCTTATGTAATTGTTTAGGGTAATTACTTAAGCTAATAACACTTAAGCTAATATTTGTAATCAAGTATTGATCTATTTCATTTTAAGAAGCAAAACGTTCTATAAAACTGTTCAAGAATAGCTCTCCTTGTTTCCTTCCTTTCCTGTCATTCTTTCGTTTGTGTTGCAAATCAAACAAAACAATTCAGTCATTCACTGACCAAATATGAGAGAGAAAATCCTTACTAAAGTTTTATATTTCTTGTAATGGATTAGGAACAGAAGCGAAATAATCTTTTAATCTTACACAATTAGTATACACGATATTTTTTACTTTTACATTTTAGCAATGAAACAGTTTACTGAGAATTTTCTAGACCTTAGGAAAAGAAATATGATCGATAGTGCGTTGACGAAAATTGTCGGAAAGTTTCTTGAGCACGTATTCTAAATCCTGGGAAAGAATATCCAACAGAGCTTCGTGAACACGAAACAGCTGCGTACAATCCCACTGAAGTCGGATAAGATCTTAGCAAACAGTTCTACAGATTGTTTGAGAAATCGAAGGATCCTGTAGGATAAACCGAGCATATCTAAAATTTCATACCTATCCATTTTTATCTGAGGGTTTACTTGAGATGAGAGTTATTATTTGGGAACTATTTCCTTTCAATTTATATCTAGAGATTGTTTTGTATTTATTTTACATACTTATATATAGTCTTCCATCAAATGAACAAGGAAATGTTTACTTGTAAATTTTATTTTTATAATAAGCTGCATCTAAGCTTAATAAAATCAATTTTGCAAATTGAAGCTGTTTTCGCCATATGTAGGGGAGCGTGAACTTGACGCGGAGCACATTTTCGGACGGAAAAAATGCCGCAATTTTTATAAAAGTTTGTGAGATTGGAACTCATGCATTTATTTATAATAGAGTGTTTTTTAAATTTCAAAAAAAATATTTCATAACTAATTAGTTTTTCTTTTTAACATGTAAAGGGAAAGCTAACATAGCATTATGGTATAGGAGAAAAAATGCGAAACACATTTTATAGAAGAAAAAATGTGTCAATCAGGATTAAAATTAGTAGTATGATAAAATAAATGAATCTCTACAGATTAGTGAAGTTAGAATATAATATTAAGGCTTGTGTGAGTTCCTTTATATCTGAAAAAGTATTTCAAATTTGGTTCCTATTCTTTAACATTAGCCGAAAACAGCCTTAAGGTAAGAATACGGCTGGTTTTTTAATACAAGATAAAAATACATGGTGGTTTTTAATATCTTTAGGAATGTACACCCAGTTCAGTCTGTATGCTTTATATAAATTCATTTTGTAGCAATGATTTATTTTAAGAAATATGGTGTCTAACAAATTAAGAATATTTTTTTTAAATTTGGAAATAATAATTATTTTTTTAATCTTAGTATATTTAGACTTGTGTGTGTATCATTTTAACGTGTATACCAATACAAAGAAGTCATTACTGAATATGTTTTAAATTTTTCCATGCATATTTTGAACAATTCCTGCTCAAAATGAAAACACACTCGAAAGTTCACAAATGTTCTCATTTTATTACAATTTTTGCTAATATTAAGGAAGTTGTTATTTACATGTTTTGAACCCTTACATAAATATAAGAATATATACCTTTCCTAAAAAATATGTATCAGTAAAACAAATTAAAAGTACTAAAATTTATATACATATATATAAAGGAAAAAAGCGACTCATATTCATTCAATCACTCATCACGAGATCTCTGAAACTATCACACCATTAGACTTGAAAATTTGTAGAAATGCTTTTTTTTAGCAGAGATCCGCAAAAAAAAAAAAAGAAGAATTTTGTGGAACTAGACATAACAGAGAGGTTAAAGGACAGGAAAGGAAGGAATTTCCCTTTTTTGAACTATTAGAGCTATGAACTTGAAATTCAGTACATATTTTGCTTTTACTCAATACAGATCATAACAATAGAGATAACAACTGGCTTTGCAAAAACTGACACCCAAGGGTGTTAGGAGAGAGTACTAGAAATAAATAGATACAAAAAAAAATTTGTTTTTGAACAATTGAAACCACGTTCTTGAGATTCGGGGGTAAGCATATTTCTTTTCTGAGTAAAGATTTGTTAAGTACAGATTTTGTGAAAAAGAAGTAATAAGGGGGAGGTTCACGGAGGCTATAAGTTAAAAAAAATTCCGTTTTTGAATTATAAGACCTACAAACTTGAAATTTGGCAAGTGTATTTTTCCTTTGTTGAATAGAGATTCCCTATAACCGGGTTTATAGAAACTGACTGCCTAGAGCAGGGGGTACTCAACCTTTTTTATGGCCGGACCACATATGTATGACAACTATTTCAAGCGGGCCGCATAATGAGGATTAATGGGGGGCGGTATAATATCAAGGACATTAAAAAGGAGGAAAATTGACTAAGTATATTGAAACTCATAATTTTGAATTTTACTTTGAAACTATATTATACGGTATCAAACTCAACTGACAAGACAAAAAATGCTTTATGCTTTTTTTACCCATTTATAGAACTATTTCGATTTTTTTCTTCAATTTTTTTCTTCTTTCTTTCTTTAAATATAACATTTTCACGACAAATCAAATAAGTTGATCTATATTTGTTTTTCCCAATTAAATAGTCAAGATCTCAATGGTCTTCAAACAACAAATGTTCTTCCGATTATTTTGCTTGGAAGACATTAGGGTTAATTAAAAATTATATTTACTAACAAAAAGGCTGTTACTTCACTGTTATTTGTTATCATGAACCGTTGCAACTACAAAAAGAAAAAAATATTATCTCGCAATTCGTACCAGCACGACATCGATAGGAAAATTGATATATGGGGTTGCTTGATTGATAGAATTTCTCGTAAAATTGTAATGTTTTGTTCTGAAATAATTTAATTTGTTAGTGAAACGGGACATGACCAGGCCACTCAGAAAGATCCGGTGGGCCACATGCGGATCGTAGACTGAGTATTACTGGCCTAGAGGGTTGCAGGGAGATACACGGACGTTTCAGGTAGTCTGAATTTGAAGGTCCGTTTTTGAATAATTAGATTGACTGTCTTGAAATTTGGATAGAATGTTTCATTTGTTGAACAGTGATTTGCTGAGGACGGGTTTTGTAAGTTGTTGTTGTCGTGTTTTTTTTATCCTGGGAACATATGAAATCCAAGTGAAGAAGAACAGAAAGCATACAATACAACGAAGGATATACACATTTATTACAGATGATGATCCCAGGATATCACAAGAAGAGGTGCGCTGCTTTCCTTTTGAGACGGGAATCCATTACAGGTGAAAGACCGACTTCTTTCCCAAAGAAGATACAACGTGTCTTACTCGGGATTCGAACCCGAACCCACTCGGTTTCCGGATCATAGCCACCATACTGGTTGGGCGACGGTTTTGTAAGTATCGACTCCCAATGACAATTTCGATGGAGGCGAAGTATCTTTAAATTCTTATACCTACTAACATGGAATTTGATAATATTTCATTGGTTGAATAGATATCCGCTTAGAACGAATTTGGAGTAAATCGACTCCCAAGGGGGTTATTGTGAATTATGGGGGCGTTATAAATATAATTTCCCGTTTCCGAACTATTAGACTTATACACTTGAAATTTAGAAAGTGTATTTCCTTTGTTGAGTGCACAACCACTAAAAACAGGTTTTGCGGAAATCGACTTTGTATTAGAGGTTTATGGGGGTGTAAAAATAACAATACTTCATTCTTAGTAATTCCTTTTATATCCTTATTTAATCAGGGCATTTTAACCAGGGCTTTTTGAATGTTTTCTAATATAATTGATAATTTAATACTAGGAATTCAATATATTAATAACTTTTTTTAAAAAAAAGAGTATACAGTCAAACAACATCATGAAATATCCAGGGAAACGGACCGGTAACGACTAGTATTTTATATTAGAGTCATGCTTAACAAAAAGATCCAAATTATGAGTGTGAGATTAAGTATCTCATTTCCTATGTTGGCCCAGCTTCATACATATATAATTAAACTTTAATGATAAATTCAAAATATACTTTCGTTGAAAAAGCACAGTTAAAAATAATTTTAAAAATTATAGTTTAAAAATAGAACATAGTTTAAAAATAATTTTAAACTATGATTTTGGAAACAAACGAAAATTGATTTTGTAAGAGATGCAACCTATAAAAATTCTCTTTTATAGAAATTTATATAGTTTATTTTTTACTCTTATAAAATAATTTTAGTAAATTTTTGCCTTCGGGAAATGCTCAATTACTTTGTCAGTATCTAAAAAAAGTCCACGGAAATTAAACTACATCAATACATGAAACAAAACAAAAAATCAAAAAATAGTGTATGAAAAGATCACATAAAGTAAGAAATTTCCGAATAGTAAGTTAATGATTGCATCCCATTGTAACATTTGTTACGAGCAACGTAATGTATTTGGTTTCATTTTAAAACACATTGCTTTCAAAAAAAATTCAGGTTAGATAAAAAATCTTACTTGCATTCCCTTTTTAGCATTTTAAGTAGGGAAGTTACGTTAAATATTTTTATAAGAAAGCATTTTTTTTAAAGAAATAGAAAGCATTTAATATATATTTGTAAAATTGTAGTGAGACCCTTTGGTCGCTAGTGGATTTGGAAGCACAGACGTAAGAGACATTTTAATAAAATCAACACCTTTATTTTACGTAAATCAAGTTACTAGCAACAGATTGTTTAAACGAAAGGAGTGGTGGTGTGGTGTGTGTGTGTTATCACATTAAAAAAATTACTAACTTAAATATAATATTTAAAATAATTTTTAAAGTACTTAAATTAGATCATTAATTCTGCAGCACTGGTTATCTTTCTCTAGAGATATCTCGGCTCTTCTTACTAAAACTCTAACGGCTTCAACTATTATTCCTTTAAATTCAGTCTCAGCTTGACGACCACACACATCTCGACTACATCTCTCTTCGCTTGACTTACATTTCCATGCTCTGATCACAGTTCTTCCGTGGAGTGAGTGAATATTTACGTTTCACTGTTCAGATACTTGACGGATTTTGGTAACGGACCTCGTGATTTTGTTCCATGGTCAAGTGACGAGGACGACAACTTTTAAATTAACTTTTAAATTTTTTAAAAACATGCCATACTTTCCAATTTTTTATTTTTTGACTTCGTCTAACATTATTAATATTTATTAGTACACGTTAAACATGTATATATATAACTGGGTATAATTCAGCAATTTAATACACCGATTAATTTTTTAGAAAGTTTTTTGTTCATTTGTACTTAATTTTCTGTAAAATATCAGATTTTGCACACTAAAAATGAAATTTAACTACATAAATGAAGTCAAAATCTTAAATGGATACCCAGATGTATTTATGTACTCATCAATATTCTTCACGAGAAACTTCAAGCAATTTGCTCAAAAATTGAAACGTATGGAGCATTTTAAAAGCACGTAAATCTGAAAAAACAAAGTTTTAAGTAAAAGTCTTTATAAAAATATTTGTCCACTTACCTTTTATACTTGTTGTTTTGATGCTATTAAGTATCAAATTTATTTAATAATAGACGTATTTATACTATGTTATTTACTTACAAGCATAATTTGAAGGAAAAAAATTGTCAATAGTATGAAATGGTATCACATGATGCAGTGTTTCGGTAAAATGTTTTCAATGTTAGTGCAAATAAGTGAATTCACTGGAAAAACATTTAAAATTTGCTAGGAACATTTTTTCACCTTTTTTAATGTTCTTTGTATATCTAGATGATTTAGATAATTTATTACTGATTCTCTCTCTTCTTTTTCCAATCATTAGAATTCTTTTTTTCACTCTGAGCAAAGCGTCGTTTATCACGTTTATGCGAAATAACCACAGATACCGCACTTAATTCATTGAGCTCAATAGTTAAACTATTGAAGCAGCCAAAATTATATCCACCTATGGTAGATATTGCACTCATTTTGAGTCGCCTTTTAGAAACAAAAGTTTCTTTTGGGCAAGTTTTCCAAAAGATACTGTGGATATTTTCGTTGGCATTCTGAGTTTTTGCCACACTACATCTACATCTTTCTAACAGCTCTTGTTCACTAACCTTTGGCATACTGGAGGTATTTTTTCCAGAACTTGTTCCGACAGCTTTGTTTTCATGAGTAAATGGGACATAAGGTTTTCATTTTCAGCTAATGCCCTTTGGTAAAAACATCATGATGTCGAACCGGTCGGGCATTTGCTACGTTTAGGTGTTTTATCTGTTGATGAACAATAAAACAATGAAGCTAAAATTGTACCTTTCGTTTTTTTACACCAGGTGCATTGTCTTTTATAGCTTTTCTATAAAAGTTAGTCAGCTTCACTATGGTGTTTTCTTTGAGACTGCCTTCTTTCCGCCCACCAATAGTAATACCTTTACTCCGCCACTCGGAGATTTTATTACGAAGTCCTGTGCCAAGCCTTTTTGCCCCATAGTTAATGCATTCTTCTTTTACAATTTTTACACAGACACCATACACATATTTAATGATGATAAATGTTGATAGGTCTTGGCATCACCATATGACAAGATGATCACGTATCGCATACCACAATTTTTAATGGATCTCTTTCCATAAAATTTCTGCAGCTTTAATCTCCATGACATTAGAAGATCCTACATAATTTTCGCTGCATTCTACTTGGTATGATTTTGACCATATGGAGTACTCAGAACTATTTTCTCCGCGATCCCTTTTTGAGGTAGTACATTCTGGGTAATATTTGGAACGGATTTCGTAATTGATTATGAGCCCAGTCAAAATGTCGATAACAATTTCTATTCCAAACAATGACGAATGTCCACGTTTCTGCCATGTTTCATCGTATGGAATGGTGATAGCTATAACACCATTAGGAGTGTAGGGAAATTCTTTGTGGTGTTTTTGGATAACTTTCCGAGAAATTTCAAGAATGTCCTCTTTAAAACTGCACCTTTCTTCATACAATTTGCTTTAACATTTTGAGAAGGTTTTCTTTCCCATTGCATGAATGCCAATAGCCGTAGAGAAAAGTTCTAATGCTGCATGACCTTTCCCAATTTTTAGAAAAGCGCTTCAATGAGCTTTTAATTTGCCTCGAAACATTTGCTATCATCCTCTTGAGGGCTAAAGAATACAGAATTAAATATTTTTTGCAGCTTTTACATTTTAGTTCTACTTTTGAAGGAAAACCCTAAGCACCATTACATTCAATATCCAATGAGCACATATCGCATTCATCACATTTTATGTTACATAAAAGGGAAGACCACATATTTTTATTCACCAAAACGTATGAACTTTTCTCAATAGCACAAAAAGATAATGTAGATGTAGAAGGAATCATCTGGAATTTGTTAACGCTTGCATTGAAATATTGTTTCTCTTCACCAGCATGTGAATCTTAATTGCTAACAGAGTTTTCAGTATGCATTACAAGCGAGTTTTCAGCATGAATATAGCACCTGAGTTTTCAGGTCACAGAGTGCTATCAGAATCACTTAGCATGTGAATTTCCCCATCTCTTCTGTACTTTGGATGCACACAAACTTCTTTTTGATGGCTTTCCTGTAAGTTTTCGATAGCGTCTACTGATACATCCATTGTAAACAAATACAGAACAATTGTAGATGTTTTTGAAGCTTTTTTGTGGCTTTTATATGCAAACAAAAAATTTCGCAGAGATAATTTTTTCTATGAAACACACAGCAAAAAAAAAAAAAAAATCAAAGATGGGCAATTTTAAAAAAAGCAATACTTTCGACTTTTGAAAACAAGTGGAAGTAAGCAAACAGCGAAGAAAGCAGTTAAAGGTTGCAGTTAAAATATGCAATCGTTAAAACACTAAAATATAAACTCTAATATTTAAAAAAAAACTTATAAAAAAATTGTGACTATCTTTGCTCATGATTTTGTTTACTTTTTGGGTCCATTTAATTTTTTTTTATGCTTATAACTTTTTAATAAATTTACTTAGACACATGCGGTTTCTTGCATATGGTTCAGTAAACTGACCAAAATCATAATTCGCACAATTTTTTTTCCATATTTTGGACGATTTTTGCCAATTTTGAAGTCCACCATCCCTTTAAGGTATTGTGGTATTCAAATATGTTTGGTTCTTGCAGTGGTGGAAAGGATGAGAAGGCTTTGTATTTTAAGATCCCTATCTATTTAGTTGCGTAGAAACCACAGCATCAACATAAAACAAACAGGACAACACAAAGCAAGACATTAACACGCACGATTTTCATGACGTTCACAAAAGCAGTCTTGGTTCGCTTTCGAGATCTCAAATGTTTATAATTTTGGTTAACCGGAAGTTGTTAGATTCATATGATTTCCGGTAAAGACGTTTCTGGTGGATTTGAATACGCCTGCGGTATAAGATTGCATCACTTTGATTTAAAGCACTCAAGTTTCAGTTTTTAGAGAAGATAAAATTTAGTTTTATTGCTCATTAGGTGAGTAAAATAAAAATTAATTATCAGATGAAGTTATGGATGACTCAAGCCCATTATGAATGAATGTCCCTCGAAAGAAAATTTAAGTGAATTATTACAAATGTGTTACAAAATCCATCCATTTTATGCGCTATGCTTATTCGTAATTATTAAACACAGAATGCTTTCTTATATTCATTTATTTTCCTGCATGTAAAATTCACATGTAACTAATAATAAACTCAAGCAAACTAGAAATAGTATTATTTCAGATTTAATTAGTCGCATGCTGTTCAATATCAGATGAGATACAAAGTTTGATTGAGAGAGTATAACTTCAGTCTAGAAAGAATCTTAGAAATTAAGGCACCACATTAGTTTAATAATTAAACCTCGTATAAAAGAACGGAAACTTTCAAAGGATCCAATATGTCTTCCCTTGGAAATTCGTGAAACCATTCATTTCCAAAACAGGAAAAAAATCCAGTTTAATAAACAGATTACTTAATACGTAGGTTTGTTAATAAGGTAATTCTTGCTTTCAAAAGATAACGCTTTCAAAGTGAATTCTTTCATAAATTGCTGTCGACTTAGCAACGATATTTCCTGTGTAACACATACATACACGAACGCCACCTGGTGTATATTTCTTAACTCTTCTTTCAAAAGATTTCCTTATTTGGTGTTTATCCACATTTCGCTATTGACACTAATTCGAAAAAAAAAGAACATACCAAAGGAGTTGAAATTGTTCGGCTTCGAAAATTGTCGCACACAAATAAACTCACTTTCTATATATTTAATCTTCCAATCTCATACAAACACTCAAGAGACAGAGGGAGATCTTTCTTACAGCCCAACACAATCTACTGGTAATTTAAGTTCCCTTCTTGTTTTGATAAGGCCTTGCGCTATTTCACCTCCGGTAGCAATGGTTTTCCAAACCAGAGCTTTTCTATCGCTTCAGGTAATCGTGATTATTAATTGAAATATCCAATAACAGACCTATAGTGGATTTTTCTATTGAATAGCCTCGTATTTTGATTAAATGGGAAAGTGCAGATTGGTCGCACTGCTTTCTAAAGGAAATTTTAAGGCTTCTTTTGACAATTGAAAACGAGTTTTGAGATAGCATTTCATTTCAATCGCACAATCTTCTTCCTGCTGAAACTGAGAGGTTTCCCGGACCCCATGAGAGCAATGGGATGAATAGAACCATTATATTTGTAGTGAAGCCAACTGAATGCCAATCGACATTCCCTGCTGTTAGCGGTAATTACTTTTCCAAACTCACGGCAATACTTTTACAAAATATTTTTAAAAGCCACTCACATCGAGCGACGTTATTTATTGGGATTCTCTTTTGTAAATTTAAACTGATAAAGTACTTAAGTTCATAATCATTTATATATTAAGTTAAGGAAAAATACGTGCATCAAAGGGTATTTAAAATATAGGGGATTTGATTTTCGGTTACCTATGTACCATGCAGAAAATATTTTTGTTTATGTTTGATTAAATGCAAACTAGATAATGCTCCGTCTACTTTTTACAATATCCTTGTTTTAAACTGGCTTCACCGAAAGAAAAGCGCAAGTTGTAGCATGTTTTATCGAATTTAAATCTGCAACATATGTGCAGCGTAAGTTTTGGACTACCTATAAATGAAATCCCTCTTAAAGGCTAATCATCCTGAATGGTTTTAAAAAAATTAGCTTTACGCGTGATGGCTTTACTCGTATAGACTTGATGTGCTGTGTGCTACTGATGGTGCGCACATTGGAATCGAGTGATGAAACTTAAAAGAAAAAATTTTAGTGTTCTTTTATGGAACACAAAAAACTGTAAGTTAATATCTTTGTGGGTTTATTTTTAATTAAAATCTGAACTGAATATGCAGTCATACTTTTCGGAGGTAAATATCCACAACAAATGCTCACTGGTAATTTGCATAAACATTTCTTTTCTTTTTTAAGTGAAACTTCTTTGGGCTAGCGAGAGTGAATGAGAAATTTGCCCAGTTTTGCGTTAGGGTGAAAAAGCGAACGGAAGTAGTTTATCCCTCCCATCCCTCCGGATCGTCGGCTTTGTGAGGAGATAGCGAGTGGAAGGAAAATAGGGGGATTGGGGAGAGGACATCTCGTGACTTGCGTCATATTCGTAAAATAGGTCGATAATTACCCACCTCTCCGATTGGTTAACTTACTCACCTTCCGATTGGTGGTCCTCCCTCCCCCCGGATCCAGGAACATCTATCAATTGCTGTATGAGTGCATTATGGTGTAGATAAAATAGCTCTCACAGCAAAAGCGTGCCTTTTTGAAACATTTCCTTAAATTGTTGGCTGCATGGTGATGTGTTCGGAGGCTAATTTGTGTTTGTTTTTGTTTTTTTTTTTTAATTTTCATTTGCGTTGAATTATTATTAAATCTAGTCAAAATATCTAAATCAAATGCACAAAGAGGAAAAGAGTTTCGTGAAAGAAAAAAAACTAGCAGCAAGTCCAGTCAAAAAAGTGACCCTCCCCCCCCAGAAAAACAATGCAAATTCATCAAGTGCTACTGCCAAATCTCCATCAGAGTACATGAGAGAATATCGAGCACGAAAAAAACATTACAAATGCTCTCTTAATGCCGAGTTTAAGGGATGGGAATGCTATTGAGACTCTTCTAATGGCAGCACAGCTTAATACGGGCTTTGTGAACCTCTCTGTGCCATCAACAACAGAGCCCTCAACAAGTCTAGCGCGTGTTGGAACTGATGCATGTGAATCGATAATAAATTCTACCTTACGTTACAAAGACTATAATTCCCATAAAAATGCTCACAAAGATTTTCAAAAGCGATTCGTTGATAATCCTTTCGGTCACGGGTGTTCAATTTATGATAGATTATGGTTTAGAGTTGATTTGAGAACGCCTGTTGCTGAGCACAAAAATATTTTACAAAATATTTTACCGGGAATCAATTTAGAAGGCATTAAATCATGCTACAATTGCCGACAAAATTTAAGTAGGAAAAGTATACCAAATTTATCAAAATATAATGGTTTTGTAAACCCAGAAATTCCAGCACATCTTTCTTCTTTGGACTTGGTATCAGACTCATTTCGCAACGAATACCTTTCATGCAAATTAAGGTGACTGAGACATGTACATGGTCAGTTTGGAATATTAGGACAAATAATCAATATGTTCCAACGTCACCAAAGAAGTTTCACTTCTATCGCGTGGCGTTCCCCGCACAAATTTTTTTTTAAGATTTCCCTTTATGCGTATTTTGCTTTTTACTCGTATTGCTTAAAGGTATTTTTCTCAGCAAATTGTAATAAAATAAAAAGAGCTCAAATACACACAGTTTTCAGATTTGGCAATTAAGGTTTAAAATTGTTATCACCAGCTTCTCGCTTGGGTTTTAAAATATTTTTTATGATCCAATATTTTAATTAATGCACATGTTTCAATTATTTAATAAAAAGTTTCAATGTGTTTTTTCTTGTTCTCTTTCCCAATATTCCATGGTGTGTGTGTGTGTGTAAAAGATTATTCTAATATATTTGAATAAATACTTTTCCTTTTAACCAACCTTTATGCTTTACTGCTTAACTTATGAGTATCAACATTAATAAATTGATTAATTAACTAAGATGATTAAAAATTTTTTTGCTATTTTTTTTCTTTTTACTTTATATAATAATTTTAATTATCTCATAAACATACCGAAAAAACTAATACTCATAAAACTTTTCCCGTGCGTGTTTTAATTATTTTTGAAAGATAATAAATTTTTCAGAATATATTATAAATAGCATATAATGCACAATTCAGCAAATTTTTTATAATAAAAATACCCCCCCAAACCAATAGTCTTCAAAAATGTGATCTCACCAGTGGGTTTTTCCTTAATTTTTTATCAGGCCGTGGTAAATATATTTACCACCAAATTCTTCAATTTAATCTCTTTATCGGTCATCGTCATCAGTCTAATTTACGATTCATTTTACATATTGTAGTATTTGCAAAACATATTTAATAAATTTTTTGTGCTTACTGTATACTGATCTCTGTTTTCATAAATTCCATGGAAAATAATATGCAGAAACTCTTAATTTTATCATCATCATCATCTAAGAATATAAATATTTCTAATTCACTATCCTTTTGTGTGTGAAGGTTGTAGTGTTTACAAAATATATTTTAGAAATTTCATGGAGGAAGACGTAAAAGGAAACGAAAGCTATAAACACCTTTCAGTAGATCACAGTGGATTATGTGGTAAACATATCCACTAAACAACAGACAACACACAAAGGGATCATAAAAATCAAAATAATGTTACCTAATAAGCTAAATTAATTCCTTTTATTAAATCAATCTCACCCCCAAAAATATTGTAATGTACCATCGCTAGAAAACAATTGTCTTATAAAGGATTAACTATTTTTTGCTTAATTTTTAGGGAAAGGATGCATATTTATTTTAAATTGTTTAACTAACAATTTAAATAGATGTATAATAACAGCTAATTACTTAATAGTAATTGGATATATAACGTATGATTAAATTATAAAACTATTATGCATTTGTTTTTAAATTTATGAGCTATAATGAGAGAGGAAGTAAGTTTAATACTTGAATTAATTATCATAAATTATACATGCGAAGCTATTTATACCGAAAAAATCCTTAAGAACCCCTAAAAATTCCAAAATTGCATTTTAGCAGATGTATATTTTCTTTTAGTTTAATATCGGGATTATTTTCATACATTTTCAGATGAAATTGGCATTTGCCTTCATTACAACTGGGCTTCTTAAATTAGTGTTCGCCAAAAAGTTTAGGATTTTTTTTATGGAAGATTATTTTTTTTAAGCTCATGATTTTTTTTCTAAAATCACAAGAACTTGTTCAACTATCAACAAAATCGGAGGCTCAAGCTAAACTCTTTTATGACTCATCTAAATTTTTACTGTCCAGTATTAGTGATCTCATTGTCTCCTGCCAAAATCCAGAATCTCTACATGATCTTACAAAGGAACTAATTTCTATTATTCTTAATTCTTGCAAAATGTCCATTCCGATTAAAAAGCGGGGAATGCACAGAGTTCCTTGGTGGACAACAGAAATTGGTTGCATGAGAAAACACGTTAATGCTGCAAGACGGAGATTCCAGATATGTAAAAATGCCACTTTAAAAGAAATTTATAAGAGTAAATATCAGGAGTTAAGAACTAATTATAATCTTAAACTTTTGGACGCCAAAATAAGCTCATGGAAGAAATTTTTGGATGAAATTAATGTAAATAATGTGTGGAAAAAAATTTATACTTTTGGAGTTAAACAGCAGTTTCAGAAAAAAATTTAACTCAGTCGAATTGCTCTTCCAAGTGGAGCCATGACTAATTCTTTTGAAGAGACAATTAATGAGGTTCTCTTCCATTCTTTTCCTGATGATTGTGAGAATGAGGATGATGATTGTCACAAAGAAATACGGAGTGACGCTCTTATTTGTACCAGCGTAACGGATGACCCGCCTTTTACCATCCATGAAATTAATGCTGTTATAAATAAATTGAAGTTGAAAAAAGCACCTGGCCCTGACTCTATTCCTAACGAAGTTGTCAAGAAACTGCATGAAATTTACCCTGATCTCTTCCTAACAGTTTTTAACTCATGTCTTCGTCTCAAGACTTTTCCTCGCTGTTGGAAAAATGCTAAGATTATCCTAATTCCCAAAGTCAATGATGTCCGTGTCCCTAAGTTAGACAACCTAAGGTGTATCAGTTTGCTTTCAACTTTGGGTAAATGTTTTGAAAGAATCATTATCAACAGAGTAGCCTGGCGTTTATACAAAGATAATTACTTTAATAAAAACCAATTTGGTTCTATGCCTCATAAATGTACGGAAGACGCCTTGGTGAAACTTAATGAAATTGTTTTAAAAGGAAAAAAGAGAAACCTTCATACAGTCCTGGTTTTCTTGGATATTAAGAGTGCTTTTGATAATGCTTGGTGGCCTGGTATTCTAAGTCTATTAAAAAGATCAAGCATCCCTGGAAACTTATTTGCCGTCATTTCCAGCTTCTTGAAGGATAGATCTGTGACTTTATCTTTAGGTCCTTTCTCAAAAGAGAAATTTTTGAACAAGGGATGTCCTCAGGGATCCGTTTCTGGACCTTTCCTCTGGAACGTCATTATAAATGATTTTTTGGATAAAATCTTGGCTTTTTCTTCCTGTGAAATGATTGCTTTTGCTGATGACTTACTTCTTTGTTTCCAGGGAAAGTCTTTTCATGACATTTGCAGACAAGCGCAGCTTACTCTTGACTTTGCTTCAACCTGGACAAAGAATTTTAAATTAGAGTTTAATGCTGTCAAGTCAAAAGTTATGTTCTTGGAGAAGAGAGAAAAGAACGCTCTCACTGGCAACCTCATCCTTAATGGGTTTTCTCTTGACTGTGTGAAAGAACTAAAATATCTTGGTGCTGTCCTTGACAGTAAATTCTGTTGGAAACAACATGTTTTGCATCTTTCAAATAAATGTGAAAAAATTCTGCTAGGGCTTAATAAAGTTGCCAGAAATAGCTTTGGGATCAAGTCTAATGTATCATCCCTCATTTATAAACAAGGTATTGTTCCATTTATTTGTTACGGCTCACAAATCTGGGGATCCGCCTTGAAGAAGAAAATATATTGTCGTCTTTTACGAAAGATTCAACGAAGAATTCTTCTCCGAGTTATTTCTGGGTATCGAACGATATCCTACGAAGCTGTGTTTGCTATTTCGGGCTTTCCACCTATTGACATCTTTATTATCAGAAATAATGAATTCAAGATTGCAACGAAGAACTGTACCAAGAAGTGTCTAGATGGTTCCTTGAGAGTTTCTGAGCTTCCTCATCCTTCTGAACTATTTCCCCTTAACTTGGTTAATTACCGTAAAAATATTGAAAAGAACTTTCCAGTTGTCTGCTTTACAGATGGCAGCAAAATCAACTCTAAGGTTGGCCTTGCATTTGTTATCTTCCAAGATTTTATTGAAATTGGAACTCGCCAATTCAGAATAAGAGATGAGTGTAGTGTGTTTCAAGCTGAATTACTTTGCATAGCTCAAGCAGTCTCTTGGATCTGCAATAACGAAATCCTCTCATCGAATTTCTTAATTTGCAGCGATTCCCTATCATCTTTGTGTGCCTTAAATAACATTTATTCCCAAAATAAGCTAATAGTTAAAACGCATATTAATCTCGATTTTCTTCGAAGCAGAGGAGTACAAGTTTTCTTTTCTTTTGTTCGAGGTCATACGGGAATCTATGGCAATGAACGTGCTGACTGGCTTGCAAAAGAAGTGACAAAATTAAGAGTTCTGGTTCCTATGAGCATTCCAAAATCATATCATAAGAAAGTTTTTAAAGAAAAGATTATCTCCGAGTGGAATAACTTGTATCAAATTTCAATTAATGCGCATCTCACCAAGGAATTCTTTCCTTCTATTCAGAGCCGTTTAAAGGTTAAGCACTTTCACCCTAATTTTAAACTTACCCAGTTTCTAACTGGGCATGGAAACTTTAAAGCATATTTAAAGCGCTTCAATTTGTCGCTTACTGATCAGTGTTCTTGCTCCAGTGACACAATCCAAAATGCCAAGCATCTGATTCTTGCTTGTACTAATTTCTCTTCGGAAAGATGTACACTCATGAAGTGCCCACAAAAGAACACTATAGAGTGGCCTCCTCCTTTATCTGCTTTTGTTGATGGAAATTCATCTTTTACATTTTTTTGTGCATTCATTAATAGTATTTTTCCCTGTATTAATTAGATTCTAAATTTTGTGTGTTAACATTTTCTGTACGTGAATATACATGTGTATATGTGTGTGTTTATATTTGTATGTGTGTTTGTATGTATGCTTTATGTTTTTGTTTTTTGAACATTTTTTTTTATTTTTTCTTATCTTCCTCATTGTATAATTTTATTATTGGTTTTCTCCGTCTGTATGTGAGCATTCTTGTATTTAATTCTGTATTTGTTGTTTCTGTATTTCCCCTTTTGGTTCCCATTTGTGCCTATATACTTCTACATGTAATCTCAATTGTCTTGTGTATTGACTTACGTTTGTAAGCCTTGTGTTATACTTGTCGGCACACAAGGAGTCTATCTAGAGTCCAAAAAAAAGCGATTTTAATACAAAGAATTTTGACTAGATAAGTTTCAAAAGAATTTCCAACAATTTTTTAAACTGCAATATAGTACATTTTCCTTTTTTCTACTACTTATTTATAAGAGACGACATTTTCATCTTTAATAACGATGATAAAATCAAAGTACCGATCAAATCTGAAGAATATTGAGGATAGTATTTGTCCAGTGGTCTCAACTATTACTCCAACATTTAATAACATAATTAAAAGCACATCATTTCCATTGATACTTAAATCGTGCATATGCCTTGTTAATAACAAATAATAATCTCAGAAGTGAACTCAAAATGACCTCACTTAAAAAACAGATTAAAGTTTAAATATAATTTACTGTGTAATTAATTTTATTTTGTTACTTAAGGGGACATGGTACGATTTACACAAAAGATTTTAAGTTAAGGATTTTTAAAATTTTTTTGGTTGCCTCCTATGTATGCATACTATGTTAAACAGATTTTGCGCTCAAAATTTCATAAAAATGTAGCCATGTAATTTTTTAAGGAAAAAACTTGAAATTTTTGAAGGGATTTTAAAGTGCTACTCCTCCTACAAAAATTGACGTACATGAATCAAATTTGATTTACAAGTACATCAAACTATGCATAAAAAAAGTTGGTATGGGTTTTGCGTTAACGTGATTGGTATTCATACAATACTTCCTTTTATGAATGTTTATTGAAAATTCCTTAAAAAATGTATAAATTCTGAGTTTAATTATTTTTAAAAAAAAAAATATTGCTTTGATTAAAAAATGCATACCAACTTTTGTTACATGTACTATTGGCAATAGGTAAAAAACAATTCAAAGCGTTAGGCACAATAGAAGAAAAGCCTTAGTATTTTAAATGAAGAGACAAACTAGTTATTTTATCTTTCTGAGATACGTCAGTTTAAAGTTTTGATTTGCCATAGGGATGTGAATAAAAACGAACGTAAAAGCTATCATAATTATGCATTTTTTTAGTTTAGAGCATTCAAATTTTGTGAGGATATAGAAAAGTATATAAAGAAAAAAATTTAGGCTAAAAAATTGAAATTTGATTTTTTGACCGATTTTGGTTAATTGAATCGTACTGTGTCCTCTTAAATAAATTATACATATGTTATATTCTAAGTAAAAATTTATTGTGGATATTTATTCCTGCAAAAAATAGATTACTATAAATAAGACATAAAAGTACCTAAGCGTGTGTAAACTTCGCGTAATGCTTATGGGGTCGTACAAAAATCTGCGACAAAAAATGGGGTCAACCCACCGAAAAGTTGCAGAACACTTGCATTACAACATATAAACTGAAGAAAAATTATTCTTAAAAACCTGAAAAAGCTGGCCATACACTTACAGAAGTGAAACGGAATCTACAAAGTTATACACAATGCGTTCTTAATATTTACAATCGTGTAATCACCCACATGAATCACACAAAAATTAAATACAAAATAAAATATGTAAATAATGCAATAAAAAAATAGTAAAAATATGGATATAATGAAAAAAGTAAATAGAGTGTTTCTGTATGCTTTTGTATAATAACACGCGAGTATTTTAATAAAGTTACTTCTCCAAAATAAGTTCAATGAAAGAATTATTGATTTTGTGTAAACAATGCATTTTATGTATTGGAAAGCAAAACAATGCGTTGCGAAATTTTCTGATGTGGAGTTTTCAGTAAAATATAACGACACCACAGAAGAGGTTTTAGCAAGAGAGAAAGAAGACGAGAGAGGGACTATTCTAGAATATTCCCTCTTGCTACAGACGCGTCACAAACCAATACACTTATCCAATATTCATACTTGCTTCGTGATTTTACAAATAACAATAAAAAAACATTTACTGTTTCTTTGTTTAATGTGCTTCCAGACTTTTGCTCTAGTAATGTAATACGTACACTGCTGTTTGTAAGAAATTCAACACCATGAACGAGTCATCAGAACAAAATGAACTTTGTACCAAATATCAACTACAGGATGTTGCGTAAAATACTAAAGTTTCAGAGCCACCGCGAATGCGTGAGGTGTGCAACACCTTCTGAACTGACGCCGAAAGCTTATAAATAGAGGGCTATAATGAAGCGTTGAAAAGAGTTAAGGATTATTTGTTAGTGGCGAACGTTTAGTGAGATCTAAGTATGCCTCCAAGACGAAAGAAGGAGAAATTCCAACAACTTACGGAGTTTCAATAGGACAGGATTATCGGCCTTCGAGAAGGAGGAATTTACTATCGCACAATAGGAGCCTGTGTGCAGCGGATAAGTTCCACAGTGATGCGAGTTTGGAAGCAGTGAACCGACGAGCACCGAAAAACTCGAAAAACTGACAGTGGACGACTTGAGGTGACATACGCGCGCGACGATCAACACCTAATCCGCATGTAAGTGAACGACCTAACAGCTCCCTCCAGGTAGTTGGCAGCACATTGGTCTACTGATACATATGAACTAATGTCGGCCTCGTCAATTCGTCGGCGTCTGCTGAACCGTGGATTGCGCACAAGGGAGCATTTATACACAATTCTCCTCACGGCAAACCATCGATGGTTGCGTCTGCAATGAGCTCATGAGCAAAACGCCTGGCAAGCTGATTGGCACCAAGTTGTCTTTTCAGATGAATCACGCTTCAATTTTGGGGACCATGAGGGCCACATTCGTATTAAACACTATGCCAGTGAACGCTGCCTTCCAGAGTGCGCTATCGAACGACATAGTGGCCTAACGCCCGGAGTTATTGTTTGGGGTGCGATTTCTTATCATGGGCGATCCAATTTTCTATGAATTGAGGGTAATCTCAATAGCAACGGGTACGTCCGTGAAGGGCTACAGCTTGAAGTCGTTTCCTTCCTTCAAGGCATCCCCCTGGAGCTATCTTTCAGCAGAATAATGGACACCCACATATTGCAAAGACTGTTCGAGACTTCTGTTCCGCCCAACACATGCAACTTCTTCCTTGGCCTGCTTATTCAACAGTTATGTCGCCTAAGGAGCATGTGTGGGATTTGATTGGTCGGCGTCTCATTCGTGATCCGAGTCCTGCAGCTTCAAAAGACGAACTTCTGCTGCGCGTACAAGCAATATGGAATTATCTTCCACAAGCAGATATTCAAAATCTGTTTGACTCCATGCCACGTCATATAGCAGCACTTATTGCAGCGCGTGGTGGCTACACCAAATACTGATTTCGGACACTTAATATTGTTTTTTTGGCTTTGAAAATTTTGTCATTTATTTGTACTAATACAAGTCCTTGGTGAATTAAATTTCATTTAATTCTGGTGATTCCTTCATGGTGTTAGATGTTTTACAAACAGCAGTTTATTTTATACAAAAAATCATAAAACTGTGAATTTGTAAATTTTTGAAACCAATTTTAGGCTTCAATTTCATGCTTAAAGAAGTATCAACATCATAGAAAATTTATGTAAAATGGTCAAGTACGGCGAGTTAGGTGTTTCATATGAAACATAAAAATTAAGTTCAAAAATTTTACTGATTATTGTACTAATGAAGAAATGTAAGGAACACAAACTGTTTATAACTCAAGATTATGCATATGTCTTATTACTCTCAGTTTTGTGGTAGGAGATAAATACCATGCGATGAAAATTCTGAGGCTTGATAAAAATAACCTTTGAATTCCAATCATCGAAGAATTTTCGGTTGAAAAATTCGTCTAATGTATGAAACAATAACAGTTAGTAGGGTCCAAGTCAGAAGAATATAGAAAGGGAGAGTTTGTAAGTGGGAATGTCAGACTTTTGTAATCAAAATTCGTTATTTTTTATGAGCATAATGCTAAATCAGGGACACTGGGATTCTTCGCGGTCAATTATGATCACAGTCTGTTAAACTGAACACTGTAGTGGTATTAATTGCAGCAGGTGTAATCTCAGTCAATATTTCCTGTAAATCCCACCACGCATTTAACAAAAGTTTCTTGATTTAAAGTTAAAACTTCGACATTCTCAGAAGACTGACACAGTCCAACAACGCTTACGTTACAGCACATAATCCATTTCTTATCTGCTTTCACGTGACTTTTTTGTGCTGAGAAAGCAAGAACACAAAGTGATTCGGTAACTTTAAGCTGTGGGTTGAGTTGAGTTGAGTTAATATTAACGTCGCACTGTTCAGCTACACGAGGGCTTTTGGCGACGGACCACGTAATTTTGAACCATGGTCAAGTGACGTGGACGACACCTGAGCTGGCACCCCCTCTCCTAACTACCACACCACACCAACGGGAGGACGTTTCAGCTCTCGACAGATTTAACGTGCATCGCTGCCCTACACGGCGGGTCTTTAGTGGTACTGGGATCGAACTCATGACATGCCTGCCATGGTTGGATACCTTAACCACTGGGCTACCGCAGCCCTTTTTAAGCTGTGGGAGAGAATGGATTAGGTGTCAAAAGGATAGAACTCAGTAATTTCAGACAACGCTTCCGGCCAATTTTCTATTGCATTCAGGCTGTGTTGTTATGACTTGTTCTAGGGACCAAGACAACGCTGACAAGTTTAGGCAAGAGTAGAGGATGTTCACATCTTACCTAAACTTGTCAGTTTCTATCTTAAAACCTGATTTTCTAAGACATTTGCTTTCGTCTATTTCATCTTCCTCATAAATTGAATATATAGTATGATGTGCTATATATATACAGCTACAATTCTGTCTTTGACAAACTTCTGTAAAAAACATCATCTCTTGCATATGCTGATATGTTTCATCCTTGTTACAATATACAAACTTGGATGTTTTAACAAAAGATGAACTATCAAAAACATTGCGTAAATAATGGATTAGGTGCCTGATTGTACTAATTAATAATTTATTGCAGTACTATGCTAGATGTTAGTTTAATTGGAAAAAATCGACAGTACTTTAGCAGGTATTTGAAATATAAATGCAATTTTTTTTCAAATACAAATAAATATTTCCGACAGCATTATTTTCAAAATCAATAAATCGTGTATCCAAATTATAGTCTTATTAAATTACAATATTTATAGACCTTAAATAGTTTCTGCATAAACATATAATTTTCTTTGTTCTTTTTATGATTTGTTGATTTATTCACAGAATTTATCTTTGTTTTATGAAATGAAGTCTGAAAGAGAATATTTTGAACTTATCAGATAAATAATCACATGTGATTGATATTTATACAAGTTATAAAAACTCTAATGTGTGCGAATTAAACAAGTTTATAATCAGACTAATAACAAATACCATGTAAAAAAATAAGGTATTAATCAATTACTGCTGCTTTAAAAGCAACTAGAACAATAACAATGCTTAAGAGGAGCCTATATGTCTTTATTTTACAGCCTATGAAGCACCAACGAAATAATTCGAATCCAAATGCTGCAGAGTTCGGAAAACAATTTCAAACTATATTTGCTTATAAAGTACAATTTCCTTTCACAGGTAGCTTTACTTTACGATTGCATGGAACTCAATATAACTAAGCAATAAACGTTACCAGTTAAATAGCATTCAACTGTTGATAAACATATACCTTATATTAAAGGAATTTAAGAAAATATATACTCTCTTTAAGAGGCTGAAAGCTATTCGTGATTTATTAAGTCATCTCATTTCATGTTGGTCCTCAAGGAATCGAACGCGCAAACTGTGATTATCCCTCAGCGAATGATCCCTTCAATTAAAAGACCTTACGAGACTCTCCATCCAGTCTAAAGTCTATTTTCTGGTCTTTAAATAAGATTCTTATCCTTTAGCTGAACATACTCGTTCGAGGGCAAATAAGGCAACGCTGGGTTATATAATAACAGTTACGGTTAAGACTCTACCAGGAAACAAATTATTCAGCATTTATTTGACACTAGGAAATGCTCCAGAATCTAGTTAGTTGCCAATTAAGTGTTTCTCTGGAGTTAAAAATTCTTTAGGGGAACTGAAATTTGCCCCAAAAGGTAATTCCCGGGATAAAAGCAATTACCAAACACAGAATAGGGTGATGTTTCGCCCCCTTTTGTGGACTTTTCATTCTTCTTTAAGTAATTGATTTAACTATGTTCGATACGTAGAAAGAGAAGTATTGGCTGGGTTTCGGGAACCTTATTGAAATAGGAACTTTTGCTACGTATCCATAGGCCTTAATAAAAATTAAACTACACCCTGATGGGAAAAATATGAGTTTAACTCATAAATACGAACTACAGTGCCTGAAAAAAATACCAAGTAAAAAATATTGTATCGCGGTATTGGTTATAAATCAGGAAGTTTGTTTCCGTAACAATGTTGAAATTTAAGCTGAACATTCACTGGGTGATTTCGTTTCGTGAAACCAAAGCACACATTAGGCTTCCTTTTGAATCGACGCCATTTCGTTAAAAAATTATGTCTTTCTTACAAATGTTCCCCCCGAGACGCTCTTAAAGGAGCATTCGCGTCATATACTGCAAAAAAACCTACCGAAACTGACCTATACAATAATAAAAGTGCTAAACATATCAAACGGTTATTTTGTAATGAATTTTTTTTTGGTTCACTCTAAATTTCCATCATATGTCATTCTTGTTTAGACAAGGATACCTCCACAACGATTTGGGCACATTTTCTGACCGGTAATATTTTTTTTTAATTATTTTTCTCCATGCGTGTATCCTTCATTGTATTCTCCACAAACACCAACTACCTGGATCATCCTTAGAAAATTATTTTTTATATATAATAGTACCATCGCAGCATATTTTTTATTTAATTCCTTTCAATTAGTTACATCAATCCCATTCACTTTATGAGATCTCGTAAAGGGACAGTGCCAGTATTTCTTTTCTTTTTGGATTTAAATCCTAAGGTACCTCATGGGCAAAGTATTTTCGCCATTAACGAATTAATGCTTCTTGCACTAGTATGAGAAAATTTGATGCGTAGTAGAATTCTGCGAAATCCCTCCGAAATTTACGCTCAAAAAGAGAAAGAAGTAGCAAGAGTATGTAAACTCTAATTTAACGTGTAATTTTTTATATAATCCAGAATCTTTTAAGCGTTTATTTTTCTCTTCAAAATTGTTTTCAAATATTTTTGTCACTGGAACATTTCATCTATAAACTCATTAAGAAAGAATAAAATTATTGATCTAAATCATCAATCAGTTGAAGCTCGAAAATAATACACTTAAGCTATCTTAATTTAAAGCAAACTCTCTTTTTTCTTCTTTCATTTCAACCCATAATAATTTGAAGGAAGGAGAAAAAATATGACATTTATTCTTGGAGGAGTTTTGCTTCCGGAATCGATATGTAAGACTTAGAAAGCATGCTGTAAATCACAATTATTGTTAATTAATAAGAATTCTTGCTCAGAAAAAGGTAAAAAATAGATGATAAGGGATATTGATGTTCTTCAGAAGACGTTTTGACAGTTAAATTTTTTTCGGATAATCAAGAAACAAAAGCTGACATCTTCAGTAGCTTCCACGTAACGTGACTAAGAGATTGAAAATCACAGTTTGTTCTTTATCATATTTTTTGCGTGTCCTGAAGTGAAAATTATGTATTAAAACACCAGTACACCCTCTCTTAGCAGTTTCGCTTTTTACAAAATGAATATTAAGAATTATAACTGCAAAATAATTGGCCGATAAAGGACATTAATTAAATTTGAACTTAATATAGTTCTATAAATTTGTGAGTAAATAATCTTCAAACTATAGTTATTTACCTTTTATTATAATAAATATTTTGAAATTATTATGAAATATGAAAAAGTTGATACTTAAACATCTGTCTTTATGCAAATTAACTCTACCATTTACGAAAAATATCCAATTTAATTTCATGAGGTAACAGATATCAGAAAGTAACACGATTGATTTTCTATATTGTACAAAAAGGTTTTTAAAAAAAAATAATATCTAAATAGTAGTTTAGCTACTAAGCTCAAGAAAAAATATCTAAGCAAAATTAACTGAAAGTAAAACAATATAATTATGGGAAAATATAATCTAAGTGTTCCTAACCATATCATGTAAATAATTATTATGTTCGGGACATTTATGTGCATCTGTGTGTGTTTATTCATATAATTAATAAATAACTTCCGAGATACCAAAAGCATAAGAATATAAATATTACATTTTTCAAACTTCGAACCCTCCCCCCAGTGCGAACGAATTTTCCAAGGTTACTCATTAAAAATCTTCAGATCATTCAGTGAATAGCATGTACTGTAAGAGGAAGAAGTATCAAAGAGCATCTCACTAAAATGTGTTGACATCGGAATAATAAAAACTCATATTCAGTTGTCTTTAGAACTCTTATTTGAAATTATGTGGTAATTTCAAAAGTCACGACGTGTCGCCTTTAATCAGTGGCATTGATTTGAAAGTCTAGGGGCAGGCTTTATATAAACTCCACTAAGTAACTTTAAAAAATAAATTCTAATTAATTTAGTTCAGGACATTGAACCAAATTACACTTTCAAAAACAAACAAAATCCATTCATTAGAAGAAAAAAAAAATTGTTTTTAGCTTATAATTGTATAATAAATCTTTTAATTTTTAAGTACATATAAAAAAACTGCTATCAGATTGAGAAGCTTTAAATTATTATTTAGTATTGCATGCAAAAGTGTAATTTTCTTTAAAAAATTTCACAGGGGGATTTAAGTTTATTATAAAATTTTTAAGCATTTTGTAATTCAACTTTTCATTCTTGAGTGAAAAATCAATTTAACGAGGTCAAATTTTTAAACAGAATGAAATGTTTCCTCACCTAAATGACTTCTTATTTCATTTTTGTATAAATTAAATAATATATAGATTAAGATGGTACGCAAATATATATATATATATATATATATATATATATATATACATAATTTTTGTTTAATTTAACTCTGTTGTAAAGCTACAAGAGAATAATTTGCGACACTCTTCGTATTTTTGAATAGCTTTCAAGTTATGAGTTCCATACCTAAGATAACTTAGATGCTGCTTTCAGATGCCAGTTAGTAATCAGAACAAAAATTCACGACTCCATTGAAATTTTGCTGGGTTTAAACGTGAACTTGAGCACTATGTTGCTACTAAGATTTCTTTATTTCATGATGGTAAATTTTTTAACTATCCTAATTAAAATCTTAAATTACAATTAAAAAGCGTGTACTAGCATTTATGTTACTGATGATGCTAGTTTAAAGTTTAAGTTTGGAAAATAAATAGAGTGCGAGAGAAAATATAATCTATGCTATGCACTCTATATTCCTGGCGGTGTGATTGTGAATGAATGGTTTGCTTAGACACCAGAACAGGTGGAATTGTTTATTGACAATACTTGAAATATTTTTTGGACATAAAATCCTCAATTTCAAAGCATTAATTGGTATTTAGCGAAAAAACATTTAGTTAACTCATTAGTTATAATATTTAGTTAAACATTAGTACACATTTGAAGTAGGCTTGAAGCCGTTTAACATTGGATTAGAGAACTATACAGATGAAACATGGAACTAAATTTCGAAGGAATTATTATTTGTATTTTCAAAAATAAAATGTTCTCTGGTCCAAAAGAAGTAATGAGAGACTCAACATTACATATTTGTCTTATTAAATTTTGGAGTGAGTGTGTTATTTCTAAACTTTCATACACTCTGACTATAAAGTTCAATGAATGAAGTCAGAACGGCTGATCTGGCAACACTGGCGAAACGAAATGTTCAGGTGTTGACCATTTCCCCCACCATTTTTCAGTGGAGACTTACGTTCTGTGTAAGACTTGTTTTACAAATTGCTTGTTAGTATGTTAGTTCCTAGCTGAGAACAGAAAAATGAACGAACAAAAGATCAATTTAAAGTTTCGTCTTTAGCTTCGCAAGACACCAAAAGAAACTTATGCGATGCTGGTACGTGTTTATGAAGATTAAGCACTGTGCATGAGTTCTGTGTACGAGTTGTGAAGGTCTCCTAGGACCTTACTTTGAGAACGAGAATAAATAGGAGTCATGTAAGAACCAGTAGCCATTTTTATAAACAACTTTCTTTATTTGGTTATCTTATCCAAATAGAATCAAAGACTTATTGACAAATTTGTCTACTAGTATTATGAGGTTTTAAAGGTAATATCCTTTAAATTGACTTAATTAATTAATGATCCAAATAATTAATTTATTAAATAGCGATCACGCAGAGATTACCACGATAAGAGATCCCAGAATTATATTTAATAATGTTCTCATTGAACATTTAACTTTAATCTCACTCCTAAAACTTTAATGAGACTTTAATTATAAATCTATAAATTACCAACGGAATCTCAACTCTTCTTGAGATTAAATTATCTCCAACAAGAAATCTTCAATTCAAATTCACTATAACTTTATGCTTCAATATCTATCTCCTACTGCTCTAACTTTACTATTTCGTTTGACTTAAATACTTTATCTAATCTGCATAACAAGGAATCCTGTCCGCTTTTTGGAGTTGATTGGAAATAGGTAGGGAATTAAATTTCCCTGAAAAGGTCGACTCAGAAGGTTAGTGATAAAGTTCCGTATAGATTTGTCACAGAGTGGTTAACCCGTTTTTGAAAAGCAGGGAAAGTGTTTCTGACAACCTCCGTAGCGGAAGATTGGTGACCTCCGTCAGTGACGAAAACATTAAGATAGAGAGAAAATAAATCGCTAAGGATCGTCAATTAACTTTGCGCATGATAGCTGATGAACTGAAGATTAACGTGAATCCGAGCGACAAATCGTTACCCAGAATGAAGAGATGAGAAAAACGTGTCATCGATATATATATATATATATATATGTAGGAATGGATGTGCACATATCGTATCCCTCCTATATTCATTAATGACGTAATGCCAAGAGAGCGCCACCTATCTGACAAGGCGGTTTGAGGATAACGAGTAAACCAGACTGGAATAGAACGTTTGCGCGGGAGACGACCGAGAGAAGCGACGGCGATGAGACGATGACGAGGGCGCTGGAACGAAACGCCTCGTGGAATCCAACGATCTAATGATGTTTCGATTACTTTTTACTAACTTTTAGCCCTCCCTTGTAAATAATTCCCCTTAATAAATGTATATTTAACTCAATCTGGCCGTTGTCACTCTCTCTCTCTCTCTCTCTCTCTATATATATATATATATTGACAATATTCCTAACTTCAAACGAAACGTGATAAGGTTTTTGAACTCCATCCCCAAAGAAGACTTCTTACAAAGTTTCCAGGGTAAGTATAGCAGATCTCAGCGGTGCATAGTTATTGGAGGTGACTATTTCGAAGGACAGTAAAGTAACTTTTGTTAATATTTCATCTACGTTAATATTACAGGACTATTCACCGGGCTATATTGTCAGAGGTTGTATTTAACAAATAAAGACTCTTGGGTTCAACAAGGTATAAAATAATTATGACACGGCCTTTTTCTTAAATATGCGAATCACTATCTAAACTCTACGTACTCAGAAGAGAACACTGAACCTTTGGAAGGAAATTCTTTAACATTGGACGAAAAATTAGAAAAAACAATCCACTCAAATGTAGAAGTTTGTCTCAGTTCAGGTATAGAAAAGTAAAAAAGTGCAGTTATTTGACTTAAAAGAAAATTAATCATCAAATATAATAAAAATGAATAAGGCTTTGAAAATAATTAATTTTTATAATAAATAATTAATTTTACAATAATTAAGTAATTATTTTTTAGATTTCTATTAAAATTCAGATGCCTTAACAGGAATCCCTAAAATTACTATTTTGTTTTCGGAATTTCTCGAGAATTCATGGGAAGGAAAAATTTCGAGAAATCAGAAATTCTAGTTACCACAACCACCCTCGAAAATATTGGGAAGTGCCGCAAAAATGTTATAAAAATCTAAATAACTAAAATTCAGATTTATACTTTGTGAAATAAAAAATTCATAGGTATTAAAGTTATATGTTAAGTAGTTCAAGAGAAAAGAGTATATAGGCTTAATATTTAAAATGTATATATATATATATAAACATACACTCTATAACAAAAAAAAGGACGCACCAAGAACGAGTCGTCTGATTGACACAAAAATTGGTGGGTAGAAAGATTATTTACAGAATAGAAAATGGTTAAAAATTCAGAAAAATTAAATGGTTTATTTCAGAGTTAGATAGTTACAAAGTAAAGAGCTCAATAAGGTGTCGACCCACCTCTAACCTGGATGCAAGCTGTCACACGCCCTGAAATAGAGTAATAAAGCACTCTGGTGGTCTCCTGCGGTATTTCTTGACAACTTTTCTCCAATTATCGGGCCAGATCATCAACGTCCCCTGTTAGATGCAATCGCCTTCCCAGCATATCCTAGACATGCTAGATTGGAGAGAGATATGGCGATCTGGCTGACCATGGAAGTGTTTGACAAGCTCTAAGACAGTTCAAATCAACACGTACCTTATGTGGTCTGGCGTTATCTGCATGAAAATTGAGGCCAGGGTACTACTAAAGGAACGGTAGCAAAACATTTCTCAGAATGACGTCGACGTACCGCTGTGCTGTAAGTGTGCTCTAGTGATGACTAAAGAGGTCCGGCTGTCAAAAGAAATGGCGATCCAGACAATAATTCCTTGTTGAGGGCCTGTGTGACGTGCAATAGGGAAAGCAGGATCGGCTCACTGCCCTGG
This sequence comes from Trichonephila clavipes, assembly GCA_019973935.1. Taxonomy (NCBI): domain Eukaryota; kingdom Metazoa; phylum Arthropoda; class Arachnida; order Araneae; family Nephilidae; genus Trichonephila; species Trichonephila clavipes. The sequence goes on along the minus strand of BMAU01019528.1, from coordinate 1,334,969 downwards.
GCTTCTCCAGACACGTCCTCGATGATCGTCAGGACACAGTTGGAAGCGGAAATCGTCGCTATACACTATAGGTCCCCAGTCAGAATGATTCCAATCTTATCGAGCTAAGTATCACTGTAATCTGGCTCGAAAACGTGCATGCGTAAATGGCATGTGGCGTGGAGGTTGGTACGAGCGTAAATTTCGCTTTATCCATCGTCTGTCAATGGTAATGGTGGACACCCGTGTGCGTGTAGTACATCTGATGGTTGATAACGACGAATCAGACGCTGTGACTGCTGATCTGAAAATCAATCTGTCCTCCCAATCTGCTGTGTCCCTAGGTCAACCGCCACCATCATGATGCTAAAATCTGCCATTTTCACCCATTCTTGCCAGCATCTTCTAATGGCCGCATCGCTTCGACCCATATGACGAGAGATTCTGCTATTTTCCCAACCTGCCTCTTTCGGTTCAATGATACGACCTCTTTCAAACTCTGACAGTTGCTCGCAATGAGCCCAAGTCCCTCGGCGAGGCATTTTTTAGTCTTTAAAAGGTATACTAAACTGCATTGCAACCGAAACTTTTCCATCAGACCGAGAATCGCTTTTCATAGACACCTCATAGACAACACCTCTCATAGACGCTGTAGCTCCCGCTATTCATTCATTGAACACCAAATTTTAATCAATTGCATGTTCGTTACAAATATCTTTGCATACGAAATTTCATAACGATCGGGCAACTCCTTCTTGGTGCGTCGTTTTTTTGTTATAGAGTATATATATATATATATATATATATATATATATACAGATGGTTATACTTAATTTTCTCAATTAAATTTCTTTGATTTAATAAGTATGGCTGATTGATTGATTGCATTTCGAAGCAACATGAGGTCCATTGATGATGACACAAGACCAAGTGTTGTGAACAACACGTGAGCTCTCCAGTACCCCATTCTCCGAACTTCCCACATTACCACGTAAAGAGTTTAAGCCTCGGCAGATTTAAAGTACATCAACTATTGAGACTTTGATGGCACCGGGATTCTAACCCACAATTCAATAGAAGCAACACTAGCCACAAATTCGAGACCATGACCATCCACTCTGCTAGCGTAGTCTCTAAATGTCACTGAATAAGATTTAAAGCTTATTTAACGTAGTATTCCAAATTATGTAAATGAAAATCTTGACATTTTTCCTTTATTGCTAATTTAATAAAGTACATGGCAGAGTAACGTGTATTTTTACTAAAAGAAAAACACGTTTTATTTAATTCATTTTTAATGATTAACTAAATACCTATAAGAAAAACTCAGAAAAAAATATGTATTCTAATATAATATATTAATATTAAATATCGAAAAATATATTTCAGTTTACAGAGAGGAGAAAAATTTTAAATGATGTTATTCCCATATTTTGATATACGCAATATAACTTCTGTTATATTATATTAAATTACACTCTTTCTCATTTTCCTTCCATTTGATTGAAATACAGATTCCCTTATATTACGTCTCTTAATATCCTAAATCTTCTTTTTTCTTCCTCTTGGAATTCCGAAAGAGTAAAAGACGAAGATATTGGATGCATTCTTTACTATAAAAATTGTTTCTCAGTATACAATTGCGAAATATTATTTGTACCTTTCCTTCGAATAATAATAAAGCAAATGTTACAGCCAATATATTTATGAAACATCCTTTTCTCATACTACATTTTATTTTCTTAGTATGTTGGTTATCTTTTTTATTTTGGTTAACATCACGTTTTAGCAACTATAATTTTTCTTCTTATTTTAAGGGTTTCTGCTTTTTAAATAATTTTTGCGTTTATTTTCCCCTTTCCACTTACATTTTCTGTTATTTATGGTTACAAAAAGTTAATAATGTCTCATACCAGACCATTCTTTATTGAAGTAAATATAAAATTAGTTCATAGTAAATAAAAATTAGTGGTTTTGAATATAATGCTCGATACCTCATATTTATCTAATCATGATTTATAACATCCCCTGCATTAAAGTAAATAAGCAGCTATGCAGAATTGAAAGTGAAAAACAGTATACATGAAAAGAAAGTCATGAAGTATTATTCATAACATCAATTAAGTTAATAACATTAGTCACACTTTACCCTGTATACTGGTAAATATATGACTAAATTTTATTTTTAATTTCTTATCTTTTATAAAAAGCATAATAATAACATTATGTAACGAGTTTAGATATTCATCTTTACAAAATATTGCAAATCAACTTTTATTATCCATAATGAAAACTTCGCGAATAATGAAAACAAATTGTAAACATAAAACTTTGTAATAATTTAGTGCATACTTAGATTAGTTTTTTAAAGAAGCTAAATATTTGTTCTTAAAAATAGTAATTATCTTTAATGTGTTACAAATCAAAATGAGGAAAATTTCTGACTCAAAAAGTTTGCTTTGTCAAATGGCAGAACATCTCTAATTCTGTAAATAATGGGGCGAATAAAAAAAAATCATTCAAGGTGCATCATCAGATTTCATACTCCTTTACACATTTTGGATATTTCTGGGATCATTTCAGCACAGAAAGAAATAAAATGCTAAAATGTCTGGTTTGTGTGTGAACTTTTATGAAATTCAAATTAAATATTTTTATTAAATGGATATATTATATACATATACATATATAAATTATTTATATCTAAGTACTAAAGCCGGGTAAACATTAAGTCGATCGCGATCGACCGGTGGACCACCAAGACATTTTAGGGTGACCGACTTCACATAAAACATTATACGAAAAAAACTAAGAGAAATTTTTGCGAAACACCGACGCCAGCTAGACTGAGCATCGGCTGATCACATTGCATGCGACAATGTGTAGATAACATATGTACTATTATTAAAGTGCACAGTAACGCTTAACACGTTTTCTCACATTATTTGCGACTATAGCGTGAAAATGCGATGACAGCAGTAGAAATGGGTTTCCCCTCAGGGGAAAATAAAAGTTGATCACAGCTCTTCCTACGATATCACGGGATTGGCTACTGAAACATAATGATAACACTTTCAAAAACAATTTAAATCTAATATATTCTCAGTTAATAAAAAATAAATTTTAAAAACTTCAAAAATTTTTATGATGAGTTGGTTAAAAAGTGTCGACTCTCGATAATACGAACCTCTCGCTAATTCGAAGTATATGCTCAGCCCCTAGAAAAACTCTTGATATTTCGAACTAAAACCATACGTTTTGGTACTCTCAATATTTCGAAGTAAAATTTGTGGTTGGCCAGACTACAACACGCGATAATTCGAAGTAATCCTATAAAACTCTCGATAATTCGAACCTTCAATATTATGAATTTAGATTCACTTCCTGTACCTAATAATCCCACGAGCGGTTTTTTTACTGATTTTATTTTCAGTCCAAATTGTGCATGTTGATAGAATAACTACTATGTTTTTTTTATATTTCCGGTATTTGCTAAGCAGAATTTCGATTTATTCCTAAGCTATCTGTTTTTTCTTTTTTCCGTTGATACCCAAGCTTTAGATGGATAAAGGAAAAACTGTTTTTTTTTTATTCACTGTGCAGTAATGAGTGATGCTTTCTTTTACAAAATAATTTTGATTTGCGTTGAGTATTTATTACTAATAATGAGTCACATTTAAACAGATGTTTTTTTTAAATAAAGCACTCAAACTATATCCAAGATAATTCAGCAGAATCGTTTTATGGCAGAGAATTGAAAGCGAGAAATAAAACCTTTATATAAATATGTACGAGGCAAAGACAGGAGAGATAGTGATTTAACTTTATTCTATTATTTTTTTTAAAAAAGAGCGGTAATGTACCACTAAGAATTGCTACACGTGCCATAGCTGTCGACCCCTGCTATTAATTATACCCCGTAGCTGAGTGTGAACTGTGAATACGTCTTGTGTTCCTTTTAGAGATTCCAAATTTTAAATTAAAAATATTATTTTACTAAAGTTGTGGTGATTTACGTTTCCTACCTCTTAATTTCGATAAACCTTGGGCCACTACTTTACACCTCACCTCAGTGTCGACTTATCACGCGAAAGGAACGACATGTCTTCTTTTAAAAAGTACAAGTGCTTAACAATTTATGAAAAGCAAAAGGTGAAAGAATCAGTTGAAGAAGGTGAGAGGAACGTCGATGTAGCCAAAGCATTTGAAATCCCACTGAGAGCTCGCTCTCCACTATTCTGAAGAATAAAGAGAAAATCTTTAGTGCATCTTCGAGTAGAGTGAGAAAACGCGTTAGTAAAGGTAATTTTCCACGTCTTGAACAATATTTAGTTTCATAGATGAGATAGTGTCGAGGACATAATATTCCGATGGGTGGCTCTTTATTGAAGGAAAAGGCTAAAGCATTCGCCAAAGAATTAGGAATCGAGTTTTCGGCTAGCGAGGGATGGCTTACAAATTTTAAGAAAATGAATGGTATAGTCTTCTAAAAAATGTGCGTGGAAAGCTTAAGTGTTTGACATTAACGTTTGTTCTAAGTGGCAGAACTCGATTTCGGATCTAATAAAAGAATACGAACCACGTAACATTTTTAACACGGATGAAACCGGACTCTTTTTGAAGTGTTTGCCAGAAAAAAACATTTACATTCAAAAAAGAAAAATGCCATGGAGGAAAACATAGCAAGGAGAGGTTAACTATTTTACTGGCTGTAAACATGGACGGCTCAGAAAAGATTACTCCTCTCATCATGGAAAAATCTGCAAAACCTCGGTGTTTCGAGGGTATAAACTCGTTCCCTACCAAATACCGCTCAAACAAGAAGGTATGGATGACCACCGAACTCTTTAATGAATGGTTGGTCTCACTGAACTCGGATATGAAAAGAGAGAAACAACATATTATCTTATTTTTAGACAATTGTACTGTGCATAATAACGCACCACCTTTATCAAATGGGAAACTTCAATTTTCCCCTCCAAACTCAACCTCAAAACTTCAGCCACTGGACCAGGGCATCATACATAATTTTAAAACTTTTATAGGCGTTAAGTCGTTAAAAGTGTTTTGGATAATCTCGAAAATCAGCAGAATGTAGCTATTATTTCTATTTTAACAGCTTTGATCATGATTGACAAGGCTTGGAGAGTTGTTACTCCTTTGACAATTCACAGCTGTTTTAAAAAGTCAGGCTTCCCCTCGCCGAATCTGGTTGATGTGGACGATACACTAACTGAATTTAATGCTGAACCATTCCTTTGGGAAGCTCTTCCAGAACAAGATTTGACGTTTGACGACTACGTGTTGGTTGACACGGACATTGCTGTATGGGGAGCTCTATCTGTTGCTGAAATTGTGGCTTTGGAACACAATAATACAAAAAATGATGAAGACGAATCTGAGGAGTTGACTCCGGTAACTCTGTCAGAAGCTAAAGTGTCACTAAACAAACTACACAACTTTTTCCTTCAAAATCATGTTGATGCAGTCATTTTACAGGCTTCATTTGTTCTAGAAAAATCTATTGACAAAGTTAGATTGAATGCTTTAAAGCAAAAAAAGATAACAGATTTTTTCGTCAAAAATGATTAATTATATTGGGTTGTTCGGAAAGTAATTTCGTTTTTTTTTGTGGAAATGAAAGACAGTGTTCGTATAATAAACAAATATTTTATTAAATTATATATTGAACGTTCTGGTCCAACACCTTTTGCCATCTTTCTGGTAGTAGCATAGTTCTACGCTCATAAAATTTTTGGTCTTTGCTGGCAAAAAACTGATCGAGGTGGTTTTTGACCTCCTCATTTGAGGTGAAGGTTTTACCGTCTAAAAATTTTGGAGTGACAGGAACAAATAATAATCCGATGGTGCCAGGTCTGGAGAATATGGTGGGTGTGGCATTGTATCCCATTCAAGCTGTAAAAGCTTTTGGAGAGTGACAAACTTGTGTGAGGTCTCGCGTTGTCTTGGTGAAACACTACACCTTTCCCGTTGATTAGTTCTGACCCTTTTCTGTTGAAGTGCATCATTCAGTTTGCCCAGCTGATGACAGTAGACTTCCGAATTAATTGTTGTGTTATCCGGTAAAATCTCTAAAAAACGATCCTTTAAAATCCCACCAAACAGACAGCATCACCTTTTTTTGGTGAATATCGGCTTTGGAAATGGTTTGAGCGGGTTCATCTTTTTTGCTCCATGACCTCTTGCGTTTGACGTTGTTGTATACAACCCATTTTTCGTCCCCAGTGATGATGCGCTTCAAAATCGGATAATTTTCGTGACGTTTGAGAAGCGATTCTTTCTGTGAGAACATGGGGAACCCATACATCAGGCTTCGAGGATAATGTCAGGCCTTTCAAGTGGTCATAAACTGTTGAATTTGATAAATTTAACCTCAATCCGATCTCACGTGTTGTTATTCGCCGGTTCGCATCAACTAATGCCTTTATCGTGTCTTTATCAGCTTCAACCGGCCTTCCCGAACGTGGTGCATCTTCGACATCAAAATTGCCGGATCGAAATTTAGCGAACCAGTTCTGGCACTGGCGTACTTTCAACACACCTTCTCCATACACATCAGTCAATTTCTGGCTTGAACAGTATTTTTACCCTTTCTGTAGTAAAACAGTAAGATATGTCGAAAATGCTGCTTATCGTTCTCCATATTTAAAAGGGCACGAAACAAAAACTACTGCGTAGAATTAATTGGAATTTTACACACACGAGCCTTGCTATATGAGCTCTCAAAGCATATAAAATTATGCAGCTTAAATGTGAAGTTAAATGCAAAAAAATACAATTAAATCCTCTGTCGGGAAAAAACGAAATTACTTTCTGAACAACCCAATATATAGTATGTATATATTCTTTTAATTGTTGTTTTCAAGACATAAGTGTATTCTTTTAATATAGAACTTTTAACTTTTATTTTTTATACTGTATAAAATGTACTTTAAAAAATTATGTATAATTGTTGCTTTTATACATAGTTTTAAATTTAAATGTGTTAGAAAAAAAACTTCTCTTCGTGTATTTTGAGAGTTTTTTTCTACCCTCTTGATAATTTGAACTCTTGATAATTCGAAGTTTTTCATTGGTCCCTCCAACTTCGAATTATCGAGAGTCGACTGTATATATACATTAAGCAAAGAGAAATATTGTGATGCAATAATAAAACTGCCTTCCGAGTTTGAGAGACGTTTTCAAGAATTTACTAGACTAGAACTAATAGTAGCATTCATCTGTTACCCATGTGGTAATGTTGATGTGGAAAATATAACTGAAATTATGCTTCATGTTCTCTTTATCTCTTGAGGAAAACGAAGTTTTTCTACTTCAAAATGATGTAATTTTAAAAGAATAACTTTTGAAATCTAATGGACGAAGTAAAGTATCCTAATTAATAAAAGCAGCATTTCATTTAGCATTCATTTTCACTCATTCATTTCATTTTCATTTAACTCCACCTACCTGTGTGAATCTACATTTTCAACAATGAAAGTGATTAAGACAACATATCATTCCCATTTCACAGACGGCCACTTAGAATAAAATGGAGGATTAGCACACAGTTAGTAATTAATTATATTCCTAGATATTCAAGATTTGGGCTGACGATAACTAACTTTAAATGAAAAATATTTATTTTTTAAAGTATATTGAATTATTTGTTAATAAATGCAAAATTGGATATTATTAAATTTGAGGGAAAATTATGTTTGTATCCTGCGTTTTACTCAAAACGTGGTTTTAAAATAGTAAATTTTTTTATTGTAGTTATGTAGGTAAGTACATATTCTGTATTTATTATTGTTATAATAGAAATATTGTTGAGCTTTTTTTAGCTCATCTAACTTATGCATCAAGGTGGACCACCACACCTTGAAAAAATTAGAAGTAGACCGTACCATGTAAAAGTCTGCGCACCCCTGTCCTGGAGCATTAAGTGCTTGATTATATTGAAAAACATTCTGAAAACTCTCAACTTTTGAATAATATTTTCTAAAATTTAAGTAGACTTTTACGCATCTGTATTTTTCTGTATTATATGTATTTTTCACCCACGTCTTTAGTTGAAATTACCATATTTAAGATAAAAAACCTGCTTCCACGTGCATTTCTTTTGGTAACAGAACCTTTACAATAAATAGTGCATATCTTGATTGCCGCTTGTGTATCGTTTTTTTTTTTTTTTGCCTTTTTGGTAGAAAAAATGCACTCTTTTTATTGCTTCCGTATTTAAGATGTATAAAAATGAGAACAACTAATGAATCATTAACACTTCTTACAGAATATGCCTGAAGTACTGTCTTTTAGAAGGTGGGTGCATGTCTTTTGTTTTCATTCATCCTGTTATATTGAAATTTGTCCTTGTGGCACCTACCAAACATTGACACAAACTTTTTCCAGACATCCCTAACATTGTCAATTCATAATCAATCGTAAACTGCAGTAATACTCCCTTACATGTAGGCTATAACATACGCTTACTTTTATGTATTTTCAAACTTTTGAAACATTCTATAAATTTATGCAGTCCATATTTTGTTTATTCAATTTGCTATTACAATACAGGCGACAAAATATGGAGCTTATTTTATGCAGGTTAAAATGAATGAGATCATTATAAAACATCTCTTTGTTCTGCATATAATGCAGAAATAAATTAACAGCAGTATTGAAGCCACTTGTAACAGGCTGTTTTGTGTGAAAATTCTCCCTTAAACTAACATAAGGTAATGTTGTTTGAGATTTTTCACTTAGTTTAACTACCAACTCATTACTAAGAGAGAGCGGAATGTAGATTAAGTCCTTAGATACAAAAGCGAGTGAGAAAGATATATGCAATAGAGGTGAAATGAAAAGTTTTTAGTTCTGAAAGGTTAACGATTAGTCGCGATTTGATTTGATTTTGATTTAATATTAACGTCGCACTGTTCAGCTACATGAGAGCTTTTGGCGACGGACCACGTAATTTTGAACCAAGGTCAAGTGACGTGGACGACACCTGAGCTGGCACCCCCTCTCCTAACTACCACACCACACCAACGGGAGTATATTTCAGCTCTCGACAGATTTAACGTACATCGCTGCTCTACACGGTGGGTCTTTAGTGGTACTGGGCTCGAACACGTGACAAGGCAAGCCACGGTTCGATACCTATACCACTCGGCTACCGAGGCCTCACGATTAGTCACGATTGATTGATTGGATATTAACGTCGCACTGTTCAGCTACACGAGGGCTTTTGGCGACGGACCACGTCGATTAATCGCGAAGCTTACTACTTAAAAATTAGCTTTATCGACAAGTAAAATATCGTTGCCTTGTTTCAAACCTTATTGATAGTTTGATCTAAAGGCTCAGCATTTTCTCGGGAGCATCCGTCATTTTTAAAACCAAGTTTTTTGATTGTCTATAAACTTTTAAATAAATAAAAAAATTAGAATATTTAAGTTAGAGTTGATCCCCCTCAAATTTTTAAGTAGGATAGATTTATAAACAAATTCATTAGTTTGATAATTCAAGTTTGTGTTAATTCCTAGTGTCTGCTTCACGACATCTACTATAATTATAAGATCAGGTTCGAGTCACAATATCTTAAGATTAGGACCTTTAGAGTTTGATAGTCAGACTCTGGAGGGACTGTTGCACAAGTTTGGACTGTTTCTATTTTATTCATTTTTTTATAAATATTATTACTTAAAGCACACAGCAAAACAAAACTCTTTGTGTGCCACAAAGTATGCCACGAGGTTTACAAAAGTAAGCAAAGTTGCACAATATTTCAAAAATTTAAACTATGCACAAAATTAGATAGGAAAATAAATGTCACCAATCGCCTAGCAAGATCTGATAACACAGGAGGTCAACCTATTGATAGACTCTCCGAATTAGTTCTGAAAGCAGATTTAGGTATTTCATGGAGATTGCAGTTAAAAAAGATGTGCTCTCTATATATTCTTACAACTTCGCCACAGTTACAGTTGATAAAATGCCTGCCAATATGGATAAGTATTGTTTAAGGCTTCCATGTCCAGACAGAACTTGGGTTAATTTAAAATCAGTTGTAAAATATTTACACTTCAAACGAGGAAAAATTGTTTGAAAACCCTTCTGGTCCACTACTCTTAAAAAAATAAGAAATTCCTTGTTCCAACTTACGGCAGTTTTTCCACAGAAGGATGCAGGTATAGTCAACATAAGACCAATATCCCGTGTAGCCACTGGTTTAAATAGTTGCTCAGTTCTTTCATTTCTAAAATTACCACTGAGTCCGCTAACATAGTTAACTCTTTCATGCTTGATGGTATATATGTTGTATCATCAATTCATATTCGTTTATCGTGTAGGGCACATTAAATGTACCATTTGTTAGAATGCTTCAGAAATTGATGCGAGATGGTATATTCTCTGAACCACCACAAATGTCAACTCCTATCAGTTACTCAAGTTTTTCCAACAAATGTCAGAAACTAATTTTGTGTGATGGGTTTATGCAGTAGCAAATTCTTTGTTCAGCTATGAGGCTATTGAGTGGTATTTCTTGGAACTGACTGTATTCTGTATTTTTAAGTGTAACTGAAATTGATTTTTGTGTGATATTTTATACAAATTAGGAAAGTACATACATTATGTAACTGAATAAATCAATATTACAACAATTAGTTCCTCACATATGCATTGCTAGTATGAAAATAGGAGAGTTCAAAAAATGTACCACCGCGCTATTGAAGGCCATTTCTTTACAAATACAAAATGCATTCTACCTATTTTTTAGCAATAATGGGTATGTTTTTTATGCCAGATAAATTTGTTGTTAGTTACATTTTTTAAAAATAATAATATATATTAAATAGTACTACATACACGAAATTAAACAAATGTCCTGAATGAGCTATAGCTCCGTGTTCAGGAAAAAAAATAAATACAGCTAACTCACTTATTATATATGTTGATTAAATAAAAACTAGGTAAAATAAAATAATGTATAGAATAAAATGGAATATTTATATAAAATTATAAAACTAACATTAGGTAAATTAGGACTAAACTAAAATTAAGCCTGCAACATTAGATTAGAAAAAACTGAGAATGTGTTTTAGGGGGTACAGGGAAATATATACAGGGTGCGGCAAATAAACCCAGATAATTAATTCTTTATATAACTTTATAAAAAAAATAAGAAATTAACAAAATATAACAAATAATAATAAGAGTATACTCGTACTAATAAATAAATTTAATTGGTTTCAAAGTGAACTCCGTTTGTAGCAATGCAAAGACGCAAACGCTTGCAGAAATTTTCAACAATGAACCTCGAGTCTTTTACCTTTAATGTATCCCATTTCCGCTGAAATGATTGCTTTAGAGAGTCAAAAGTTTTGTACGCATTAGTGCAGGCCCTGGACTCAAAAAAGGTCCATACACTTTAATCCATGGGATTGAGAGCCGTCGAGTAGGTGGTCATTCTTCAGATGATATCATGTCTGGAAAATTCACCTTGCACCACTCTTGTGCCTTTTTGGCATTGAAAATTGGTGCAGAGTCTTGTGTTGAAGCGTCCAAATTGAATTAGTTCCGAAATGCGTTTGGTCCCAAAGAAGTACAACAGTGTCAATAATGTCCTTCAATACACTTTTTGATTGATTTTAACGCCCTCTTCCACAAAAACCAAAGATGTTTTGCCACTTGCACAAATTCCACCCAAGACCATGACCAATTTTGGATATTGGCGATGTTTAATAATTGCCGAGGTGCTTGGAACGTCCACACACTAGACTCTATTGCTTTGGGAGTTATGAACTTGTTGAACCGTAAAGAGTTTCTCATGAGTGAAAAGGAATCTCTCCCATCACTGACGTGCGGCCCGTCTGAAAAGTTTTCGGCATCTTCGGAGCCATACGAGTTTGTTTTTTTCAGTGCGAAGCTGATCTTTTCGCACCTTTTAAGACTTGAGTTCAAGCTCCGTTTTTGCTATTCCTCTCACCGATCTGTCACTTATTCCCATGTCAACAGCGATCTGTCTCATGGAAACTCTCAGATTTCTCTGGACTCGTTTTTCGATGGGACTTATGATTCTTTTTTATAAGTGTATTATATCAATGTAAGGGTATATTTAATTTTTTATTATATCTGAATGTATTTTGTTTGTTTACTTTCCATAAGTTAATAGTTTTCCTAAATAATCTTTTACTTTCGACTTTTCAATATGCTCACGCCCCCCTCGCAGAATTATTACGCCCCCTAGGGGCCACGCCCCACAGTTTTATAAACTCTGCTTTGAAGTGTTTACAATGCGTTTTCGCCCACTTCCTGGACGTCGACCATCATTACCAAGCTCTTCGAAACGGCAGGTTGCATCAGACACTGTTTGCCGAGGTACATTCAGCAAACGAAATGTCGCTTTCATTGCTGAAACCCTTCTAAAATAGCAGACCTTTTGCAAGACCTTATCAAAAACAAATTTATTTATTAAAGAGAAAACATTTGCTTTTTTGTGCCTTTCTTTTGTGCATACGCGCGTCTATATGAAAAACGGGGAGCGAATCATGCAACATTATATCGAAGGTTAAGAGTCGTCGGTACCCCTATACCGACAATGTTAAATAGACCTATTTTAGGAACCGTTTTCTCAGAAACTGTTAAATATAAAAACTTAAAATTTTGTCTGTATATTAATTAGGCCTTTTCATTTAAATAATGGTAAAATGTTTCAAATATATTGTTTACTTTTTTTAAAAAAATTCATCTTAAAAGTATCGCTTTGAAATTTTTGAAAATTGTCATTTTTTTTTTTTTTTACGATAACTGCTTTTCAGCAAAATATTTTGGGAAAATATCCAAAAAAGTAGCTCCAATATATATATAGTTACACATTATTTATGTGCAGTAGAAATTACATACACATTTATTCAGTAGATTATGTGAAAAAGGTACACGTGCTTTGAAAACAATCATTTTGAGAAAATTGCCTTTTTAGTATAAAAAGGCACTTCATCAGAAAAATAATGAATTGCAACATGTATTTGCTCTATTTTTTTTAAATATTAGCTTATTCTCTATTACTTTTAAGCCTTTTTAGTCTTTTCTTTTATTTTGATTTCTCAGAAAATACATATATATAGCATTTTTTACTTTTAAGCCATCGATGTTTTTAGTAGCGTTTACATTATTTTACTCAAATTCTGTATCAATTTTTGAAAAATTTTCAGTTCTAATACATTATTTTCATCAAATTTGACTATAAAGCATCATAAATACCATTTGAAAATGTGTCAATGCATGAAAATATGACTTTAGTAATACATGATTAAACGATACTTCGAAAAGGTTCATTAGTGTTATATGTATTCACCTGTAAACACAATTTCTTAAGGCATCAGAAATGTTTTCTTTCAATATTAGATAAATGGTATTCAAAACAACAAGAAATTTGTTTTTATTTTTTTGAACATGAAAGTTATGTATGTAACGAACTACGTACAACGAAAAAAGGCATTGCATTTTGAGATATTTATATAATTTTTACTTAGTAACTATTGAACACCAAAGCTTAAAAATTTGTAGAAATACACAATATATATGAAGTATATAGTAAAAATTGCATGCATACAATACTCACAACTTCCTAAAGTATCAGAATTCAAGTTTCTCTATATGTTAGACAAGTGATTTCTAAAAAGGCCACAAGACTGGGGGGTGTTTTTAAATCTGAAATTCATTTATTTTTTATGTATGTAACAAGCTTCTCGCAACGATAATGACAATGTGTGTTTGTCTAACTGTCTTTTTCAGAAACTAGTAAACATTAAGACTCAAGATTTTGTCTATATACTGAATAAACCTTTATCTTTATACTTCAGTGAAATTTTAAAAATAATTTGTTCAGTTTCTTTTTTAAAAAAAAAAAAAAATTGTAAAACATAATTAGGAATTTCATAAAAATCGCAATTTTTTTGTTATGACATGAATTTTCTAGCTAAATGGTTAAGAAATATTTTAAAAATTTCAATTAAAAATACACAAGTAAACATCCATGCATGCAATAAGTAGGTTTAGGTGAAATAAAATTTTTAGAAAACAGTAAATTTTATAAAAAATCTTACTTTTTCAAAAAAAAGCCTTCAAAAATCCTGTAATCCTATTTATGTTTATATCTACAAATTTTATCTTTAATTTTCTATTAATTAATGATTAAATTTCGACTCACTCTAACTATAAGCTATAAATTTCCCTCCAAAACCTAACACAGTTAAGCTTGCAGTTAAAGGTTAATGGAGTTTAATAAATGAAAAAGATAGAGACTTTGCAACACATATAGTTTAAAAAGCCAATGATATCAATTTTATCTGTCAAAGTGGGCGTGGTTGCCAGCTGATTATTATTTAATAGTCATTTTAAAATACTTCTAATTTATAAAATGGCTAGTATGTTATATCATTGGAAAGGTCCTGATTTGGAGATTTTAGAAATATGAAAAAATCAAAATCGATTTCCCAAAGGCTTTTACCTGACTGACTGCTCTTAAGGTGGTTTCAGTTACCGAAATACATAATGGAAACAATAATTTGCGAAACATAAGAAAAATCTCAAAAACACTAAATAAGCACACATCCTCCTCCGATAGTTAAATCCATCATTTCCGCCTTATTTAGTTCTTAGAGAAAGCTGAAAAACGCACAAAAAATGCTGTAACACAGTTGCAAGCCATCCTAAGAATGAAAAACTAGGTATTCTGAAAAATAGTGCTATTAAGACAAGTATCAAATTCAAAACACGTTTTTCAGAAATGTTTCTAATCACTTTGTCCATAAATCGGGCATTGTCCATCTGTATTGGCACTATGCATTTTCTTCTCAGTTCGGTACATAAGAAAAAGAAAGATATTTAACCTTCACCAATATATGTGTTGCTTTCACATAAGCTCTATTTATCACGAAATATCTTACGGTATCAACGCTTTAGTTTATGCCTTATAATTTAAGGTTGGGATTTGTTTCTTAAAATAAACACTTGACAGGTAAATATATGAATATAAATATTGAGATATTTCAAGGTGATTCACATTTAAGAACTTGACTTCATGCCATCTCATCGCTTACTTTATTAAATAAATACAAATGGAAGTTCCAAAACACTAATTAACAACAGCCAATGGTGTCGATGTAACATTTAACGATATTCTTAACTGCTGAAAGCAAAGTTTTACTGTTTATTAAACCACTTTTGCGATATTTCATATTAAAAATAATTTAATTCATTATTTAGGTAGATATATATCCCACCTCAATGGCTATAAATATTACAGGATTTAGGTCTTAATAGTAATATGCGACGTTATACGGTTAGAATTTTAGTTGATGGGAATCTTAAATTATGAAAAATATCCATCTGAACGATTCTGTCATCCATCTGTCACTAATCGTCTATTGTAAAACTCGGTTGTTAGCTGATTTATGTCCCTTTCGTTCTAAAGCTACGATTATATGAAGATTATTATAAGCCGACCTTATTATGATGTACTGCAATTTTTTTTCGAGTCACTGTATTGAAAATTAAAGGGTATACATAAATAAAATTCTCAACTTTGAGAATTTGATCCGTTAAAACTAATTTGATTAGTACTTTAAATTACCACCAGGCAAGTAAAAATATTCTCATAATCCCCAAAAAGCCCGTATTATTTTTTAACGATATTTTAACTCTTAAAAATGCTAAATAAACAGAGAGCACTAATATTTTATGGCACAGAAAATTTATTTTTGAAAATTATAAAATTTTAAAAAGTTACCTTTTTTTACACATAATAGCAGGTTTTATACATAAACTTAACTTGACGATATTTAAACAAAAAGTTTTTCTTTTCATTAATGCGTAAAAAGCATGACACATTATGCATTTTAAGTGATGTTTCGATGGAATGTTTTTTTAAAGCACTGTATTTTCAGAACATTGAACAAGACCAAGGGTGCAGTAGATTATCTTTTTATAATCTTCAGAATCTGACGAAAATCCAGCAGATTATTTGCTGAGACTTCTTCAGAAGAAGAATCATCTGTTAGTGCATCATTACTTTCAGATAGTGGTTTTGTAATGTGTGAATCCAAAGCCTCTTCAAGAGAGACTGAGCTTCTTTTTTCCAGAGATTCTAAGAAAAAGGGGGTAATAATAGCACATTGAAAACCTCCTATTATAGATAAATCTCAGTTACACACAAAAATATTAAATGTTTATTTTTGAATAAAGAATAGATATTTTATTTATTGTGTGCCAAAAAAAAACCCAGATTCAAAATTCAAAATTTTTCGAAAAAGCTAAAATAAACTGAAAAAAAGTAAAATAAATAAGTTAAGCTAAAAAGAAATGCCGAAAAAGCATAATCCTATTGCAGTACAGTGTTGACTTTACAACGCAACAATAAACTACGTGAAAGAAAAAACAACTAAGTTTTTGATTTAACACCCAGAGACTGTCAGTACTTATAAGTAATATAAAGTTATTAAACTGTAAAATTAATTATATACATTATTCACTTAAAATAAATAGTCAAATCATTTTCGGGATCTTAACTACCATATAAAAAAATAAGACACTTACCTTTTAATGTTAACTACTTTTTCGGAACAAAAATGAAATCTTCGCAATACGATCAAAATGTCATCCAAAGACGCGATCTCTGATTTAAAACTATCCACCTTCCCCGCTAAAATACTCATCATAGAACCCGTGCTGCCGTTTTTTCTGGAAGAAAGGAATTAAAGGAATGTTCCTGTTCAAAGTATCATCAGAATATTCAAAAAATTGGTTATTGTATGTTATTTTAAAGTAAGTAGTACTTATAAGGGTAAAATCCTAGGAGAGCCCACACCCTTGGCGACAAACTGAAAAAAGCGCCAAGCCAGAACAAGATGGCGCCAAGCGAAACTGACAATGGCAACAAGGAAATATAGCGGGATAAGGTGGATGCATAATGAAAATATATATAAACAATTCAGAAATTAAACATTTAAGATAAAAAATATAAAAACAGCACTTACTTTCTTACTGCTGATCTTTTCCGAGTGGAGGGTACAGCGTAACAGATTTTTAAAAAGCCTTAAAGGTCTCATCGCTAAGCGAATGATCATGTGAGCGCAGTCATATTTATTCTGCGAGGTAATGGTCGAACATACATTCGGCGTGGCTGGTACGATTTCGAAGAAAGCGTTTTATTGCCGACTGTGTTACATCATGCCGATCATTACATTTAGGACATTCATAACTCGAAGCAATCAATCATTCTTTCATACACCATTCAATCAATTCTTTCTTACTTTTCGCATTCAACATAGTAAAAAATTCTAAATTATATTCCCTCACACACGCAGCCAGCCCGGAGCCCAACAACAAAATGAAATTCGAAATGCGTGTCCACAAAATACGAAAATCCTAGAAATAGTTAGGGTTGCCATATGCAGTGTTTAAAAGTAGAATTACCAAGATGGCGCAATTATCGCCAACCAAAGTAATTCGCACCAAGGGTGTGGGCTCTCCTAGGAGTGAACCCTTATAAGTACCTTCAGTTAAATAAAGGGATAACCAACTGCGCTTGTATATCTACTTAAGCCACCACACCCAAAAAGTCTTAGATGATCAAATTCCATTTAACATGCAATACTCTAGACATGTTACACTTTATATCGCTTATGGAATAAAAACTCAAATCAAGCGATTGTAGCGGGATGAAACTCGTGACTCTCCAACCAGTCAGCTGCCATGACCACTTGAGTCAGTAAGTGGGTGAGTGAATGTTAACGTCGCACTGTGTGTTCAGCCACACGAGGGCCTTTGGCGACGAACCTCGTAATTTTGAACAATGGTCAAGTGACGGGGACGACACCTGAGCTGGCACCCCCTCTCCTAAATACCACAACATACCAACGGGAGGACGTATCAGCTATCGACAGATTTAACGTGCATCGCTGCCCTACACGGCGGGTCTTTAATGGTACTAGGCTCGAACTCATGACATGCCTGCCATGATCCGATGCCTATACCACTCGGCTACCGCAGCCCTATGACCACTTGAGATTCGCACACATCGTGTACTGAAAAAAATCAAATCAAGACTAAATTTACTTGTAAACTTTATCTTCGTGTGAAATAATCCAGCCAAATACATAATAAAGTAATTTAATCATTGTAATGTTATAATAATAGATTGCCCGCATAAGTCTAGTGGTAATGGTTCTGAACTCGTAACCAAAGCGTCATGAGCTCGAGCCTTAGAGGAACTGAAGACCCTTCGTGTAGAGGGGCTGATGCATGTTAAATCTGTCATGGCTCAGAGTCCTCTAGTTGGCGTAGTGTGGAAGTTGGAGAGGGAAGTGCAAAATCAGGTGTCCTCCTTGTCACTTGATCTTGTCACATGTCATCGTTCAAAATTATAACTTTCGTTGCCGATAGTCCTGAATAATATTTCTTGCCCTATATATTTTTTATTTATTTTTAGCTTTGAATATTTTGTATTGGGTAATTATTTAGGAATATTGGGAATTCAATTTTAGTTTGTATTTGTAAATTTATTACGTAACTAAACTGCGTACTTCTCTACAAAATGTAAACTAAAATTTTGTTTAATGAAGGCTGAATGCGGGGAGGGTTGTTTCCCTGAGGACCGCTTTGTACCTCTGAGCCCCTTTCGGGTGAGTTTGGTCTCTTGAGGTACTCTGCCAATAGCTATCTTGCTTCAGTAAAATGTGGTGGCCACAGTAGCCTGGTGGTCAAGCTAACGGACTTGTGGCTGGCGTCTAATGATTTCGAGCCTAGTACCATTGAAGACCCACTGTGTAGGGGATGAAGCATGTAAAAATCTTTCGAGGCTCAAACGTCCTTCGGTTGCTGTGATGTGGAATTAGGAGAGGGGGTGTCATAGCTTAGTTGTCGTCCTAGTCACTTGACCATGGTTCAAAGTGACGAGATCCATTACCGAGAGAGAAAGCCCTAGAGTAGCTGAATATAGTGTGAGGTTTTAATATTCACTCACTCTCTCTCTCTGTAGACTTTAATAAATTGTAATCAAATCATGTATAATAGTACGTTATTTTACAAAGAAATATAAGATATATTCTTTGTATATGGATGCCTTTCTGATCTGAAAATAGATTTCAGTAACAACAAAAAAAAATAGCTTCAGTATATTTATTGATAGCAATATCATTAGCATCAAAAGTAAAGAACCTTTTATGGCACAATACGGTTTATATGAGACTAACATAAAAAAGTTTCCTGTTAAAATACATCATTGATTTCTCTCATCATAAATTTAAATTAATGAAATAAATATTAAACATCTAGGGGTATAAATATATGCCTTACACTCTTTGAACGTATTAATTAATTCTAAGAAAATAATTACTTCTTATTAAAACTTTAAATTAAATTAATGGATCACACAACATAATTCTTCTTCTAAATGAGAAGTAAAAATAATCCTGTGTTAAAATTAATAGTAATACAATTTTATTAAAATCCTGTGATTTAAAAAATACTTAATACAATTACCTCACAGTTTCACTTCGCTGCTTTCATTAAAAATTTGGTCAGGCACGTCACTTAATCTCTAAATATCCATATATAGCACTTTTTCTTATGCTACATCTCGTTTAATAGCCTTACCAGTTAATAAAATCCAACCCCTCAACGATTTATATGATAGCACTTTTTTTTTATTTCAACTTAAAAAAAACTTTTTTTCTTACTCATATCCAAGTAATAAAAACAATAAAAAATATTTAAAAAAGGAGAAAAACAGGCTACAATAGGCTTCATTCCTTTCCAAGAGATAAATAATTTGAAATAAACACGCTTAAGTCATTCCGAAAAGTAAACAGTGCAAAAAAAAAGTGATGCTAAATCTATTGATCTCTTATAAGAGATTGCTTCTTCTTCGATAGGTTCCTCACAATTATTTTCTTCTATTTTTCACTATACACGTTTCATTGCATTATGCAGCCAACCAGTATTTCAAATCAAAGAAGTGTAATTAGTCAAGCTTTAATACAGTCTTTCTCAATAAACACCGCAAATAGACAAGATAATCGATCTCTTAAACACTTCTGTAATTGCTAAGGGCACGTCAAAGTAAATAATACCATCCAAGGTGACAGTTAATTATCCAGAGCAATTTTCTGAGGATATAAATAATGCCAAGCATTGGATGTGTGTGTGTGGTGATAAGAAAATACCTGTTATTTTCGCTATTAGCAAGGCATTTTACGTTCAATTGCTTTTGTTCAGCGAAATTACTTTTATTTCCAGGAGCCTGAGTTTTCTGAAAGCGAGAAGTCTTCATTGTTCTTTTGTGCAGACGTGGGGGACAAATGAGTTTTTGCATTCGCAAAAGCTGTATTCTTTTTCACATAAAAGAATTGAAGTATTGTGATTTAATAAATTTTTTATTTAATTCAAATGACTGGATAAAAAGTTAAACCACTATTAGCAATATTTTGGCGTTGGAGGAACATTAATTTTACTAGTAATTTTTTTTGTGTGTAGAAAATTATCGTGTCTTCGTTTGAAAGGATAATTTCAGAAAGATGGTGGCAATTTTGAAAAGCGTTTGCTTAAAAATCGAGATTTAGTGCGATTTGATTGTTTTTTAAAAGCAAAAGTGTAAATTTGAAGCCTTATTATACTTATATATATATAGATAGAATACACATACTCAAACTTTGTTTAGAATAAATTCTATTCGTTGAAATATATATATTTTGTTTTTAATATATTTTATTCTATTCAATTATTTTTATTCTAATTAAATTTCAAATACAGCGAACAATAGCAAACGTAGGCATAATTGTTTTCAGTGTAAGCAGTGGACATTTTAAATTTAATAAATTAATAACAATGTATTTTTAAAGCTGTTGTCACTTCTGATGCCACCTGATCAAGGCCTGTGAAATTCATCGTATCAAAGTGCTAGTTAGTTTGTTTTTTACATCAGTTGTTATCCGCAACTTTGAACATCATACAAGTGATAGTATGATTTGGATCGGTTCCCGCTAATACTGAAGAAAATCTCTTTGAGGGTAGGGCAGAGGCATCCTATTATCTTCGTCTGCGACAAACCTCTTGAGAGAGCTTACGACTCAACGAATATTTATAGAGTGCCCCATGTCAGCAGTAAGAGTTACTAACCTTTATAAGGGATTGGTGACTTTCATTAAAACTAAATTCCATATCAACCAGTAATTATATATAAAGAGGAGGATGTAAGAGAGAGAATGTAAGATTTTTTGCAAAAAAGAATTCCTTATCGAAGTTTATGGTAAATTTCAAAAATAGTTAATATAATTTGAGCTCAATGTATTTTAATTGGAGTCCTTTCAACAGTTTAATGGGGAAAAAGATAACATTAAATAAACAATCATTTTTATTTATAAGTAGTGAAATGATCAAAATTCATGTCATATAAAAACCAAAGCATTTTTTTAAAATAATCACCGGAATTGTTTAAATAAAATTTAAGTGTTTTATCTATAATTAGTGTTTCTGCTTCTTTGAACTTATAAAGAAATAACTGTCAAATGACGTAGTTTTTAGTTAACAGCAAAATTTCATAAATAATTTGAAAGTAGAGGACCTTTTTTTTAGCAGTAAAAAGTGTAAATCACACTTTGATTCTTGTTATCCTATGTGTAACCTGGTTGGGAAGAACACCATGAACCTTTAAATGCATATTGTTTTCAATTCCCTACATTCCGATTTTACTTAATTTTAATCAAAATCCTGAGAGTGCGTGTTTACGAACATACGTTGATAAGCCTAGACAATAAATCATGTGTGAAAGAAAGAAGACATTACTTTTGGCGTGTAATTTTTTTTTTTTTTTTTTTTTGACATTTGAATGGGGTGGATGATAATGATCAGTGTGTTATCTGGAGAGACATTTGAAATTTCCAGTTTCCTGTAAAGGAGGCATTAATCTAATTCAGCGTTTCTCAAACTGGGGGGCGGGATGATAACTCTACAAAGGGAGGCGCGGACGTATTGAAAAGTCGAAAACAAAAGGTTATTTAAAAAATTATTAATTTACTGAAAGTAAACAAACAAAATACTTTCTGATGTAATAAAATATAGAATACACATTTACACTGATATAATACACTTATAAATGTATCAGTACTCTACAGTGTATATTTTGTTATTAATTTAACAATACTAAGCTAAGAACAAGTTTGATAGCCATCAGTGACCCCGTGGGCTTGTATTAACACTGATCTTGATTATTTGTACTGTTTATAATGAATTCCTTAACTGCCGATTAAAAGTTACGCGATTCGCTCCCCAATGCCACCGTTGACCCCGTAGACGAGTCTATTTTGATGTGTTTTTTTGAGGGGGAGAAAAGAAATAAAATTAAGCAAATCCTCTAAAAAGTAAATAAATCCTTCGCAAACATTATCAAGGTTCTTTTACATCATTACAAAGCCGTCAGAATAATTTTATGGATAGTACTGCATAGAATAGATCGTACTTCGGAAAGACGTATATATACGTCTAGAAAATTAATGCTTTGGCTGAGCGAGACTTTTTTATACGTCGGTGGCACATAAGAGGTTAAAGTGGAATATTGTAGCTATAGTGTCAAAGTATAGTATTATTGAATTCAATACATTGTTATTGTATGGAGGGGGGCGTGATGAAAAAGATGATTGAAGAGTGGGTCGCGTCTATTGAAAGTTTGAGAAGCACTGATCTATATGAAAGAAGTGACTTTTCTAATCTGTGGTCAGGTAAGCTATCAGTGATTGACGTTGATGTTGCATTTGAAAATTTTATTGGATATATGCCCGATTTTTGGGAAGTAACGAAAACCTACTACGCAAAATACCCACTCTTGCAACTTTTTTCGAAATAAATACTCAATATTATTACATGGAATTTTTATTCATCTTAACATAACCTATGACTATATTCCTATAGAAAATGATTTTTTTAAAACTCGAAGTAAAAAAACCATGAATTTAAGAATTAAGTCTGATAGAATACAAGAAAAAGAATATGATCAGTTTGGGTGATTTCGTTCATTTTCCATATTTTCAAGAAATGGCTGGTGACAGCTAAAAAGTTTATGAAGAATGGATTATTGAATTTTGTACATTTACCTCAAAATGAAAATATCAAAAAGTATTATGATGTAAGTAACTAGATAATAACGCAAAGAATAATTTGAATGCTCAAATTTTCTTTAATTTATTAAGTACGGTGCTCTTTCTTTTACCAATCTGTTCTCGTTCTTAATGTAATTATTTTATTTTCTAGCCTGCTATTGGTGTTATGGCTAAGAAAATAGCTTTAATGCTCTAAATTATTTTAATCTTTTTAAAATAACTTCATCTTTTTCAGTCATCACTGATCAAATTATTTCAGAGGAAATTACCATTTTTACAAGTAAATTGCCAGAAAAATAATTTAATAATTATCCGAATTTTCCTTCAAGAAAACCTTTTCTATCATTTTTGTCCTCTAATCCACCGTTTTCAAATTACCAAAAAGGGAAAAAGCAATTTATATATAAATCTAATGGAAAAGAGTCCTCGTCTTACATAAAAGATAATTCAGGACCATCTTTTGTAAAACACAGAGGAGCATTGCTTAATCTATTTATCGAAAACTATTCCAAATCATTTACAATAACTCTAAAGACAGCTTTATTACCATTAAATCAAATGATTCCAAGTCATAAGATACACTAACTTTTGTGTGATTTATACTTATTCATTGACTTCTCTTTTGTAGTTTTTTATAACAATAAACTATTCCTTGGACGTCATACCTGTACATAATCAATAAAATCTTACTCCTTCATTGTAAGTGTTTGAATTTTATTATCGATTTATAATAAGGGTACTTTTTGTCCGCTCTTTAAATATGAAATACTATGGAAATTGTTTAGCCGAATGGAATTATGCTTTTTAAAGCAGTGTTATTCAAATTTTTTGACTTGTGGAAACTTTAGAATATAAGATGTTTACGGGGAGCCCCATTCCCCACAAACTCTTAGAAGTATATATACTGGTTATCATAAAATAAGGTATCCAACTACGTTCGGTACCGTAATTTAAAAAAAAGCATATAAATGGATAATTTTCATGATTTTTAGTGTCATTTGGATCAGAATATATGTATAAAATTGTTTGAAGAATATTATTAGAATAAAAAGGATTATTTATACGCTTTCGCAAAACAACAGTTCCGAACGTAGTCGGATATCTTAAGATATCCGACTACGTTCGGAACCATGATTTTGCAAAAGAGCATAAATGGATAATTTTTATGATATTTAGTGTCACTTAGATTAGAATATATACATAAAATTGTTTCAAGGACATTTTGACAAAAACATTTATTTAAATACAATATTTTGGCAAAAAATTAACTTAAAATAATCTTTTTTCCAAATGTTCTCCTTTTGTGAAAAACGCTTCTATTATAATAATATTTTGCCTGTATATAGCTCAGACCTCTCTACAAAGTCTCAACTAGATTTTTTGAAATATATAACTTAGAAGTGGGTTTATTCATATTTTACGACAACAGAGGGGAGCAATTTTAAGAAAAAAACGCCAATAATTTTTTCAATTGGTGGTAACTCTGAAAATAATGTGAATTTTTCAAAAATTCTAGTTGAGCCTCTGTAGAGAGGTCTGAGTTATATACAGGCAAAATATTATTATAACAGAACTATTTTTCACAAGAGGAGAACTTTTGGAAAAAAGATTATTTTAAGTTAATTTTTTGCCAAAGTATTATATTTAAATAATTTTTTTGTCAAAATGTCCTTAAAACAATTTTATTGCTGTTTTCTAATCTGAGTGACGCTAAATATCATGAAAATTATCCATTTATGCGCTTTTTTAAAATCATGGTTCCGAATGTAGTCGGATACCTTAAAGAAAAATTACATAAATTATGGTAACTCAAAAAGTTATACGGTGGAATTTAATGAAACTTGCACACATTATACAACATATATATAGAAAGGTATAAAAACTATAAAAAGAAATCAGCAGACAATTATGGTGTTGTTGAAGTTAGCATATGTATGCAGTGAACAAATCGGATGTTTCAGTTTGGTATAGGAAAAGTACTTTAATGTGGGGTATGATCCTCCCCCACACACAGCACATATGAGAAACAATACAGCACATGCAGTGATGTGTGACGGTCTGTTACTTCTGTAAGAAATGCGAGCCATTACTCTTCCAAGGCAGTTGAAAGCGTAGCCAGTGTCCTAGGAGTGTGATTGAGAGTAGCTACACGTCGTCCTAGACCGTCCCAAAGAGGCTCAATAGGGTTAAGTTCTGATGGTCAAGCAGGCCACTGCATGCTCTTAATTGTTTCCTGCTCAAGATAAGCACCCACGATGCGAGCCATGTGGGGTCTCGCATTATCATCTTGTAGCACTAAATCATTACCTATTGTCCCGGCATAAGGGCATAGATAAGAAGCCAGTATGTCACGTCTATAGGTGGGAGCATTAGCAATTACTCAGGAAAAGGCATGGAGGTCTGTGCGTCCACCCAAAGGGATACCATTGTAAACAGAGTCACTACCTGATCCGTATGCATCTTTTCCGCGGATGTTTAATAGATGAAAATAAGCTCCAGGCTCTCCAATTGAAAGTACGCCTATTATAGCTTTCGAGGCTAAACCTAGACTCATTCGTAAAAAGCACAGTCATCCATTGATCGCACGTCTAGTGTACATGTTGATGTTCCCACTGCAAACGTTCCTGTCTATGACGTGGCGTAAGTGGGATGCAAAGGGCTAGTCGCCCGGCAAAGAGACTACATTCATAAAGCCTCCTACACGTGGTTTACCTTGATACCAACCTTCCAGAGCTTGTAGTGAGGGAGGATTAGAGTTCAGCCCTAATTGTGATTCTATACTTCATGCATAATGACAAATATCGGTCATCGGCCCTCATATTAGCGCGTGGCCGTTCTTGGCTGAACATTCTGAATACCTAATCCGTGGTTAGAAATCTATGGATCGCAGAGAAATTCACATTCAGCCATTTAGACATTTCTATCTGATTTTATTTCTCAATAGCTAACCGTCTCCGTTCTTCGGTCAAATGATGTCTGGAGGTCATTGTTACAATTTCGCTACGCCAGATTTCTAATCTCAGGCACTCAGCGATAATTGTCGCTTTGCTCTGAGGCATCCATTTTTATCCTCCTCGCAAATGACGCATTGGCACTATTTTGCAATATGTAATATCTTTCAGACAGAGAGTAGCGTTTACTTACCAACATATTCAAAATTCATTAAGATTAGTTTATTTTTGGACGACTTATAGCTAATTTTGTGATTTTTCCTACAGTGTATCTTAAAACAATATTTAAGTAAATCAAAAGTTTATAGGTACTTTATGCAAGGACAATAAAAGAAAAATATTATATTCGTCATTAAAAATTTTTAATATAACTAGGGAAGTATTCTCTGTCAGCCTAATGACAGATCTCCTCCCCCTCCCGTTTTACAAATTATCCAAACCCTAGTGTACATCTTAAATTAGTGTAAATAATTTATATCTGGATGCTTAATACGTTAATATTACTTTCTGTAGTATTTATTTTATGATAAAAATTGTAATATTCACAAGCAATGCCGTCCCTTACATTATAATGAATGTTTCAATGAAGAACCTGCGAAATATTGTCGATACAGCCAATCTGACATCCATTTTGGAGATTTGGCAACCACATGGATGCTTCTAGAAATTACTGGAAAAATCTATATCATCACGATCTATGGCGTAAGCGGATTTTTCTACAAATCACTGGGAGGTATGTGAAGTATTCCCTCGAGGATGATACCTCACTCCTAAGTTAACTTCGTGATCTAGAGGTGTGGGATTGAATGAAGAACCAGGCGTTGTCATGATCTTAAAATGTCTTTATTAAGATCTTAACTTAAACACTAACAATGATAATATTTATATTATAACTTAGCGGATCTGAGGTGAGAAAACACACAATAAGTATTACCAAATAAGCGCGATCTTAACCACTATATTTCACTTTCCCTTTTATTCCTAATATGTTTATATCACAGTTACTAATGGATGCTAGAATTATCCTACCTTAATTTCTTGTTTAATGGCAATCCTCTCGGATCCTCAATATCTTTGGATTAACTCGCGTAGAATTGGATCTTCCTTGACTTTATCGTTCTGTCATGGATAGCTCCACACTTAACGACGGCTTTCTTCTCTTCATTCAGTTAACGCGCTTAAACTAGTCTAGCATAATCACTTCTCAATAGGTCATCCGCTTACGTTAAACTTCTGCTATTTGAAAGGTTTCTAATTTGCATGTTCACGTTTTGCTTCTGGATTTGGTTGGAAAGAATTTGCCTTTTTCGGCCCCAAAGAACCCAAGAAGAGATTTTAGTAGAAAACGCGATGAGCTCGTCACAGGTAAGGAGAACCCTCTAGACAAATCGTTCTGTCCGCTCCTCTTCAGTTAAATTCAACTTTTTACGACCCATTTTTACTAACTATATAATTTATGTATAAATACTTATTACAGAATCCTGAAAACTTTTTTCAGACAGAGAATGTTAATATAATTTACTCAATAATAATATTAATTCGTGCTCCAGGTCTCATCTACTCATGTATGATATTTAGTAAGTCAGATATACTTGCATTTTCTTTTACACAACAAACTCTCGAAGTGTAGCCCTTTTGAAGTTAACTGCAGCTACATTTCCTATTCTGTGATTATTTTGTGGATATATTTTTTTTACTGCCAAATACGCATTGAGAAAGAATTTTCACTTAAATAGGTGTTCGGAATGGCATTAAAATGTTCATAGCTATTTGAAAAATCCTGTGTATTCTACACGAATTTACAACCTAAATTTTAGGATCCGATTTTGCTTAGATTTAGAATTTAACATCAAATCTGTTGATATGTCGATAAGTTGTTTCCTTTCTTTCATTGGCAAACCTTCTGATTTATCGTAATACTCGAATTGATTTTTATCCATTTATGCTAATTTTTCTCTTCTAGGAAATATTCTCTTACACACACATACACACAGGTTTTAGTTGTTTTTTTAAAAAACATTCTTCTATAGGAGTGTTTCCTTTCCCATAAATGAAAAAAGTGCACATTTTAGAAATGAATATATACATATCCAAAACATTGCACTAACTAGTATAAAAGTATATTTCCAGGAACCCGGGATCAAAAACAGTAGAATATTCACTATCTAGTAGGTAGTACATGTAAAGAAAGAACGTTTTGATGTGTTTTAGATACTCGAGGAAATACAAACTCCATAGAGAATGTTATTTTATTTTGCATATACACATTTATAATTTTCTTTTCTATTTTTTACTGTGACTCCTGGAACCCCTGGGTATGGTTTGTGAAACCCCAAGATCCAGTGGAATACATTTTGAAAACCACTGTTATATAAAGCGTGTGGGGTAAGACGAACAATTTGGAGGGTGTAATTTATGTGATTTTTAATGTTTAAATCAATTTTTCCAATATTTTTTATATTGCATGAATATTTAATAATTTTAGTAAATCACTCTGTCTCACTAAAATTACTTAAAATTACTTTACCTTTCGGTGATTTCTGTTATGCATTCTACATTACATATCCAAAAGCTTTCATAACTTTTTAAAATCGTATTCAAGGCCGTACTGCTTAGTGTTATGAAAAACAGCTCTCACGATAACTTCGAGAAAATTAAAGAGTAATTGTTCAAAAAATTTGACGATCTCAAAATAAATCTACTTCGACATGTTTGAGTAGATTATACGTGTTAAATAAAGGGTAATTACACTTCAATGCAGTACTCTTTTATATGTATGATACATTAATGTATAAATTAATAAAGGTTTGCATGACGTCAATCATGGACTAACGTCAATCAAAATTTGTAGATTGCTGAAAGTTAAAAAGTAATGTTTCGAAACAAATGAATTGTTTATGTTTAATATTTGCCATTAATGCATTATTTTTTATAAAATAGGCAAAGTGTAATTTTACAGCAACAATAAATTAAAAATCAAATGTTTCTTTTTAAAAAAATTTTTGTAAATACTATATGTAAGAGCTCCTGTATTTATCTATATTTTTTAAAATATCTTTTAATCGATTGAATTTACAAATCGGTGCCTATTTTTAATTTAACAACATTTGAGTAGGAAATTTAATTCTTTGCTATCTCATTTTATGTACTTTTACAATGTTAGCAGTGATGAATGAGAAGTACACACACAAAAATAGGAAAGATTTAATTCCTGAATTCATTATAAGTCAATTTACGCTCAAGTGTACATAATTATATAAAAATACTTAAACATTTCAAAAACAGCATAGTTTGAACAACTTTATTATCATCTTTCAAATATCACAACTAAAATTAGCTATTTTTAAATATAGCGGCATTATTTAGAAAGACGTAATTATTTTTAAATTCGTCTTTTCCGCAAAAAGAAATTAATTTCTCACAAATTTTTGAAAAATGCTTTGAAGCAATTTACAACACCAACCCGCATAACAAAAGAATTCAACAAACTTCACTATTTGCTTAAAACTTCCGTCCTTAAAGCCAACCTTTTACTACCAAACAAAACAAAACAAAAAGTTTTATTCTATCAGGGTTTCAGAAGAGAAGATTGGAAGAAAAAAATATTTTACCTTGCTCCTAAAAATAACCTCCGAAAAACACCAAAAATAAAGAAATGGTGAATTATGCAAAGGTCCCCTTTTCTGAAACTGGAAGAAAGAGTATTTCTCGTTTATACGTCATCATGGAAGATCATGTGACGTCACGCAATGACGTACTTGGCGGGTATCATTTGAGTTGTGTGTTCTCTAGCGTTAAGATTCAAGCAAACAATGCGGCCCTGATTAAATGTTAATGTAAGTATGCATGGGTGCATACATATTTTGAAGTTAAAAGTATATAGTTATTTAAGAATATTTCAGTATCTTAGTTTGATGATTATGGAAGAGATAAAATGTGTATCATGGAGTCTCGTTAGTAATTTCGTATAAATTCAATTTACATAAAAATGCTTTATATTTTTTATAGACAGATTGGCGTAGTTGAATAGAAATCGGTTTTTACGCCATTAAACCCTACATTTACTTACTCTGTGAAGGGCTCTCGATCACTGAAGTATGGGGATTCCCCAAACGATGAAATATCTTCTTTTATAAATATATACATTTTATTATATCTTAGTATCTATGTTCGACATTAGCTATGGGGAGTATGTCAGCTTAAATAGTAATCAAAATATAGGTAATCTAAATCTTATATTTATCAATAGATGTCTGAGCCTCAAAAATAATACTAATTATTGAACGAACCGTCGAATTATTTCACCTTGAACTACGATTCCAATATTAGCTTCCCTAATTAACTTCTTAGTCTCGATATGACAGCAATCACCATCCCAACTTCATTCTTCAATTCACTTTAAATAGTAGTCTTCTTTAACGTAAATCACGGTTCCTTTACAGAAAGAGGTTTTATAACCATATAATGGCATAAAATGTATTTTTCCGAGAGCTAAGGGATTAGTCAGAATCGCGAATAAAACCCGATTCATTCTATTGATAAATCTTTTTTACTTATATTTTTCATCAAATAAAAAATATTCCCTCTCACATACAGTACTGCATTCTATTTGCATAATATTTAATGGTAGAATGTCATGAAGTATATTTCATTATGATCCTGAGATGGGGAAGATCTTAAACAATTGCACTATATACAAAACATACAAATTTTGGTATGCAAAATATAACAGGCAGAAAACCCTTTATTCCTGTTGACTACGTATAATTCAATCAATCGTTTATGTCTCTATAAAATAACGTAGGGTGAGTGAGTCATTAACGTCGCACTGTTCAGGTACACGAGGGTTTTTGGCGACGGACCACGTAATTTTGAACCATGTTAAAATGGCGTGGATGACACCCCTCTCTTCTAACTACCACACCAGCTGGAGGACGTTTCAGCTCTCGACAGATTTAGCGTGCATTGCTGCCCTACGCAGTGGGTCTTCAGTGGTATTGGGCTCCAACTCGAGACAAAGCTAGCATCGATCCGATTCCTATACGACTCGGCAACCGCGGCCACGAATTAATGTCCGATAATCGTTCTAAAGTCCGAGAAGACTTAAGAATGGGGAGAGGAAGGAATGTGTAGAAATTGTGATTTCATTTAAAAGTGATAAGGGACTAAAACTGCCAAAACATCTAGTGTGTTATGAATTTTAATGAAATTTAATACAAATGATATTTAGTTTGTGTGTATATCACGGACAAAATTGTTTTGAGGCATGTTCGTAACATTTAGATTTAATAAAATTTATCACAGCTTTTTCATAGTTGTTTCAATTGTTCTTGCAAAGTTACAATTAAAAATAATGTTTTCCTAAAATTGATGATACTTAAATATTTATAAAATCACGAGCGAATAAAATTATGATACAAATAATGCACACACTTTCAAATTAATAATCAAGTGTAAATATGTAAGCGTTTTCATATCTTATTAAAATGATTAAAGGTGTAGTTATAAAATTATAAATAAAATAAAGAAGTAAAATTTTTACTTTTTACAAAAAGAAGATTTATGAGAAGATGATGGCTATTGTGTTATACACAGTTTTTTATATTGTAGAAATAGTTTTATGATATTTAACTTTACGTTTTAAGAAAATTAACATTATTATTAAGACATTATTTCTTTATTACTCAGTATTCAAGTACTTCACTTCTATAATTGGAAAAAAAGTTTATTTGCTTTAACTTCTGTGACTTAAGCAACAAGACATAAAAATTAAAGATATTTTTTTTAATCGTGATGAAATATCTATCATACATAAAACTTTACATTTTTCACATATGTATATGCCAATTTAATAGAACATTATATACAAGGAAAAATTGCTTTCAAAAGACTATGTACAAAAATATATGCAATGCATATTTTTAATCTCTCAGGCATGCCTTAAAAAGAATGAAAGAGATCATTTTAATGAAAGTGATGATGATACTGAGCGTTTTAAACGGCAGCAATAATGAACAAAGCTTAAAAATACTACTTCTGTACTTATCTGTCTAAAACATTTCAGTGTGTTACTTCAAAAGTTAAATTGTATTTTGAAGTAAAAATTTAACAGCTTCTTTCATTTGTTAAAACCGTTGGAAACTATATATGTGTGTATTCTTTCTATAGCAGTACTTTTGAAAGAAGGTTATCAGTAGATGTTTCTATTTTAAAATATTTATACAGATTGTCCCAAAACGACCGCGTGCTCAAGCCTGCCTCGACATGCACGGTGGACACTTTGAAGATTTGCCTTAAATTCTGCGTATACTGCTTTGATTTTTCCAATAAAGTGATTTTTTCTTGCACCGGCAGAGACATCATATTTGTTATTCGTATTTTTCTCGTAAACTATGGATCGCACAAGAACGCTTCTTTTGGCAGTTTTTATGTACTCCCAACGAGGAATCTAGCTGTACAGAGTTTATGTGATCGTTTTGGGACACCCTGAATAACTTAACTTAAAGGCATAACTACTCGAATGATCTGCTCATTATCCAAAAACGAGAAACATTTTGAAAGTTTCGTCATTTCTTTTGAAAGAGAAAACTGTACACCAGGAGAAAAAACAATCAAAATAAGAAATCACATCCATTGCTGGTTCAGCGAAAGTAGGAGTTTCAGTGTAGTTGAGTGTGTGTGTGTGTGTGTGGAATGAGAGAGAGAGATGTATATGTAGAACGCCGAAGAAGAAAGAGCAGAAGATTGGAGTGCCCTTGGTTATTCTATTACTATTCACATGATTAAGGTTTGCAGCCCCGGGATCACGGGGTTTTTTCCAATCCCGAAACCCTGGGATTAAGATGACTAATCACGGGATTCAATTTTTGTATGAATTATATTTTAAAAATTTTTTTCTCATCAAAATTTTCTAAAAGTTTTATTCTTAGAAGATTTATATTTTGTTTATGAAATGTGTGTTAGAATTTTTTGTGCAGTTATAAGTGTTATAAGTAAAAAATATATATAGTTCTCCTACATCGTATGTGAGAACGTCGCCCACATATAAGTGGCTCACTGCAATATTTACACAATAACAAAAGCAGCATCTCAAGAAAATATTTTGTCATAATTCCTCCTTCAATTAAATGCCGTTAATTAATAGCGGACCTGCTTGATGGCTTAAGACACTTCAAATCCCATTGCGTAAATAACATCTCATGCACAACTGGATTTTTATTTCAAGGTAAGACTTGAAATGGATTCACATTCTGTTTCAGTAACTAGATCAATTTATACGCAAAAACCATTAAGTACAGCAGAAGAACTAGATAAATTTATCAAAGAGGGATATGCACCAATGCAGTCTATTAGATCTGATACACTGTCAACAAAAATTCAAAAAGAAATGTTTTGTTTTTCTCCTTTGAAAATGGAGAGAGACGTGGTTACTATCTGAAAAGAACATACTCCTATTTAATGACAATAACGCTACTAGTATAGAATCAGAACGAGAATTTTCTTCAGCAGGACAATTTGTAAAAATAAGAAGCCGTTTGAACGATGAAAGGCTGGACGAGCTGTGTTTTTAAAAGCTTATTTACAGAAACACAAGAAATTAAGAATTTTTTTTTAATTTCATTATGTACTATTTTTATTTGTTTTTATATGATGAATTAAGTTTTTTTAAGTATATTTGTTTCAATAAAATTAATATTAAACGAATTTTGTCTAATAAATATATATTCCCAGTTTTATTATGCAATTTCAACTATGCTAATGTATAAGTATTTTTATTAAATTGTCCAATCCTAATCTTGAGATTTGGATAATGTAATCCTGAAATCCCGGCATTGAAAGCATAACACGGGATTGCAATCCCTATTCCCGATTATCCCTTTAGCGGGCAGTGGGTAATAGATCTAGCTACATATTAAAAAATTTTCTCCAAGCGGCTGTTGGATATTTCATCTATCCATATGAGTTAATTGAAACTAAACAGCATAAAAATTAATACGGATGGCAGCACGATACCTTTTATTGCCTTTTATGTCCTCTGATGGGTAGTTAAAAACAGTTGTTATCGGCGTTAAGATACAAAATGTATTTTGATTAATATACATAAAACTTATGACCTTTGAAAAAACTTCGACATGTCTTAAGTATACTTTTCTCTCATCTAAATGAATTAAACAAATTTGCAAACATAAAAAAAGGTTTTATTTAGGCTTTGGGAAAGCTTTTATATGTGGATAGAGGCTCTATCCACTGCCCACATAGAACAGAAAAATGACCTAGAAATTTGAGCTTTTCTCCACTCGAGAGAGAACACTTAGAATCATGTGATAATGTTGGTGGTCGGAAATATAAACACACTTGCTTACAATATGTGGTAAAAGATTTTCGGGCACGAAAATCTTTTATTACAGCTCTTCTACTCGGAGAAAACGTTTGCATGTTATAAAGTTCCACAGTAAATAGCTCATCAAATTTGTGAAATAACTAATTTAAATTCTCAAAAATATTATTTTATTTCTAACTTTTAATACTAAAATAAAATAAAATATAAAATGTGGATATATACCAATTTCAATGTATATTCTAAGTATTCTATTTATATTCTTAGTAAGTATTCTACGTTGCACAATTATTCAATTGTTATTTAATTACACATATACTTTGTATTTAATTGTTATTGAAATAATTATTACATAAAGGTCACTTTTTCATAAGAAAATTATTGTAATATGATTCAGATTATTTCTGTCCTGAAAAGTAAGTTACATATCCTAAGTGTGCAGTGGTTATAACGTCTAGCCACCCCCAGGAAAAAACCTTGATCAGATTTTTTTTGTGACTAAATAAGGTTTATAAAGAATGAAAACATTACATTTATCAAGTACATTAGCACAGAAAAGTGTATTTTAGCTTTGTACCCGTTAAAGGATTATACGCAGACAGGATCACGGTTGAAAGTTAGAGCTGCCATCTGCTATGGATGAGCAATATGGACTGGCGTACCCACAATCCATGAACGACTATAGACTGTAAGATGAAGAGGTCATGTCCCGTTAAATGGTTGGCCGCTGGTGCTGCATGTTCAGAGAAGGAAAACGGAGTGAAGAGGATGAAGGTCAAAGTGGGCATCCCTATACACCCATGAAAGAAAACAACATTATCTCATCAAACTTTCTCCTGTTTCCTGCACTAAAAGTTGAATTCTCGGGACGTAACTTACAGAACAACGCACAGAAGTGGAGCAGGCTATGCAACAACTCCTTGAATTGCATGATATCGAGTGCATCTCGTAAAAGTTTTTTGTTTCTGTAAAACCTTAAAGACACCCCTAGTAACTCTTCCCTCAAGTTAGATTTTCTTTATTTCATTACCATTATGTTAAAAATTTACGGAAATCTTGGGACGTCTTTTACGCGTCTTTTCTTTAACAAGACCTTTGGGTTCTTTGGGTCAGAATTAATGGCAACTCTTTTCCAACCAAATCCAAGAAACGAGAAGTGAAGAGATGCAAATAATATAAGATAAATATAGGATCTTAGAGTAAGCGGGATGGCAATGTAATGGCAATGTTAGACAATGTTAGTTCGTCGTTCAAGATTTAAGTTCTACGTGTCGTGGATAAACATATTAGTGATCTATTAGAAGTTAAACGTCAACCTACATACCATTGTAGATACAGACAAGTTTACTACTGCATAATATAAGGTAGGATTGATTACTTATTAGTATATTTGAAGATTAGGCGGTTCGATTATTGAGATTGGTCTGAATTATATTGTGTGTTACGTATTGCGTCATCGTAGATTCTCTCATTATTTATTAATATTATATTTGTTCAAAGTTTAAGGTGAATATCTTAATAAATTCATATTAAGATAATGTTTGATCCTAGTTCTTTCGTTAACTCTACATCTCTAGCTCCCGCTGATGCTTCTAGGGATGTATTTCCAAGGGGAGGTACATCACAAACTTTATTTATAGTAATTCAGGGTTTTTGATTTTGATCCGTGAACTATGTGTGTGTGTGTGACTATATTTTCTTTTTTTATTACGTAGTTTTCCTTTACTTAATTTAGAAGTGTCTGACGGATCCCTCATAGTGGCAGGCAAAAATTGTAGTTCCACGCTAACTGAGTGTAAGATATCGTTGCGTCAATTTTTCATCATGGGTAATCCCGGTAGAAGAAAAAGACATACTTACTGTATATATAAGTAATATATATATATATATATATATATATATATATATATATATATATATATATATATATATATATATATATATATATATATATATATATATATATATATATATATATAAAAGGCTATTTTTACTAACCAACGGATTTTAAATACTCGGAAAAGGAAATTATATAAATATTCTTGGGTCAAAATCCTATATACATATATAAATATATATAAGGATAAAAATTGAAGAATTTACCAATATTCTTAAAAACAAGTAATATAAAAAAGTTAAGTAAATTTCTACTTATGTCAACCAAGAAAAATAATTTTATTTTAGTTACTTTTTATTAAATAATTACAATTAATATAATAAATATGTATATACGTACGACAGCATCGCAATTATAAGTGGCAAAATAGAAAGCGATTTTACTTGCAATTTTCCATTTTCTCTTCTATATAGGGTGTTCGGCTATTTTTTTTTCTTTTTGTTACTATTTATTCATTCATTAAATTTAATTATTAAAATAAAACAGTATAGTAAAAAGAAATCACATTCTCAGAAATTAGGCCATCCCAGGTGAGATTCAAATCCACGACTGTATTAGAAGGTCAACGCGCTATCCACTGAGCTACAGTGACACAATGAGTGGTTTTCCTTTCTATGTATAGTGCTGGATTATTATTTTTGTTGTTTACTATTCATTCATTAATTTACTTTAATTAATAATATAATACTTCAAAAACTGTATTAACATCAAGTGCCATCCCCTACAAGTTTTAAAAAATGTATTTGAACTTGAGTCGATGAATAAAAAGTATTTTATTAACGATTGAAAATTTGAACAGGATATATATAGGAAGAGTGTAAACTAATAGTAGGAATAGAAAAAAAATTATGTATACATCACACTCAAACAGTTTTTAATGGATTACACAATGACAAAATCAAGCAATTTCAAGTACAAATTACAATATAACTTTTCAACTAATTGTCTGAAACACTAAATATTAAATATGAATGCACATTAGAATTAGTTTCCAGTTTGACCTTCACTGAATTGAGTTCTACAATACCGTCTGCAAGATTCACTGATGTTAAAAAACTACATAGGTGGAGCTGCCATCGAAATCGAGAGAAGAGAACAGTACAACATGGAGACGGAGTCGAAAGGCGGTTACTTTCGTGAGAGTATTGAAACAAAATTATCTTAACTAAATTTAAGGTATCCGACTACGTTCGGAACCGTGATTTTGCAAAAGCGTATAAATGGGTAATGTTTATGATATTTAGTGTCACTTAGATTAGAAAATGCATATAAAATTGTTTTAAGAATATTATTACAATAAAAAATATTTAAGTACAATATTTTGACAAAAATTGAACATAGAATGACCCATTTTCAAAATATTCTCCTTTTGTGAAAAATGCTTCTATTATAATAATATTTTGCCTGTATGTAGCTCAGACCTCTCTACAGAGGCTCAACTAGAATTTCTGAAATATATAACTTAGAAGTGGGTTTCTAAATATTTTATGACAACAAAGGGGAGCAACTTGAAGAAAAAAATGCCGATAATTATTTCAACAGGTAATAACTCTGAAAATAATGTGAATTTCTCAAATATCCTAGTTCAGACTCTCTGGAGAAGTCTTTACTTTATATAGGGTCTTTTTTTTAGAGGTATAGAACTTTAAATTGCAATAAAACAACGATGTAGTATTCGATTGGCATGAATTTTTTTTATTCGAATGATAATCTTGTGGCATTACATTTTAAATATGATTTCTGGCATAGGACTGCCACGGCTGGTGCGGATGTAGTCCAATCTGGACGTCCAATTTCCGATGACTTTTTCCAACATTTGTGGCCGTATATCGGCAATAACACGGTGAATGTTGTCTTCCAAATGGTCAAGCGTTTGTGGCTTATCCGCATAGACCAATGACTTTACATAGCCCCACAGAAAATAGTCTAGCGGTGTTAAATCACAAGATCTTGGAGGCCAATTCACAGGTCCAAAACGTGAAATTAGGCGGTCACCAAACGTGTCTTTCAATAAATCGATTATGGCACGAGCTGTGTGACATGTTGCGCCGTCTTGTTGGAACCACAGCTCCTGGACATCATGATTGTTCAATTCAGGAATGAAAAAGTTAGTAATCATGGCTCTATACCGATCACCATTGACTGTAACGTTGTGGCCTTCATCGTTTTTGAAGAAGTACGGACCAATGATTCCACCAGCCCATAAAGCGCACCAAACAGTCAGTTTTTCTTGATGTA
Organism: Trichonephila clavipes; assembly: GCA_019973935.1. Lineage (NCBI taxonomy): Eukaryota > Metazoa > Arthropoda > Arachnida > Araneae > Nephilidae > Trichonephila > Trichonephila clavipes. Next base: position 1,296,410 of record BMAU01019528.1, on the reverse strand, counting down.
ACAGTGTTTCAACATACACTTGTGGATTAGCTTCACTCCAAATGCGGCAGTTTTGTTTGTTGACGTAGCCATTCAACCAGAAGTGCGCTTCATCGCTAAAAAAAATTCGCTTATGAAAATCGGGAACAGCGGCAATCTCATTTTGGGCCCTTTCGACGAATCTACGCCTTGCTTGATCAGATTTAAAATGTAATGCCACAAGATTATTTTTCGAATAAAAAAAATTCATGTCAATCTAATAATACATCGTTGTTTTATTGCAATTTAAAGTTCTATACCTCTAAAAAAACACCGTATATAAGCGAAATATTATTATTTTAGAAGCCTTTTTTTAAAAAAGGAGAACATTTTGAAAAAGATTATTCTAAGTTAAGTTTCTGCCAAAATATTGTATTTAAATCATTTTTTGTCAAAATACTCTTAAAATAATTTCATACATGTTTTCTAATCTAAGTGACGCTAAATATCATGAAAATTATCTATTTATGCACTTTTTTAAAATCACGGTTCAGAACGTAGTGGGATACTTTAATGTATCGTAGTTAGTTTTTTATATGTTGTTTTGTGTTGTGTGTGTGTGGTTGTACATGGAACAATAAATCTTTATCCACTAAGGATAGATTGACTTTATTTGTGCCAGGTGAATAATGTTATCTCAATTAAAACAAAGAACCTACAAAAACTAAGGGAATACTATTCTGTCAAAGTTTCATTTCTTTAAAGAAGAGCTTAATTGAAAATTCCAAAGAAGTCGTTGAGTTTAAAATATTTTTCATCGCACATGAACAAATGTCTTAGGTTTCCACAGTCACTCAATTATTTAAAATAACTAACAAATATGCAACAATAAATTTCAAAAAAGAAAACATCCATTTTTTCCAATTTTAAAGACCGTTTTTAATGGGCAAAGGCTATTTTATTATATATAACAACAGCATTACTTCCTCAAATCTCATTTCAAGTTCCCCCTCTAATCAAGGAGAAAAAAACCACTCATTGGAATCTTTTCCCCGAGCGACGGCTTTGGGCTCCATAGAATAGTAATAGGGGGTATTGCTATTCAAATTTTAAAGAAGATTGAATATTTTCTCTTGAAAATGCTTAAATTTTTAATGATGTTTAAGTGTTTAATCATTTGGATAAGGGGAGAGCTATTCAACTTTTCAAAGGAGATTATTTTTATTATCAACTTTTGAAAGAGAGAACTTTTTTCTCTAATCCGAAAACACACAAAGAAATAGATTGATGGAATTCTTAGCACTTGTTTGAAAAAAGAATTTTACGTTTATTCATTGAATCTCAAATTTGATAAAAAAAAGTTTGAAAGGTTAACCTGCATATTATAAAAAAAACAATGTATTTTACCCAAGAATATTTGATTATTTTAAGCTAATATATCGTTCTATAACAAACCCTTTTAATATTAATAGTTACTTTTTAATGTTTGTTATTCGTCGTAAAGGCATGTACAATTTTTGCATTTCTGTTTCATTGGATCAACTTAGCTTTTTTTTTCTTTTTAAAAAATTATATCCTACTTATTAAAAATTGCAGTAAATACACTAAAATGCAAAACGTAAGTAACAGAGTCGTTTCTCAGAATACAACCATAAAATTGTAGAAAAGGACGTTTTTAAAGCCGTACAATGAAAGGCTTATTCCAGAAATATAATGCATTTGCAAAAATCAGAAATATTTGAAAACATGCAAAATATGTGGAATCAGCATTTGCAGTACAAAGCAGAAGAAAAGGTGCATTTCCAAACATTTGTTACAAGTCGAATATAGCTTCAGGATACCACAAGGAGGCCTTTACATAATGTCAAATGATTGGCATGACTGAGGAAGGGTGTACTTTGACCCATGTTGCACAGGAGTTTGAAATTGACAACAGTGTAGTATCAAGGACTTGGAAAGCCTTCCAAAATGATAGGCATAGCTATAAAAAAATGTGATGGTAGATGATTAAGAGAAATAACGATAAGAGATGGCCAATAAATTGGCATACAGACAAGAAAAAGATTGAATCTTGACATTGTTCAACAGCTGCATACGACAACAGGTGTCTGATTTACTGTATGGTCAGGCACCTTCATAAAGGTTACCCATTCGTCCACAGTCTTGAATGTTGCGTATCATTGAGAGTAACACATAGTTGGAATGGCTTACAATACACAAACCAAAAGGTCCTCTCATCAATGGAGTCCTGTCCTCTTTACCGATGAGAGTCGTTTCAGTCTGACAAACCATTCGCGTTGCTAATTAATATGCAAAGAGATAGGAATACGCTTTCATCCCACTAATAGGGAAGTTACCGTCAGAGTGGTCCAGACATACTTGTGTGGAAAAGGTATTTTGATGAACGGATGGAGAGAGCAGCACATTTTCAACAAAAGTTCACTTAATGGCTGTTGTTTCTCTGTTCGAGATTTTGTCCCTCACGTGTATCTGTCTCGAGACGCCATTGGGGTAAATTTTTTTTGTATGAATGAAAACGCACAGCATAGTTACCATGTTTCAATGATCTTCTAGAAAGTGAATTTATCTATAGAAGGGTTTGGTCTAAGTGTTTGTTTCACTCCCATTGAAAATGTCTGCTTTAGGGAGACGCTTAGTTGCGAGATCGTATCCTCCAGTTAACACTAGCCAAATGATACGGATGCTTATTTTTGAACTGGAATTTTCACTTCAATGGATGTTGTATAATCTGGTGTTTAGAATGAACAGACGAGATCACCAACCATTGCATTAAAGGAGGTCATATCCCTTACCAAAGTAATTTTATATTTTTTTGCTTTCCCTCTTTTCCAGGTAATGGGTGTGTGTTTTGCATCAAAAAATATTCAGTTATAAATTATTTTTCTCCTTCGTTCCATATATTTTTCTATTTCATTTCAGCCTCTGTATCAGCGTTTCTCAAATTGTGGGGTGCGTCCCTCTAGGGGGCGTAATAACCCTAGGTGAGGGGTGCGAGCGTATTAAAATGTCAAAAATAAAAGATTTAAAATAATTATCAATTTACTGAAATGAAACAAAACATAATACATTCTGATATAACAGAAAATAAAATATATATTCACACTAATATAAGATACTTATAAATGTATCAGTACGGCAAAAAGAATTTGATAATTAATTGAATAATATTAAATTAAAAACAAGTTTAGTAATTATTAGTGACTCCAATGGGGCTTGTCATATACAAACTATGTACGGAATTTAATACTTATCTTGATAATTTGAGTGGTTTATAATTAACGTAGCATTGTAGCTTTAGTGTCGGAGTACATTATTATTGAATTCAATGCATAGTTGTTGTAAGAGGGGGTGCGATGAAAATTATGACTGAAAGTGTTGGGTCTCCAATATTGAAAGTTTGAGAAGCACTGCTCTCTACATTAAGTTTTAGTTCCTATGTTTTCTTTATCCTTTCTTTGCCTCACTGAGCCTCTGTGGTTTGAATTCCATGTCTCCCGGTTGATTTTTTACGGACCTATGGCAACACCAGAAAAGTTAATAAAACTTCGCTCGCTAATGTCATTCGATTTAAAAAAAAAAGATTGTAATTTGAATCAAGAACAAACGATAACATAGAAATCCTCACATTGCATCCTAAATTAAAACAGCATCAGCTTTTACAGGAGAGAAGGCAATTATATCTTTCTCACTCGACATCAACTCAGATTGAAACTATGTGCTCTCTCCTTTCTTTTCTCAAATGTTTCTGCAAAGAGAATTTCGAGCTAGAAATTTTTTATCGTAAGATGTATTTCACTTCATTGCATAAAAGCAAATTTGCGTAAAACAATTTCATGAAGTGAATAAGTTGTGATAATCCCCGGATTGATTATGTCTTTGGGTATCAGCGTGAGCTAGAGGTGTAGGATTAACGGAAGAACTAGACGCATACATTATCTTATTATAGATTTATTAAGATATTAAACTTAATCCTTTAACAAATTAAATTATAATAATATATATGTGAGAGAATCTACAATGGCAAAATACACAATATATATTTATATTACCGAATTGACCTAACTCGAACCACTATCAATAACTGACTCGCCTAAACACGATTCCAATACTATTACAGATCCTAATAATAAATTGTCAATCCTACTTTGCTGTAGTTTCAGTAACGATCCCAACAATTCTAGATGAGGTCTTGCAATAACTCGAGTACAATGGTATGCACCTTGATCAATGGATCTCTATCACGTATAGTTACTATTCTTCGCCACGTAATATTATCTAAAACTTTTTCAATCTAAAACCACGAAATGTTTACATTCCTCTAATAGCCATCCCGCTTACTCTAACTTCTGATATTTAAAAGCTTTCTAATTTGCATCTTTCATTTATACTTCGCTTCTTGGATTTGGATGGAAAAGAGTTGCCCTTCATTCTGGCCCCAAAGAACCCAAAGGACTTGTTAAAGAAAAGACGCGTGAGCCCGTCACAAAGGTTGCACTGAAAGAAGTAGAATCGCGATAGAAGAAAAAATCATACTAAATTTTAAACAGATATCAAAAAAGCAGTAATTTCTTCTACGCTTTTCTTTCACTTACTAGTTTGTTGAGTTTCGTGATTGATTTTTTTAGATTAAGTTGGTAAATTTACTTTTAGATATTTTAAAATTTCCTTAATATTGAGCAATTTTTACTATCCCAGATATGTAATTTTCTCTTTGTGTGGCCTGAATTTTCACAAATATACCGGGTGTCCTAAAAGTATGTTCCTACACTTTCAAATATTAATTATAAATAAACAAGAAACCCTTGCGGTTTGTGGCAGCGGTAGCCGAGTGGTCAAGGGATCGGATCGTGGCTGACCTTGTCACGAGTTTGAACCCAGTACCACTAAAGACCCACCGTGTAAGGCAGCGGTGCACGTTAAATCTGTCGAGAGCTGAAACGTTCTCCCGTTGGTGTGGTGTGGTATTTAAGAGAGGGGGTGCCTGCTCAGGTGTTGTCCACGTCACTTGACCATGGTTTAAAATTACGTGGTCCATCACCAAAAGCTCTCGTGTAGCTGAACACACAGTGCGACGTTAACATTCACTCACCCACTCACTGACTCAAGTGAGACGTTAATTTTCAGTCAGTCCCTTGCGGTTTTCTATATTCCATAAGGAAAATACCAAAGTTTTCTTACAATCTATTATAACACAATTTCAATGTGAGCACTAATAGTATAATGCAAAATATCGAATATATACCAAATTTCTGACCAAGTTCTATGAAGCATTGCGGAATCAATATTCTTAATATGAATGCTGTAATTTAAATTTTCAATTCCTTTCTATGAATTGGAGGTTGGTAAACAATGTTTTTCACTTATCCCTACAAGAAGTCCATAGGTATTATGTCAAGAGATCTAAGTCGCCTCGTTATCTCGCTTCCTCTTTCCACTCATCCCCCTCGGAACTTTTTATCACTTCCAAACTCCAGTGTGATAGTGTCCCCTTTAAGCTACATATATGTTGCACATTTAAATTCGATAAACCCTTCTCCAACTTAAGATTGTTCTTGTGGTAAAATCGTTTTAAAACGAGAATGTTGCAAAACGTGGATATTCCTCCATTAGTTTGAATTTCATAAAATAGAATATTTAATCTTTCCTTTATGGAACGTAAAAAACCATTAGAGAAAATCTTTGTTAGTTCATTTTGTGACGGGTTCTATCTTCGGTTTTATTCAACTAATCCTCTTGGGGAAATTACTCTTTAAGTGTGGTTTAAAAGCGCCTTCAGTAGAGATGGTTTGATGTTATACTAATGTGAATACTATTTGAACACTAGCAAAGGGTGCGTTAAAGTTAATCGTAGATCGTTAGTCGTGAATTGTGAATAGCTAGTTCGTGGTTTTTATATAGTAATGAGTCTTCCGTCCTGAAGTTATCATTCAAGCCAGAACTACCATTCGGTGAAGTGGAAATAATGAAGAAGCTGAGTTGAAGATGATTGTGTAGCCGTTTATGAAAGAGATGACGAGGGATCTACTAGAGCATAAAGAGATAAATGTACTTTGAATAATTGTATGAATCAGATTAAGAAATTAATTACAATTGCTCCCAAGGTTATTAAATATGATTTATAATCAGAAATTGCTTAGTTTGAAATAAAAGCAATATTTTTTAACAATGACTGTGTGTGCTTCTTCAACTACTCAAACTACACCTGCAATCACCCGGTTGCGACAATTTTTCATTATTTTTTAAGAGGACACAATACGATTCAATTGACAAAAATCGGTTATAAAATCAAATCTAATTTTCCTTAGCCTAAATTATTTTTATATACTTTTCAATTACCTTGTAAAATTTGAAAGCTCTAAACTTAAAAAACGCAGAATTATGATAGATTTTACGTTCGTTTTATTCACATCCATATGGCAAATCAAAACGTTAAACTTACTTATCTCATAAAGAAAAAAAAATAACTGATTTGTTTTTATTTAAAATGCTAAGTCTTTTTTTCTATTGTGCTTAATGCTTTGATTTTTTTTACCTATTGCTAATAGTACATGCAACAAAAGTTGGTATGCATCAAAGCAATACTTATTTTTAAAAAGATAATTGAACTCATAATTTATACATTTTTTAAGTAATTTTCAATAAGCATTCATAAAAAGAAGTATTGTACGAATACCAATCATGTTATCGCAAAACCCATACCAACTTTTGTTATGCATAGTTTGACGTACTTGTAAATCAAATTTCAAACGTGTACGTAAATTTTTGTAGGAGGAGTAACATTTTAAAATCACTTGACAAATCTTAAGTTTTTTCCTTAAAAACTTAAATGACTAGCTTTTTATGAAATGCTATGTACATAATTTGTTTAAAATAGTATACACACACAGGAAGCAACCAAAAAATTTTTGAAAATCTTTAAATTAAAAATTTTTGCGTAAATCGTACCATCTCCCCTTAAAGGGTTACCATACTTTTCTCATACATCCTATATATTCTTCTCTAAATAAACTTCATTTTTGGTACTAATTTAAGGACTATTTGTATTTCTTCAACCACATCTTTTCAGAAAATTATGCAAGAAAGGCACCCCCATGAAACTTTTTAAAGACTAGACTTAAGAAAACTTTCGCTTGGGTAAAGAAAAAACTGGGTTCATTCCTTTTGGAAAGAAAGGAGGATTGAAATACCCCTCCTTCTCACTCCTTTTCTGTAGGTAAATCAATCAAGCTCTGCTGGGAAATGAAAGTTCTGAAAGTAATACTGAAAGATACGCTAAATGCCAAGGCACACTCTCAATCCACCAGAGAGAAAGTACGATTACTGAACAAATTGGCAATCGAAAAATCAATCTCTTGGATAAAGTTTTGAAGGAACTCTATCAGCGGGATCTCGAGTGTATTATGGTATGCTTCGTTCCAATACAGTTTGCCATGTAAATAAATTTACGAGGAAAACAGAGAAAGCTTAAATTTACAACAACCAGAAAATTGAAATTAACTTGAATTGAATCCCTTCATTTCGTAACAAAATTTCCTGTTTATTGTTATAATCCGTGAAAGCTGTAATTTTAATGTTACACCTAAAAAGGAATTGATATTGATATCTATAGTTATGAAGGAGATCAACACTGTTCAAGTAAGGGCCGAGAAATACATAAAAATCTTTTATATTTAAAAAAGTGCACGTGGGGAGGACATCATGCTCCTAGTAACTATAAAAAAAGCTATGCATTGCTTATAACATTACGAAAAATGAGAGATGTGTTTGTACTTTTTAAGGGGAACAATGTCGAGAAGTATAACCATTTATTTCTAGGGGACAAAACATTTCCTCTTCGAAATCGAGTATTTTATGCTGAGTAAAATTAACGAATTGAAAATTGAAACATTTACACAGCAATTAATCACATCTTGGATAACATGATATCATTGAAATTGAAACAAAAATACAACATTTTCCCACAGTTGAGAGTTTTTAATGCAGGATTTTTCACCAATTGTATGCTCACACCCATTCTTCAAAAGAGGATGAAAGAAAAGTTAAAAATTACTCAAAATTGTTATTTATGCTGTAACAATGGGTTATCCACTATGTCTATCCTATCTAACTCGGTTTTTTTCTCATCCATTCTAACTGGCTCTTTGAGATAAAGCAACTCCACTCCGTAAGCGAACGTCACTATCAAATAGAATATAAATCATCAGTAAGATAGAGAATGGATTTTGGAGGCAATATAGCCATGCTAGCTTGGATTCCTAGAGTATCTGATTAATGAATGTTACTTCCACCTCAGTCAACATGAGGAGAAGATACCATGAAATTACTTCATAGCAGAATTCCATTTTTTTAAAAATTGAATTCATTTTATTATTCAAACTATTTTTCCCATGACCTACTTATATAAATGGTCATTAAACTAATATATATATTTTGTAAAAATACAATTATATACTCTTCACAATTTTTTCCCACAAATATTATTTTAAAGATATTTTATCGCAAGAACTTTCCAATGCAAGGTAGTGAGAGAACTTTGATAATTTTTTTTACATTTACAAAAGTATTTCTCTATGGAAAGATAAGAATACCAATTGCCGTTATATAATTTTGAGTCAAAGTAAGAGATCTTTAGTTTATTTGATTTTGTAAAGAGTACTAAAACGTTCCACGCTGGTCTTCTGGGGCATTAATCCCTATACATCAATTTCATAGTGTACCCATTAAAAATAAATTGGTAAATCTTCTTGCGTTATACATCAGAATAATTTTAAAATGGAATTCTCAAACCGGCTGTAAATATATTCAACAGGAAAAGGGAATACTATAATATTAATTTTATTTAAAAGAATAGGGAGGACTCTCAAAGGAAAAACCCGCCTCCAGCCTAGCTGTTGTCGGTGTTCCATAATTATGTTTATTTTATATAGTGTGCGTGTCTTAGGTTTTAGTAAAGGTGGTCACGCCAAAATGTCTTGGTGGTCAACCGGTTGAACGCGATCGACTTAATGGCCATCCCTGCAATATAAGTTGTCCAAGTTACGTTTCGTTCAGTGATGTACGAATGGATTCACCAGTTCCACTACAAATATCTATCATAAGTTACAGTGACACTTTAAATTCAAATGGAATGTAAAAATCATATGGCGTGCTGTAGATATTATCCCTTTTGTTATCTAAGATTCAATGTTCCTTATGTTACAGTAAAGCAATTCTGATAAACAAATAACTCACGAATTAGGCCACCGTATTGGTGCTTTTCGTCAATGCAATACACTTTTATAGCACTTTAAAATTAACTTTTTAATTCATTTCTAGTGTAGAATCCAATATCTATAGTGCAGTGTTCAGCAACCTTGCAATTGTGTCGTGCCAAACTAATCTACTGATATGATTTAGAGTGTCACACTGTAGGAAATATTTGAAGCAGTTCGATTTCCATGATAATGCTTGCAGAGCTAGGAAATAAAAGTCAAAAATATACATTTAGAATTTTTTACATATCATTTTGCATCATTTAAAGATAGTTATTATCATGAAAATACACACCACAAAGTATAACTATCGCTTCAGCATAAAAATAAAATTAAAACTGTTAGTTTATTCTTCAGTATGTATCTCTTTTAACACATTTATTACAATAATAGATAAACAGCATAACTATAAGTACCCCTTTCAATTGAATTAAAAATATATTTTAATGCGAACCTTATCTTTGTACCACTCTGTGTAACTTATCATCGACTACATACCTCATTTCGCAATATGAGGGGTGTAATGTGGGACTTTCGATTTCCTAAGATTCTGAAGATTTAGTTGTAAAACGGCTTCTTAGGAGACTCAAAATATTTTTCATATAAGCTAATATTTGTTCACATAGATGTGTGGAACGAAAAGAGGTGAGCAATATGCATGCAATTTTCTCTTTCTTCAGAGAATTAAATATTCCATCAATGACATTCTATAATTTTAAATAGCTGTCGATTTATCGTTAGAGTTCTCTTTCAGATTTTTTCGCTATTCAGTGTAGCTCCATTTCAAAGTTATCTACTTTTATCCTCTCAAAAGATGACATATTTGTAGTGGTTCAGAATGCCACTAAGAATTGCTCCCGATGCCATAGTTTTCTGACCTCTGATCTTGTGTATGTATTACATATCTACATTCTAGAATATATATTCTAATGAAACCGGCAAACCACACCGTATACAGGGTGATGTTTTTTTTTAACTGACGTTATTCGGAGCCCCCTGTAGCCCGATCTAACCAAAGACATAACTCCAAACTTAATATGGAGATGAAGGATGATAAGTGAAGTAGGACTACAGGAAAAATATTAGCTTCGAAAATTGTCGATAAGTGTGTTTATGACACTGCACAATGCAATGCTAGCAAAAAAGAAGAAAATAATAGCACATACGAAATAACGGGAAAATGTTAAGCTTTATTCACTGCATTCTCTTACCAGGAATGTAGTGTATGACCTTACGGTGATATGCAATATGACGCGATGAGTATTCCACACTACCAGTGATATGTGTTCCAACATTGGTTCTCTGAGATCTATCGACGAGAGACTGCAGTTGAAGCATCTCTTATCACCTCTTCTGAAAAAGATTTACGTCCTCCCCGGGGCGAATTGTGAGTGTGACTGTGTTTCTTCGAACTTCTTAATCCTTCATTTCAAATAACCAAGGGGTAAAAAAGTGCTATATATAAAGCAGTACTCTCTCTCTCTCTCTCTCTCTCTCTACAGACTTACGAATAATGGGCGTTCTGGTAATGTGAACCACATATTCTCTTGCGCTAACTCACACCAGATGAAAATATTCTTCGGAGATGTTTATATATTTTTGTAGCCAAATTACTTGTATAGTTGTCTCGTATGAAAGCAAAAGTTTGGAGTTTGCTTTCATACCCGTGTCTTATGCTGATTCTCGGTTTGAAAAGCTACAAGAGCATCACAAACACCCCTATATGCGAATTTTGGAGCTAATTTGTTCTTATCATAGAGTCTTACTTCCTATTCTAATATCCATACTCAGGCTGGTGCCATTGTGGTAATTAGATCAAGCTACAGATGGCTCTGAAACGTGTCAGTTTTATAAAAAATCTTCCTACATCTTATAATTTATAATTAACGAATAAAATTGTTCTTAAAATATTTGGTTAAATATCTAATAAACAAAAATTGATTTTTAAAATTATTACTCAAACTGTCCGTTATCTAACATAAAATGAAATTTAGCTAACAAAGGTAATTCTAAAGCCAAGTTGAGCCTTCGATTAACAAGTTTAAATTTAACTAGACTACATCAAACACATTGATCAGGGCATAAATTCAACTCTATTGAAAAGTAAAGCAAAGCTTTTAGTGTACCTGAAATCAATTTTGTAATGTTGTTAGTATTGGAATAAACATTATCCTTGTCAAACATCGATTGTTGTATCCCGATCGAATGGAGCACATTTACTATTTCGGGAATCAATGTTATTATGGTAAAAGGAATATCCTGAAACAAGTGATATTCTGCTTAAATATAGATCGTCTGCAGAGAACGTCATACAAAAAAAGAAAGAAATCATTTTTAGTTTACTACCCATTTTACCGACATGTTATATTTTTAAAAAGTCGGAATACCTTACATAAAAAGCTTTATCTTTATACAGACTATTACTGGGTTAATATCAGAGTTGGGAAATGTGTATCGAAAAAGTTTTAAAGTATCGATTTACTATCTGGATCGATATTTCGATTTCAAAAGTTTCTTTATAACGTATTTTTGTTAGACTGAAATGAATATTTTCACATTCGAAAGATACGACGAGTATGATGGTAAGAAAAATTCACTTACTTGTTCTATTAATAAATGCTCATCAGCATTCAGACAGAAAGTAGTATACTTTCCTAAAAAAATTGCTTCTTTGTAATTGTTCTCTCTTTTCTATGGTATATATATATATATATATACCCTAGAAGAGAGAGATCTATTATATAAAGAAACTATATATATATATATATATATATATATATATATATATATATATATAATCCCTCTCATAAACACATAAAACCATTATTCCAGGCAGTATATTAATGGGAAATACTTTTTCGGAGACCTATGATCTTGCAAATATACTCAGTCACGAAAGAAATTTGTCACATTCCCTTAAATATACATTTTTCCCATTTCAAACATATTTATATACAGGTATAGGACAAATTAATAGGAATACCCATTTAAAAATGAGTCATCTTTTGACTATCAAATAAATGATCATTACGTGTAGCAATAGTTTGCGACCTAGTGACAGTGAAAGGTAAGGTATAAGTCAAGCATTTGGGAGTATGAGAGTTGCATGAAATAATTCTGTACTTAGCAAAGCGTCATTATATCTGACATTTCCACCGTGAAAAGATGCACGATAGTTGAAGCTTTTCTCGTTGGGTCGTCCGTGTCCAGAACAACGAACCATGTAGGTGTTTCAAGGACTACTGTGTCATGAGTTAGGACAGTCTACACATATCTGGGAAAGGTGTCTTCTGAGAAGAACAACAGTGGATGAAAAGTGAAGTTGAAGGACCGTGAGAGACGGGTGTTGAAGAGGACAGTCACCCGAAAACGCAAGACTACACTGCCGTAGATAATGTCCAAGATGTATAACCACCTTCAGAACCCTCTATCCATGAAACCATTCAACGGGAGTTGCATGCTGCATACATTAATGACAGAGTAGCTATTTCAAAACTGCTGGCTTACGCACGGAAAGCTATGAAGAGACTACGTGGTGCCGAGACCCCTTTAAGTGGACACAACAGCAATGGAAACAAGTCATATAGTCTTATGAATCCTCTTTTACATTATTCCTGACCATCGGACGTGTGTTTGTCTGTCGAACATCGGCAGAAGCATCTCATCTCGACTGTCTAGTTCCAGCCGTAAAACATTGAGGGGGTTCTGAGATGGTGTGGGGTGCATTACCTTCCTGTGAATTGAGGCCTCTCATTGTTTAGAGGGGAATGATCACATGTGACAATTATCGAAGCATTCTCGGCGATCATCTTCATCCTATGCTTCAGAACCTCTCTCTGAGAGAACGTCCTGTGTTCCAAGAGGACAGCGCCCCTATTCACCCGTCTCGCTGTTTCAAACGTGGTTACATGGGCATGATGATGAAGTAGTTCACCTAACGTGGTGTCCCCAGTCACTTGAACTGAATCATTTAGTGTTTGCCGGTTTTTTTAGAGAACAAAGTCTGTGCTCGGTTTCCTCCTCTACGCATACTATCTGACCTCGAGACTGCCCGGCACGAGAAATAAGAGCAACTTCTGATGTACTTTGTTCAAGACCTTTATTTGTCATTCCGGCCCAAAAGTGGCCTAACCTCTTACAAAAAAAAATTTCGTTTTTCACATTGTAAGGAATGGGCCACTCCGTTAATTTTTGTTTGAGAGAGTTTGAATAAAGATCAGCCAGTCACAGAACAGTCCTATCTTATAATTCCTTTACTAAATTTCAACAACCCAGGGTATGAAATGCACACTACAATAAAGTATAGGAGCAACTACAAGGCACCAAAGATACTTAATAGTTTATAATAATTCAACTAAGCTTAGAACTCTCTCTTTGATTACTTACGGTCTGAATTACCATAATTCCTTTCTCGGCTATTCGACCTCTGGTCGATATCATTCAAATATAACTTATTGACTAAATCGTCAATTAACAGTCTTAAATATTAAGTAAATAATCGTCGACCCATTATCGACTAGCTTTCCACTTCTTTACGGTATAATCACTATATATCTTCTACTATCTAACTCTTGAACTCTCTCTTTCTCATACTTAACAGTTAATGCTTAAATATAAGTCTTCAGTAAAATAAACCGTGTCTTCTTCTTCGGGAGAAAGTTTTCTATAGAACAACATTTAAAAGAAGCAAATTTCCCCAAGAGGATTAGTAAGAGTTTTGCGGATAGACCCATTACAACATGAGTTTCTATTATTCTGTCCTATACGTGTATATATATATATATGCACTACATGATCGAAAGTATCCAGACATCTATAAGTTCTACGTTTCCCGCAGATAAGGTTAGGTGAACTTTTTCGGTAATATCAGCGGTTTTTCTGAGTGGAAAGAATATCACTAATTTAGGTAAGGAGGCAACAAGAACTGCTAACTTTTCTTGCAGAAGAGCACTATTCATCTCTAGATCGTTATGGTCTAACTTGCATTCTACGTTCAAATTCATCCCACTGTTTTTTTTAATCAAGTCTGGGATTTGAGCCGTCCAATACAATCCCTGAACATCTGTTGCAAGCAAACCGTTTCTACTCATGCCGGAAAGCATGTATTGAAAAATCTGTTGAACTAATGTAGTCTTTTCAAAATTCTACCACTATGTATGCAACGCAGAATTGTCTAAAATGTTGAGATAGACATCTCTCTTGATGGTTCTTGAAACAGGAACTAAAGACTAAAAAAAAATCATGCAAATTACTCTCAAACAGAATACCTCTACATCAAAATTAACCAGGCAATCTCCACACTCATTTAATACTATTAGAAACCCGGATAGTATACCGACACCTCAAAACATTTGATTCCACTGTTTAAAGACCTTATGCTGTCAAATTTTGAATCTTTATAAGTGACACTTGTAACTAATCGTGGTACTGTGTGATTTGTAAGCTGAAGCTCTGCCATGAAAACTAAGGCATTGAAGCCCATGACAAACTGTTGTTCTGATGTTGCATCCAGAAGCTTCTTGGAAGACATGCTGAATTTATTGGCAAAATCTGCGTGTCCGACTTTCAAAATTCTGTTCAGAGGCCTGTAGTCTTTCTCCGTTAGACAGTAAGGTCTACCAGATCATAGTTCCACAGTTATATCCACTTCACGTTTTCGTCCGATAATATCAGGTGTATTAGAAATGAATATTCCCAACTAAGCGACAAACTTTCTACCACTGTAACAACCAATAACTTTGCAATATTCAAAACTATTTAGCTCTCCTTTTCCTCCCATTGTACTTTTCTAGCGCTGTGAGATTACAGTTGTGTACTCATATGACTTTTTTAAGCCTATCTGGGAGTAAGCATCACTACGTCTCATGCAGACATTATTATTTAGATACATATTCGTATAAACGTGTGTGCGTGTGTGTGTTTAATCAATAATAATCATAATAATCAATGTTCATGATAAAGTTTAACAATCATTTTTCAATAATATGACTTTCCGGACAATTTTGAAAAAATAATTGTCAAGTTAATGGGTTGAAATATTATGAAAATTAAATATAATTACGGTGATTGTTAGTTTTTAGAATACATCTAACCTTTTAACTGGCATGCCTGAGATTATCTTGGGCACGACACTAGCGCTCTAAAAGGTAACGTCCGAGTATTTTACGAGGTAATTTTTTTTAGTCCATGTTATATATTGTTGTACCCGAATACATATAGGTAGAAGTTTATTTCAGCTTCATCTCTTTGTCAAACCCGAATCTACATCGGGAAAATGAGTTTTGGCTTAATTCAACAGATGTTGTGTGATGAGTAGTATTCTTTCATGATAAACCTTAAAAATTAAAAAAAAATGTGGACATACGCAAACCAAAGATGAGTACCAACCAAGGAATACTAACCTTGAGAAATACCAACCAATATACGCATATCACAAATATAAATCAATGATAGATCTTACACCTTTTTACCATTGATAGATTTATAAAATCTAGTAGATTTTACAGTCCATTTAATAGATAATTCAGAATCACACAGACTCTAGAGTAAAACTTTCACCTCAGTAGAATTATTACACAAATTTATTCACGAATAATATGCAAATGACTGGATGCCACCAGAGGACGCCGATAGTACGTCACAATGACGAGAGTGTAAAACGCGTATATAAGGAATAGTGGCATTGAAGTAAAATAGTTCACAAACATTTTGTAAGTTACTCAGTGCCATAACCGAATAGTTATTCCTCATGGAGGTGGTATTTTTACGTGGTAGAATTATCAAGCACCTGGAATCTGGGTGAACTCATATGGAATTGTTGGAATTACCCAAAGTGCCATCTCTAGGTTTCAGCAACGATTCCAAGATGATGGAAATTTTAGTAGACTTTAGTTAACCTGTCACATTCAAATTACTACGCCAAATGAAGACTAGTATTTAGCAGTAACTGCCAAACGAAGCAGACATAGAACAGCATCCAACCTGTCTTGTAAGCTATCAACAGCCACGGGTATGGCAGCATCAAGGCAACCCATGTACAGACCTCTTGGACAAAATGATCTATATGCCCGCAAGCCTGTCGGATGTGTTCCGCTCTCGGAAACTCGGTGGTTGGTCTGGAGACGTGCAATGTAGACATCTTCACAATGGGTATGTGGGATTTTTTTTCCCTTTGAGTCCAGGTTTAGCTTACAGTCTAATTCACGTCGGACTTTCATATGGAGAGCGCCAGGTACCCGTTACCACCGACAATATCATTGAGTGATATCATTATAATAGGGCAGGATTACTCGTTTGATGGGAGGGATTATACTGGGCTGCAGAACACAGATATGCATGCTCAAATCGAAATCATGACTGGCCAAAATATCGAGACATCATTCTGAAGCAACGCACGTTTGGTTTAGTGTGCCAACATTGTAAGCATCGTGAGGATATTTCTCTTATTGAATGACCAGCATTCTTACCTGACTTTAATTCGTTATAACATGTGTGGAACATGCTTGGTCGACGCTTGCAGACCATCAACCGCCTCCTATATATGTGTATCGGAATCTTGAAAGTGTTGTTTGCTATGAGAGGAGTAATCTTCCCCAAGATCAGCTCGATAATTTGATACTCAGCAGGCCTAGGTGTTATACGGACTGTTTTTCATTGCATGGGAGACATACAATGTATTAACCCTCATACCAACTATATAATATTAAATTTTGGGAAAGAAGGTATTTTTTATGGTTGTTCAACAGAGCAAAAATAACAGTTTTTATGAATGGTGTAGATGCCCCATCTTTTTTATTCTTCATTTTCTGTTTAGTAAAAAGGCTTTATGAATAACTCACGTTTGTGTGTGTTTTGTTTCTGAAACTTTATTTGCCGAAGCTAGCATTATATTTAATTCATGGACATGAGAGTGTTTACCAATGCGTATTTAAGCATTTATTTGGTCGAGTAATATTTTTATATACATAAACTGGGTGCGAAGACACATTTGCGTATAAAATTTTATACAAAATAATCAAATGACTCTTTCTCATTTTCTTATTTTTTGAAGTATAAATATAAAGATAATACTTAAATAAAACTGAAAGATTTTCTTTACCTCCCTCGCAATGTACATTCACAAATCAATAATTAACTATCGCTAAAATATTTTATGTGGACAACATTTATTTATCATAAATACATACTCCAAAACACTTCGTAAAGAAAACAAAATGCAGGAAAATATGGTAAAAATGAGCATTTGCGAAATGCAATAATGGCAGCTTCGAAATACAAAATAGCCTCGAAGCAGCTCAGAATGTGAATTCCTAGTGGCTAGCCTCTTAGATTCATATCGCTGGATTGAAATGGAAATATTTGACGAGACGAGAATGGTTTCGGAATGGAAACTTTTACGAACATGAGGAAATGTCATATCCGTGCATCTGAAATATTTTATCTGTGCCATAAAGCTAAGATGATTTGGCATTCGTAAATCGATAACAGAGCTCGCTGTTGAATGCAAAAACGCGCATATTTTGTACTCAGCATAACACGCAGATTTCTCTTTCTTCATATTTGCATATTATGTGAAAATATGGCTCTTCAAAAACTTGTTCTAGTCTGAGTAAGTCCTTTTTTCAGTAACGTAATTGTTTTTGATCCGAGACGTGTATTAAGTTAAAACTTAAATGGAAGAAACGTAATATCTCTCCAAAACACAGAATATAATCTGCTTAGGTGCATTAGTTATGAATGATGTATAAGAAATACGAGTGGAGACATAGGTTAAATATAAAATGGGGAAAACAGAGAAACAGAATTTTTCTGATTTAACTTTTAACGACATGCTGATTCAGTTACTTAACTTATCGCATATTTAAATAGAATATTCTGCAAGATAACGTTCTGACCATTAATTTACTGTATGAATGCATAAAAATTTATGACGTGAATAAATATTGCATTTATGGTGTAACATTTCTGCGAGATATGTATAAAATTGCCCTACATTAACTTTATAATAAATTTTTGTGGTATGTGCTATATTCGTAAGACTTATTAAAATATGTTGGGGCATATATTCACATATTACTGTGTAAGCATTTTAAGGTACATTTTTTCACGCGTGTAATTAAAATTTAAATATTATATTGTTTGGGGACTTTCTGAATAAAGTTAAATGAATATTTTTGTTGAGAGGTTTAAAGTGGCTTATAAAAAAAAATTTCCCCTACACATTATATGCCTAGATGTTGGCTTTTCTATTGTGTTACTAATAAATGAATTATTATTAAAAACTGTATCTTGTGAACTATTCGACAATTGCCTTTTGAAATTAGAAATGCTAACTCAAAAGGTAATTCAACTCCCGAGTTCACAATACAAAAGCATATATATATAGAGAGAGAGAGAGTGAGAGCTATAGAACCTAAGTATAACTATTCAAGATAGGAAATATTAGTCACAGTAGTATAATAACAAACTCTTGGCCTTAGGAACCAAGATTGCAGGTTTAAACAAGTTTTGGAGCTAGCCAACCTTCACCTATAATTTGTCTATACAAAAAGCCAAGGGTAAAGAAAAGAATAATATAAGGAGAAATTTAAATATTACAAATAAAATCACTATACTAATAAAGTATAACGATAAAATTATGGCCTATTAATATTCACAGTATAGATTTAAAGTCGATGCAAAAGGTAAATAGTAAGACTTTTACTTCGTATATCAACTGTTTATGTTTCCCGCCAAATACAACAGAGGAATATCATTACCGCATAAAGTTAAAAATTTTGATATAATAATATAAAGCCTATATATATATATATATATATGTACTTTTAAAAAACCATAAATATATAATGATATAAATATTTGTGGAAAATAAATGAATACAAGAAATATATTTAAATAATAATATTATTAATTTAGTAAACATGTGGCACCATCTATTGAATAATTGCATAATTAGTTAAAAATAATAGTATTAAAACATAATGTCAATAATAGTTGTTAATACATATTGCATATCACTGAGAACTATAAGAAATATAATTGAAAAAAGAAAGTTAGCAGGATACCCATGTTCAATACATTGTTTAATAAAGTTATTAAGATTTAAATAAATATTAGCTTTATCGCTAACTAATACATTATTACGAAAAATACAGTTAAAAATAACATTTCTATATATAGATATAGATAAATTTGAATTCCTGTAAGGCACTTTAAGAATGTTAAATTTAAAGGCATCTTTTTAATCATAAATATTACTATGTAATTTCAAATCCTTAATATATAATGCTGCATCTAAGTAATTAGTTTTAATTGGATTATGATTAATTTTAACTAAGTTTAAGTAAGCCGGATAAAAATTAATATTGGGATTAAAATTATCATTTTTACCAAAAATAATCTATATATATCTCAAAATAATCAATACATCTAAAAAGGTAATAGTGATTATTAATAATATAATTATATTCACAAAAGTGAAAATATAAATTAACCAAACTATTGCTTGCTGGGCCTACTTGTGACAAGCATTTAATTTGTTAAAATTAATATTAAGATTATAAATACTGTGGTTTTCTAAAAGTTCTTTAATAATATTATTGATATCAATGGAATTGAAAAGATCTTCAAAGTCATAACTATAAACTGAATAAATATTTTTATTTTTAAAAAAATCTGTAATGTCCTTACTATTTTTATTTATAGCTTTATTACATTGCTGATTAATAAAGTTTTGTAGAATAATATGAAGTAATTTGCCTGCAATAGTAATATATGTTTTAAAACCATTTATCACAGTTCTAAAATTAACAGGACTTTTATGGATTTTTGGTGTTAAAAGTATATATGGAAACTTAATTTTAGGAACGTAAAAACCTATTTTTTTATAAATAGCAATAATATGATAACTAATTTCATTATGTGACAAATCTAATCTTTTAAAAGATTCATTGTTTAAAAAGTGTTCATTAAGCCAGTGTTTCTCAAACTGTGGGCGCGCCCCCTGGGGGGGCGCAAACATATTGAAAATAATAGGTTTAAAAATAATTTTTTGAAATGAAGTACAACAAGATGCTTTCTGACATAATAAAAATACACATTTACACTGATATAATTTATTTTTATCATTTGGGGATCATCAAAAATAAAAGATTCCACTTCAAGCGATCATTAGCCATCTTTGATCCTATAACCAAAAAAAAGACATTTTGTTTGCTTTACTGTAATCTCACGATGAGAGATATTTTTATTATGTTTCTCTTAACCCCTAAAATACTACTTTTCATTATCATATATTTCACCTTCAAACTTACTGGTATGTTTCACTCCGTCTCTTTTTCTTTTAGGAAAGTTGAAAATAATATTTTTCTGATGCTTTTCTTCCCATGAGAATGAGTTTTATGATATATGATTAGGCATATTGAGCACTTTGAAAGATTATTTGGCGAAGATGTATTTTTATGAGTATTCCGAAACATATAATGCATAATGAAAAACGTTTTACACAATTATTTTTTAGAACATGCTACACTTTCCCCATGAAAAATTTTGTGGTGTTGATTGCTGTGTTGTACGACTTATTATGGTTTATAAATGTAAATGAGCAGAATATTAAAAAAATTAGCATGTGTGATCCCTATTGAAGGAAGTTGAAACTGATCAAACAATTAAAGAACCTGCTGAAATAATGCATATCAATCAAGAAAGCGAAAGTAAATATGAGAAAAGCGATAGACATGAAACGTTTGAGTTGATTTGAAATTTTTAAATGCTGCCTAAGGATCATAAATGTAGCACTTCACCGTGTCAAAAAGACACAAGGAAAAAAAAGTTTTGTAGATCATCAAACGACAGCAAAACTACAATAATGTTAACAAAATATGACAGTTTTGCTGGAAAATAACGTTCATGTATTGTTAGCTAAAAGTGTCTATGATTTATGTCCTTTATTAAGGACACGCACATTTGGAACATTTTCTTTAGTTTTATTGGATTTTTTCTCAAATTTTCTAAGAAAAATTTAAAAGTTCTTGAAACTAGGGGTAAGTATATTTTCTCTTAATTAAATTATTCAATGAAATTGAGATTTTTATCTTGTATAGTAAAAATAATTATAAAAAAAACTTTAGTTTTAAAACAAACTAAGAACATGCTTTTATAGTGAATCGAACTAAAAGTAAAAAAAAAATATAAATATATATTACTTAAAAGTAACATATACAAAATTTAATACGTATCTTTTTAATTTGTACGGCTTATACTTATGATCGTATTGTAGCTTTAGCGCCGCCTCCCCCCAAAGTGCATTATTATTGCATTCAGTACATTATTATTTGGAGGGCGCGATAAAAATTATGATTGAAAATTGTGTCGCCAGTAGTGAAAGTTTGAGAACCACTGCATTAAGCATATTATAATAAAAATACTTACAAATCACAGCATAGCTACCAGGTACTTTATTTTCGTAAACTATGATAAAATTCTTTTGTAATTCAT
This sequence comes from Trichonephila clavipes, assembly GCA_019973935.1. Classification (NCBI taxonomy): domain Eukaryota; kingdom Metazoa; phylum Arthropoda; class Arachnida; order Araneae; family Nephilidae; genus Trichonephila; species Trichonephila clavipes. The sequence continues at coordinate 1,274,685 of BMAU01019528.1, read as the reverse complement.
AAATTTTCTGTTTTATATCCTTAAAAGTAAACTCATAATGAGAATGATAGCTAAATTTCATAAGATCTTTTAAAATATTGTGCTTATATTCATCAAATGCCTCTATAGGTAGTCCATATTTAATTGCAGATTTTGTAATAAAATTATCTATATCTTTATTAATTTGTGTTTTATCAGTATTGTTGTTATTAGAAGCAGTTAACCTGAAACTAGTGCCTTTACTCATGATATCCTTTAAAATTTTGTCATTGATTATATCTAAGTTGCCAGTAACTACATGTTTATGATGACCATCAATACAATCATCATAGTTTTTACATATACAATCTTCTATGAGAGGGTGAATTATTATTGTAATTAAAGGTAAATCTGCTCATCGTTTTGTTATATTTAAATATTTTCTTAACAACCACATTTCTAACAGGAAAAAGTGACAAATGTCTATTAAATCAGTGCTTCTGAAACTTTCAGTTCTGGCAACCCAATTTTCAATCATAATTTTTATCGCGCCCCCCCTTATACAATAATAATGTATTTAATGCAATAATAATGCACTTTTAGACTCTAAAACACACACTATAATACGATCATTATTATAAACTGTACATCTTCACAAGATAAAGGTTAAATTTTGTATATATATGTTAATTTTAAGTATATATATAATATTTATTTTAAGTGAATTACTTTTAAGTAATAGAATAATTATTATGCTACTTTTCTTTCTCTAATTTTTAAATTAGAACAGATTGCAAAATGATATTTAATAAAAGATTTATTCCCTTCATCATCCATTGCTAAAGGAACAAATATCATTAGAAAAATAGTCTAGCCTATGTTGCTCTCTATCCTATTCATCACATCTGGCAAATTTCTGGCGAACGTTTGCGTGAGTCTGGACAACTTATCGGACGTCAGCGTAAAACATGTAAAAAAGCTGTACCTGGTACAATTTCATTCAGTTTTGGTCGAATCGAAACTTCTATAGCTACCGAATCTGTCTTGAATGTACATTTTTATAATTTACGCGTTAGTTGTAAATCACGGGATTAAGTATTTACGGCAGTAAATTAAAACAAAATCATAGATATATTTTTAAGTCTTAGAGAAAATTCGATGATAATAAAGTATCAACAAGTACACAGAAGAGTATGATTCCGAAAATTAAATCAAGGATATATTGTAAAGAATACTTAAATTTTGGATTTACTATTACTATTACTGAAAATCCCTGGGTAAAACTTACATGTGCACTTACAATGTGTTAAAACTTACAAATCTGAAGAACAACATGCGGCCATAAACCATAGAAAATCATTTAGTCACGTTGGCATGGAATTTTAAAAAGTATTTTTTGCTGAGGACAACTTGATAGCAAGTTACGAGTGGGTTATGGATTCGTTTCACAATATTTCAGAAGGGTTCTCAACTGTCGAAGAAGAAATCTTCATAGATTTCACATCCAGTGGCATGTTAAAAGGCAATTTTGAAATAAATAGCCCTTTGAATTTTGGGCAGAGGTGGATGATGAATTTTTTGCCCAGAAAACAAAAGCATTTCGTATACTATTCCCATTTTCAAAATCGTACCTTTTGTGAAACCCATTTTCTGCTGTGGCTGTTTTGAAGACAAAATTTAGATCTCAGCTAAATATAGAAAGAGAACTCAGAGTGTCAATTTCTAATATTTAGTCTTCCTTTGAAAAACTTTGCTCTGCAAGACAAGCCCATGGAAATCACTAATAATTATTAAACTTGTTCTTATACTGGCTGAAGTACCCACTCTTCACACGAGTTTATTTTAAAAAAAAAACATTCATTATTCTGGATATAATAACTTAATTGTAAGAAGAGTAAAACCAAGTGCATGACAATGTATAAAAAATGTAAAAGGATTTTTTGAAATAAATGCTCATATTATAAATAGTTTTGAACGAACTGTAATTTTAAACCTCACAGAATTAGCATTTAAAATTAATGTTAAATAATGAAAAATAATGTAAAATTACAATAAAAATAATAGTGTTATTTTTAACATTTAAAGCGAGAAAACTTCAAAATGTTTTAGCCCGGAATCAAGTGTGCACTCGATTTTAATGTTAATGTTCCCGCGGAGTGACTCACCCCAATCCTTTTTTAATAATTATTTTTACTATATACCAGCGTTTCTCAAACTGTGGGGTGCGCCTCCCTTAGAGGGCGTGGCAACTCTACGAGGGGGGCGCGAACACATTGAAAAGTAAAAAACAAAAGATTTAAAAAGTTATTAATTTACCGAAATTAGACAAACAAAATACATTTTAACGTAATAAAAAATAAAACCCACATTTACACTGATATACTATACTTATAAATGTATCAGTGCTACACAATGTATTTTATAATTAATTTAACAATGCTCATTTAAGAACAGGTTTATTAATTACCAGTGAACCCATGGGTTTCTCATATATATAATTAAAAACAAAAATTAACACTTACCTTGATAATTTGTATGGTTTTTAATTTTTCTCTTAACTGCTGATTAAAAGTTAAGTGATTCGCTTCCTAATGTCAACTGTTCTCCACGTAAGCGCGCGTATGTGATGTATTGGCAGGGGGGAGGAATAAAGAACAGCAAATAATCCGAAATAAATAAATTCTTAGCAAACACTGTCAAGGTCCTTTTATTGTATTACAAAGCCTTCGGAATAATTTTATGGATAGCACTTCATAGAAAAGATCATACTTCGGAAAGACGTATATATACGTCCGTGGAAATAAACGTTTTAGCTTAGTGAGACGTTTATAAACGCCGAGGGTGCCTAAGAAGTTAAAGTCGTTTCGCATTTTTAGGGTCAAAGTATAGTATATAGTTATTGCATGAGGGGGGCACGATGAAAACTACCTACAAGATTTGTACCTATAAGATAGTACATATTACATATATATATATATATATATATATATATATATATATATATATATATATATATATATATATATATATAATGAAAATATAAAAAAGAGATAAAGCAAAAAACTAATGCTAAAAGAACTTGAATATACTAAAAAAAAAAAAAAAGAATAAAAATAAGTAAAACATGTCTTGAATAGAAAAGCAAAGTGATAATTAACAGATGGTAATATAAAATAGTAAAAAGTAAGATTATTTACAATAGCCAAAATTAGAATCTGTTAAGAATTCAGAATTAGGCTATAAGCTAAATTGCTTATAATAATGAAAAAACAAAAGTAATTCATAAAGTTCTTCTATATTTAAGCGCAATGCAGCCACAGATATATAAAAGTATATATCCTCCATAAATATGTATACACAGATAGCTATAGATTCTAATTATAACTATATATTCAAGATAAGAAATATCAGGCACAGTAGTACAATGACAATATATTTGATTTATGTATGTATATATAAATCAAATATGTTCAATGAGATGTAAAATAACCAGCTTTCTTTTACAAATAAAGTGGTTTTCAGCACATTAATACCATATAATTTTAGTACAAAGTGTATTTAGAGAGGAAAAATAAATTATCCTTGTTTCGGTTCTATGTTAATTAACTATTTATATAATATCAAAATAGAGTAATATAGTTTATTTTTTAAAAGTTCCATTAAGTGCTTGAACGAAAATTACCTTGTTTCACAAAAATTGATTTTTATATACATCATAAATAGCATGTTTCTGATTAGCAATGCTCACAAAATCACTGTATCATTAAAAAATAAATTTAACTTAAAAGAAAAACTATAACATTAAATATTGTAGTTTAATTTTACATTTAAATGAAACCCGATTCCTTTTTCAAATGTTTACGTATAACACACACACAAGTACAACAAATTAAATTTAAAACACAATGCATTTCTAAGCGTACCAAAAAAAATAAGCTATGAATACTTAAGAATTCCCTTAGCGTTGAGTAACTCATTATTGAAATAAAACGCGCAAAACGTATTTCGTTTTGAAAGTCGATCTATAATATATAAGCGCAACAACAATTTTCACGATAATTAGGATTCATTGTATCCAATTGAATAGGGATTTGAAAGGTAAAAAGAAATTGCATGACACGCGTTATTCAATTTAATCATTCATCTCATTCTAAAAAAGGCCCACAGAGGCTGTCACATTCTATTCAAATCCGAGAGGACAATAAGCTTTGAATGAGGTTCCTTTATTTGAACTTCAGGAATATGTGGGGACAGCATGAATATGACCTGAAGTAACACATATTTATACATACTCTTAATAAGAAATATATTCATTCAGTGTTGGCTTATTTCCCAAAATTCCAATTGAATCAACCTTTCAATGGGAAATGATTTGATAAAGGGAAAAAAATTATAGAGCTATGAAATGGTTCTGGAAAAAAAGGTATTTCGTAGCAGAGAATATTTCATTTTTCTTTTATTACCTTCTTCTTTCGCTTATTCTTTCTTTTTTGGCCAAATTCTGTGACGGCAAATCAAATTATTCATTAATCAGCACCGACTTTCTCCTGTACTTTTTTTTTCTCTTTATTATTTTATAAACGCCAGCAATATCTTTCCTGACATTTTGAAAGTGTAGGATTTTTTAAAGAAGTAAGAATTTCATTTCAAGTGTAAGCAGATACATAGATCTTAACTGGGTTTATAAGCATTCATATCACATTTCAAATTTAAAGAAGTTATGTAAATAAGAAAACTCTGTTAAAGCTATGTATTTCGTCTTGTGAACTTTTTTTCTCTCTATGAACATGTAATAAACAGAATTAAATAAAAAATATACCTTTCGAGATCATATATTTATAATTCAAACCAAAGAATACATCATGGAACCCTGATGGCAGAATTGGAGGAAGAAAGGAAGTGCCCACCACAAAATTCCTTGTATGAAACGATGAAGGCTTTTCTAAATTAAATGCATATGGGTTTCTCCATAGTGTGGGATCCAAGTTTGGAAAAGTATTACGTTAAGTAAAATCTCAATAGCTTCATCGAGTTATTGAATTACATAAAAGTACTATATTGTATTATTTTATGATGAATATTGCAAATAATACGTTTGCTAGCAATCAATTACAGAATCCTGTATTATATGATGTAATTCTTCGTGAATTGGAATTAAACCAAATTACATTAAAGTAACCAATTCCTGCTCATTTCATAATGTTGTTTAATCCTAAAATATCAAGTAAACTTGAGTCGTTCATAATAAAAGATAACTGAAATAAACCTGTGGACATCCAAAACACTGCTTGCCATTCTCAAAATTTTCACGGTGAAAGACGCATCCGGTAGGTGGGAAATTTGCATATTACATAGACATACAAATCATATACGCTTGTGGTGTAAAACGCAAGTGGGACAGAAGCAAGGAAGGGAAAGGAATACAGAAAGCTTGAAACTCTGGTATTCTGTTTCATAAATAATTTTTTCATCAGAACATTCAATATGCACTGTCGAAGAATACGAAAATAAGTTGAAAATATTTATGGGTTTGAAATAAGAATAGTTGGGACTTGCAGACGCAGCAGATTATTTTTCTGAGAAATTAAAGTTTGTGTTGACCATCAAGCTCTTGTGTTGTGAGTATAGAATTGGTAAAAGATGGATCGAAAAAGATTGCAACTGACTAGTCACATCAAGGAATATAAGAATAAGCATGTTGTGCACATGATGAAATCGGATCGCATTACAAAATCCAGTACCAACACAGTACAAGAATTACAGCCTGTAGCATAACAATCTTGGTCAGCCTATACGATTCTATGTCGTCTGTAGCAAATGATAATTTCAGCTAGATGTTCATTGCTGTGATTGTCTATGACTGCGCACTATAGGAATATGCAAGCGAAAAAGGACATTGAATGCCAAATATGAACAAACAAATGGCACGAATGATCATAACCTTCATGTTTCTGCCTACAACGCCGCAAAAAAATCGTATACAAATCTTGAGGCATCGTAAAAAGAGATACGCATGGTAATCTGATCCTTCATCCGGCGTTATGGCTTTGGATACCTATGACCTATACTTCCACAATTCCTAATATGTCATTTTGGTACACTTAAAAAAATCACCACTATGTATCCGAAGTTTCAAAATTAGTTGTTTTCCCTTCACTTCAAGGCATGTGGCCAATTTTGAACTTGCCAATGAGATATCACACGTGGTGATAATTTTACAGCAGTTTAATGCTTATTAGGTTGTACAGCCACGTTGGTTCGTTAATTGTTCTTGTCCTGTCGCTAATCGAACACATACAGTAGATGAATTGCAAATGATTGCCCTAACTCCCTTTTTACAAAAAATGAACGTTGACAACAGCGCACACTGATGCCTCCTTTAAACACATCCATTTTGATTCTTTCAGTGGCTTGCCGTAATGCCATGGTTAATGATTGTCATAGCGAAATTGCACAAAATATTGATTTTTTCATGTTTTATTAGTTATACAGAGCTGTTATATCAATGATTTTATTTTGAAATTTTATTTTATTCGTCCAATAACTTAAGCTTTAATATACCTTGTTCTTCTCTCACGGGTGCTGCATTTTAGATTACTCAGATTGTATTTCAAGATGTTATCAAAAAATCTCGTATGCATGGAATAACATTTCCAAAATTATGATAATAGCTAACGTCCCTGTGTGAGTGGTGTATCCTGCAATTAAAAGGTACATTTTTCTTTTTAATTTGTGTTTATGAGTCATTTGTAATTCAATGAACCATTTCCAAAAAAGTTGAATATACTGCAAGAAAGGTACATACCATAAAATCCGGTGTATATATTACACGCACCTGTACTTTCAAGATTATTTTTTTAATTTTTAGGCATATTCACCCTTATTTTACGAACTCTGAAATATTAGTATACTTTGCTCTTACGTTTTGAAGTCATTTGTTCAAGGTATTTTCCCAAACTTTGGAGAAAACAGTTTTTTTTCTAGAACTACAACTCTTTTAGGTCATAAGCTAAGTCATTTCTTTTAAATAAACATTATTTCGATACATGTAGAGGTAAAATTTTATTGTACGCTAATCTATTTTGTTATTTTTAAAGCTATCGTTTTTATACCCAGTGTATAAGTTTCGATCTAATTTTTTGTGTTGAAATTGCGCGTTATACGTCGCATTTTACGGTGTTTTAGTATTAATTCATTTACCTTCGCACAGCTAACTTACATTTTTATAAGAATAAAGAAAAATGGCATCAAGAATACTCCACAATGTGCGGTTATTCAAATATATATAATTTATAACTTTAATTATAAATTCCTCCGAGAGAAATGCATTGTTCGATCGTCTTTATTTTTAATATTTTAGGTCTAATTCACGGTAAATTTGGAATGAAAAAGAAACTAGAATATTAAAACAATATGTTTCATTCGACGTAATTCCAATTACATATTAGAAACACCACAAATAATGGCTTAGGATACTACATGTTTAATTATTCTCATGGCTTATTCATTCCTAGTCTATATGTTGATCCATTTCAGGTTTTTATTTCTATTATTAATGCGAGACAATGCTGGATTTCTTTGTCGTTTTTTATAGCACGTGAATATTGATGCCGTTAACCTAGATTTGCCTTGTTGAACGATGAGCCAACCTTAGTAATTAAAGATGCTTAGAATATCCAGGCATTTTTGCTTATTCTTTTTGAACGAATGTTGCATGCCTATCTCGCTGCAATTATAATGAAAGGAATTTTATTCCTTATCCGCTTTTTTTAACAGAATCATCTAGAGGCTTGCAAGTGCACGCTACAAAGAATCTTATCCTCATTATCTAAATCCAGCCTCTCACGGAGGGCTAGAGATATGTATTTGCATACTGGATGAAAATAACACCGCCTACTGTGCAAGTGAAGTACTTGTTTTGCGACTCCCCACTGGAAAAATCTCATATTCGCCAGATGCTCCTAAATTGTTTGGTTAAACGTAATCTTTGAAGTTGCTTAGGTAAAACTATTTACTGTAAAATGTATATGCGATCCAACTAATCAGTATTATTCATGATTTTGTAAAACTTAATCGAACCCGTGTAAGAAAAAATAAAAAAAAAATCTCTCTCATTTCCGTCTTAAAAGAATTTAATTTATGATGTATTTATATGGTTGATTTTCTCAATTTACCCTGAAAACTTATTAGGAACAGTATCCTAATTTATTTTCATGTTCTTTAAAAACTTTTACTTTCAATTAATACTTACACGCATGCGTGTGTGTGTGCGTGCGTGCGAGTAAATCGATCAGTAACTATTATTAACAAGCCCAATGATTATCCTAAGAATAATAACTGAATTTAACATTCTAATTTCTTAATTAATTAATTTTGATCACCTTCAGTATTTATGTCAGAGAAACAAAAAATTATCTTAAGAAATTTTATCCATCAAATATTAATTATTTCACAGCATTTTAAATGCAATTTACCCCATACTATCTTTAACTGTTTAAAAATTATCATTATAAGACTTCATATGATAAAAATATTTTTTTAGGAAGAGGGGGATAATTTTCTTCATTATTTAGATTTATTTTAAATGAACTCATCTCAAAATCCCAAATGTAAAGGAGAAATCATATTTTATCTTTCTAAAGAATCATTTAAATTTATATAAAAAAAGTTTACTTTCTTAAATTTCCTTCTTTTGATAAAATTTATTTAACATAGTATGAGAGAAAAGCATTGAATCTCATGTATTTCTTAAATTTAAATTAATGGTTCAGAAAACTGGATCGACATATCAATTAAGATTATATTCCCACCTCTCTAGCGTGGCAACCAACAAATGCATTCAATACATGGGATTTGATTCAACTGGAGGCTCTCGCTTGGAGTTAAGAAATAGACGGATATAAAAAATTGAGTCTTACAATTTTTTAGAAATGTGATGGAAGAAGAATTGTTAGCTCATGTATATATATATATATATATATATATATATATATATATATTTTATCGTGATTTGAAATGAACATATGTTAGTACAGTTATAAACAAGGTTAACCCGGTACTCCTCACGCGAAAAAAAAATGAATGGAATTTCACGCGCAGGATATCTCATACCAAGGGTGTTTACATTCTGATTTTACCATCAAGTTTGTATTCAAAGGGGGAAAAGGAAGAAAGGTAGAAAATACAATTTGATTATTACGCTTTTCAAACGTTTTTCTGTTCTTTTTATTTAAGCATTCAGTAAATTGTTTCTACACTCCTTTAGTCTTCGTCACGAGTGAGTGTAATGTTTTAAGTGGATCTTATTTTTTTTTAATTACGTAGAAGTACTGCTTGGTGTGTGTGTGTGTGTTGGTTTCTACATTCTTTGCAGTTTTTGTATATGGAAATCAAAAAATCTTCTGGTTCGATGTTTAGTACGTGGTTTCTGAGTAGTTAACAAAATAATTTGCGCATTTAGCTTAACAACATTCAACAAATCAAAAAATATTGTCATAGGCTAACGATTACATTTTATAGTCATTGAGAATATGATGTGGTCATTTCATCAACAACCATCATTGCTCCCTCACTCAAATGAAGGAAATTATTATTTCAGATTTCAACCGAACCCGATGGGTATGGTACTGCAGATGAATCCACTGCTTCACCACTATGTATTGTTGAAAGTAAAAGAGAATTCCAATTTGTCTTGGGTGTATATGAAGCAATTGCTGTACCTTTTTAAAACTAAACATATAGGAGTAAACTTCTCTATTCTTTAAATTAAAAAATGTGGAATTTCGTTTTTATTTTCTCTTATTTTTCCATCAATAGTTATTTTCTTTTTCAAAAGTTCATCTAAATGTGGAAAAGATATGTACTAGTGGTATCCTTTAAAATCACGTTCTTCCCAAAACTTTCTTTCTGTGTCTCTACATATAAAGCATTTATTTTCAACAGTGTCTCCGTCTTCTGAGTCTGAATCTATTTCAGTACAGGAATCCTACTTGCTATTATATTATTCATCATCTCATTGTTCCTCCTCATCAGCACACAATGGCATTCTTCCTCCGAAAATACTGTTATACTACATCTATTAAATACTGTAAATTACTTAAATATCTCATTTCTTCATCATAACTACAATAATGCGCCATAACATAAGAAAGATTTTAAAGCGTGATCAAGCATTCAGAAGTGTAACGGCGATTCACGTGCAGTGTATGACATACCTGAAAAGGCTGTCTCCCAAAATATTTATTTAAAATTCGCCTACAAGCTAAGACCCCTTTAAAGGATATGACCTTAAAGTCAGCTACGCGAGAGACTATCAGTTTTCCAAAAAAAGGTTTAGAAGGAGACTTGAAAAAAGTTAGGCGCTGGGTATGAAGTACCCTGTGTGAGAAGTTCCGGGTTAATGATTAAAATTGATTTCTAGAACTAAAAATCATCTACCTACTAAAATTAGGTCAATTAAAACAAAATAATGCCTATGATTTCCTATTGATTGTTTATTAACGTGGCATAATAAAGCTAAACGAGAGCTATTGGAGACGAAACTCGTAATTTTACTCTACAGTCTATTGACGTGGATGGCACCTGAGAAACTAACCCATCTCCCTAATTTCAGACAACGTTAAGAGAAGGACTTTGAACTTTGACTGATTTTAAATGACATTGATCGTTCATACGATGTATCTTTAAATCAAATCTTTATACACGACGTATCAAAAATTTAAATCAACTTCTTGATAGAAACAACGACGACCATAAGTTCACGACTATGACTATTCGTCTAGCGTCACTTCTAATTTCCTAACCAAAAGACAATAATTATTAACAGTATATTATATAATTTCTAAAAGAAATTCAATTTGCATAAAATTAATTTTAAATTTACTCGAATAAAAAAATGCCTCAATACTTTAAAATTCGTGCAGATAACGGACGACTTAAATATTTACAAAAACTAAATTCTAATTTGAAAATTTTTAAGTGTCTGCAGAAATGTTGAATTCGAATACTCATAAATGACATTTGACAGTAGAAATATTACAAAAGAAGGACGTATATATATATATTTTTAATTTCCTCTAATTTTATTTTGCCATTTTTTTTATTTATGTCGTTTGTATTTTATTTCAAATAAAACGTTGTCCTAAAAAAAGAATATATTTTTCAGTCTGTTTAGTCAAAAAATGCACCATTTCGTTTTCTTATTATTCTTTCTACACACACACAAACAATCCATTTTAAAAAAAGAAAAACTATTTATGATTTACCCTGACAACTTACAATCATAGATCCTCTAAGCATCATTAGCCGTTTAAGTAATGAGTATTACTTAAGTGACTTTTTTCTTTAAAAATAACGTGATAGTAATTACTCTAACCTATTATTAACGTGATTACAGATCATTTACGCTAAATATTTCTGTTCTGAAGAAATATGAGGAAGTGGTAATTATTGTAAGAACTCGTTTTAAACTGTGAAAAAAAAAGATTACGAAAACACCTTATTGTATACCTTAAAAAATTAGAGATATGTTCCATCATTATCTTGAATCATTCGAAACAAAAATAAGAGTTAGAAAAATTGTATTAAAATCGATTTTGATATCAATAAAAATGTGTTGCTTCGTAAATTATCTTTAAGAGTCTGAAAGAAATTTTCATAAAAACTTAAAATAGACTTGTTTTCAAAAATTAGGATTCCTTTTACTTTATAGAAAAGCAATAAAACTATGTGTTTTTATAACTACAGTCTACTCTCGCTAATTCAAACCTTCGATAACACGAACCTTCGCTAATTCGAAGTATATGCTCAGTCCCTAAAAAAACTCTTGATATTTCGAACTAAAACATTACGTTTTGGTACACTCAATATTTTGAAGTAAAACCTGTGGCTGGGGCCACACTACAAAACGCGATACATATATATAGTTCGAAGTTATCTTATAAAACTCTCGACAATACGAACATGCACTATCATGTACCTTTAGTAAACAGGTCGGGGCTTGCAAGTTTTCTGTTGTAATATCTTTGCGTATCTCCCCTGAATCGTAGGCCCTTTCATGACCATCTGTCTTCAACACTTTAGAATTTACCTGTTTTTCAGGAGAAAAGACACTTTTATCGCTTTCTTTCTTCAAGGGGCGCTGCCTTTGTTGTCAGCCATCCATATCTTTCGTTTAACACGTGACCTTGCTACACGTGCGTTCAGAAAGGATGGTCCGCTATTGTAAAAAAAGAGATGCGTGGGATTGTGTATTTTGCGTCGGAAAAATATGACGATTTATGACTCATATGTGTGACTTATAGCATATGGCACCAAATATGGCATGGGCTGGACTAGACCTTGCCTTGAAGAACCAATGGTGTTGAAGACAGTGCCTGAGGGAACCGGGTGGGAAACAATTTTATTTCCAATAAGGAGTGATAGCGATTAAGAGGACGTGAATGAGTCCTGCTCCTTAGGTTAAGGAAGATGGAGTGGAAAATGAAAGGAGAGGAGAGCAATAAAAAAAGAAGAAAAAACTGGTCAAATTTGGGTGGACTGATTATGCCAGAGAAGTCTGCCCAACGTCGTCGATACTACGCTTAAAAACTGTGCACCTGCCTAACATCGCAGAAGTGCCGCAACACGACGTGGCATGGAATCAATTAAGAGTAGTTGCTACCCTCAACACCAACAATGTTAAATTGAGCCATATTAGGAACCTGTTCCTCAGAGAGAAACTGTTAAATATAAAAACTTAAAATTTTGTCTGTATATTATTTAGGTTTTTTTTATTTAAATAAGGGTAAAATGTTTCAAATATATATTGTTTACTTTTTTCCAAAAAATTCATCGTAAAAGTATCGCTATGAAATTTGTGAAAAATTGTCATTTTTTTACGATAACTGCTTTTAAGCAAAAATATTTGGGGAAAATCTCCAAAAAAGTAGATATATTATATATAGTTACATAATATTTATGAGCAGTAAAAATTGCAAGTACTTTCATTCAGCATTTTCTGTGAAAAATATACACGCAGTTTGAAAACAACAATTTTGAGAAAATTGTATTTTTAGTGTAAAAAGGCACTTCATCACAAAAATAATGAATTACAACATGTATTTGTCCTTTTTTATTAAACATTAGTATCTTCTTAATTTTTAAGCATAAAATAGGAAACAAAAAATTCTTAAAATGTTCAAAAAATACATATATAGTATTTTTCAGTTTTTGTTCAAAGAGGGTTTTTTCAGCAAATTGCTTCAATTTTCACAAATTATGTAACAATCTGTGAAGAATTTTTAAATTCGATGCATTACAAATATCAAATTTGACCTTTTAACATCATAAATATAATGTAAACATGTATAAATATGTAAAAGTCATGATTTGGGAACATGTGATTTTACGATGTTAGAAAAATTTATTTATGGATTTGAATGTTCACATGCAAACAGGGTTTCTAAAAGTTTCAAAAATCAAAATTTTCTCTAAAATGTACAAGAGATTTCTAAAAAAGTCAAAAATAAAACTGTTTTTATGTTTTTAAATATGAAATTTGTGTATTTTTATGCATGTAACAAGCTTCTCGCAACGACAAAAAGAGGCCGCGGTAGCCGAGTGGTATAGGTATCGGACTGTGGCTTGCTTTGTCACAGGTTCGAGCCCAGTACCACTAAAGACCCGCCGTGTAGGGCAGCGATGCACGTTAAATCTGTCGAGAGCTGAAACGTCCTCCCGTTGGTGTGGTGTGGTAGTTAGGAGAGGGGGTGCCAGCTCAGGTGTCGTCCACGTCACTTGACCATGGTTCAAAATTACGTGGTCCGTCGCCAAAAGCCCTCGTGTAGCTGAACAGTGCGACGTTAATATTCAATCAATCAATCAATCAAGCAACGACAAAAAGCATTACACAGCTTAGTTGTTGTTAGTTACTTATTATTGAAAAACTTTTGAATATTAAAGCTTAAAAACTTGTCTGAACAATAAATAAACATTAATAATTCCAATTAGGTGAAATATTTAAAATTAATTGTTTAGTTTTATCAAAAACATGTAACATAAAAATATCACTATGAAATATTTAAAAAATGACATTTTTTGACACGATATATGGACTCCAGTCAAATATTTTGGGAAAATCCCCAAGAAACACACATGGATATATATAGTTACATATTAATAACACGAGGGGAAAATTTTCATTACATTCATACATTATATTCTGAGAAAAAACATGAATACAGTTTTAAAAACATCATTTTTGAGAAAATTGAATTTTCACTATAAAGTGCCACTTTGTCACAAAAATAATGAATTACAACATGTATTTGTCCAATTTTATTGAACATTAGAATCTTTGCAATTTATTTTGCACAAAATAGTAAGTAAAAAAAGTCTTAAATTGCCCAGAATAGCAATTTTCAGTTATTTTTAACGAGCTAATTTCTAGTATTACATCAATTTTCTCAATTCGGTATCAATTTTTGAAGAATAAGTAGCTTTCATGCTTTACAGATATCAAATTTGAACACAAAGCAACATAAATATAATGTGAAAATGTATCAACATGGTTTTGTATGAATTTGAGATGGTATTTAGATATACCTGATTATACGACATTTTGAAAGTTTTCGCTGGGATTTTGTAAAGTTATCATTAGGTTTGTTGTTGCAAACATTTTCTGTGGTTTAAACTTCAAAAATTACTCTAAACTGGACAAATGTTTTCTAAAACAGCCAAAATAAAACTATTTTTATGTTTTTAAACATGAAATTTATATATTTTTATGTATGTAACAAGCTTCTCGCAAAGGCAACAAACATCACACTTGATTTATCATCTCATACCTTTATCTCAGAAACTATTAAACATATGAAATCAAGACTTTGACTATATGATTTAATTATACATTTATATTTATACTGAAGTGAAATTTTTTATAAATATATTATTTAAATTTTTTCAAAACCAACTTTTGGTTGAGCGAGCAAATATGATTATTATGAATTTATCGAAAATTGTCATTTTTTGTTATGATTTCTGCTTAAGAATATTTCAAAAATGTCACTTCAGTATACACAATTGCATTTAAGAAACAGAGTACATTTATACAATTAAAAAAAAAACATTTAGAGAACAATTTTTATAAAAAATCTTACCTTGTAAAAGTATTATCCTATTTATTTTCTATCACAAATTATCATCATTATGCTTTATTCAGTTATAAAATTAAGATTCTTTACGTATGTATTTCTCACCTGGTCACAATCAAATAACCTAATTTTTTTTTTCATTTTACATTTTACTTAAACACGCGAAGATTTAGTAATCAGTAATAATAACTAATTAAAAATGAATTTAAACTAAAGAAAAGCCCTAAATTTCAGTAAAAAATGCCTACATTTTAAGTATAACATTTACTAAAACCCACATGAAAATCTGAAATTGCCTCCAAAGGGTTTTAGCAAATCTAATAGTTGCAGTTATACAATTATCTAAAGTTAATTTGGGTATTAAAAATAATCGAGGCTTTGCAACTTTTCCCCAGTTTTAAAAAGGCAATGATTACATTCTGTTTGTCAAAATTTGCGTGTTAAATCAACTGATTATTTTTTTAAAAATCATTTTAAAACACTTCTAATTCATATAATGGCTTCTATTTATATCATTGGAAAGGCCTTGATTTGTAAATTTCAGAAAAATCAAAAACTCAAAATCGATTTTTAAAAGGAGTTTACCCTAGAGGTAATAATACCCTAGAGGCTGGAGGTAATTGACTCCATAAATCCTACAGGGATGTCCATAAGAGAGATTTTAGAAATATCAAAAACTCAAACTCGATTTTTAAAAGGTTGTTACCCTAGAGGTAATAATACCCTAGAGGCTGGAGGAAATTGACTCCATGAGTCCTACAGGGCTGTCCATAAATCAGTAGACGTAAGAGTGGGTGGAAATCTCTCTTGAAAAGCACGTTGCAAGGCATCCTAGAAATGTTCAATAATGTTCATGTCTGGGTATTTTTTTGGCTAGCGGAAGTACCTCAATTCAGAAGAGTGCTCCTGAAGCCATTCTGTAGCAATTCTGGACGTGTGGGGTGTCGCATTGTCCTGCTTAAATTACCCAAGTTCGTCGGAATGCACAATGGATATGAATGGGTGCACTTGATTAGACAGGATGCTTACGTACCTGTTACCTGTCAGAGTCATATCTAGTCGTATCAGGGGTCCCATATCACGCCAAGTACACATTCCCCATACAATCACAGAGCATCTGCCATCTTGAACAGTCTCCTGTTGACATGTAGAGTCCTTGGATTCATGAGGCTGTCTCCATACCCCTACATGACCATCAGCTCGATTTAATTAGAAATGAGACTCGTCAGACCAGGCAACGTGTTTCCAGTCCTCAACAGTCCAATGCCGCAAACCATTTTTTCCGGCCGCAGCGATGTCGCAGATTCGATGTTATACCAGGTTCCCGATATTCGCGGTACACTCGTGAAATGGCCGTAAGTGAAAATCCAAATTTCATAGCTACCTCGGAGATGCTATTTCCCATCTCTTGTGCGCCGGCTATAACACACATCGTTCAAACTCACTTAAATCTTGATAACATGTCATTGTAGCAGCAGTAACCTATCTAACAACTGCGCCAGACACTTGTTGTCTTATATAGGCTTTTAAGACTACAGCGCCATACTCTGATTGGTTCCATATCTCTTTATTTACATGCGCATGTCTGTACCAGTTTTTTTTGGCTCTCCAGTGTAATAAGCATACTCCGTAGTTGAGTATGGAACTGTGAATACGCCTTATGTTAATTTTAGATTCTAAATTTTAAATTAATAATATTATTTTACTAAAGTTGGGTACTTCATGTTCGATACCTGTTAATTTGGATAAACTTTGGGCCACTACTTTACATCCTACCTCAGGGTCACATTACCACACGAAGGGAATGTCATGTCTCCTTTTAAAAAGTACAAATTCTTTACAATTTATGTAAAGCAGCGTTTCTCAAACTGTGGGGCACGCCTCTATAGGGGAGCGTGATAACCCTTCAAGGGGAGGGGGGCAACCATATCGAAAATTAAAGGTTTAAAAAAATTAATTTACCGGAATGAAGTAAACAAAATACTTTCTGGCATAATAGAAAACACACATTTACACTGATATAATTTATGTATTTCATCAAAAATAAAAGCTTTCACTTCGATACGCTCATTTGCTATCTGGTTCCATAACTAAATATAAAAACACAACACTTTGTTTGATTTGCGGTAATTTCACAATGTGAGTTTTTTTTTATTACGTGTTCTTTTTTAACGTAAAATACTATTTCAGAGGAGAAAAAATAAAACCCAGACCCAGAGAAACATTCTAGGAAGAAAAAAACTCATTTGTTTGACCTTCGAGCTTACTGGTATGGTTAGTTCGTTTCTTTTTTTTATGTCTTTATTTTTCATTTAGGTAAATTATAAATAATGCGCTTTTTCCCATGCGTAAGAGTTATACGATGCTTGGAAAAGCACAGAAAGCACTTTGAAGGATTATTTGGCCAAGATTTATTTTTATGAGTATTCTGAAACATATAAAACATGATGAAAAACGTTTTACACAATTCCTTTTTTAGAAACAAAATTAATATTTTTACATTGAATACTCATTTAATTTGGGAGCGGTCGCGCGGAGTGCAGAGACAAAGGACAGCAAAACTACAATAATTTCAACATAATGTCAGTTTTGCTTGCAAATATTATTCCTGTAATTTTAGGGGGTATGTGTCTGTGAATTGTGTCCTTTATTAAGGTCGCGTACCTTAAAAACATTTTAGTTCGTTTCTATTGGAATTTTTCTCAAACTAGCAAAGAAAAACAAAAAGTCCTTGAAAGTAGGTAAGTTTACTTGCTCTTAGTTAATTTATTCATTGGAATTCTGATTTTTATCGTGTACAATAAAAATAATTGTAAAAAAGCTTTAGGATGACTCAGCCATCCCCGCGTGACTATTAACATTAGTATCGAGTGCGCGTCTGCTCCCGGGTTAAAACGTTTTGAAGTCTTCTCGTTTTAAATATTAAAAATAACACAATTATTTTTCATTGGAATTTTACATTATTTTTCATTATTTAGCATTAATAATAAATGCTAATTCTGTGAGGATTAAAATTGCACAGTTTGTTTAAAACTATTTATAATATGAACATTCATTTAAAAAATAATTTTACATTTTTATATTCATTGCCGTGCTCTTCGTTTTACTCTCCTTACAATTCAGCTAGTGCCGACTGGGTGGCAACTTCCCAAAAAACTGCTGCTCTATATCTTCAGCTATATCATTAATTCGACGGGTGAAAGGGTCATTTGATGGAGATATGGACTGCAATTCTTAGGCAAAATTATCTCCAAATATAGTTTCTACAATCTCATTTGATGCAGAAAAAATAAACTCTTATCCAATTATGTGATGCTTTTTTACATCTAACTATTTTGTATGATACTTGGGTAAGAAGTAAGTAAAGCTTTTTCAAGCACTGATAGATTTTTTTAAGAAAATGTTTTTTGTTTTTCATATGATTTTAATTTTAATTCAAGTAACTCTCGAGGTTTGTTAATATATTCACCATGAAATATTTCTAAATGTCTTTTAAGTTTATTAGGATTCAAACTGTCTGCGGTCAATATATTTTTAAACAAATAACACAGGGGGTTGTCTTCTCCATTTATTTCACAGTAGCGGTAAATCCAAAGTTTAAGAATTCTTGAGAGTTTTTCCTTGATTTAATTTTCGTAACTATGCTCGTCTGTGCACTTGTTGATTCTTTATTATAGTCGAATGTTCGCTTAAAAATTTATCCATGGTTTTGTTTTAATCTACTGCCGTAAATACTTAATGCCGTGGGGATTACAACTAACGCGTGAAGTATAAAACATACATTCAAGATAGATTCTATAGCTGTAGAAGTATCGACTTAACCAAGACTGACTGGAATTGTATGAGTTACAGCATTTTTTTACACGTTTTGCGCAGACGTCGGATAGGTTGCTCAGACTCTTTCAGACCTTCGCGAGGATGCCAAATGTAACGGATAAGATAGAGAGCAACATAGACTAAACTATTTTTCTAATGACATTTATACTTTTAGAATTGGATGATGGAAGAAATAAATCTTTAAATAAATATCATTTTGCAATCTGTTAAAATTTTAAAATTATAGATAAGAAAAATAACATGAGATAATTATCCTCTTTCTTAAAAGTATTTTGCTTAAAATATATATATTACTTAAAAGTAACAAATACAGAATTTAATAGTTATCTTGTTAATTTGTACGGTTTATAATTAAGATCTTATTGTAGCTTTAGCGTCTCTAAAACGCATTATTATTGTATAACGGGGGCGTTAAAATTTGTGGTTGAAAATTGGGTCGCCAATAGTGAAAGTTTGAGAGAAGCGCTGATGTAAAGCAAAATGTGATAGAATCAGTAGAAAAAAGTGAGAGGAAGGTCGATGTATCCAAAGCATTTCAAATCCCATTGAGCTAGCTCTCCACTATTCTGAAGAAAAAATTGTTCGTTTCAAATTTAATAGCGTTAGAAAAAAAATTTCTCTTCGTGTATTTTGGGAGTTTTTTTCTACCCTCTTGGCAATTCGAACTCTTGATAATTCAAAGTTTTTCAATGGCCCTTCTAACTTCGAATTATCGAGAGAGTCGCCTGTATACGATATAATGGTCTGCACTTTTCGCAAAATTTCCGTTTACTTACATCAGAAGAGACTGTCTATACAATGCATCTTACCTAATATGTTGAAGTATTTTCATAAATTATTTTGTCATTCTTCACGTAATTCTCTTTTTTTTTTCTAAATATGTGATCAGTAATTAAGTTTTGCGACTATGGTTTTACTAACTGTTTATGTAGTTCGTGAGTAAAAGGCATTCAGCTCTGCAGCTCACATTTTAATTTAAAGGGTCATTCCAAATTGATATCATTAAGAAGAAAATGATTTTCTACTTATCTGCGAAGTTGAAGACCCTTTCCAGTTAATTTTTCAGTGAGGAGGGAGTTGATTTTTTTTATATATTGTTATCGCCTTTTAGGCCTGAGATAACACCTAAAATTAGAAAGGGAAACACACAATGTATTTGTTGTTTTCTCCGCAGTAACACTCTCATTGGGGAAAATTGGGTTTTACAGTAACGCTCATTCTCCAGCATGAACTTGGAATAAGATTATGGCAATACTAAAAGCTATGGACAGGGTTACCAGATTGACGACTTTATCATCCTAGGCGATAGATTTAGCGACAAATTTGGAAAATTATTAAACCGCCTAGGAATAAACGAGAACTCTGGATTCGACCCATCTAGAAATTTCCATGAGGTTATATAAAGGTCGATAGAACTCACACAGAAATTAGTCAATCGAGTTCAAAATCTGTGCTTGATCTTTGATAAGACATAGATACTTCATCCTGCTCGAGTTCCTGTTAATTGAACAGTTCTAGAGAGCGGTTTCTGGACGCTGTTAAGCTTAGTTATAACAAGTGCGTTTTTTCATTACTGTAAATAATTTGTTTTAATATTTCTTTGTGTATGTACAAGGTATTCATGTAGTCGTTTCTTTCTTCCTTGAGCATTTTAAATTTGTTATTATCAAATTGATTGGAGATGGTTTTTCATCCACGCAAATTTGTAACAACATATATTCATTTTATATTTCAGTGAAATAAATGAAATGATCTGTATGAGTTCCACGAGTTTTGGAGTCAATTTACGTATATGCAGACTCCCTAAACAAAGAGACCTTACAGTATATTTCAGTTGTTTCTTGCGTGGAACTATTTCGTATTACTTATTCCTGTCTTATTTATTTTACTTGTCGATTTGAATTACATTTAAAAATCGGTTAAATGCTTAAAGTTATTTTTTAATAAAAATATTATTCGTATCTATTAGGTTATCAAATACCAATACACAATGCTGATATTCAACATCCTCAGAAAAATTAAGGGCAGTCAAGGTAATTTTATACAACTTTTGACTTTTAACTGGTATTAGATCAGAAGTATTACAATTTATAGCAGAGTAACAAATTACTATTCGCCCAGCCAGTATGGTGGCTATGGCCCTCGGCTTGTAACCGAGTGGGTTCCAATCCCGAGTAAGACTTGGTTGTATCTTCTTCGGGAACGAAGTCGGTCTTTCGCGTCAAATGGATTCCCGTCTCGAAAGGAACAGCAGCGCACCTCTTCTTGTTATATGCTGGGATCATCGTTTGTAATAAAATCTGTATTCTTTTGTGGTTGTGTTATATGTGTTTGTTCATCTATCTCACGTCTTTCGTATGTATCCCAGTAGTAAACACACAACAACAACAAAATACTAAGCCATCTCCGTTATTTTATTTCTGATGATATTTCAAAAATATTTCATTAAGAATAGTAGCTAATTAATTTAAAACCAGGGAATAATTTTAAATTCCTGTCATTCTGATAATTAGGTTTCTTAAGCTTTAAAGGAAAGAGAAATCATTGATAAAAAATATCATTAAGAAAATTCCAAAAAAGTGCGTTATTTTTTTCTTAAGAAACATCTTCAGAATTAAATCAATCGGAATAACCTCCTGTCACAATGTTGCTGAAAATCAATTTCGATTGAACTACCTGAAACTTTTGAAGCATCTATAAGTGATGCTCTAAACAAAACTAGTTAAGAAACTCAGTGAAGAAAATTACTAATTACTTTCTTTGAGTATCTTTAGGTTCTTTATGGTTCCTTATTACCTTACGTTATATTAAAACTTATTCGAATAAATTTCACTGATTTAAATTAATTTTGTAAATATTCAGTCTGTACACTTTTTTATTTGTTGGGTATGCAACTGTATGAACTAAAATATCAGCTAAAAGGATAATGGTTTGATTAATATTTATGTAAAATTCTTATCATACAACAACACTGTTTCACTAAATTTAACATTTTGAAGGAGTATCATAAAATTGATAATTCAGATTAAAAAACCATTTTGATTGGGAACAATAATTTCGTGAATCATTTATTTAAAAACATCCTTTTTTTATAATGCTGCACCTTTAGTTATTTAATACATTGATAAAATCATGTTAACTATAAGACATATAAAAATAAAATAAGCAAAATTAATTGAAAAACGGAAAGGATATTTTTCATCATTTAATGAAACATCGGAGAGTTATTTAAAAAACTATCTTTCGGAGAGTTAATGTCGCGGATACATATAGAATGTTTATCCATTCCCTGAATTTTACTTCATTTTATTTATTAATTTATATTTAATTGTAATCATTCTAAATATATTTTCATATATTTCATAAATATTTTATTTAATAAATAAACATATTCCCGTTTATGGTAAAAAGTCTCTATGTGTGTAACGGAAAAAAAATTGATTCTTAATTCCGAAAGTACTTCATTTGTTAAAAAAAACTTGTTCCCCGTTGGATAAAAATTACATCATCATTAAAATAATAGTATTTTTCAGTAACAGTGCATAAGGTATCTTTCTCACACACTGGCATAGACATGTACATTATTAAAAAAATTTATTTTTTATCTAGCTGCAAATATCCAGACTAATTATTTTTATCTGTCATTTCTAAAATAAACTTGCTGTGAGATTTTGTGGTATTTCTTCGCTAATTATAAGTGTATCAATGGGGAAAAAGAATTAATTACATCCAGGGAATCCAGAAATAATTTTTTTTATCTTTCGATTCATTCGTCTTTTAGTTTTAATTAGAACAAAGTTTCATTTCGTGGCAAGATATATAAAAATTGTTCCACCAAAAAAAAGTATAATAAAAAAATGGATAATAAAAAGGAAGGAGTTTTTACAGTTCTATTTTAGAATGAGAGCGCAAAAAATTGAAAAGTTTTGCATGCATAAATAATAGATATTGTTGTTGTTGTTTTTAATTTCAGTATATTTATATCTTTGAAAAGTAATCATTTAATGCATCTTCCATGAAATAAATATTTATTCTTATTTTATTCTATTATATTTTTTTTATTTCTGCTAGATACAAGTTAAATTTTAGAGTGGGAAGAAAGAAAATAATTTTAAAAGCACATTTGAATAAATAAAAAGTTAACTGATGCATGATTATCATGGGTTGAAATGTTATTGAAGTTCAATAGAAACTGTTTTGAAATAGACAAAGGAAAATAAAGATTTAGATATAGTCGTCAAAAAAGGGACCCACTTGATAACTTCAACAACTCTCTCTCTTTTCACATACTGATTAAATTAATAGCACTGTAGTTGTGTGGCAAAATTTCGTTTAATACATTAATTAATTCACGCAATTGATATAGTTAATGAAGCAATAAAATGGAGTTTTATATAGTGACGAATTTCGAATTATTTAAGCAAATATAAAAATATAGTACAAATTGTTACGAAAAATTACAAAAATATATTAACAGTCTATCTGGCTATTTTTTCAGCCATAAAATATTTTTAGGAACGAGATTTACATGAGAAAAGGAATTTTACTTAGAAGGAATATGTTTATCACAACTCACTGTAGGCTATTGAAAGGCATTTGTATACCCTTAATTTACTTTTATCTCTCCCGACATGAAATTTCTAAAATATATTTCATAAATGCTAAAACATTCAACAGGCACAGGGAATTAGAAATATTTTCTATTCTAATAAGATGATGATGAAACTAAGAATTTTTACAAATTATTTTCGATGAAATCTATGAAAACAATCATCAGTACATAGTAAACACTAAAAAATTGTGAAATATGTTTGGTAATTCTATAGTATGTAAAATGAATTGTAAATCAGACAGATGAAGATGACTGATAAAGATATTATATTGATTAATTTGGTGGTAAGCATATTTACCACGGCCTGGTAAGGGGTTAAACACCCCGCGTTTCAAATTTCTCTTAAAAATCACTTGCATTTTCAAACATATACCTAAAACCTGATCTACATCCATATAATAGATAACTTCGTCGCAATGATTATTTTGTAAAACAACTATTTTATCTAATTTATTGGACATTAAGGTAATTATTTGACAATTTCAAGTAAGGTAATGATGGCAAATTTCGATGAGACTGAAGGTTGAAGAAAGATATTTTCTGTGTGTTAATTCTTTATCCCTTTTCTGCGCTTTTATATCCATTGCAATCACAGAACATTGACATAGTAGAACATGCAATATTAACCAAACTCGCGTATTAGTATAATTGCTGTTTGTAAAAAATGCAACACCATGAAGGAATCATCAGAATTAAATGAAATATAATTCAAAAACGACTTGTATTAGTACAAATAAATGATGAAACTTTTAAAGCAAAAAAATAATATTGAGTGTCCAAAATCAGTATTTGGTGTAGCCACCACGCGATGAAATAAGTGCTGCTGTAAGACGAGGCATGGAGTCGAACAGATTTTGAATGTCTGCTTGTGGAAGAGAATTCCATATTGCTTATATGCGCAGCAAAAATTCGTCTTTTGAACCTGCAGGACACGGATCACGAGTGAGACGCCAACCAACCAAAGCTACATATCTGGCGAATAAGCAGGCCAAGGAAGAAGTTGCATGTGTTTGGCTGAACAGAAGTCTGGAATAGTCTTTGAAAGATGTGGGCGTGCATTATCCTTCTGAAAGAAAGATCGAGGGATGCCTTGAAGGAAGGGTATGACTTCGGGCTAAAGCACTACACGGACGTACCTGTTGCTGTTGAGATTACCCTGAATTCATAGCAAATTGGATCGTCCTCGATACAAAATCGCACCCCAAACCCATAACTCCGGGTGCTAGGTCACTATGTTGTTCGATAACACACTCTGGTTCCACGGATAGCGTCTAACACGAATACGGCCATCATGGCCCAACAAATTAAAGCGTGATTCAACTGAAAATACAACTTGGTGCCAATCACCTTGCCAGACTATGTGCTCTGTGCAGA
Organism: Trichonephila clavipes; assembly: GCA_019973935.1. Taxonomy (NCBI): domain Eukaryota; kingdom Metazoa; phylum Arthropoda; class Arachnida; order Araneae; family Nephilidae; genus Trichonephila; species Trichonephila clavipes. The sequence goes on along the minus strand of BMAU01019528.1, from coordinate 1,249,773 downwards.
CGCAGCCGTCGGTGGTTTGGCGAGAGAGGGATCCTGTATAAAGGCACCCTTGCACGCAATCCACGGTGCAGCAGACGTCGACGAATTGACGAAACCGACATTAGTACACCTGTAGCAGTAGACCAACGTTCTGCCAACTGCCTGGAGGAAGCTGTACGGTCATTTACCACCATGCGGAGCAGGTATCGATCGTCCGCACGCTGACGTCACCTTCCGTCGTCCACTGCTTCCAAACTCGCGTCTCTGTGGAACGGTTCCACTGCACACGAGCTCCTATTGCGCAATCATCCTTCTCGCGAAGGCCGATAATTCTCCGCCGTTCAAACGTCGTAATTTGTTCGAATTTCTCCTTATTTTGTCGTGGAGGCATACTTAGGTCTCACTAAACATTCTCCATCAATAAATAATCATTAATTATTTTAACATCCCGCTGCAACCCTTTATTTGTACGCTTTCAGCATCATTTCAGAGTTTGCTGCGTACGCCACGCCTGTGCGGTGACCCTGAAACCTTATTATTTTACGTGACATCTTATGATTGATATTTGCTGCAAAGTTCATTTAATTTTAATGATTCAATCATGGTGTTGCAATTTTTACAAACAGCAGCGTAATTTAAGAGTATGGGTATTCAATATCACTAAACTAATAACGGGCAGAATGACGGAAGTTTACATTTAAAAGGCGTTTGATTAAAATCAAATTAGATGCGTTCATTAAAGTATCTTCAGAGTGAGTGGGAGTCATATTAACGTCGCACAATAAGGCAACACGGGGGCTACTGGTGACGGACATCGTAATTTTGAAACGAGGGCAACACCTGAAGAAAGCTAGCACCCCTCTCTTCTTACTACCACATCAACGGAAGGGCTGAGTCTCGACTAAGTTAACATGCATCGGTTTTTCTCTACACGACGGATCTTCAAAGGCACCAGGACTCGAATCAGCGACACTCCGGCTACGAGTTCGAGGCCATAACCACTTGGCTACTGCGACCACGATGAAGTTTCAGAAGTTAGGAAATTTAAAAATATCAAGTACGACATTGAAGGAGAGAGGAAGAAATAGGTATGTGAATATTTTGAGTGGTTAGATTTTCCTATGATATTTAAAATTATTTTTGTTACTTTTATGAAAAACTAATTAAGATATTTTCAATTGTTCATTTTTCAATTCATATTTGTTCTTTGTGTTTTAACCCAGTCTTTTTTGAATTTTTTTTAAACTTTCTCTTGAATCGCTACATGTTTTTATAATTTAATCATCCATAAATCAATTATATAAATGTGTTTTTTTTTATAGAAAACAACAAAGGTTTAGATAAGTTTCATGTTTTATATTTAAATAAGTGATCTTAGAATAATGTACAAAAACAGAATTACAATTAAAAACTAGAAATAAACTTAGATCCTTTTATTAGTATAAAAATAGGATAATTTACGGATAATAGAACTTTTTACGAAAGGAGATCATTTTGAAAAAATGTTATTCTAAGTTAATTTTTAGCCGAAAATACGTTACTAAGGAAACTTAACTTAAGGTTTCAGACTACGTTCGGAGCCCTGATTTTAAAAAAGCGCATAAATGGATAATTTTCATGTTTTGTGTCACTCGGATTAGAATACATGCATAAAATTGTTTTAAGGAGATTTTGACAAAAAAAACTTATTTAAATATAATATTTTGGCAAAAAATTAACTTAGAATAATCTTTTTTTCAAATGTTCTCCCTTTGTGAAAAAGGATTCTATTATAATATTTTTCCTGTATATAGCTCAGACCTCTCTACAGAGACTCAACTTGAAATTTTGAAAAATTCACATTATTTTCAGAGTTACCACCCATTGAAATAATTATTGGCATTTTTTTTCTTAAAATGGCTCCCCTCTGTTGTCGTAAAATATGAATAAACCCACTTCTAAGTTATATATTTCAAAAATTCTAGTTAAGCCTCTGTAGAGAGGTCTGAGTTATATACTGGAAAAATATTATTATAATAGAACCATTTTTTACAAAAGGAGAACATTTGGAAAAAGATTATTCTAAGTTAATTTTTGTCGAAATGTTATATTTAAATAAATTTTTTGTCAAAATGACCTTAAAACAATTTTATTCATATATTCTAATCTAAGTGACACTAAATATCATGAAAATTATCCATTTATGTGCTTTTCAAAATCATGGTTCTGAACGTAGTCGAATACCTTAATACCTTCAAATTTTCCCTGTGCATAAATCATAGAGAACATTCACTTCCCCGCGTAAGGAAATCACGAGCCCCAAAAGATCCTCTTCTTCTCTTTATTAAATGGAAGAGCATAGTTTTTTCCTTTCTGTGTTAATTTTAAATTATTGCTTCCTTCGGTCCATATTTTTTCCGTGGAGTTTTTCATTGCCCGCGAAGTTTTATTTATTTTCAAAGTTTAGATAGCAATCCATAAGAAAAATGTTTTTTTTTCGGATTTTTAAATGATTTATTTATAACAGAGTTTGAGCAGACATCTTCGAAAGATTTAAAATTTCATTTCGGGTTTTAGGATCTAATTTTGGAGTCATCATTTACTCTCGCTAATAAAAATAGTTCGATTGGCAATTTAAACCTTTCATTTTAAAAATAAAACTCGTAGTAAAGCGATTCAAACTTACCATAAACAGTTATATGCTTTTATAATTCGTCACAGTAATTTTGCATCGATATGTATATACACATTGGTTATGATTCAACTTTTCATACAAACATCAGCCTACAGCTGAAATTGCAGGGTGGGCGGGAATGGGTTAGTGAATTGCCACCAAATTTTGTATATGTGTTACTGCTAAAGAGCAGAAATCAGTTAATCTGCATATTAAGTTGGTAATATTCACAATAACTAAGGTGATCTGTTAAATTGCGTAAAATTGTCTCATTTCTCAAATTACCTACGCAATCTGCGAATTATCTAGATAATGGGCACATTACCTACCAGACACTCGTTAATCTGAACATTTTCTAACAGGTATTCATTAAAGTAAAATAAAATCTGTGGTGGAACAACAGCAAAGTTTCTGTGTGCTTAAATTAAATGTTGTTTGTTTATTTGGTTTTTTACATCTATGTATATAAAGAATCAAATTAAGACAATCGAACAATGAAAACAGTTGAGTCCATCATTACTCAATTAAAAACTACAATACAAAAATTCAAACGGCTTGCAAATCGAAATCTTTCTCTTCAACCTATTAGAATTCGGTGATCATTGGCGTAGGGTCTTAGTCAGCCATGTAATTTAGTGAACTATAATTTCTTTTATCATGATTGCGATTGCTATATCGTTATGTGCAGCTATTCTTTGTTATATTGGAACTTTTAACATTTAATTGGTTTCCAGAACATACTGACCGTCGTAATTAAATTAATGATAAATTGATTCACAAGGAGTCATTTATCGTGAACATTTACTGTGTCTGCCACTCTTTTTCTAATTGCTTAGGATAAATTATTCTGGTATGAGTCAACGTTCAATCAAAATTCCTTACAGTAAGGAAATGAAAGAAGCAAATTTTTGAACTTTAACGATATGGAAACATCTAATGTAAAGATTACATAATTAAAATGTGAAAAACTCTTGATTCTGCACTTAAACGAAGTAAGTCAATTAATCTGCATATTATCTAGGTAATCTACACATTAACTGTTTTCGAGTTTTAACGGTAATATATGGACTATATATATATATGTACAAGGTGTACTCAAGGTTCAATAGGCAGCGCTTTGCAAGTAAAAAGGTAATTTTTTTTTTAAATTATCCACGTGAAATGTATAAACAATTCTGAGCATTTATTGATTAGTTTTTGATATTCTTTCATCGACGTAAATAAAGGTAGGGAAAGTAATAACAGTGCACCTGTGCTAAATGAAAAAAATTCAGTTTGGAGAAACAAAAGTGTAGATTACATTCAAATTTCTGAAGTGGAGCAGCTAATAATCGTGTTCAGAATGATGTTATCAAAGTTTCTTAATATGAGAATCATCGTACATTTGTAAATGTTAATGGGTCTAAGTGCACTCAGAAAATCATAACTGATCAGGTGTGATATCGCACATCGAGTGTAGTGATTTCTTCAAATTGGCCGACGTCGCAACATCTCGACGATAAATTATATCCTTCAAATGACCCCATTATGAAAAATCACACGAAGTCGGATTCTTTTTTTCAGACCTCATGAACATCCCATGATTTGTTCTGTTTTGAATTTTGCTTCTAATAAATCTTCATCTGAATTGTTAAAATTATTGATGTATTTTATGTTGGTCATTTTCGTTAACAACTTTACTGTTTTTTCGTGCAAAACGTCACCTAATAGATATTTTGAACATTTTTTTTTTAAATTTCCTTGAGCACATATCGTGTATATTTAATTATTGAATTTGGTGGTAATCCGCTCTCTCGTCTTAGTTATAGAATGTCATTTCTAAAAAGAAATTCTTATAACCATCATGTATAAAAACTGATTCACGTGGGCATTTACAGTAACTTCACTTCATGGGGAAAGCCATCCTGCTCATGAATATTAAAAACTGTAAAACCATATCACATTAGTTTTAGGATTCAGTACATCAACCAGTATTTCTTCTCAAGAATCCATTGTTATGCCAGCATCTGAATCTGTATCAAAAGCATCATGAGATTGTTATGATATGTAGTTTATACCCATTGATCATCACCCATCCGGTATAATGGTTAGCAACGCTGACTGCTATACCGTAGGTCCTGGGTTCTAATTCCGGAGAATGCCTGGATGTTTGTAAATGTATAGTGCTTTTGCGGCATGGGGTACTCTAAATAGCTATCGAGCTGTAAATCCTCTCGTGATGTTGGTGGATGGGAAAGAGAGGTCAGAGGCCCTTGACTTCCCCTAGGGTGTTCCCCCTCAAAATTGGGAGGAACTGAGCGAAAACGTAATATCACCTGTATGGTGCTCAAAGCTACGGAAAGGACCGGCGTACATCTAGCACTTTGCTGCGATGAATTTCGTGGATCCCGATCTGACATCCTCAGACAGGTGGTATTAGTTACAACAACATATCCATTGATTAGGAAATTGGAGGACATTGCTTTTCAAATGAATTACTTTGTCCCACTATCAAGATGGTTTCACAACAAACGGTAATTAACTGTCTCATGAATCTTAATCAACAATTTGACTCGAAACTTGGTTCCAGTTTACTGTCATTAGAAATCCTACCATTCACTCTAAACTAAAACCATGTATTAGAATTGCCTCTACAATCCGCGATCAAATTCCTTAGATGAGATTGGATCGCTACTCTTATGCTACAAGCGATTGTTCTACAGCGGATGGGGTTCCCGCTGAGCGGCGTCTCAGTCTTACATCGTATTTATATTTCTTACACTCTTTAATGCAGTTCAATAGTTTAGCTCTTTTGTTAACAGTGCTAGTATACATATGAGGTTATTTTCTTTTTTTAAAAAGCAAAAGGTATCTCCAATTTTATTCAATATTCTTTTGTTTTCTTAGTCTGTACGGTGTATTTGTATTGGATTTCTTTACTACTTTTAATGTATTTACGAGACTGTTCGAAAAATGTATACTCTTTTTCCTCCTCTTATCTTTTATCATTTATTATTTTTATTTTTAGCTTTGTATGTTTGAAAACTATGCAATTACATATGCATCTCGTTAATTATCTTTAATTTGTAATATGAAAATTTACTGTGTGCTCTTGCAAAAAAATTTAACTAAGGTTTTTTAAATTAAAACTGAACGCGGGGTGGTTGTTTCACGGAGATTCGGTTCGCAGCTCTGAACCCTTTTCGGGTGAGCTTGGTTCACTAGAGGATTATGTCAATAGCCCTTTTGTTGATTCACATTTCGATGTAAATTTAAAATCATATCAAATCTTTAACCCTCCAAGCATTCCACACGGAAAATTCCGTCATTGTAAAGCTGCTTCGAAAATGCACTGCACGGGATTTTTGCCTTCAAGCAATATTCTCAAAAGCGGTTGAGCCGTACTTTTCTGAAATCCTTTCCCCCTTTTAAAGGTTTAACATCTTGAAAGACAATTAGGGACGGTGGAAGCCACACAGCAGGACACTGATAGGAAGTTTTATGGCTCGCAAGAAACCCTATGTTTTGACCCTGGAGCAATCGTAAAAAATCGGGGAAGAATTTCTTTAGACCCCAGGAAGTGTTTGTTTGTTAGCTTGTATTTTAAATTTTTGAAAAGTCCCAACGCATAAGTAAAATATGTTATAATTTCCTTTTGGTTTCATATTAATTTGAAACTGTAACAAGTTGGGGCATGTCAGGGCAATCTTCTATTTTATAATAGTTAGAAAAATTACCTTTTTAAGTATATTCTTTCGCTTCATTTTTCTTATCTTAATGCTTTCAGTTTTTGAAACATGATTATTTCATTATAAGATGCCAAAAAAATAATAAAACACCAAACACTTTAAAATTTGAAATCTTTTAAACTTTCCAACCACTAAAAATGAATAAATTTAAACTTCATCAAATCATTTGAAACATTTTCTTACACCTTGATAAAAATAATAACGAGAAGAAAAAAAAACTAATTAAGATCTATTAGTTTTTTTTTAGATTTCAAAGCCCAAGTGTTCAGGGAAGTTTACGTACAGTGCCTAGTTATATATTGTTAGAATACACCGAATTATATTTGAATTTTAAGTGCTTGAACTACAGTTTACATCAAAGACAACATGAATGAAGATTTTCCCACATTTTTCTTATAACTTGAATGTTTGAATAAATGGTAATCAAAAATATACGGAAACATTTACAGTAGATATTTATGCATATAAATAAACATAAAAATCAATTTTAAATTTGAGCTATTCAAAAACATTCGAATTATTATTCAAAAATATCTACTTATGCAAAATACCTCAACATTTATCTTTTTTTAAAGGCTATATATATAACTGAATAAGTAATTAAAATCTAAATCTTTTTTGAAATCTCGATCGTATAAAGCTAGAAATTTTATATTAAAAATTCCATTTGAAATTTCGAAAAAAAATGTATCGCGCAGTTAAAAATTATTTACCATAAGTTCTAGCAATTCTTTGGGTATAATATAAATTTCAAATTTTATTATATCGCTTTTTTGGTATTTTTAATATATTTCAAAAATTTCATACAATTCGGTTGAAAACTGCATGTTAAGAGCAAAAAATATACTCAAAAAATTGATGAAGATACAATAAAGTTTTACATAGAAGCAAAACGGAGAAGCTAAACCGTAGGAATGAAAAATTTTGAGTATATCTGAAGTAGTTTTCGAAATATTTATTTTAAAGTTCAGAAAATTTGTGTGCGTTATGTTATACTTAATATTAATTAAATGGGTAAAATAATATGTTAATAATAGTCATGTAATCGTTTGACGACACATTCATATACTAATAAAAATTATCATGGTCATTGATGCAAATGTCAAGAATTTTATGTAATTTTAAATTCAGACATTAAGATATTGATGTAGAAAATATAAAACGACCATCTAAAATACATGAAAAATGCAGTCTGCTATAAAATGATCTTGACAAACAAAATACGGCATTTTCACTTACTATGGCAGAGCCGGCTTAGTCAGGGGCGATCTGGGACACGCGGTTTTGATGAAAGCTGCTCTAGCTTTTAAAGTTCTCAGGGGGGGAAATGACATAAATTACAAATGCAAAAATAAGTCTTCTAATTTTCCATACATTTTTATAACAACGAATTGTGGAATTGGCTTCCAATACATTGTTATGTTTGACTATATCTAAGGTAACCAACCCTTCTTTAGATAGATTTGTACTACTTTTTCATAACCTCATTCCTTTTAAAATTAATTCCATCAGCCAAAATACACATTTTGCACACTCTTAAAAATTTATGTAAACTATAACGGTTAATTTTAATTTATGCAACTTGTGAAATGTTCATGATTAACCATTTCCGTCTAAACAGTTTACATGAAAAAAAAGTTTGGACTCCCGCATTCATTAGGGAATTATATAAGATTCCAACATTAAGTTTTATTTTTCACCGAATAGGGTCGAGTGGTAGTGTATCGTGCTTCCTCACCTCAGGTCTTGGGTTCAATTAACGGGCTGGGCAAGGTCGACTCTGCCTTTCATCCCCGCTACATTGGGTCGATAAATGAGTACCAAGCTTGCTTGGGGTCTTAAACACTGAAGGTCTCTCTTTAGACAGACCACCAAATCGGGACATCTGTTCGTGCACCTGAGCGCCCAATGGTCCCGTATATTGGATGGGCATAGTAGTTCCTGGCCCTCATGGATTGTTGTGCCACTGAGTTTGAATTTTAAGTTTGAGGTTTGCCTCACTTTGGGGATACCCCTTAGATAAACATGTATTTCCACTCATTTGTAATTAAACATTTTTCCTTCAATTACGTTTATTTCCGAAGGAACTTTGATTTTTCAAATGTATTTGCTTAATAACATGTATATTTGTGTATTATATTAAAATTTTGATCCATCCAAAATTACATGTTTTTTGTTCCTCTAAAAGCTTTTAGGATTTTAGAACTGATCTTACATTACATATGCGTTTTATACTAGTATATTTAAAAATGATAAAGACATTTCTATAACTGTGTGAGCTTTTATGCCTCGTTTGTAAATATGAAAAATTGCTTTCGCATACAGTTTTTAAAATGTACTGAAATATGTGGAGAAATAGTATATTTACATATTATGAATCTTTTTGACTTCAGTAAGATATATTTATATTTCAGTTTCTTTACAATTTGAAGAGAAGTTGTAAGCCATGTTGCGAGTAGTTTGATATTTAATATAAACCCATAGGCTGTTTAATAGTAAAGTGTTTTATTTTGATACCAGCACACACATTAAAATAAGACTAATTTGAAGTTATATGATCAGCTTCAGTGATATCTAAATTTTCAAAAATAGTCTACACGAACGAAAATATTCTTTCAAAACCACACACACCACATCTCATACTATGTCTTCCCTAAAGCAGGAAATAATTGTGTATACTCAAAAAATTTAATGCAGGATACATTTCCAAATGTTAAAATTGTTTTTAAAATTTGGTATGGATACATTGTGGAACTGTCGGTTAACTTCACTGAACAAAATTGTTTTAAGTGTACTGTTTCGAAAGACAAAGTTAATTGGGGAGAATATTTTCTCACAATAGAATTTGTAATGACTGAATTGTGTGAAATTGTAGTTAAAGATGTGTGACATGTTTCCTTGTAATAAAGGAAACAGAAAGATAAAAAATTAAACTTGAGTAGAAAATGGTTAGAAGTACTGTCACGCGCATTTGAAGAAGTATATCCCCCATTAAAATTAAAAATTATTGACAATGTGTGTTATGTCCATCACAAATGCCGATGTAGAAAAAATATTTTTATTTAATACAAGAAGTTCGAAAAGGAGAACACTAGGAATGAAAATTTAGATTTTTTCCGAAAAATATTTAGTTAACATAAAAATATAATTTATATGAATTTAATTAAAATAAATTAAAAGTATTGAAATCCTTTTTTATGTTATTTTAAATTAAAAATATAATTGAATAGAGAAAGATCGGTTTTATTTCATAAATATAATCATCGTATGTATATCACCGCATGCACCATTTATTGTCTTATTGTTTAAAAAAAGAGATAGGGCTTTTACCCTTTTACCTCATTACTTTTTTTAAAAAACAGGAAAGTGAGCGCGTTTTCTTACTCTCATATTCAAAAATGAATACAGGATGCTTTTTCCTGGTTCAAATCGCAGTACTAAAATATATATTTTTTTTTAATTTTTAAGAAATGACAGAAAAATAAATTTTGTTTGAAGAAAATATAGTTATTTTTCAACTTCTAACACACCATTTATTTCATTTTTTTTCCTTTTTTTACCCTTCATTTTATTTTAATTTTACTGTGGATGAACATATAGGGGAAACGACCGAGTTGCACTACAGCTTTCATGCACGATTGCCCAAGGCAGCTTAATAACTAGCTGTAAACGATTGATTTCTTGGTTCTCTCTTGACAAAGAGACCAAATTAAGTCATAAAATTGTACCCGTTCGACCTCCCAAGCTTTAAAAGGGGGAAAGGAAAGAAGTCTGTAGCATTTTTAAAGCGAACGGCAAAATAAGAGTAAACGCTTTCGGAATAACTTTTCAGGAGGAAGCAAACCACCTGGAGGGTTAAGTTAGGAAATTTAATGCCTTTGAAATCTCCCCATATCTACTGTATTTTCTAAACTCTCAATAGTCCTTTCTCATTATTTATTGTTTCTACTCATCAGTTTCTTTTATTATCAGGGCCGCCTACTTTTAATCAATTATTAACTGGACAAACGAAATAATCAAAGCTGCTCTATTCCTCATTATCTTAACTATACTTCCCCAGATTTCCTTAATTCTTAGGTGATGCATTTTCTAGATCTGTAGAGTTTATTTAATCTAGAATTGAACAAAAACTAAAACATCATACACCACTTAAGTCTAGGTACGTGAACTGAGGTTGTGATGGATGCCCCTGCACATCCATCAGTGTTCGAGATTTAGAATGAATTATTCAAAACAATATAATTTATTAAACTTATAACAAGATGCAACATTCTAGCAAGTCTCAACTGTCCAGGATAGGAAATGCACCTAAAATTAAGTATTTTATCAAAAGCAAGGTAGACGAGATAATTAATATTTAGGTTTGAATTGAATCACTCACTTTTAAAACGTTTTGATAATCGACGTTCCAAGTAATCCAAATTCCGCTTTAAGCTATTCTACTTCAAGCCTCACTATTCCAATTTAAATTCCAATTGACCAAATCGTCAAGTATCAATTTTAAATACTAGGCAATAAATCAACGAGTCACTCTCGAAAAACTTTCTAAAACATTACGTTAAGAATAGTCGGTAGGCCCTATACCGACAAGGTTAAATTGAGCCATTTTAAGAACCTGTTTCTCAGAAATTTTTAAATATAAAAATTTCAAATTTTGGCTGTATAATAATTAAGCTTTTTTATTTAAATAATGGTAAAATGTTTCAAATATATATAGTTTACATTTTTCAAAAAAATTCATCGTAAAAGTATCGCTTTGAAATTTGTGCAAATTGTCATTTTTTCTACGATAACTGCTTCTGAGCAAAATATTTTAGGAAAGCCTCCAAGAAAGTAGCTCCATTATATATAGTTACATATTATTTATGTGCAGTAAAAATTGCAAGTAGTTTCATTCATTATTTTTCATGAAAAAGGTACACGCACTTCGAAATCAATCATTTTGAGATAATTGTATTTTAAGTGTACAAAGGCACTTCATTACAAAAATAATGAATTAAAACATGTATTTGCCCTATTTTATTAAACATTAGTATCTTCTTAGTTTTTAAGCATAAAACAGGAAACAAAAAAGTCTTAAAATGTTCAGAAAATACATATATAGTAATTTTCAGTTTTTGTTCAACGAGAATTTTTTTAGCATTTTGCATCAATTTTCACAAATTATGTAACAATCTGTGAAGAATTTTTAAATTCGATGCATTGCAAATATCAAATTTGACCTTATAACATCATGAATATAATGAAAACATGTATCAATATGTAAAAGTCATGATTTGGGAATACGTGATTTTACGACGTTAGCAAAATTTAATTATGGATTTGTATGTTCACATGCAAACACGATTTCTAAAAGTTTCAAAATTCAAAATTTTCTCTAAACTGTACAAGAGATTTCTAAAAAAGTCAAAAATAAAACTGTTTTTATGTTTTTAAATATGAAATTTGTGTATTTTTATGCATGTAACAAGCTTCTCGCAACGAGAAAAAGCATTACACATCTGAGTTGTTACTTACCTATTATTGAAAAGCTTTTGAATATTAAAGCTTAAAAACTTGTCTGAACAATAAATAAACATTAATATTTCCAATTAAGTAAAATATTTAAAATACATTGTTTAGTTTTCTCTAAAACATGTAACATAAAATATCAGTATAAAATTTTTAAAAAATTGACATTTTTTGTCACGATATATGGACTCCAGTCAAATATTTTGCGAAAATTCCCAAAAGACTCACATGAATATATATAGTTACATATCAGTGACACGAGGGGGGAAATTTCATTACATTCATACATTATATTCAGAGTAAAACATGAATACAGTTTTAAAAACATCATTTTTGAGAAAACTGAATTTTCACTATAAAGTGCCACTTAATCACAAAAATATTGAATTACAACATGTATTTGTCCCATTTTATTAAACATTATCATCTTTGCAATTTATTTTGCATAAAATAGTAAACAAAAAAGTTTTAAATTGCCCTGAACAGCATTTTTCAGTTTTTTTAACGAAAAAATATCAAAATTTTCTCAAGTTCTGTATCAATTTTTAAAGAATTTGTAGCTTTCATGCAGTACAAACATAATATTTGAACAAAACGCATCATAAATATATATGGTTTTTGTATGAATATGAGATGGTATTTATAAAAATACCTGATTATACGACATTTTAAAAGTTTTCGCTGGGATTTTTTTTGTAAATTTATCATTAGGTTTTGTTGTTGCAGACATTTTCTAAGTTTTAAACTTCAAAAGTTACTCTAAACTGGACAAATGTTTTCTAAAACAGCCAAAATAAAACTATTCTTGTTTTTAAACATGAAATTTATGTATTTTTAAGTAACAAGCTTCTCGCAAAGGCAACAAACATCACATTTGATGTATCATCTCATACATTTATCGCAGAAACTATTAAACATATAAACTCAAGACTTTGACTATGTGTATTAATTATGCATTTATATTTATACTGAAGTGAAATTTTTTAAATATATTAATTAATTTTTTCAAAAACAAACTTTTAGTTAAGCGAACAAATATGATTATTATAAATTTATTGAAAATTATCATTTTTGTTATGATATCTGCTTAAGAATATTTAAAAAAATGTCACTTTAGTATACACAATTACATTTAAGAAACAGAGTACATTTATAAAATTAAATAAAAAAACATTTAGAAAACAATTTTTATAAAAAAATCTTACCTTTGTAAAAGTATCCTATATTAAGTATATTATCTTCATTATCCATTATGCAGTTATAAAATGAAGATTCATTACGTAAATATTTCTCACCTGGTCACAATTATATATCCTATTTTTTTTCTTTTAACACTACTTAAACACTCGAAGATTTAGTAATCATTAAGTAACTGATTAAAAATGAATTTAAACTAAAGAAAAGACCTAAATTTCAGTAAAAAATGCCTACATTTTAAGTATAACATTTACTAAAACTCACATGAAAATCTGAAATTGCCTCCAAAGGTTTTTAGCAAATCTTACAGTTGCAGTTATACAATTATCTAAAGTTAATTGGGTATTAAAAAATAAAAATTAATCGAGGCTTTGCAACTTTTCCCCAGTTTTAAAAAGGCAATGTTTACATTTCTGTTTGTCAAAATGGCCGTGGTAAATCAACTGATTATTTTTTAAAATTCATTTTAAAATACGTCTAATTCATATAATAGCTTGTATGTTATATCATTGGAAAGGTCTTGGTTTGGAAATTTCAGAAATACCAAAAACTCAAAATCGATTTTTAAAAGGGGTTTACCCTACTGTCTGGTCTCAATCACTAACTTCTATCATCTAGCCACTAACCTCTCTTTCACTTTTGAAAATAAATGTTAATGTCTAAATATAAGCCTTAATATACATAAATCGTATCTTTTTCGGGAGAGTGTTTTCAATAGAACAATATTTAAAAGAAGTAAATTTCCTAAGAGGATTAGTAGGAGGTTCACGAATAGACCCATTACAAGGTATGTGAGGACATTTCGTGAATGAAAATAGGTTGTTGTTTTTCCTTTTTATACAAGCAAATGAATCAGCAGTTATTGCTACGGATTTTTTTCACTATATACACTCGCAATTCTTTACATTAAATTGTTCAAATAATGCATAAATTGTAAATATGTGTAATACATTGCAACAGTTTGTTGTATATATATACACGTAAATAACTCTAAATTTGTCATAGGGAGAACCCCAAGTCTTACCCAGATTATAAAAATTCATCACAAAATAAGCGTTTAATATAACAACGTAACTTTTATATTACTGGATAAGTCAGTTTTAGTAGTTTTTTTGTGCTATAAAAGACGGGACTGTTAATTCAAAAGGGACTTGGGAGATCATTTGCAAGGAGAACAACGAATAGAAATAGAAATGGCATCGATTCAAGAGACAGCGCAATGTGTGCTTCGGTTTTACGAAACTAATTTGCCCATAATTGCTTAGCGTAAATTTCGACATTCTTATGGACATCCTAATGCATTATTGTTCCGATTTTAAATCAATAAAGCAATGGTATGAAATGTTTAAAGAAACAGGCAGCGTAACAAAAGACACATTAAAGAACTCTTGTTGGTTACTGGAATACCACCTACATAGTCTCTGAGCTACCAAGAGGGCACATGTTGCAATTTACTGAGGTAAATTATGTTTTAAAAAATTTCATAGCAAGTTTTCAAACAAACATATGTCTGATAATAATAGTTTGAGTCCAATAAATATTTATAATCAGGATAAGACTTTTGGTTCATCCTGTATTTCATCATTGTACCACATATTATATATATATATATATATGTATGTATGTATGTATGTATATATATATATATATATATATATATATATATATATATATATATATATATATAAAATGGACTTAAGCTATCTAATATATCGTTTAAATAATATATTTTACTTACTAAGAATGATTTTGACTTGAAGTTTCTGTTTGTGTTGCATTACACTTCTATTCGCGTATTATTTTGTTTCGTTTTCAATTCTTAATCTGCGGGAGTTAGTTTGTTTAATGCAAATACAATTTATACACTACGTGTTACTATTTATATCTAATATTTTTTTTAAAGATCCAACTACCCTTTTTCGCTAATTATACTCAACACTTTCATTTAACATAGTTTCAATTTACGCAACTTAATTCTCGATATCTGTTTTGAAGCATTATTCTATACTAAATAATAAACGCATAAATTGATAAATGTATTTCCTGAAATAACTTACTTTATGTTAGCACTAACATTAATATTTTTTCGTAGTTTAAACTCAAAATGGATCAGTACTGATTACAAAAAGTAGTTTTATTTTCTTTAACATTTTGTCAAGTCACTATAAAGATTATCACTATATCGTCTTTATCATATATTACCTTTAAAAAACCTTAAAAAATATATATATTTAACAACAAAATAAATTGTATGACGTATAAGCTACTAAATTTAATCTTGCTTAAATAGAAAAATTAGACTTAACAACTGTTACCTGAGTAAGTAAGTAATGTAAATAGATTGAATTAAATCCTAAAATTACTTATTTATGTAATGATTTTTATTGTGGGGTGGGGCTATGTGTTAAACATTTCTCTAAATTCTTTCTGTATATAAGATTATATGTAAATGAACAGCTGAAATTTTAGTTATCATTGAGTTTTTTAATTTAAATTTTGGCAGTCCATATTGAAGAAGCACATGACTTTGTTGCAGTGAAATTACTGGCTTTTTCATAAATTTTTTATTCAATGTGAAAGTCATTTTTCCTCCTTCTTTGCACAAAAGTGGTTCTTTATCTCGAATATACCTTCATATAAAATTCAAAGAACGTCGTTTAAATACATGTTTTCTAAAGACTTCATTATATTTTATGAAATATTTCCTTTCATTAACTAAAGTCATTGAAAATTCCATTTCTCTTAACATTTATTATGATGTAAGATGATTTCTAATTCTTTATTTTTTTCTCATCTAAGCTTCCAAATCGTAAATAATAGTTTGTTTCTTTTACTCAAAACTTTCGATACAAAATATACACAAAACTAAACTAATTTTCTTTCCATAAATTATTTATCTGCACATATCTTTTTGAGACTATATTTCCTCTTTTGCAGTCAAAAGAAATATCATTACTTCTCCGTTCCGCTTGCAAAAGAACTTTTTCTCGCAAGATAACCAATCACTGCTTACAAAATATCCCTCGCTTTCCATTTTTTCAAATTCTTTATGTTCCAGAACACCACAAATTCGGAAATCTCAAATTCCTGGACAGAATTTCATTTCGGAATTTAACATTGGAATCGCAACCTAATGAATAATTCAGGGGACAGTCATTGACGGGAAAAAAGTTCTTTCCTTATCTTCATCAATAACCCGTCAGTCAACACCGGCACGTGATAGAACAAATTCTTTTTAAGAAAACTCAGTATCGTTTGACTAGTCTGTCTCAAGCTCATTGATTGTTTCGCTGTGGGAAAGTAATCTTAGTAGAACTGAAATTTTTTTCCATCCTAGAATTTTTCATCTGTTCTAAGAAAATTTCGTTAGCTCCATGGTTACAAGTAGATGGATTTTTCTTAGCCCACAATGTCCAGTGCACAAAACAACAATATGACTTCCTTTTTTTAACATACTCTCATTCATGAATTTTATATTCATACTGAATCCCATTCTCCGTTATTTGTACACACAGGGGTGTTTTTCTCGCTGGGTCTTCATATAAAATTCCACGAATGCTCATCTATGTGAAGTTTTTTTCTGAAATAAATTTTTCATTGCGAGTAATCTCTCGAATAAACTTTTGGAGAAACTATTTGGAAACTTTAAGCATATAGAATTGAGTGTATTTCTTAGTACAACTTAGAATTTGTTTTGTTGTTTAAGTTGTGTAAAATACAGCTCATCCTCTATCTCTTTATTACAGTGCCTCACCAACTCGGGGGGCACGCCCCCTAGGGGAGTGTAATAACATTAGGAGGGGAGCGTGAGCATCTTGAAGAATCAAAAACAAAAGATTATTCAAAAAAAAATTAATTTATTGAAAATAAATACAATATGACACAAAATACATTATGACACAATAAAAAATAAAAAAAAAAAACCTTTACTCTAATATAATACACTTGTAAATGTTTCAGTTTGATAATTAATTTAACAATACTAAGTTAAGAACAAGTTTAATAGTTACCAGTGACCCCATGGGCGTGTCATACTTTATACGTAAAATTATATGCAAAGATTAACCCTTATCTGGATAATTTTTGCGGTGTATAATGAATCCCTTAACTGCCGATTAAAAGTCACGTGATTCGCTCCCCAATGCACATGTGATGTATTGGGGGGGGGAGGAAAAGGGAATAAATAAGAAAATCTGAAATAAATAAATCCTTTGCAAACACTGTCAAGAGAATGTAATGGTATTCCAAAGCCTTTGAAATAATTTTATGGATAGCAGTGGCAGAGAAGATCGTATATCGGAAAGACGTATAATATGTCCGGAGCAATTTACACACTGGCTGAGCGAGACGTTTATATACGCCGGTGGCACTTAAGAAGTAAAAGTCGTATTGTAGCTTTAGCGTCAGAGTATCGTACTATCGTATTTAATGCATTGTTATTGTATGAAGGGGGCGCCATGAAAATTATGATTGAATAATGAGTCGCAGATAGTGAAAGTTTGAGTTATTACATAAACTTTATAGAGCTGAAGTTTGGTGTAAAGTAGTAAATTATTTATTTTTATGACTAAATCATTATAATTCCAGTGACAAAATAATTCATCTATTAACATTTTTAACACTACTGACCCTTATCCACTCGCTTCACTGCTTATTTCATGATGTATGACTATATAATGTTTTTAAGTTATTGATATCGAAGTCCTAGCGTTAAGATTCCAATTGTAATTTAAAGCATTTATTTATTTAAAAAGGATAAGTTTTGAATTTCTTAAGCGGAAGTGTATTTATCTTTTACGCTCTCTAGACCTCTGTCGACCTCTACGCTCTATAGACCTCTTGATAGTCGATTTCCTTAAAATGTATTCTTAGTAAATCTGTATTCAGCAAAAGAAACATACCTTCTAACTTACAAGTCTGTAGGTCTAATAGTATTAAAACGGTAATTTTTCTTATTTATAACGCCCTTGCAACCCCCTTTGAATGCCGATTGCCACAAAAATCGTTTGTATCGGATTTATACAAAATGTAAGAAAACTACATGCCAAATTTCAAGTCTGTAGATACAACAGATCTCAAACGGGAATTGTGTTAACCTATTGCACTCCCGTTCCTTCTCCTGCGAGTCGATTTCAGCAAACCCCATTAATAGCAGATATCTACTCCACCAAAGAATCATTTCTGCCGAAATTTCGAGGCTGTATGCCTTATAGTTCCAGGGAGTTTTGCGATGAGTGTGTATGAGAATAAATGTGAGTGAGTTTTCATTGTTACCGTTAAAGCGTGAATTCCGTTATTTCATGAAATAAATAGATCAGTCTGTTTAGGGCTTACAGGACTCTTAACAGATATCCGTCTACTCGAAAAAAACATTCTTCTTCAAACCAATGTAGCTTAGCAATAAAACAAAATAATAATTTGAAATTTTTACCACATGATAATCATATATACTTACATAATTTCTCAAATTTTCTGAAAATTTGAGAAAAAATTAAAAAATTTCTAAAGAAATAAAATTTGGACAATTTTTCAAGAATATGAAAATTAGCATTTTACACCGCACAGGACTCTGAAGTACAAAATTGATAAAAATTTACAAAATTAATCTTATTTGACATAAAAATGCTCCCATTTGAACTTATGCATACTTTTAAAGCATTTAGAGAAAAAAAAATATTTTTAAAATACAATTATATATGAAAAGAAAATTTTAAAATTTTATGAAAAAAGTTCAATTAAAACACAAATAAAAAATATTATATAAAAATCATTTAAAAATTCCTGTATAAGCTATAAAAAGCCTTATTTTTAACATGTGTATGAAATTTCATATTGATATAATAAATGTTTTTTGAAAAATCCTGCCTGGGAGGCAAAATTTTTCATTTTGAGAAAAATGAAGTTAAAGATAAAAAATAACAAAAAAGAAAATTAAACATACCAGTGTGCATTAAAAAGCGCCAACAGCATAAATATTTCCCTCTGAAAGCTAGTACTACTCAATTTCCTTGAGTATTTTAATTTTTTTAGCTTTACGAGCTTCTCAAAGGAGGTTTTAGAAATTTGTCTCTTATAACCGTTGACTTGCGCACTTTGACAATATTTATACAATTCAAAATATTTGTTTTATTTATTTTTAAATTCAAAGCATGCATCATATCAATTCCGTTCTTACTTCAATCATTGTATCCACATGTTGTTATAAAGGCAGCTATTTTTGGGACATTAATTCCTGATCCAATCAATTTCGGGCTATACTTCCAAATCAGTGAATTCAATTACTCATTAGTGTGTATTTTGAGTTTTCCCCCGAAACACCTTCTTAACAATTTCAAGTGTGATAAATCTTTAAAAACAGGTTTAATCACTTCAGAAACTGCTTTGGGTAAGGTGTTCTTGTGAGAAAATTCATTCACTGTATTGTTGTGAACCGAAACATTGTACTTACACCAGCTATTTTTGCCTTTTGGGCAAAACCAATGTTTCGGCTCATCATCTGTGCTGGATGTATGAGCCCACACAGCCCAGACAGCTTGTCTCATCTCATTCACATTTTGGGAATTGGCCCGAATAGCATTGCCATAAAAAGTCGTCAATTTGCTTATAACAGCAACGGCTAGGCGATCTTTCCCACCAATTGTTTTCCCATCGGAAAGCTTCTTTTCCCCCCATAAAACTTTCAACTTCCGCAAGCAGCTACGCATTCTCTTTTAAACATGACCCACACACTATTTTTTTCAATGGGAACACTATCTCCATATGTTTTTTTTCAGCAGTAGACAAAAATGTCTTTGAGTCACCATCACCTATGTACCGCTGATATTTCAATCCATGTTTTTGTTCTGATTGAAAAAAAAAAATTTCTGCATTCCGCAAACTTCCATTCTTCCAGCAGATCCGCTATGGTTTTTTCTGCAGAAAGTTTGGTGTTTAGCCAAAAAAGCACTATATTTTGGTTCAAACTTTGGTCCTTTATTGAAGGTCCTTTTAGGCTTTCTTCATCGATGCATTTACAAGCGCTTCACTTACATCAGTTATCTTGGTATTTATTCTGTTGTATGCTTTCTGATACACTGGATTTGGCAAACACATAAGAGAACAAAACGTCTAGAGCGAAGACAATCCTTGGCATATATCCAAAACAGACCGTCTGCTGATTTCAGGTTTATTTTTTATACCAATCAATTCACAGGAATTAAGTTTTTTTTCGATGCTACATTTTCTGCATGTGAACTGAAATGTGGAAAACAATCCTAGGTTCAATCCTAGAGTGGAATTTTCACTCATTTTTATTTTACCATAACACGCAGAGCAACAAAGTAATATTTCAATTTGGGAAAACAATAAACTAATTTCGATTTGTCTATAACTTTGAACTTCAAGGCAAACATCATTTTCGTAAGTTTCCGAAATCTTGTGTACCCTTGGTAATTTTTTCGCAGATGAACTCATTTTTGGCGAAACAATTTCGAAAGAAATATTACCTTTTTCTGACACAGATTTCTTTCAATACATGTTTCCTTGAAATCTTTCCTTCTTTGGTCTCTTTCCAGATGAAGTTTTTTTTCAACGGAACATCCATGTTCAAAAGTTTTCAATAACAAATGAAAAAGAATGCTAATCCAAAATTGAAATGTAAATAAACAATCCCGCTGAGATAAAACAGAGTTAAAAGTTGAGTTGCAATTATGCTACTCCCGAAATCAATTTGATATTAGGTGTGGCTCTTTTGATAAAACTAATCGGCGAAATATTAAAATATTTGGAATGTGTTCCGACAGATGTCAAAAGTGGGCGTGGCAGATGCAAGTTTTTGTTTACGTGCTACTAGTTATTTCTCAATAAATTCGAAAGTTTTCACAGTATCAACAAAATTTTGGTAGTAAAATGTTTCGAAACGTTGAGGCTTTAACACTTTTTTTTTTTTTTTTTTGAAAAAAATGAAGTAACCGGTTCTAGCTGCTTTGGGAAGAATTTTTCAGATTAGGTCGAATAAAACAATTGTACTCTAGATATCAGTTCAATATATGTCAGCAAGAATTGCTTTTCATTGAAGAAGTTCTAAATATTGACACAACGCTTCGATCTGTTGTAACAGCTCAAAGTTGCGGTACTGGACATGGATTTAAAAAGTGCTCGCCTAAAAAAAATGTGTAGTAATAAACAGCGTGTTTGATTCAAAAATAACCTGTTCAATCCCAAGTTTCATCACAACAATCATTGCTCTAATAAATAATGAAAAGTAAAATAAAGGTATCTCATAAGATTTTATTAATATTCTCTTACACTTTTATTTAAAAAAGTTTATAAAGTGTTTTTATGGAGTAACAGATTTTCTTCCCAGCATGTATTTTTATTGATAATATTTAAATATAATCTATTTTTGCAACACACACATATTGATTTTTCCCTTTTCTATTTAACTAGTAGCAATATGAGCAATTTAATAAATTATATTGCTCAATTATAAAGCATCTCTGCTTTCCTTAATTATTTATCAAGTATTCATCCGCAAAAGAGATAAATTGTATTTTTCGAGAGATTTTAGCTATTTATGATCAATTAATTTACAAAACATCTTTGAAATTGTTTAGTTTTCACTTTAATGGTATATCTCTAGTTATTTCATGGAATACCTTGTTATTTCATAGAATAACTAGGTAAAGTATGAAAAAAAATGTTCATCTATTGCATGCTTTAACTTAATTGTCTAATTATTTTATCAAATACCTAGTTGTTCTATGAAATAACTGAATTATACACTTTAACGGTGACATTATATAATACACTGTTATCCATTAAAATTGCAACAACATGAAGAAAAGCAAATACAAAAATTTATCAATTGTACGTAAACCGTATGGCATGAAGACAAAATTGTTAAATTTGGAAGCAGCTTGGGGACTTACAAGGGTGATAAATTTGAAGAAACAGCTGCCATCCCTGCTGCTGAAATGGTGCTTACTCGGTTAGGCAAGGAGTGAAACTGGGCTGGGATGATAGAAATGGGCAACTCATTCCATGCAACTACAAGTCTATGCCACACTTTATCAACCGTATTAGCTGGAAAGGGATGGAGGGCCAGTCTCTCAGCAACCCAAGATCAGTTGTTTTCTATGGGTGATAGATCTGGGGACTTTGCGGACCAGGGTAATAAGGAAAGGTCATATGCATCAAGGAAGGTCAGAAGACGACGTGCAACATTTGGTCTTGCATAATCCTGTTGATAGAGAGCGTTTGGATGACCTCGACGATATGGCAAAAACCACTGGACGTAAAAGGTCAGAAATGTACCGATCTGCATTCAAATTACCGTCAATCCGAGTTAGCGATGTGCGTGTTTTTACTCCATGATATCCCAAATCATCGTACTAAGTGCAGCACCCCAATACCCATATCGAATGCAATCAGGTAAAGCCAGTACCACTAAAGACCCGCCGTGTAGGGCAGCGATGCACGTTAAATCTGTCGAGAGCTGAAACGTCCTCCCGTTGGTGTGGTGTGGTAGTTAGGAGAGGGGGTGCCAGCTCAGGTGTCGTCCACGTCACTTGACCATGGTTCAAAATTACGTGGTCCGTCGCCAAAAGCCCTCGTGTAGCTGAACAGTGCGACGTTAATATTCAATCAATCAATCAAGCAAGCAATCAGGTAAAGAATGGTGTCCTGGGAGCATTCAGAAACGTATGCGACCATCCAAATACTGAACGCAGCTTGTCTGAAAAGATGATATTGCACCACTCCTGTTTTCAGTTTTATTGTACGGTGTCGCCATCTCTTTTTATGATGTACTGTCAAGAGAATCCGAAGCAAGGATCTACGTGCTGACAGTCCACGGTGCTGTTTCGTCACTTGATCAAATGTTTAAATATATGAGGATCCTTGCCAATAGCTCTTGATTTTTTTTAAATGTGACGTTTATAAAAAATGAAAATTGGTGTAACCTGCTGTATTGTATAATAGAATAAAATTTAAACTATACCTTAATTGATGTGTTGATAACTTTTATCTCAGTTTCTTATTTCATTTTCTCTGAACATTCACTTCACTAACATATTTTCATATCATAATTACATCCACATTATCTGAATTATGTTTAATGAATTTCGGTATTGATGGAAATAAATCCTTTGATTATGAAATTGGACAAAGGAATTGCTTGAACCCTTATCTAGATGCATCTTAACTTGTATTATTTAAAACGACAATCTCGCATATTAAAAAAAAACAGTTTAATCAACTAAATTCTGAATAAATTGAGCAATTTTCTTTGATGTTACAAAAAGATTGATCTAATTCTTTTGAGTGATCCTCTAAAACTTTCCCCCATCTTTTATCCATGTCTTTCCTCTTGATATTGATCATACATCATCGCTATTGGTCTTGAAAAAGAAAACGGGGTGGAATAGAAAATTAATGGAACAAAAACCATCTCTTTTTCACGCCACTTTCCTTACAAGCTATATCTTCTACCTAAAAGAAGAAAATAACAATAAATATAAAATTGATTGAACAAATAAATATGAACCGATAAACTGGTGAAAAATGCAGTGACACATAAATCTTTCAATATTACTAAAATTACAAATTTTTAACACGTATTCATTATTTCTGCATTAATTTATATTGCTTGTTTATCTCTCTGACTCTCTTCACTTTCAGCATTTAGTGCTGCATTATTTATGGAGGGCGAAACTTAAACGTTAACGTAAAATATCTAATATTTCTCCAAATAACTCCACGAACAGAGAGTAAAAACTTTGTTGTTGCTGTTAAAATTATTCAAAACACTGTTTCAACTTTGGAATTCTGTAATATATTTGATGCATTGTATTAGTTGATATATATTTGTTATTTTATTTAATAAATATGAAACATTATATATATATATATATATATATATATATGAAAGGATAATTAAATTAGATTAAAATTTAAATTCCCTATCTAGCACTTGACTCATTTTTCTCAGTTCACATCTTCAAGTATCAAACTAATCACCCATTATTTCTTCCGAACATATGGCCTAGCCTATAAACATGTCTGATTCCAGATCGTTTGATTTAATAGTAAACATATGTCAGCATTAACTATCAAATACCGTCTTTAAATCCGCGATACTTACCCCATGGTTTTCAAGTGTTATCCATTTTTAAACAAAACTCCTGGCATGCTCTTTTACTCCCTGCTCTTAGCGTCAGAACAGATGTAGAAATGATTGAATAAAGATCGTCTTTTCATTTTTCTAACTTTTAATCTGATTCTGTCTTCAAAATCATGACAGAATTAAAGCTTGCAGGATTTTCTTTACCAGTAAATTTTAAATTTTAACTTAAAATTATTCTTAATAGAAAATAACTTTAATATAAAACTAACACCAAAGAACGTAATAATTGATATGGAGAATTTGACGGAACACCGAATGCACCGTATGCCTGTATATAAAGACGTCGGATTGCCGGAATAAAAAATGGTAGGGAAAAAAATCTTCTTCGCCGGAAAGTCTGCACGGTAATACTGTGAAATAGTGAAGTATCAACATGGAAAGAAAAATAAATAAATAAATTTTTATTAGTGAAATAAAGTAACAACAGCATCTGGATAACCGTACACCAAAGGTTTCTGCCGCTGCAAAGTGGAGGTCAGTTAAATTGTATATTTCCAATTTTAGTAACATTGAAGTAACTGAGTTTTTCTGAACAGAACTTTGTGAAAAAGAATAATATATGATATGATACTTAATTTTTATAATATAGTTGTGTTAAATGAGATATTTTCTTTATATTTTAATTGAGAAAACAAAGTATATATAGGTTTTCTCTCATACAAAATTTTAATACATTTTTATATACTTCTCATAATTTTATCTTAAGATGTCAAGTGAGTTAACAGGTATGATAGAAATTGGTGTTTTAAAGTTTAAAGATATAACTTAAGTTTTTAGAGAAATGACTCTAATGTACTAATACTAGTGATATTGATTTTTATAAGAAACAAAAGTAAAGTCACGTGTATTCTTTTTTCCCCACTGAATTTAATTGTTTTGTTAATTATTTTATTCAGCAGTAATCTTATTGCATGTCATTTAATTTTTTTGAAATTGTGTGTTTTGATATATCGGCCATATATCAGGATTCACTATTTCTTGAAATTTTCCTTATCTAAATTTAAAATTAATTTAATAACTTGAAGCTTATTTCTGGATATTATACAGTGGATAAGGGAGAATACAATCATTGTAATTTTGCGTATGTCTCGAAACATTAAGAGGATAAACGTGTTTAGTTTGATATGTATACCTCTTATTGTTTCTTATTAGAATCCCTGAACATCTGTGATTTGATCACGCAGATTTCTCAGAGAGATGTGTTTGAAATTAAGTAGTGTGATACATTTTATATAAGTGAATGTGTGATGTAAGAGAAACTCAAGAATTTTTGTCTATGAAACGAATTTTTAGAAGGTTACGGAAAGATTCAAAATATTGTATGCGATATTGTTAAGTTACAGTGAATATTGAGAAAAATTTCATAAATACTAAAAGTGATTTTTGAAGTGAGTCAACTTTTCTGACTCACAAATAATAAAAAAGAGCTCTTATAATTCTTATATTCTTATATTCCTATATTCTTATAATTTTTACATTTTTATATTTTATAACACATATGAAATAAGATATTGTTTATTGTGTTGAATAGTGCACATATAAGTTGTGTGTTGTACACCTTTTTCATATTATTAAAAATTTCATTTTATTAGTGTCTATGTTTTTTTTTATCTTTTTAAAAATGTATTTCATATATTCAAAATTTAGTGTAACAAAAGGCGCCAGAGAAGATTTTTATACAAAATTATTATTTTAACATTTGTATGATTTCATGTATTTTTATATTTACTATCTTATTTTTTGATATATTATTTTCCAACATAATTTTTTTTGAAAATATCTACCAGCTATAATACGAATCTATTATTATGAAGGAATAGGAGGAAACGCGTGAGCTCTTATTCTAGATGTCGAATAGATTTAAACAAACTAATCTTCAATTATATGTATGGAAATTCATTTTTATCAATTAATTGTCATTACTGTGTTGTTATAGTTTCGTTTATTGTATTGCTTTTTGATTTTAGTATTACTATTGTTTAAATATTTCTACTGTGTGTAATATGTCTTTCTAAATAATGTTATGTATTGTGTTGAGTTTGTTAAAAATTTATTAAGTTTGTAAAGAGAGAAAAAACCACGCCATGACTCCATTTTAAAGTTGGGGACAAATGTAAGGATAATTAAATTACTTTAAAATTTAAATTCCCTATCTAGCACTTGACTCATTTTTCTCAGTTCACATCTTCAAGTATCAAACTAATCACCCATTTATTTCTTCCGAACATATGGCCTGGCCAATAAACATGTCTAAATCCAGATCGTTAGATTTAATAGTCAACATATGCCAGCATTAACTTTCAAATACCCTCTTCAAATACGCAATACTTAACACATGTTTTTCAAGTGTTATCCATTTTTAACCAAAAATCGTGGCGTGCTTTTTTACTCCCTGCTGCTAGCGTCAGAACAGATGTAGAAATGATTGAATAAAGATCGTCTTTACATTTTTATAACTTTTAATCTGATTCTGTCTTCAAAATTATGACATATATAATATATATAGATATATATATATATATATATATACGCAAAGAAAAATCCTTTATTTTTAAAGCAAGGTACCGCTTTTTTTTTCCAGAAAAAAAATTGGTACTCCTATTTTATTCGTGTTATTCACAACTTAATTAAATAATATTTTTAATTATGACTTTCTGAAAAATTATATGCTGTAACTACACACAAATTCCATTTCCATTTAAACTCCAGTCTGTATTACCCAAATCTGTCAATGAGAACGAACGTTAAATACAAGTATTATAGAAATGAAATCACTTTCTGATAAGTTTTAAAATAAAGACTAAATATATATCACGTGAAGTCTTGGAGAGCCCACTAACATAATAAATTAAAATCCCTCGAGAGAAAATGTAATGTGGGGGGCTGTTGGCTATTAAATAACGAGACTGACGCTGTTACAGAAGGAATAAGCATGCACCAAACGCCAGCGAACGACACATATTTGGCCTGAAGCCATTTTTTTAATTTAGTACAGAAGAACCTGTTTTTGACCGTTCCTTCTTTTAAGCGATTTTATTTTTGTGTGATCTCTTTTTATGCAGTATATGAATTTCAAAGGCTTTGGCACCATTGTAATTTTTTCTATCAATGCACATATATTCAAGACGCTCTGTTTATTGGTTGTATCCCTTTAAGACCCAAAATATTTTTATCTTTAAAAATTAAATTTTTCTGGTTATTAATTCTATATGGACAACAATTATAAAAATTCCCGTCCCTCCCCCCTCTGGAACGTAGATGGTACCCGCATGGTCGTGCGGGTTGAACTATATCTGTGGAACAGGTTACCTGTGAAATTTTACATTTTTAGCTCTAAGTTGATAGAAGAAGCAATCTTAATTCAACTAAAACTGTTATAAATAAAGACACTATTGATGTATAATTAACTCTTTTTAACTCATTATTTTTTTACTGTAAAAAAATCTTTAAAACATGTTGGACAAATATAAATAAACATTGCATTTTTCACAGCATGTTAAATTACGTGGTTCGTCACCAAAAACCCTCGTGTAGCTGAACAGGGCGACGTTAACTTTCAATTAATTAATTCACAGCATTTTTCCGAACTGGTTTCGTAGTTTCCAAATCTGCAATTGTGAGGCATTGAAATGTCATAAGTACATCGAAAATGTTTATACATGCCAAGCCTTTTATTCTGGAATGGCCGGGATAAAAGACATGGCATGTATAGCAGGTATACTATAACACTTCGATCTTTTTGCGAGTGGTATTAAAACATTGTCATCCTCATCATCAGTTAAAATACTTTTGTTAGTAGGTGGAGAGGCTGCTAATGCGCTTCAACTATCTCTAACTTAAATTTAAAGGGATCCAGTTTGATTTTTGGATGAATTTTATTTGATATTGCATCGTTTTTGCACAGAAACCAAGAATGTGCAACAGCTAAATCAATGAAATTAATTTGTTCAAGAGTTTCTTATGGTAAAAAAGAATACAAAATTGTTTTTCCATTTCAAATATTTCCTAGTTTTTCTTCACTGTTCTCATCAGAACTTGATACTCCTTTTAGTATACGTCATTCATATTTTTTGTTCACAGCATTATCATCATCAGAGATATCACTAGGTTCATTCTGTGATTTATTCATCAATCGCGAAATTTCTTCTTGTGTGAGAACTCTTTTCCTTTTAGACACTGAAAAAAGTTTTTAGATGCAGAATTCCATGAAAAATAATAAAATGTATCAGAAAATTTTATTATTTAAAAAAAAATAAAATATATAAACCACACCATACTAACCCCCACCGGAAAACCGTTTTTTTTGGGGGGGGGAATAGGTATGGATGCAGATACCTGTGTAAAGGATGAAAATATCATACTCCTCATCAAATGTGTGAAAGAGAAAATTAATTGCAAAAAAGAGCCAGAGAAAGAAAAATGAGACTCGCCCATGGCAATCCCAATGAAATATGGTTTTAATTTTGTAACAATATACACTCTGTCGCAAAAAAATATATGCACCCAGAAGAAATCAAGCTACAATCACGAAACTCGGCAAGAATGTAGTCTGGTAAGAGATATGCAAATGATTAAAATTTCGAAGCCAATGAAACAAGGCTAAGTGTGCTATGCGCATATTAGTTGCGCAACTGGGAGAGTTTAAAAGCATGAGTACGAGCGCCGTATGGCTATCCAAACGAATCTGATGACTTTGATAGACGATATTGAGACTTAGGATGCCTCTAAGACGTAACCGGCGGCAGTACGAGCAGCTGACGGACTTTGATAGGGGCCGTATAATAGGCCTCAGAGAAGCAGGTTGGTCGAATAGACGTATCGGCCGCCACCTCGGTCGGAGCGATATGGTAGTTGCTCGGTGTTGGCAACAGTGGATCACAGAAGGTAGAGTGTACCGTCACGGAGGGTCAGGACGTCCCAGGAACACAAATGATCGCGAGGATCGTGCAATCAGAAGAGTGGCCACTTCGGCACCAACAACGTCGCTAGCATCGATTCAACGCCACTTACCTCCTTCCAGACATCCAGTGCCATCAAGAGAAACCATAAAGAGACGACTGACCGAAGTTGGCTTGAGGAGCCGACGTCCGCTAAGACGCTTACCACTGACCCCACATCATAGGCAGTGTCGAATGGATTTTTGCCGACCTCGGGCAACTTGGAGTGTGACAGACTGGAGACGTGTCATCTTCAGTGATGAATCCCGATTCAGTCTCAGTGCTGATGACCACCGCACACGTGTCTGGAGGCGCACCGGCCAGCGGTCCGATCCGGCATTTATTGTCGAGCGGCATACAGCAATTTCACAAGGTGTGACAGTGTGGGGAGCAATTTCTTGGGACACACGATCATCTTTAGTGGTCCTTCAAGGCACTTTGACAGCTCGCAGATACGTGGACGATATTTTAACGCCGATTGTGCTACCCATGCTATCAAGTCGCCCAGGTGCCATTTATCAACAGGATAATGCTCGTCCACATACTGCGCGACTCTCCCAACAATGTCTTCAAGGATATGACGTCCTACCATGGCCTGCCAGGTCACCAGATCTTTCGCCAATAGAGCATGTCTGGACGCGCTGGGAAGGCAACTGCAGCCGTCCCGAGATACAGGAGAATTAACTGCGCAGATGCAAAGACTATGGCAGGATCTTCCACAGGGGGTCATAAGTGATCTAATTGAATCGATGCCACGCCGAATTTCGGCTTGTATAGCTGCCAGAGGTGGCTTTACTACTTACTGATTTTTAACCTTTTGCAAGCTGTAACCGCTTAATAAAATGATATTTTGTTCTGAATTTTTAATCATTTGTTTATTTTCATATACACTACATGCATACCAAATTTCGTGAATGTAGCTCAATTTCTTCTGGGTGCATATATTTTTTTGCGACAGAGTGTATTTCGTTTTTATTTAGACTTCTATCAACATTATTGAAACAGAAAAGAAAACTCTTATGGCAAGAACTTGCCTTTATAGCTGCAGTGACTCAAGTAACGCCCAACCCACACGATCGTGCGGGTAACGAAAGTCCTACAAGCAACATTAATAAAGTGTAGTTAATATTTTTTTTTATTTTACAATTATTTAAACATTAATACAAAAATTTGTATCTAATTTATTAGAGATATATTGATAATTACCTTTTCTGACAGATAAAAAGACGTGTTTTCTTTGCATTTGAAAACAAAGATGGATTTGCCAGCTGAAAGTAAAACATAGACTACAACCACCATCTATTGATAAAAAGTTATACTTTACACTTTCTGTAAACACGTTCAATCGTTGGATTCTAAATTATTTTCTTACATACGACTATTCCAGAAGCAAAAATGTATAAGAATGTCTAACCCGCACGATTGTGCGGCTTGGGTCTTAAAGGGATAAACAGTCACTCGTGACAATGCACGCTCAATTGCTTTCTCTCAACGTACTAACAGTATGCACTTGATTGAAGACGAAACTTTCAATGACAGTGACATTATCAATAATTTGATAGATTATGAAGACGGACAAGAAAAACCAGATTCTCTCTCAGAGTGGTTAAAATATATGCAGGGGTGAGTGAGGGAGTGAATATTAACGTCACACTGATCATTTGCACGAGGACTTTTGGCGACGGACCACGTAATTTTGAACCATGGGTAAGTGACGTGGACGACACCTGAGCTAGCACCCCCTCTCCTAACTACCACACTACACCAACGGGAAGACGTTTGAGGTCTCGACAGATTTAACGTGCATCGCCCCTACACGGCGGGTCATTAGTAGTACTGGACTCGAACTCGTGACAAGGCCAGCCACGATCCGATACCTTGACCATTCGGCTACCGCGGCCAAAATATTTGCAGGGATCCAGCTTTACAACAAATTGGAAACGTATTTTCTAAAAAAAAATATTAATTCCGAAAGGAGTTTGAAATTCCAAAAAGATCTTCGATCATGCATATCGGGTTTTAGTGACGTTCACAAACAACTGACCAACTGACCGTCGTCACAAAAACTTACCTTAGGTGAAATTTCATTTTTTAAAAAGATACATCTTTGGAATTGCTTCCTACGAAATGAAGTAAAGGTGAAGTAATTTAATATATACTTATCTGGTATATAAAATTAAAATAGCATTTCCCATCTAGAAAAAAAAACTAATATTCAGTCATTTTTGAAATCTAGGAATAATTATTAAATTCTGTACTTTAAGTTGCTCATTAGTAAACTAATACCTTAACCACAAAAACAACAATTAAATTGAGAAAAAAGTTTTTAGGGCCGCTAGAAAAATAATATGCCAAAATGAGTAATTAATTTAGGTTTAAGGTTTAATCCTTAATTTAAAATGTGTTACCTCATTTTATTTTATTATCAAGACTCTAAGAAATAAATTAGAAAATTAGACTAAACCTACCTTTAATTGGATTTTTTAAAATTAGTACCATTTTTTCTCTGTATGCTAACAATTTTCAAAACTTATTTATGGCATATATGCAGGGGTGAGTGAGGGCTCAATACAAGCTCAGATGACAAGTTCTTCATACATATAAACCTTTAACCCTTTACCTACCGACAGTACTTATAAGTACCACTCACTTTAAAATTACATAGAATATCCATTTTTAGGAATACTCGGACGATACTTAACAGGGATATTCTTTTAAATCTCCTCTTCCAAGATGTATGGCAGCATGGTATCTATTATAAGTATTTTAGCGGAAAAGGCGAATAGTTTTAGAGCAGAAATTGCTTTTTCAGCTGGCGGCGTTATCAGCGGATGGCGAAAATTGTCATCTTTGTTTCGAAAAAATATTTAATGTCAAAAGGTAGGTGTCTTACTTTTTTGTATGTTCATGAAGACCTTAGAAAAAAATTTGATTATTTATTTTAAGCGAACAGTGTATGTAATTAATTTTACAATTGAATATCTTTAATTAATTAGCTCTAACAGATTAAATTTCCCAAAATTGAGTAATTCTTTTATGTATATCCCTTAACTTTTAATGTAGTGATTCAAAAAAAAATATTGCATGAAAAAAAAATGCAGTAAACCATAATGCGGTAGATAAAGGATTAAAGTGTTGAAATTCACCAGTGAATCATAGATTGTAGAATATTTATTTTTGCTTAGTTCATCTCAGATTCTTGATTAGAATAACTCATTTATGGTAACAAACAATACAAAATGTGTATATTAATACTTTTAGGATATTAAAATATGTAATGTTAAGTAATTAATGAAAGAAAGGTTGATAGCTTTTCTTAATCCTATTCATTTAAGTTAAAAATAGAAAAGAAATACAAACACTTCAAGTGTTGAGTAATTGAAGAAATGACAGCTCAAGTATGAATTCGACGTAACTTTAAACTTGATAATTTTCAAAAAAATATAAATATAATAGAAGCATTGTATAACACATAGAACGTAAATAACATTTAAGTTTTATTGTGTAGCCAAAAAGAGCGAAAGGAGGTATGTTTTTAAATGTCAAAATTCTACTTAAAGATTGGCATATGAATTGCATTTTGGTAAAAATATCAACAATTGGCAATTATCCTTACTTGCTCTTCTTAAGGAAAAAAACTGACAATTAAGAGCCTGGCTCTTAGACATTTCGGAATGTCAGCCTTTTTCAACTCTCATTGTGTGCATTTTAGACTTTTCTCTCCATGTCTAGAGCAGATATTTTTAAATTGTAGCATTCCTGTGGGAATAAAGGACTTTCCTTCCAACTTGGGTAAACTCTTCGAGGACCATGAAAGTCTCGTGTTAAGTGTATAATTTTACTCAACTTTTTTCTTTATAGAATTGAAAGGAAGTTAAATTCGTAAATAAAAGGCTTTCCTTGTCCTTCTCTTGAATTGCTTGAACTGAGTTTTCTTGAATTGTTGCAAATTTATGTGAATTTCCCAGATGACAGCTCTAAAATATTTGATGCCTTGCCAATTTAATTATTCGTGAGAAAGTACATTTATTGCTTCACTTCACTTTAAAAATAAGTACTGAATCTGAAAAACAGAAGAACTGAAGCAATAAGCTTCAAATATTGGACTTACTATTCAAAGCCCTATGGGGAAAGTATTGAAATGCAAAATAATGCTTCTCGAATAATATGTTTATTCTCAATGATACATTATCCAATTGTTTTATATAATTTATTGCAATTTGTTTTATATCCTTACTCTAAAGTTTACTTTTAGTTAGATTATAATCCCAGAATGCACTCTAAGGAATATCAATAATTTTCAATCTTAAAACCCAGAAAGTTCCC
Organism: Trichonephila clavipes; assembly: GCA_019973935.1. NCBI lineage: Eukaryota > Metazoa > Arthropoda > Arachnida > Araneae > Nephilidae > Trichonephila > Trichonephila clavipes. Next base: position 1,216,278 of record BMAU01019528.1, on the reverse strand, counting down.
AAAGTCAGGAGTTCATATAAAAGTTTCCTTGATAAGATTCTGAAAACCGTTGAATTCGTGAGTCTTTTTTAAAAATTTTATTATATCATTTTATAATTTTATTCTGTTTCGTTCTTTCTATCACGAGTCATTCATTCCCCGAGTTTTGTAGTAATCAGATAAGAACTGCACACTAGTGTGGTAACGTATCCCGTCACACAGCTGTAAATCATCTTCTTTTTGTGGATAGGATCACAACGTCTTTTTGAATACTTGAACCCTTAAAATATTTCGTGTTCTTGTCTTTGGAGTCACCCCGGCAACCTTTGACACCGCTAGGAGCCCTTACTCCACCTACGAACCGGATGTAACTCGAGGATAAATTGGGTGACGGCTACCCTCGAGAAGACCCTAGACAGGGCAAAGAGAAAAAGACGGTTTGAAACTATCTCAGAGAATGAATATAACCCCCTCCCTCACAAACAACAGAACTTAAACTCTTATGATCAAAACAATATTTTTAATAACTTCAATGTATATACTGTAATTAATAGCTGCGAGATAAATAAACTAAATATTTAAATTATTTAATATCAAGCTACTCATATTTATCTCAAACATCATAGTGTTTCCATATAAGTTGGTTCGAACAGCAATCGAAAAGAGACTGAATACAGGACTATCCTGACTGAATAAAGGAGGGATTTATTCTGAGTTGAATCTGACCTTAGCAAATATATTGCTATTCTGTTTATTAGCCGCTGACACGATGAGATTCTAGATATGTTTCGGATTTTGTTATCATTGAATTGAGATTTTTGCAATTATGATTACTTAAATAAACTGTGATTATTGTCATTATGATTTCATTGGTTATTAATCTGATTCTCTTGAGACATAGAAAATGATCAAAATAAATGCTCGAAGACTCTTCAACCTAGCTGAAAATCAACATTAAATTTGCATAGCTTAAGTTTTTTCATAATTTTATGATTAATACATTACTCAAAACGCTGTTCTTTAATACAAATTCAATCCAGTTTGATTTAAATAACAAATTACAAACAAAATATCATAGAAGTTAAATTAAAATTTGTTACTGATATATATATATATATATATATATATTTGCATTTTATTTATATTGATATAGTTAATATAATAATTAATATTATTTATCTTAGTATATATAATGGCTGTTTATTATCAATTAAAAGTAATTTTTAAATGTTTTATAAAAATTACATTTAGAAACATATATAGGTGTTATGGAAAAAAAAGGTATTTCTTTGTCTATAAGATTCATATAATTTACACTATACATAATGAACAATTTTCATTATAAAAAATAAATGAAAATAACACAAGAGGAGATTATTAGAATTTATTTAGTATGGAATGATCAGAACTATGTTTTATTATTTTTTGATATTTCATGTGATAAACAATGCTTGATATTATTTAATAGTAGACACCTAAAAATATTTGATAAATCGCATTTCATATTATACTCACGGATTTATTTGATTTCAGCAACTCTTTCTAAATACTTGCTCCCCACCTATTTTGTGCACTGGCAAAATTAAATAACGTGATTATGAAAATACGTAACAGACTTATTGCATTTAAAAATTAGTTAATTTGATTTTCACTCATTTCAGCAATCCAACGTTCATTTCCCTGATTTTTTTATGTAAACATCAATAAAAGAAGTGAACTACATCGCATAATATAAAAATATAAGACTCATATGTCACAGCTTAGAAAAGAGATAAAAAAATGTAATAATTTATTGATGTAATTTATTCAAATCCTTAGATATTTCATATAGAAATTTAAGAAGTATTCGGATTTTACAAAGTTAATCCTGACAACAAAACTACAAGTATTGTACAAAGAATTTTTCCGCATTTTCCTTTCTTATTTAAAAATGTTTCAAAAAAAGAAAAACTTAATGAGTTAAATGATTTACTTTCAGACAAGATGATTCCTGGATATATATATCTAAATTTGCATCCTTTTTTTCACTGTATTTTAAAACCTTAGTCTTGCATTTTTCTGCTACTATGTGTAAAGCAAGAAGAAAATGGCAAGTATTCTATATAATATCCAGCTATTAAAATGGCTGATATCTGAAAATGCCAATACTTTATAACGGTTAATAATTGATGCTTAATGTATACCTTATGTTACATTTCAATTGTTGTATTTATATCTCCTTGAGAAGACTGTATAGCAAATGTACAATTTTACAAATACCTATATTTTCATTTATTTGCTATTTTTTCCCGATATCCTTTGAAAAATCAAATAATTACTTTCATTAAATTTCGTAACCATACTACGTTTCGAACAATTATTTCTATCTCAGAGAGAAAGATATTTTCATGTAAACGAAATAATTTAAACATTCACATATTAACTCTGCCACATTTTAAATTTATGCAATTGACATACGCTTAAAACATGCATTCCAGATTTATAAGTATTTGATATTTTGTGAATTTATATTAATGATGTCGTAGTGTAGATACGTTCAGTAAATATCCCTCTATAAGTGATTCTTCATTTTAATAAATGCAAATTTTAAAAATTAAAGTTTTTTATATGAAGCTATTTTTAATCAAGGTCTATAATTTATGTGATATTTCCTTTCAGTACACAACTTAATTATCAAAACTTCAACTCTGAAATATGGAAATAAGGATAAGTAGAAAAGGATAATGATTCAATCTGATTTTTTAAAAAATATTTCAAGAACTTCGTTTTTCAAAAAAAGTTTCTATCAAATATTTTTAAAAAATCACTAGTTCTATTTCAGTATGTATGGCATACTGAATTTGTATTTTTATTATTAACATGATATGCTCAGTAATTACATTAAAAGAAAAAAGCATATCACAAATAACAGAAGAAAAAATAATGAAAACTAAAGGAAAGAGTATTAAAATTTAAGAAGCAGAAGATTTTACATACAGAAAAATAAATTTCAAAATAGAAATGAAAGTTATACCTATCAAAATATTTCATTCGAAACAATACACTTCAAAGGAATCTTTATCCGATTTCTTTCTTCAAATCCGTCTTCACTTCGTATCACGTTTCTCTTTCCAATTAAAATTGTTTACCAGTTCCAAAAATATGTTGAAATGCTTAAAAAATATCAGAAGAGTTTCAGGGGAAAAAAACAGGAGTTTTCAATTTAGATTGGATGTTACGCTTCTCTTATTTCACTCTTGTCCTTAAATATTTTTGTAAAAAAAATTTTTTCTCATTAAAATTTGATCTTCTGAAACTTTCCTAAGCTCTCTAGCATTATATTTTAAAAATAGTTCCGAACATTGGTATAAGGTCTTTTCTTTTGTTTTAATTTGATAGCTGATTTCCTCTGTTTTGCAGAGGAATGACCTGAAGAGCACTAATGAATTGCGTTTATATAATATTCAAGAAGATTAGAAAGGCCGAATTGGGATTTATTCTTTCCAACATATATATATTTACAACCTTAAGTACTTTTATTTTTTATTCGCATTTAAGAGTGTAATCAAAGCCCTGTGAATGATAATTATATTTTACTATATTACTATAATATATTACTATAAAGTTGCAGGAGGACTATTGGCAGCACAGCGGTGCGTTGGCCATATCCTACGACTGGTTATGTTGCCGTTCCTCTTTTGCGACTCCCAGCATCTACTTTTCAACACGATAATGACCAGGCGCACACGTCATGTGCTGCTGTGAATTATTTTTAAGCTTGCCTAAAACTTAATTGGCCAGCTAGGTCACCAGATCTCTCATCCATAGAGCACGTTTAGGACGGTATGGGAAGACGATTACAACAATCCAGGAATTTTACAGAAAAATCCCAACAGTCGGAAACAATTTGGTACGAAATTCCGCAGGCACCATCAGGGAACTTTATCAGTTTGTCCCATGCCGGATGACAGCTTGCATCCTGGCCAGAGGTGGACCAACGTCTTATTGACTTCCTTCCGTAAAAAAGGTAAAACTCTGAAAAAATCTTTCAATTGTTAAGAAACTTTATTCGGCTTTTTTTTTTTCATTTTTATTGCAATCGAACAATTTCTTTTTGAAGCGTTTTGATACGTATTTTTTGTTTATAAAGTGTATTTATTTACTCTCGGAGGATCAAACTCTCGCAGTGGGCTTAGAACTACTAACTGGCCCTTCGAGGTAGGCAGGGAATAATACAAAAAAGGCATAAACAAGAAAGGGCGATACAATAATGTCATCTAAAATTAAAGACGTCTGCAAAAAGAGCAGAGGAGGAAGAGAAAAAAATTACATTAGCCATATAACAAGTTAACAGCTTAAAAGCTACTAATTTATGATTCGTAGCGTTAATTCTAAATAATCTTCCTTTTATCTCATTGTTTCCTAAGCAAATCTAGGTAAAAAAAAGCTTTAAAAAGTTTAATAAAAGTAATGAAGTTAAATGAAATTTATTCAGTTTAAGAAATGGGCATTATACGAATCATACTTTATTTGAAGATTTAGCTATAATAAAACACGTAACTTATTTCATAAAATATCATTTGTGCACCCCTTGTAAAATACATACATAAATGCTTACATTTTCTTATAAGAAAACATAAATAACCATTATTCTCAAATTTTGAGAAATTTTCTCAAATTAAAATGAATTTAAATACGTTTTAGCTACTTGCAAAAGTGTGACCTTCTTAATGCATCCTGCTATAAATTGAAAATTTAATATATATATATATATATATATATATATATATATATATATATATATATATATATATATATATATATATATATATATATATATATATATATATATATATATTATATATATATATATATATATATATATATATATATATATAATACAACTATTTTTTATTCTCTTTTTCCAATTCTTTTAATGATAGTACCCCTAAATGAATTTTCTTACATTTCAAGACTCTTTTACATTTACATAATTGCAAAACATGGTAATTGAATCTTAAAATAAATAAAAAAAATGCCATTCTGAATCACTTTAAGTAATACATATCTATGCTGGTAAATAAATTAAATATATATATATATATATTTGCAAGCATTTATTGCCGCAGTTGCTCTGTCAGTATAAGAAATTTTAATCTGCGTTTTTGGAAAAAATATATATAACCCTCTGTGAGAAAAAGAGTCACATACACAGTTCATGATTAAATTATATTTTGAAAATATATTATTAGTATTAAACTTAAATAAAGTATTAATATTTATTCTCTCTTTCGAGAGAGAAAATACCAGACTGACGAGAAAATACCAGATTGTCTTTTTATAAAATAAACAGCAAAGAAAATCACTTTAAATTTCTATATCAAATCGGCATTAAGAATTTCATTCACAAAATAAAAGAAATATAAAACGTCATGGCACAAAAATTGATTAACTTCCAATAAAAAAAAACATTAAAAAAAGTGGAAAAAATGAAACAATCTGTGCTTACAATTCACAATTTTCTGAAAAACAAGAAATAAAGAACATAGATATTTTCATGTTTTGTGTATTCTGATACATTTATTTCGGAATTGTTCAAAATGTTTTTTTCGCATATGCAAACATATGCGATTCATAATTATTCATGTAGGCTAATAAATTTTAAGCTGTAGGGAGATCTGGGGGGTATATTTTATTTATCTTTTATAATATCATTTAAGATATTATAATACGTATCATTCTTTGTGAGTTATTAATGTTTTAATAATTTTCATGAAGATTATTTAATGCATGTATTATTTATGTGTAACACACCGAGTGCTCGGAAAGTATGACTACACTTTGAAATATTAATTATAAACAAGTAATATAAAAAAATAAGTCAATTCCTACTTAGGTCATCAAAAAAGGATTTTATTTTAGCTACTTTTTCATAAATTACAATTAATGTAAATATGATAGTACCACAATATTAAGTGGCAAAGTAGAAAGCGATATTCCTCGTTCTACATGTTCCTTTCTATTATTTTTTTGTTCGTTAACTGTTTATTCACTCATGGATCACATTCTCAGAAATTAGGTCGTCCCAGGTAGGATTCGAACCCACGTCATTTGGATTAGAAGTCTAACACGCAATCCATTGAGCTACAGGGACACAATTAGCGGTTTTCTTTTTTATAAAGGGTGTTGGGCTATTATTTTCGTTACTATTTATTTATTGTTGTCGTGTGTTTATTACTGAGATACCATACGAAAGACGTGAGATAGATGAACAGAAACATATAACACAACCACAGAAGAATACAGATTTTATTACAAATGATGCTCCCAGCACATAACAAGAAGAGGTGCGCTGCTGTTCCTTTCGAGACGGGAATCCATTTCAGGTGAAAGACCGACTTTTTTCCCGAAGAAGATACAACCAAGTCTTACTCGGGATTCGAACCCGAACCCACTCGGTTACAAGCCGAGGGTCATAGACACCACACTGTCTGGGCGACACTATTTATTTATTAATTAAATTTAGTTAAGATTTAGTATTTGAAAAAAAACTGTATTAACATCAGAGTGTCATCCACTACAAGTTTCAAAAAATGTATTTGAATTTGAGTGGATGAATAAAAGTGTTTTATGAATGACTGAAAATTTGATCAAATATATATATACATATATATATATATATACCACAGTATGTATAACCTTAATATTAATTTTAACAAATTTAAAACTCTCATAGATTTTGTCTTAAAAGAAAATTATGTCAGTTTTTTTTAATGGTTTTTTATATAAACAAGAGAAAGGACTCCCACAAGGGGGCCCAGCTAGTAATAGTTTGGCTAATCTTTATTTACATTTTTATGAATATTGTTATGTTATTAATAATGACTACTACATTTTTTTAGATATATTGATGATTTAATTATTTTTGGTAAAAATGATAATTTAAATCCTATTATTAATTTTTATCCGTCCTACTTAAACTTAGTTAAAATTAATAATAATCCAATCAAAACAAATTACCTAGATGTATCACTGTATATTAAGGATTTGAAACTACATTCTAATATTTATGATAAAAGAGATGCCTTTAATTTTAATATCATCAAAGTGCCTTACTGGAATTCTAATTTATCAATATCTATATATAGAAATATTATTTTTAACTATATTTATCGCAATAAAGTATTAGTTAGCGATAAAGCTAATATTTTTTTAAATCTTAAAAATTTTTTTAATCACTGTATTGAACATGGATACCCTGCTAATTTTTTTTTGTAATTATATTTATAATAGTTTTTTATGATACAATTTGTATTAATGTAATTATTTACTGTTATTATGTTTTGTAATGTTTTTTTAAATTTAGACAATATCTAATTTTTCCTACAATTATTATATAGATGGCGCCACATGCTTTTTTAAAAAAATTTTTAATATATATATTTTTCTGAGTTTCTTTATATTTTACGCTAATTTTATGATTTTTATTTTTATTTTTATGATTTTTTAAAAGTATATATATATATATATATATATATATTTCTTATTATCGTATATCGTATCGCAATTAATCGTTTCTTATATCGTATCGCAATTAACTTTATGCGATTCTGCCCTCCCTATTTGGCGGGAACACGATACTGCACTCTTGGCCATCGTTATAAATACGTTTTAGTAGGTTATGTTTATGTTCATTTGTTCTTTAGTTTAATGATTTAATATTTAAATTCTACACATATATAACTCTTTCCTTTCCTCTTGGTACATAGTATGACAAATTACAGGTGAAGGTTGGTGCCGCAAAACTTGGTTAAACCTGCAATCCTGGTTCCTAAGGCCAGGAATTTATCTTTATACTATGTGCCTCCTTCCTACTTTTAGTTATCTTAGGTTTATAACTATATGATTATTTTTATATTTTTGTTTATGTATATGTATATGTGTGTATAAATTTATATATATGTGTATGTATATGTATATGATTATATATTGAAAAATTCTTTTATATTTGATTATATATATATATATATATATATATATATATATATATATATATATATATATATATATATATATAAAGTATGGGGAGAGTGTGAACTATAATATACAGGAATTGAACATATATATATGTATGCTCACTTACGGAGTCTTATGTTCCATAAAAAACTACCAAAGTTTTTTTTTACAATGTTTAAATGTTCACTTTGAATGTGCGCACTAATAGTTGCTCGCAAACATTGAATCTGACAACGTTCTATGACACATTACGGAATCAAGATCCTGAATGATCATTCTAGTTCGACTAACGAGTTCTTTAGTGTTACGAATTGCAGATTGGTAAACAATATTTTTCACTTATCCCTACAATAGGAAGTTCAAAGGTGTTATGTTTAGAGATCTAAGCGGTCACGGTATTGGACTTCCTCTTTCCCTCCACCTTTCCCCCGGGGAAATTATCTCACTTCCAAAATACAGTGTAAAGGGGCCAATTTACGTTGTAGATTTAAATCGGATAAACCCTTCTACAGCTTGTGTTTCTTCTTGGGGTGAAGCCATTTTGAAACTAGAATGTTTCGTCATTTTCAAATTTAATAAATGTTCCACTTCCAGTGTATATTCCTGATTCTTGCTTTCGTCTGTATAAATAATAATAGTTCCTTCAGGAATACTGTCAATCACCTCCAGAGCAGCATGTCTCAAGTATTCAGTATGTTGTATGGTTTTAATAGCATTAGCAAATAGAATTCTGTATGAAAATGTACTTTAGACAAAGAATCCAATGGTCATACAATGGATTTTAAAGTATTAAACTAACAGTGTAACTTTTATATAAATCGCGTGTTTTTCACAAAATCTCTGGGACTTCCCTATCTTATTGCAGTTTTTCTTCATCTGTAGTGAATGAATACAGAATTGTAAGGGTTTTTTATGTCTTAAGAGCTTTTCCTTCTGTAAATATATAAATAAGATTGAATTTACAAGCATTTATGTTAAAGGAAGCTATAAGGCGGGAAAATGTACAAGACACACAAGACTGAAAATAGGGATAGCAATAAAAATATCTGTAAGAAATGCAAATGCCCGAGAAGTAGAGATCATACTTAATAATAAATTATTTTTAGAAAGGGAATTTTTGTTCTCAAAGTGATTATTTCTATTTGCCTTTTTACAAGCTTTTATTTAACTTGTGTGTGTAATGTAAAATGTTCGGGTGGAATCTTGCAACTCAATTTTGAAGCTGATTTCTTCAACCGATTGAACTGAAATTTTGTATGCACGTTTAGTTTGGATGACAATGCATGTTTTGACTATTTATATTCCAATATCGCAATTAGTTAAAAAGTAATTAATTACAGTAATTTGTTCGGGTGGAATCTTTCGACTCAATTTTAAGCTGATGTCTTCAACCGATTGAGCTGTAATTTTGTATACACGTTTAGTTTAGATGACAATGCATGTTTTGTACATTTATATTCCGATATCGCAATTAGTTAAAAGATATTAATTAAAGTAATTTGTTCGGGTGGAATCTTGCAGCTAAATTTTGACGCTGATGTCTTCAAATGAAAGAGCTGAAATTGTGTATACACGTTTAGTTTCGATGACAATGCATGTTTTGTATATATATATTCCAAGATCGCAATTAGTTAAAAAGATATTAATTAAAAAACTCTTAACCATGTTAGAAGCTTACTTTACCTCTTTCCACAAGCCTTCGTAGCCTAGAGGTTAGAGAAGCTGACTTCAAAGGAATTACCCAGTGTTCGATTCCCGAGAGCTCGCAGGTTTTAAATTTACTTTAAATCACTTTAATTTTCATTCGAAAATTATTTCTCTTGAATAAATTTAAATTTCCGCATTCTTTCCTATTTGTTTGCAAGCTTTTTTTTTTCACTTTCAATGTAAAAATTTCGGGTGGAATCTTGCTACTCAATTTTGAAGCTGATGTCTTCAACCGATTGAGCTGAAATTTTGTATACATGCTTAGTATGGATGATAATGCTTGTTTTGACGATTTATATTCCGATATTGACCTAGTTACTGTAACGATCTTGTTTAGGTGTTAAGGCGAACATGTTTACAATAACACAAGAGGCGACCAAAAGCGTAGTTCAGATGGTAGAGCACTTACATAGCATGCGAGAGGTTCGGGGATCGATACCCCTTGCCTCCAATTGTTACTTTTTTGCATAAAATATTTTTGAAATTCATTTAATTTGATATAACGAGATATATTTTACAATACTTCCATTCTGCATACGTACAAAGAATGTTATACTTTTTACTGTTCTACAGGGAATACTAAGAGAAATACAAATCTATAAAAGTATTTACTTTGAAACATTTTTAGATATCTATTTACTCGATTCTAGTTTCTCCCGTAACACTTATAATTGACCTAATTACTGTAACGATCTTGTTCGGGTGTTAAGGTGAGCATGTTTACAATATAACACAGGCGTCGACCAGGAGCGTAGCTCAGATGGTAGAGCACTCGCTTAGCAGGGTTGATACCTTGAGCCTCCAATTACAATTTTTTCGTTTCGTGTAAAATATTTTATTTGTACTAAGAGATATTTTATAATACTTCTACTCTGTACACGTACAAAGTATGTTATATTTTACACAAGCTTTTATTTAACTTGCAATGTAAATTCGATGTCTTCAACCGATTGAGCTGAAATTTTGTATACACGTTTAGTTTGGTTGACTATGCATGTTTTCACCATTTATATTCCGATATCGCATTTAGTTAAAAAGGCTAGCTGCATGGCTGGCGTTGCACGGGCTTTCTCTACTTTTATAAATTTTCCCTTTTCTTCACAAAATCAGCACTTCTCTCTCTCTCTCTCTCTAATAATCTTTTTCAAAATGAATTCCAACTCCACCCCTCTCCTCTACTTAAGCCGATATTGCTCGGGCTTCTACCTAGTGTATAACTTAAAATTTCCTGTTTCGAAATTTTTCCGCTTCTTTTCTTTGTCAGACAGGTTTATTCTCCCGGCGTAGTACGAACAATTTTAAATGCATAACATATTGTCATGGAAATTCCCCTTCCGCTGTCGCTATCAGAGCTCTCGAGAAAGTGAACACTAAGGATTCTTAAACATCTTGACATGTGCAGCACTCTAGTGGCACAATGAATTATTTCACAAAAAAAATTGGTAAAAAATGTTTTCGACATTTTATTTTTTATATCACTAACTGTTAAAAGCAAAAAATGAGTTTTTTAAAAATCAATTTCATATAAACGCATCGATAGTGATTCATTTTAGAAAAGTCATATGGAAAGTATCGTTGCTTTGAAAAAAAGAAAAGAAAAACATACTATATCGTCACGAAATAAATCTTCTTCCAATTACAAAATTGCTGGCGAAGTTATTAAATGCGCGAATAAAACTTTGAGTATTTTTTTTTTAAACAATCATAAAAACTAAGCGATGGTGTTGTTTATAAGCAGGAGACAAAAATTAATAATCCAGCGTTCTAAGCGTTCAATCCAAGAAATCTTCGGAAAAAAAGAAAGAAAAGACCTGTAAAATAAAAGGAAGAGATATTCCATTTCAAGTAGCGTTATTTGTTAAAATTTAAATTTTGAGAGCTTCATTTTTAATTTAATGCCTTCGAACTTCGTATATCGATTGCAATAACGGTACTTTTTAAATAAAAAAATGTAACAAAAATAATTATTTAATATTTCTCGTAAAAAGGTCATAAAAAACGAAAAACACAATTTTTTTTAAAACTGTAATTTTTAAGCAATGTTTTCAAACTTTGTGCATATTACGGATAATATCGTTCTACACACGGAAAAAAAATGTCATGAGATTATTTTTATAATTAAAGAAATTATTAAATATTTAAATAAAATTTTGAGTATTTTTTAAAAATCGTAAAAAAAATTGGCATTTTATTTTTTAAATGATTGATTCTGAAAGAGAAAAGCATGAATTTTCTTAGTGTAGAATATCATTTCATTCAATTGAAAGAAAATTCAATCGAAGTGATTTATAAATCATTTTCATGAAAACATATCAATTTTGACTCATTTTAGAAAAAAAATCGTAAAAAAAAGAAAATATCATTATTTTGTAAAATAAATTGTACCGTATCGTGGCGAAGTAAATGATCTCTCCGATTCTGTAATTTTTTTGTTTGAGTCTCATAAAAAATTAGATCGTGTCTTAAAAACGTCTGGGATAAAAAAAAAAGTTCGGGAAATTGGAACTATGGTACCTGGCGGGAAAAAAATGGCATTAATTATGCGTTTTAAGGTTTTTAATTAATATATTTTTAACTAATTGCACTATTGAAATATAAGTGGTCAAAACGGATTCCTCGGATCAGTTCCGATCTTTCGGTACCTTTGGCGAGTTTCTGCATCGTGCGGTTCGTGAGAAGATACACCTAGTCGTATAGGTGCATACGTTTGTTTACCTTCGAGTTTTAATAGTGCAGATATTAATTAAAGTAATTTCTTCGGATGAAATCTTGCAACTCAATTTTGAAGCTGTTGTCTTCAACCGATTGAGCTGAAATTTGTATACATGTTTAGTTTAGATGCCAATGCATGTTTTGATGATTTATAATCTGATATCACAATTAGTTGAAAAGATATTAATTGAAAACTTTTTACTCCTGTTAGCTTTTTTATTCTGCCCGGCAGCTTGTCGGATACAGCTTAAAGAAGTTCCGATTATCTCTCTCTCTCTGTCTTCAACCTTTCTTAAAAAACCATCTTATTCTTTCTCTGAAACTGAGACAAAAAATAATGGCCCAATGGGAAAGATAATTTTTTTCGCTACGATACGATATAATTTGTTAAAAAAATAATATTTCTATTTTTTACAATTTTTTTCTAAAATGAGTCAAAATTGATGCGTTTTCATGAAAATGATTTCTAAATCGTTCTGTATGATTTTTTCCTGTTAATGAATCGATATTCTGCACTAAGAAAGTTCAGGTTTTTTTTCTTTTAGAATCAGTCATTTAAAAAATAAAAGGCCAAAAACTTTTTTTTCTACGATTTGTCAAAAAATACTCAAATTTTGAATACAACATTTAAAAACTTCTTCATTTTTAAATATAGTCGCACGAAAATATTTTCTCGTTTGTAGAATAGTATTATCCAAATTTTGCACAAAAATTGAAAAAATTAGTATAAAATTACGGATTTACAGAAAAAAATGTGTTTTTCGTTTTTAATATAGTGTTATAGTAAAAGCAAAAAAAAAAGAGAATGAGTTTTAATATTTTAATTAATTTTCTTCGTCCAATGTTGTTTTGATCTAACAGTGTTTATCCTACCCTTCCTATTGTCCTCTTGTTGCGGCTCGAGTGACATATCTATCATATGTATGTAGCTTGGCGGAAAAAAATGTAGAGTACCCCTTAGCTAGACTGTTCAAAATTAACCGGCAAACGACCTTTCAACAATGATGCGTTGAATGAGATTAACAGACTGAGTAACCTCTGTCTAGCGATAACTGAAAAGTAAAAAATATAAGTTAAAAGTAAAAAAACTTTTTTAAAGCAAGCTTTTATTTAAATGCTCTAAAAAGAATAAAATAAATTTTTCTTTTAAATTTTTTTTTGCTATCAACTTATAAAGTCGTTATACAATGTATGATATAAAAGCTTGTCACGAGATTTACCTGTGTACATAAACAAGCAAATTAAATAACTTGATCTGATTTATTTTAATTTTTAAAATTTTCAGACAAAGTAAATATGAGTACTTAAATCTCGCGACAAGCTTTAAATATCATAAATTGTATAACGATTTTATAAGTTGATCGCAAAAAAAGTTTTAAAAGAAAAATTTATTTTATTCCTTTTAAAGCATTTAAATAAAAGCTTGTTTTTAAAAAGTTTTTTTTTACTTTTAACTTATTATTTAATGCATTTGCTAAAATAAATATGTTGAATATTTTAAAACGCTAAATTTCAAACATCGTTATCAATGATATTTGAAAAGTTTCAAAAGAATGAAATTTAAACTAAATTGTACACAAAGCGGATACTTTTCAACAGAATAAGCTTTATTTCATATCAGCTACTATGCATATATTAACTCATTATGTACCCGTCTATCTAATTTGGGCTTAATATGAAATACTTTATGAAACATTAAGTAACGAAATAATTACATTACCCACACATAGATACATGCACATATTGTGTATTATATATGCACTATACCTGTAATGCACTTTTTATAACTATTTTTGTTTTAGGGGATACGTGATCAAAAATGCTTGAAGAACTCTGGGTTAAGAGTACTTGGTATTCTTTGAACAATTATTTTTCTTCGTGCATTTAAAAACTATAATTTATCATTTCATATAATGTTTATGTTCAAGAAATTAGTACGAGATGAAATTTTGCACATATTATTCACACAATTTTAAAATTCTACTACTTCTGTATTTATTAATTTTTTGACCTGAAATTTTCTGTAATATTCTTAATGATTTTTAAAGAACTGTATGGATCTATTTTACAGTATCTTCATTAGTTCTGGAGAAAAAAATAAAATGTTGATATACATGCTAAAATTCAACAAAAAACCAATATCTCCAACTTTTTAATTTTTTAAAAAAAATGCTAATTTACCACAAAACGGATCCCTAATTTTATTACTTGCATTATATAAAACACACAGGAAAAAAATGGAAGTGCATAATGGGGAAGGAGTAGTATTTTGAATGCACTAATTTATCGAAAAAACACATACAGAGAAAAAGAACGGTAAAGTTTATAATTCTGAAAAAATAATTATAATAAGCTTAAATAAATTTTAAATAGCACTTTAAAGAATTAGTTATATATTTTTTCTTAAAAATAATTACATTTTCATATTATTTTAATGCTTATTTTTTTTTATAAATGATCAATTTGCGAGAGTATTAATTGCACAAGAAAATTCAGAGAAAATGATCCTTTTTTTTTTTTCTTGTCATGACAGAAATTTTAGTTTTTTTTTTCTTCTCAATATTGAAATATTGCATTTGTATGAAAAACGTATGATGAATAAGAACAGAAATTATTAAAATATTAATATAAAATGCTTTAATTAAAAAATTTTACGTGAACACATTTCACAAAGAAAAACAATTCCATTATTGTAATGCCTCAGAGATATCCTCCTTTATATATATATATATATAACACCTTCCTTTTTATAGTTAATATATTATTCTTTTTAAAATAGATTAGTTTACCAAAAGCTTTCTTGGGGTTTTTTTTATCTAAAAAGTAGGCGTAGTAGAATTGCCGAATTTGTTCGTTTTTATTTTCCAATCGAAGTTTTTTCAACTTCTAATTTCTAAAGTGATACATCAATCAAAAAATAAAAAAACAAAGAATGCGACTAAGTAAAAATTAATAAAAACCATACTTTGGTCATTTTTAAGGTACCGTGTCCAATTAAATACTATGTAAGAATATAGCAAGACTACACATTTCAAATTCGTTGACTCAGGACTAAGATTGAAGGGTTAAACATAATTTCAAGGTGCCAACCTCCCTCTTTACTTATATTACTGGGCTGAAATAAGAAAAGAAAATATACAGTTTAATTTTTATTTTTATTTATTCATTCATTTATTGGAAAAGATAAAATTAATTTCTTAAAAATATATATAGAAAACTCCATAATCCTATAGTAATTATATATAACTAATTAGAAGAATATATATATATAGTACACATACATGAACATATTCACACACATATATAATCAATAATTATAAACTAAATTGATTGGCCTTAATCTAAAAAACCAAATAAATAAATAAAAATATAACAGATTATATATATATATATATATATATATATATATATATATATTGAATATGTCTCGTAGAAAAACATCTAAGAACTTAAATCAATAACACAGACCTGTATCTCTCAGGTTTAATGATATTTCAAAATAAAAAAAGAAAAGAAGGAAAAAAAGCAAAAAAAGGGAAGAAAAGAAATAGACTCAAAAGTGTAAAACTAAGCCATGATTTTCTCTCCTTTTCAAAGGCCTTAAGTTTCTTTTCTTTTCTCCGATAGTCATTTTATATAAATAATGACGTCGATTAATATAAAAAATGAAAAGTGAAGGAAGAAAAATGAAAGAAACAATTTAGAAGAACTGAACGGAAGAAAGAAGAATTGTGTTATGTTACATTCTTTTCATGGTGACATTACATTTGTACTACTCCGAAAATCGAATTTTGGTTGAACCAAATATCCCAAATTACAAAGTATTTAACAATGAAGTATTACTTCAATATCCTTTCACCAACTTTTCGATGAAGTATTAAATGAACACAATGCAACGTTGACCAGTGTGAAAATATTATTTTATTTTTAGTTTGATTTACGATTTTCTACAGTTGTATGTTTTAATATTTTTATGATAAGTACTTTTATTAGTCCTTTCTATCCCTTAATATTTCTAAGAAATTAAAATTAAAATAATTCGTTTATAATGGTATTCAGGTTTGAAATCATTATTTTAATGTAAAGTTCGGTTGCACATTCCTAAAGTAACTTGAGAGATAATGATGTTCCAATAAAAAACGTTTCTTGTAACAATACAACTTTTTGCGAGACACACTACTTTTAAATTCCACACATTTATTGAAAGTATTACTACATTTTTTTAGAAAAAGTATCATTATAATCATAATACGTGAGAAAATTTTACACACTTATTTTAAAAGCATAATTACTACAAAAAAATCTATTTAGAATGTCCTTTTATACGAAACTTTCAACCAAATTAATGATCCGTCTACAGACAGGAGGTACATATACCCTCTTGAGTCTATGGGGTAGAACAAATGAATGAAAACGGCGCCAGACTGCAAGTTATACATTTTTCTTTTTTCAAATAAAGAGTACCTGCAAGGTTAAATATTTCTATAATAAATTATTGAGAGTAGAAACATACTAATAAACTTTCCATCCCATCTTTTTAAACAGAAGTGATTTTTAGCAGATTTTTGGTTTTGGTATTACGAACAAAAAATTTGGTTACTAAACATTTGATTATACAGAAAGATATTCTTTCAAAATGCAGTATGAGAGTGCGGATTTCATCGTATATCATTACAATATTTAATAAATAAGAAAGGTGGGTTTTATTACATAAGGAATACATAGTATACATTTATTACATTACTTATCTTTAGTAATATGTTTCAGTGTGTTTTTCGGAGAAACTCTGCTTGAATAAGTTGTCCATTTTAATTGCCCGTAAAGTGTTCTATTCACGATTTTGACTAATCCTCTAGAAAAAGTACTTTTTATGATGTTATACGATTATTAAACCTCTTTCTGTAAAGGAACCCCGATGTATGCTAATAAAGGCTACTTTTTAAAGTTTTATGAAGAGGGAAGTTGGAGATTATAACTGCTGTTGCATGTGGAGACAAAGACAGAATTCCAATATTGTAAAAGCTAATATTGGAATCATCATAGTTCAAAGAAAAATAATTCGACGGGAATTCAAGGACTAGTTTTATCATTGAGGATCATCTACTGATAACTATAGGATTTCGATTGTAGATTCTAGATTATACTCCCCATAGCTTAGGGCAAATTTAAATAGTAATTAGAAGATCATAATAAAGTGTACATTTAAAAGTGCCTCATCCTTTGGTGAACCTTCACATTTCAGCAGACGGGAGTCCGCCTCCTAAAAGCGTCTCAAAGGAGACATTATTTTTTTATAGCTGTACTACATCTGATTTTTCGTAAACTTTTAGATGACGAAGAAGTTGCATTTCTTAGGAACAGTTTAAGGCAAATAGTCTGATAGTTATTTTCAACATACGGTAAATTATTACTTTTGAAAAATTCAGAATTATATTCTTATATTCTTCTGTTAAAAATAATAGGTAATAATACTTCATACATTATAGGGTTAAAATTGTTCTTCCTCTTGCGGCTCAAATTTCTACAAATTTGACTCTATATCAGCGTCTAAAATTTATATACATACTCTTGCTTTTTTTTAACACTTTAAAAAATTTTCTGTTCTCTAAATTTGTTGATACGAGATAGATAAGTGTAAAATGAATTCCAACACGTGCGTTGCATTATTTTACGTAAACTAAATATAGAGCATCCAACACATGTAGGGTGAGTGAGCGAATATTAACGTCGCACTGTTCAGCTACACAATGGTTTTTGGCGACGGACCACGTTATTTTGAACCATGGTCAAGTGGCGTGGGCAACACCTGAGCTAGGATCCCCTCTTCTAACTACCACACCAACGGAAGGACGTTTGAGCTCTCGACAGATTTAACGTGTATCGCTCCCCTACACGGAGTGCCTTTAGTGGTACTGGGCTTGAACTCGTGACAAGGCTAGGTCACGATCCGATTCCTTGACCATTCGACTGCCGCGGCCCCAGCATATGTAGGAGTGAAATAGGCATTACGCGTAGACCTTGAAAACACATCAAATGATATTATCATTCCAATTTACACGAGAATTATGTCTCATAGTATGATGGTAGTTGTTCTTAAATATTTGAATTTTATTTTCCGAATTATTATTTTTTTTTTGAGGGAGGAATAAGAAGTTTCAGATACTTCCCTGAAAATCATTTTATTAATATTACTTTTTTCCAAAAAAAAAATACTGCTAGCAGTTTCACTAGTGGGAAGCCTTTGTAATGCGTTCATATACATATTGCCACTAAATAATTTTCCTTAACCCAGGAGAAAACGCGCACTCGGTACTAACGTAATGGTCGCGCGGGATAACGGGGGGGGAGTCACACCAATCCTTTTTTTTTAATTCAATTAATTGCCACTATTAGTTCACTATATATATATATATATATATATATATATATATATATATATATATATATATATATATATATAAGAATAATTAAATTAGATTAAAAATTAAATTCCCTATCTAGTACTTAACTCATATTTTTTTCATTTCAGCTTCAATTATCAAACTAATCACCCATCTATTTCTTCCGAACATATGGCCTAGCCAATAAACATGACTAATTCCGGATCGTTAGATATAATAGCCCCATATGTCAGCATTATATTTCAAGTACAATGATAAAATCCGCGATACTTACCGCACCTGTGTTTTTTAAGTGTTAACCCACTTAAAAACATGGTGGCGTTCTTTTTCTCTCTACCCTCTCAGCGTCAGACCTTGTGTAGATTTCATCAAATAAAGACCCTTTTAAAACAAAGTCTGATTCTGACTTCAAAAAGCATGTCATATATATATATATATATATATATATATATATATAAATATATCTTGTTCAAATTTTTAATAGTCAATAAAACACTTTTTATTCATTCACTCAAGTTCAAATACATTTTTTTAAACTTGTAGTGGCACTTCATTTTAATACAGTTTTTTCAAATATTAATTTATTCATTTAATTTAATTAATGGATAAATAGTAACAAAAAATAATAATAGTTCAACACCATAAATAAAACGGAAAATCGCTCGTTGTGTCTCTGTAGCGCAATGGATAGCGCGTTGGACTTCTAATCCAAAGGTCGTGGTCTCGAATCCTACTTGGGATGGTCGAATTTCAGATAATGTGATGTATCAATAAATAAATAGTGAAAAAAACAGAAATAACAGTCCATCACCACATATATAGAAAGAAAAGTTGCTTTCTATATTGCCACTCAATATTGTGATTCTTCTGTCAATGTATATATTAATTGTAATTATTTATAAAAAGTAACTAAAATAAAATTTTTCTTTGTTGAGACCTAAGTAGAAAGGAACTGACTTTAAAATTTTTATTACATTATTTATAATTATTTTTACTGTACACGATAAAAATCGTAATTCTGGTGAAAAACTTAATTTAAAGAATATATTTTTGCCTACTTTTAGTCTTTTTAAAAAATTTTCTTTGACAATTTGAGAAAAAATCCAATCAAACTGAACTGTTACGTTTCAAATGTGCGTAACTTTAACCACTTAACGGTCGCGTAATTTTGAAGAAAATGGCCATAAAAGTGCCTATTTTTTTATTCAAGAAAATTATGTAAAACTAAATGCATGTTCAATAAATGTATTTATTTTTTAATTTGGGGTAAATTTTTAGCTTAAAATAGAAAAATTAATTTTTTAAGAAAAGTCAACATTTAGGGGTATTATGACTGAATATTGGTTTTTGCTGCAAACAATTAAAAAAACATGTGTTTTAAGCAATAAAAGAGAATTTTATTACACTTATCTACAATGTAAAAACACATTGGAGTAATTTTTCTTGTGAGATAAATTTCAAAGCATGAGATAACAAAGCCAACATCATTCGCAGATCCATCATCGCTGCACTCAGATTCACTAACAAAGCAATCAATTATTTCAGAATCCCTCTCAGATCTATTTATAGTTAAAATAGAATCTGGATCACTTTCTCTCTCTCTCTCTCTCTCTCTAACTCCATAATAAATACAATACTAAGAAATATATATATTTTATCACAGAACGCAACCCACGTGTATTCACGAAACGTGGAACTAAGCAACTGAGTAAAGGTTACAAAAACGTATCGCTAATGTATACGTTTAATAGTCCTAACATCTAGTGTAAAATAAAATAACTATTTCTAAACACGTTAATAATAATCTGGCACCGCCATCTGACGAGACATAAACATGATTCCGGACATAAGAAATAAATAGTTTTAATCTTTTTAGCGTTACTTTTGAATACTCCAGCCCGGAAATATCATGGGCACGAGAAATAGAGAGGGAAATTTCACCCCCCGTGATATTGACGGAAGCGAGAAGAAAGGAGTTAATAAAAGACACAAATCACAGACACTTTTCACTAACATTACAAGAATGATATTTGCAGGCAAAACTGTCATGTTTTGTTTACGTTATTGTAGTTGTATTGTCCTTAGATGATCGACAAAAAGCATATTGAACTTTTTCTTGCTAGTTTCTTTTTGACAGGGCATATTGTGTCTTGTTGCTTCATATCTTTTTGTTGGAGGTTTTTGGGAAGCATTTGAAAAATTTCCTTCCAACTCAAATTTTTTATGTTCGTCACTTTTTGAAAATCTACTTTCGCTATGATGATTAAAATCTATTATTTCATCAGATTCTTCTCTTGCTTGCTCAATTTCAGCATCATCCAATAGAGATCACAGATACCCATTTATTTTTTTTTTTGTATTCTGTTCATTTACATTTATAAACCATAAAGAGTCGTACAACACAGCAATCTAAACATTAAGTTATTCACAGGGTAAAATGTAATGTGTTGACAAAAAATACTTTGGAACAAAAGTGGTCGTGCGGAGAATTCAATCAAAATAAGTACTTTAATATTGTAAAAAACGTTTGCCCTCCCGAAAAAAAAGAGGGAAATATGCGACAAATACAATTTACTTTCCATGAAGACTATCGTATAGGAGGATATTGACAAGGGCATTGGCAACAAAGAAACAGTTTTCCCAGAAATAAAGATTTCGTGAGCCTGGAGTGACTCTGTGTCCCGAGCAACCGCTTCCGGGCTAAGTACTTTGATTCAAAGAGAGCATTAAATTTGTTGAATTTCATAACGTTTTTTAGATTATAATTATTAGTTTTTTTCTAAAAGGACCCCTTAATTACATCATTAATATCTACAGAATTAAATAAATCCTCAAAATTTTAACTATGTATAGAGTCTTGAAAATTAAACAAGCTCTTTACTACTTTTATTAGCGGTAACTCTGAGAGAGAGAATATGTGTAATATTTTACTAAAAGCTATGTTATAGTTAGTTTTAAATAAGGAATTTAAAAGGATATTAATAGATTTCGAAGGTTTAAAAAATTTGTGGAAATGTAACTTCTGATAGAAATATACTTATTTTTTTATAAATAGACTTAATATACGAGATTGCTAATATCTCTAAAACATTATTTAGTTTTACAAAACAATTTATTATTCGGAAAATGCTTATGAAACACAATGTTTTAAAAATATTTACGAATTATGCCATAAAATTTGCAGTCATTTTATCTATATGCACTATGATGGAATATTTTTGTAAATTTTCCATTATCTGTTTCATATCCTTTTAAGAATCTTCGTAATTAATTTGAAAATTTAATTTCAAGAAGAGAGAGGAGAAATAGAAAGAAGAGGAAACAGAAGAGGCGAGAGAAGAGGAGAAAGAGAAAAGAGAGGAGACAGAAGAGATAAGAGAAGAGGAAAAAGAGAAAAGAGAGAGGAGAGGGAGGATCTTTAAAAAATATTGTATTTAAGTTAGTCAAATGCTTTCAAAGGAAAACCATATTTAACTGCAGGAATTGTAATAAATTTATTAAATTCTCAATTTAACCTGTTGTTTAACAATTCTATTGTTATTATAAATAATTAATCTGTATAAATTAAGTACTGTTATACTTAATATCTCTTAAAATATTATCTTTAATATTATTCAAAGTACCAATTTCACCATGCTAGTGATGCTTAGCAATAAATTCCTGGTAATCGAAAAATTTACGATTCTGCATGTTTCGAGACATAGAACAATAGTTTTGATTGAAGATTGACCTACTTTTTGTTATATTTAAAACTTTTTTAGTAATACTATTCTTAATTGGGAAAGTCACAAATATTTATTAAAAATTTTAGTAAAATTAATGTTATTAAAAATAACTGTAAATTAAATATTCAGTCGTAGAAACAATAAATATTTCTTTTTACATTGAAACCTCAAACACACACATAGATCTTTATGTTGGATTTTAGAACGTAAAGATATTTAATTAAGAGTTTAAAATATTAAATAATATGTAAAACTTGAATATGCTTAAAATAATCAGTGCTTAAAATATCTTGTAGGACAGCAATATGTTAAAACTAAGCATGAAAATTTAATATGCTTGGTATTAAACCCCTTTTCAAAATTAATGTTAACATTAATTTTGCCAATTAAAAAAACATAGTCCCTATTTTTTTCTATTGGTTTCTTTACTCAAAAAGTTTTGTGTGTGTGTTTAATTATCGCTGTTAAGAAAATTATTGTAAAATAACTTTTTTGTAAAATAATCTCTAACATACTTTTAACATATTGCATAACATTAAGTCTATAAGAATATATAATGTGCTCAAATATTCAACGAAGATATTTTCCATTCATAACTTATGTTTTCCATTTCAGATAACTTTTTAATCATTTGGATACTTCAACAATTTGAAAATCGTTCAAATAAAAATTATTTAATTTAATTTTATGTGATTTATTTGTATTATTAAAATTAACATTCTACTTACGTGAATTGTTCTAGTGGAGGGAAAATAAAGTACTTGGTAATGTTATTAAGTTAATAAAATGGTCTATAAAATAAAATCATAAAAAATTTTGCCAATTTTTGAAAAAAATCATGGTTTTAGGGTAGTCGGATACCTTAAAA
This sequence comes from Trichonephila clavipes, assembly GCA_019973935.1. Classification (NCBI taxonomy): domain Eukaryota; kingdom Metazoa; phylum Arthropoda; class Arachnida; order Araneae; family Nephilidae; genus Trichonephila; species Trichonephila clavipes. The sequence goes on along the minus strand of BMAU01019528.1, from coordinate 1,192,891 downwards.
GTTTTTTGCAAATATTGAATTTGAAATAAGAATCATGTTGATTAGTATTTTACTTAATACATTTAGTGGCTTTACATTTATTAAATCTTAATTCGAGACTATTGTCTCTAAAAGGCAAAGAATATGAGTTACTACGAATATTTTTTGGAATGTGAATGTTTTCACTACATTTGGAAACTGTTTATTTTGTATAAAGCAAACTTATTAAAGTAATTTCTATTCCAAAAGATTCTGATCTTGAAGCGCTTAATTTGTGCATGGCTAAAACTGCATTGTCTATTAGAATAATCTTTATCAAAAACCTTGATCATTTACACAATATCTCATCTATTATTAAATCATCGTTTCTTCTCATCTTGACCTAGCCATAATACTAAAATTTACATTTCGCTAACTTATATAACCTAATAGAATGGTCTGAAAAATCCAAATTCCTTAACTGGTAAAACAAATTAGTTTTTAAATATAAAAACCCTAAAAGGGATTGATTTTATAATCCAGAAAGCTGCATAAAAATGCATACCCAAAATAAAATGGTTATAATAATGGCCAAAATTATTACTACCCGAGCAATGGGCATTGTGTCGACTTAATAATCTAGTACGTTGAAACAGTGTTTTGTTAGATCAAACAATGTGTTAGACAAAAAACTGATCATTTTTAAGAATACAGACGACAATTTATCTTATCCATTTGAACAAAATGTCATTTCTCACAAATTAATTGATGCTCTAAAATCTACTAATTCAAAATTGTGTGCTCTATCTCTTTCCATATTCGATTTTCAATACTTATCTTTGGAATATCACCTCTAGGGGCGCTGATGTCGTTTATATTAGATCGGGCGTAGTCGCTTTACTATACCGTGAACTCACTGCATAGCTGAAGCTCTCTAATTTTTGAGTATTAAACTCGATTACTCAAAAGACTGTCTTATTAAATAGAGCTGATTTAAGTGTTTTAAAGTACTCTAGATCTCAAATTCTTTACATGACAAGGGGTAGAAAAATTAATAATCACGTCATGTATTTTTCCCATCATTCAACGATGGTTCAAAGTTTCAAAATTCATATTTGACAAGTTAATGAGTGTAATTAGAATCATATTAGATCTAAAATATATTAACCCTAATTCGGGTGTATAAGGTTCGACAGGCCAGCAAGAGCATTTTGTGTCAAATTAGCAATTTTGGTTGTTTTAGTTAAAGCTTAATTTTGTTTCTTAAACTGGTTCTTTTTAGTACAATTTGGTGTATTTTCTATCCTTAAATCTTATCCAAGATGACTCTGCCGATATTTTGAATTAAAACTGATTAAGGGGTCGGTGGCCTCTCAAGCCGGGGGTGCGCCTGATTCTGTTCTATTCAGAGGTGCTCTCGACGAAGGATTAAATTCACACACACTTCATAAATTTTAAGTTTTTTCCTTAAAAAATGGCTAACTTATCAAAAAACTTTGAGCATAAAATCTGTTTTACATAATGCATACATATAGGGGGCAACCAAAAAAAGTTTTAAAATCATTATATAAATTAAAATCTTTTGTGTAAATCATAACATGTTCCCTAAGAGAATTTGAATATTTTGTCGAATTTCATAAAATTATTTGAATAAAAAGTAAAAATATTGCTTCAAAACAAAGGTGCATATCTTGTGTGTCAAACACGTAAACATACCCTGTGTGTGGGCAGAGCTAGTTGAGTAACCGGATTTATAAGCGCGAGTGCCAAAATCCACATTTCATTCGTCAGCACCCCTCGCCGAATTTCTTAGTGTATTTTTGTAGTAATAGGCTCAATTAAAATTTAAACAATAAAAATTAGTAACCACCAATGAAAGAAGCAGGCGAATTTTGGGTAGGCTAGAAGAAGGCCAGTATCAAACCCAAATTTGTAGAGAATTTAATTTTACACCCAGCGTCAAGTTTAACTCATGTAAACAGTCTCAAGATGGCTAGTCAGATCTCCAAACCTCATCCCTATAGAGCATATCTCGGACGCTCTGGGAAGGGCAATTGCAACTCACAATACCCGTCCGAGAACCATCCAAGGCTTTAAAACTAAGTTGCAGAACCAGTAAACATAAATAACGTAAAGCATATAAAATGAAATAACATAAAGCATATAAAATTAAATAACAAAACATATAAACATAAATTTCCTTATTTAGAACTTTAAGTCACGGTGTGAGGCCTTTATATCTGTAAGAGGGGCCATACCATTATTAACAATTTTTTTTTTTTATTCTGCACAACTGCTATTTTTATATACCTTCCGACTCCAATGAGTGTTACACACGATCATGTGTGTGTATTATAACTGTTGAATGATTATTTTTGCATAATATTAACCTTGTGTATATAAAAATTTCATTAAAATCTGTCTAGCATAGTTCTAGAAATTATCTACCAATTTTGTACGTTATCTTAATTTTCAACATCAGATTTAAATATAGGATATACGAAAATTCCAAAATGTGCATTTAAAAACTCTTCTTCGTAGACAAGATTATAGATTTTCTTGTGAAGAACTGGTTCAAAATCACCTGTTCAGAGCAGACATTTTTTGTGACGCATTTAAGTCTATGATCAGTTTTTGAGACGACGAATTATTGGTTAGTCGTTTGTATACGTCGCGGTAACCAGATATACAAGATCAAAGCTCAGTCTAGAATTTTTAAGACATTTTAGAACAGATATTGATTGCAAGAAAATGGCATTCTACAGTTTAAAACCTGCATTTTAAGCAAAACGCAAAAAAATTGTGTCATTTGCATTCACAATATGGGACGCATAAAAAATTCCCCAAGTAAGGAACACATCAATACTGGTTTGGATGCATGCATAGTTCATTCAACAGTTTACTGGTCTTCAGATGAAATTTCTATGTGTGTGTGTTTCCCATTTACCCATAAGAAAATAAAAGTTATCCTTTTATATCCTTTTATTAATGGGAATAGAGTAATAAAATAAGTGAAAATTCAAACAATAATATTTACTGTCTTCTCTGATCCTCATTTCCTGTATTATATTTCTGGAAATACGGGATCTAATTTATTGTGGAACACGGGAATCGCTTTTGAAAATATTTTCACCTCTCCCAAGGACCTCTTCTTAAATTAGGGTTCTTGTTTGCTTACGAATTAATCGTGCAAAAGTGATTTCGCGTTAGCTTTTAAATAAGCCAATTACATGTAGAGAAGCAGAAGAGGCCCTATCAAATAGGGTTAGTCTAGCCAGATGAGTTTTAAAAGCATTTTTATCCCTTTCCCGGCCAAAGTGTTGTTTTAGATAAGATTCTTCCTTGTATAGTGTCTTATTAAAGTTGTGCCGGATTACTGAAACACGGGACTGGGAAAAACTTAGGTCAAAAACAATTTTTAAATAATGAATGTTCAACTATATTTAGATATATTTATTATACCCATATTAAAATTGAAAGACTGCTTTGTTAGAGTGACCACTGAATTCAAGTCAGGATTACAGTAAAATCTAGCTCTCTGTGGTACTAAGAGAGCGTATTAAAAAGAAATGAGATACAAACTTTCCTGCAGTATGTTGTGGAGTTAGAGGAAGGAAGGGATATTTATATTAACATCGAACTATAAAGCTGCACGAGGGCTACTGACAACGGACATCGTAGTTTTGAACCATGGTTAGGTGACGAGGACGACACCAGAGCTAGCGCTTCTCTCCTAACTTCCCCACTACACCAACGGGAGGACGTTTGAGCTTCAACATATTTAACGTGCATAGGTCCCCTCTACATGGCAGGTCTTCAGTGATACCAGGCTCGAACTCATTACACACCAGTCACAAGTCCATGACCTTGACCAAGCGGCTACCACGGCCACTGTAGTTAAAAGAAATTTATAGTCAAGTCGTGTTTGAGTCTTGAGTTTGCAAGAGAGGCTGATGCACATGAAATCCACCGGGTGAGTGAATATTAACGTCACCCTATTCAGCTACTCGAGGGCTTCTGGTGACCGACCTCGTAATTGTGAACCACGGTCAAGTGACAAGGACGACCCCTAAACTTGCACGTTCCTCTCCTAATTTCCACACCGAATTAACAAGAGGACGCTTGAGTTTTGACAAATTTAACATGCATCACCTTCCTACATGGTGGGTCTTCTGTGGTACAGGCTTGAACTTATAACCCACCGGCCACGAGTCCGTTACCTTCACCACCAGACTACCACGACCCCTTAAATCCACCGGAGTTACAAGTCCTTACATCAGTGTTCCTCAAAATTTCAATACTTGCGGCCCAATATTCAGTCATAACTTTCATCACGCCTCTCTCCATACTTTAATCTCTTAAGTGCCATCGGCGCATATATACATCTCACTCCAGATTACGTTAAATGCCTGGACGTATCTATACTTCTTTCTGAAGTACGATCTTTTCTGTGAACTGCTATCCATAGAATGATTCCGAAGGCTTTGTAATGTAATAAAAGGACCTTAACAGTGTTTAAGACGGATTTACTTATTTATTTCTTTTCTTACCCACCCCCAGTACATCACATACGTGGAAAACAGATGCATAGAGGAGCGAATCAAGTGACTTTTAATCAGCAGTTAAGGGATTATTTATAAACCGTACAAATTATCAAGATAATTGTTAATTTTTGTATAGAATTTTATATAGGAGTCAGTGGTAATTATCCAACTTGTTCTTAACTTAGTATTGTTAAATTAATTATCAAATAAATTGTCCAGTACTGAAGTCAATGTAAATGCTAATTTTACTTTTTATTATGTCAGAATGTATTTTGTTAGTTTACTTTCTGTAAATGAATAATTTTTTAAATAATCTTTGATTTTAGACTTTTCAATACGCTCGCGCCTCCTAGGGGGATACACCCTACAGTTTGAGAAACGCTGCCTTACATAGACGTCAAAAGAATGTAAAGAGTAGGGTAGCAACTCAGGTGTAAGCCTCGTCATCGAGCCAGTGCTTTAAAATTACTAGGCGTATTGGCTGTTATTAGTAAACCCTATATATCGGGTAAAACTAAACGGAAAAACGTTGACTTGACAAATTAAACGATATGTATGACGTTAGTAGCAAATCTACTTTAAAAACGTAGAGATAATAGTAGTACATCATAGATAACGTATGAAAGAAACATGTTATTGTACATGAAATAAATTTAGTTTTATTATATTTAGATTAAGTAGCATTCTACCAGTGTATCGATGGATCTCGTTATTCTTAGTTATCATCACATTCTTCAAACTCTTACCAAAATACATGTGGCCTTTGAGATCAATAGAATAGAAAGCTTAATCGATTTTCTTATTTCGCTCTACACTTTAAGATTCTAACCCGTTATCTATGGAACACGAAGCTCATTAGTTTATCGCCTAGCTAATTCACAGATTCTAGACCTAATAAAAAAATAATCGTACATTAGAAAATCATACTATCTTACAGAGATTGCAATATGTTTTTAAAAAACAAAAGAATTTCGCTGGGTTAAGGAAGAGTGAGGTAACTCGAGTGTTAAATTTTTAATCTGATTACGGTTAAATTACATCTTCAAAACAACTCGTTTGTCTCTGTCTGTGGTAGCAATTATACAAAATAAAAGTACAAAAACTACCAACAGGCTTTCTTAAAATCTCTGTCAAGTAGGAGAAAAATTCTGTATTTTTTTTATTGTTATTGTGCACTCAACTAGAGCCTTTACCTTTCTAACTAGAGAATATTCTAATAGATATCTTATAAATCCCCCCTTTTTATCTGCTACGAGTGACATAGCAAGTTTAGGGCGTAGACATGCCATGTGTGGCACGCGATACAATTCTCAGTGGCCCTCTGCATTACTCTACAAATTTGTCAATTTTTGAGTGGAACTTTTCGACACAAATACCTTGAGAATAATTTATATTTACGGAATTACGAAAAAATCTCTAAGATAACTCTAGACATAAATTTACAGCTATTTTGTAAGTTATTGAATGCCATTGATGGGGAGAAATTTAATTGCTTGAAGAGATAAAACTGCATATGTACTCTGCATTCCTCTTCTGATTCTACATATCTAAGTAAAAAGTCTTTCCTCATATGAAAAATATTTCGAGTCCGCAAAGAAATTGTTCAACAACTAAATGTTCAGAGTCGCGCCAAGTTGAAATACCCTTATACCCCCTTGATTTTTCAAAATGAATATGTGTGTAGAGCTGCGCAAGCACTAGGTTCGCATTAAAATTTTTATTTATCTTTTTATTTAACTATAACGAAGGAAACTCATATTTTACGTTGTCTATTTTTTATTTTAATATAAACTTGTTTAAAAATACATAATATATATACAGTGTTATTTTTTTTTTACTTTTGTTGAAGAAACATATTTTTTATGATGTTAATTTTTATGTTAAGATATAACACATAATTATATTATGCACACCTTAAATGATGCAAAATTAATATATAATGAAACTGTAATATTATTGACCTATACTCTCCAACTCTGTACACATAATCACGGGAATCGAATTGTTTCAAAAATGTCTTAAAGTGTGGCACGCTCAATCCATTTGGTAAATTGATTTGACACTCCACAGCTAAAAGGTTGCCGACCCTGCTGTAGAGTATTAGGTCTCTGAGTTAAATTTAAAGAAAAGGAAAATAGAAAAACACAAAACAAACATTTCATTTTTCTTCATTCAAAACTGTGCGTTGCTATTTAACATTATAACTAGCTGCATGGCCCGGCGTTGCACGGGCTCTCTATCTCTACTTTTGTATATATATATATATATATATATATATATAAATTTTCTCTTTCTTTCACAAAATCAGAATTTCTAATACTCATTTTTAAAATGACTTCAATCCCCCTCCACCGCTTAGCCCAGCGTTTATCGGGCATTCTCTTTCCTCATGACACCAGCATTTCTGTGTGTGTGTTTGTACGCGCACAATGTGAGTGATTTCTAAAATTATGTCAAAAAATTTCCCGTTTCCGAAATTTGTTCTATTCCACTTATTTTTTTATTTAAGACAGATTTCTTTCCCTCTCTATAGCCCGAACACGGTTTTTTTAATGTGTAAAATTAATGTTTTATCTTCCCCTCCTTCTCACAGATAAGATATAGCTTCAAATTTCGATGTATGACTTATAAAAAAAAATATTGCGTTAGAATTAAAAAATTATTAATGTGAAGCAATAAATAGAAAACGATTCTGATGCTAAGAGTAAAGCAAAAAAAACGTTCATGATTTTTTTTTTTTAATAACAGTTAGTTTCTAAGAATATAAAATAATAAAATAGATTTCAAATTTTCATGCATCAATCAATCGTTACATATAGTAACTTAAAATGTCTCTAAAATGTATTTTGATCCGGAATAATAGACGATTTACTTTTTAATTAACAAAGAATTCCTTTAGTAATGAAATAATTCTTTAAAAAAAAAACATATCTAATATATATTATAAATGTGAAAGTTTGTGAGGATGTTTGTGGGTCTTGCATGCAAAACAACTGAATGGATTTTAATGAAACTTTACAGTAATATAGCTTATACATCAGAATAACACATAGGCTATAATTTATAGCATAGGATATAATTTATAAAAATTTGTAAAAAGTGTCCAAAATATAACGATATTTGTCAAGTAAGTAGGAAAAAATACTGGCATCTGCAAGCAAATCTGGCTTGCGCTGCAAAAAAAGCCCACCACAGCATGTATCTGTCTTTTGTTTGTGAAAAACTCTTTTTGTTTTGGCTACGCAAGGGGCTGGCTTCTAAATAATTCCTGTGATCAGCATAATCCTAATTCTTTTTATTTCAGAATAAAACTAAGTTTTGAAGGGAGAGGTTATTATAAATCTCTCTTTATTTTAATGTTTTTTTTATGATTTTATTATGCATATTTGGTAGTAAGAAATTGATCTTTTTTCAAAATAAATGCTTTTATCGGTTCTGGTACTTAAAGTAAATAAACTTTCTTTTTCACACTGCATCATTTGGACAAATTTTCAAAATTTGTTTGTGGTTAGTAGTTAATTATAACGCTATAATTTTAATTGAATAGGCAGATATTGCGTTTTTAAGTATAACAATAATTATAACTACTGTACTGTATTTTTTGGAGTGTGTGAGTGAGTGAATATTAACATCGCACTGTTCAGCTACACGAGGGCTTTTCGCAACGTATCACGTAATTTTGAACCATGGTCAAGTGACGTGGACTACACCTGAGCTGGCACCCCCTTCTAACTACCACACCACATCAACTTACAAGGAATATTCTACAAATACTTAGCAGGATTATTCTTTGAAATCCACTCTTCCAAGATATATGGCAGCACGAGTTCCATGATGAGTATTTTCGCGGAGAAGCCGAATAGTTTTGTAGCAGATATTGCGTTTTCAGCGGATTGCAAAGATTATTATTTTTGTCCCGAAAAAAAAGTTTATGTCAAAATTTAAGTGTCTTATGTTTTTGTATGTTAGTGAAGACCTCGAAAAATGATTTGACTACTTATTTTAAGTGAACGGTGTACATAATTAATTTTATATAGTGGAATATCTTTAATTAATTTATTAGCTCTAAATGATTAAATTTTCCAAAGTGGAGTATTTTGCTTATGTATATCCCTTAATTTGTAAATGTAGTAATTCGAAAAAAATATTGTATGAAAAAGACGGCAGTAAATCATAATGTGGTTGGATAAAGTATTAAAGTGCATTTCTCCCCTTCACGGTGGGTCTTACAAAGCTCTAATAAAGCTCAAGCTACGAAAGTAGCTAGGCATTTGCCAACTTGACTCTATCGTTAACATTTTGCTATGTTTTTCATTGAATCGCCATTATAATTTAAGAAACGACGTTGCTTACGAATATTACAATTTTAAAATAAAATTAATGCAACAGAAAGTAATATTAATGTATTACACTTACAGATATAAATTATTTACACTACTTTAAACATTCATTACGCAAAACTTTTAACGTCAATGTGTTAACAATGTGTTACTTTTGGTGAGCAGAGATCAGCTTAGGGAGGTATTTTGAAAAATCGACCCTCAAGAGTGTTATGAGGAATTATAAATAAAAAAAATCCTTTTTATCAGCTATTAGATCTACATACTTAAAATTCAACAGAGGTGTTTTTTTTTGTTTAGCTGAGATATGTAAAAAGGTTTTTTTTGTTTAATTTGCAATTCACATAAAATTAACTCATTAAAAACTTCTTTTTCCTTCAATCTGTGTTGTTTAATTTTTCAGTTCACCCGTGTGAAGAACGGGTATACCAGGTAGTATACTTATAAAATTCAAATTTCTATAAGTAATAAATAAAAGAAAAATTTACAGATAACTATTGAAACTATTGCTTTTTTCTGAACGTTTGAATGTTTGATTAAACATATAAATATATATAAGTTAGAAAAAAAAACAGTATGGGCGAAAGCCTAGATATATATATATTTATATACATGCACTAAAAAAACCATTAAAAAATAACCATTTTACTTTTAACATTTTTCATTCCACTAAAAAAATTTTAAAATGATCTTACCGTTGTTTTAAGGTCTTAACAGTCGGCGTTAGAATTAAAAAATTATTTATGTGAAGCAATAAAAAGAAAACGATTCTGATACTAACGCTCGTATTCACCGCTAATCTGACCCAGCGATGAAACCTGGAGTTAAGTAACCGGCACTCAACTCCAGGTTAGAACTCCAATTCACAGCTCTTTTTTGACCTCCAATTACTTGACTCTGAGCTTCTTAACTTGGATGTACTGGTCGAATCCCATTGGTCGAAATAAACCCCGTGACTTCCGGCTGGATCTACAATTTCTGTCTTCGCCTAGTGCCAGCTTGTTTTAACCTCGTGTATCGCTATCTGTTTAAAATAAATGCCAACAGAATTTATTTTACGCAGTACGAAAAAGAGTTGGTGTTGGCTTTGATGAAGCCGCACTTACATATAATAGAATTTTGTGACTTTTCTGGTTTCCAGTTTTTCTAAAAAAATCTAATTGAGTAACAGTGGAAACTTTCTGAATGGTATTCATCGTAAACTAAATATCTATCCAAACTCAAACTACATCAAAACTTGCACGAAAACGTAAACACTCGAAAAATCGCTTACTGCGCATGTGCGGTTAAAACTAACCCAGCTGTGACCCTGGATAAGGAATTTTTAACCAGAACCGGAGTTAAGTTATTAACTTTCGATGGTGAATAACATTTTCGGCGAAACCCCGGTTTCCTTCCTCTAACCGGCTGTCAGGTTAGCGGTGAATATGGGCGTTAGAGTAAAAAATGTCTCTAAAATGTATTTTGATCCAAAATAATAGACGATGAATTAATGCTTTCAAACTTAAATAATTTTATTTACATGCAAAGTTTCGTTGTTTTGTAAAAACAGAATTTTTTCCGATATTCTCTGCAGAGGGCACCACGATGCATTTTAAAGCGTTTTAAGGTTTTTAATTCATATATTTTTAACTAATTGTAATATCGGAATATAAATGGTCAAAACGGATTTTTCGGATCATTCCCGAAATTTTGATACCTTCTGCTAGTTTCTGCGTCTTGTGGTTCTTGAGAAAATAGGGACGCATTCCTATATACCTGCATAGATACGTTTGTTTACCTTCGGATTTTAATAGAGTAGATAATCTTTCACCGCAGAAAATACTACACGGCAGGTCTTCAGCGGTACTAGACTCGATCTCATGACACGCTGGTCACGTGTCCGTTACTTTGAACACTAAGTTACCACGACCATGGCAGGTCTTCAGAGGCACAAAGCTTGTAACGACAACAAGCTCATAGCCTCTAGCCTTCCGTGGCGTCTTGAGTCACTTAAGAGTGCAGCGTTATTCAACGTTCACTGACCCTAAGAAAAATGCTTGACATATTTGGGAAATGGAACACGAAACGTGTGTTCCTCCATCCCATATCGAAATGTATTTGGTCTTGAAGAGGAAATGCCTGGATTGAGAGGAAGCTTCCTGATGAGTGGACTAAAAGAATCAGTGAGTTAACACTCTATTCAATTCCTTGAAGTTATGGAACAGAAATTGATTGGAAAAAAGTTCTTGCCTGTGTCGGTTTCAAATTGAGAATAATTCAAAATTAAGAAAGGAAACTTGAAAGTAAAATGAAAAATTAGAAAATGGTCATTCGCCACGAAGGAATGACGCAATTAACTACTAGGAAAGATTATACGAGTCCAGAAGGATTCTTCTGGGCCTCTTAGTATTGACATTGGGATTGTAATTTTCAAGATTTAAGACATTAAGGTTATTAGAATTTTACAGATAATCAAAAAATTTAATTGCTATTTTTTGAATAATTTTTTTAAAGGATAAATGTCAATGGCCTTGTAAATATCTCTATTCTTAGTGGGTCTACATGCCTTAATTATTTTCCTGATTAAAGCATTTTGGGCATTTTCTAAAAGTTTAATGTTTGAAACATAGTTCCACAAATAACAAGCGTACATTAAGATGGGCCGCAAAACAGCATTATAGATAAATACTTTGTTGTAAAGATTCATTTGAGAATTCCGGCAAATTAAGGGGTAAATTGAGCGCAAAAAGCTCCATAATTTTTCACGCGCATATAAGATGTGTTGTTTCCATTATAAATTTCTGTCTAGGAGTATTCTTAGGTACTTCATGCTCTGATACCAGTGTAGTCACTCACCCTAAGTACTTCTTCCTATATTTAAAGCGAGTCATAATCATTCCTCCGGTTTTAAACTTCATACGACAGCCAGTAGAATCAGAAGTTCAGAAGAAAAGTTAAAAAAATATGAATAAATGTGAATTTTAAGTAATTCAACAAGATCTACATTTGTGCTCACAAATTTTATAACAGAGAAACACACTCATGTCCATAAATTAAGGATAATTCAGAATCACACAGAAATTGAACTCTAAAATAAAAATTTCACCTGTAGAATTATAACACACATCTTGAAGAAGAATATGCAAATTACAGAAAACCACCAGATGTAATGGATAGTACGTCACAATGACGAGAGTGTAAGAGAGGGGTATATAAGGAATAGTGGAAAAGAAGTAAAATTGTTCACAAGCGCTTTAAAAGCCTTTCAGTGCAATAACCGCATAGTTATGGCGCAAAAGAAGCATTTGGATGATTTTTTACGTGGTAGATATATTGGATGACTGGAATGTGGACGTACCCAGCTGGAAGTATCCGAGGAACTTGGAATCGCCCAGAGTTTCATCTCCAGGCTTTGACAACGATTCCAAGAGGAAGGTAATATGAGTAACTGTTACAACACAGGTCGCCCCCGAGTTACAACGCTGAATGAGGACCGGTATTTGGCAGTTATTGCCAAAAGAAACAGACGGAGCGCAGCATCAGACCTGTCTCGTCAGCTCTCTTCAGCTACCGGTACGACCGTTTCAAGGTAGACCGTGTACAGACGCTTAGGGCACATTGGTCTATATGCTCGTAGGCCTGTCAGATGTGTTCCACTTACCGCAACTCACTGTCGCCTGCGATTAACCTGGAGTAGAGAGCATGCATTGTGAACACCACAACAGTGGTCTTGAGTGATGTTTTTTTCGACGAGTCCAGGTTTAGTTTGCAGTCTGATTCTAGCCGGACTTTAACCCTCTAACCGGATAGCACGGAAAATTCCGTCAGTGTAAAGATGCTTCGAAAATGGACTGCACTGATTTTTCTGCCTTCAAGTAACGTTTTCAAAAGCGGATTAGCCGCACTTTTCCGAAATCCTTTCCCCCTTTTAAAGGTTTAACATCTTGAAAGATAATTGGGGACGGTGGAAGCGACACAGCAGGATACTGAGGGGAAGTTTTATGGCTCGCCGGAAACCCCGTGTTTTGACCCTGGGGCAATCGTAAAAAATTGAGGGGAAATTTCTTTAGACCCCAGGAAGTGTTTATTTGTACATCGTATTTTAAAAGTTTTGAAAAGTCCCAACGCATAAGTAAAATATATAATTCCCTTTTGGTTTCATATTAATTTGAAACTGTAACAAGTTGGGGCGTGTCAGTGCAATCTGCTATTTTATATAGTTAGACAAATTATCTTTTTTTAAGTATATTCTTTCGCTTCATTTTTCTTATTTTAATCAAAGCTTTCAGTTTTTAAAACATGATTATTTTATTATAAGATACCGAAAAAATTAATAAAACACCAAACTCTTTAAAATTTGAAATCTTTTCAGTTTTCCAACCACTAAAAATGAATAAATTTAAACTTCATCAAATCATTTGAAACATTTTCTTACACTTTGATAAAAATACTAACGAAAAAAAAAACTAATTAAGATTTATTAGTTTTTTTTTTTTTTTTTTAGATTTCAAAGCCCAAGTGATCAGGGAAGTTTAAGTACAGTGCCTAGTTATATATTGTTAAAATACACCGAATTATATTTGAAATTTAAGTGCTTGAACTTCAGTTTACATCAAAGACAACATGAATGAAGATTTTCCCACATTTTTTTATAACTTGAATGTTTGAATAAATGGTAATCAAAAATATACGGAAACATTTACAGTAGACATTTATGCATATAAATAAACATAAAGTCAATTTTAAATTCGAGCTATTCAAAAACATTCGAATTATTGTTCAAAAATATCTATTTATACAAAATACCTCATTATTTATCTTTTTAAAGGCTAACTGAATAAGTAATTAAAATCTGGATATTTCTTGAAATCTCGACCTTATAAAGCTAGAAATTTTATGTTAGATTATGTTCCATTTGAAATTTCGAAAAAAAATGCATCGCGCAGTTAAAAATTATTTACCATAAGTTTTAGCAATTGTTTGAGTATAATAAAAATTTCAAATTTTATTATATAGCTTCTTTGGTATCTTTTAATATATTTCGAAGATTTCATACAATTCAGTTGAAAAGTGCATGCTAAGAGCAAAAAATATACTAAAAAAATTGATAAATATACAATTACAATAAATTCTTACATAGAAGCAAAACCGAGAAGCTAAAGCGTAGGAATGAAAAATTTTGAGTATATCTGAAGTAGTTTTCGAAATATTTATTTTAAAGTTCAGAAAATTTGTGTGCGTTATGTGTTATACTTAATATTAATTAAATGGTTAAAATAATATATGTTAATATTAGTCATGTAATCGTTTGATGACACATTCATATACTAATAAAAATTATCATGGTCATTGATGCGAATGTCAAGAATTTTATGAAATTTTAAATTCAGACATTAAGATATTGATGTAGAAAATATAAAACGACCATCTAAAATACTTGAAAAATACAGTCTGCTATAAAATGATCTTGACAAACAAAATCCGGCATTTTCACTTACTATGGCAGAGCCGGCTTAGTCAGGGGCGATCTGGAAAAACAGAGAGAGAATCGTGGTTTTGATGGATGCCGCTCTAGCTTTTAAAGTTCTCAGAAAAAATTATATATATATATATAAATTACAAATGCAAAAATAAATCTTGTAATTTTCCATACATTTTTATAACAACGAATTGTGGAATTGGCTTCCAATACACTGTTGTGTTTGACAATATGTAAGGTAACCAACCCTACTTTAAATAGATTTGTACTACTTTTTCGTAACCGAATTCCTTTTAAAATTAATTCGTGCAGCCGAAATACACGTTTTGCACCCTTAAAAATTTATGAAACTATAACGGTTAATTTTAATTTATGCAACTTGTGAAATGTTCATAATTAACCATTTCCTTCTAAACTGTTTACATGAAAAAAAAAGTTTGGACTCCCTCATTCATTAGGGATTTATATAAGATTCTAACATTAACTTTTATTTTTCACCGAATAGGATCGAGTGGTAGTGTATAGTGCTTCCACACCACAGGTCTGGGGTTCTATTAACGGGCTGCGCAAGGTCTGCTCTGCCTTTCATCCCCGCTACATTGGGTCGATAAATGAGTACCAAGCTTGCTTCGGGTCTTAAACACTGAAGGTCTCTCTTCAGACAGACCACCAAATCGGGACATCTGTTCATGCACCTCATCGTCCAATGGTCACGTGTATTATGATGGGCACAGTAGTTCCTGGCCCTCATGGATTGTTGTGCCACTGAGTTTGAGTCTTAAGGGAACCAGGACATGCTCGAAAGAGTAAAATGCCAAAATTAAGACCCTTTGTTTATGAGACATATATCATTTAAAATTTCCAATAGAGCTTAGATTTTTTTATGTCTATAATAAAGATAATTTAATTATTCTGTAGAACTACAAAAATAACTTTTACTCAAAAGTTTTTTTACTACTTAATTTAAGTAATACATAATTTTTGAGAACTCGTAATATATACTTATGTTTAGGTACCATTTTTTAAAAAAGTATCCTTTTTTATGCAAAATATTTTTACACATATATAAAACAATACATAAAATACAGTGAAACTCTTTTTTTTAGTAAAATTTTAGTATAGTTTCTTTAAAAAATTATGAAACTTTGAAATTTGAAATTTTTTATTTTTCTGCTTTTTTATGCATAAAACAATTTTTAAAAAATTAGGCACTATTTTAATAGAAAAAAATTAGGTTCACTATATGCATAGGCATCTTGTATAGAAGTATAAAAAATCAGGAACCATACAGTGCAATAGTTTTTAAAAAATGTACCTAAATGCAAAAAATATGCTTTTGAGAAAAAGTGAAAAAACTAAAAAAACAATATTTTCACATAATATACACTTAATTAGTATTTCCTTGCCTATTTTTATATGACTAATAATAATCCTTAACCATTTTCTAGAGTTACAAAAGTAATTTTAAATTCATATGTTTTTCTTCCCTTTGTTTTAGTTAACATGAACATAATTTTCGAGATCTTGTAATACATATTTTCATGTACAGGTACCATTTCTTACAAAAAATATTCTTTGAATATACAAAAAATTTACAAATATATATAAAGTAACATATTAAACATAATGAATCTGTATTTTAACTAATTATATATATAATTGCATAATTTCTTAAAAATAATCATAAAACCTTAAAATTATGAAAATCTTAATTTTCTTTTTTTACATATAAAATCAATTTTCAAAAAATTAGACACATACTAAAAGATATTTTGTTCACTGTATGCACATGTATCCTGTTTAGATATATAAAAGGTTTCAAACAATATGCTACAATAGTTTTTTAAAGTGTACCTAAATTTAAAAATATTAAACATTCGAGAAAAAATATAATAAAACTTAACAAAAAAATTTCTCCTTACATTATAGATTTGATTAATATTCCCCTGCTTGGTATTCATTTTCTTCATCTAAATTCTGTTTATCCATTTTCCTTTTTAAAAACCTTCTTTTATTTCTGGCTTCCAATGACACTTTATTTACTATACGTTCAGCCTCAAAAATTCGTTTGTTATCAATTATAAGTACGGCACGTTCCGTGTTGTATCCTGGTTTAATGCCCAGAGCTTCAAAGACTTTTATCCTACTTACATATCCATCGTTAAAACAAATTGCAGCATCCATAACTCCAAATTTCAAAGTTTCAATGCCAACAAAAACTGTTTTAGGAATTCGCTCCCAAATACATTTGTTAAAACTTTCATTGGGATTTTGTGTTCTTCCATGAAGGCACTTTTTCAATAAGTCCTTCTCTGTGAAATCCCGAAACACTTTTTTCACTTTCAATAAAATTGACTCAGGTAAAGAATGCTTGTGAATAGAAAATTCCCCCGTAACAATGCTACGGTTATAACCGCACCAGCTATCCTCACCAAGAGGACACAAAGCGTGTTGAGGATTATCCTCAGTACTTAGTTTATGAAAATAAATAGCCCATATGGCTCTTTTCATGTCCTCCACAGATGACAAATTTTTACGGATTGCTAGCCCATAATAATGTTGGATTGAGTCCACTTCTTTAAGCGTTAGCCGTCCACGTCCCGAAATATTTTCCCCATCTGATAGCTTAATGCCTTTGCTCATTTTTAGAATGTTTCTCAGCCTTGTGCCCATACGCTTTTGCACATGGCCAACACATTCTAATTTTTCAACTTCTGTGTCGCCATATACTTTTGCTTCTTTTATAGTAAGAAATCATTTTGAGTCCCCATCACCAAGATACTGCGTATAACATGCTTTTCGTGATGTTTCAGATCGCTGAAATATACTTAATACCCCCCGACATTCCATTCCCCCACTGAATCCTTCGTAATTTTTAGCACAATTTTCACATGTTTTTTTTTACCCTTACATGAAGAACAATATTTTGTGAGAGCTTCAAAGTCGATAACCTTTCCGTTCTCAACAGACGTAGCACATACAACTCCATTTAATGAAGAATAGCCTCTTTTATGCCATGTGGCATCCACAGCCACAGCTATATTTGAATTATTAGCATTCGCTATGACTGCTTCGTGAACAGCTGCATTCATGGAGTCTTCACTAATTGTTTTTAAAACATTTAAAAACAAAGAATTATGGCGTTCAAACTTTGCAGGTGGTGGAGGCAAATTCATGAGCCCACAGAATATTCGAGCAGCAGCTCCACCTTTTCCAATAGCTCTCATTCCATATGTCAATCTTAGGTTAACATCATAACATTTATTTGATATTTTTGATGACATTGTGCTCGTCGATTCTCCACAGTTGTGACAAATTATTTCCAAACTCACAGCTAAACCTCTACGACTTTTTAAATCTTCTCTCAGCTCAATTTTCTCTGAAGAACAGCAATATTTACAACATAAGAGATTTTTCATAAGGGAAGATAATAAATCCAGTTCAACGATTATGTTTACATTTCGAGAATCTTGTTCTTGTAGTAAATCCGGTATTTTAATTTTCTCCTAGAAGCACTTTCCACGGAATTCAAAAGCAATTCTTCAGTCGATTTAGACTTTTTATGTTGATTGCTACTATACTTCCTTCTGCCAAATTTTTTATTCTTGGCATAATTACTCGTTTAAAAAAAGTTAAGATACTTTTAAAATCTTATGAATATTAATAATTATAAGTAAAAAATAAATATTTCTTACGAAAATTAATGTAAAATTAAGTAGTTGTATGCCCCAAGAAACTTCGGAATAGACGAACTCGGTTCAAAACATTGCCATAAACCGAAATTTAAAGTAAGAAATTTTGTCACACAGCTTGGAACAATAGCTCACGCACAAGCGTGGCTAAAAAGTAGCGGGATTAACATTCAAACGAAAAAAACAATCAAAAGTTAATATAGATAAAACACAGGGGAAACTACATATTTAAAGTTCAAAGGGGCGTGTCAAAAGGGGCGTGGTCATTTATTTACATTTTTATTTTTCATATTTTAGGGCTATTTTATCAACAAACATATAAGTATTATACATTTTTAGATTCAGAAAAATAAGCACTATTTTTTAGAACTAAAATTGAAAAATCGATTATTTGAAAGTATATGATTTTCCCTGTTCTCTTAAGTTTGAGGATTACCTCACTTTTGGGATACCCCTTAGATAAACATGTATTTCCACTCATTTGCAATTAAACATTTTTCTTTCAATTACGTTTATTTCAGAAGGAAGTTTGATTTTTCAAATGTATTTGCTTAATAACATGTATATTTGTGTGTGTGTGTGTATTATATTAAAAATTTGATCAATCCAAAATTACATGTTTTTAGCTCCTCTAAAAGCTTTTAGGATTTTACAACTGATCTTACAATCCATATACGTTTTATAGTAGTATATTTAGAAATGATAAAGACATTTTTACGACTGTGTGAGCTGTTATGCCTCGTTTATAAATATAAAAAATTGCATTCAGCTACAGTTTTTAAAATGTACAGAAATAAGTGGGGAAATAGGATACTTACATATTATGAATATTTTTGACTGCAGTAAGATATATTTATATTTCAGTTTCTTTACAATTTGAATAGAAGTTGTAAGCCATTTTGCGAATAGTTTGATATTGAGTATAAACCCATAGGCTGTTTAATATTGTAAAGTGTTTTACTTTGATACCAGCACACATTAAAATAAAGCTCATTTGCAGTTATATGATCAGCTTCAGTGATATTTAAATTTTCAAAAATAGTCTACACGTACGAAAACATTCTTTCACAACCACACACCACATCTCTCTCTCTCTCTCTCTCATACTATATCTTCCCTACAGCAGGAAATATTTGTGTATACTGAAAAATTTAATACAGGATACATTTCAAGTGTTAAATTTGTTTTTAAAATTTGGTATGAATACATTGTGGAACTGTCGGTTAACTTCACTGAACAAAATTGTTTCAAGTATACTGTTTTGAAAGACAAAATTAATTAGGGAGAATTTTTTCTCACAATAGAATTTGTAATGACTGAATTGTGTGAAAATGTAGTTATCGATGTGTGACATTTTTCCTTGTAATAAAAGAAACAGAAAGATAAGGAACTTAACTTGAGTAGAAAATGGTTAGAAGTACTGTCATGCACATTTGAAGAAGTATATCCCCCATTAAAATTAAAAATTATTGACTGAATGTGTGTTATGTCCATCACAAATGCCGATGTAGAAAAGATATTTTTATTTAATACAAGGAGTTTGAAAATTTAAAATTCAATCGAAAATTCTCCTATTCAAAAATGAATACAGGATGATTTTTTCTGGTTCAAATCGCAATACCAAAATATTTTTTTTAATTTTTAAAAAATGACAGAAAAATAAATTTTGTTTGAAGAAAATATAACTATTTTTCAACTTTTAACACGCCATTTATTTCATGTTTTTTTTACCCTGCGTTTTGTTTTAATTTTACTGTGACTGAATCTATGGGGAAAACGACATAGTAGAACTACGGTTTTCATACAAGATTGCCCAAGGCAACTTAACAGCTAGCTGTAAACGATTGCTATCCTGGTTCTCACTGAACAAAGACGCCGACTAAGTCATACAATTGTCCCCTTTCGACCTCCCAAGTTTTAAAAGGGGGAAAGAATTGAAGTCTGTTGCATTTTTGAAGGCAATAGCAAAATAAGAGTAAAACGCTTTCGGAATAACTTTTCAGGAGGAAGGTATCCACTTAGAGGGTTAATATGGAGAGCGCCAGGTACCCGTTACCACCAAGAGAACACAATTGAACGACACCGTTACGGTGGTGCAAGATGGCTCGTTTGGGGAGGAACTATTCTTGGTTCCAGAACTGACCTGCATGTTCAGAGTGTAACGATGACAGGCCACATCTATCGGGATGTCATTTGGAACAACATGTACGTTTGTTTCGGGGCACCATGGGTGCTAAATTTCTGTTTATGGATGACAACGCTCGTCCTCACCGTGCAAACATTGTAGACGAATGCCTTCAATCGGAGGATATTACCCGTATGGATTGGCCAGCACACTGACCAGACTTGAATCCTTTTTTGTATATTTTTCAAACAATTACGAAGAAGGATCGAAAAAAGTACAAATAGTTCAGGTAGAAAGCTCCAGGCAACTGTTCATTTTTTTAGATTAAAATTTTCATCTGATGTTTCAAATTTTATCTTTTTTTTAAAACGATGGATGTCAACAAGTTGTGAATTGATGCATACTTTTTTGCGCACATTCAAGGGAGAAACATTCTTATATGCCGTAATGAAAAAAGTTTTCAAAATCATAGCATAAAAAAATTCTTAGTTTAAAATAAGCTATGTTATAAATCCGTGAGAAAAGTCGTCAATCAATACTTCTACCAAGAAAGAGGGCTCTAAGCAAATACCTGAAAAAATATTACGTACGTTAATTAAGTAAATACAATACACGTTACAATAAGTAAAAGAAATAAACAAAGATACTTAAAAAACGTTTTAAAAACCTAATGTTAATTGCCTTATGTATAGAGACATGTTTACATGTTTCGACATGTCGAGACATATTTACATTACTGGACGTTAAAATTGCTACACCAAGAAGGTGAGATGCTACAGACGTGACATTGAAGCATCAGGAAGAAATTGATGTGATATGCAAATGATTAGCTTTTCAGCGCATTCAGACAAAGCAGAAACCGTTAGCAATACCTACAATGTGTTAAATTAGGATATTGTTCAGCCGGTTTCTCATACACAAATTGCATTTGAACGTTGTTGCCTGGTGAAAAAATGTGTGATGCCTTGTTTAAGAAGTAGAAATGCGTACCAGCACATTTTTGCCTTCGATAAAGGTCTAATTGTAAAGTACCAGAAGTACCAGTCTTGTGTGGGTGGTTTATTGTACTGCAATACTGCTGCTCACGTTGGTTGAGATCCAATGACTATTAGCAGAATATGGAATCGATGGGTTCAGGATGGTAACACGGAACGCCATCCTAGATCACAACGGCGCCCCATCACTAGCAGCTGAGAAGACAGGCATGTTACCCGAATGGTATTAATGGATCGTGCAGTCAATAGCCCTGAGTCAAGCATTAAGGTCGTTTTCAAGACAACAAGAGTCTGCACGAACACGATGCGACGTTTGAGGAAGCACGAACTCAGTTCGAAGACTACAGCTGTGACTACACTTGACGCTGCCTCACAGACAGGAGCTTATTCAATGGTGTGATCAACGACGAACCTGGGCGCACGAATGGCGAGACGTCATTTTTTCAGATGAATCAAGATTCTGTTTGCAGCATTAAGATGGTCGCATCCGTGTTTGGCGGCATCGTGGGGAACGCATATTGGTAGCGTGCATTCGTCATCGTCATACTGGTCCATCACTTAGCGTGATGGTATGGGATGCTACTGGATACACGTCTCGGTCACTTCTTGTTCTCACTGACGGCACTTTGAACAGTGCATGTTACATTTCTGGTGTTACGACTCGAGGCTCTACCCTTTATTCGAGCCCTGCGAAACCCTTCGTTACAGCAGGATCTTCCTTGATGCGGAAAATGTTTGGCTGTTTCCCTGGCCTGCACGTTCACCAGATTTCTTGCCAATAAAAAACGTCTGGTCCATGATTGCCGAGTGACTGGCTCGTCCCCATTTATCAGTCACTGTGTTTCCTGAGCTGTAGCATCGTGTGGAAGCTTCATGGGCATCTGTACCTGTCATCCAATATTTGTTTGGCTCAATGTTGAGGCATACAAGGGCTGTTATTATTGCCAGAGGTGGTTGTTCTGGATACTGATTTCTCAGAATCTATGAGCCCAAATTTCTTGTAAATTTATTATGTATAACTTGTTATTTCCAATATAATATAGTTGTCCAATAAATATCATTTTGTTATCTGCATTTCTTCCTGGTGTAGTCCTTGTAGTAACTGCAGTAGTCGAGTGATCCTGGTTGTTTACATGTGTCTGGCATAAATTTAATCAAGTTGTACGATCGAGCTATGATACCATTTACGTAACACCGCGCCGTGTGTTGAAGGTAATGCTCTCTTAATCTGTCAAGGTTCGAAAGCCACATTTGGCATAGTGGGGAATTTCGGGGATTGAAGCATATATCTCCTCTAATGTTATCTTCATCCCTTAACGGTGTTTCAAAAAATAGATTAATATTCCTCATGACGTTTGTAAAAAGAATCAACCAATGTAATTAATCACTTATAAACTATTAAAGCTTTGTCCGCTAAGTGATTAAGTATTTTTCGTTTGATGGATTGATTGAATATTAACGTCGCACTGTTCAGCTACACGAGGGCTTTTGGCGACGGACCACGTAATTTTGAACCATGGTCAAGTGATGTGGACGACACCTGAGCTGGTACCCCCCTCTCCTAACTACCACACCACACCAACGGGAGGAGAAGTATTTTTCAACTTCGCCTCTAAAGCAACACAAGGGTTTTTCGTGACGTATTTTGAACCCCAATCAGATGACGAAGACTACACCTGAACACTCTTCTAACTTCCACAACACGACAATGGGAAAATTTTGAGCCTCGACAGACTTAGGGTGCTTCAGCCTTTTTACATAGTGTGTCTTCAATGACTAGGTCATGAGTTTGTGACCATGACCACAAGGCTAACGTGTCGCAATCTTTGTTCAGCTGAAAAGAATTATTTCGATGTGAATACTTAACGCGTTTGATCTACATAGGAAAGTAATAAAGAATGGGGAGCATTCTGAATAAGAAAAAATTTACGAAATGCCCTTAGACTTAAATTAACAACACACAAAGTAGACTTATCATTAACAAATAAAATTATAGGGAAAGAACGTTCAAAAATTTCGTATTTACATTTTAAATATGAAAAAAAAATCATCCCAAATTCCTTCTAAAAATGAGTAAGCCCCCGTGTATACTCAGATATAAAGTATCATTACAACATCAGTTTTTAAAGGAAAAAAAAAAATGCAGAAATCTCTTATGATAAATATTAAAACTGGTAGTAGTTGTTGATATTTTTATTCTAAAAGAAGAAAAATTGTTTTCAAAATATTTCAAGGAAGATATAAGGCATAAAACGCTTAAGGTCGTTGGCAGTATACAATTATTTTTCAAAGAAGATTTTCCGACCCTTTGAATTCAGAAAATTCTGCGAGATCAAAAACACTAAAATATTTTGTTATCCTTATAAAAAAAACCATCCTACTTATGACATATTCAAATTTTTTTGCAAGGTTTGGTAAGTAATCGGAAAACTATTTTTTATCCTGTGCCTTCAAAAGATCCTTGAAAAAGAAAAAGATAGAAATATATCAGAATAAATATGAAGGGAAGGAAATTACTTTTATAAAAAATTTATGCTTAAAATTATTCGAATTAAACTTTTTTTCTTGGATGTTTTAAAAGTAAATTATTTTTATAGAATTATAAAATCAGAATACCTCCAGGAATCCTTTGCAGAGAATTCCAAAAGTATTCAAATCTCAAGATAATATCGCTATTTTTAAATAGCATTAGAAATTTGATTAATCCTCTCTTGTGATTTATGAAGTTAAACTTTCAAAATCTGTCACTTTAGCAGAAAATTCTCTAGATTTTATGGTAAAAATAAATAATATAATATTTGAATAAAGCTATCCTCACTGTACTTTTAGATCTATGGCGATTACATGAGTTGTATATAAAATGCCACAGAACAGAAAAAATCCATACAGTTAGCAGCAGATATCTTTCGATATGCTTTGTACACTTACTGACACCTATTTAAAATAAAACTGCTGTTACTGGCCAGAATACTGGGGATGAGTGAGTGAGTTAGTATTATATTATCATCACACTATAAAGCAACACGAAAGCTATTGGTGAAAGACCTCGTAATTTTTGACTGTGGCCAAGTGACGAGGATGACACCTGAGCTGGCATACCACTCTTCTAATTTCCCCGCCAAACCAACGTGAGGACTTGACAGATCTAACATGCATCAGTTCCTCTACACGGCGGGTTTTCAGTTGCATCAGGACTTGAGCCGGCTACTCTACAACGCCAGTCTTGAGTTTGTGACCATAACCACTAGTCAACCGTGGTCACCGAATACAGTGGGAATAACACAGATAAATACCCTTCCATTTCATCCCACTTACTAAGATCATGGTAGCCTAGTAGTCAAGGCCAGGAATTGTGACTTGTGTGTCATGAGTTCAAGCCTAGTACCATTGAAGACCCCTGCTGTGTAGATATGGACGATGCACGTTAAATCAGTCGACGTCCCAAAGTGGGCAGTTTTCCTGATCTGGCACAAGGAATTCCCAAAAATGAAATTGCGCGAAAAAAAACAGCAACCCACAATTTATGGTCCTCATAGGCTCCCTAGCCATGTTGTAATCAGTTTTCGTTAGTACGCAATTGGAAATCTCCAACAGTCGACGGTTTAAATCGGGTTTGTGGGGGCTACAAAGAACACCTTCGAGCCTCATTTTCCAATCTGAAGTTATATCATTTCGTCCGAACAAGATTTTGCAGCTTTTGGTGTTTTGCTTCAAACATACACATCATAGATAAATAGTTTCTTTATCTGACTCTCAAATTAGGTTCAAATTTGACTCAAAATTGTAAAAACGTAACATTTAGCACAGTACGTAATTCCCATAAATTTCGTAAATAATTGACATATTTCATAAGGATGACTTTTTTATGTGGTCCCTCTCTTCGCATAAAAAAAAATTCTGCAGTAAGTCATCAAAGCTGTTAGTTATATTTAAGTATTTATGAAAAATATTTTCGCATATTTTTTGTGGGGACAGGAAAAGATGAAGATTTATCTTACTATAATGTTGAACTACCCTCAACTGACGAGAACTACACCTGAACTAGCATTCAAATTTCTATATATATATTATGTTAACGTGACGATCGTGACCCAAAGAATTAGCTGATTAATTGTTGTTAATTATGCTAGGACCATATATGCTAAAGCGGCATCAAACATTTGTTAAAAAATTGGGTATCTGAGATATAGAGAAAAGTCAATAAATTCATGAAGGAAAGAAAGAAAGAGCAGAATGGAATAACAAAGAAAAACCTCTAATTAGAGAAAGACTCTTGGAGAATTCCGGTGACGCCTCCCCCTTGTTGACCAAAGAAAGCAAACTCCATGGAAAAAGGGAAGATATTTTGAGAGCCCTAGAATTCTCCAGATTTCATTTCTGAATTTACGTTAGAAGGTAAACTGCTGAGGGGCAGATCCCGACATTTTTTATGTGCATCAACCCAGCTATACAACCATTTGGCAGCTAAAAACAATGCCCATCTCACAAGTGTCTATCAATTAATCGTAGCTCAAAACTAAAAACTTGTTTAGCCTATAGGCTTTATGAGTACTTTTTATGATATAGATTAATTAAAAAACGTACAAACAATTTTAGAAAATGTTAAAAATGCCGTTCTTTTGTCTACATTGCCAGTTAACACAATAGAGACTGCCTTAAAAATATTTTTTTATAGAATATATCTCTCTCGGTAGGTATACACATAAATTAACAATCTCGTCAATTCGATTTTTTTACTCGATAAACTTGTGTGTGTGTGAATTGAATTTTTAAAACTTCTCCCTTAAAAATATTTAAATAGAGACCAAACTCATTTGCATCTCCCTTCTATAACGTCTTTGAATTAGGGGGTTTCTCTAAAGGTAAAAATAATATTCATTTATATTCTTAAGTTATTATATTTAAGCAAGTTTTAAGCTCAGTTTTTTTTCAGTTTAATGTTTAAGAAAAACTTGTTTTTCGCCTCTGTCTTTTGCTGCACAGCAAACCTTTCTAAGAAAATCAGGAGATTGTCAAAACTCCACACGGTTTAAGCGAGTTACAGATGTATACATAAAAAAAGCTGTTTTCACCTAACGTGTTAAAAAAAGCTGTTTGAATGAACTTGAATTCCTACAGGATGAATTAAGCATCTATTTGCGCCTAATATTTTGATTTAGCGAGGAACAAACAAAATAAAAAGAGTATCTAACAAGCTCGGTGGGATAAACTAAGTCCTATAATCTTTATTTCCTAGAAAATGAATTCTCTAGAGCTTCGTTCTATTATGTCTTTTTCAAATCAATTTAAAAATTCACTACCATTGATATTTAAATTTCTTACCGCCTGAATCTCATTCAATGACTTGAATTGCCTTGAGTATTTTACTTAAACATCTAAAATCACGTTTGGGTAAGATTTTCGTACTCTAATTCAAAAGGGTGGTGAGAAAATTCTGGAGTTCTTTGAAACAAGAGGGAGAAAGAGCTTCGGCGTGTTTATTTTTATGTCTATTATGACTGGTAATTACTAAACAATAAATGAGAGTGTAAAAATATGTTTTTTAAATCTTATATTTAACGTGTCGAATTCAGCGCTTTAATATATTTTTTTAAATATTTTCAGTCCTACTTTAACTGGTATTGTCTACTGGGAAAAATTCTCTGTTTTCAAATAGAACTGAGGTAGCACTATACTACATTTATTCAAATATAAGCCTCACTTTTTTCTCAATATAATGCTACTGAAGATCGGTTGCGGTTTAGAATCGAAGGTGAAATGAGTGAGGGAGAGCTATATTAAAGTCAAGGAGGACGATTCCTCGACTGACACCTTCTCCCTCTTATAACTTCCACACTTCACCAACAGGAGGCGTCCTCGTCGCTTGACCGTGGTTCAAAATTGCGAGGCCCGTCGCCAAAAGCCCTCGTGTAGCTGAATAGCGCGACTTTAATATTCAGTTACTCTCTCACCAACAGGATGTTTGAGCCTTGAAAGATTTAACGTGCATAACCTCCATCTGCACGGTGGGTCTTCAGCGGTACTAGACTCAAAATCATGACGCGTCAACCAAGAGTCCGTGACCTTAACAACTAGGCTAAAGCGGGTACATCGAAGGAGGAAAAATTCGTTGGATGGGGGAAATTGAAAATGATACATGTGCGTGTGTATCTTTTATGTATATATTTAAATTTTAATACTGGTAAAATAAATTAATTATTCACTTTTTATAAATTTTTATTTTAATTTTTTCAATGCCTACTATTAGTTCACTCACTCCCTATATATATATTTATATATCTCATTGAAATTTCAATCATTAATAAAATACTTTCTGTTCATCCATTCAAGCTCAAATACATATTTTGAACTTGCAGTGGATGACACTTGATGTTAATACAGTTTTTTTTTCAAATTTTAGTTCCTTAATTAAATTAGAAAATGAATAAAAAATAAAAAACAAAAATAATAGTCCAACAACATATATAGAAACGAAAGTTGTTCGCTGTGTGCCTGTAGCCCATTTCATGGGTTCGAATTCCACGTGGAATGAACTAATTTCTGAGAATGGAATTTGTTTTCACTATACTATCTTATTGGAATAATTAAATTTAATTAATGAATAGATAGTAACAAGCAAAAACAATAGTCCTACAACATATATAGAAAGGAAAATCGCTTTCTATATTTTTTCACTTAATATTGTGATTCTGCCATAATATAAATGTATATATTTATATTAATTGTAACTATTTAATAAAAAGTAACTAAAATAAAATTTTTCTTTGTCGACCTAAGTAGGAACTGACTTATTTTTTTTTATATTGCTTGTGTGTGTGTTTTGAATTTCGTAGGTATCGGATATCTCTCGGTAAACTATTTTACACTACTTTTTACTTTTTCACAAAAACGTATTGAGAATTTGGAATGCGGCTTAGAATCAACGACGTCTTAGATTCAAATAAATACGGTAGTATACAATAATGACTAAACACAGATTCGAGTCTAGATTTTGATACAGTCTACGGAGAGAAAACAAGAACTGTTTCGAGTCAAATTTAACTGCTCTTTACAATCCGTAACTGGCTTAGTGGGGAAATTAGAATACAGCACAACTGTCACTTGACCGCTACTTCGAATAATGATATTGGTCGTCTGTAGTCCGTTGCGATCGTAGTAAAATGGTAATGTTTGTGAAATTCGTGGCCGACATGGTTCAATTTATTCCAATTCCGCTAAAGGACCATCATGTAAAATTACAAGCGCTGTTGCACATTAGATGTAAATGAACCACAAAGTCGTCTCGTTATGTGGTATAGAAATTTGGAGAGGAGCATTAGCTCAAGTTTCGTCCTCATCCTAGACTGAGACTTAAATTTACGATATTTATCTCCAATAGTTTCCATGTAGTTTCTAGTGCAACTTTAATTCAAACCAGTCAGTCTGATCCATGAGTTAAGATATTTATTAAAATAAAATAATCTTGTTCCTCCCTGAACTTCATAACTGGCAACATTCGAGTCCACTCTTATGCTTCGGTTTCGAATCCGTTGTAGGTTCCCATCAGAATAAAGGAGATTGTATGGTGAATTTAATTGGTTATAAATATATACATTCAACTAAAGTGATGTTTAAGTTATAATAGTGGGATATATAAGAGCTCGGGTGTTTTGCCATGGTTTTAAGTTATGAATTCTACAAACTCATAACTGTAGAAGAGATTTTAAACAGATTATATGTTATGTCATACGTATCTGCGGATATGTAAGATCTTTGTTATCTCATTAAGTTATGTGTCATCAAGTAAATTTCAAAAATAGTTAAAGGTATCAAAAAGATTTTTTTAATAAAAAATATGGAAACTGATAAAATAGTTCTTGAGCGCCAAAAGTATTATAAATGTAATTAAGGTCCACGGTAGCTTGGGGGTCATGGTCACAAGCTCATGCCCGGTGTGTTATGAGTTCAAGCTTTAGCACCCCTAAAGATCCGCCATGCAGATGTTAAAATCCGTGCTGGCACAAGTAAGTGAATATTAACGTCACACTATTCAGCCATTCGAGGGCTTTTTGGTGACTGGTATCGTAATATTGAACTATGGTTAAGTGACGAGGACGACACCTGAGATGGCACCCCCTCTTTACCTTCCACACCACACTAACGGGAGGATGTTCGAGCATGGAGGGATTTAACGTGCAACGCCTCCCTACGCAGCGAGTCTTCAGCGATAGTAGGCTCGAACTCATGACACGCCGGTCACAAGTCCATTACCTTGATCACTAGGCTACTTCTGCCACCCGTCCTGGCTCAAAGTTTTCCAAATGGTGCTGTGTAGTAGCTTGGAGAGTGTGATGATAACTTAGATGTTGTCCTCGTAACTGGTACATGGTTGAAAAATACGAGGTCTGTCTCCCAAAGACGTCTTGTTACTTTACATCGCGACGTATCCTTTAACTGTCAAATTATTTTGAAGATTTGAGTACATAAATTGTCAACTTTTTTGTAGCAAAAATCAAATGTTTACTACAAGATAAAGTATACTTAAAAGTTAAAAAAGTAATATTTTGAATTAAAGCATAGTTTTCTTTTCCCTAAGGTTTTGTAGCAACAGAATATTCTCTTGGAATGGCTGCCACATAGCGTGAAAGCGATTAAGTTCGTTTTTCTTGGAACATTATTCTTTTTTTAACACGCCTTTATTAGCTTCACCTGTATGTAACGGTGTCTTTGAACTCGAATTCAAAGTTGTGCACACTTGTCAAGGATAGATGACAATACAATAATTTAATAATTTCGTTTCATTGTCCTGATCAGAATCATCAGGATTGACGATTTCTCATTTCCACATTTGGCGACTAATTCCAGATCCAATTTCCAGATTTGGCAACTAATTCCAGATCTCATTTCCAAATTTGGCGACTAATTCTAGATTTGGAAACTAAAAGATTAAGTTACAACCCTAAAGAGAAAACGTTCATGGTTAATACAAATGCAACAAACAAAAAAAGTGTTCTTTATGTGGAAATGAAAGGCCGTGTCAGCAACATCTTATCATAATATACAATCGCCCAGTTTTTTTGGAAAAGGAAATAGAAAAAAAAATACTCAAGCATACGTGGAGAAAATAATTTATGTTCTAATTGCTTGCAACCTAAACATAAAGTGTGTTTTTCTAAATTTTCTTGTCGGATCTGAGGAATAAAGCATCATTCATTGATTCGTTTTACCAAAACAGCTGAGAATTTATTCAAGGTCACCGGATTAAATAATTTCGCACAAACTCTTCTATTCGTCATCCATACGGAATAGTGGTTAGTGACGCTGACTGCAGTGCCGTTGGGTCTGGGTTCAAATCCCGGGTATTATAAATGTTCTCATTAAAAAAGAATTCTTCGATTCAAAACGTGTACTTTTATGTCTAATGCTAATGCAAGTTTCAAAGAGAATGTTGAGCTATTTTTAGTGAAAAATATCATTGACTTTACTCCTTCTTCCGCATGAAATATTTCGAACTTAGCTCTTCCAGATTTCCTTTAGAGGGCTGATCCTTCTTTTTGCAAACCAGACCGTCTTAACGAACTGATAGGATGCCAATGGGTATTCTAGATTCTAAAAATGTGACGCATTTAAGATTAATTCATGAATGAATAAATGATAGTTTAAAAAGCTAAAAAAAACACGTTTTTGTAGTTAAACGAATTAAAAAGTAAAAACTAATTCTTAATATAAGAATAAAATGATTAACCAGAAAATTAATGTCATTGTGGTAACAGCGTGGGGTGCTTTGTGTTACATTTTTACACTAAATCTTTTTTTCGGAATAGAATTAGTAAGAAATTATAACAATTGATATTGATCACCCCACACTGTTACCACAATGACATTATATAATTTTCTCGTTCATCATTTTATTCTTATATTAAGAATTAGTTTTTACTTTTGAGTTCAATTAACTATAAAAAGACTGTGTTTTTTAGTTTTTCTTAAACTGTAATTTTTTTGTAGTAATATACACTTTAAAATGATACGTGCAAACATATATATATATATATATATGTATTAATAGTCCAGTAATTCAGTTTTGTGTGGTATAACTGAAAACACTTTTCAAAGCACAAAATAATCCCCCACAATCGTATTTCCTATCTTATTTTGTTTCCATTTATGCATCTCCTTTTTGAATAACAAACTTTGCAATGTCTTGCTGGCTCACGTTTCGCAGGAGTAGGAGGAATATGGGATGTACAATGTCGTTCACTAAGATGAGCAGGATTATCTTCTGTAGGTGGTCTGCCAGGATTTTTTTTGTCCAGAAGATGCGTCATCATATTTATAAAAAAGCTCTTCTACAACTTAGATTCAAAATTCAAAAAATGTAGTACGTTCCCATACTACGTTTTCATAGAGTAAAGTGAGTTCCAGAGTACCTTGTCCAATAAATGTAAAAGTGTCTTTTTTTCTATTTTTTTCTGCGTTTTCGGATTGTCGGATGAAAGAACATTTTCTGATCACATCGATCTACATTACTTATAATTAGACTGTAGAGAAAAAAAAAATCTTTGGCTTGAAATAAATCTTTGGCTTCATTTTTTATTATTTCTGAGGTTGATCATGGAAGTATCAGGAATATTGCTTATCTCGCAACATCTGCTGAATTAAGTCCAAATTAATATTTCCCTAATATAGATTCGGGTTTGATAAAGAGATGAAGCCGAAAAATAAACTTCTCCCGATATGTATTCGGGAAAACAACAAAAAAATAAAAATACAGTAAAAAAAATTACCCCGTATAATACTCGAGCGTTACATTTTAGAGCACTAGTTCCATGCCCGAGATTATCTCGGGTATGACATTTCGGAGAAATAGGGCCATATACCCGAGATAATCTCGGGTGTGACAGTTAAACACTCGGACGCGTTACAGAAATAATTAAAACAAAGAAAATAAAGGACAAATTACAAAAAGCAAAAATTACAAAACAAAGCAATAAATTTACAAAACCAAACAATTATTACAAATTCGAATAACTGAAGTTACAAAATCAAAACAATAAAATTGTTTAAACAATATCAATGAAAAAGTTATAAAAACAGAGCTGGGAAGTCACAAAATCAAGTCAATGAAGTAACAAAATGTATGTGTGAATATAGCTATACTGGAAATACTGAAAAAAATTAGGAATCGATTTGAGTTTTAGAGAAACCAATTATTCAATTGAAATACAGACATTTTCTTTCTTTAGTTTCAAACAAATAGGTATTAAATGTATAAATTAAAAATCATTTTAAATAAATCTTTTAAGCAAATCAGTGTTGGAAAAAATGCTTAATATCAAATGTTTATTTATCAACAACAAAAATAATTGTTGAGATTTGTATAAACAATACATCATATTTTAAACATTTAATTTACATTTTGGAGTTCCTAACACTCTCTCACACAACTTTGATAAAAAAAACATTTTTTTTTCTTTCTCTCCTTTGTCAAAGTATATTAAATGTCTCACAGGAAGTTCAACTATAATTTTAACCATGGCATAGAAAAAAATATATTATTTCACAGTAGCATTTAATTTAAACAATTAGTCTTGTTTCTGAAAAAAAAGAGAAATAAAAATTTCTAAAAATGACATTCCTTACCCTGTCTGCAGATAATTTCACAGGGCCGTATTATTAATCCTAGAATAATAAAGATTAAACATCCAAAAAAATGTATGATCATGAAAAAGTATTTAACAGGGAATTACCGAGGCGTTCACTTTAATATATACAGAGGTAACAATTACAAACTCTTCATGAGAGAAAAATAATGTAAAAATGTGTCATTTGAGAATCTATTTCAGGAAAGAGCTTCATTTTCTGATTAAAATTATAAGTTATAAATATCTTTGTAGAAAATAAATTAGTCGCTTTTCAAATAGTATGCGAAATTAATCAGAAAGAATTCGAATAACAGTACATTTGAGAAAAATAATCACAAATCATCAACTTTATCAAACTTAAGATAACTGTCTCAGAACTTCTTTAGTGTGTGTGTGCAGCATCTTTATCTTGAAGAAAAAGCCATAAAAACCAAATGATCATGACATCGAGTTTGTGTCACGAAATCATGGCCAGTGTTGCGAAATCAGGGATTCAACTCCTGATGCCGCTGAAGACCCGCCGCGCAGAGTTGTTTCTCCACGTTAAGTCTGTTGAGGCTCTAACTCTTCAGGTGACATGGCGTGATAGCTTGGAGAGTTGGTGCAAACTCAAATGTCTCATTCTCGTCATTTGACCTTGGCTCACAAATTACTAAGTCATTCACCAATAAACTGTGTTGCTTCAAAGTGTGACATTAATCACAGAATCAAATCGCATCTGTTGTATCCTTCTCGAAGAGAAGGAATTTAAGTTGCCAGAGCCTGAGATAGATTGCACTTCTTTACGATAGATGGCAACACCACCTACCTCCACAATTTAGCCATGGAACTCGAGGGGAGGAAAATATTCTCCAGTCCCCTGCCCCCGTGGTTTCTGCTGTGAC
Organism: Trichonephila clavipes; assembly: GCA_019973935.1. Taxonomy (NCBI): domain Eukaryota; kingdom Metazoa; phylum Arthropoda; class Arachnida; order Araneae; family Nephilidae; genus Trichonephila; species Trichonephila clavipes. Next base: position 1,159,271 of record BMAU01019528.1, on the reverse strand, counting down.
CTCTCACAAGACTTACGGACCCACTGATTTAACGGTCACGTACTCCGTGTGTACTCGGAGGACATTAGGTAGCATCAGACATCGAACCCAGACCTTCCGGTCCGGAGCCCGATGCTCTAACCACTAGGTTACCCATGGCCCTATCGCATCTGTTAAGATGCGTCTTTATGTAAATGAATTGGTGTACAAAATTCAAATTTCGCTCGTTGGCAGGGCATGGGGGTAAGGAGGGAGAGTCACTTTAAGTGTTAACCTCGTCACCTAATGGTTCAAAATTATGAGGTATTTTGTATATTGTTATTTAACATTCTGCCGATACCATTTTGTTGATATATTAACTTTGTACTTTGAAATAACACGAGGGATCACAGTAGCTAAGTGGTCATGGTCGCCCGCATGTGACCAGTGTAACTTGCGTCGAGTCATGGGTTTGAGTCCTGATACCACAAGAAACTTGACATGTAGCAGGATTGATGTACGTTGCATCCGACGATGTTCAAAAGTCTTTATATTGTGTTGCGTGGAAATTAAAGTGCCACTCAAGGCACATGTGTGTGCCTGCGGAGTGCCACTCAGATGCTATCCTTGTCACTTGACTGTAGTTGCCAATAGCTATCATGTTACTTCAGAATATGGCATTAATAAATAATCCAATCAAATTAAGATTCTAGACAAAGTTTACTAGCCATAACTATAACATATTTAAGTAAGGATAATAAGAGAAAAAAAGCAAAAACTTACTGTTTTAATGTTTTACTAAGTCACACTTCGAAACAATATGATACGGGTGTCACAATCCCGAGATGCCCTAGTGATATTTTCTTTTTCCAAGGGATTTATTATCTTTGTTAAACACGGGTTTCATTAACCCTGGGTACCCTAGTGATCCTTCTCTATTTTCGACCCTCCTTCTAGTCATTCAATTCATCCTTTCTTTCTTTTCCCATCTAGATCACAGATACATAAATTGTAAGTATACATGGATAACAATTATCCATTTACTTATTTAACTTAGAATACTTATTATTCATATTAATAACATATTTTAGGGTTTCCTTTTGTATCTTTTCCCCCTATTCTTTCGATATTCGTATTATTTCTTTGTTTTCTGACTAACACCGTCCATGAAATTTTAAAAACCATCTTTCTCACAGTATAGCGGAAATCGGCTCTCTCTTGCGCTAATAAACCTCACAATCACTCATTCGAAACAATATGAGAATTACCAGTGACCAGCTTCATAATTCTGAATCAAGATCAAATATTGAGATGGATTACTGATATAGTACCAGACTTTCAAGACTTGCTAAAGCAAGGATTATGAATCGCGTCAGATTGAACATGCATAAGCCTCTCCATACGACAGGTCTTAAATGGTCTTGACGAGTGAATGAAAACACGAACATTACTCATTGGCTACTACTGCTCTTTGTGCCAAATAAAAATAGCGATCGTCTAGTAAGCAAACAAACATTCCAACAAATAAAATCCTTTCAGGGTGAAATATGACTTGTAAAAAATGGATAAAAACTCCTTAAGTGTGTGTGTGTGTGAAAGCTAGCTTGAACTGAAAGCACTTCTGTAGCAAATCATTTCATCTTAACGTTACGTAAAGCAATAACAGAGAGCACTGTTGCAAAACCGAAAGCTTTCTGAAGTGAAGCCTATCTTTGCGAAAAAACTTTTTAAGAACCATAACCCTAAAAAGAAATGGTTTTTGTTGACTTAGCATTAATATTTAAAAAATTACGAGAAATTATAAAATACATAAAGAAATGCTTGCAATGCCTGTAGTAATAATGTATGCACTGGAAAATATAGGTGGTTAACATTAACTTTAAAGTAATGAGTATAAGGTTTGTAAAAAACTACAGTCACTCAAAAAGGTATTGGGACACTTGACATGCATAACCGTAAAGCCATTTATAAAAAGAATATATCACGTTAAAACAAAATGAATTAAGAAATATTTAACCATTTTTTTTCGTGTACAGTATACAGTACAGTCCCGATAATCCGAACAATATCGGACCGACCCCTGTTCGGATTACGTGATTGTTCGGATTAGCCGGTGTAACAGCGAAATCACTATTTGAACTGGGAGTACGGGTTATGTTGTACAATTTTTCATACTAAACATTAGTGTTCTGTTCTGTAGTTTATTCCATTTTAAAATTTGTACCATAACTTGATGTACAGTGCGTGAATATTAAATAAAGAACTGTTTTGAATTAAGGTTTATACTGTTTTATATTGAAATATTCACCGATTTTTTTTTTCGTCCTTAAAATTATAAAAAAATTTTCCGCGGAGCCGTTCGGATTAACCGGATGTTCGGATTAGCCGTGTTCGGATTAGCGGGACTGTACTGTATAAGGAAAATTTTATTAGTATTATATAGAATTATAATTTGATCTAGCTTTTCAAATATAATTCAAAGGCACACTGGAGTCAAAAAAGTATTGGGACACACTTTTGAAATGAGAAATTTAACAAATATACAGCGCATCAATATAATTTAATTTCACTACACATTTTTTAGACTAGAAGTGTTTAAACACAAAGTTTTCAACAGATAAGATTATTTATAGAAAAAATGGCGAGAAACAAAGATATATCGGTTGGTGTGCAAAATCTCGTAATAAGTCATTAGAAAGAGGGGGAATCAGTTCACTGTGTGTATAGAAAAATCTTGAATTTGAGCAAGTCTACTGTTTTTAACATCATTGACAGGTTCAAGAAAACAAATAGTGTTGTAAACAAGCAAATGTCAGGGCGTTCAAGGATATTTAATGAACGTGAAGGAGAGGTGGATTGGGAAACAAGTGCACATTAATTCAAGAACTAGTGCAGCAAAAATGACTTTGCAAAGTAAAGGTTGGTTCGGAAAATGATTAAATCCTGAAACTGTGAGAAATGTTTTAAAAAATATAAGTATCATGGCAGAAGTATCAAAGAAATCCCTACATCAGCAAAGTAAATAGACAAGCTAGATTGGCATTTGCTAAAATGCATTTAAGGCAGCCAACAGAATATTGGGAAAATGTTCTTTTTGTTGATGCATATAGCATCGGATCGGATGGTAAGCAAAAAGTTTGGCGGAAATCAAATACAGCAATGCATGTTGAAAATTTACGGGCTTCTGTCAAATATGAAGGGGGTAACCAAATTGCCTGGGGTTGCATGACGAGCTCTGGTGTCAGGAACTTACATTTTTTATTGATGGTATAATGAATAAATGTCTATCTTGACATTCTCAAGCGAAATTTAAAGCAAAATGCGAGCAAGATGGGAATCTCAGGATATTTTAAATAGTACTAAGATAATGACCCGAAACATACTGTAGATATTTGCTATTAATGGGTACTCTACCACTCTCATATAGTTATTAAAACTCCTCCTGCACAAAGTCCAGACCTTAATCCCATTGAACATATGTGGGATTTTTTGCAGCAAAAACTATATGAGCACCAAATTTCTAACAAGCAGGATTTAAGAACATATTTGGTCGAAGAGTGGACCAAAATCGATAGATCATTTTGCAAAAAATTGATCCAATCCCTGCCAAATAGATTTCGAGAGGTCATAAAAAGCAAGGGAGGTCCAACAAGATGTTAATTTCTAAATTTGAATTGTTTTTCTTAATTTATTAAGAAGTGTCCCAATACTTTTTTGAGTATGTTTTTTAACTCGAATTTTTTTATTTTCAATTTTAACCATAATTGATTAATATATGAGTTTTGTTCAAATTTTTACTATTTGTACTTACCAAAATTACATTTACTTCTTTTTTTTGCTTTTATTTGAATGTTTAAGCAAAATATTCCGATAAAAATCTATGAACTGGTAGTGTTTCCCAATACTTTGTTGACAGACTGTATACTTGAAATGCTTCGTAAAAGTATCTAAATCTCTTCATATATAATAGACTGTTTCTCCATATTCCACGCAACATCATACTTTATAAGCATCTCGTTATAAGAATATTTTGGGCTACTTTAAAAAGAACAATTTAAGGTATCTCTGACTGCCCTAAAATCATGATTTTTTTTAATTGGCAAATCTTTCTATCTTATTTTATAAACCATCTCATTAGCTTTATAAAAATACCAGGTGTTTTATTTTCCATTTACTAGAACAAACACTACAAATGTTTTAGTAAAAGCAATTGCCATAACTTTACGTAAGATGCCAAACTTTTTGAAATGATTTTTTTCTCGAAATGTGTTTTTCTTCGAAAAAGCTCAAACGGAGACAGCGATTTCTCAAAATGTTTTAAAAATAATTTGCTGAAATCCTTTGTGTATATTTTGTATTACAGTAGAAGTGTTTTAACTTACAGATTTATCAATCACTGTTTTATTACAAAATTTACAGTTATTTATGTAAAAACAATCACTGGGTTTTTTTAAAGCAATTTCATATAATAGCTAAGATAAAGTTCTCTAGTTTTTGTAAAAATTAATATATATCTTATCCTGAAGGTCATTTAAAAAAATAGCAAAGTAATACATCAAAATTGAAAAGTTGAGAATTGGTTCATTTACTATTTGTACAGAGGGAGCCCCATTTAAGCAATTTTTACCCATTTTTTCCGATTTTAGTAGCAATCATTTATTTTTCTCTTCTTAATTTTAACCTTTTTGTCTTAAAATCTACCAAATAAATCTAAAAACCTCAAAATTCTCCATATCTCCATTTTTTTAAAAAAAAAGTTGTTGCAAGTAGTCGGATACCTTAACTTGCATATTGTACAATTTAAACTAGATATTTTTAATCAGACTTTATTTTGAATTTTTTTATCTGATTTTATTGCACCATCTGAAGGAGGATATTTAAAAAAATTAAATGAAATTTCCAGTTTGGGAAATTATGTAGAATATAGCATTAAATTCTCCATATCCTGTATCGCAAAACTCTTCGAAGTTAGTACATTTGGCACAATCAGGTGGCCGCGGTAGCCGAGTGGTATAGGTATCGGACCGTGGCTTGCTTTGTCACGGGTTCGAGCCCAGTACCACTAAAGACCCGCCGTGTAGGGCAGCGATGCACGTTAAATCTGTCGAGAGCTGAAACGTCCTCCCGTTGGTGTGGTGTGGTAGTTAGGAGAGGGGTGCCAGCTCAGGTGTCGTCCACGTCACTCGACCATGGTTCAAAATTACGTGGTCCGTCGCCTAAAGCCCTCGTGTAGCTGAACAGTGCGACGTTAATATTCAATCAATCAATTGGCACAATCAGATTAGAGAACTGAGTGCCAACTCAGATGTCGTTCTGGTCACTTGAGTGAAGTTTAAAAATACGAGTTGCTGCAAAAATATCATTCGTGTAAGCTTTGAACAATCAAGCAAAATATGAGCCAAGAACTCATTTTAGAATAGTGCATCTTAATTTTTGAATTTCAGAAATATTACAAAAATTTCAAATTTTCTATTCTTGTAACAACAGAAAATGAATTCGAAATCAGTTTCACTGCTCTGCATGAACGCTTTGTTGCAGGATATATGACTACGAATTTAGAGAAAAAAGAGTTATTATAACATTACAAGAGAGAGAGAGAGATTTAATATATTTTCTATGAAACATGGAATTAAAATTTAATATAAAATTAATATGAAAAAATATCTAAAAAATGTTTCCTTATTTTTACAACCTTGTTATTGAATCTTTGTTAAGGTAGAAACCTTTTATATGATTGAAGATAACCCTTTCAGAAAAAAAGATTTGTATTTAAAAGTTATAATCTGATCATGTCTCTCTCTCTCTCTCTCTCTCTCTCTGCAAAACCTATTTCAAAAATATTTTCTTTCAATTCTTGGTATTGGAAGAGGCTGCAGTAAAAGTAGTTGACAACATCACGGAGTCTTGGCAGGCGTGTCACGAGTTCGAACCTAGTACCGCTGAAGACTCCATGTGAAGAGGGCCTATGTATCTTAAATCAGTCGAAGCTCAAACGTACTAGCGTTGTTGTGATGGAAAAAATAGGATAGGAACCAGGTGTCGTCCTCGTCACTTGACCATGGATCAAAATTTCTAAGGCCGTCGCCAATTGCTCTCGTGTAGCTTTTTCGTGCGATGTAAATATAACTCTCATTCACTCACTTAGAATTAGAAACAAGTAATATAAGAAAAAAAATTTAAAATCAATGCCTACTTAGGTCAAATCAGAAAATTTTTATTTTAGTTAATTAAATTTAATTAATGAATTTATATTTGAAAAAACTGTAGTGTTAATTAAAGTGCCATCCACAATAAGTTTAAAAAATATATATTTGAAGCCAAAAAAAAAAATAATTCCATTAGAAAAACTTGCTGGCGCCATCTGTTGGTGCTAGTTATAACTTCGTCAGAAATTACGTAGAATAAATTTAAAATTAAAAAATTAAATTTAATTAATAAATTAATATTTGAAAAACTGTATTATCATCAAGTGTCATCCACTACAAGTTTAAGAAAAATGTATTTGAACTTAAGTGGATGAATAAAAAATTATTGATGATTGAAAATTTGAAAATGATATATATAGGGAGAGAGTAAACTAATAGACAGCAGGAATTGAAAAAAAAAGCTAAGCTTGTAAGTAATTTTCATCTGAAGTCATTAATACCAATTATTTCATTTAAGTTCACTAAAACTATTTGTTAAATTGTCACGCAATACAGAATTAATCTTTCGATGCTTTACTGAGCTTCATAAAATTATTGTGGTAGAAAATTGACGCACATTAAAATCTCTACTTGTACGATATCCTTTCATCTTCCAGTTCAAATAATAGGTTCCTGAAAAGAGAATTAATGAAAAGTTAATGTTATTGAATTCATTATTAAAGACGCCTTACTGTGTGTTAAATAATTCACTGATTGATAGATTGGTTGGCTTGAAAATGTGGCACTAGCACCTCTAGGAACATTTTGTGCCAAACCCATGATTAAGAGTCCTTCAGTTAAAAAATTCAAATTAAATAAAACTTAACTTTGTGTAGTGTTTAAAAAGAATTTAAAATTAAATGCATGGAGGAAAGCCAATGACATGCAAAGAAATAAATATTTATGGTTACGTCAGTCAATGTTACGACGTAAGATTTCAAATTTTGTACTCAACAGAATTCATTCCCACTGGAATGTAACCACTATTCAGTGTTGAATTTGCTTTTAAACATAGGGAAGTTTCTATTTGTTAATGAACTTTTTAACTCTAAATATAATGATACGCGTTTTGATATATTTGACAAAATTTCAATTATATATTTATCAATGAAAAATTCAACTTAATTTAAAATATTTTATATATACAAGGAAAAACAGTGCACATAAAATAATACCAGAAAAACTAATTTTTATAATTAATGATAATATAGTGTGCAAAAATACATAAAGCATATAAATTATTTATCCTTGGTCTTATTTTTTTGGCAACTTTGAAGTAAATGAATTAAAAGTAAAAAAAAAAAATTTAAATGCTCTAAAAAGAATAAAATAAACTTTCCTTTTAAAACTTTTTTTGCTATAAACTTATAAAGTTAATATACAATTTATGATATAAAAGCTTATCGCAAAATTTAAGTACTCGTATTTACTTAGTTTGAAAATTTTAAAAATTAAAATCAATCAGATCAAGTTATTTAATTTGCTGATTTATCTACACAGGTAAATCTCGCGACAAGCTTTTATATCATAAATTGTGTAACGACTCTATAAATTGATAGCAAAAAAAAGTTTTAAAATAAAAGTTTATTTTATTCTTTTTACAGCATTTAAAAATATAAGCTTGTTTTTTAAAAAGTATTTGTTTTTCTTTTTAGCTATCACTGAACAGATGTTTCTCAGTCTGTTAATCTCATTCAACGCATCATTGTTGCAAGGTCGTTTGCCGGTTAATTTTGAACAGTCCAGCGAAGGGGTACTCAACATTTTTTCCTGCCAGGCCACATATATATAATAGGTATTTAACTCGGGCCGCAACAAGAGGATAATGGGAAGGGGGTGATAAACACTGTTAGACCAAAAAAACATTGGACAAAGCAAAATTAATTTAAAAAAATGTTAAAACTGTTGTTTTTTTTTTTCCTTTTACGATAATAGACTCATGGACAAAAAATTAGCGCACCAAGAAGGAGTCGTCAACATGAAACAAAATTTTACATACGTAATGACTATTTAAAATATGTAAATGATTAAAAAATCATAGAAAATAGATAATTTATTTCAGATAAAAAGGCAAAAAACCGGAGAATTTGATTCCTTGTTGAACTCCCTCTAGCGCGAATGCATGATGCGATACGATCGAGCATTGAGGCATTCAAGTTCTATAGGACGTCTTGAGACATTTCGTTCCATATTTGCTGCAACCTCGTCTCTAGTTGGTTCAAACTCGTGGGATGACCACATTGCCGCCCCAAGTGATCCCCGATACGCTCAACTGGAGACAAATCTAGGGATTGGGCAGGCCAAGAAAGGGTAGTAACAGTGCGGAGACAGTCTTGTGACACCCTTGTCATGTGAGGCCGAGCATTGTCCTGTTGAAAAATGGCTCCTGGGAGGCGTCGCAAGAGGGGCAACACATGTGGTTGCAGGATGGCATGGGCATGGCATGGCACCTCATATCATCACACCAGCTGTGTGAGCGGTGTGTCACTGTAAAGCAAAGGCAGGATTGAGGCATTCACCCCGGGGTCTCCACACACGAACACGACTGTCATCACTGCTGAGATTGAATCTGGATTCTCGCGCGCGCGTCGCTAAAGACGACCTGGTTCCATTCCGCTGCAGTCCAGTTTCCTCGTGAGCGGCACCACTCCAAACGGAGTCCATAGGAGGGCGTCAAGGGCAGCACACGTAATGGGTGCCATGATTCCAAACGTCCTTCAGCCAGACGTCTTCGTAAGGTTCGAGAAGACACAGGGGCCCCTAATAAAGGTACTACCTTTGCCTGGATGGCGGCCGATGAAGCAGTTGGCTGTACGCGTGCATTTGTTACGATGTGGCGGTCTTCTCAACGACTCGTCTGTCGAGGGTGTCCTGAGCCTGGTCTTCGTGTAAATGACATTTCTTGGATCCACATGTCCAACACCTCCTCACAACACAATTAGAGCATCCTACTTGAAGATCTAATCGCCAACTGACCATCCGTTGCCTTAATGCCCTTTCAAACTGTGACAGCTGCTCATATTGTCTTCGAAAACGGCATAATGACATGTTTACCTCAGATCTTCCTTTGTAATCGATTCAGCACACTCAAACAAACTTTGTTTGTCTGTTTTATACTCCACAGAGAATGACGTTAAACGCCTTCTACCGGCTATACGTAATGCGCAATCACGCTGCATTTCTAATCATTTGCATATCTTCCCGACATGTACCTTCATGTCAAGTTTCGTTATGATCCCGCAATTATTTCTTGGTGCGGAATTTATTTTTTTTACCATGAGTGTACTATGTTTAAAACGAAAAACGCAATTTTTTAAATCCGTAATTCTGAACAAAATTTTTCACTTTTTGTGCAAAATTTGGTTAATACTGTTCTACAAACGAAAAAATATTTTTTGTGCGGTTATATTTAAAAAGGAAGAAGTTTTTAAAAGTTTTATTAAAAATTTAAATACTTTGAAAAATTGTAAAAAAAAAAGGGTTTAGGCATTTTATTTTTTTAAATGACTGATTCTAGAAGAGAAAAGCCTGAACTTTCTTGGTGCAGAATATCGATTCAATAACACGAAAAAAAAATTCATACGGAATGATTTAGAAATCCTTTTTATTAAAACACATCGAGTTTGACTCATTTTAGAAAAAATTGTAAAAAATAGAAAATATCATTATTTTTTAAAAAAAATTATACCATATCGTGGTGAAATAAATTATCTTTCCGATTAGGTAACTATTTTTTTTTTGTCTCCGTTTGATAAAAAGAATAAGATGGTTTTTGAAAAAGTCGAAAAATCGGAACTTCTTTAAGCTCAATCCCATAAACTGCTCGGCAGAATTAAAAGCTAACAGGGGTAAAAGGTTTTCAATTAATATCTTTTTAACTATTGCGATATCGGAATTTAAATAATCAAAACATGCATTGTCATCCAAACTAAACGAGTATACAAAACTTCAGCTCAATCGGTTGAAGACATCAGCTTTAAAATTGAGTTGCAAGATTCCACCCGAAAAAATTACTTTTTAATTAATCTACACTATTAAATTTTGAAGGTAAACAAATGTATGCGACTATGCGACTAGGCGTATCTTTTCATGAACCGCATGACAGAGAAACTCGCAGAAGGTAGCAAAATTTCGGGAAGGATCAGAGGAATCCGTTTGGCCATTTATGTTCCGAAGGTGCAACTAGCTAAAAGGATATTAATTAAAAACCTTAAAACGCATAATTATTGACATTTTTCCCGCCAGGTGGAGAAGTTTCAATTTTCTGACATTTTTTTTTATCCCAGACATTTTTAAAACACGATCAAATTTTTTTTATGAGACTCAGACAAAAATAATTACAGAATCGGAAAAAACATTTAATTCGCCACATTACGGTATAATTTATTTTACAAAATAATATTTTTTATTTTTTACGATTTTTTTCTTAAATGAGTCAAAATCGATACGTTTTTATGAAAATGATTTCTAAATCGTTCCGATTGCATTTTCATTCTCGTTAATGAAATCATATTCAACACTAATAAAATTCATGCTTTTCTCTCTTAGAATCAGTCATTTAAAAAATAAAATGTCAAAAACTTTTTTTTACGATTTTTCGAACAATACTCAAAATTTTATTTGAATACTTAATAATTTCTTTATTTATAAAAATAATCCCACTAAACTTTTTTTTCCGTATGTAGAACAATACTATCTGTAATCTGTACAAAGATTGAAAATATTGCTCGAAAATTACGGTTTGAAAAAATTATGTTATTCGTTTTTTCCCCTTTTTGTGAGAAATATTTAAGCATTATTTTTGTTACATTTTTTGTTTAAAAATTACCGTTGTTTGCTATCGATATATGAAATTTGAAGGCATTAACTTAAAAATGAAGCAAGAAAAAAAATTTTAAACTTTAACAAATAACGCAATGTCATATTGAATATCTGTTATTTCAACGGTCTTTTATTTATTTTTTCCCGAAGATTTCGTGGATCGGTGGCTTAATGCACTGGATTAGTAACTTTTGTACTCGGGTTCGAAACAACATTTTCGCTTAGTTTTTATGATTTTTTTTAAAAAATATACAAAATTTTATTCGTGCTTTTAATAACTTCCCCAACAATTTGTTCACTCCTAAGAGAGCCCACACCCTTGGCACGAATTACATTGGTTGGCGATAATTGCGCCATCTTGGTAACCCTACTTTTAAACACTACATATGGCAACCCTAACCATTTCTAACATTTTTCGTATTTTGTGGGCGCGCATTTCGAAATTCATTTTCTTGCTGGGCTCCGGGCTGGCTGCATGTGTGAGGGAATATGGTTCACTCCTAGGAGAGCCCCCACCCTTGGCGCGAATTACTTTGGTTGGCGATAATTGCGCCGTCATGGTAACCTTGCTTTTTTAAATACAACATATGGCAACCCTAACTTTTTCTAGAATTTTCGTCATTTGTGGGCGCGCATTTCAAATTTCATTTTGTTGTTGGGCACCGGGTTGAAAGTATGGCTGCGCTTGCAAGTGAATACACGTTATAATTTTTTACGTTATTGAATGCTAGAGGCAAGAAAGAATTGATTGAATGGTGTATGAAAGAAGGATTAATTAGGATTAAGGATTAAGGTAAGGATTAAGGTATAGAAAGAGGAACGAATAGATATTTTTTCGAGTTGTTGAACGACGGACGAAAGAGGAATTGCTGTGTGTGATTAAAGAATGGGTCCTGCTTGGAAGTACGATTGTTTCTGATTGTTGGAAGGCGTATAAATGTTTGTCAGATGAGGGTTTTAAGCATTTGGAGGTGAATCATAGTGTATGTTTTAAAGATCCTGATACCGGTGCTCATACCAATTCATTTGAGGGTACATGGTCGGCAATAAAACGTTTTCTCCGCAATCACACCAGCCACGCAGAAGGCATGTTCGACCATTACCTCGCTGAGTATTTATGGCGGCGCTCTCTCGCGATCACTCACTCAGCGACGAGACTTTCCAGAATTTTTTTAAAGCAGTTGTTACACTTTCCCCTCCACTTAGGAAGGATCAACAATAAGAAAGTAAGTGCTGTTGTTATATTTTTTATCTTAAATGTTAAATTTCTGTATTGTTTACATATATTTTCATTGCGCATCCATCTTATACTGCTATATTTACTTCTCACCGTTGTCGGGTTTGCTTGGCGCCATTTCATTTTCGCTTGGCTCTTTTTCCGGTTTGGCGCCAAGCGTGGGGGCTCTCCCAGGAGTTTACCGGGAATATACTTTAGAATTTTTTACTTTGTTGAATGCGAAAGGTATGAAGGAAGGATTGACTGCTTCGAGTTATGAATGCCTTAAATATAATGATTGGCATGATGTAATATGGTCGGCAATAAAACGCTTTATTCGAAATCGTACCAGCCACGCCGAATGTATGTTCGACCATTACCTCGCAGAAAAAATATGGCGGCACTCACACGATCATTCGCTTAGCAATGAGACCTTTAAGGCTTTTTTTTAAATCTGTTGTTACGCTGTAAACTCCACTCATAAAATATCAGCAGTTAGAAAGTAAGTGCTGTTTTTATATTCTTTTATCTTAAATGTTTAATTTATGTATTTTAACATATATTTTCATTACGCATCCACCTTATCCCACTATATTCCCTTGCCGCCATTGTCGGTTTCCCTTGGCGCCATCTTGTTCTGGATTGGCTCTCTTTTCGGTTTGTCGCCAAGCGTGTGGGCTCTCCTAGGATTTTACACAGCAAATTTGTAATTAAAAAGAAAATTTATTTCGTCACGACACAGGTATTTTTTTTTTTACGAAACAACGATTTTATACATATTTTAGGATTTTTTTTCCAAAATGAATATATATCGAGGCGTTTATATGAAAATGAATTTTAAAAAACTCATACTTTGATCTTTTACAGTTAGTGATTTAAAAAAATATATATCGAAAACTTTTTTTACCATTTTTTTGGTGCAATAATTCATTACTTTATGTGCCACTAGATGGCTGCATGTGTCAAGCTGCTTAACCCTCCAACTGAACAGCACGGCTTTTTCCACCCTACTAGAGAGGCTTCGAAAACGGACCACACTGAATTTTTCCTAAGGCCGGGGACTCACCAAAAATGAGCCAAACAGATTTTTTTCCCCTTCAAGTAATGTGTTCAAAACCGGTAAGGTGGTATTTTTCCGAATTCTTTTCCCCCTTTAAAGGTTTACGATCTTGAAAGATAATTAGAGACGGTCGGGGAGACACAATGGGCATTGAGGGGAAACTTTTATGGTCACGGGGAGACCGGTTCCTGTGGCAATCGTAAAATCTTCACAAATAGCGAGTCAACGATTTGAGAATTCTCATTTTTTTCTTTACCTTAAAATTCTCAAAGGGAATTAAGTTTTTATAATGTATGTCTAAGTTTTAAAAAAATATCTGTAGTATTTAAATTCAAATTATATATTAAAACATTCAGGATAATTTACTGTTTCATTTTTTTTCTTACTTTAATCAATACTTTCAGGGATTTTTTTAAAAATGATTATTTTGTTATGTGTCAAAAAAAAAAAAAAGGTTCAAAATTTAAAATCTTTTAAAATTTCGGACACTTCTAAACATGAATAATTTTTAAGCTTCTGTATTACATTATTTGTAAAAAATTTATATGTATTGTTAAAAAAACCCTATTTAAATCTTTTAGTTTTTCATAATTTTAAAGCCAGATATTCAGGGCATCTTACATAGAATCCCTTGTTTTGTATTGTTCAGATAACAAATTATATTTGAATTTTGAATGTCTGAACATTAATTTCATTCAAAGAGAATTTTAATTTCAAGTTTATATTTTTAAACTCGAATCTTCAAATAAAGAGTATTTAAAAGCATCTGGACAAATTTAGAGTTAACATTTGCGCATATAAATAAATATAAAGATCCTTTTTAAATTGAAGTTAAAAAAATATATATTTATGCATAATCCCTCATCATTCATGCTCCATAAGTGGTTGACTGAAGAAAAGGTTATTAAAATTTGGACATTTTTATAATCTTAACCATGCAAAACTAGGAATTTTTTGTATAAGCTCCACTAATATTCTGCATTGGAATTTCGAAAAAGATATTTATGCGTGTCTCACATACTCAGTTGAAAAACATATATTTACCATAAATACTAATAATTCTTTGGATATTTAAAATTATCATTAGATTAATTTTTTAATATATATATACATATATATACATAAATATATATTCGACTTCTAATATTTTTTCAAGCATTCCTTAAATCTCATATAATTTAATTAAGTGAGGGGATATTAAAGTCGCACTCTCTCTCTCTTCTCGACTCGACTTCTTGAGGGCTTTTGGCAACGGTCCTGTTGCCGGGGTATCAATCAGGTGGTCAAGGTATCGAATCATGGTTGGCATGTCTCGAGTTCGAGCCCAGTGCCACAAAAGACCCGCCGTGTAGGGAAGCGATGCACGTTAAATCTATCGAGAGCTGAAATGTCCTCTCGTTGGTGTGGTGTGGTAGTTAGAAGAGGGGGTGCCAGCTCAGTTGTCGCCCTCGTCATTTGACCATTTTTCAAACTTACGATGTCCATCACTAAAAGCCCTCGTGTAGCTGAACAGTGCGACGTTAATATTCACTCACTTGGCGACGGACCTCGTAATTTTAAACCATGGTCAAGTGACGAGGATGACGCTTGAGCATCGCTCACTTACACGGCGGATCTTCAGTGGTGCTGGGGTCGAACTCATGACACGTCAGCTACGAGTCCGTTACTTTGACCATTAGGCTACCGCGGCCTCACACTGTGGTTGAAAACTGCATGTTATGAGTAAAAATATGATGAAACATTTGATGAACTTATAATATATTTTTGCATAGAAGATAGATGTGTGATATGCTAAAATGACAATATGTAAAAGTTATGAGAATATCGATGACAATTTTGAAAAATTCAATTTAAGTTTCAGTCTGAAACTTATTCGTTTTTTCGCATTTAATATTAAATAGTCGCGATAACAAATTAATAGTTTAACGCATTCATAGATTATAAAAAATAAAGGTATAAATGACATTGTTTGGAATAATAAGTTTTTATAATTTTGAATTCAGACTTCTTTGCAGGAGTGTAGACTACTAAAAGGCTGATGTAGAAGTTAGAAAACTAATATTTAAAATATATGGAAAACATTATCTGCAATTCCATGATCTTGACGAGCAGAAGACGGCATTTTTACTTAGTAGGGCAGAGTAAGCATAAGGTAGGAGCTTGTGGAGTAAACAACCAGGCCTCTGCAGTTTTGGCAGGTAATGAACTCCCATTTGTTGCTTTCAGTAAGGAATATAAAAATAAAAAATACAAAAATAAGTCATGTAAAATTTTATATATTTTAATAACAATGAATTGTGAACTTAATTTCCAATTCATTGTCATGAGTTGGCAGTAACTACGGTACTCTATCGACGTACTTCATATATATATATATATATATATATATATATATATATATATATATATAAAAGTACGGTTGATAGAGTACCAATAATTTAACGCAATTTTATATTTCGTTCTCGTAAACTTTACTCCTTTTAAAACATGTATTGACAAAATACTCTCCTTTTGTATATTTATAAAATTTTAAAAATATAATGCTTATCTTACCCAACATTTTAAATCAGGGGCGGCAACTGTGTAGCTAAGACGTGCAAAACCAATCTGTCAGTATCATTCAGCGTGCCACATAGTAGGAAATTTTTGAAATCCTTCGATTCTTACGGTAATATTTGCAGATTTAAAGAATAGAGGTAAATAATTTAGATTTACAGTTTTATTTTATATTAATTATGGATCAATAAAATACATTTATAAACATAAAAAATAAACAATATAAAATGTTACTATTTCTTCAACAAAGATAAAAAAAAATTAAAAATGTATGTTTCCAACATATTTACTTAAATAAGAAATAGACAAAGTGAAATATAAATGATTCCCTTCATTATAGTTAAATAAAAATTGTAATGCGAATTAACTCTTTCACGACTCTTCTTTCATATCGCAAAACCGGTGTATAATGCATGACACGATTCTGAGCATTCAGTTGTTAAAAAATTTCTTTGCGGAGTCGAAATATTTTTCATATTAGGAAAGATTTTTTACTTTGATATGCCGAATCACATAAGTGGAAATCAGAGTACATGCAATTTTCTTTATTCAACAATTAAATCCCTAGCAATAACACTCAATTATTTTACAAAATAGCGCTGTAAATTTATCCTTAGAATTATCTTTCAGATTATTTTGTAGTTCCATAAATGTCCATAACTCTCTCTCAGAAGATGTTTGTCAAATAAGGTCTATTATCAACTTCCATCCACTCAAGAATTGACAAATTTGTAGAGTAGTGCTGAGTGCCACTAAGAATTGCACCACGTACCACAGGTCCATAGATTGCCGACACGTTTTAAATGTTCTTTTTAACTAACCATTTCCTATTCAAACACAATTTATATGATAAAAAAGGGTTTTCATTCATTTTGTAGGGAATTATATTAGATTCAACCATAAGTAATTTTGTGTTTCAAATAAATTACGTTGTTTCGGGGATCCCCTTAGAGCAAAATGAAAGGAATTTGACATAATTATAGTAAGTTTCTCTAAAAGGGGAAACGTTCACTTTCAAAATACACTGCGTAAAGTGGTTTTAGGTGTACGAAGTTATATTCACTAACTATTATTCCTAAAATAAATTTTGATATTTTGGTTTTTCGTTAAGTTTTGAAGTTATTTCTTCAAATATACTTCTCCATTACATTTCTTTCAAACTTGCCATTTTCTTTTGCGGCCACGGTAGCCTGATGGTCGTGGTTATGAACTCGTGTCCAGTGTTCGAGCCCTGGTACCACAAAAGTTTAGCGTTGAAGATGAGCTGATGCACGTTAAACACGTCGACGTCAAAAGTCCTCACGTTGGTGTGATGTTGAAGTTTGGAAGGGGAGTTATCAGCTCAGGTATCGTCCTCGTCACTTAACCGCGGTTCAAAATTACGTAGTCGCTCGTCAGTAGCCACCGTGTTGACTTAGAATGCAATATTAACCCTTGACGTGTACACTTGAGTTAATTCGAGTACGCTAAACAGTTCCAAATATGCACATTAGATATAATTCAAACGAGGTCGCATTTTATGCTGCTTTAATTTTCTCACTCAAATATCAGCGAGCGCCGTCTGCACTCGAGATATTTGACTGTTGTTTCTTATATTTACGATTTAGTCGTTAAACATCAAAAACTCGTTTTCAATGTAAAGACTGTAATGTTGGACTGTGTGTGTGTGCAGTGCCGTGTTTCGAAAAATATCACACTGTGACATTTCTGTAAACGACATGTATGTGTCTTTCTCATACTTCTTTGATATTTTTTGCTATTTATACCTCTTAAAATTATTTTTTATAAAAAGTTTTTGTAACTAATTGTAAATTGAATAAAACCTTTTCTTACAAATATATGTATTTGAGGATGAAATCTGATTTACTTTATTCAGGAAATTTTTAGTAAATTTCATTTTCTTAGCCAACTTATTTCTTTTAAAACATGCATATTTGTGTATTATATAATTAAATTTCTAACTATCTAAAATTATGTCTGGCTTTTTTCTTCATTAAAATCTTTCAGGATTTTACAAATTATCTTGCCATTATTCATTATGTACTTAATAAGGAAAAATATATCTAAATATAAATAATTTCTGTCCTAATAAACATATAATTGTTTTTAGCTACAGTTTGGAAAATGCATTGAAATTTGTATCGGGACAGGATTTTAACATATTATGAATGTGTTTTTTACTGCCACTATGTTATATATTTATCTTTCATTCTTTTTACAATATGAATATAAGTCGTAAACAGTTTGTCACAGTAAAATTAATTTTTGTTTTATATTCAAATTATACTATTATATTGATTCTCAAAATACTAGGTTAGTTTGACAAGCCATTATTTCCCAATTTTAAAGCATTGAACAGTTTTGAAATTTTTTAAACTTTTCTAAAATGTTAAATTAATAAAAATATTTAATTATTGTAAGTGATTAATATTTCTTAGATTATTGGAAACAAAAAGTATAAAATTTAAAATATATCTCTTTGTTGAATTTTAATAATTATTTTTATGGCTAAACCTGGAAAAAACCCAACTTTTTTTTTAAATATTAACATTAAGATATTTTAAAAAAATAACTAGAGCTCTCAGACCTAAATCCATATGAACTGTTATAGAACATATGTAAGGGAACATTTACAAGATATTTCAAGACTCTATCTTGAACAGGAAAAACGCCTTAGGGATTAGAAAACACTCACATCTTCAAAATTAAAAATCTGAGAAAAACATATTTAAAATTTGTAAAGGCATAAAAAAAATTCCATTGCCTGTAAAGCTTTAATTTTTCAATCTGTTACTATCAACTTATGCTCTACATGAAAATTCTACTTGAAATATAAATATGACTGAAATATCTTTTTAATTCAAAATATTCTAAGACATAACATTGATAACAACTGTTAATTTGATCAATTTTTCACTTTTATCAGAACCTTATATATTCACAAAGAGTTTTAAATGCAAAATATTTATATAGAAATTAGTAGTTATACAAACGTAATCCAGAAATCACCAAGTTTGTAAACAATATCTCTATTTTTCTCAGTTCCCCATCATGGCAGTTAAAAGCAAGTTTAAGTTTTTGCATGACTTTAAAATACTGCAGTGTAGTACTACAATAGATTTATTATAATGTAGTTTGTGGTACATGAGGGAATATTTAGTTCATTCTGCAACATTTGTATTCTGTAATCTAATTGTAATATTACCTGAAATAGCTGCATTTTAGATTTACCATTTTCAGTCATATTCCATCCTTTCAAGTATTATTTATCACAGTAGCCTGCGTACATTTTGGTCATGGCATTTTTCAAAAGGAAAAAAAAAATGAAAACAAAGTAAAGAGCTTTAAAATTATATAAACTATGTATCAAAAATATATTGGTCTTTAAATCAATCTTAATTAAGTAAATGTGAGAAAACTCAAAAACTTAAAAACATGAGCAAACAGAAATGATTTTAGAAACTAAAATTGTAGTTAATTGCCGTTTCACACGAAATATTGGATTGTATTAAAAATATTTTTAATTAATTCAATCTAGGAATGCAAAAATGCTTTAAAATGAAACCGAATTTAAAATCAAAACTCAGAAAATTCAAATTTCTTAAAACCTAATTGGTTTTTAGATCAGAAATTGAGCAAGTTTTCCAAATATATGAAATATATATTTGCAATAAATTGGGTGAACTCTCTGTTGGCCGCGAAGTGTAGAAAATGTCCATTTCACAATCCTCGCCCTAGGCCACAGCTGTGAATGAGAAACCTCCCATTTCGAAGAACACAGAGACCGAAAAGCAATAAAATCCTTCCCTGCAAAACCAATCGGACCTCCTGCGGCGTTAACAGGGGAAAGCACTAAACTGCCATTCGTTTTGAAGCAGTTCGCGAAATTTATCGGAGCATTTTCGGAGTAGCTAGCTTTAAAAAAGTAGATCGCTTTCGAAGTGAAATTCAGTTAGCGGGTCATCCAGTCAGAGGGTTAAGAATCGGTGAATGTTCACTTACCCGAGAGCTCTGATAGCGATAGGGGAAGAGGAATTTCCATGTCAATATGTTATGCGTTTAAAAATGTTTCTGCAACGCCGGGGGGAAATAAACCTGTCTGACAAAGAAAACAAGCGAAAAAATTTCGAAACAGGGAATTTTAAGTTAAACACTCGGTAAAAGTTCGAGCAACACCGGTCTAAGCGGATGATGAGGAGGGGGTGGAAGTCATTTTGAAAAACAGTACTAGAAGTGCTGATTTTGTCAAGGAAAGGAAAATTTACTATAAAAGTAGAGAAAGCCCGTACAACGCCGGGCTATGCAACTAGTCTTTTTTACTAATTGAGATATCGGAATATAAATGGTCAAAACATGCATTGTCATCCAAACTAAACTTGTATACAAAATTTCAGCTTAATCGGCTGAAGACATCAGCTTCAAAATTGAGTTGCAAGATTCTACCCGAACATTTTACATTGCAATTTAAGTAACAGCTTGTAAAATATAACATGCTTTTTTTATGCGTATACAGAGTGAAAGTATTGTAAAATATCTCATTGTACAAATCAAACGAATTTCAAAAATATTTTACACGAAAAAGTGATAATTGGAGGCACGGGGTACGATCATGTTACCATTCGCATGCTAAGCGAGCGCTCGACCATCTGAGCTACGCTCCCGGTCGACATCCGTGTTATTGTAAACATGCTCGCCTTAACACCTGAACAATGTTGTTGCAGTAACTAAATCGATATCGGAATATAAATCACCAAAACATGCTTTGTTATCCAAAATAAACGTGTATACAAAATTTCAGCACAATCGGTTGAAGACATCAGTTTCAAAATTGAGTTGCAAGATATATATTCCACCCGAACAAATTACTTGAATTAATATATTTTTAACTAATTGTGATATAGGAATATAAATGGTCAAGACATGCATTTTCAGCCAATCTAAACGTCTATACAAAATTTCAGCTTAATTGGTTGTAGCTATCAGCTTCAAAATTGAGTTGCAAGATATGCTACTCGAATAAATTACTTTAATTAATATCTATTTAACTAATTGCGATAACGGAATATAAATAGTCAAAACATGCATTGTCATCCAAACTAAACGTGCATAGAAAATTTCAGCTCTATTGTTTGAAGACATCACCTTCAAAATTGAGTTGCAAGATTCCACCCGAACATTTCCATTGCAAGTTAAATAAAAGCTTGTGTGTGTGTGTGTGTGTAAAAAGAACGAAGTATATGACACTTGCATTTAAATATATTTCTCGTCAATGTGCTTCTTTTCTTTTCATTTTTCTTTTCTATTTTTTTTCTTTAACACATTGGTTCTTAAACTATGGTACAAGTAACGCTGGATCCTCTGAGTCTTTCTAGGGGTTCCACGAAGGTCTCCCGTTTAATGTTCAGATTCCCCCCTTTTATAAACTCTGAAAGGCTTCGTGAAAAAACTGAAAAACTGTAAAAGAAATTCAGCGTCATCCTTCTCATTAAAATGTTTAATTGCTACAGTTAAATACATTATTTCTTTGTTTAAAGGTATTAGTTAATATTTTTACTTAAATGTTTACGATTTTCTTAAAGGGAAAAGCGAAGTGTTAAAAATTCTGTATAACTAGCAGTAGCAATCTTAGGAACCTTTAGATCCCTCAGCTATATGTGTTGGGAGTCACAGAGATGTCTTCAAAATCTCTTGGGGGCCGCCATGTCAGGCCGACACATAAAGGGTGGACGGGACGATCAAAAGCTTAAGAACCGCTCTTTTAAGAGTTTGATTGGAAAATTACATTCTTCTGTAGTTGTCTATATCGCTTCTATGAAAAGTGTCTCTATTTTCTAAAGATAGATTTGTAAAATTAAATTACTTAATTTTCAATTTTTTTATCCATTGTAAAGCTGTCAGTTTATTTATTTTTTTATTGAAAACAGATTAGATTTTAGTTCATTAAAAGTACCATAAAACAAAGACAATACTGGAAGGAAACTACAAAAAATTATACCAGTTAATTTTAAAAGCATCTTGCTTTTTTCCCCTTTTGGGCATTTCCTTTTTTTACCTTTAAACAAAAAATGATAAAATCTTCAACCCCTTCATCACTTTTAACATTAGATTCAAAGTTTAGAAAGGTACCAATAAAATCTGTTGATGTACTTTTTAAAATTTCTGAGACCAGAAACTGTGGAATTTTAACGCTTTTAAAAAAAAGTTATTACATGCCAGTCTTTGTGGAAAGTTCTAAAAAAACTTTTTTCTGTTAAGAGTGTCAGCTGATTGAGAGCACAGATTATTTTAGATTGTAACAACATTTTTTTCTAGTAAAAGGATTTGGGAGTATTAACTTTCATGGTTGCAAACTTCCGAACTTTCATTTCCGAAAATTCCAGTATGGCCACAAAAAAAAGCAAGAGACACTAGAATAGCCGTGTCTTCAAAATTCTTTTGAATTTCTAGAATGATATTATTTTTAGACAAAAAATATTTCTAGATTTTCTGAAGAATGAGAATCCGGACAGATCAAATATTTATAAGTATTTTTATATGGTGCATGTTCTATTTGATATATGGTTAATCTTGAATGTTTTACTCTAAGAAGAGAGAGTACATACATCACACACACTAAATCTGAGAGAATTGAAAGATGATGTTCAATATCCAGTAAAAAATTACAAATACAAAACCAGCATGATGCCGCCCATCCGGTGTAATGGTTAGTGACGCTGACTGCGGTGACGTAAGATCTGGTTTCGAATCCCGGTAAGGGATGGATGCTTCTGTTGTAATCCTTCTCTTTGTGATATATACTTCATGCTTGCTTCTACGTGAGCCCCCGTGTGATAGTTTGTGGTACAAGGGGTTATAAACGTTCTCAAAAAAAAGCATGTTCGGTTATAACTTGATTTTTTCATAATTCATTTCAAAGTTTATTTCCTTAAATAGTCATTTTTTGAATAAGTACACATATCTTCGTAAGAGAAAAGATTTTTTCTTTGTTTCTTTTTATTTAATTTTATTTTCGTATTCCTTTGAATTTCCATTAAAATATATAAAAACTAATATAATATATACCAATTGCATCGTATTACTTTATCTTTAATTTTTTAACCCCTTACATACCAACGGTACTTATAAATACCACTCATTTTAAAATTGCATGGAATAACCACTTTTACGAATATTCTGACTATACTTAACAGGAATATTCTTTTAAAACCACTCTTCCAAGATTAGGGCAGCATGGTTTGTATGACGAGTATTTTAGCGGGGAAGGCGAATAGTTTTAAGCAGAAATTGCGTTTTCAGCGGATTGTGAAGATTATCATTTTTGTCCCGAAAAAATATTAGGTGTGGTGTGGTAGTCAGGAGAGGAGGTGCCAGCTCAGGTGTCATCCACGTCACTTGACCTTGGTTCAAAATTACGTGGTCCGTCGCCAAAAGCCCTCGTGTAGCTGAACAGTGCGATGCAATCAACCCGAAAAAATATTTAATGTCAAAATTTAAGTGTCTGATTTTTTTTGTACGTTAATGAGGACCTTAGAAAACGATTTGAATCTTTATTTTAAGTGAACAGCGCATATGATTAATTTTACAGTGGAATATCTTGAATTTATTAATTAGCTCTAACGGGTTAAATTTTCCAAAGTTGAGTGTTTTGCTTATGTATATCCCTTAGTTTTCATGGTAGTGATTCAAAAAAAATATTGCATGAAAGAAACTGCAATAAATCATAATGTGGTCGATAAAGGGTTAAAAACTGTAAATCAAACTCAATTGTAAATCTCCGGATAAAAAGGTGCTTTATTTTATTTATTCTATAATTATAAAATTTTATGAATTAGAAATTCGAAAAAACAATAGTTTCGATAAATATTCTTTTAGCACCGAGAAATATCGCATATTGGTTTTATTTTTTTCTTAACGTCATATAAACCACATGAAAATTATTGGTGATAGATTTCATAACTTTGAACCACGTCATTTGACGAGAATTATACCTTAGCTGGCACCTCACTATACAGTTAAACCTGTTTTTGTGCGGTAGATAGGGACAGCAGAAAATGATATCACAAAAATATATATATATTTGAAAAAATTTCTTAAATACTTACTTATAACAAACAATTTTATCGACTTACTGCAAAAAACTTTTTTATGTGGTGGAGAGGGATCACATAAAAATAAGTCGCACTTAAAAAAATATGTCAATTATTTACGAGATTTATAAGAAAGTACTCCCAAACAAAATAAATAATTAAATTCCACATGGAAATATTTTTAATATATTTAATTTCTCATTGTATACAAGGAGAAATTTTCAAAATGTTCATACATAATTCACTGTTAATCATCATAATCCAAAGCGCTCATCTCCCTGTGATGAATAAGTTCAAAAATCGCTTTCGTCACTTGAAGGTACAATTCGATTTTTTTTGGCAACATAAAGTAAGAGACAAGTTTTTGCGACGAAGATAGGGTAGTCAGTTGCTTGTAATTGTCACTATAACCAAATATACATGAATGGTGCTCTTTTTGGAATTTTATACTCCTTTCTTAATAGGTAACTATTTTAAGAAAATGCTTTTCCAATTTGTTGGAAAGCTGGATTCCTGCATATTTTTATCGACTCTCAAAGAATCCGATTCTTCTTGTCCGTCTTTATAATCTATCAAATTATTGATAATGTCCCTGTCTTTAAAAGTTTCGTCTTCAATCAAGTGCGCGCTGCTAGTGCATTGAGAGGAAGCAATGGAACGTGCGTTGTCGAGAGACTGTTTATAACCAATTAACAGAGCGTCTTGAAGTGTATGCATGTACATTGATAGAAACCATAACAGGGGTGCCAAAACCGTTGAAATTCATGTACCGCGTAAAAAAAGATCTCACAAAAAAATCGTACAAAAATTAAATCGCATAAAAAAGGACCGAGCAAAAAACCACGTTCTACTGTACTAATTTCTACACTACTTTAACGGGCAAACTTTGACCTTTTCCAAATGTTAATTTGCATCAGCTTAGCCCAGCGTTTCTCAAACTGTGGGGCGCACCCCCCCTATGAGGGTGGACGCGAAGTCGAAAACGAGAGATTATTTAAAAAATTATACTTTCTGATATATAATAAAGTACAAAATACACATTTACACTGATATAGTACACTTATAAATGTATCAGTACTTTGCAATGTATTTTATTAGTAATTTAACAATATTAAGTTAAGAACAAATTTGATAATTATCAGGGACCCCATGAACTTGTATTAACACTTATCTTGATAGTTTGTACGGTTTATAATTGATTCCTAACTTTCGATTTAAAGTTATGTGATTCGCTCCCCAATGCCACCTTTTCCACGTAGGGGCGCGTATTTTGATGCTTTTGGGGGGGAGTGGGAAGATAAGGAATTAATAAGCGAATCCTCTGAAATGAGTACATCCTTTGCAAACACTAGCAAGGTCCTTTTATTGCATTCCAAAGCCTTCGGAAAAATTTTATGAATAGCAGTGCACGGAAAAGATCGTACTTCGGAAAGACGTGTATATACGTCCAGAAAATTAATGTTTGGACAAAGCGAGACGTTTATATACGTTGGTAGCATATAAGAGGGTAAAGTCGTATTGTAGCTTTAGTGTCAAAGTATAGTATTATGAATTCAATACATTGGTATTGTAGGGAGGGGGGCGCGATGAAAATGATGATTGGGTCGCAAATATTGAAAGTTTGAGAAGCACTGGCTTAGTCCTATGATGAATCTTTCGTAGGATTGACCCAAAATGAATCAACTCCAATATGAATTCGTGACCACGACTACTCAGCTTCCGTGGCTACAAAATATTGCCAAGAGACCGCAACTAAAGATTACTAATAAATACCTTAAAAGAGAATTTATTATTTGAAACATATTTATTCTGAAAAAAATATTAATACTTTATTTGTTTACAGAATCTTCAATCAAAACATATATTTATTTGGTTTTTTTAATTTTAAAATAATTTACTCTATTAAGATAAAAAGAATGTAATTTTTAATAAATTTGTTTAATAATTATTAAATATTTAACACAATTATATTTCCTTCTATATTTCATTCAAATATTCAATTTCACTACTTTACGTGTGAATAATTTTTGAAATTATTGAAATCTCTTTAAAAATTGGTTTAAAATCAACAATTTTTCTAATAATAATGGTATTAAATTTTTTAAGCTGCATTAAAATGTGTACAGAAGATTTATCGTAATTTTATATTTAATTTTTAAGGCTGTTTTCGCCATATGTACGAGAGCGTGAACTTGACGTGGAGCACATTTTCAAATAGAAAAAATGCCTCAATTTTTTTTAAAAATTTGTGACATTGTAACTCATACATTTCTTTATAATACAGTGTTTTTAAAATTAAAAAACATTTCATAAATAATTATTTTTTCCTTTTAACGTGTGAAGGGATAGCTCATTTAACATTACGGTATAGGAAAAAAAATGTGTCAACTCGGATAAAGATGAGTAGTGTGATAAAATATGTGATTCTCTACAGGATAATGTAGCCAGAATATAATATTAATGTTTGAGTACTTTTATATCTGAAAAAATATTCCGAATTTTGCTCCTATTCTTTAACATTAGCTGAAGATAGCCTTCATAAAATTCATATTTATAAATCAATAAAAAAGTTTATGCTTCAAAATGACCTACGTAGAAATTTTTTGAGATGTCATTTGAGTTTTTATTAATATCGCACTCACAAAAGCAACACAAGGGCTATTGGCGACGGTATAGACTTACAAACTTGGTATAGATTTAATCGGTTTTTTGTAATTTCTGCATCGAATTTCCTCTATTCTTCTGTGATTATTGTTTTTACTTCACATTTTGTGTTTATTTGTCATGTTTTCTTTTTTCTTTTTTTTTTTTGGATCAAAACCTCACCAAATACGTTCTATCGGGCTAAATAAAGTGATTGAGGAGGTGTTTTTATAATTTGGGGACAGTTATAGAGACACAAGTGGCTTCCATTGAGAGCAGTGCGCTTGGCGTCATTACCCTGTTAAAAAATTAAGTCGTCTCCAATATCCAAATTTCGGGCGGATAATTTAAAATTTCTCTTTAAAATATTTAAATAGAGCTCATTATTCACAGTACCATCAGAAAATACCAAATTACCTAATTCTGAAGCCAAATTACACCTCCACGCCAGAACACCTTCACTTCCATCCTGAAGCATGGAGGTGGAGGACTTCTTGTTCCACATTATTCATGGGATTAAACTCCTTATTTTTTCGTTTACAAGCTATTATAGGCGCATCGGAACCAAAAGTGTTGAATTATCTGCTATCCCAGTCAATTAGCTGTCAATTTTGAATTTTCTGAAACTTAATCCCAAGAATCTAGTTGGATTCATAAAACATGGAGGTGGAAGTTTTCTTGCGTGGGGGTGTAAATCGGCCACAGAATTAGGTAACTTAATATTTTTTGTTGATATTGTGAGAATAATGAGCTCTATTTAAATACTTTAAAGAGAAATTTTAAATTATACACCCAAAATTTGGATATTAGAAACTACTTCCTTTTTTAACAGGATAATGACGCCAAGCGGACTTGTCTCAATGTACGCCATTGGTGTCTCTATAACTGTCCCCAAATTTTGTATCCCCTCCTCAATCACTTTATTTAGACCAGTAGAACATATTTGGTGAGATTTTGGTTTTAAAAAAAACATGACAAATAAACACAAAATGTGAAGTAAAAACAATAATCACAAAAGAATGGAGGAAAATCGATGCAGAAATTACAAAAAACTTATTCAATCTATTCCAAGACGCTTAAAAGTTGCTGTGGACACTAAAAGATATCCTACTAAGTACTAAATTTAGAAAGAAGTACAATATTTTTAAAGCAAAGTTGAGATTTTTGTTAAGTGTACGAAGACTTTTGTGGCGTAATTTTTTAGTAGCTTTTTGAAAAAATAGTTATGCTATTTTTAAAAAAATTAATTATGTCACTCCATTAGGAACAAGTTGCAGATATGATAAAAAAAATTACACAAGTACAATATATTAATTTTTATTAGTAGAAAACATTAAATTTTATAAGAAACTGCAAGTATACGAACAATTTTGTGGCCCACTGTATATAACAATATTTTTGAAAACATTATCTAAATTTTATAAAAATCAGAATTATAAGTGAAATGTTAGCAATATTTTTGAAAAATTACAATGCAATTATGAAAAAAAGTGATAAACTTATAGCAGTAAAAGTATTACTAAAACAAATTAGATGTATTTATGTAGAAAACGTACTATAATTTTAATGTTTTATTAAAATTTAAAAATTTTAGAGCTGAGATCTGGTAAATATAATAAGAAATGGGACATTTTTTTGAGACCGTTATTTATATAACAGGTCATAACTCAATATCTATTCATACAATAAGAAAATTGTTAGTACATTCTCTAGAAAATAATATAAATATAAAGTTGAAAAGGTTTTAAAGAAATACATTCGTTATATTTTGGGGTAACAGAGACTCTCCATGGCAGATTCTGAACCATTTAAAAATGTCCCCTTCTAGTAGATTAAAGACCAACTTTCATTTTTTTTTATGAATTTATTGAAATTATTGCAATTTGGCCTCTAGGTAGCGTAAAGACAAATAAAACATGCTTTGTAAAGCCTAAAGATAGCTGTATTCAATAATATATATATTACGACCAAATTTAGTCATTCCAACGTGTTCGCATATTTTAAACAGCTCTTTAATAATATTTTTTTAAACTTTAAAATAGACAATTTGTAGATATTCAAAACCCTGTAAACTATATCAATGATAGGGAACTAATTTCACACAGAGAAGTTGAAACCTTTAATTTAAAGAAAACCCAATGTATCGAAGAGGGTCAACATTTAAAATCAATTGTTTGTAAAACCAAAAATATTGAAAACATTTTATATATATATATATAGTTAAAATTCTCTACTATTCAGAGATGTATAATCAACAATCATCAAAACAAGGGGAGGGCACAACTAAGGAAATTCATTTGGGGATCAGACTTTGTGCAATAGTAATATACTCCTTTAGAATGTTCAACCCTTAATGGAATTCCGCCAAATGGGCAGTCAATTTGGAGAAAATAGCCTTCGAAATTCAGGCTTAGCTTTTATACAACCCTGGTTCAAGTCGTGCTTTCGTTTATTTTATTTTTCTTAAATTCATTTAATTATTTTTACAGTTAAATAAACTCATTTAAAAAAAAGTTTTATTAAATATTAAATATTTTAGATAATTATTTTTATTTTTAAAAGGTAAAATAATTCCTGTAATTATATAAATATTTATATTTTATAAATAAAATTATTAATAAATAATATTTGTTATAAAAATATATTAAAATTGGTTCGCGATCGATTTTGTTTTTGTTTTAATTTTTAAATCCATTTATTTTTTTTACAATTAAATAAATTCATTTAAAAAGACATTAAATATTTTATATAATTATAAAATTAATATTGTGGAATATAAGATATATATTATTTTTATTATATTAATTATAAAATAATTTTTTTATAAATAATTATTATAATATTTTACTTCTAATATATTTTATTTAATATTAAAAAACTGTTTGTTACAAATTTTTGTATAAAATATCATTTAATATTTATTATAATACATTTTTAAAATAAACATTATTATTAATAATTATACTTATGAAATATAAATATTTATATAATTACAGTAATTATTTTACATTTTAAAATACAAAAAAATTATCTAAAATATCATTTAATGTTTAATATATAAACCTTTTTTAAATAAATTTATTTAATTGCAAAAATAATTAAATGAATTTTTTTAAAAAAAACCGTTCGCGTGACTCGAATCGAGGCCGACCGCGTGGTAAATAGGTACTCTACCAACCACGCAAATGCGCCGCTGAAAGTAATTAAAACTTAATTGCATAAAAGCTAAGCCCAAATTTCGAAGGCTATTTTCTCCAGATTGACTGCCCTTTCGGCGGAATTACATTGAGAATTGAACATCCTAAAGAAGTACTACTATTGCAAACAGTCTCGTTCCCAAATGAATTTGCTTAGTCGTGCCCTCTCCTTGTGAGAAGAACCGAAATTGTAAGATAAACCAGATAGAAGATTTTTGAAAAGATATATTAGAAATTGCAAAAGAAAAAAAAATTTAAAATATATAAATACACTCTGTCGCAAAAAAATATATGCACCCAGAAGAAATTGAGCTACATTCACGAAATTTGGTATGCATGTAGTGTATATGAAAATAAACAAATGATTAAAAATTCAGAACAAAATATCATTTTATTAAGCGGTTACAGCTTGCAAAAGGTTAAAAATCAGTAAGTAGTAAAGCCACCTCTGGCAGCTATACAAGCCGAAATTCGGCGTGGCATCGATTCAATTAGATCACTTATGACCCCCTGTGGAAGATCCTGCCATAGTCTTTGCATCTGCGCAGTTAATTCTCCTGTATCTCGGGACGGCTGCAGTTGCCTTCCCAGCGCGTCCAGAGATGCTCTATTGGCGAAAGATCTGGTGACCTGGCAGGCCATGGTAGGACGTCATATCCTTGAAGACATTGTTGGGAGAGTCGCGCAGTATGTGGACGAGCATTATCCTAATGATAAATGGCACCTGGGCGACTTGATAGCATGGGTAGAACAATCGGCGTTAAAATATCGTCCACGTATCTGCGAGCTGTCAAAGTGCCTTGAAGGACCACTAAAGATGATCGTGTGTCCCAAGAAATTGCTCCCCACACTGTCACACCTTGTGAAATTGCTGTATGCCTCTCGACAATAAATGCCGGATCGGACCGCTGGCCGGTGCGCCTCCAGACACGTGTGCGGTGGTCATCAGCACTGAGACTGAATCGGGATTCATCACTGAAGATGACACGTCTCCAGTCTGTCACACTCCAAGTTGCCCGAGGTCGGCAAAATCCAGTCGACACTGCCTATGATGTGGGGTCAGTGGTAAGCGTCTTAGCGGACGTCGGCTCCTCAAGCCAACTTCGGTCAGTCGTCTCCTTATGGTTTCTCTTGATGGCACTGGATGTCTGGAAGGAGGTAAGTGGCGTTGAATCGATGCTAGCGACGTTGTTGGTGCCGAAGTGGCCACTCTTCTGATTGCACGATCCTCGCGATCATTTGTGTTCCTGGGACGTCCTGACCCTCCGCGACGGTACACTCTACCTTCTGTGATCCACTGTTGCCAACACCGAGCAACTACCATATCGCTCCGACCGAGGTGGCGGCCGATACGTCTATCCGACCAACCTGCTTCTCTGAGGCCTATTATACGGCCCCTATCAAAGTCCGTCAGCTGCTCGTACTGCCGCCGGTTACGTCTTAGAGGCATCCTAAGTCTCAATATCGTCTATCAAAGTCATCAGATTCGTTTGGATAGCCATACGGCGCTCGTACTCATGCTTTTAAACTCTCCCAGTTGCGCAACTAATATGCGCATAGCACACTTAGCCTTGTCTCATTGGCTTCGAAATTTTAATCATTTGCATATCTCTTACCAGACTACATTCTTGCCGAGTTTCGTGATTGTAGCTTGATTTCTTCTGGGTGCATATATTTTTTTGCGACAGAGTGTATATCAATGCTACACATATATATATTATGAACATTGCTGACTTAGGACAGCTCTTATATATAAAATAATTTATATAAAAATGGGCTTGAACATGTTTTTGGCCGGCCATACTTCCCCTTTCTGTTAATAATAATAATAATAATAATAATAATAATATATATATATATATATATATATATATATATATATTCAACTTAAAGAAAACATAACCATAAACAAATCGGAAAACAGCAAATGCTTCCTCATAAATGAAAATATCTCGTACATCCTAGTAAATGTGAAAGGTAAATAATATTTGATTGTTTACAAATTCCAAATCTTCTCAACCCAAAAAATATAAAAAGAGAAATACAACCAAATAAAAAACAGCCAGTGTATTATTCGCACTACTAAGAACTGTCCGTACCTCGCGAGATCTCACCGAATAGATAATGCATTAGACTAAGATCATGGGGGGACGTCGGTAGTAATGTTCCATCTATCATCAGCAGGAGAATTGTTAGTGTCCCCGACTGACCCTTTCTAACGCTCGTATTACTGGATGTATTGAATTTGGAAACTCACATCAGGAAACACAAGATTCGTTCTCACTTCGTTAACTTTGCTTTGAGGAGCATCGAATGCGCGTAGAATACATTTGTAGAGGCGTTGTCATCGAGATCATACATGATTAAGTGAGGGGTTGCTTCTTCAGTGTTAGTCCACGAATTTCTCACGGAGTAGAGAAACTGCGATCTGTAGGGATTTTCAGTTCCGTAGGATTTCTATTTCAGCGTTTATCTCAGGTTTCAATCGTAAGTAAAAGAGCTAAGGAAAAGAATATACTTTTAAAAAGTATGAAAAGTAAAAAAAAATAATGCTAATAATTAGTAATTTTAGAGTCAATTTGATATTTTTGTTTTAAATTCGTGAGAAATTATTTTTTTAAGAAATGATAGAGTTCTTTCTCGCTAGATAAAATAATGATTTATTGGCCAACGAATAATTAATAAAAAGCTTGTTTATAAAGACAAGTACTAAGTATTTCCAGGGCTTAATCCCGTGACTTTTTTTGAAGAAACCGGTAAAAAAATCAACTTTTTTTTTTGTTAAAAGAAACACGTTTTAGAACTTTGTCTTGGCCAAAAATAAAACAAAAACAAAATCAATCTTAAACTTTAATTTTAAATTTTGATTTTGTTCTACATTGCAAAATTAGCAGCCGAATAAGTCTGAAAATGTTCATCGGCTTTTATTATCTTTTCGAATAGCTATTTCGAAAAAACAAAGGGAAAAAAACTATCATCAGTAAATATATTTCCGTGCACTTTTTTCATGAGAAAAATATTATAATAGTAGTATTTATTTTTTTTAAAAAATATTCATAATTGTCGGGTGATTTACCGGGTGCCCAATTAGTCCGTAAATACTTTAAAAATGCATAACAATTTAAAGAGTTGATGTATTTGAATACGGTTTGCGGAACAGTCATTCTCCTAAAAAGGGATTTTTTTTTGTTGAGAAAAAAAATAGTTACATTTTGTTACGTAGATGGCGCTGTACTCAAGCAGATCTCGGGAAAATATGCAAATCGGAGTCCTATAACATGTTGAGAGAGAAACTGAGCTTTTATTCTTCTTTTCCTTGTTATTGACATTTTCGTGGGTCCATAGTGATGTAAACATTGGTAGATAAAGCACTGCTGGTGAGAAGTTTTATTATCTCAGCCAGGAATCAGCGGCTGAGGCTTTACGAAGGCTTCGGACAGAGAAGAAAATGAAAATAGGGTCAAGTCCTAATCTCCCTCATACGACGTTTCGAAGAAACGGAAAGTTTGCAGGATCAGCCTCGCGGAAGTGTGCAAGGATTGTCAGATGTTCGTACCTCCAGTGTGGTTTCGCAAATGAACACTTTAAGAAACAATCAACGAGCAAAGTACCAGTATGTAGCGGACAAGAAGTTGCTCAAACACGGGCATACTGAAGACATCGGTATTTCGTACCTTTCATGGTGTGTTACAATTTCACCTACAAATTGCGATCGTTTCAAAAGCTGTCACCAAATGACGCAGCTAAACGAATGACATTTGCAAATTGGGCTTTGTCGGAATTTGAAGAAAATCCACAATGGCCGCTCAGTATCTTGTGGACAGACGAGGCTCATTTTTCATTGCATGGGACATTTAACACAAACAACTGTAGGATCTGGTGAAAGAAGAATCCACATTCATACGCAGAGGAACTCCTACACGCACCACATGTTACTGTTTTGGTGTGGTTTACCTCGGAAATTATTGTGGGTCCCTTTTTCTTAGAAGAGCATTTTGCAAGATTAGACTCGAAAACATATTCAGTCAATGGAAAAACGATGCCTAGAAATGCTACGAAATAAAGTGTTACCGTGCTTGTTGGAACATAATGTCCATGACAAGGTGATATCCATGGAAGACTGTGCTCCTCTTCATACTGCGATTGAAATGAAGCAATTCCTGAAAAAAACGTTCACTGACGAACGAGTACCCAGCCGTCCCTTTACACATGAATGGCCACCTCGCTCGCCGGACTTAACATCCGTTGATTTCTGGCTCAAGGGAAATGTTAATTCCCGAGTTTATCGCAATAGCCCAACTTTTTTAGTGGAGTTGAAGGATGCTATTCGAGATAAATTTTCCTGCATCTAACCAGAAATGCTACATTCTGCAGTGTGAATGGTGTTATCCCTCGCTTGCAAACTGTCATTTGGGATGATAGTGAACACACAGAATAAGTACGCTAGTGTTGTTGTATGATTGAAAACATGTGCTGCTTTCAAATAAATTATGTTTTAATAGATATCTGGAGCTTATTTCTGTACAGTGGCATCTATCGTAAGATAATGTAATTATTTTTTCAAACCCACAAAAACTCCCCCTTCACGAGAAAGACTTTTTCTCAAACCATATTCGAATACATAAATTGTTTAAATCTTTATACATTTTTAAAGTAATTACCGAACTTATAGGACATCCGGTATTTGGAAGCATGGTGCAGCACATTGTCCAACATTGCAATTATTTCGCATGTAACGCCTCTCTTTCCTTTTCCTTTTTATTTGCTAAACCTTATAGCACAACACAAAGCGCTGTGTCTTGTGGGAGCTTCTTTTTTTTCGGGGGAAAGGAACACAAAAGTGGAAAAAGGGCTGTCCATCAATCATTCCAGAAGATTTTTTTATAATAGAATCACTATGATAATTTTGTATAAATATTTCTATTTATTGCAGTGTCTTTCAAACTGTGGGGCGCACCCCTGGGGTGGAGCTTCTTTCTCGCAGTGTTACCGCACCCCCAGGGGTGCGGTAACACTGCGAGGGGACGCGACCATATCGAAAATAAAAGGTTTAAAAAATAATTTTTTGGAATGAAGTAAAACAAAATGTGCTTTCTGACAAAATAAAAAATACATATTTACACTGACATAACTTATTTTTATCATCTGGTAATCATCAAAAATAAAAAATTCCACTTCAAACGCTCATTAGCCGTCTTTGATCCTACACTGCTGGACAATTGCTAAGGACGGATAACACTATCATCCATAGCAACCACAAAATGAAAGGAAGCAAAATGTGGAAAATTAGAATAAGTGCGGGATATTTAAGAAGAAGTATGAGTATGCAAATTTTTTTCCCACGTCTGTTCATCACGTGATAGCGTTCATAAGAGCTTTAAAGGTTTTGACGCGTGTGGACAGTTGTTGTTTCAAGTCAAAGTTTTACAGGAAAGATTTAATAGACGAACTTAAAATTTTTGGCATGTCTTCCCGACATCACATAGATGATTTATACGTGGCCGAATTATGGGAAAGATCGAAGAAGGGCGAAAAATAACAGATGTTGCCAGGGAGTTCGACATCGCTCACAGCGTTGTTTCACGGCTGTGGAAGTCATTTAAAACTACTGGAATGTGTAGTAGACGGCACGTGGGAGGTCGTGTTAGAAGTACGACGCCTGCAGAAGACAGATATATCGTCCTATCAGCAAAAAGGAACAGGCGCACCACAGCTCAGCAGGTGGAAAATCAGTTTCTTGTTGCCTTAGGAAAGCAGATCTCCCGAAAAACTGTTGCCAGACGTTTGAGGGGAGGAGGACTACACGCACGCAGACCTGTTGTGTGTGTCCCATTGACCAGACAGCACCGTACTGCCCGTTTGCAATGGTGTCGTGAGCATCGCAATTGGATTGAATAGGACTGGGCATGCGTACTATTCTCAGATGAGAGTAGGTTCAGTCTGTCATCGGATTGTAGACGCCAACTGATCTGGCGCGAGAGTGGTACTGCTTATCGTCCAGAAAATATCCAGGAAAAGGACCGATATCCGACATGCAGTATCATGGTGTGGGCCGGCATCATGATCAATGGCCGCACGCGCCTACATGTGGTTGCGAATGGGACTATGACGGGCCAACGATACATTGATGAAGTTCTACTTCCTCATGTTCGTCTTTTCCGTGGTGCTGTCGGTGATAAATTTGTTTTTATGGACGACAACGCAACATGGCATCGAACACTCGCTGTTCAGGATTGTCTAGACAGCGAGGGTATTCAACGTCTCGTATGGCCAGCGCGTTATCCAGATCTAAACCCCATTGAAAATGTGTGGGATGCTTTGGGGAGGCAAGATGCTGGTCGAAACTATCCTCTGACAAACAAGAACACCCTCATTCGTGCACTCACAGAGGAATGGGATAAATTGCCTCAACAGCTGCTGGATAATGTTGTGCAAAGTATGGTACGACGTGTGGAATGTTGCATCACACTCCACGGTGGATATATCCCGTACTGATACTTTTCTTTAAGGTGCCTGCTGACTTTTAGATGCATTGTTCCATTTCTCCGTACGCAGATCAAATGAACATTTTTTTTCTTTCAGATGTTTCACAGCTTTTGTACTTTCAAGAACAATAAATATATTCTTTATTCTAATCTCTGAACAGTGTGGCAACTATATTTTATCCTACTAGGCCTCATGTCTCGCTTATTGTTATGCTACATAGCAATTTGTGATCCGTCCTTAGCAATTGTCCAGCAGTGTATAACCAAATTAAAAAATATTTTGTTTGCTTTGCTGTAATCCCACGATGAGAGATTTTTTATAACGTTTCTTTTAACCTAAAATATTACTTTAGCTTACCTTCGAACTTACTGGTATGGTTATATACGTCCTTTTTTTAGGGAAGTTGTAAATAATATATTTCTGTTTCGCCTTTTTCTAATATGAAAGAGTTTTATGATATATAGATAAGCATATTGAGTACCTTGAAGAATTATTTGGCAAGATTTATTTTATGAGTATTCTGAAACATATAATGCATAATGAAAAACGTTTTGCACAATTATTTTTTAGAACTTGCTACACTTCCCCCTGAACAATTTTGTGGTTTTGATTGCTGTGTTGTACGACTTATTATGGTTTACAAATGTAAATGAGCAGAATATTAAAAAAAGGGGCATCTGTGATCCCTATTGAAGCTAGTTGAAACTGATCAAGCAATTGAAGAACCTACTGAAATAATGCATATTAATCAAGATAGCGAAAGTAAATATCAGAGAAGCGTTAGACATGAAACGTTTGAGTTGATTTGAAATTTTCAAATGCTGCCTAAAGTTCTCTATGTAGAAAACTATGAAGCCATAATGTAGCACTTCGCCTTGTCAAAAAGACACAAGGGAGAAAAAGTTCAAAATGCTATTTGTAGATCATCAAACAACAGCAAAACTACAAAAACGTGAACAAAATATGACAGTTTAGCTGGAAAATAACCTTCCTGTGTTGTTAGCGAAAATTGTCTATGTCTTTTATTAAGGACACGCACATTTGGAACATTTTCTTTAGTTTTATTGGATTTTTTCTCAAATTTTCTAAGAAAAATTGAAACGTCCTTGAAAGTAGATAAGTAAATTTTCTCTTCATTAAATTATTAAATGAAATTGTGATTTTTATCTTGTATAGTAAAAATAATTATAAAATAAATTATAGATTTAAAACAAACTAAAAAAAACACGCTTTCATAGTGAATCGGACTAAAAAGTAAAAAAAAATAACTAAATAAAAATATTTATTACTTAAAAGTAACATATACAAAATTTAATACTTATCTTGTTAATTTGTACGGCTTATAATTATGATCGCATTGTAGCTTTAGCGCCAAAGTACATTATTATTACATTCAATACATTATTATTTTTAAGGAGATTTGGCACCCTTTGAGCAAACTTCTTTATTTACGTATTTAAAAACTATATTTTAACATTTTATACAATGTTACCATTCAAGAAAAAGTTACCAGATGAAAATTTTCATATATTATTCACACAATTTTAAAAATTTAAATTTTTTGAAGAAAATTGGGAAAATTTTAAAATCCTACTCCTTTTGTAAAAATTAATTTTTTGACCTGAAATTTTTTTATAATATTCTTATGGATGTTCTTAACAATTTTAGGGATCGAGTTTAGAATAACTCATTCGTTTTCGGGAAAAAAAATAAAATGTTGATATACAGGCTAAAAATCAACGAAAAAGCCAACATGTTTTAAATTTTATTTTTTTTTTTTAAAAAGTATTCAGTTTATAGTAAAACGGATCAGTAATTTTATTACATGCTTTATTTTTAACACACAGGAAAAAAATTGAAGTGATTGGTAAATAATTGTCGAAGGAGTAGCATTTTGAATGCACTAAGGTTTCGAAAAACCCAAACTGAGAAAAACCACTTCAAAGTTTCTAATTCTGAAAAAATAATTATTATAAGCTTAATTAAACTTAAAATACCACTTTAAGATATTACTCATACGTTTTTCTTTAAAATAATTGCATTTTCATATGTTTTCAACCCACACTGTTTTATAAATGATCAACT
Organism: Trichonephila clavipes; assembly: GCA_019973935.1. Lineage (NCBI taxonomy): Eukaryota > Metazoa > Arthropoda > Arachnida > Araneae > Nephilidae > Trichonephila > Trichonephila clavipes. Next base: position 1,120,977 of record BMAU01019528.1, on the reverse strand, counting down.
TTTAGAGAGTACTAATTGCACAAGAAAACTCAAGAAAAACTTAAAAAAAAAAAATTTCTGTCACGACAGAAATTTTAGCTGTTCTTCTTCTTATAATATTAATGTATTACATTTGTATGAAAAATATATCAGGAATAAGAACTGAAATTATAAAATTATTAATATAAAATGCCTTGATTTAAAAATTTTACATGCACACATTTCACAAGGTAGAAAAATTACATTATTGTATTGCCTCGGAAATATTCTGCTTTTAATACTACACATTCTTTTTTTATAGTTATTATTTCTATTTATAAAATAGATTTTTTTATCATAACGCATTTTTTAGCTTTTTTTTCTAAAAAGGGTGTGTGGCTGAATTGCCTAATTTGTTTTCAAATGAAGTTTTATTCAACTTCTAACTTTCCGACATGCACAAGTGATATATCAATCGAAAGATAATAATGCAAAGAATAAGATTAAATGAAAATAAAAAAAAACGATAGGTTTGTGATTTTTAGGGTACCAAGTCCCCTTAAGGGGGGCGCGATAAAAATTATGATTGAAAATTGGGTCACCAGTAATGAAAGTTTGAGAACCACTGATTTACTGACTTGTATCTGAAATCGAATTTTTTTTTCCAATACGAAACATATGCGTTCCAAATGTTAATATAACAAATAAAAGAATACTCTATTTGATGTTTATCAATACATTTACCATAAAAATATTATCTAAATTTAAGGAATCATGAACGACGAATGAAAGTCAATCTCACCAGTGAACATTACAGCAGCATAAAATTGTATTTTACTCGATTTATCTCGAGTGTGCACAGCTTGGTCTCTTAAGCACGATCGAATTAACTCGATCTCGTACGTTAAGGGGTTAATCTTCATTACTGAAGAATTAAGTTCAACACATTGTGAGTATGTTAGAAAGTGTATATGCAGAAGGAAGTCTTTTACACTCACAGGACACACAATTCTTTTATTTCGTCTACCGTATTTTAGGGGGAAACTATTAATAGCATCAAATATGGGACACAATTTATAATTATAGTAATAGAGAAATTCTTAAAAGAGATATATCTAGTTATTACTTATTTGATTACATTCTCATAAGTAGCTAAAATTTATATAAAAATAAACTCACTATTAAATTCAAAAACAAAATTGATTTATTTCTTTTTTATAACTTATTTTACAATAAAATGTGATTCAAATTTAAGCTGCTCTGTGATTTAAGAACCCCGCCTTTGCCCATTGAACTGGCATCCATAAACAACACAAATTACTTTTTGAAATCTGGCAATTTTAAACTGGCGCTTCGGTTCTCGCCGATTAGACTGCATCAAAGGCCTGCGCCTCTAGTGACCCAAAATACTTCTTAAGGGGACTTGGCACCCTTTGAGCAAACTTCTTTATTTACGTATTTAAAAATTATATTTTAGCATTTTATACAAGTTTTCTATTCAAGAAAATGTTACCACATGAAAATTTTCATATATTATTCACACAATTTTAAAAATTTTAATTTTTTGAAGAAAATTGGGAAAATTTTAAAATCCTACTCCTTTTGTAAAAATTCATTTTTTTGACCTGAAATTTTTTATAATACTCTTATGGATTATCTAAGCAACTTTAGGGATCGATTTTAGAATAACTTCATTAGTTTTCGAGAAAAAAATAAAATGTTGATATACAAGCTAAAAATCAACGAAAAAGACAACATGTCTTACAATTTATTTTTTTTAAAAAAAAGTATTCAGTTTATAGAAAAACGGATCACTAATTGTATTACATGCTTTATTTTCAACACGCAAGAAAAAAATGGAAGTGATTGGTAAATAATTGTCGAAGGAGTAGCATTTTGAATGCACTAAGGTTTCGAAAAACACAAACTGAGAAAAACAGGTTTAAAGTTTATAATTCTGAAAAAATAATTATTATAAGCTTAATTAAACTTAAAATACCACTTTAAGATATTAGTTATACGTTTTTCTTTAAAATAATTGCATTTTCATATTTTTCAACCCACACATTTTTATAAATGATCAACTTTTAGAGAGTACTAATTGCCCATGAAAATTCAAGAAAAATGTTAAAAAAAAAATTTTTTTTCTGTCACGACAGAAATTTTAGCTGTTTTTCTTCTTATAATATTAAAGTATTACATTTGTATGAAAAATATATCAGGAATAAGAACTGAAATTATAAAATTATTAATATAAAATGCCTTAATTTAAAAATTTTACATGCACACATTTCACAAGGAAGAAAAATTACGTTATTGTATTGCCTCGGAAATATTCTGCTTTTAATACTACACATTCTTTTTTATAGTTATTATTTCTATTTCTAAAATAGATTTTTTTATCATAAAGCATTTTTTAGCTTTTTTTTCTAAAAAGGGTGTGTGGCTGAATTGCTTAATTTGTTTTCAAATGAAGTTTTAGTCAACTTCTAACTTTCCGACATGCACAAGTGATATATCAATCGAAAGATAATAATGCAAAGAATAAGATTAAATGAAAATAAAAAAAACGATAGGTTTGTGATTTTTAGGGTACCAAGTCCTCTTAAACTTTTTCTTGAGGTTATAAAGGGGCTCGCAGATCAGCATAATTCTTCACAAACTTCGAATACCACGGAGACATTTCTAAGAATTTGGATACCTCTTTAGAATTCTTCGAGGTCCTCATTTCTACTATAGCTCGAACTTTTGTCTCATCCGTTGTAATTATATCCTTACTAATTATCAAACCTAAATATTTCAATTTATCACAACCGAATTTGCACTCTTCCTTATTTAATGTTAATCCTGCTTCCTGTAATAATCTAAAAACTTCCCTTAAATGTTCGACATGGTGATTGAACGATGGAGACGATATAATAGCGTCATCCATGCAAACATTCACAAACCTCCCTATCACCGGTTTCAAAATAATATCAATCGCCTTCTGAAAAATGGGAGCCGCCCCTCACAGCCCGAATGGCATACGCTTGAATGCGAACGTAACATTCTTAGTGACAAATGCTCTCTCTTAACTATATCACTGGGGTTTACCGCAAGCTGAAAGTACCCCGACCTAAAGTTGAGGGACGACATGATAGTCGTGTGGGGGTATTCGTTATTAAATCATCTATTAGCGGCAAGTGATGTATGGGATACTTCGTGATAGCGTTCAGCTTTCTATAATCTACGGGAAATCGATACGCTTCTGGATTATCCAGCGGTAACCCGTTATTTTTTTACACAACACAACTGGCGACGCGTACGGAGATTGAATCGGTATTAGGGTCCTCTCTTTCAACATTTTCTCAACACGGTAGTCCAAGATGCTTTGCATAACCCTGTCATAACGATATGGCCTAGAAACAACTGGTGACTTATCCCCCGTATCAATCTCATGATACAAAACATGCGGGAGCCCCGGTTTGTCTGAGAACAATCCTTTAAAACTATTCAATAAATCCTGCAACTCCTGTTTCTGACTTTCTTCCAACCCTGTCTTAGTTATATCTATTTCCACATTTCCTTCCTCAATCGTTGTATCAACTTTTTCAATCTGCGAATCCGTGATCGCCAACGCTGTCCGATAAAAATCTGAAACAAACTTCGATCCACTAATGAAGTCAACACCAAGAATACATGGGTATTCTAAATCTGCCAACACGTGAAACATCCAAGGTTTCACAAATTCTCTGGTCCGCACATTCAATTCGATCATTCCGACATTTAGCTCCCTGTGCCGTGATCACTTGAGCACATGATTTCTTCACTTGCTTATTAACAAAAAACTTATTGTATATATCTTCTGATATAAATGATTTCTCCGCTCCAGTATCCCATAAAGCTTTTGTAAAAGTTTCATTTAACAAAATATGAAAAAACGGTAACTCCACCTGAGGCATGCATATAGCAGATAATTTAATCCGTACATCTGTTGCCGACTGCGACTGATCCTTTTGCTCATCTCGAACCCTCAAAATATTTAATCAACCCCCTTGCCTTTGATTCCTTCTACTAAAATTTCTACTCGAACCCCTATTTCTGCGATCCCTTCGACTAAATTTTTCTTTTGAACTCTATTCCCAGACTCGTATCCTCTATCATTAAATCTTCGATCATCCCTATTAAATCCACTCCTGCTTTCGAACCCCTGATTGATTTATTTGACGACCAGTCTCGTAATTACTCCTATAATAATTTCTGCCATTGCTCGGTCTATGTAAAACTTCCTAATTTCTCCAATTCCTCCGTCTATCGTCATCATTAGACATCCTACGACATTCCAACCTCGTCGTCCAACATTATCACTATTCCTCGTACCCTGCAGTTTCTTGCACGAATATCTTTCCTCAAATTTCGCCATTACCTCCAACAACTGAGCTGTGGTTTTCGGGCTCCTAACCTCTGCATAATCTTGGACCTGTGGTTCAAGCCGAACAAAAATATGATCCACTAAAGTATCTTCCGACATACTAAGTCCAAGTTTTTTATGAACCTTTAGCAGATCATAAATAAAATCTGTCGGTTCCTGATCCCTGCTCTGTTGCGACGAGTAAAACTGAATTTCTAAATCCTTTCTATTACGGATCACGGGGAAGTTTTTAGTTAATGCCGCTTTTTTAGTTGCTCAAAGTCCGTAGCCGTATTCTGCACTAACGTCGACCCGAACATGTGGAAACAATCCCGCTCTCTTCCAAGGAGATGACCTTTCAAATATGCGCATGCCAAATCTCTGAGTATCTCAAAAAACTTAATATTATTATCGACCCTCTCAAGAAAATCCTCCACATTCTCGGACCCAGAAAAACACACCTCCGGCAAAACTCTTAACCCTGCTGCACCTCCTGCCTCGAGGTTAGGGAAATTAAACCTAGCTGGACACCATTGTAAGGCATTAACCCGTGGGGTTTGCCCTACTCCTACGTTTTCCTCGTGACCTATAAGTGTGGGAGTGAATGAAAAACCAGGAGTTGTCATAATCTTAATATCTCTTTACTAAGATTTTAACTTAAACATTTTACAATGATAATATTTAAATTTTAACTAAGCGAATCTGAGGTGAAGAAACACACAATACGTATTACCAAATAAGCGCAACTTTAATTACTATAATTAACTTTACCGCCTATTCCTAATCTCAGTATATACACAAATCCTAGTATTAATTTGAACGATCCTATCTCTACATCCTAGGTAAGCAGTAAGTCACTCGAATCCTCAATGACGTTGTTATGGTTTATCTCGTGTGGAATGGTATAAAGCTTGAATTGAACACTCTGGCGCGAATAGGTGAACTCTTGAATGTCTGATAACTTCTCACTTTTAACTGTAGCACTCCTAACCACAAACTAGTAAAATCACTTCCCAAAGGCCAGACTGCTTACTTTAAACTTCTGCTATTTATAAAAGGTTATTAATTTGCATAATCACACTTCGCTTCTGGATTTTGTTGGAAAAAATTTGCCTTTTCGGCCCCAAAGATCCCAAGAGGAGTTTTTAGTTGAAAGCGCTATGAGCCCGTCACACAATATACACTCAGGAACATTGAAAATAGCGACCCAAGAAGGAAGCTAAGTACAATCGCGAAACTTTGCAAATAAGTACAGCGTAATATTATATGCAAATGATCCAAGTTTTGTGCCAATACGCATGCTCATACACGACGAGGTGGCGCTACAATCATGAAGAGGGTGCTATATAAGCCAGCGCAAATTCGAAGATTCATAAGCATGACGATTACCCGCCGATTGTAGGAAGACTTTGGTAAGCGAAACATGCCAGGTAAACGTGCTAGAAGACATTTCTCACAGTTAAGCGAGTTTGAGAGAGACCTGATCATGGGGATAAAAATTGCACGCAGGTCGATGCACCGTGTTGCTGGCCAGGTGGATCGTTCGGAGTGTGCCGTTAGAAGTTGTTGGGAGCAGTGGACACGTGCGGAAAACCGGGTCTGGAGCGACCAGGAAGACCACGAGGAGAGAGGATCGAAGGATTGTGCGGCAAGCACTTGTGGACCCCACAGTGACTCGTTCAACGATACGAGCAGACGTAGGCGTAGCAATTGTTCCACAAACAATTTCCAGACACCTTGCAGAAGCAAATCTTAATTCCAAGCGCCCTTTCCGTGCACTCCCTTTAACACCGGAGCATCGGCAACTGCGTCTACAGTGGTGTCAAGCCAGATCAATGTGGAACGTCACAGATTGGCAAAAGGTTGTGTTTAGTGATGAATCCTGGTTTGTTCTGGGGACAGATGATAACCGTGTACGGGTGTGGAAGCTCCCTGGTGAGCAGTACAATTCTCCCCACACTGTTCTACGTCACGCTGCCAGCACAGCTGGTGTAATGGTCTGGGGGGGGGGCATAGCCCATGATAGTCGGTCCACTTTAATTGTGATGCATGGAATCTTAACGGGCCAACCTTACGTTGATGATATTCTTCGATCCCATGTAGGACCTTTCCTAAATGGTCTCCCAGGGGCAATTTTCCAGCAAGATAATGTTCGTCCGCATACAGCAAGAGTTTCTCAAGACTTCCTACGTCATTTTCAGACTCTTCCATGGCCGGCCGCACCCCCGGTTCGTCCCCTGTAGAGCACGTGTGGGATCAGCTAAAACGGCAGATGCCATCGTGTCACTCTGTACATGGTTTAGAGTTGGCTGTTCAAGAGTTGTGGGCCCATCTGCCTCAGGACAACATAAGGTGTCTAATCAAATCAATGCCGGACCGTATGGCGGCATGTATTGTAGCTGGAGGTGGTCCAACGCGCTATTGAAGTTGCCCAGTATTTGTGTCGTTGTACACCCTGTATTCGTTTAATTGTCTTGTTTTTGAGATCAAGTGAATCTCTCCTCTGTGTCATTATGTGTATTAAATTTCATTTCAATCCGTTGCTTTCTTCTTGGGTCGCTATTTTCAATCTTCCGGAGTGTATATCATGATGTTCCTTTTTGAATCTTTCCTTTTATAAATTATATTGGATTCAATTATTTAATTAATGGCCAGAGTATAAAAGCATATGAATTAAAATTTTATGTACGTAATAACAATGCTAATGGGGTAAAACAAAATTTATTTTTCTTCAAAGATATACTAGTACTAATTTCGTAAACTAAATAATAAAATATTACTTTCACACTTATGGCAATTTTCGCGATGGTCTTGATTGTAAGCTCGTTGGCAGTAATATTTCTGTCCTGTCACGAGTTTGAATCCAGAATCACTTAACATCCACCCTGTAGAGAGTCTGATACCTGTTAAATATATGTAAGCTCAAAATCCTTATGTTGGTGTGGTGTGGAAGCTTCAAGATTGGAATACCAGTCCAGGTGTCGTACTGGCCTCTTGACCGGGGTCCAAAATTACGAGATCCGTCGCCAGTATACCTCGTATGGCTTCTGAATAACAAGCAATCAATCAATTTATTTACAACATTTGCATAGTTTTGTTTAAAATTGCATGCATTAGACCTGAAGTAAAATTTACATGCATATTTATATATATCTATTCAATTATTGCGGTATAATTGTAGGTACGACATATATAGCAACATTTTATATAAAAAAAATTGCAACTGTCTCTCCATTTGAAGCTAGTTCACTTCTCTCTTTTTTAACCGTTTTTCCTAAATATATTCCAAGTATCTGAAACATATGCAAGCTAATTTTTCTTTAATATATCTTCATAAAAGATTATAAGCAGAGTGATTTTATGTAACTTGAGTTATTCTCTCTCTATATATATCATATTTATACAGTTATATATTAATGCGATCTAACTGAATGCTATTTTTTTAACATTTTTGTTCTTGCTCTTTCTTTCTTTCTTAATATTATGATAAAGTTAAATAATATGTAACATAGATTTAATATATATTTAGATTTTTATAATACAGATTTTTTTCATCAAAATGAAGAATTATTAACAATTTTAAAAGTGGCAATCATTATTCTTAATGACACTGAAAATTTATTACAAATAACAAAAATAAAAGTAAATACAATGTACTAAAATATATTGGAAGCAAAACAATAAATATTAATGAATCTGAAGATCTTCGGTTTGAAAAATATGCAAAGTTTTAATTTTTTTATTTTATAAGTTAACATACATATGTAGCAGAACGTAATACTTATTAGTCTCTTTATCAGTATATCTTTATTTTTACTATATTATTTTTCTGAAATTCTGAATTGTATATAAGAGGTAAAAAATGAAATATGGAAAATAATGAAACTATATAAATAGATTACAGACGTATACAGTAAAGATTAAAATAATTTAATTAACTTTGAGAAGAGATAATGAGAGATTGAAAGGAAAGTTTCGAAAATAAATTTAGTTATTCATTATTCACTATACATATAATACTGATTAATATATTTTTCCTTTAAAAGATGCTTTCAAACAAAAATTACTTTATAATAAACTATAAAAACATGTTATCTTTTCTTTCACATTTCGTATTTTGCATCACTACGATAAAAACATTTAGAAATTTTAGAACTGCAACAAATTGTTAAACTTTGCATTCGAGGAACTTTTCCTTTTATAATTTAAAATCTCTACAATATGAAAAAAATTTGTAATCAACTATCAATTATCGAGATAGTAATAATAAGTGACCCTTACTTAAAATATAGAATAAAGTTAAGAAGTCTTGGAAAGCTAAAATCTTTTTTTTTTTTTGACAATTTGAGATTTTTACATTTTCAAATGGTATAGTGATTTTAATCTTTCTAAAAATACCTTACTTTAACCTCTAGAGTAATTAGAAGCTCTTGAAACCTATTTTTAAATGATCGTTAAAATTGGGCCATGCTTATTTGAATGGCGAAAGATGTAAACAAAGTACTTCGCTTTTGCTTAAAAGTTGAACGTCTGAAATAAACCAAAACATGTATCTTTTATTGTAAATTGAGCCTTTTATTTTTTTTTTATTTACTAGCCAATTAGAAGCCTCACTTTATACTTTAAAATCAATTTATCTCAAAATGTAAATGTTGATGTTCGATGTACCTGTTCTGAGAAACTACTGTTCACAGAGATGTAATTTTTTATATATTTATAATGATGGCTAACATATACTCTGAAATGAGATTTTGTAAAAATCTCAAACATTCATTTTTTACAAATTTTTTATGTGAAAAATGGGTCAAATTTCACTATGTTTGATAAATATTTTATAAATCATGAAAAAATTCAAAATTAGTTAAAAGCTCATTTCAGTATAATGAGAAAGGTGTACTTTAATTGTATGAAAACTTTCAAGTCTGTACATAAAAGCTATTTCGAGAAAAGATACATCGAAAACAGCTAATTTAACATTGCCAGTATAGAGAGAGAGAGGTTTCCAACTCGCCTTAGTAAAAAAATAATTCTTGAATGAGTTCAAACATTACTTCAAATATCTAAGGACCTAATTTCCCACTAGATTAAGAAAGAAATTACGGGTTCTGCAAATCTGTTTAGATTCTAACTTTAAAAAAAACTTATCAGCAACGCAGCTGAACTTCTCTAAAGTAAATATCTTTATGATAAAAGCTTTTTTTCTGCTGATGGGAAATATTCATTAGATGTAAAATGTTCTCCCTTGGCTAACTAATATATATATATTTCATTTATACACACACACATGCTTGAGATACTTACACATATAACAGACTCTTTATGTTCTAAAAGAATTAACTCAAAATTAGAAGAGCTTATAAATTAAAATTTATACGAAACGTTTGAATACATTCACCAAAAATATAATGAATAAATAAATAAACATGAAAAAGAATACTTTACGTTAAGCCATTTAAAAGTACTTAATCAGAAATTCTCTCTCTATTGTCACACGTTTTCAAAACCAACTTTACTATTCAGTACTTTTAAAAGGATCATGTACAGTTAAGTTTATCTTTTTTCCCACTTGCTTTCCATTTATACCCTCTTCCTCACTTATCTTCAATAAAACTTTTCAAAAAGAATTTATAGAACATCGTCATTTGTTACCAATATAATTTTTTGATTCATAACATACAAATTCTATATTTTCAGCAAATAAGCAGTCATCAGTTTTGATTATGTTCTCTATGTTGAAATATTTAGCTTAAAAATCAATTAAAGAATTGGAAAAGAAACAACTTATTAATATCTTCTTTATGGTTCTCAGAGATTTTTTGAGTAGGTGGTGGATTAATTGTGTTTTTTTCGAGTCGTTTTAATCCTGATGTGCCTCTTTCTGCTGACACTAAAATGATGATTTCATTGAAAAGAAAAAACAGATTCTAGGTACTTTTTATATGCTTTCATTTAAATTATTTTTAAATTTTTTTAGTCTGAAAAACGAAGAGCTTCCATACTTATACAATTTATCATAGTATCTCTTGTATTTCAAATTTTCATCAAGTCTTCGAACACTTTTTTTAAAGAATAAGCAAATGTATTTTTTTAAATGATGTTAGTTTTTAATATTTTACCTGTCCAAATATAAACAACTAAAAATTAGCATTTGGTTTTCTTAAAACTGTCATTAAAGCTACTAATATTACAACTACAAGCTACTAATATAAAAACACTAGTAATGTCCCCAATATTGAATTATAATTAGTCAAAATTCAATATAATACTTTTAACTCACATTTTATGAACTACACTACTAGCCATTAAAATTTCTACCCCAGGAAGAAATGCAGATAACAAAATAATATTAATTGGACAAGTATATTATACTAGAAATAACAATGATTGGTCACTTGGGCATTGAATCGAATAGAGATTGGATGGCATGTACAGATACAGATGATCATGCAGCTTTAACACGATGACTGGCATATGGTGACGAGCCAGACGCTCTGCAACCATTGACAAGACGTTTTCTATAGGTGAAAGATCTGGTGGAAGTGCAGGCCAGGGCAACAGTCAAACATTTTCCGTATCAAGGAAAGTTCATACAATACCTACAACATGCGGCCGTGCATTATCCTGCTTAAACGTAGAGTTTCACAGAACTCAAGTAAAGGGTAGAGCCACGGGTCGTAACACACCAGAAATATAACGTGCACGGTTCAAAGTGCCGTCAATGCGAACAAGAGTTGACCGAGACGTGTATCCAATAGCACCACATACCATCATGCCAGGGGATGGGTCAGCATGATGACTGCACGCTGCCAATGCGCGTTCACCCCGATGCCACCGAACCTGGATGCGACCATCTTGATGCCGTAAACAGAACTTGAACTCATTTGAAAAAAGGACGTCTCACCATTCGTGCACCAGGTTTGTTGTTGATCACACCATTGAAGACATTCCTGTCTGTGAGGCAGCGTCAAGGGTAGCCGCAGCCATTGTCTCCAAGCTGAGAGTCTATATTGCCGCAAACGTCATCGAACTATTCGTGCAAACACTTGTTGTCTTGCAAATGACTCCAATTCTTGACTCAGGGCTCGTAACGTGGATGCACGATCCATTAAGACCATGCGGGTAACATGCCAGTCTTATTAGCTGCTAATGATAGGGGGCCGTTGAGATCCAGCATGGTGCTCCGTATTACCATCCTGAACCCATAGATTCCATATACTGCTGACAGTCAATTAGATCTCGAAGGACGCGAACAGCAATACTGCGATACGATAAACCGCAAATCCCAGTACGCTACAGTTAGACCTTTATCGAAGTCAGAAATGTGCTGGTACGCATTTCTACTTCTTACACAAGGCATCACAACAACTTTTTACTAGGCAACACCGTTCAAATGCTATTCGTATGAGAAAACCGGGTGAACAATTTCCTCATTTAAACATATTGTAGGTGTCACTACCGTTGCCTGCTTTGTCTGAATGCGCAGAAAAGCAAATCATTTGCATATCACATCACCTTCTTCCTGATGTTTTAATTTTACGTCTGTAACACGTCACTTTCTTGGTGTAGCAATTTTAATGGCCAGTAATGTAAAAAGAATTTGTACAACAATAGATTCTTGAAAAGGAATACTTAAGAAAAGCTTCTTTATGCATGTGAGAAACTAATTGAATTCATTAAATGAATTAGACAAATTGAGAATTGTAAAAACAAACATGTAATAATTTTGACAGACATACTTAATATGAAGTACTGCATCATGCTATCTTAAGCACAGAAGCTAAATTTATTGATACACATTCCTATCTCAAAAATTCTCTTTAAATGTATAAAATCAGGAACTTCTCAGAAACTGTGAACTACAATTTTATTAATTTGTGTGGATATAACATCATATCAGATAAATGAAAAGTTTAAAAAAATGAAGAGCTCTGCATATGATGTAAAACTGTAACACAATATAACGCAAATGGCTATAATATGTGACTAGGAGATATTGTGGAAAAGAAATACTCAGAAAAAAATAAAGCTTAGGTATTTAATATGTAAAATGAGATCGATTTCTACACACATCGCAACATGATGTAATACTGGTAATAATGTTGTTGACCACAGATTGGAAATTAGTTTCAGCTGGAGTATAGTATTCAGGGCATTTATGTTTCTAAAAGGAGGATGTCTCTGACAAAGTTTTGTTTCAAATTAATCTCATACATTTTCCATCTGATTCAAATCGAGGAACGTTATCGATTACTGTATTTTCTCAATAACTTTACTTTTATACAATTTGTCAACGAGATTTTCTCGATGCTCTGACGAGCATTATTATCAATAATTAAAAATTCAGATCCCAATGCATAGTCTGAACAGTCTTGAAAAAGGTTCCTCATTTCTATATCTCTGACTGGTTACAGATTATCTGAAGAAAACTTGTAGGGGTGTGTGTTCATTGATTATTTTACCTCCCCATATCATTACATTTTCACTACCAAAATTCTCCCATTCCTCAATGTTCGAAGGAAGATTTTGCTTTCTTAAATGTAAACCCTTTATAATCAGATGTTAAACTAAACTACACTCATCATTAAATTAGTATAGGCTCTTTGTTGTCCAATTCTGATATTTTTCTATTTTAAGTGATCCCACTTATGTTGAGAAGAACTGTAAAGCACATACCTTCGATTTTTTGGCAAAAAGGCATTTTTCAATGAACCCTCTGGGTACAGTTTGCTATGAAACAATTCTGGTGACTTCGGTGAACTCCAAATTAACTGTGGAGCAGTAGATTTCCTGCTACTACCAGCAGTTTATGCCACGTATCAATCTTGAGGAGTTGTTATACGCTTACTACCTGGTTCAGGCATCGTTACAACAGTTCCAGAGTTCTGAAATTGTTTCCATAATATAGAAACTATCTGTCATAAAATATTCACACATCTCGCACTTGCATGACTGTCGACTGATAATTCGCTGCATATTCTCAAATTATACTGTAAAGCAATAAAACAAAACTTTTTCATTTTTCAGTCCTAACACACTGAAATCAAACACTGTGTTCGAGAGATTCATTCAGAAATTCACTTTATGCAAAGCTTGATTTACTAAGCCTCGATTTGCCTATTAGAAACCGCTTAATCACATTTGAATACGTAAGTGTTCGTTTATGGCGCAAGAGCCAATCTCGGTCAAGCTGTGCCTTAATAACTTTTGATTAAATAATACTGGTGAAGTTATTCATTCTTTCACCCTGCGCAAAAAGTAATTAAATTGACCGGATATTCCATGGAATATCATTATTTTTGTATATATAAAGATAATTTTCGATATATATGAGGGCATTATTTCTCTGCATTTTTAATTTTAAATAAAGTCATTTCTATAAACATATTTTTTCTTCCTTTAGTTTTTATTAACAATATTTCGCAAATCCAAACTTCTATTGATTTCTGATATTAACATGTTTCTTGAAAAATGCTAAGCTTCAAACATATACGACGTATTCATTCATACAATTAGGATTAGAAATTTCTGCGTACTTCTCCTGTAATGAATGTGTATTAACTAACACATGAATATAATGGAATAGATCATTTTAATCAGACACATTATAAGAAGAGAAAAAAACAAATATAGCATTAAAAAAATATCTAATATGATTGATATAGCAAATTTTTATTCCATGAAATCAATTTATTTATTACAGCTACGATATACGAATAAAAACGCCTCTGCGCATAAGCTATTCAACAAAATGTTTAACGCATGGCGGTATTGTTAAATTTTTTAATTTACCTTTAATCAATGTTTTTAACTAATTGGACTTACAATATGGTTTTTCCCCTTTCAAGAAAGGCCAAGCTTTTGTTTTTTCCCTTCTCAAGGATTTAGAGCAGCATTACTCAACCTGCGTCCCGCGGGCCACGTGTGAACCACCAGATTCTGAGTGATCAGGCTATGTGGCCCGTTGTACTAACAAATTTATTATTTAAGAACAATGCATTAAAAATTAAGCGAGAAGTTCTATCAATCAAATATGTCAATTTCGCTATCGATGTCTTGCTGGTACGAATTGCAAGATAACTTTTTTTTTCTTTTTGTTATTGAAACGGTTAGTGATAACAAATAACAGTAGAGCAGTGACCATTTTATGGGTGAAATTAATTTTTAATTCACTCTCATGCCTTTCCTAGTAAAAAATATCCAAAGAATATATGTTGTTTAAGAAGACGATTGGGATCTTGACTATAACGTAGAAAAAATAAACATAGATCAACGGCTTCTTTGATTTGTCATGAAAATATTACATTCAAAAAATCTCATTTTTATCATCACTGTATCACTAAACAGAAATCTTTCAATTGCTCTTTTTCTTGGAGTTCCTTTTCAAGACGAGAAAAACTGGCTTTCTCAAAAAAATCTTTGCAACAGCAATAAAAAAATTTGTCGATGGTAATGTCACAAAATGCAGAAGTAATAAAAGCATCTTATAAAACTTTTCACATTATATATATTGATAACATATGAAATTTTTGAAGGTAAACATATGAATGGAGTTGTTAAAGCAGTGTTTCTCAAACTCTGGGGCGTGCCCCCTGGGGGGCGCGAGCATATTGAAAATAAAGGGTTTAAAAAATAATTTTTTGGAATAAAGGAAAACAAAATGCTTTCTGAC
Organism: Trichonephila clavipes; assembly: GCA_019973935.1. NCBI lineage: Eukaryota > Metazoa > Arthropoda > Arachnida > Araneae > Nephilidae > Trichonephila > Trichonephila clavipes. The sequence continues at coordinate 1,105,960 of BMAU01019528.1, read as the reverse complement.
ATAATAAAAAATACACATTTACACTGATATAATTTATCTTTATCATCTGGTGATCATCAAAAATAAAAGATTCCTCTTCAAACGCTCATCAGCCATCTTTGATCCTATAACCAAATTTTAAAAAAATATTTTGTGTGCTTTGCGGTCAATATGAGAACGATATGAGATTTTTTTTTACGTTTCTTTTAACGATACCAAACGATGAGAGATTTTTTAATTACGTTTCTTTTAACCTAAAATATTACTTTAGCTGACCTTCGAACTTACTGGTATGGTTATCTCCGTCTCTTTTTTTTAAGGAAGTTGTAAATATATATAATATATTTCTGTTTCATCTTTTTCCATGTAAAAGAGTTTTATGATGTATGGATAAGCATGAGTATTCTGAAACATATATCGCATAATGATTAACGTTTTACACAATTATTTTTAGAACATGCTACACTTTCCCCATGAACAATTTTGTGGTTTTGATTGCTGTGTTGTACGACTTATTATGGTTTATAAATGTAAATAAGCTGAATATTAGAAAAATATGGGCAACTGTGATGAATATTGAAGGAAGTTGAAACTGATCAAGCAATTTAAGAACCTACTGAAATAATGCATATTAATCAAGATCACGAAAGTAAATATCAGAAAAGCGTTAGACATGAAATGTTTGAGTTGATTTGTAATTTCCAAATGCTGCCTAAAGAACTTTATGAACAAAACTATGAAGCCATAATGTAGCATTTCGCCTTGTCAAAAAGACACAAGGGGAAAAAAGTTCAAAATGCTATTTGTAGATCATCAAACAACATCAAAACTAAAACAACGTGAACAAAATATGACAGTTTAGCTGGAAAATAACGTCCCTGTGTTAGCGAAAATTGTCTATGTCCTTTATTAAGGACACGCACATTTGGAACATTTTCTTTAGTTTTATTAGATTTTTTCTCAAATTTTCTAAGAAAAATTGAAAAGTCCTTGAAAGTAGGTAAGTATATTTTCTCTTAATTAAATTATTCACTGGAAATGTGATTTTTATCGTGTATAGTAAAAATAACTATAAAATAAATTATAGTTTTAAAACAAACCAAAAAACATGATTTTATAGTGAATCGAACTAAAAAGTAAAAAAAAATATTACTTAAAAGTAATATATACAAAATTTAATATTTATCTTGTTAATTTGTACGGTTTATAATTATGATCGTATTGTAGCTTTAGCGCCAAAGTGCATTATTATTGCATTCAATTTATAGGGGGCGCGATAAAAATTATGATTGAAAATTGGGTCGCCAGTAGTGAAAGTTTGAGAACCACTGAGTTAGAGTGTTTCCTAAATGCTTCCGATGTACTCTTTGATAAATTCAGTTATTTGTTCAGATATTTTTTCACTAAAAACAAAAAGTTTTTGAATATATTTATAACAAAAATGCACAAGCAAGTCTGAACTAAGTTTAAACAAAAATAATTTTGATTTCAGTGAGGAATTTAGTAAAATCCGTTTGTGTGCTATCATCCAGCACTTGATAAATTAATACCTGAAATAAAAGTGAGACTTTGTAAAAAAAAAAATGTAATTATCAAAGTACATGGTAGCTTTGTTTTTATGGCAGTAGAATGCAAACAAGGATTTTGGATCATTGATGAAAGGAAATCGAAATTATCCCTAACTGGGTAAAAAATGCATAAAAACTATTTTTGTGAGTTGAATTTATTATAGTTTAATACAGTTTAAATATAAAATCCGAATTTTACAAGTTTTAATATTTTGATCAATTGTCCGCATTTTAAATATGCTTTATCTTATAGAGTCTCCTCCGTCCCATTAATCCTCATATAGCGGCTCGCGTGAAATAGTTGTCATATGTATGTGGCCGGTTGGGGAAAAAAGTTACCTCTGATTTAGAGTAACAAGGAGCGACAGTCTACCATGCTTCATTTATTTTAAAATTCAAAGTAATTAAAATAATATAAAAACTTCGCACAAAAAATGATTTTTACAAAGTATTGTGTTGACAAGAAAGTATACTCGGTCTCTTAGGGTAAAACTTTTCTGTACTAAAAATCAGCTTTAATCAGTCAAATATCTTCCATTCTGTTTGATAACATGATGCCCTTTTTCTGTCGACTTCATAATTCCGAGTTCAAGGGCCTCTGGTACTTATAAGCAAAAACCTCAACCAATTGATATTGGAGGTCATCATTATTACTGAAATTTTTACTATTTAAAAAATTTCCTTAACTTCAATACAAATGATAATCCGATGGTGCAAGGTCGGGAATGAAAAATGGATCGTCTACAATAACCTTAGTCGGAAAAAAATAAGGGTTCAAACTTGATGCATCTTTAACATAATCTTTAGCAAGACGCACGGAATTATAGGAACCTTGTTGGGAAGTGATATTGCATCGTATACAGCCCCGATCTTGTGTGTGCACCATCTATTTATCATAAATTTTAAATCTTACAAAACTTTTTACATGGTACATAATTTAATAATAATGATGACCTCAAACCCCACCCGGTTGAGTTTTTCATTGATAAGGACCAGAAACTCAATGAGAGATAATTCGAGAAGTTATAAGAAACATAGCAACAGGTAACTGAACAGAATGGAAGGTATTTAAAGATAGATTAAATGATGTTTTTTTCCAAAAAAAAAAAAAAAAAAAAAAAAAGAAAGAAAGAAAATTTCACGTTAAAAAACGAAATTATTTTCTTTCTAGCCCAATAATTAGCAAGTAGACAACTACACATCATCCAAAACAGATTAGTCTTCAAAAAAGTCATGTATATTTCATATTAAAGCAAAACTTTTAAAAACTAAATTATACTTCTAAATAAAAAACACTACGTGTTATTATCAACGCATCATTAACTTCGATCCATGTGATACAGGAAGACCGTTTGTCTAATCACTTATTTGTAGTTGATAGACATAATTTATAATTAGTTGTTCCTTATACTTACATTTTTATCTGCCTTTGTTTTGCTTTTTAAAAGTGTTTATTTCCACCAGAGATTTTCCACAGAAAAAATTTTTCTCCTTTTGTACTATAGACTAAGAGTTTTTTTTAAAAGTGTATTCACTCTGATGGAATATGTTGCCCCTGTATGGGCATTATTACCTTTTATCTATTGCCATATCGACTGTCTAGACAGTAAATCATAGGGTTAGTTCACTATTACATATTCGGTGAACAGCTATGCTTATTTTTATGGCATTTTTTGTTGCCCGATATCTTTAGTTTGATTGCAGCTATTAGACTCCTTGTTGTCCGGCGAGAGGCTTCGAAATGTGCATAATAAAGATGGTTCCTTTTCATTGCGAGAATCACCTAATATTCCGATTAAATTTCTCAGAAAAATGATTCAAATAAAAAGAGAGATATTTCTTTCTTCTATCTATAATAGTACTGTGTAGGGGCAATATTTATTTTCTACTATTTTTATTTACAATAAAAATACTCATTTTTATACAAAATTAACAAAAATTTTATTTTTAATGTTTATTGGTGTATAAATTTGAATGTAAATTTCCTATCAAATTAAATACGAAATTCTTTTTAAGACAAATTTTAGAAGTATAGCACCGAGCATTTTATTAAATAACTTGCCGTCATTTATGTAATTAAATATGCAATAATAATGTGCATTAATATTCATTCGATAATGTATGATTTGTATACAAGATTAGCGAAATTAAACTTCCACTACTCAAAGAGCCCTGGAGACCGTTCTACTAGTCCAACGAGAAGAATATTTAAGCAACAGACATTTCAGATGATGCACTCGAGGTTTCTGAAATAAAAAAATAATTGAAAAAATAGCCACAGATCAGATGGCACTTATGGCGGCTAATATGCTGTTCTTTAAATCTAACACAGTAGTCAAACGCTCCTGGTAAACGTCAGCTTTCAAAAAGCCCCATAACCAAAAGTCGCAAGGCGTGAGTTCAGGGGATCATAAAGGCCAAGCTGTTGGGAAAGATCGGCTGTTCACACTTTCGTCTATCAATGCCTATCTTAACAATGGTTGGACTGAGATCGCGTTGTGAGGTGGGGCTCCATCGTGCACGAATATGGTTTCTTGTAGGCCGATTCGTTGCTGAAGAGTAGGAGTTACGTAGATCTGTAACATCTTACGATACCGTTCCCTGTTAAGAGAACAGGTGGTAAATCATTAAGGGGTCACTCATTCAAAGTAATAGGGCCCGAGAATGAATGAAGCAGTGAAGCTGCACAATAGGGTTACTTTCATATCATTCAAAGCTTTAACATGTACCGCGGGGGGTTCTGTCCCCCAGAAGCGACAGTTATGGCTATTCACTTGTCTATTCCGTCCTCCGTCCACAGTATGTCCCATGGCAATGAATCATCGACTGCTATTCTAGCAAGAAATTCTAGCGTGAAGGCTTTGCAAGTGCCTAGGTAGTGCGGTTTCAATTGCTGAAAAAATTCAAAATTTTACGCATGAAATGTCAAACAGTGGAGTAGGGCATATCAAGGATACATGTAATTGTCGGTCTGCTCACAGTTCCGTGAAGCCATTCAATACTTGCTTCTACGTCCGCTGTAGCAATATCCTCTACGACAGCAGTGTTGATTCTCACTCGCTTATTCACTCTTTTCACTTCGCCTTGTCCTAGTTTCTGAAATTTTGCCATCATGTCTTTAAGAGTACGCTCCAACATCGATTCAAGACATTGTTTCTTGAGACGGCCGAACTCTCTGACAGCTGCCGTTCATTGTGGCAAGAACAATATATTTCTTTTATTGTGCGTGATATTAACATATTTCTCTGGAATGTGCCGACCCACAGTGCCATCTATTGACAGTTTTTTAAACTATTTATAAAGTGAAACTTTTTTGGGCTCGATAGTGAAAGAGAAAATTGCGCAGATTTGCGTAACAGTGAAAAAGTGAACGGAAGAACTCTCCCCCTCCCATCCCCCCCCGAATCGTCTCCATGGTAAGGAGAGAGCGAGAGGAGTAAAAGGGGAGCGGGGACACTACGTGACTTGCGTCATATCAGTGAAAAAGTTGGATAATTGCCCACTTCTCTGACTGGTCAACTTGCCCACCTTCCGATTAGGGATCCTTTTTCCTCATACCCGGGAACATTATCAACGGTCGTATCAGTTGTATTGTGAGCATTATGGTGTAGACAAAATAACTCTCGCAGCAAAAGCGTGCATTTTTGAAATTTTCTTTAGATTGTTAGCTACATGGCAATGTATTCGGTTTCTAATTTATTTCTTTAATTTTCATTTGCGTTGAATTATTATTAATTCTAGTCAAAATATCTAAATCAAATGCACAAAGAGGAAAAGAGTTTCGTAAAAGAAAAAAAACTAGCAGCAAGTCCAGTCGAAAAAGTGACAAAAAAATCAGAAAAATAGTGCAAATTCATCTACTACTGCCAAATCTCGATCAGAGTACATGAGAGAATATCGAGCACGGAAATAAAAATTGCAAAATACTCTCTTAAGGCCGAGTTTAATGACCAATGATGGGAATGCTATTGAGACTCTTCTATTGACAGCACAAATTAATACGAACTTTGTGAATCGCCCTGTGCCCTCAACTACAGAACCCTCAACAAGTCTAGTGCGTGTTGGAACTGATTCATATGAATCGATAGTAAATTCTATCTTACGTTACAAAGAATACGATTCCCATAAAAATGCTCACAAAGATTTTCAAAAGCGATTCGTTGATAATCTTTTCGTTTACCGGTGTTTGATTTGTGATAGATTATGGCTTAGAGATTATTTGAGAACGCCAGTTACTGAGCACAAAAATATTTTGCAAAATACTTTACCGGGAATCAATTTAGAAGGCATTAAAGCATGCTACAATTGCCGACAAAATTTAAGTAGGAAAAGTATACCAAATTTATCAAAATATAATGGTTTGGTATGCCCAGAAATTTCAGCACATCTTTCTTCTTTGGACTTGGTATCAGACTCATTTCGCCACGAATACCTTTCATGCAAATCAGGTGACTGAGACATGTACATGGTCAGTTTGGAATATTAGGACAAATAATCAATATGTTCCAACGTCACCAAAGAAGTTTCACTTCTATCGCGTGGTGTTCCACGCACCATTTTTTTTCCATTTCATAAACCTCGAGCGCATGATCTGAAGTGTCAGTTGCCTAAATATTTTTTTCGGACCAGTAGAACGGCCTCCAGAGCCCTCTGAGTAGCGGAAGTTTAATTTCGCCAACCCTGTATTTTGCATCACAGAGAAAAAAAGAAGGCTCTTGTTAAACGCGTTTATTGCTTTTACTAAGATGCTTTTTCTTTTTCCTCTATTTCATTTATATTTATTATCTATTTAAAAAAACTTTATATATAATAAAAATTTACTATTAATTGAATTAGTTAAAACTCATGTCCAGTATACAGGATATCACGAATTCAAATCTCGTCGGTGATTTGATGTTTTTATCCTGCAGAAGACATCTGGGGCTTACGATATTATTTGTTTTCTTTTAATTCACTCTCACACGCACAAGGCAGAAACTAAAACATTTCCATCATTGAAATTTTCAAACTTTATTATATATGTATGTATGATATATGCATACATGTATATATGTATATATGTATACATGTATAAATGCATGATATATGTATGTATTATATATATATATGTATATATAGATATGTATTTATATATTAAATGTCCTTTAAATTCATATTAAGTATATTTAAAAGATGTGTAATCATATAATAATACATCCCTTTTTTAAGATAAAAATCAATACAAATTTACTGCTCCCAGTTTTTTTATTTGTAGATTGTAGAAATATTTCATGAATATAGTGAGCTACAGAATAAATAAGTTGTTATAGTAAAAGAACTTACAGAAAGACTGAAGCAAATTATACAGTTTTAGTTGAGTCATAAAACATTTTTCTAAACTCAAAGGAAAAAATTTAATTTAATTAGGACAATGAGACTCAAGATCAATAAAACAAAAATCGAGTTCAAGTGTAGTTTTGCAGCGACCCCTTCTCCCACAAATCGCAACCCACAAAGGACTGGAAAATGAGCTTAGCAACCGGCTCGAATAGGGATTCTCTTTCGTTCCAATCTTCTAAAGTATGCACGAAGTAGCTGTGGATCGGTGGGTTGGTACTTCAAATAAATACCTCCGCCAAAGTCTACAACTGGTTGCCCAAGTGGTGACCTAGGATTTGAGCACTAGATAGCAGCACTGCCTTATCCTAGTGGTTTATTATGCATTCATTCAATGAACAGTCTACCAAAGACATCTCCAATAATCCACAAGTTATTCAAACGTCAACGTCACTTGTGTCATCCAGACCCGCCATCTCAGCAAAAACACTACCCTCAACGTCAATGGTAAAACGTTCCAACGATGCTCAAACTTACTGGAGATATATATCAATTGCCGCAATGGGCCAAAAAATATACTTCCCTAAGTATCGCTCGAAAAATACAACAGCAAAACCAACTTTCTTCTGTGGGGATGGGGTATGCAGCGACCCCTTCTCCTCGAGTCGCAAACAACAAATCATCGGAATAAAAGAGCCTAACGCAGTGGTTCTCAAAATTTCACTATTGACGACCCAATTTTCAATCATAATTTTTATCGCGCCCCCCCCTAAAAATAATAATGTATTGAATGCAATAATAATGCACTTTGGCGCTAAAGCTACAATACGATCATAATTATAAACCGTACAAATAAACAAGATAAATATTAAATTTTGTATATGTTACTTTAAAGTAATATATTTTTTTTTTTACTTTTTAGTTCGATTCACTATAAAAGCGTGTTTTTCAGTTTGTTTTAAAACTATAATTTATTTTATAGTTATTTTTACTATACACGATAAAAATCACAATTTCATTGAATAATTTAATTAAGAGAAAATATACTTACCTAGTTTCAAGAACTTTTCAATTTTTCTTAGAAAATTTGAGAAAAATCAATAAAACTAAAGAAAATGTTCCAAATGTGCGTGCCCTTAATAAAGGACATAAATCACAGACACTTTTCGCTAACAACACCGGAACGTTATTTTCCAGCTAAACTGTCATATTTTGTTCATGTTTTTGTAGTTTTGCTGTTGTTTGATGATCTACAAATAGCATTTTGAACTTTTTCTTCCTTGAGTCTTTTTGACAAGGCGAAGTGCTACATTATGGCTTCATAGTTTTCTTCATAGAGAACTTTAGGCAGCATTTGAAAATTCAAATCAACTCAAACGTTTCATGTCTAACGCTTCTCTGATATTTACTTTCGCTATATATATATATATATATATATATATATATATCTTGATTAATATGCATTATTTCAGTAGGTTCTTCAATTGCTTGATCAGTTTCAACTTCCTTCAATAGAGATTATACAGATGCCCATTTTTTTTTAATATTCTACTTTTTACATTTATAAACCATAATAAGTCGTACAACCCAGCAGTCAAAACTACAAAATTGTTTACGGGGAAAGTGTAGCATGTTCTAAAAAATAATTGTGTAAAGCGTTTTTCATTATGATTATATGTTTCAGAATACTCATGCTCATCCATATATCATAAAACTCTTTCACATGGAAAAAGATGAAACAGAAATATATTATATACATTTACATCTTCCCTAAAAAAGACGGAGATAACCATACCAGTAAGTTCGAAGGTCAGCTAAAGTAATATTTTAGGTTAAAAGAAACGTAATAAAAAATCTCTCATCGTTTGGTATCGTTAAAAGAAACGTAAAAAAAAATCTCTCATCGTTCTCATATTGCCTGCAAAGCAAACAAAATATTTTTTTTCATTTGGTTATAGAATCAAAGATGGCTAATGAGTGTTTCAAGTGAAATCTTTTATTTTTGTTGATCACCAGATGATAAAAATAAATTATATCAGTGTAAATGTGTATTTTTTATTACGTCAGAAAGCATTTTGTTTTTACTTCATTCGAAAAAATTATTTTTTTAAACCTTTTATTTTTAATATGCTCGCGCCCCCTCACAGGGTTACCACGCCCCCAGGGGCGCACCCCACAGTTTGAGAAACACTGGCCTAACGACTGGGACGAATAGGGTTTCCTTTTCGCCCCAGTCATCAAAGGCATGAACGGAGTAGCTGTGGATAAGTAGGATGGAGGTTCAAATAAACACCCCTGCCAAAATTAACAGTTTCCTCCGAATGGAATATCAATGGATTTTATTTTCATCATCGATCCCTCTAGCCAGTTGGTCATAGTCGAAAGCTCGTGGCTAGAGTTGTTGCAGTCGAATTCCGGACTCCAGTCCGTATGCGATTGGCTTAAGACCCGTCATGTAGTTTTACTGTTCCCAGGTTCAAATTTTCAAGCTAACATGCAAGATTAAGAAGGGTGTGTCACCATTTCAAGTGTCGTCCTTTTCACTTGAGATAATTCCAAATTATCAGTCCATTTACTCAATATCTAATTATCAGTTGGAGTAGATTAACTGCATTTTTTCATCATTAACAATCACACATTGCAAAAGAATTCTCATCAAATGGAAGTTTACCCTATACAAAACAAGACAAGCCATATGTGTAAAACTCTCAGCTAAAAGCACTACACGTATAAACATTTATACCCCCAAAGCTAAAAGGAATTCAGCACTACAAAAACGCTGTGGCACCCCAAAAATCGTCTTTTCCTCATTTATGCATATCCTTCAGAAATATTTTTGTTAAAAGTTCATAATTCTCTCAAAATCACTTTTTCGGCTTTAATTTGAAATTTTATTTTTTTTTTGTTCTTTCTCTTTTTTGGATATTGCTACTGTTTTAATTGAATTTTTCATTCCTTCGACGTAATTGGATTTTATTTATCTTAAAAATCGATTTTCCACGTCATGATCTTATGATTATCTCTTTTGTTATCAAAATTCCCCGAACGAAATAATCAGTTCCCTACAATGCCTTAAAAAAATGTGACTTCACACTATTATTTTCTCTTCAAATAATTATAAACATACGCTTCAAGGTTTATCTTCAAAACACTTCTCTCTTTTTTTTTGACTCTTCATCCAAGAACATTATTTATAAATCTATAAAATAAAACGGACGCATTGTAGAAGAATAATCTATTCCTTTTTTAATACATAAATGCGTGAAAAACAATTAAATTAATTTACCTTTGAACTTTGTTCCCATAAAAACACCGGCGCAGTATGGCCGAATTCAGCTCTTGCGCCATAAAACTCCAAAATCACTCTCTCACTCACCCATAAAAACACCACATTTAAGAGAAATATTTCCTGAATCGTATTAACAGTCAAGTATTTAAAACTTAAAAAACATTTCATTTTATGTTACTAAATCTTTGTACTTAAGCGCTGTAAAGTTTTCTATAATTAAGTTAAAAAACTCAGGGTTTATTCCTAATGTTTCGATGATTTTCTCAGGGTTTTATTCAATTTATTTATCTGAGAGATAAACAAACCATATAGTAATCAAACTTATCTTTTTCTATGATGTTTTTATATTTTTTCTCCCGTTTCATTTGGTGAATTTTAGTAGACTTTTACACGTATTTTGCCTTCTATTAATCTCTGGATTTTCTATATAACGTTATTTGGTATGAGAGCTTTATCTTATGAGGTAGCCGAGTGGTATAGGTATCGGATCATGGCTGGCTTTGTCACGAGTTCGAGCCCAGTACCACTAAAGACCCGCCGTGTAGGGCAGCGATACACGCTAAATCTGTTGAGAGCTGAAACGTCCTCCCGTTGGTGTGGTGTGGTAGTTAAAAGAGAGAGTGTCAGCTCAGGTGTCGTCCACGTCACATGACCATGGTTCAAAATTACGTGGTCCGTCACCAAAAAGCCGTCGTGTAGCTGAACAGTGTGAGACTTTATTATTCACTCACTCACTCACTTTACCTTATGAGAATCCGTGATATATTTAAGTAGATCTAAAATGGGAAAGTTAAAGGAGATAGTGAGTAAGAGATCTATTAACGTGGTGCACAGTAAAGCTGTCCGATGGCTAATGGCAACTGACCTCTTAATTTTGGGCGATGGTCAAGACGCGAGGAGGACACACACCCCCCAGTCCCATAGCTTCCACACCACACCAATGGCAGGACGTTCGAACCTCGACGTATTTAACGTGAAGTGGTCTTCTCGACACAGTGGGCCTTCACAGCGGTACTAGCTTTGAACTGATAACAAGGAAGATTTGAACTCATGATTGTGAGAAATGGAGTATTATATTAAATGCAGATCATTATCTGCAAGTTAGTTCCTTTATAAACATAGAGTCGTCTTAGATAGTTAGTCTGCTAGATTCATCTTGGAGATAACCAAGATCAGCGAGGCTGTTCTTCACACACACACAATGCAGTCTGTAAAATGTCAATGTAATACTATTACTTAGAGAGAGAGAGAAGGAATATATTATTTATTTCATTCCAACCGTTAGAATCTCGGAAAAATGATCTGTCTGTTGATCATTCATCTTTCAATTCTAAAGCGAACTTTGGTTTTTCTCAATTATTTCAAATTGAAATTAACACCTAGAAAATTTGTCAACTAAACTCGATTTTGTTTTATTTTGGATCACCAAGGAAAAATTTAAACACACTTTACTCTTTAGTCTTTTATGATTATGAAATCATATATTTACTTGCAGCACAGCAAGGTATTAGTTTAAGTATATGCCTACTCACTTAATCATGATTCAAAATTTCGATGTATTTTTAACACGCTTTTATAAGCTTCACTTGTATGTAACGGAATCTTTGAACTCAGTTTTTACCCACTTTAAAAGGTCAAATTAATTCGAAATTTTGCACACTTGTCAATGACCGATGATAAGATAATAATTTCATAATTTTGCTCCATTGTCCTGATCAGGATCATCAGGATTAACTATTTCCAGATTTGTCTACTAAAAGATTATTACAACCCTAAAAGCGAAAACGCTCGTGGTTAATACAAATACAGCAAAAAAAGTGTTCTTTATGTGAGAAAGGGGAAGGTGCATCAGCAATTTCTTACCATAATATAAACAACTATCTAGTTTTTCTGCAAATGTAAATAAAAAAAACCTCATGCATGTGAAAAAAAATAATTTATGTTCTAACTGCTAAACTCAAACATGAAGTCTGTTTTTCTAAATTCTCTTGTCGGATCTGTGGAATGAAACATCATTCATTGCTTCATTCTACCAAAACGGATGAAAACTTATTCAGAGGTCATCGAATTAAATAATTTCTCCCAAACTCTCCGATTCAAAACGGGTACTTTTATGTCTAATGCTGATGCAAATTTTAGAGAGAATATTGAGCTCTTTGTAGTGAAAAATATCATTGACTTTACACCCACTTCCGCATGGAATATTTCAAACTTAATTGTTCCAGATTTGCTTCAGTTGGCTGATTCTACATTTTGCAATCCAGGCCATATCGACACACTGATAGGATGCCAATGGGTATCCTAGATTCTAAAAAATGACGCATTTATGATTAATTCATCAATGAATAAACAATTGCTTAAAAAACTAAAAAAAACATGCTTTTATTTTAAATCGAGCTAAAAAATGAAAGATGAATCACAATTTTAAAAAACTAAAAATCACGCTTTTCTTGTTAATCGAATTAAAAAGTAAAAATAATTCTTAATATAAAATTACTAATGAGAAAATTAATGTCATTGTAGCAAAAGTGTGGCTGCTCAATATCAATTGTGTGTGTTAAGATTTCTCACTAGTTCTATTCCGAAATGCAGAGATAGTGTGAAAATGTAGTACAAAGCACCCCACGCTTTTACCACAATGACATTAATTTTCTCGTTAATCGTTTTATTCTTATATTAAGAATTATTTTTTTACTTTTTAATTCGAGTAACCATAAAAGCTTTTTTTTTTAGTTTTTTTTAAATTATAATTTATTGCAATGATCTTTGTAGTTTTTAGTGCAATATTAATTCAAATCCACCAACCTAAAAATCCTAGAGAACAAGTTGAATCAAATAATTTAGTTACCCTCTTACAGTTTTAACTTCTTGCGTCCAATTATTTCTTTTTCAATCATTAGCTACTGAATAAAGTTAAAATTATAGAAGTAGTGCTATATAAGTTTCGGATTAATTTAAATAAACATACTATAATGCTAAATTTAATATATATTAAATAAGAAAGCAGTTATAAGAATGATATATGTAGTAAGCCTATTATATAAATGCGTATAAATCAAACTTTAATTAGACCAATTTCAGATTTTAAAGTGTTTTATCGGTTTTGTTTTTCTTTACCATGGTTATTTTTTGTGGCTCGGGTGAAAAAGCAGGCACGCTAAATTTGATGATTTTTCATTTAATTCCGATATTATTCGAGCAAACTGTTTATTTTGACAACCCTGATGAATTCAAATGTAGGGTACTTGAAGATATAGGCCACGTACGCTCTATTTTCTTGATTACTAGTTGTTTGTTTAAAGCAGCTAATGTCTATTTTTAAACGGCAAGCTTTGTTTTTTTACGTTACATTGTTCTTTGAGCTTGCAAAACAGTTTATTTTAAAGCTATATATTATTCTTTGTGCTTAATGAACTTCGAAAATGGAACTTATTTTTTTTGTATACTTTCTTTGGAATACTCTCTCTAAAATTAAGTATAATCGAGTTAAAAGAGAAAACACAACCTTGTGGTGTTGAGACAAATTTAAAGAGAGTCTTAAAGGTGGGTTTTTTCATTCATATCACATCCTCAATTAAAAGTAATTCTTCTGCGTGTTATCTTGGAAATTAAGAATAGGGATCCTTTGTAATTTCTGATTGCTCGAAAGTATACGGATACTTGGATTCTGAAGGACTCCGGCATCTCTATCAGTGTTTCTTTTAAAGATCCAAATAATTTTGTGGTGTTCACTGTAACTCAGCTGAAGGCCTACGGATCTCCATCGAAAACTCTCAGTAAGAAACACACTTTAGGTTAAAATTACTCATCGCTGGGAAGGTTGGCAATTTTTTTGATGTCATCAAACTACTAATATTTATTTTGAGTTGGCAAAATTTAACAATATATTAAAGCTAAACATGTTTTAACAATTTAAACCACAAATTATGAAGCTATTCAAAAACGATTATTCTTGTAGGAGGAGTAAAAAATATTTTAAAAACTTACCTTTTTAAGAAATCCTTCTCTGCAGATTATTTTTTCGGTTTATTTTTTATACTCCAAAGGAAGATAAATCTTCTTTAGCTTCAATACAGAGGGAAAACTATTAATTTGGGCATTCTGCGTCATACAGACTCACAAACTCACTAAATTAAAAATAAAACTGTTTCTTAGACATTCTACAATGATTTTTAGCAGGTTTTTATAAATTCTTGTAAGTGCTTTTGTGAACATCAGAGACAGGATCATTAAATGACACGCTGAGTTTTATGAAAGAATATCTAAACCCTTAATCATCAAAAGCAAATGAGTACTTGTTAGAAATCATAGATAATTACAGAGACCTGTTTTATGTTCCTTTTGAATGACTTTTAGAAGATTGTACTTCGTTGTGCATCAACAACTTTTCGATTTGCATCAACAACTTTAAACACCAATCATACCCTCTTGAATCTTTCTAATAAACACCTATTCCATTTTCATTCTTGTAACAATCATATTTCAGTTTGTTTCATATACTTACATTCATTTTTGTAATCACAATGTAGTTCTTAAGCAAACTGTTTTCATGCACACACAATTCCTTGCATACTTTTTCATAGAAACTTAACCAGTCAATTATACATTTCACTGATACATCAATTTCAAAATAAATTAATTCTCTGGTGGTATTTCGTGTCTAAATATTCATTATCGTTAAAATTTATGAAAAAAATACCTAAATTACACTCTTTAGAGCATTTAGTACTCACTATATCCAAAACAAAGACATTTTATCACAATACTCATTGCGCTCGTTTATAACATTCCCAAATAAAAAACACCACATCATTCATTTATTTCTTCTCAACTAAAAACTCATATCTTCATTTTCAAACACCAGACATTCTATCTTATTACAAATTAAACTCTTGGGACAATGGGACACATGCATTTTTTCTTTTGCTCTAAATAAGAAAAGGCCAGTCTTCAATTATTTCCTTTTCACTACAAAACAAGTGAAATAAAATATAAAGGATGAATAAAATGCTAACGTTAAAATTAAATAAACGATTGTTAAAATACTGTGGATTTTTACGCTCTGTCTCAAATATAAATCAGTCTCTTCTACTTCAAAATTTGATAAATAATGATCCAATGGGTTTTAATTTACATTAATCTTACAAACAAGTTAAATATTCGATTATCATGTTATCTAGTTTTTGTTACGTGTGAATAAACTACATTATATTTAAGTAATATACATATATAAGAGCTGAAATATATATATATTATACATATATATATATATATATATATATAATGTGATTATATTTCTATATGTTAACAATACAGACCGTCTAAAAACTTTAAGATATTTAGGATATATATATGTATATATACATACATATATATAGTCGTTTAAAGGCTTATTAAAAACTAAAATGATTCTAGATATTACACACATGCCTAAATTAGCCATTTTTTTCAGAATATAATGTGGTTTTTTTATACATAACGACACTAAACAAGCAAATATTTTAACAGTAACTATTTACCTGAAAAGAAGGCAAAGATTCAAGATTTATTTATAATTTCTAGTGTTTTTTGAGTAATATTTTTATTATATAGTCTCTAGCTTTTTTTTAAATGAAACCCTTGTGATGTTTACATATTATACCATTGACCAATTTCGTTAAATTAAAAGACGTTGCTAAATCCCGTAATGTGCAACTAATAGTAGAAAAATGTTACCATGTCAGCACAAACGCAATAATCTTATACTCCCGTACGATGAGAACATTTGACGAGGTATTTTGATTAGTCTATGGTATAATGCACACATAAGTACCCAACTTTTTAATTATCTTCAAGTAATACGTAATTTAAATAAAAAGGCTACTAGATAGATAGCGTAATTCTGACTATTTAATGAATCAATAATCCAAGAAAATACTTTTTAAATTTAAATTTTCTTTAACTCTAGATTGCCCAAGGAAGTTATTTTGACTGCTTTTTCATTTCAATTAGAAAAATAATTACGTATATAATGATACAATTTCTCTCTCTCTCTCTTGGACTTTTTTTAGAATACATTTTTTTCCCAAGTGAAGTAAATTTTTTTGTTGTTAATATTTACTAATAACTTGATATATGACTGTAAATAATATTAAAAAATATTAAAAATTAATTTTTTAAACAATTTTTTTACACATTAATTATTCCTTCACAACACAATCATTTTGACTGCTTTTGGGCAATATAAATATATACTAAATTTCAGTCTTTCTAGTGTTAATATGTAGGTATATTAAATGAACTATATATATATATATATATATATATATATACAGAGTGTTTTTTTCCAGGTATAGAAGTTTAAGTTGGCATTACTTTTCAAGATGTCGACCGATTTAACAGCTGTCAAGTGATTTATTCTAAGTTTGGTTTGGCAATTCATCATGAATAGACTCACGCCTAAACAACGCTTTCAAATTGTGCAATTTTATTTCGAAAATAATGGTCGCGCGATTTTCATAAGCGAATTTTGTTTAGCGATGAAGCGCACTTCTGGTTGAATGGATACGTCAACAAACAAAACTGCCGCATTTGGAGTGAAGCTAATCCACAAGTGTAGGTCAAAACACCGTTACATCCAGAAAAACTGACTGTTTGGTGCGCTTTATGGGCTGGTGGAATCCTTCTTCAAAAACGATGAAAGCCACAACGTTACAGTCAATGGTGATCGGTATAGAGCCATGATAATTAGCTTTTTCATTCCTGAATTCAACAATCATGATGTCCAGGAGCTGTGGTTCCAACAAGACGGCGTAACATGTCACACAGCTCGTGCCACAATCGATTTATTGAAAGACACGTTTGGTGACCGCCTAATTTCACGTTTTGGACCTGTGAATTGGCCTCCAAGATCTTGTGATTTAACACCGCTAGATTATTTTTTGTGGGGCTATGTAAAGTCATTGGTCTATGCGGATAAGCCACAGACGCTTGACCATTTGGAAGACAACATTCGCCGTGTTATTGCCGATATACGGCCACAAATGTTGAAAAAAGTCATCGAAAATTGGACGTCCAGATTGGACTACATCCGAGCCAGCCGTGGCTGTCCTATGCCAGAAATCCTATTTAAAATGTAATGCCACAAGATTATCTTTCGAATAAAAAAAATTCATCTCAATCGAATAATACATCGTTGTTTTATTGCAATTTAAAGTTCTATACCTCTCAAAAAACACCCTTTATATATATATGTGTATATATATATATATATATAATTTCCATTAAAATGTATGCTCTCATGTATATTATTTTGAAATTATCCTTGAGAAAAGCAGACAACCCTTTTCAATTTGAAATATTAATTTGGGGGGTTGATGTTGTTGTTAAATTGTGAAAGTTTGATTCTGAAAACCATGAATCCGTCTCATATTCTGAGAACTACTGTATTTCAATATTAAGAAAAATTAGAATAAAACATTACAGAGAAACATGTTGGAATTTTAATCTACACCTGTATTGTTCAACCTATTCACTAGAAGCTTTAAAAAATAAATAAAACATGCGAGTCGAGAAATTCCAACCAAGTGAATCCTTATAAAATATATTGTTGAAAACCATTTCCCTGTTCTCGAAGCAAAAACACTTATTGTCGTGTTTGCGACTGATTGATACCGTTGTTAACCTATTTTTCACCGTGCATGTCTCTATCAGCTAAGTATTTTTCGGAAAAAGATTTATACGCCTTTAACACAATAGTGGTGTAAGCAAACATTTCTTTACTTGAAATATTAGGACAGATTATACATGAACTATATCATAAATGTTTCTTAATTCCTTAATTTTAAAAATTAAAGCTTAGAGAATTAGATTTTCTTTTTGGAAAGTATAATTGTTAAGGGATGATAAATAAATATTTATAAAATAGGGTATATTGTTAATAGTGATGATACAATAAAAATAAGTACAGTCGAACCTATATATAGTGAATTTTTCTATATGGCGAACTTTTTCCTGTAACCTTGAACATCTCACAATTTTCTTCGTAAACTAACCTCTCTATAGCGAAGTACATTTTCCATACAACGAACTTTTTTTCTTGTGATTGAATTTTTGTTCTCCCTTTTTTTAAAGTATTTCTGAAAAAAATTTCAAGTTATTCTCTCCTTAACGCATTTTATAATGGTCATAAATCATGAACTGGTTTTATTGCATCCTAACTCACCGAGAGCAATAGAGTTCTAGAAGTTTCATCCATGAAGTGCAATCTTTAACCCCCATTCCCCAAATCACTAGAAACATCTTCGATATCCTCTTTCACCCTCTGTAGAGTTGTGCCGTGTCCTCGAGTTCTAATTATAAAATAATGTATGTTTAATACTACTTGTATGCTTTAAATTATAAACTGTCCTTAAAATTCATTAATTTTAGTATAAAATTATTTTCTTGATATTGAAAATATAGTGAATTCTTCGACATATTTTTTCCTTGTGGTTTTTCTTTCCTTCTTTCTTTTTTGATGGGTAAGATATATAAAATAAACATATATTAATTTTAAAAAAAAAGGTGTGAATAATTACTTTTTCATATATAGTGTTTATGAATTTAAAATTTGTTTTATGTGGTTTGTAAGGTATATTAATAGATGAACCTCTATGTAACGAATTTTCTTTGTAACGAACTTTTTTCCACGATTTAGCGACTTCGTTATATAGAGATCCAACTCTATTTTATGTTTAACTAGAAAATGCATGATTGAAGTGAAACATTACCCACAATCTTTCTTCCATATTTGTAATATCGCTTTTGTTAATGTCTGAAATAATCCTGGCTATTATACAGCTTTCATAGTTGATTCATCACCCTGCTTCAATTCCAAGCATCAGCTTTAGAGAAACATATGGCTTTTCGTAGTCGAGAAATCAGTTCTCTTACTGGACGAATTCCTGTAAACAAGAGAAGAAACAGAAATGGCTTCTTACGTACAATCGAAACCATGCTAACTTTCAAGATAACTCATCAGATTGGCAACCTCGATTTCGCACTTGTCATATGCACTGACTTGGCAACCCTGTGCTTCGTTTCATATTTCTCCTCTTGCCACCATTCTCAGCCTAACCCTTCATTCATATGGCAAGCTCAAGTACTACAATGTGAATCTGGGATTTATTATATTTGTAATTAAAATAATTTAATAATAAAAATAATAAAATTATACATAGCTATTTTTATTATGTATAAAACTAAAATAATAAAAATAATACATAAAATTATTAATAATAATAATTTAAAATTACTACTAATAAAAATAAAATAAAATAATTAAATTAATTAATAAAAATTCGTTGTTCTTTTCCTTTTATTGATTGTTTTTTATTTACAATTACTTATAATTTTTTACATTTTATTTTTTGACTCCTTATTCCCGTCTTCGTAGAATCCATGCGCTCTTATTCAATGTCACAAATACGGTTGCAATATTGCGTACGTACCAAAAATGTTTTAAAATTTTTATACCAGTATAAGTGGAATGAGAAACAATGTGAAGAGTGAGTTAAAGTGGTTAAGATGAAATATTTTTTACCCTTTTTGTGCTCTTTTCAAACATTTTCTTTGAACATCACTTTTTCAGAAAGCTTTTAATAAGACTCTTTTCCCGTAGTTGTCTGAGTAAATATTGAAAGAACTCTCGATTTCGTTTCTGACTGAGCAAAAAAAAAAGTTTTCCACTTTATGAAAAACTATTTGTATTTCCAACTTAAAATAAATCTTAGAGTTATTCTCCAACATTTTCGTGGTTGCAGTAGCTGAGTGGTCATGATCTCGAACTCGTACCTGGCGAGATTTCTATCGACTCACTAAAACCCCGCCGTGCACAAGGGCTGTTCCATGCTAAATTTATTGAGGTTGAAGTCCTTAAATTGCCGTGGTATGAAGAGTAAAGTACTAGCTCGGGTATCCTCCTCGTCACTTAACTGTGGTAAAAAATCGAAGGTCCGCTGCCAATAGCTGCCATGTTGATTTAATAAACACTCACTCTCTAAATATTTTTCAATTCCTACCCCATTAGTTCAATCTCTTCTGATATATTTATATGTATATATATATATATATATATATATATACAGTCGAACCTCTATATTGTGAATTTTTCTATATAGCGAACTTTTTCCTGGAACCTTGAACATTTACCGATTTTCTTCGTAAAATAATCTCTCTATAGCGAAGTGCATTTTCTACATAACGAACTTTTTCTTTTGTGTTTCAATTTTTGTTCTCCCTTTTTTTAAAATATTTCCGAAAAATTTCAATTTATTCTTTCTTTGACACATTTTATGGTGGTCATAATTCTTGAACTGGTTTTATTAGATCCTAACTCGCCGAGAGCAATAGAGGTCTGGACGTTTCATCCAAGAAGGGCAGCCTTTAACCCCTATTGCCTAGTTCACTGGGAACACATCTTCGATATCCTCCTTCACCATCATGGAGTTGTCCCTTAAACCCGTGTTATAATTATAAAATAATGTACGTTTAATATTACTTGTATGCTTTAAATTATAAAATGTCTTTAAAATTCATTAATTTGAGTATAAAATTATTTTCTTAATATTAAAAATACAGTAAATTCTTCGACATTCTTTTTTCTAGTTTTCTTTGCAGTTTTTCTTTCTTTCTTTTTTGATGTGTAAGATATATAACGTAAACATATATTGATTTTTAAAAAGGTGTGAATAATTACTTTTTTTCAGTATATAGTGTTTATGAATTTAAAATTTCTTTTATGTGGTTAATAAAGTATATTAAGGGATGAACCACTATATAACGAATTTTCCATATAACGAAGTTTTTTCCGGGATTTAGTGACTTCGTTATATAGAGGTTCAACTGTATATATATGTAAGGATAATTAAATTAGATTAAAAATTAAATTCCCTATCTAGGACTTGACTCATCTTTCTCAGTTCCCATCTTCAAGTATCAAACTAATCACACATTTATTTCTTCCGAACATATGGCCTAGCTAATAAACATGTCTAATTCCAGATCGTTATATTTAATAGTCAACATATGTCAGCATTAACTTGCAAGCACCCTCTTCAAAGCAGCGATACTTACCATATGTTTTTCAAGTGTTATCCACTTGAAACCACCACCATGGCGTGCTTTTTCCTCCCTGCTATCGGTGTCAGAACAGATGTACAAATGAAAGAATAAAGGTCGTCTTTTCACTTTTCTAACTTTAATCTGATTCTGTCTTAAAAATCATGACAGAATTAAAGCCAGCAGGATTTTTTATCTGCGAATGGATTGATTTCAAATCTTAACGTAAAAAACGACGGAACACCGAATGCACCGTATGTCTATATATGAAGACGTAGCATTGCCGAAATAAAAAATGATACGGAAAAAAAACCACACTAATAATCCTCGGAAGAACATCGCTCTTAACACCGAGAAGAATGCAGTGTTTACCGCCGAACGATATTTTGTCTTTGCTGAAGAGGCCATCCAGTTTACCGTGAATGGAAGAGACATTCTAATGGAGGGAAAAAAAGAAGAGAAGTGTGAATCCCTTATTCCCCCGTGATGAAAGAAGTCACTCCCTTTCGCCAGAAAAATAAAAGGAAAAAATCTTCTTCGCCGGAAAGTCTGCACGGTAATATTTTGAATTTGACCACCATATAATAATAGTGAAGTACCATCATTGAAAGGAAAATAAATAAATTAAATTTTACTAGTGAAATAACGTGACAACAGCATCTGGATTAATGTTCACCAAGGAGTTCTGCCGTTGCAAAGTGGAGGTCAGTTAAATTGTATATTTTCAATTTTAGTAACATTGAAGAACTGAGTTTTGCTGAACAGAACTTTAAGAAAAAGAATAATATATGATATGATATGGTATTTAATTTTTATAATATAGTTGTGTTATAAATAAGATATTTTCTTTATATTTTAATTGAGAAAACAAAGTATATAGGTTTAGTCATACAAAATTTTGAGAAATTTTAATATACTTCTCATAATTTTATCTTAAGATGTCGAATGAGTTAAGAGTTATGATAGAAATTGGTGTTTTAAAGTGAAAGATATAAATTAAGTTTTTAGAAAAATGACTAATGAGAGAACTAATACTAGAGATATTGATTTTTATAAGATAAAAATTAAAATCAAGTTGTATTCTTTTTTCTCCATTGAATTCAAATGTTTTGTTAATTATTTTATTCAGCAGTAATCTTATTGCATGTCATTTAATTTTTTTTTTATTTTTGAAATTGTGTGTTTTGATATACCGGCCATATATCAGGATTCACTATTTCTCGAAATTTTCCTTATCTAAAATTAAAATTAACTTAATAACTTGAAGTCTAATTTTGGATATTATACAGTGGATAAGGGAGAATACAATCATTATAATTTTGTATATGTCTCGAAACATTAAGAGGACAAACTTGTTTAGTTTGGTATGTACACCTCTCATTGTTTCTTATCAGCATCCCTGAACATCTGTGAGTTGATGACGCAGATTTCTCAGAGAGATGTGTTCAAAATTAAGTAAGGTGATACAGTTTTATTAGTGAATATGTGATGCAAGAGAAACTCAAGAATTTTTGTCTATGAAACGTATTATTAGAAGGTTACGGAAAGATTCAAAATATTGCATGCGATATTAAGTTACAATGAATATTGTGAAAAATTTTCAGAAATACTAAAAGTTATCATTGAAGTGAGTCCACTTTTCCGACTCAAAATAATAAAAAAGAGCTCTTATATTCTTATAATTTTTATATTTTATAACGCATATGAAATAAAACATTGTTTATTGTGTTGGATAGTGCATAGAAGTTGTGTTTTATACACCGTTTTCATATTATTAATAATTTCATTTTATTAGTGTCTATATTTTTTTTATCTTTTTAAAAAATGTATTTCATATATGCAAAATGTGTGTAACAATATAAGGTATTACTACGATGGCGCCAGAGTAGATTTTTATACAAAATTATTATTTTAACATTTGTATGATTTCATGTATTTTTATATTTACTATCTTATTGTTTAATATATTATTTTCCAATATAATTTTTTTGAAAATATCTACCAGCTATATACGAATCTATTACTATGAAGGAATAGGAGGAAACGCGCGAGCTCTTATTCTAGATGTCGAATATATTTGAACAAGCTAATCTTCATTTATATGTATGGAAATTCATTTTTATCAATTAATATGTTGGAAGTGTCCTTACTGTGTTTGTTGTTATAGTTTCGTTTATTGTATTGCTTTTTGATTTTAGTATTACTATTGCTTAAATATTTCTACTGTGTTTAATATGTCTTTCTAAATAATGCTATGTATTGTTTTGTGTTTATTGAAAATTGATTAAGTTTGTAAAGTGAGAAAAAAACCACGCCATGACTCCCTTTTAAAATTGGGGGGCAAATGTAAGGATAATTAAATTAGATTAAAAATTAAATTCCCTATCTAGGACTTGACTCATCTTTCTCAGTTCCCACCTTCAAGTATCAAACTAATCACCCATTTATTTCTTCCGAACATATGACCTAGCCAATAAACATGTCTAATTCCAGATCGTTAGATTTAATAGTCAACATATGTCAGCATTAACTTGCAAGCACCCTCTTCAAAGCAGCGATACTTACCATATGTTTTTCAAGTGTTATCCACTTGAAACCACCACCATGGCGTGCTTTTTCCTCCCTGCTATCGGTGTCAGAACAGATGTACAAATGAAAGAATAAAGGTCGTCTTTTCACTTTTCTAACTTTAATCTGATTCGGTCTTAAAAATCATGACGTGTGTGTGTGTGTGTGTGTGTGTGTGTGTGTGTGTGTGTGTGTGTGTGTGTGTGTGTGTGTGTGTGTGTGTGTGTGTGTGTGTGTGTGTGTGTGTGTGTGTGTGTGTGTGTGTGTGTGTGTGTGTGTGTGTGTGTGTGTGTGTGTGTGTGTGTGTGTGTGTGTGTGTGTGTGTGTGTGTGTGTGTGTGTGTGTGTGTGTGAGAGTGAGAGAGAGAGAGAGAGAGAGAGGGAGAGATCTTGTTCAAATTTTCAGTCGTTAATAAAATACTTTTTATTCATTGATCAATTCAATTAAGTTCAATTAAATCTTTTTTAAACTTGTAGTGGATGACTCTTGATTTAAATACATTTTTTTCAAATAGTAGTTCATTAATTCTATTTAACTTATTAATAAATAGTAACAAACAAAAATAATAGTCCAACACCATATTTCAATAGGAAAACCGCTCTTTTTGTCCCTGTAGTGCAATGGATAGCGTGTTGAACTTCTAATTAAAAGGTCGTGGGTTCGAATCCAACCTGGGATGGCCTAATTTCTGAGAATGTGATTCATTTTTTACTATACTATTTTATTAGAATAATTAAATTTAATGTATGAATAAAAAGAAACAAACAAAAATAATATTCCAACACCATATATAGAAAGAAAAATGGAAAATTGCGATTCTGTGATTCTAATATTGTGATTGTACCATATGTATATACATATTTATATGAATCGTAACTATTTATCAAAAAGTAACTTAAGTAAAAATTTCTTTTGTTGATCCAAATAGAAATTGACTTAAAAAAAATTTATATTACTTGTTTCGTTAAATTCGTAAGAAACGTTACCTTTTAAAGAAGCATTAGTTTACTCTCGCATAATAAAATAATATAATGTGCACTATAAATAGATAATCAATATGAGAGAGATTCAATTAACACCAATATTTTTTTAATTCTTTTAAAAGATTTTAAAAATATGATTTTAGCAATGGTTTTACCCTCAGAAATTCTTTTTGAATGGCATTTTTTTTTACCTTTTTCTATTTCGATTCAAAAAAATAAAATGAGTAAACATTGTGACCTTTGCCTCTTCATGTGGAGATATTTCGCTTCTACTCCAAAGGAACTACTGCATCGTAAAGAAACTTTGTGAAGATTTTTTAGAAGAGCTTAAAGGGGTAAGATAAGGATTTCAAGGAAGATTTAACCCGATTTGATCCACTTAGAAGTACCAAACACTTTAAATCCTATAAAACATCTTCTGTTCACATTATTTTCAGAAAGATAATATGGATCAATGATTTATATACTCTCTTTATCCTCACTCGACAGCGTCAAGAAATCAATTTTTAAAAAAAAAAACTGTGCTTTACCGTCTGTCGCAATGTTTAAACCTTCTCTATTGTGATTTTTAGATTTCATTCCACATTTACTGAACAGGGAATGAAAGAATTCAAAGGATTATTTTTCTCTATATATGGTATACATCCCAAAAAGGAGATTTTCTGTAGTACAATATATTAATAGTATTTACATTTTGTTTACCCAGCAATTTCCTCAGAAGGTCTGGAGAAAGCCATTAGTTCTAAGAGCATTGTGTATAACTTGGACTTGGCAATAAAAAGAAAAATAGAGATTTCTCCTTTTAGGAGACAGAAATTCTTTTTACACTCTTCGGAGGTATAAGAAATGATAAAGTAGAACGTATTTTTCTTTTTAATGGGCTAGCTACTTTTTCATTTTTTTCTTCACAATTATAAATCCTTCCGCTGAAGCATTTCTTAAAGAAAACTTTTTTATCCGAAATGCAATCTAACTTAAGACTAACGAAAGCAGGATTGGTAACAAATCTCAGACCCTGAAGCTTTTATAAATCCTACTTTTGTGTAAGAAATAAGAGAATGTATAAAGCTGGAAAACTGTTCTCTGGTAACAAAAAAGTTTTCAGATATTAATTTCATCGAGATTTCTGTTAAAAAAAAGGGAACCGAAACAACATTTTTATGACTTCCTCTCAATATCTTCGTTGTTTATTCTATTACATCAAATCCGTTATGCAAATATGATAGCAATACTTTTATTGAAAGCAGATGCATAACATTTCCTGTCAATAGGCAATACCAATCCAGTGTACTTCAAAAATTAGAATAAAGATTATAATGCTCCAGTTTCAAGTTGCGTGAATTTTGCTAGATTTTATTACTCAGAAAATATATTATTTTCGAAATTCAAAATTTGTTATCAATCTGTTTATGTGGCATTTCCAATCAAGATATACAGATGGGGTGTTTCTGTCAAGATATGCAAATTCCTTGTATGGACAAGTTAACCGTAACTATGGATAACGAATAAACAGAAAAAGGAAGTTCGAGCCTCAAGGATTTCCTTTACGAGCCACACGTTCATTAGTACGCCAGCTGTCTTCCCTCTACAGTTCAATTTATTGTTTTTAATTACTGTTTTAACTAAATAAGCCATTACTTATATAATTTTTTACCGCTATTTTTTCTTCTGATCTTCTTATATCCATATTCGAGCATATACTTCCAAATTTGAAACCCTACTTTTTAATTTATGGCTGTATTTATTTTCTTTTAAATTTATGCATTTATATACATTTTGTATTTAAAGAGTTTTTGTTTCGAGACTGTAATATACAATATTGAAATTTAAAAGTATCATAAAAATTAAAAAATTTCATTGAGGAAAAATAAAGAAAAATACTCGATTTCTTTAAAAGCTGAATCTAAAGTAAAACATTTAAGATACTGGCAAGCTTTAAGATAAAGTACTTACTATATTCAGTTCAATTAAACTGTGTGTGGGGGGGACTGCTGCCCCGAAGTAGGTTGAAAGTATTTTAGTGGTACCTTCTAGAATAATTTCAGGTACATTAGAGATTGCCCATGAGTTACATAACGCTCCAGCGAAAAGGATTTAAAGCTCCGTAAATGGACGTTTCGAGACTGAGGTGTCCACAAGTGACATGCTTCGTAACACATTTCCGGTTAATATTTCAAAGAATTTATTTCAATTGGTATTTAAGCCTCCTGTAAATCAGTCATTAAATGAAACGAAATAGTCAAAGGAATTAAATTAAAATCTTGTAGTTTAAATTCAGGTAACATATAATATTTTTGTGATAACTCTTTCTCCTTCTCTGTATATATATATATATATATATATATATATATATATATATATATATATATATATATATATAAAAGAGAGAGAGAGAGAGCTCCTTTGAAAAACTACGTTTCCTCACTTAAAATTGCATTTTATAAATACTTTTTAGAAATACTATTTTATTTCCTTGTTTTCCGACATACTTCATTACCAAAGAAAGAGGAAGATTCGCATCTGCTTTTTTTTATAATTTTTGTTTGAGATAAGAAAAAAATATACGTGACACGACTTCAGTGCTTCTGCTTCTTTAATGGCCAACACATTTCCCGGATATTTCCCCATGGAACATATTTGGGAATATGTCGGTTGGGGACTCATTCTTACCACTAGTAATGCAGAGAGTATGGCTGAGCTCTGGCGTTAGGTAAAGGTCCACTAGAATGCCATTCCTCATCATGACATAAAGTCTTTTTACTATTTGATGTCAGGGCGTGCATGAACTCCCATCGTTGCGAATGGCGGCTGCATAAGTTATTGATCTTCAATATTTTATTATTAATTTGTAAATTCGTTTATTTATTTAAATCACACTTTACCGAATTAGCGAAATAAATAAATCTGAAGATTATTCATAGTATTGCAATCTTCGCAAACGGTATTTTAACCTAATCCACTTTTTTTTCGTATAATACTTTATCTATTAAAAAATTTGTAATGCAGTCATACAAGAATTTTGTATATGAGAGAAATTCACATTTTCGAACAAAAAAGAATATTTCAATTTGAAATAATTGCATTAGAGGCGATATCTTAATACTTTTTCTACTGTACAACTATAAAGTCAACTAAAACACGAATTCAGGGTATGAATATAAATTTGAACACATGTAGTATTATATAAGCATTGTTATATTTGTCCTCAACAGATTTTTTCTTTTAATATGTGTTCCATAACATGATACGCAACGTACCAAGAAGGAGCCATCTGAATGGGACGAAGATCAGTAAAGATAAGATTTACGTGAAAATAGAATCAAAAATAAAATCCATATAGAATCATAGAAATTGAAATTTTAATTCAGAAAATGCAAATACAAGAGCAAAAAAAAATCTCCAGATGTTGCTCCCCCATTCCCGACCCTGATACAAGCCAGAGACCACAAGAATCTTTAATATCTGACCCAAAGAAAGTTCTCTAAGTTCACAGCATCTATTGCACTAGCTTCCCCTCACCAGTACATACCGACCACTGCGTTTTGAGTCCAAACAGCTGTTGAGTAGCTCTCTTCATTGGCGGCATCTTTCTTTGAAAGAGTATAGACAAGTTGGTTTCCCGATATGACAAATGTCTGAGCAATGGTGGTAACTACACTGGTTATCATAAATTAAGGAAAAATCACAAAAATAATAATAAATCTTCCAGATTTAAGCCAATCTTAATGAAATTTGAATGTATTGTGGTTGTTTTTACTTATGCTCCCTGATCTCGACTGCGTCAGATCCAGGCTCACGAAATCTATCATGGAAATAGGCTAGATGTACGCCTATCGTTAGTCGTATCCTCGAGCATCATACAGCCTACAGCATGATTTAGCTCGGTTCCACAGCAATTT
This sequence comes from Trichonephila clavipes, assembly GCA_019973935.1. Lineage (NCBI taxonomy): Eukaryota > Metazoa > Arthropoda > Arachnida > Araneae > Nephilidae > Trichonephila > Trichonephila clavipes. The sequence continues at coordinate 1,077,279 of BMAU01019528.1, read as the reverse complement.
TGAGAAAAAACACCCTGGGAGGGTCAGGAAACTTCCACCTCTCTTACCATTCCACCAATCTCACGAGATGACTTGTGGCTCGACGGCTATTTAGAGTGTCCTCCATACCGCAAAGTCTCTCTGCATTTACAAACATCCACGCCTTCTCCGGGATTCGAACCCAGGCCCAATGGCTTAGCAATCAGCGTCGCTAACCACTATACCGTATGGGCGACAATTTGAATATGTTGGTAAGTAAAAGGAGCTGAATGGTATTACATTATGCAAAAAATTGGCGATGCCGTCGGAATACGTCATTCGCGAGAAGATGTCTCAGAGCAAAGCGATAATTATCGCGGCATGTCTGAGATTAGAAATCTGACATATCGAAATTGTAACAATGACCTCCAGGCATCATTTGACCGAAAAACTGAGATTAACACTCCGGGTGGTTTGCTTCCTCCTGAAAAATTATTCCGACAGCGTTTACTTTTATTTTGAAATCTCCTTCAAAAATGCAACAGACTTCATGCCTTTCCCCCTTTTAAAACTTGGGAGATCTAAGGGGACGATTTTATGACTTAGTTCGTCCTCTTTGTTGAGTGAGAACCAGGAGATCACTGGTTTACAACTGTTAAGTTGACTTGGGCAATCTTGAATGAAATTTGTAGTTCCACTTGGTTGTTTTCCCAATATGTTCAGTCACAGTAAAATTAAAACAAAATGAAGGGTAAAAAAATGAAATAAATGGCGTGTTAGAGTCTAAAAATAATTATATTTTCTTATAACAAAATTTATTTTCTGTCATTTTTAAAAATTAAAAAAAAAGTTGAGCAAAAATTTATTTTGGTATTACGATTTGGACCAGAAAAAAAAAACCTCCTGTATTCATTTTTTGAATATGAGAGTAAAAAAACGCGCTCACTTTCCTGTTTTTAAAAGGTAATGAGGTAAAAAAGAGTAAAGGCCCTATATCTCTTTTTCTAAACAATAAGACAATAAATGGTACATAAGGTGATATACATACGATGATTATATTTATGAAATAAAACCGATCTTTCTCTATTCAATTGCATTTTTAATTTAAAATAACATAAAAAAGGATTTCAATAGTTTTAATTTATTTAAATTTAAGTCCTATAAATGATATTTTTATGTTAAATGAATATTTTTCAGGAAAAATCTAAGTTTTTTCATTCCTAGTGCTCTCCTTTTCGCGAACTTCTTGTAATAAATAAAAATATCTTTTCTACATCGGCATTTGTGATGGACATAACACATATTCAGTCAATAATTTTTAATTTTAATGGGGGATATACTTTTTCTTCAAATGCGCGTGGCAGTATTTCTAACCATTTTCTACTCGAGTTTAATTTTTTATCTTTTTGTTTCTTTTATTACTAGGAAAACTGTCATCGATAACTACATTTTCCCACGATTCAGTCATTACAAATTCTATTGTGAGAAAAAGTTCTCCCCAATTAAGTTTGCCTTTCAAAACAGTACACTTGAAACAATTTTGTTCAGTGAAATTAACCGACAATTCCACAATGTATCCATACCAAATATTAAAAACAATTTTAACATTTGGAAATGTATCCTGTATTAAATTTTTTGAGTATACACAAATATTGCCTGGTGTGGGTAAGACATAGTTGAGATGTGGTGTATGGTTTTGAAAGAATGTTTTCTTACGTGTAGAATATTTTTAAAAATTTAAATATCATTGAATCTGATCATATAATCACAAATGAGCCTTATTTTAGTGTGTGCTGGTAAACAGCCCATGAGTTTATATTTAAAATCAAACTATTCGCAAAGTTGTTTACAATTTCTATTCAAATTGTAAAGAAACTGAAATATAAATATATCTACAGTCAAAAATATTCTTCATATGTAAATATCCTATTCCTCCACTTATTTCAGTACATTTTAAAAACTGTAGCAGAAAACAAATTTTTTTATATTTATAAACAAAGCCTGCAAACTCACACAGTCATAAAAATGTCTTTATCATTTTTAAATATACTACTATAAAACGCACATGAATTGTAAGATCAGTTCTAAAATCCTAAAACCTTTTAGAGCAGCAGAAAACGTATAATTTTGGATAGATCAAAATTTTAATATAATACACAAATACACATCTTATTAAGTAAATACATTCGAAAAATCAAAGTTCCTCCTGAAAAAAACGTAATTGAAAGAAAAAATGCTTAATTTGCAAATGATTGGAAATAAATGTTTATGTAAAGGGCATCCCCAAAGTGAGGCTATCCTCAAACTTGAAACTCAAACTCAGTGGCCCAACTATACATGAGGATAAGGGCCTAATATGCCCATCCCAGTACACATGACCATTGGGCACTAAGGTACATGAGCAGATGTCCCGATTAAGTGGTCTGTCTGAAGTGATACCTCCAGTGTTTAAGACCCCAAGCAAGCTTGGTACTCATTTATCGATCCACTGCAGTGGGGATAAAAGGCAGAGTAGACCTTGCTCATCCCGTTAATAGAACCCGGACCTGTGGTGTGGAACTACGATACACTACCACTCGACCCTATTCGAGGAAAAATACAACTTAATACTGGAATCTTATACAATTCCCTAATGAATGAGGGAGTCTAAACTTTTTTTTAATGTAAACTGTTTGGACGGAAATGGTTAAATATGAACATATATTTGACAAGTTGCATAAATTAAAATTAACCGTTATAGTTTATATAATTTTTTAAGAGTACAAAAGGTGTATTTTGGCTGTACGAATTTTAAAAAAAAAGTACGGTTTACGAAAAAGTAGTACACAAATCTATCTAAAGTAGGATTGTTTACCTTAGATATTGTCAAACACAACAATGTATTGGAAGCCAATTCCACAATTCGTTGTTATGAAAATGCATGTAGAATTACAAGACTTATTTTTGCATTTGTAATTTTTATATTTTTTTTCTGAAAACTGTAAAAGCTAGAGCGGTATCCATCAAAACTGCGGTTCCCTCTCTGATCCCTCTCGGTATCCAGGATGTTCAGCCAAGGACAGCCATGCGCTATCACGAGTGTCGATGACCAATAGTTGTTATTATGAGCTTAAAGGAGTAGAATCATAACACTGGGGCTGAACTCAAATCCTCCCTCGCATCGAGCTCTGTAAGATTTGTATCAAGGTCAACCATATGTCAAAGGCTTCATGAACGTGCTCTTTATGCGAGGTGCCCAGCTATTTGCTTCCCGCTCATGTCACAACCCTATGCGGAAACGTTTGAAGGAGTAACGTTAAGATGTCCACTGGACGTGTGATCACTGGAGGGCTGTTCTCTTTACGGATGAGTCCAGGTTTAGCCTCGAAAGCGATAGTAGGCGTACTTTCATTTGGAGAGAACGTTGAACTTGTTTTCATCCATTAAACATCCGCGAAAGAGATGCATATGGATCAGGCAGCGTCTGTGTTTGGAGTGGTATCTCTTTGGGTGGACGCACAAGCCACCATATCTTTTCCCGAGGAAATGCTAATGCTCCCAGCTACAGAGGTGACATACTGGATGCTTATGTACGGCCTTATGCAAGGGAAATAGGTGATTCTTTCGTGCTACAGGATGGCAATGCGAGACCCCATAGGTCTCGCATCGTCGGTGCTTATCTTGAGCAGGAAACAATTCGGCGCATGCAGTGGCCAGCTCGATCACTGGACTTTAACCCTATCGAGCATGTTTTGGATGATCTAGGACGACATGTAGCTACTCTCAATCCACCTCCTAGGACCCTGGGAACACGCTTTAAACTGACTTGGAAGAGCAATGGCTCGCATTTCTTGCAGAATTAATGGACCGCATAATTGAGCCCTCCACACATCTCTGAATGTGCAGTATTGTTTCTCAGGTGGGGAGGAATCATACCTCATATTAAAGTACTTTTACTATACCAAACTGACACATCCGTTTGTTCATTGTATACATCTGCTATAACACCATAATTGCCTAGTGATTTATTTTATGGTATTCTATACTTTCCCGGCATGTTGTATAATGTGTAAAAGTTTCATTTTTTTTAAACTCTACGCATAAATTCTTTGAGTTATCGTCATTATTGTCATTTTTCCTTAATTTATGATAATCAATGTATATAGAACAAGTAATATGAAGAAAAAAAAGAATTTTACTCAATTCATACTTAGATCAACAAAGAAAAATTTTATTTTAGTTACTTTTTATTAAATCTTTACAATTAATTTAAATATGTATATACATATGACGGAATCACAATATTAAGTGGCAAAATAGAAAGCGATTTTCCTTTCTACTTATGGTGTTGAACTATTACCTTTGTTTGTTACTTATTCATAAATTTAATTTATTAAATAATTATTTATTATTTAATTAAATTTAATTATTCCGATCAGAAGAAAACCCATTCTCAGAAATTAGGCCATTCCAGGAGGGATTGGAACCCACGACCTTTGGATTAGAAGTCCATCACGCAATCCATTGCGCTACAGAGACACAACGAGCAATTTTTCTTTTTATATATGGTGTTGGACTATTATTATTCTTTGTTACTATTTACTCATTAATTAAATATAATTAATGAATTAATAACTGATAAAACTGTTTAACATCAAGTATCTTCCAATACAAGTATTAAAAAATGTATTTGAACTTGAGTGGATAAATAAAAAGCATTTTATTAACGACAGAAAATTTGAACAAGATATACATATTCTCATGTACCCTTCAATGTCTGGTTTCTTACAATCTCCATTTTTTTCGGTTTCGTTTGATTACTGTTCATCTATCATTAGTCAAGAATTTACTCTCTCTATATAGGGAGAATGTGAACTATATCTATATATAATAGTAAGAATTGAAAAATTGTTGCCGACTTGCTCTTTTATGTAAAAATAAATTTTGTTCTGAAAAAAGGATTTCACTTCAGATGCGAGTTTTTTCACAAACTGTTCTTGATTTTCAAATATGAATCGTATGTATAAAATGTCGGAAGATTTAGTTTTAAGATAGAAAAAAAATGATTGCGAAATTAATTCAATCAATTCTGTTAAATCTGTTTTTCAGCATTTCCCTCTTAATGTAAATTATATTCTCAATGTTCTTTGCGTACCCTAATCATAATGCCTCGTTCCAAATGTTACATGATTCGATTTTCGTACAGGTATTTCGTTATTTACCGATGGCGAGATTCCTTTCATTTGCATAAAATGTAGCATATCTATTCCAGTTAATATTTGCTTCGTGGGACTGGAAACCACCAGATAGAATGTAATTAAATAACAGGGACTGATGAAGGCCTATTCCATATCTTTACATAGCTTAACACTTTTGGTGTCGCCCAGCCAGTATGGTGGCTATGACCCTCGGCTTGTAACCGAGTGGGTTCGGGTTCGAATCCCGAGTAAGACTTGGTTGTATCTTCTTCGGGAAAGAAGTCGGTCTTTCGCCTGAAATGGAATCCCGTCTCGAAAGGGAAAGCAGCGCACCTCTTCTTGTTATATGCTGGGATCATCGTTTGTAATAAAATCTGTATTCTTCTGTGGTTGTGTTATCTGTTCATCTATCTCACGTCTTTCGTATGTATCCCAGTAATAAACACACAACAACAACAGTTTGGTTGAATACTGAGAAACAAATTTCACTAAAATTGCAATGGAGGGATTATTCGTTGCCGTCGCATCTTTTTAGAATTTCGAAGAAGAATTTGTAATTTCTCTTTCTAAACGTAAATTAATCTGCAAGACCAATATCAGTTCATAAAGGACAGTAACAAATATTCTTGGGCATTTTCTATTTAAATTTATTTAACATTGTCACTTAAGGCTGCTTTGGGTTAATGTTAAAGAATAGGACCCAAATTTGGAACATTTTTTAGATATAAAAGAAATTAATATTTTATATGATATTCTGGCTTCACTATCCTTTAGACAGCAGCATTTTTTATCCTACATTCCATTTTTAAGCGAGTTGAATCATTTGTTCTGGTGTAAAATGTGTTTCGCGTTTTTTCTCCTATATCGTAATGTTAAATGGGCTATACCTTAACACGTATTAAAACGAAAAAGGAAGTATTCATGGAATATTTTGAAGTTTTTAAAAACACTATATTGTTAACAGAGGTATGAATTATAATATTGCATATTTCTATGGAAATTGAGGCATTTTTCTGTCTGAAAATGTGCTTCGCGTTTAGTTCAAGCTCTCGTACTTTTACCGAAGACAGCCGTAAGGTATCCGACCCCGCTCGGAACCGTGATTTTAAAAAAGCACCTAAATTGATAATTTTCATGATATTTAGTGTCACTCAGATTAGACTACATGTATAAAATTGTTTTAAGGACATTTTGACAAAAAAATATTATTTAAATGCAATATTTTGGCAAAAAATTAACTTGGAGTAAACTTTTTTCAAAATGTTATCCTTTTGTGAAAAATGCTTCCATTATAATAATATTTTGCCTGTATATAGCTCAGACCTCTCTACAGAGGCTCAACTAGAATTTTTGAAAAATTCACATTATTTTCAGAGTTATCACCCATTGAAATAATTATTCGCGTTTTTCTCTTAAAATTGCTCCCCTCTGTTGTCGTAAAATATGAATAAACCCACTTCTAAGTAATATATTTCAAAAATTCTAGTTGAGCCTCTGAACTGAGGTCTGAGCTATATACAGGCAAAATATTATTCTAATAGAAGCCGTTTTCACAAAAGGAGAAAATTTTGAAAAAAAGTTATTCTAAGTTAATTGTTTGCCAAAATATTGTATTTAAATAAATTTATTTGTCAAAATGTCCTTAAAACAATTGTATACATGTATTTTAATCTAAATGACACTAAATATCATGAAAAGTATCCATTTATGCGCTTTTGAAAAAACACGGTTCCGAACGTAGTCGGATACCTTAACAGTTTCTTGTCCAAACACAAATAAATGGTGATAATGAATAAATACTCTTAACACTGGAAAACATCGCACATTTTGGAAACAGCAACTTCACAGCTTAACCTCTCAACTCCGTACATCAGCGTTTTTTAAACTGTGGGGCACGCCCCCCTAGGAGGTCATGATAACCCTGTGAGGGTCCCCGTCGTTGGGAACCTCCTTTCAACACTATCTACGCGACCTGTGTCTGTAGAGAGGAACGAAGAACTACTAAAGTCATTCATACTAAAATCAGCTTATTAAGATTTTAGTTTAAACACAATACAACAACAAGAATAATCTAAGGAGTCTGATCAAGAACGAGAAGACGCAACACGTACTACTAATCGATAGCGCAACTAACTGCTGAATTTAACTTAATAGATTAAATACTATCTCACTAGTAAAGGTTTGATACCTAAAAAAAGTTTAACTTATCAATCTTACCGCTATATCCTAGATAAACAGCTTTGATCCTTATCACTTCCGTTCTGGCTTTAATCCGGTTATACTCCGTTGGGCTCAAACCCACTTTTGGTTAATCTGCACCAGCACTGTTAGGCCAATTTCCAGGATTAAGATTCATCTTCTAGACTATATCTCATATCACCTTGCGACTATCTTTCTACTTAGCAGCCATACCTAGCGACTCCACTTAGCGACCACGCGAATGCTAAACTTCCCATATATATATATATATATATATATATATATATAATTCTAATTTACTTATACACGCTCTTCTTCTTGAGTTGGTTGGAAAGAATTGCCATTCTAGCCCCAAAGAACCCCCAAAGGACAGTTAATAGAAATCGCGATAAAAGCCCCGTCACAACCCAAAAAGGGGGACGCAAGCATATTGGAAAGTCGAAAATAAAACATTACTTGAAAATATTATTAATTTACTGAAAGGAAACAAAAGAAAATACACTCTAACATAATAAGAAATATAATACGCATTTACACTGATATAATACATTATCTTGATAATTTTTACGGTTTATAATTAAATTCAGATTGAAGCTTTACGTCAAAATACATTATAATTTAACTCAATACATTGTTCTTGTTTGGATGGGGGGGCGCAAAGAAAATTATAATTAAAAATTGGTTCACAAATATTGAAAGTTTGAGAAGCACTGTACGGGCATCGTACGGGCTACTGAAAGCTGGTCAATACCGGTTTGTCCGTACGCTGTACGGGCACTGATATCTTCTAATTTCTTAGACTTGCATATATTTTAGTTCTTATAGTGAGATTAATAGCACTAGTATTTTTAAGAGATGCAGTTTGTCCATGGTAGGGAAGCACTTCTCATCCGGAATGTTCTCTGTTATGAAGGCAAGAATTTTTCATTGAAGGCAGGAACTTAGATTCTGAAAGTATTCCATAAAGCAGTGCTTCTCAAACTTTCAATACTGGCGCCCCCCTTTTCGATCACAATTTTTTCGCGCCCCCTTATACATTAATAATGTACTGAATGCAATAATAATGCACTTTGACGCTAAAGCTACAATAAGCGATCTTAATTATAAACCATACAAATTAGTAACATAAGTATTAAATTTTGTATACTACTTTTAAGCAAAATAAATAAATAAATAAAATAATAGGATAATTATTATGTTATTTTTCCTTTCTCTAATTTTTAAATTGAACATATTGCAAAATGCGGTGGCTGCTTAGAAGACAAAATATAGATATCTGCTAAATATAGAAAGAGAACTCAGAGGGTCAATTTCTAATCATAAGCATTCCTTATAAAAACTTTGCTTTCCAAGACAAGCTCATGGAAGTCATTAACACTTATTAAACTTGTTCTTAATTTAGTATTAATTAATTAGTTATAAAATATTCTGTGCAGCACTGATACATTAAAAGTATACCGGCTGAAGTGCCCGCTCTTTGCACGAGTTCATTTATAAGAAAATAAAAGATTATTGATATAATAGCTGAATTGTAAGGGAAGCAAAGCCAAGTGCTCGACAATGTTTACAAAAACGTGAAATGATTTTTTTTAAATGGTTGCTCAAATTATAATTAGTTTTAAATTTTAAGCGTCACAGAATTCGCATTTATAATTGATGTTAAATAATGAACAATAATATAAATTCCGATGAAGAATAATTGTATTATTTTTAATATTTAAAGCGAAAAGACTTCAACATGTTTTAACCCAGGAGCAGACGCGCACTCGATACGGTCGTGCGGGGTTATTGAGTCACCCCAATCTTTTTTTTTTATAATTATTTTATTCTACACGATACAAATCGTGATTCCAGTTAATAATTTAATTAAGAGAAAGTTTACTTACCTACTTTCAAGGACTTTTCAATTTTTCTTTGGTAATAAATAAACAGTTTTGCCAGAATTAACGATTTCGTAATCTGTGTGTCCCGCGCGACCACTTCCGGGTAAAAAGTATATTCATTATGATAATATGTATGTTACTGCTAAAAAATTGTGTGAAACGTTTTTCATTATGCTTTATATGCTGAGAATATTTATAAAAATATGTCTTGGCCAAGTAATCCTTCATGTGCTTGTGTGTGTGTGCTCTCTCTCCGTGGTTTTCCAAATATCATAAAGCTCTTTTGCATGGAAAAAAGCGCAACAGATAACACATAAGAGAGGGGCCATAACTAACTGTACCAATAACTTAGAAGGTCAAACAGATTACAGCTATAATGTGCAGTATTTCAAAAATAATGACAGTGATGAATTTTTTATGTTCCTAAAATTTTTCGATTCTGGGTCTGGGATCTGTTTTTTCTCTGAAAGAGTTGTATTTTAGGTTCAAAAAGAAAGCGTAATAAAAAAAATTTCTCCTCATAGGATTACAGCAAATCAAATAAAAGTTTTTTTATTTGGTTATAGGATCAAAGATAGCTAATTAGGTATTGAAGAAGTTTTCATTTTTGCTGACTTAATATAGCGCGCGCGCGCCTATAAACTATATCAGAATAAAAGTGCATTTTTTATTATGTCTGAAAGTATTTTGTTTTAATTCATTCCAGTAAACTAATTAATTTTTAAATCTTTTATTTTCGATATCTCCCTCGTAAGGTCATCGCGCCCTCCCAACAGTTTGAGAAACACTGCCATAAAGAACAAGAATTGCAAGGCAATGGGCAATTTGTTGCTTGAGATGAAATTAAAATGGAAAAGATATTCCAAAAAAGCCGATATTATCTCTGTCTCCATTTTAATGTAAAACATAGACATAGTATTACACCCTGCTTCAAAATGTGAGTACATATATACACATCCACACACACACAAAATCCTTAACCGATTGAAAAAGAGGTACGAACAGGAATTTTTTTTGTAAATATGAGAGAAATTCTTTTAAAATATATGAAACATTCTTCATAGCATGCAAAGTGTACTCATAAGAAAAAAACATTTAGGAGCTTTTGTGTTCCATAATTATAAAATAAAAAATTGTGTGAAAACTTTAAATTTGAAAATTAAAATAAAATTCTTCCATTGTCGCATTCTGTTAAGTATTATGCTTTGTTATATTCAATAAAAATATGCCTTTTTTAACAGTTTTTACAAAAGAATTGACCACTTAAGAGGTTAAAACCAACATTTAATGCAGTTATGCATTGATTTATTATTAACGTCCAAAGAGAAAGATACTAAAACTATTAGTAACTTAGTTACTCTAAGAAACGTTCAAACGACAAGAATAACACCTGAGATGGAACTACAGTTTCCAAAATTCCACACCACTTCAGTGGAAGAACTTTGAGTCTCAGCCCTTCTACACTTCGGGTTTTCAATTGTACAAGAACTCGAACCTAAGACAACAAAGTCACCCTTACCACGAGTTCGTGAACATTAACATTCAACAACTACGATTACAACATAGACACGTCTCCTTGTCAACTGTAAAAAAATGACATCAAATTTACATTCAAGATTCAGAAAATCATGATGGCTGTACTTTTAATTATATTTTGTAGTTGCATCATAAAGCTTCAATATCTCTTTGACAATAACATAATCCATAAATTGTTCACATGTACTGCTCTTCAAAACGTTTTAAGGATCCTCCATATAGAAAAATTGATGCATGAGTGAGTTTGTTCAGGTTCAAAGTCCTCACTTTGGTGGGAAAGCTTCGAGACAGAGATACCAGCTCAGGTATCGTCCTTGTCACTGGACTAAGGTACAAAATTATGAGGTCCGTCACTAAGTCCTCCTGCAGCTTCAAAGGAAGACATTAGTTAAAAAATCAAATCAAATTGTTTTTTACGTTAAATGCTTGCTTACCCTCAAAATCATGATTGGAAAATATTTTTATCGTGAACTCGTTAAAAATATCCAATACAATTGTTTAAATTGCTTTATAAAAAAAAGTACTCTCCTAACTTTTTAAATATGTATTATTTTCATAAGTATCTTATGTGAAATATAAAGCATAGTAAGGAATTTCTCAGACTGAAAGTTAAAATAGCAGTTAAAAATCAATAATGCAGGAAGATAGCTTTTAAAAAAATGTATCCAAATCCCCCCATTTTACTATTAGAATTATATATAAATTCCTACGATACATTAGAAAGGTCTGTGAAGGTTTTTACCTAGGAAACTATTTATAATAATCCAAAGGATGTTTTCAAAATTCTCAAATAGGTTTGATACTATGAAAAGCAGGAAATCCATTTTAACTTTTAATTGACACATAAGGTACAAGGCAGTAATGTTGAGAACATTCAAAAAGTTACAAAATTTCTTTGAATAGCTGTCTAGATTTCGTCTATCCGCTTTTAGAACAGAAGCTTGAAAGTAACTTTTTCGCACCGGCAATAACTTCACAAAGAGTCAAGAAATATATTTATCGCATATTCCAGATTAAAGTAAGTGATCCAGCGTATAACGAGCACCTATACTTTCAAAAACGGCATTTTTTTTTATTTTTAGGTATATTCGCTTTATAATACTCACCTATTTTTTTTTTTACGAAGAAACCTGAAATGTGTGCAGGTTCAACTCTCTTATCTTTTAAATTCCAGATATAGTGTGTGAATGGACAATAAAAATCAGAAATTAAATTAAACCTGCTGTGATTAAAAAGTCATTTAAAAAGGTGGTACACCTAACAGCTTAGAGAGGACGGAAGATGATTATTTATGGACCAGATTTTAAAAGTAATGGTAAAGATAAAACAGAATTTTTTCGAGGATGTAAAGACAAATATGGCGAATTTTTTTTCATGTTATCCAATAATGAAAATTCATAAGGCATTTCTTTTAAATAAACGACATTTAAATATATATAGATATCCAATTTTTTTATGCTCATCATTTCCTTATTTTTAAAGCCATCATTTTTATATCCAGTTTATAAATCACACAAGTAAATTTTAATTTTTTTTGTATGTTAAAAGTGCGTACATTAAACGAACGAATATACGGTAGGACTTCTTTCAGCGACTAAGCAATCGAACTGTATTTAATTATAGCCAAGGGAAATCCATAGTGTAATTTATGAAAAACAATAATCTATTCTTTTCAAAAGTCAGTAAATAATTAATAGGACAAAAAATAATCAGTAAATTATTTCTAAATACTCTGGTAAAATCTTTATTATTATATTAAACAAAACATAATAATATCCCCCCCCTCAAAATAATTTTTTTTACCGGATTAAATTAACATGCCTATTTTAAAATAATTGTAATACGTTTTCCTTTCAAATATAATGTTTTCTTGAAAAATAATTTCTTTTGTGTCAGCATTTCGTCCTTTCTCTCTGTCTGTTTCTACAAAAATCAGTTACATATTTATTATTCAGTCTTCTTAAAATCTCATTCTAATTAATTTTTATACTTTTGTTCCTTCATTTTTTTCTCTCTACTTAACGATAAAGAAAGGACTTATGTACTTCTTGTTAACCTCGTATTTAAATTAAGAAGCAAATTCCCATAAATGAGCAATAGCAAGTATTAAAAAAAATTTTCCCTTATCTCATTTTTATCATGTTCTACACCAAAAAGTAAGATAAAATGTGCACAGAACTCATTGATTATTTGAAATAAAAAAATTCTGATCAAATTAATGCAAAAAAGTACCCCAAAAATAACAAAAATATCGAAAAAAACTCCTTTATTTTGCATTTTCTATGTTCCATATATTTGGCCCATGTATTCTAGATTTTAGTTTCGGTTTCATTTTAAAGCATTTCTGCATTTCTAAATTGAAAATTAATTATATCTTTGAACACAATACCTTTTTTTCTGTGTGAAATGTCTATTAAATACAATTGTCTTTACTAAAATCATTTTTGTTTGCTTGTGTTGAGTATATTGAGTTATCTCATAGTTACTTAGTTAAGATTGATTTTAAGACCAATATTTATTTTTACACATAGTTAATAACATTTAGAATCCTTTTACTTTGTTTACATTAATTTTTCCTGTTGAGAAAATGCCACGGCAAAAGGTATGGTTTCTATAAGAAATAATGTTTGGAAGAGATGCAATACGACTGAAAATGATAAATTTAAAATCCAGCCTTCAACTGATACTACAATGAAACTTCAAAATACAAAAGTTCTAAATACAAATATTACATAAAGAACTGAATATTTCTATGATGTACCAAAATACATTATAGTAAATATATTGTAGTACCGGAACAAAAACTTAAACTTGATAAACTGCCCCAATTAAAACTGATAATAAATTAAATACTTGTACTATATCACAAACTTGGTGATTTCTAGCTTAAGTTTGTATCATTATTATTTTGTTATAAATGCTTCATGTTTAAAACTTTTGTGAAAACGTTAAGTTAAGTTAAAGTTGAAGAATTTGTCTTCGTAATAAATGATATCAACGTTATGCAAAAGCCTGTTTAGAATTTTTTTTAAAATGTTTTCAGTCATAATTAACTAAATTAGTGTTTTGATATAGAACTTAAGTTGGAAAACAACATATTAAAAAATTAGAACTTTAGAGGCATTTAAGTTTTTGTTTTTGCCTATGCAAACTCTTTAAATGCGTTTCTCTCAAACTTTTAATTTTGAGGATGTAGGTGTTTTCTAATACCTAAGTCTAATTTTTGTTTAAGATATATAGATAGAGAGTCTTGAAATGTTTTGTGCATACTCCCAAACATGTGTTCTATAATAGTTAGAATAGATTTAGGTCTAAGATCAACGGTTTTTTTAAAAAAGGTTAAAATTATTATTTTAAAAATTTTAAATTTCATAAAAGTATTTAAAAACTTAAGAAATTCTTAATTTTTTTAATTGTGATGTAATGGTTTGTCAAAATAACTTTCTACCTTCAGAATCAATTTAATATAATATAATCTGAATGTAAAACAATATAAATTAGTAAATTACTTTTACTGTTACTATCTCCAAAGATATGTTTGATTAAGCCTTAAGATAATAACAATCTGACATATATGTGCAAATTTTATACCATTAGTATACATACATATTTTATATATTTTTGAATATTCATTAAAAGTCTGTTAGGCTTATCCTGCCTGTTCAGCAAGTTTGGAGATCAACAAAGATTTGCATTATGCTATTTACTGTTGAAATGTTTTCTGGGATAAAACTTTTAAACATGCAGTAAAAATAAATGTACGTTTTACACAACTTCTAAATATTGCATTTTCTAAAATATTACAATAAAATTGCTGATTAAAAACCATATTCAAACATATAGAAAATGTCTCTAACCAAAAAATTACATGGTAAATATTACAATGGTACTTACGTACTCTGTCTCAACCTTCCAACTTTCAAGATAACTCACTAAATAAGCTGCTCCGAATTGGCCCATGTCGTAGGTGTTGTATAGGCAACCATGTGCTTCCTTTCATATTTCTCCGCTTGCTTCCATTCTAAGCCTAACTGTTCGTTAATATCGAAAGATCGAAGATAAATTGCAAATCTGGGGTTTACTGAATTCTTAAATAATAAAATTTAAAAATAAGATGAATAATAATAATGTAATTATATATTATTAAAAATGATAATAATAAAATTAAATTAATAATAAAAATAAAATAATAATAATAATAAAATACATTAAATTAAATAATAATATTTAATTATTCCTTTATTCATTATTATTTATTTATAATTCCTTATTATTTTTTCACATATTACTTCATATTTCCATGTCTTTTCCGTTTTCAGAATTAATGTGGGTACATTCAATGCCGTCAATCGGTTACGGTAGTACGAAAATGTCGCCAATATAGCTAAGATAATAGTAAGTATCATTACTATTAACTACCAAAACTATTTTCGAAGAAATATTTATGATGATTGATTTTATTTTACATTAATTGAATCATATTTTATAATAATTAGAGTATTGAATTAAGGTATCCGACTACGTTCGGAACCGTGATTTTCAAAAGCTCATAAATGGATAATTTTCATGATATTTAGTGTCACTTAGATTAGAATATATGCATAAAATTGTTTTAAGAACATTTTGACAAAAACATTTGTTTAACTACAATATTTTGGCAAAAAATTAACTCTTAGAATAATCTTTTTTCCAAATGTTCTCCTTTTGTGAAAACGGCTTCTATTTGAATAATATTTTGCCTGTATATAGATCAGACCTCAGTTCAGAGGCTCAACTAGAATTTTTGAAATATATTACTTAGAAGTGGGTTTATTTTCATATTTTACGACAACAGAGGGGAGAAATTTTAAGAGAAAAACGAGAATAATTATTTCAATGGGTGATAACTCTGAAAATAATGTGAATTTTTCAAAAATTCTAGTTGAGCCTCTGTAGAGAGGTCTGAGCTATATACAGACAAAATATTATTATAATAGAACCATTTCTCACAAAAGAAGAACATTTGAAAAAACGATTATTCTAAGTTAATTTTTTGCCAAAATATTATATTTAAATAAATGTTTTTGTCAAAATGTCCTTAAAACAATTTTATTCATGTGTTTTAATCTGAGTGACACTAAATATCATAAAAATTATCCATTTATGCGCTTTTTTAAAATCACGGCACCGAACTTAATCGGATACCTTAAAAAGGAAATATATTTATAAAACCATACTGAAGGTAAAAAATAAAATGATGTATTTTGCTTTCGTATAACACACGGAAAATTTGTTGTTTATTAATTATCATCTAGTTGAACACGATAACACATAGTCCATATTATTTATCTAAATTTATTGATAAATATTTTCGAAATGTCATTATTGCCTATTATAGAACTCGAATCACTAAATGGTATATATATAATTTGTTTCTCTGAGCCTCCTTTGAACATTTGAACGAGCTTGCCTGAAAAGCATTTAATCTCATAATTTCTAAAGCAATTATTAATGATATTCTGTACGTAAATAATGGTATTCTGAGCTAATGCGCTATTCCAGTTGGCTTACTTATCAAATGAATGCTTATTATTTTAATCAATTAAAGAATAATTATTTACATTATTCTGTGCACTTCACTCTTGACTTCAATAATGCGTCCATTCCCATTCATGGTCTTAACATAATCATTCCATGTTACGGAATTTTTGAAGCTTATAAAGACTATAATTCAGCAATTAAACGGTTATCCTATTTAAAAGATTTCTTTTTTCGGGTTGCCATATTCAAATGAATTAAGTCCGGAGTCACGTGATCAAACACGATCGAATCTTGATTCCACTCTAGAAAATTGTAGAGAACACTGGAAGCTGTTATTGATTCAATTTAAATGAGCTCCTAAGAACCCCATGCAGTATTGTACGAAAATATAGCAAAGGAAGTATAAGCTAAGTACTTTCCTTACCTTCTGATCATATTTAAAATGCAGAGAAGAATGTTTAACGTGAAAACGCTTAAGACGAACTATCGGTTAACACGAAATAATACAACGGTCAAGACAAAGTACTATGCATTTTCATACATTTGTTTTCTCTTAACACGAAAATATTTTCCTTCTGGGTATTGAAGCTGAGCCTACATTTGATGAAATGTTTGGGAAAATGTCTGTATGATAGGACTGTCCTACGGCATCATCAGAAGAATTTGTTGCATCAGAGGATGATAATGTGTGTGCAGCCCAAATTATGGCAAAGACATTTTGGAGTTTATTCAAAGCTCAAAAAAATATCATTGATGCGTATTTCGACAATGAAAATGAAATTAATAATAGAGAAGCGCATTTCAAAGGGGAACGGAAAAATGGACAATATCAAACAATTTTTTAACAATTAAATGTTGAAAAGGACAATGCAAAGAAAAATACCAGATTATTTTTCCAAAGCTTAATAATTTTTTTTTGTTTTTTAAAAAAATTAAACATTTTGTTTTGAATTTCATTAAGTTCTTGTGAAAGTTTTTGTTTCATTGATTTTTATTAAATACTTGCATAGATACATATGTAAATAAAATGTACTCTAAAAGAACTTAATTTTGTTGAAAATATGGGTTTTTTTAGCAATATCCTTTAACACGAAGAAATGTTTCAATTCCTTCAATTTCGTGTTAAAAGATTTTTACTGTAATAATGTCCTTCGCCTATTGACTACGTGATGTTAAGTAGCAACTTAAAGGCTGTTTTCGGTTAATGTTAAAGAATAGGACTCAAATTTGGAACATTTTTTCAAATATAAAAGAAATGAAAAATTAATATAATATATTCTGTCTTCACTATCTTTATAGAAAAGCATTTTTTATACTTCCCATTTTTAACCGAGTTGATTCATTTTTTCTAGTATAAAATGTGTTTCGCATTTTTATTCTATACCGCAATGTTAAATGGGCTTTGCCTTTATGTATTAAAACAAAAAAGAAAGTATTCACGGAATATTTTGAAATTTTTAAAAACACTATATTGTTAACAGAGGTACGAGTTACAATATTGCAAATTTCGATGGAAATTGGGTCATTTTTCTGTCTGAAAATGTGCTCCGCGTTTAGTTCAAGCTCTCGTACTTTTACCGAAGACAGCCTTTAGCTCCTCGTAGCCATTGTACCACGATATGTCGCTCTTAAACAGTGATTTCCAAAATTGGATACACTATGTGATACTCGAGGATACACCAAGAATGATTACTCAAGATCCCTTGCGAGTATTCTATCGTGTACTATCTGATTTATCCCAAAAAAACTAGGCATACTGTATGATCCTATTTTTATATTGGTTAGTATGATTAAACAATGCACTTGTCAAAAAATTTTTAATTGCGTTTGCTTAACAAATTCAGTACAAAAACACATTATTATGTCATTAATTTCAGAATTATCTCATATTGTTTCAGCTTTAACAGGAAAACAAGTGGAGGGAAATTAATCTTATTTCATGTCTTATATCGGTTATAATAACATATCGTATTATCCTGTTTCATAAAATTGATAAAGTGTACAGAAATGGTAGAAAATATGTAAGTTGATCTTAAATGCTGGCAACATCAAATTGAGTCTATATTTTAAGTATTAGTAAAAAAGTTTCTATTGTAACTAACAATTCAGTAACACAACACAATATTAATTAAGCGTTAAGTAATATCACATTAAACCATAACACAGCAAAACATGAAATAAATACCATTAAGTAGCATAATATAAAAGTATGACAGTAATTTTCGTAACATTAAGTAATAACACTAACACAATGTAACATATTATTAGATATAATAAAAATAACATATTATTAAATAATAGAAAACAATGTAATAAAACGGTATGTATAAGTAAAACTATTAACAGTGTAACATAGGTCTGAATAATTTAATTAATATCACGTGTCATAAATGAATGCTAATGTAACAATGAAAAAAATTTACTTTTTCTGGAACTTCACTTCATATTAAAGGCCGTAGACTCCCCACCCAAGTTTATAATCTATATCTATCAAATTGTAAGCAAATTATCATTTAAAAGATGTAATACAATATTCAGAAAATTTCATAATACTGAAAAAAAACGTTATAAATTCATTAAAATTGTTAGACACATCTTCGTATTTTTAAATAAATGGCTTACATTTTATTTCATTTCATAATAAATTAAACTTTTTAATCAAAAGTTATTTTTGCATTCTCATGTATTCACTTCAAATAAAAAAGGCGTATACAATCGGCATTCAAAAATGCTACCGTAAGACATGCATTCACAGAATAAGAGATGCATTTTTTTTATTTTTTTGCAGGGAGGGATGAAATAAATTGAAACATAGGAAGGGAGGTGATGGAAACATAGCGTACATCTGATGTTTTCCCCTAATAAAAACAGACAGTTCAATTTCACGCCAAAAATCAGTCCTTCAGCAAGATTTGGCGGAGTGACAAGTCATGACATAACGCCAAAACAAAATTTGTCAACTGCTTTCTAACGATTAAGGAAAAGTGATAGACGTTGGAGGAGAAAATTGATGTTGATTTGTGTGTGTGTGAATTGTTGCTTATGAACTGTGATTTATTAATGATTTTTGAATTATGGTGCTGGATAATGGATTGAGATGGAGTGGTTGAAATGGACTTTGCTAAAAAAATAGGTATAATAAAAGTAGATATAATTCCGAAAATATATTCAATTATTCGTATTCAAATATATTATTCTGTAGGCCCGCCTCTTTCATTTTTTTAGGAGTAAACGACAAAAATTGTTAATTGATGTAGTTTTTGTTGTCTAAGGTGAAGAGTATAATTGATTAATTTTCTTTTAATATTTAGTGCCAGTTGAATTAGAACATGCATATAAAATTGTTTTAAGAATATGATTACTATAAAAAATTATTTATAGTAATCATATTATTAAAACAATCAATTATTTTTCTTTTCTTTTTTTTGGCAAAAATATGAAGAAAAAACGACATATGTTAAAAACATTCTCCTTTTATGAAAAATGATTTGATAATAATAACATTTTACCTATATATAGCCAAGACTATACAGACTGAACTAGAATTTTTCAAATATATACTTTAAGAATGGATTTAATCATATTTAAATATATAAGTGTAGAGAGAAATTTTAATAAAAAACGCCTGTTATTAGTTCAACTGACCATTACTCTGAAAATAATGTTAATTTTTCCAAAGTTCTGATCCATGCTCTATAAAAAAGTCTTAGCTATATGTAAGCAAAGTATTATTATTATAGAAGTATATTTTATAAATGGGGAATGCTTTAAGAATGTCATTTTTTTCTTTTTTGCCAAAAAAATTGCATGAAAATAATTTTTTCTTCTAATAATATTCTGAAGAAAATTTTATACGTATGTTCTAATTCAGTTGAAGCTAAATATCAAAAAATATTCATTTATATCCTTTCTTCAAAATCACTCTTTCAAGCGCAGTCAGTCATTTAGCGTAGTCAGTTTAAAAGTGAATCAATTTTTCAAAAATTTTGCAACATTAAAAACGGTATTTATTATTTCATAATATTTACTTATGAATTGATATCTCGCAATTTTCACTCACTTTATCCTGCACTTTACCTAATTCTTTGATATGATGATCAATATTAATAATAACAATGATAATAATATTGATGATCAAATTAATAATTAAAATTAAAGATATGATACGATGTATTAGAAATTTAATGATTCATTAAAATCTAGATTCTACTTTCGGCTTACTGTGTGTGTGTGTGTTAGATTATATTTACTTACTAAATCTTATCAGGAATATCTGATATTAAATTTAAAAAATCACTCACAGATATCAGTACAAATAAATGCTTAATAAAACGAATTGTAGAGGACAGAAAAATGGGAGATGCTTTTTCTTAAATAGGATTCTTCAATATACATATAATTTGTTATGCATTTGAGAAAATATGGAAAAAGAAGTTTTAGAATAGTATTAGAGAGTATCATATATCAAATAAAAAAACGCTGGATATACTAATACGCGACTTCATCTTTTTCATAAAAATAATCCAAAACCATTATAAAAAATAATTAGCACCCCTGGTAAATCAAGAGTAAAGCAAATGAAACTAGAAACATGTTTATAGCTCACTGATTAAATGCATATATTTAGCACAAAAATAGCTTAAAAATAAATCTTATGCTGCCAAGAAAAAAAACTCTTACTGACAATAAAGACACCGTAAAATTTATAATGTACAATGATCTCCTTT
This sequence comes from Trichonephila clavipes, assembly GCA_019973935.1. Lineage (NCBI taxonomy): Eukaryota > Metazoa > Arthropoda > Arachnida > Araneae > Nephilidae > Trichonephila > Trichonephila clavipes. Next base: position 1,056,279 of record BMAU01019528.1, on the reverse strand, counting down.
TAGATTTCATTATTTAGATAAGCCTTATTATTGCATGGGCACACATGTTTTTCCGTAATTCTGCCTAATGTTAATGCATAGTTGCTTATACTGTATGCATTTAAATAGAAGCATACGCAAGCATTCAAATATAAAAATCTTTACTTTCGATGGTTTCAAGAGAACCAGAACCTATTCAACCGTGACTATGGAAGAATATTGTGTTGCTCCATACGTCCTGTGTTTATTTTACGATCTTTTATTCCCTTCAATAAATTTTCTTAATACCATGATATCAGGGGGGAATAAATGAAGAAAGAGAATCAATAAATTATATCACACACGGAAAGATTTGAAATCCTCGAAAACGCATGAATGCAGGCAACGAATTCTTCAATAAAACATTTAATACCGTTTTCATCTTCACGCCTGACTTAAGCAATTTAAATATTTATTGAATACATGAAGACTGTTTCAAAAAAGACTTTATTTATGCCTTCACATTACTATGCAATTTAATTGCCAAGTTTATTTTAACAATAAGCCACATCTTTAACAGGAAACAGAACGTCACAGACAACATTAGCCACATTGCTTGCATACATAAACAATACACAACACCAATTAATGCGTTGCTTGAATAAAAACAAAACCCCATTATTTTACAGAGAAATATTAATCCTGAAAGACATCTGAGTTAACCTCACGCTCGTACGCACCTGTCAGCAATAATAATACTTGCTCTTAAAAATAAAGAATGCTTCAAAGTATTACTTTCAGCCACTCTCATACAATTATGACGAAAAGAAAAAATTACACTATCTGATAATACTATCCTTAAATCGAATATAATAAGAAAAATAAAAACTTATTTATTTCTATAGAAACAAAGAGGAATGAAACAAAAAAGAAATCTTTCGTGCAAAAAAATTTAATTTTTAATCAGTAATGATGCGCCCGTTGGTAAAAGTAACAAACAAGATACCTGCTGTTTTGCAAAGCATAAAATTTCTCTCATTTTGAATTAATTTATGGCCTCACAGATCTCATTAGAAGTAATAATTATTTAAGTCATGTCTATAGCTACTTTTTTGTGTTCTGTTACTAATCCAATGCAGGTTTTTGTTCCTGAAATGTTATCTAAGGAATTTTATGCGCAATTTTTCTATTTCCGTAATCACGTTTTTTATCTTGTGTAACCAAAAAATTAATGTTTTTGCTTTTTGGGGTTTCTTATACGGCTAATTTTTTCTATGTCGGCTACCTAATACTTTTTCTTGACTTAAATATCAAACTTACGATATATTCCAGCTTGTTTTAATTACTAATATAATATATATATATATATATATATATATATATATATATATATATATATATATATATATATATATATATATACTCCAGTTCTTTTTTTTCTTTGCATTCTTTGTTCTCTTTTTTTTTTGCATTACGGAAAAAAAAATTTGACGTAATTTTTAAGAAGTTTTCTTTCCTTCTATTTTTTATTTCATATCTGTTTGCTTAATTTTTACTGTATGATGTATCTTGTGAATAATTTTATACTTAAACATATCATCTAATAAATTTCGAAAGTATTCTGATGATCCATTTACACATATTCTGCTTAAAATTTCTGTTTGTTACAGAAAATATTACTTGCATTACCATGTTTATCTTGCATATTAAGATTCTATCTGAGTTTTTATATGAATTCAGATCAGTAACATGTGTTAATAAAATTAAATCAGAATATATTAGAAGAAAAGTCCGAGGTTAATTAAATGAATAGAATACTAAAAGGAAGTTACTGAGCGGAGAACTGTAGAGGATGTACTTGAATAATTCTAAGAATTAACATAATAAAGAAGACATTTGAGCTAGTAACTTACAAAAACATCTTTCTAACCATAAGGTGATGGAAATAAACGTTCAACCAGCTTTTACCTCAATTTTCTATCTCACCTGAAATTTCCACTAATCGAAGTATAGGCAGAGAGATCACGGTGCTATTTAATCATAACGCCATTGAATATGCCGCATCTAATTTACTTAAAGCTTTGTAGAAAGTTCTTTTCTCCTGTGGTAAAAGTCCTTCATGTAATATATAAATGCATGTGATCTGCTTATTCGAAAGATTGAGGGATTATTATTATGACAGTTTCTTAAGCAGTTATCATGATTAAATGTTGGATTAATATGTCTAGATTTTGGAATTTAACCTTTTGTTTTAATGTTAATAGATTTAATGTTTAAAGTTTTTCAGATTTTGATGAAATGGTTCTTGAGTTTTACTGAGTAAAAAATCGTGGATTAATTTTATTATAATCCGCAACATAAGGAATTTCGTAGAATTTTAATATATATTGCCTTTATAATACAGTGAAGCATTACCTAATAAAGATGACTGATCTTGAAATGTTTAAATAATGAATTTAAAAAATTTCCTTAACAAAAATTTTCCTACGTAAGATATGTTAACCAAATCGTGATATAATCATATTCTTCGGGATTCCATGCCTGTTACATCAAATACATCCTGTACATAGAATCAAAAAATTGTCTCTTCCAAGTATCCTTTATAACAGAGGTCACCAAAGTGGAAGTCCGTGAGAAAATGTCGTTGGTCCCCAGAAAAATCTGGTATTTTTGCTAATGGCCCCCAGAAAATGTGCTAAAAGTAAATACCCTTTTCTTAGTGAACATGTGATGAAAATTCTGATTCAATATTCTCCACAACTTATTTATGTGAAAAGGCGTTTTCATCTGTCACGGCCATCTAAACACGGTACCGATCTCGGCTTGAAATAAATGTCTTGCAGTAACAACATTGGATCCAAATAGCCATAATCTTATTTCAAATAAGCAGGAACATCCATCACACTAGCAATGTATAACGCTAAAATTTTGATATAAAACCATTTTTTAATTGTTTTCTTTCCACAGTTTTTGTCTATTTTGTTTATTTTGTTATGGTTTATTAATAAATCTTTCAGAATTTGGTTACAATTAATAGTTTCATTTTGTAAACTAGGTACATTTTATGTGTGTTCTTTTATCACAATTTTTTTTGTAAATATATTTTAAATACTATTATGGTCCACAGGATTTAAATTCTGAATTTAGTGGTCCGTGAGGTCAAAAAGTTTGGCGATCGCTGCTTTATAATCCTTCAATAATTAGGATGCCTTTCTATAATGAAGATAGTGAATATTGATGCGATTTCGTCGGTCCATTTTAAAATTAAACACAAGATTAAAGCAATGTCAAGAACTATAACGAGATTCTGGAAATTAAAATAACACCGCATCACACATAGAATGACTGAATAAAGTTATTGAGGTTCGTAATCAAGGTTCAAGAATTTAATTTATATTTGGAAGGAGATGTAGAGAGAATCCGGTCACCCTTTTTTGAATCACGCTTTGATCTTTTTTTCTTGCATCCTAAATCTTTGCGGAAAAGGTAAGTGTATCTTGTCCGAATTCGCCAGTTTACTTCATAAATAGCTTGGATTGGTGACAAATTAAAGTGCTATTTGAAATTTGGAGAATTTATCCAATTAAATGGTTTTGAAATTCTTTTTTTGAATGAGCTAAGTAAGCCGATTACAAATTAAAAAAGGATCGGTAAGGAATCGTCATATCAATGAGGGAAACTCCTGTGGGAGCGTAATATTGTTTAGTTTGGTGAAAATTATTTATCTCTGTGTTAAATAAAAAGCTTAGCTTTTACATCTAAGCCACTATAAATAAATTTGATTTATAGGGTGTCCGAAAAGTATTGTTACGTTTTCAAAAATGAATTAAAATTAAACAAGCTTTTCACTTACGTTTTTTTTTTATGTCCCTCAATTAAAGTTTCAGTTTAATGAAATGCAAACAAGATATTGCGCAACTTCCACGTTTTGCAACGTTCTCTTTTCAAAAGGGTTTCACCACAAGAACAAGTGCATGTTGTAGAATGGTTAATCGAATTTAAATCTGCAACAGCGTAAATGAGGCACAACCACACTGGAGTTTGGAAGTGAGAAAGGTATTAGATGAAAAGTTCACCGGGGGGATGGATTAGAAGAGGAGGTCCAATACCGTGGCACCTAGATCCTTTGACATAATTCCTTTGGACTTCTTGTGGGGATATGTGAAAACTATTGTTTACCGATCTCCAATCCGCAACACTGATGAAATGAAAAGTCGAATTACAACGTTCATGCAGAAGTTGATCCTGCAATACTCCATAGAACATGATTAGAAATCTTGTATATACTCGAAGTGCTGCATGAAACTATTAGTGTGCCCATTCAAATCGTGTACTGTAAAAAAACTTTGATACTCACTTAATGGAACTTTAAGAACCATAAGTGAATATCTATGTTTATTTGAAATTAATATTTGAAAGTGTAACCATACTTTACGGACACCTGGTATTATGCCTTATGCGGGAACTTAGAATTAAAGAAACTGTACTAGAGAATTATTCTTAAGTAGCCAAATTGATTAATGTGACAGTCTTTATTGGAAGTAGAATTCAAACCTGATTTGAGACCATTAAACTATGACTCCATTATGTAACTGCCACTTATTTTTTGGGTCATGAGTCTTTTGTGTTCTTTTGAGTATAAAAATACGTGTGCGACTTAAGGAGACCTAAAATACATATCAAAATGTAACATTCAGATACAGTTATTTCTCATTTCAGAAAGAAAACTCTTCGTCTTCTTATTTTTCCGGAATGAAGGACACGGGAAAAATGAAGAGAAAACATTTTTAAATCAAAACTTTCCCTCACATAAAATACTTTAGTTATTAAATTACAACTAGTCGTTGAAACTTAGAACTTTTATTGAATACCTATCGAAGTATTTTCAGTATTCTATTTCATGGTCAAATACTTATTATATTATTCTATTAATGAATAATAAGCAAATACATTTTTTAAGAAAAGGAATTCTTCTATGTGAGATGTATCTTAAACACTCCGCAAATACCACGTATGTATACCAATTGGAAATTCAAACTAAAAAATTCATAAAAAAAATTGTTGTAATTGAGATGAAGATAAAAAAATTAGCAGAAAACATACATAATACAAGAAACATATTTCCAAAAGTTCCCAGTGATACATTACAGCAGATACAGCCCTTAATGCGTAATACATATTACACGCTGAGACAAACACACAGAACAAAAAAATATTGAATGCTCTTTCTATGCATTAATATGCTCTGTAACAACTCCCCATAATTTGACTTTATTGACAATTTTAATTTTCTTAAGCATGCTATCAATATGTCTTAGAATTATAACTCGTATCAAGTATAGATCAATCCATAATTGATTGGTCTTTCAGTAAAGCTAAATTAGGTGGGTGTTCGTATTTCCTTTTCACGCTATTTCCTAACAACATGTCACAAATTTTCTTAATGGTACTGAGATTTGGTGAATTTATGGACCATGTGTGTGTGTAAGATGTGGTATATTAATCTCAATCAAACCAATTTTATTCATTTTTAGCTTGATGAATAATACAGTTATTATCTTGAAAATATAGAACTATAATTTGCTTTTCGCCCTTTAAAAATAGAAAATATAGCAACATCTAGTTTTCTGATAATGTCAAAAGCGATTTCATATGATCAGACACCCCATTCAAGAGTTCAGATTCAGCACTAGAAATCAACCCTCAAAGCAAAATACAGTCAAACTCGATTTACCTGTAACCATGGCTACACTCACGTTTTACAAATTCGCGTTTAAACAAATTCCCCTCCCCAATTAAAATGAATGCAAAAAAACCTTATTTAACGAATAATAAACCCCGAATCAACAAATTATTTCAACAGCCAAAAAAATTTTTTTATTAGTTAGGATCAGCAAAAAAAAAAATTTTCAAATGACATATTTTTCGTCCAGAACAGAAAAAGACTTTTTTTAAGTAGGCAATTTCGACGAAAAGAGGTGCTGCCTATTATTAGACTTTACAAGTGCAGATGAGTCATGTGAGTAATCTATCGAGTAAGTTTTGAATAGGAGAGGAAATTCCTTTTTTGTTTTATCCCACTCCTCAACGCAGGGGATATTTTAAGTTTTATCACTTACTCTTTTTTAGAGCAGTGAGGTTTATTAGACGTACGGTTTTGTAAAAAATTTTAGAAGTTTTTGATTTATATCGGAGCCAATAAATAGTGATTCTAATGCAGAAATTGATATTGAAACTCCTATCAAAATTGTTACATTTTCATTCTTATATTTTAAACTTTTGTTACATTTTCAACTTTACATTGTTTAGAAACTGTGAAAACATACCTCATACAGAAGGATGTAAAAAACGCAGTATTTTGTTCTCTACATAAAATCGGAAAAGAACTATTTCGAGTCAGGAATATCTAAAAGATCGTCGAATATCTCTGTTAGTATTTTAAAATTTTCAATTATAAGTTGTGCGTAATAATTCACGAACAGTGTTTTAGCTGCCGAATGGAAAACTGAAAGTTTCTAACTAAGTATATTTTTGTGTTGTTACCTAGTATACAATATCCAATTGATAAGTGCAAAAAAAAATATTTTTATTCCAATATTACGAATAGCCCCGAATTAACGAACAAGATGTTCGGTTTTAATGAATTCGTTAAATCGGGGTCTGACTATACTTATCTCTTCGCCCTCCCTTTTACACAGCTCTTGGAACATATTTAGGTTCAGAAACTTTACCAACTATCCTCACAATTCTAGAGCGACTGCTATTGGAATATAAACAAATTTTGGGATCATCAGGCCATATTATCTACCTTTACTGCTCAATAGTGCAATGATGATCCTCTTTTGCCCATTACAAACGATTTTCTTTTTAGTGATTGTTAAAAAATCTGGGACATATCTGGTATATATATATATATATATATATATATATATATATATATATATATATATATATATATATATATACAGATAAATATTTCTAATACATGCAGAAAGATTCTTTGGTTCAATTACTTTCGGAAATGTATTATTTAGCCTAGCATTGTACATCTCAAACATTTCTTGGCATGAGTTTGGCATTGACATAATAATTAATAGTTGGTGATCGATTGATAGCTGGTAATCATCATATATGTTTGCAGTCCCTATTTCTCAGGATTGATTTTCTCCCACAACTCCGTTGGTATTGATTGCATTCAAACTTTTTCAATTGCAAATGTACGTCGTAGACTGTGGGGTTGGGTACTCTCTTATAAATTCTACTACTTCATTTAAGCAGAAAAAACAATAGCATGCATTAGACATTATGTTGCATAACATTTAGAATCCATAGTTTAATCTAAAATATAAATTAAATATTCATAGCTTTACATTTTATAAAAAATCTTAGATATTCTTAATGATCATCAAAACGTTTGATAATAACTAACACTAAAATTATTTATGTAAATTGATTTCAAACTCAACATCATTTTTCCGGTGTAACTAGATGCTAAAGAATAATTTATTATCAATAGACCATATGGTATATAAATTAGTATTTTTAAAAAGAGAAATTTTAAGACCGGTTAAAATCTGAATCAAGAATCTTACAATGTTAAAGTCATTTATCTTCTGAATAATGGCTTAGATACTCTCAAGAACTAAGCAGATGCATCCAAAAACTAAGCATTTACGAAAAATAAGATTTTATGTTAAACATGGTAGTCATAACCACAGAAAAACACGAATGATTATCTTGTCTTAATTGTACGATTGTAGAGGAAACTGATTCATGGAACGATCGATAAACAGAGAAAAATCTTTCTAGCTCACATATATACATTGTATTATGTTTTATTTGGAAACACCACAAAATGAGTGGCGTGGGAAAAATCTCAGATGGCTAGTTGTTAATTGGACATACCTCTCTGACTTGGAAAATGAGATGGTTTCTAATTTTGGCCCAAGAGCTGTATCGATGTAAACAAGTTGGATCCTGCAGTAGAAGGTAGTGTATGAAAGTTGCTGATGACTGATCACTAATTGGGCAATCTCCCACTAAATGGGAAACTCAGATCTTCAGAAGATCTGAATCCTGTCGGTGCGTAAAAGTCAACGATGTTGGTTCCTTTATCACTCACTGCGATGTCACATGTACTATTGGGCATAACAGCTTCCTGTTATGTATGTTAACGTTAAGGCTCGGAAACAATCAATGAGCAGATTACCTAGATAATCTATAGATTAACTGATTTGCTCCATTAAAGAGCGGAATCAAGAGTTTTCCGCACTTAAACTAAATAATCTTCACATTAGCGTTTTCCATATCGTAAAAGTTCAAAGATTTATTTCTTTTCTTTTTTTCCTCTCTGCTAGGAGAATTTTGATTGATATTTAGATTACGCTAAAAAGTAAGTATAATTTTATCGTATGTTTCGCAAATTCATTCCTTTAATTGTAATAGAATACGTGTATAACATTGTTTTATCTTACATAACAATGTTGTACATGTATAAATGTATAACATTGTTTCAAGGACATTTTGACAAAAACAATTATTTAAATACAATATTTCGGTAAAAAATTAACTTAGAATAAACTTTTTTTAAAATGTTCTTTTGTGAAAAATGCTTCTATTATAATAATATTTTTCCTGTATATATCTCAGACCTCTGCACAGAGGCTCAACTATGATTTTTGAAAAATTCCCATTATTTTCAGAGTTACAACCATTTGAAATAATTAACGGTGTTTTTTTCTTAAAATTTTTCCCCTCTGTTGTCGTAAGACATGGATAAACCCACTTGTAAGTCATATATTTCAAAAATTCTAGTTGAGCCTCTGTACTAATGTCTGAGCTATATACATGCAAAATATTATTATAATAGAAGCATTTTCTCACAAAAGGAGAGTATTTTGAAAATGGGTCATTCTATGTTCAATTTTTCAAAATATTGTACTAAAATAACTTTTTATTGTTATACTATTCTTAAAATAATTTTATATACGTACATTTTCTAATCTAAGTGACACTAAATATCATAAATATTATCTATTTATACGCTTTTGCAAAATCACGGTTCCGAACGTAGTCGGTTACCTTAAACCGTTTGATTATTTGTATTATAGTATTGCTTGCTTGGTTGCGTTAACGTGATTCTCTTTAGATATCGAAAAATAAATAAATAACATTATGTCAATGCCCTTAATTGCAATAATATTTTGAACCGTTTGGTTCTCTGTATTGTAGTTTTTCAATTGATTGATGATTAATTCTATCAACTAATATGTTGATTGTTTGATTGTAATAATGAGATACAACATTTGTTTCAAACATACAAAAATGTTGCTGTTGTTCCACCTAATACCTTATTTTCACCTTAACGAGTTCCTAGCAAGTAATTAACAACATTTGTATTAAACATACAATAATGTTTTCTGTTGTTCCACCAAATACCTTATTTTCCCCTTTACGAGTGCCTAGCAAGTAATGTGCAGATTAACTAGTGCCTTATAGATAATGTGCAGATTGTCTAGGTAATTTCAGAAATAAAACAATTTTCCACTATTTCATGTATTGCCCAAGTTAACATGCAAATAACTTAGCTAATCTACTCATTAATTTGTTTCTGCACTTTAGCGGTCACACATATACAGGATGATTCTCTACCAGACCGATAAACTTGCAGGGTGTGTAGGTAGTACGGAGATGACTTAAAATCTCACAGGAATTCAGGGTTGCAAATACCGTAGTTGCGAGCTATGGTGCAAAAAAAACAGCGAAAAAGAACAGAAACTGCAACACATCAATGAGGCAGAAAAACCTTCTATGGAAAGCTTATACTACAACAAGTGTTCGAAATTATTACCAGAAATAATCTGGCAGTCCTAACAGTGGTACTGCCTGGAATTCCTTACTTTCTGAAAGATTCCTGAGATGTCTCATATCCTTTAGGCTATAGGTTCTCAACGAGGGCAATGACGTCCCCTTGTGGGCGTTTGAGGCTTTCAGGGGGCCGGTAAAAGAGCCAGAGAAAGTCAAGGAGTTTTGCGATGGTATGGAAGGGCACGGGCAGATTAACCAAATATAGTCTAAAAAAGACTGAAAAAAACAAAAAAAAATGCTAATTATGTACTAAAAAAAGTAAACTTTGATAATGGTTACCTTATGTTGATTGTATGTATTTAAAATTGTGTATTCGTAGCAATAGCTATTTCGGATATGCAAATAACAAAATTGAGGTCTTTAAAAAAAATATATTCTATTAGTAATAGAATATTTTTTTAAAATGTCATTTTTGTTTTTACCATGTATTACGTACGCTCTTATTTCTTTGGAGTAAGAGGGGGTGGGGGTATCGAAATATTCACTAAAAAAGGGGTGCCAGTTCAAAAAAGGTTGGGAACCTATGCTCTAGGTCAGAGGTGGTGAACCTTTTTGGATCAACGTGCCATTTTTTCTAAAGAAATGTTTAATGAATTATAGGTGTGTCATCAAATAATTTTGACTTTTGATTATTGGGAAACTAATAAAACTAAATACGAACAAATTAAAATTCTTTATTTAATACTAAAAAATACATTTTGTACCGTAAAGTAGTAAATGTTTTAGTTATACATGTAATTTAAATTAAAGTAACATTTGGGTGACTTATGTTGTTGTAGATTAGATGACAAATAACTTATATCAGAATTATAAGATGTTACTTTTATCAGAATGCATGCTGAATTAGAGTCGTCTGCTAAACGGTTTCTAAGCGAGTCTTTGATGTTATTTATCTCTGAAATTAATGATTCGTAGGTATAGGTAGATGAAAATATGGTTAAAATAGCATAAGTCAGCTTCTTCAGCAGTTAAATGCGTCTGGAATCGAATTCCATGTTTCCAAAATTTCGTTACTGGCATTTTTACTTATATTGCTTGTTTATATTTCTGCTTCAACCAATTTCAACCTTTTCCTTGCTTCAATAAACTTTTAAATCCATATTGAACTAGACTGTAAATCAATCAGTTGCATTTCAAATTCTTTAATTTCCAACCAATCGAATTGGAACAAATTCAGTTTATCAAACGAAATCACATCAGGATACATAATAAATTTGAACGTTTCCGATAATTCCTTGAACTGAAAAAATCTCGCTGAAAATTCTTTGATTAAAGAATCAAAATTATGGAAATAAATTCATCAATAACTGTTTCTCTTTGGGCATCTAAAAATCTTTGAATTTTTTTCAAGTTTGGGAACTACTTGTAGTTTCTTGTAATAATATCGTTTCTGAAAACATACAGTTTAGCTTCAAAAGTGCGAATGAGATCAATCAGAACGATGACTGTTTTATTCGGGCCTTGAAGCTTTACTTTCAGTTCATTGAAATGTTTGCATATGTCTGTAAAAAACATCAATTTTAAAAGCCACATAATATTCATCAATTGTGGGTATTGTTCAATTTTGCTCTCATTTTATAAAAACAGTCTGATTTCTTCCAAGCAATCAACAAATCTTCAAATCTTTGAAGTACGTTCCCGCGGCTCAACCAGCGAACATTGTTATACATTAGTAAGCCATTATACACCGAATTGACTTCATCCAACAAAGCATCAACCTTTCGCTTATTTAAAGCCTGCGACGATATGAGGTTGACTATTTATGTGACTAGCATTATTACATTATCAAGAGATGTTAAACCACTCTTGCACACAAGGCTTGTTGGTGAATAATACAGTGGCATTCAAGAATCGAGTGTCCTACGTCTGTTTTAAATAAAGAAATGAAACCTTTTTTTTTTTTTGCCTACCATATTTGAAGCTCCATCGGTGGTTGCTGAAACAATTCTTTTCAAATCAATGTCTTTCTCAGCAAGTGAATTTCTTACTGCCGTACAAATATCTGTGCCCTTTGTAGTTGTTAACAACGATGTTATCGCAATTAATTCTTCCTTAATGACGTTTCCTACCCAGTATCGAGCAGAGACAGCTAAACGTGCAGATTTAGAGATGTCAGTACTTTCGTCAAGACATAGAGATATAAAAGGAGCGGAGTTAATGTCCTTTTTTTGTTGATCTGTAATATTTTCTTATATAGTTTAAAGATTCTATCATTTATTGTGTTTCTAGATAGAGGAATATCTTTGATGCGCTGAATTATCTAATCATTATTATCAAAATCATCAAAAAGTGAGGGCATGCATGCCAACCAAGCTTCCTTCAGAAACTCTCCCTCTTGAAAAAGTTTAACATGCCGAGCAATGACATTTGCAGCCGAGTAACTTGCCGCACTTGTTTGACAATTTTTGCTTACATATTTATTCATAGACGTCGATTGTTTATTTTTGTCTTTTATTACACTCTCAATTAATTCTTTTTGCTCTGGTTCGCTTTTTTCATAAAAGGGTTTGTGATTTGTTTCAAAATGCCGTTTTACAGACGATGTTCTGCATACCACTGTTCCAGAATATAAAACACACACCTCTTAGTCACCTTTACTGGTCATGCCATAGTTCTCAGTCCACCAAGTTTGAAATTCTCTGCTACACTTAGTATCTTGCACATTTTTTCTGCTGCATTAGCCATGTTAAATAGCTGCTAAAAATCGTAAACATTTAACACAAATAAGCTTTAAATATACAGTTGTGTTGACGAAATTGACTATTATATGTGCTCTCGCTTGATCACACCAAAAAAAACGTTTTGCTGACTGCGGGGGCGAGCGCAGATTTTTTTTTTTTTTTTTTTTTTGGAAATTGAGTACTTGTACGAGATCTCTGTAGTATCTGCTCTTTCGCTTTTATCTCAGGTCATTAAAAAATTTTTAAATAAAGCCGTGAGGGTTACTTGATGAATTAGACATATAAGACAAGAATTAGATCACATTGATAAATTGGATGTATACAAGCTTAACCATTAATATAAACGTTAAAATATTTTTTAAACAACTTGAATATATCTAGAAATAGTTACACACACACACTATGCGTTGATAAACTTTGCATCATTAGCAATTATAATACACGACGTAACTACGCAAGACATAACAAACGAATCTGCTCCCCAACGCGTCGGCGTCGCGACGGATCACTCGCGTTTGTTCATAATACTTCATAATGAACTTGATTATTTTCAGCTAAAATGCAAATCGTTTTTGATCGATGGCGTGCCCAAACTATTCTATCGCGTGCCATTGGTTCGCCATCCCTGCTCTAGGTAGTTACACAGGTATTCGAACTATGAGATCTTCAGCTGAAGGAAAAGGTGTTTCACGCACCAAACTCATTATGGGATCCCAGAAGAAGAAGAGCCATATTCTTTCGAACATATTCACCTGTTGTAGTCCAACCTTTCAATCAAATGGTTTTGTCCCATTAATTTTCTGCTGTTTCTGTTCTTTTTCCCCGCTTCTTTGCTCCATAGCTACCAACTATATCATTTGCGACCCTGCATTTCTATGTGATTCCGAGTTGTCTGTGTACCCCCTACACACTATGTAAGATTGTCAGTCTGGTAGCGAATTGCCCTGTATATACGATGACTGCACTAACAAACAGGTTTCAACTTATCTTCTTGGTTCTTGGTAGAAAATTTGCTCTCGGGATGTGATTTCTTGGAGAGTATATATAATTCTCGAAAATCTATAACTAATTATTTGGTTAATTTGATTCAGTTTAAGATGACTGCCTATACCTTGAAAATGTCGTTTTTTGCCATTTCATAAGGCATTTTTTTATTTCAAAATCTTATAGTTTGAACATTTTTCTTTCAAAAACAGTTTTTCTTTTTCCTTTACGCGAAATAGAAATAAAGTTATAGTAATTTTTTTAAAAAAAACATCACTGTATGCAAAAGGGCAGTAAGATAAAAATTTAAAAAGTTTTTCCCAAAATTATATTTTCGAAAGAAACTTTTTACCAAATACATGATATATTAAGAACCAAACCAGATAAAGTTTTGAAATTTTGTGTGAATGTTTATTATACTATTTTTCATAAAGTGAACCTTAAGTTTTGCTGTAGGTTAAATATTTTTTTCATTTAGGGTAATTTTTATAAAGTAAAAAATATCAAAATTTTCATATTATTATGTATAATTGTCCATATTTTTTGTATTTTAATATTTCTCTTAGATTTTGGTTCATTTTGAAGAGCACCATGATATGCATGTAGTGTATAAAGAAAATTATAATAATTATATTAGAAATTTTTATACAGTGTTGCCCGTTTTAGTGAAAATTTGGTAAAATTTACTTGAAAGCAACCAATTTTTCTAATAGTACAATATTTATTTAAAAATTTTATGTATTTACATATTTTTTTCTTTTTCTTCCTAAAAGCACTCAATTTATTTCAAAAACTTGTTTTTATAAAAAAAAATTGGATCCGAAGGTAGGCAGTCAACTTCACATCTTATTATTATTCTCTATTAAGTGACTTTGTTAAAATAAAATATTTAATAAAGACAATAGAACTCTGAATCTTAATTTTCTTATAAAGAGTTGTATTATATATCTCAAATTCCTATTTCTCTGTTCCAAATCCAAAGAACTATGAAGTGAACATATTTATCATATATGCTTTATAATAATGCTGTTTATTCTGTCATTTGTGACCATATGGTAATGATATTGAGCTTCAAACTCGCCCCTCTTATAATTTCTGTAGTTCTCTTTTCATCGCAAAATTGTATTAGAATAGCTCTGAAAATCAAAGGTATATCTCTTCTTTTGACGAGCCTTTCAGTGCATGTTTTAATTAAAACTGATTATTTAGCTTCAAAATATTTCTTTCTAGAAGCATTTAATTTATTATAAAGATGAAAATACGTTAAGAAAATAACATAGTATTATTTAATGTTCTTTTTACTTTGACATTTTGATTAAAATTCAATTTGCTCACTTCACACTGTTATCTGTCTGAGTGCACAGTCAAAAACACACGCGCAAATATGTTTTAAATTAATACAAAAATATGTGCGCATAAGCTTCCAAACACCAACTATATTTCTAAAACAAAGCTGCGGTGTTTCGTTTTAATTAAAGTAAGTAAAATTCTTCGTTTCCTTCTTTATTTTGCTAACGTTAGTCTTAAAAAAGGGAAATTAGTTTTGAAACAAGAAATTACCAATTCTCTTACCTTCAAAAAATTACAAGCAAGGGTGGTCATATTCCTCGAATAATTTTATCCTGCTCCATTTTATACACTGAAAGTGTATTCGTGTATTCCAAACAAAAATCTTTCCTTGCCAAGATTGATTGATGACTATTTTATTAAAATTATACAAGTGAAGGCCGGTTACCACATTATTGAAACTCATTATCTTGTTTGCCTGTGGCGTTAACTGTTACATTTAAACTTAAAGAGTTAAACTTTATTGCAACATAAGTATGAAGTAAAAGACACTAATTACCCATTAATATTCCAGTAATATTAGTATTTCAAGAACTTAGTTATATAGGTACTATACATCACAAAGGCATAAATTATTTACTTCATCAAGCAAATATTTGAAAACTTTCCTATAAAATCTGTATAAATTGCACAAAAAGTTATTTAATAAAGTAAGATTTTATATAATGGAAATACTAGCTAGGTTA
The DNA here is from genome assembly GCA_019973935.1 of Trichonephila clavipes. NCBI lineage: Eukaryota > Metazoa > Arthropoda > Arachnida > Araneae > Nephilidae > Trichonephila > Trichonephila clavipes. The sequence continues at coordinate 1,040,756 of BMAU01019528.1, read as the reverse complement.
AACTTGAAAATTTTATGTAGAAAAGAAAAATATAATATAGAAATATTTTCTAAATGTTAAGGAATGCAATTAACATATTTTCCTTCTGACCAGCTCGTATATTGATAAATATTGATACATAGCACAACATATAGAAAAAGAAGGCATTATATAAGGGAATATATATGTTACCGTTAAAGTGTAAAATTTCTTTTTTTCATAGAATAACTAGGTATTTCATAAAACAGCTAGAGACAAGTCAGTTAAAGTACATAATATATTGAATTCCACGCTTTAACTAGGTATTCTATAGAATAACGATTACTTGATCGTTAAAGTATGAAATACTGCCTATGGTTCGAGTTTCAAAATAGAGACTAGAAACCCTCGAAGAGAGTTGAAGAATTTAACAAATTTAAAATACTTTAAAAACGTGAAATGGGAGGAGAGAAAATAGGATTATTGCAATGAAATTATAAGTGCAGAAAGCTGATACAGATTTCTATATGAGCTTTCTGCACATATAATTAGGCAGGTACGGATTATTTAATCTGTTATCTCTATTAATCAGGCAGGTACGGATGTCCAAGGTAGCCTAGGATAAAGGAAATAGCCCTACACGGGGAAGGGGGAGCACTGGTGGAGGTCAGTTTCACGTACATTTCATGATATGACGTAATGCTATCGAACGTACCAATATCAAGACCTTAGCTCAATTTTATGGGGGGCAAAGTTTCTTCCAAACACCATGGAAATAAGAAGGGGAAATGAATATTTTAGTGCTAAAGCTCTGTCTAGGCCTACTAAACGATGGCTGAGTGGCTAGATGTATAGGTCTCGACGAGTGTAACATGTGGTTTAAATCTCGGAGCCGAGACTCAAACACAAGCCAAGAAATTGCCAATTGAAATGTTTAAACAATTTTTAATAGTTTAAAACTATTACATAACATAGAAAGAATGACCCTATGAGCAAGAAAAGAAAAATGGTGGAAATATACAATGAATGAAGAGGGATCGAATGAGCCATTTCCGAACGGACTGAGAGGCTCAGGTGCCATGCTATTGGCAAAAAGGCTGCCCAGAAGGGGGATACACCTGGGGGATCGCATCTCAGGGTCTTGGGATCTGAACATTAATTTAGTCGATCGCCCAAATATCAACCCCATACCATCAAAAAAGTGGCACCATAGGAATATCATGGGGATTGATATTTTAGTGTGTAAGCCCTCCCCTGCCCCAAGCAGGTTATCATTAGTAAAAAAACTATGAAGGAAGGGACAGGCCAGATGTTACACATAAAAAAATAATTATAAAATAACTTTAAAGTTGTTTATTTTTCACTTTAACGGTCCATCATTAGTTATTTCATAGAATAACTAGTTATTTCATAAAATAACTAGGTAAAGTATGAGATATTTCATCTATTATATACCTTAACTGACTTGTCTAGTTATTTCATGAAGTACCTAGTTATTCTATGAAATAACTGAATTATACACTTTAACGGTAACATATGTATTACATAATATAGAATATAATAATTTAAACTTACCGAATCCGTGCATTGTATCCAGCAAAAATATCAACAATGGCTGAAATATGTAGCACACGGATTTTCAAACTGTGTTCCATGGAACTCTGGGGGTTTCCCGACTCAAAATAAAAAAGAAAATTATAAACATTTGTGCAAAATGGATTCATTGTTATGGGCTGTTCTAAAAATCCATTTCAATATTTCAATAAAAATCAGGATTTATTACTGATAGAACAAGAAAAAAGTCATTGGACTGTGAACAGAGATTCTGTATTAAAATGTAGATATGAACTATATATATATATATATATATATATATATATATATATATATATATATATATATATATATATATATATATATATATATATATGCACTGCTGGCCACCGTAAATGCAACACCAAGAAAGGCAAGAGATAGCACAACAAAATTCATTTTGCAGATAACACGTTGACCAAGTATCAAATGATTAAATTTATAGACTTCTGTGAAGTGTGGTTCCTGCCAGAATCAGTAGCCAGAGCAGCCGCCATTGTTGAAGATCACCGCTGCCACACGCCTCGGCATTGATTCAAAGAGACTTTGGATGTGTTCTTGGGGTACAGCAGATCAAGCAGCTTCCACACGTTGCCAAAGTTGATCTGGTGTGGCATTCTAGGTGAAATCTGGGTCAATCGTTGAGCAACCATAGATCACATGTTTTCTATCGGTAAAAGATCCGGAGAGCGAACCGGCCAGGGAAGCAATTCAATCTGATGATTGACGAAGAAACTTTGGACAATGCGTGCCACGTGTGGTCGCGCATTATCCTTTTGAAATATGGCTGTGACAAAGCCCTGAAGGTAACGTAGGACAACTGGCTCCAACACCTCGGAGATGTAGCGCTGGCTGTTTAAAGTACCGTCAATGCGTGCTAGAGGAGTGCGAGAGTGATATCCAATATCGCCTCATACCATAATACCCGGTGCAGAACCAGTGTGGCTGTGCATAACGCAGCTGTTCAGCATCCTCTCTCGACGGTGTCTCCAGACTCGAATCCGACCATCGTGGTGTTGCAGACAGATGCGTGACTCGTCAGTAAAGACAACTTCATTCCATTCTGCCACCCACATCCTTCTTTCATCGCACCATTGGCCGCGGAGACGTCTGTGGTTCTGCTTCACGGGTAGACCAAGCAATGGACGTCTTGCGGACAGACCATTCTGCTGTAAACGGCGTCGAGTGGTACGCGCAGACATTGAATGATGCGTTATAGACTCAATGTGTTGTGCTACGGTTCGTAATGTGACTAAGTGATCCGTCAGTGTCATGCGCACAACTTTCCTGTTCTCACGTGAAGTGGTGCTCTGAGGTGGAGGCGATCGACATCGTCGGTCCGTCGTACCCTCCTGCATCCAACGGTCACATATCCACTTTACAGTTGTTTGGTTTCGTCCAACACGACTACCGATTTTCCTGAAAGATAATCCACAATATCTCGGTAGGCCACTATTCTTCCTCTGTCGAACTCGGATACTTGATCAAAGGCAAATTGCTGTTTTCTACGAGACATAACTGGTCGTTTTTTGAAAAAACCACAAGAAAAACACAATTGCCAAACTTGAAATCGTCAAAATCTCCAAGCCTTAAATAGCGCTTTGAGGTGGCGCCACAGGCGCGCGTGGTGTGTGTCTGCGCTGAAATTCTAATCATTTGCATATCTCACCTCCTCTAATGCATGTTGTACATTTCATGTTATTTGCATGACTACTTCAGGGTAGTGCATTTACGGTGGCCAGCAGTATATATATATATATATATATATATATATATATATATATATATATATATATATATATATATATAAGCCTTAATTCTCCTAATCATAATATATTTATGTGAAAAGTCTTTATCAATATAGTTTCTAACTAAAACCATATACAAAAAAAATTGAATGCTGAACATGAAATTGGATTCATAGGTAGGATTTGAATAAAATCCTTTTAAGAAGTCATGAGTGACGCCAGTTATGTAAACTATAATTTGATGTAGAATATATGTATAAGAGAGAGAGTATTATATATCGATTCTTCAGTATATATTCTCTAGTGTTACAAAGTGATATTTTTTTTCCAGAAGATTTAAAAACTCTATGGTATTGCACGAATTCCTTCAACTTAAGTAGGATTATTCTCTGGCTTTTACAATAATTATGCAATCGGATTTTTTTTTTAAATTTTGAATGGGGGTGCGGATTGGTAATTACTATTGAATACCTAGTACATTTACCGGGATCTGATATTACTTATTAGTGTGGCACCATATACGTACCAATTACCGCAAGGAAATTGTGAAACCCAGTTTCCTTCTCAGAAGTAGGCATGTGAGCTCTTCTGATGCGCAAAATTGTTCTACGATTTTTAATTACCCTGTGACAGTGCTTCTCAAACTGTGGGGGGGTGCGAACATATTGAAAAGTCAAAAACAAAAGATTATTTTTAAAAACTATTAATGTATTGAAAGTAAACAAACGAAATACATTCTGGCATAATGAAAAATAAAAAAAATACAAAACATTTACTCTGATATAATACACTTACAATGTACTGCACAATGTACTTTAAAATTAATTTCACAATTCTAAGTTAAGAACAAGTTTAATAATTACCAGTGACTGCACAGGATTATCATATATAAAACTATATACAAAAATTAACGCTCATCTTGATAATTTGTACGGTTAACAATTAATTTCTTAACTGCAGATTAAAAATTACGCGATTCACGCCCCAATGCCACCGTTGTGAATGGATAAGCCAGCGTATTTGGTATAATTTGAGGGGGAGAAACGAAATAAATAAGAAAATCCTCTGAAATAAGTAAATTCTTCGCAAGAACATTCTTCGTTAAGGTCATTTTATTGCATTCTAAAGCCCCCGGAATAATTTTATGAATAACAGTGAACAGAGAAGATCGTATTTTGGAAACACATATATACTTCCGGAGCAATTTATGCACTGGATGAGCGAGATTTTTCTATACGCCGGCGGCGGAGAGGTTTAAGTCGTTCTGTAGCTTTAGAACCAAAGTATCGTATTATCGAATTCAATTTATTATTATTGTATGGAGGGGGTGCGATGAGAATTGTGATTGAATATTGGGTTACAAGTATTGAAAATTTAAGAAGTACTGCTCTGCAATTACCCTAGCCAAGCAAGCACTGTAGAGGTCTTTTAACACACAGCATAGTCATACAACATGGACGCAGCTGATTTTCTGCATCATGAAAATCCACCGACTTTGGCCGGAATAGTAATCGCAGAATAGAGCATAAAAGGCCAACGCCTAACCAATTACACCACCTAGCCGGCATGCAATTGCATTTAATTCTAAGCATATTACTAACAGGTAATTTAAATATTAAGGGAGTATAGCTTTTTATTGGAATGCTTCCATTGTTCACATGCATCTTATTTTATTTTCTCTCTTTGAAAATTTAAAAGCACAGAAAATAACAAACCAGTATATACATATTACAAGAATCAATCGATAAGCCGAAAACAGGAAATGGTATTTTTTAGAAGTCTTCAGATACTATTGTTACTGTGGAAAAAAGTTATAGGAGAAATTTGAATGAAATACCAGTAGACATTTAGCTTTTGATAATGATAATCTATACTAAATTTGAAGAAACTTTTAACTCTTATTTCCTTAACCAATTGTAATGTTAATAAACAAATATTATGTTAGAGAGATATAATATTTCTTTAAAGAGTTATTCTGTTTCTAAAAATTAAATCTATACCCTCGAAAGCTAATTAATACTGAAGATGAGTTACAAAGCATTTTAATCACACTTTTTTAACTATTTATTTTTTAGAGAATCTGAAAATATGAATTTAAGTTAGCCCCTCATCTGGTCAATTATTTTAACCCGAAATTCTTTAAAGAAAGTCAGCTTTTTTAATTCTTACTATGAGTTCACTCTCCACCTATATATATATATATATATATATATATATATATATATATATATATATATATATATATATATATATATATACAGTCCCTGGCCAAATTATTAGACGCACTCCTGTTTTTTAATAATTAGTTGTTTTATATAAGTTTATGTGCAATACTTTCACATTTAAAAATAGATCCAATGGATTTTTAATGAGGAAATTTATTATATATTTTGTATTTGTATTTATTTTTCACACATGGCAACACAAATTTAATACATTCTCACACGAACGTAAACACGTGTAAACCTGCTCGAGTCGCGTTTGCGCATGCTTGAGTTGTGGACGTGTTTCTGTGGGTTAATGAGCTTTGTTTGTTAATTTAGCAGTTTTATATTACGCAGTTATTTGTTTATTTCGTATGCGGCGTTTAAATAATCAGTTTGTACACTTTTCGCATGGGTAAAAAAGGCGATCTTTCACCATGTAAGAAAGCAGAAGTAAAGGCCCTTGTGAATGCAAAATTGTTTTCAAACCGCGAAATATCACAAATGTTAAACGTTTCTGAAGCTAGTGTACGACCCATAAAGAAGAAAATTGAGTCAGGGGATTAATTGAGCCCAAAAAGAAAGAAAAAATGTGGCAGAAAGCCTATTTTCACCCCAAGGTCAGAAAGAACTTGAAAGAAAATTTGCCTTGAAATCAGATTTGCTACCACAAAAGTGATAAAATCGCAACTCCCAAGATATTAATGTGAATGCTTCTGAAGGCACTGTTCGAAGAAAATTAAAAGATTTAAATTTTAAGACCTGCCACCCCGCCAGGAAGCACAAGTTAACCCCTGCAATGAAAGCAAATCGTCTTAATTGGACCAAACAGTGACGTGATAAAGATGTGGACTTCTGGGAGATCGGTATGTTGTTATAATTTATTCACAAACAAAGTGTTTAACCATTTTCTATGATTACAGAAGGAACAGCAAAGATGTTTGTTTATTTATTTTTATTTTTTTGACAGGTCTGCTCCAGTGATGAAAGCACATTTGAAATTCTGCAGAACAAAGCTCAGATTGTGCGTCGTCGTCGTGGAGAAAAGTTTCATTCCGACTGTGTTGTTCTGACTATTAAACACCCTACAAAATAATGATTTGGTCTGTCATCAGTGGCAAGGGTACTGGACGTCGTTAAAGGTATGATGTGGCAAGACCAGTACAAAGATGTCTTGCAAAATCGCTTGATTCCGCAGCTGGAAGAATGGTTTCCAAAGGGAGAACCATACATTTTTATGCAAGATGGAGCTCCCTTCCATACAGCTCGATCTATCAAAGCTTTTTTGGCAGAACAAAATATCTCTCTGTTGGATTGGCTGGATAATCTCCCTGTTACGAACCTAATCGAAAACGTTTGGGAGTTAATGAAAAGAGAAGTGGCTAAAGATATGATTACAAATAAAACGCAGCTCTTAGAAAGAATAATTCACGTGTGGAAATATCATCCTGAAATGCAGAAGCCAGTACAGTCTTGTATTGATAGCATGCCGCGCAGAATTGAAGCTCTCATAGCTGCTAAAGGTGGCTCAACAAAATATTAATATTTAATTAGGTTTGTTCCTGTTTTCTTTCAAGAGTAAATAAATACATATTTTTTTCTTTACTGATGATGTTTTATTTGAGATAATAATAGATTATATATTAAATGGACAACCAAACAAAATACACTGTATCGGATAAATATAAAAAACGTGTATTACCTGATAAATAATATTTTTCATAAAATCTTATAGTGCGTCTAATAATTCGGCCAGGAACAGTATATATATATATATATATATATATATATATATATATATATATATATATATATAGATGTAGGGTTGGATATGTGCAATGGACAACCTCTCCCCCTGTACTTAGGGTGGAGCAGTCCACACTGACGTCACACTCCGTCAGGAATGTCCGACTAAAAGGACACACGGGAAAATATGTAGACGGACGTTAGGGACGTTAAGCTTTAGACGTAGGAGAAAGACGTTCTCTTTTGCTGTTAAGTATATATATATATATATATATATATATATATATATAATCTAGATATTTCATCTTGTTAAATAAATCATTTATCATCCTTAGGTTGTAGTCATTTTCCCATATTTTGGGGGCTCGACCTTTCTCTTGCATGTTAAGGAAAATCTCCTCTAGACGAGAGGAAAAAATTTTAAGACGCGTTAATATTTTTCTTCAGTGAACGCTACATTGCAAAAAGCGTAAAAACGTGTTGCTGTTGGAATTTCTTTTTCTTGGATTCATTTAGTGCTTCAACTGGTTTTGGATTTTTATTGTACGGACTGCTCCCCAACCTCAGGTAGGCAAAATTTAATTAAACGTATTTTTTTGTTTGTTTATTTTGGCTTTAAAATAACTGTATTTAGTAGTTTTAACTCAGAGTGTGATAGGGAAATTTTGATTACAACCTTGCACCGTCTAAATTTTCACAGTGATTAATTTTGTATATTAAGATGTCCTGTAAAAAATTAAATTAGGCGATATTCCTATAATTGCTAATTCGTTGAATGTGTGGTACAACTCGTGCTATAAAAACATTAAATTCTATATTAGGATTCACCGAATTTGACCGTTCTTCGCGAAATAAAATAAGAAATTTTTCTATATTCCCTAAAGAGTTTAAAGTTGAAGAACACAAAGAAAAAATTTTAACCGAGTTCTCATTGCCTGATTTTATCTCAGTCGCTAATTTATTGCATTTAGACGTAGAAACAAATGAGCAAAATTTATGCAATAGTATATTTAAAGCTTTGACGAACTTAGATGAATACCAACTAACATTAAATAATTCGGAGGCATCCTTTTCTGAAGGCGAAAACGTAGTTTCAAAAACCACGTTTCAAAACGAATCACGTTAGACAGGAATTTTCATCGGAAGGGACAGACCAGCATTCCCCTTTTCAACATCCGGTCAGTAAGGCTTCCCTACCCAGCGTTCAAGGTTATTCTTTCATGCCGGCACATCAAAACGTTTCATCTCTTTGTACACAAAATACTTTTCCTCCCTATTCAAACGAAGCTTCCCTTATAGAGATGAATACCCAGTTTTGGACTTTATTGCGGGATATTTTGGCGACTAGTAGAAAATTTACCGGGGAAGATTTTTATTCTGTAAATAGTTTCTTTCGCGATATTGAAGAAAATTTTGATTTATTCCCAGCTATCAGTTCTTCCCAAAAATTAATTTTTGCGAAACGTCTAGTATTTGGAACTGCTAAATCATTTCTTTTTTCACAAAGAAATTTAAATACATACGAGTCATTCAAAAAAGCTTTAATTGAAGAATTTTCGGATTCAGTAACCTCCATAGAAATTCACCGCGAATTAGAAAAAAGAAAAATTTATAAAACCGAGACTATAATGCAGTATTTTAATTCCATGCGTGAATTAGCAAATAGATGTGATTCAAAAATTGACGAAGCATCAATTATCCAGTACGTCATTAATGGAATTGATGGGCCTCGTTCATATAAAATTATCCTCTATGGTGCAACCTCATTTTCCGAATTTAAGCAGAAATTACGTACCTATGAAACTGTCATTAAAAACATGGGAATACATAACTCTAATTCACTGAATTTTCGTCATTCATATGAAAGCCGAGGACGCGATTTTAAACAACAAAGCTTCCAAAGAAAACCCACAAAAACCCACACCCGATGCAGCTAGAAATCCCCAACGTTGTTTTAATTGTAATGATATAGGTCATCTATCAAAATCTTGTCCTAATCATTCACGTGGCCCCAGATGCCTCTCATGTAATCTTTATGGTCACAAATCATTTGAATGCCGACGAGCTAATTTAAATAACACTTCTACACCACCTTTTGGTGTAAATACTGTGCATGAATTGCCTTCTTCTATTAATATGTGTAAAGACGTAACAATTTTTGGGCGTAAACTTAACGGGTTAGTAGACACAGGCAGCAATTTAACACTATTAAGAAATTCTACTTACGTAAATATAGATACACCGCCACTGAAACAAACCAAAACATTATTAACAGGTTTTGGTTTTTCACGAATTAATGTGATAGGAACTTTTGATTCTGAAATTACTATCGATGATCAAATTTTTCCTGTTACTATTTCTGTTGTACCAAATTCTTGTACAAATTATGACCTTATAATCGGTTGTGACGTAATTAAACAAGCACATCTAAATATATCACCTACAGGCGTAAAATTTGCACAAATTTTAAGGCCTTCTGATAATGCAAATGAAAATTTTATTATGACGATTTCTGACGGTTCACCCACATTTGATATCGGTCCAAATGTTTCTCAACATAATCGAGCTGAAGTCGAACAACTGCTATCGATATACACGCCTAAAAAAACAAAAACTATAAACATTGAGCTTGATATCGCTCTCACCGACGACGAACCGATATTTCATAAGCCCCGACGTTTGCCATTTGCTGAACGAGATATAGTGGACGCTCAAGTTGATGAATGGGTTAAAAATGGAATTGTTGAGCCGTGTTCATCCCCTTACGCTTGTCAAGTTGTGGTAGTAAAGAAAAAAGAGTTTGCATTGATTATAGACGCTTAAATCGCAAACTTATTAAAGATAACTATCATCTTCCTTTAATTGACGATATTTTAGATTGTCTCCAAAATGCTAAAATATTTACTACTCTAGATCTAAAAAATGGATTTTTCCATGTCGCGGTAAATGAAAGGAGCCGTAAATTTACTAGTTTTGTTACTCACAATGGTCAGTATCAATTTAGACGAATGCCTTTTGGACTGAGTACTTGTCATTCCACCTTTATGCGGTACATAAATGCCATTTTCCGACATCTGATTTCGAAAAGTATTGTTCTCCCATATATATGGATGATGTCGTTATTCCCGCTGCTAATGAGTCCCAAGCCCTTGAATATCTAAAAATTGTTCTACAGGTAGCTTGTGATTACGGACTTGAAATAAATTTTAAAAAATGTCAATTTTTACATAATAAAATTGAGTTTCTTGGCCATATTATAGAAAACGGTAGATTGTTTCCTTCCCCTTCAAAAACTAAAGCTGTTGTTAATTATCCTGATCTTAAAAATATTAAAGACGTTCGCCGATTTCTAGGTCTTACTGGCTATTTTGGAAAGTTTTTACCCTCATATTCGACCATAGCAAAACCTTTGAGTGACCTCCTTCGTAAAGACTCCCTTTTCCAATTTTATGCTGAACAACAGACAGCATTTCAAAAATTAAAATACTTACTTTCCCAACAACCCGTTTTAAGTATTTTTAACCAAATTTCTCCCACTGAGATTCACACTGACGCGTCAATCGATGGTTTGGGTGCAGTCCTACTCCAAAATTCCATACATGACAACCAGTTTCACCCTGTATTCTACATGTCAAAAAAGACATCAGACCATGAAAGAAAGTACACTAGTTTTGAACTAGAAGTCCTTGCAGTGGTCGAAGCACTTAAAAAGTTTCGCATCTATGAGTACTAGGAACATCATTCAAAGTTATTACTGACTGTGACGCCCTCGTCAAAACACTAAGTAAAAAAGAGCTTAACCCCAGGATAGCCAGATGGGCACTTTATCTCCGAGAATTTAATTATACAATAGAACACCATACAGGCTCAAAGATGGCTCATGTGGATACTCTCAGTCGACCTCCACATTGTATGCTAATCCAAAATAGCGTTCATCTTCAATTTCTCAAAGCACAACAGGCTGATGACCAAATAACAACAATAAAGACGCTTCTAGAAACAACGCCACAGGACAACTATATCGTAAAAAACAAACTTCTTTACAAAACAGTCAATGGCACCGATTTACTAGTGGTACCTGACGAAATGCAGGCTAACATCATTAAAACTGCACATGAACGTGGACATTTTGCTGTTCTACGCACACAAGATTTAGTTAGCAAAGACTTTTACATCCCACGACTTAAAGACAAAGTTGAAAAATGCATTCAAAACTGTGTTACATGCATTCTCACAAACCGGAAACGTGGTAAACAAGATGGCACGCTTAACTCGATAGAAAAAAACGATTTACCTCTCCATACATTTCATCTAGATCATTTGGGTCCCCTAGCGACAACTTCTAAGAAATATAAACATGTTTTTGCAGTGATTGACGCATTCAGTAAATTTACATGGCTGTATCCCACTAGATCTACGGACGCTGCAGAAGTCATAAATCGATTAGAAAACCAAAGACATGTCTTCGGAAACCCCGCTAGGATTATCACTGATAAAGGATCCGCATTTACTTCCTCCGCATTTCAAGATTACTGTAAAAAGCAAAACATCCTTCATATTTCCATTACAACTGGTCTCCCAAGATCTAATGGCCAAATTGAAAAACAAAATTCCACCATCATTTCTGTGCTGTTAAAACTTTCTGTCGACGATCCCGAGAAATGGTATTCTCACGTACCCCACCTGCAAGAAATCCTGAACTCAACTTTTCAAAGAAGCATCAAGATGACTCCATTTGAGCTCCTTTTCGGCACCAAGATGAAGTCTTGCCAGGACATTGAGATTGTCGAACTTCTTAACGATGAGATTACAGCTCAATTCCAAGAACAACGTGATGCTCTCCGTCAAGATGCCAAAAAGCAAATCTACAAAGTTCAAGATGAGAATCGCCGCACGTACAATCTCCGGCGCTGACAAGCTCATAAATATCAACTACACGACCTAGTAGCAATTAAACGCACTCAGTTTGGTCCAGGCTTAAAACTTAAGCAAAAATACCTTGGACCATACAAAGTTACAAAAGTCAAGCACAATGACACTTATGACGTAGAAAAGTGTGATTTTGTCGATGGACCATCAAAAACGTCTACTTGTGCAGAATTCATGAAACTCTGGCCAAACCAAACTAACTCTACTTGATTTCTCCATTAAAAACTGTTCACAATTTTTCTTCCTGTGAAAGACTTTCGTTATGGACATTAACAACAGACTTTTTATCTATTTATTTATTTTTTTTCATTCCATTTTTATTGAATGACTCTAACATTTTCTTATTTCATTTTAGTACAAATTTAAATGTTTAGAAGTAGGAGCATCTTGCTTCAATATGTTCCTGTTCCTTATTCCAGATTCTTATTTTAGCCTTGATCTTATTAATATCGTTAACATAATTTGTTTTACCCCAGTGGTAATGTATGAAATTTTTTCTATTTATGAAATATTACTTTAAATTTGTTCATTTTTCAGTATTTTTGTACTTTTTCTTTGATGATAGTTTGTGTTGTGTATAGTTCTTTCATCTACTGTGTAACTGTGTACATTTTTAAAATTTCATTACTATGTATCTGTACATTTTATCATTGTATGTAATCAGGCGAGGTCGCCTTCCCGGTCATGATGGCCGATGTAGGGTTGGATATGTGCAATGGACAACCTCTCCCTGTACTTAGGGTGGAGCAGTCCACACTGACGTCACACTCCGTCAGGAATGTCCGACTAAAAGGACACACGGGAAAATATGTAGACGGACGTTAGGGACGCTAAGCTTTAGACGTAGGAGAAAGACGTTCTCCTTTGCTGTTAAGTATATATATATATATAATCTAGATATTTCATCTTGTTAAATAAATCATTTATCATCCTTAGGTTGTAGTCATTTTCCCATATTTTGGGGGCTCGACCTTTCTCTTGCATATTAAGGAAAATCTCCTCTAGACGAGAGGAAAAAATTTTAAGACGCGTTAATATTTTTCTTCAGTGAACGCTACATTGCAAAAAGCGTAAAAACGTGTTGCTGTTGGAATTTCTTTTTCTTGGATTCATTTAGTGCTTCAACTGGTTTTGGATTTTTATTGTACGGACTGCTCCCCAACCTCAGGTAGGCAAAATTTAATTAAACGTATTTTTTTGTTTGTTTATTTTGGCTTTAAAATAACTGTATTTAGTAGTTTTAACTCAGAGTGTGATAGGGAAATTTTGATTACAACCTTGCACCGTCTAAATTTTCACAGTGATTAATTTTGTATATTAAGATGTCCTGTAAAAAAATTAAATTAGGCGATATTCCTATAATTGCTAATTCGTTGAAATGTGGTACAACTCGTGCTGTAAAAACATTAAATTCTATATTAGGATTCACCGAATTTGACCGTTCTTCGCGAAATAAAATAAGAAATTTTTCTATATTCCCTAAAGAGTTTAAAGTTGAAGAACACAAAGAAAAAATTTTAACCGAGTTCTCATTGCCTAATTTTATCTCAGTCGCTAATTTATTGCATTTAGACGTAGAAACAAATGAGCAAAATTTATGCAATAGTATATTTAAAGCTTTGACGAACTTAGATGAATTCCAACTAACATTAAATAATTCGGAGGCATCCTTTTCTGAAGGCGAAAACGTAGTTTCAAATAAAAGTCCAACTGCATATATTGAAAGGAAAATCATTCTTTGTGTTCCTGAAGCACAATGAATAACGCGTTGGACTTCTAATCCAAGGGTCGTGGGTTTGAATCCCAAAAGAGATGGCCTAATTTCTGAGAATGTGATTTCTTTTTACTATACTATTTTATTTGAATAATTAAGTTCAATTAATGAATAAATATCAACAAACAAAAAATAGTCCAACACCCTATATAGAAAGGAAAATTGCAAGGAAAATTGCTTTCTAATTTGTCACTTAAAATTGTGATTCTGTCATATGTATATTCATATTTATATTAATTGTAACTATTTAATAAAAAGTAACTAAAATAAATTTTTTCTTTGTTGACCTTAGTAGGAATAAACTTTTTTTTATATTGCTTGTTTCTTGCATATAACTAAATACTTAATAAAGTGAGAAAATGGAACAATTTTATTTTAATTTTAAAGTTTTTATATATAATTGTTGAGCACACAAAACCCTTATTGTTTACTTTTTCTAAGAACGCTCTCCATGCAGTGAAGAGTGATTAACAAATTTTAGAAAAATTTTCGTTTTTTCGTGCTTTTTCAAACGGTTGAGGGCTTTGTGTGGGAGTGTTCGTTAACGTACAATTTGAAGCATGGTGTCATTTGACTTGGGGAAGCACCAAGTCTGGCACTGCGATCAGGACAGAAATTTCTTATCTATTTTTGGATTATCTTTCCATTTTCTTTTCATCTCACGCAACAAACTGCACATTATCTTGTCTAAATAATTGTCTTCAATGAGATCAAGTCTAAATTCTAGCATCATGTTCCCCCTCCCCTAATTGTTTACAATAGACGACATTAAAATTCCTTATTTCAATGTAAAAAGTGTGGAAAATATATTTCTATAATACGAGGCACATCCAGAAAGTAAGTTTCCCGATGTTTTCCCCTTTAAAGTAAACGTAATAAGCCGCGTCAATTGCGCATGCGTAACAGATCTATGACGTACCAATCATATGCCAGTCGGACAGGTCTCGCCTCGTGCGAGTAGCGTGGTAGCAGTGGTCTGAAATGGAAACTCTTATTCCTTCTCCCGCCGCCTGCGAGGTTCGGTCGGTGATAAAGTTCTTGAAAGCATAAAGCATTGCGCCTATTGAAATTCATCGTCAGCCCTGTCAGATCTATGGGCTGAACACACACACACACACATCATGAGTAAGCAGATGGTGCGTCGCTGGTGTAGGCAGTTTTCAGAGGGTCGTCAAGTGTCCATGATGAAGACAGCTCACATACGTCTCGACGCACAGCAGCTGTTTTGACGGAATTTGGCTGGGAGTTGTTTGATCAGCCCACTATAGCTCTGATCTTGTTCCCAGCGATTTTCACGTTTTCTTGCACCTCAAGAAATTCCTGTCCTCTGGTGAGCGTTTTGGCAACGACGAAGAGCTGAAGACGTCTGTCCATTCACAGGCGGCAGAGTACAACCACAAAGTGATACAAAAGTTGATCCCACGATTCGACAAATGTCTCAATTTTGGTGGTGGCTACGTTGAAAAATAGCTGAAACATTGCTGTACTTGTTGCCAGTAAATACGTTTTTGAAAGTGTGAGTTATTTTTTAAAAAAAATAGGGAAACTTACTTTCTAGATGCGCCTCGTATTTCCTCCTCTTATTTGATAAATTCAAGGCTCATCAAAATACGCTACTATTGAACGATTTATCTGAAGAAAAAAATTCAGACAGTACTGAATCTGTATCCGAATTCAATTCATCCTTTCACTAAAAAGTGTTTTTGTTGCAACTTTATACGTAATTTTTTAAAAGAGAACTTCTCTGGTCTGAATGCAAAAACACTGCATGCAGTTCGAATTCGAAGGATCTAAATCCTTGCCTTCATCAAAGAAAAATTCTCGCCTTCACCATAAAGAAAATACCGGTTGAAAAGCATTTCAGTACCATAGAAAAACTACATCACCTTTTAAAAACACTAGCATTAAATAATATTTCTATAAGAATTAAAAATATACACAAATCAATGAAAGAAAAAAAAAAATATCACTGCCCCCGCGTACAGCGTACAGACAAATCGGTTGCTGTCAACTTTTTGGTAGCTCGTAGCGTGTACGGACAAACCGGTTAAGGGGTTAAATCTAATTTTAAAATTTTTATCTTAATTTAAATTATCTTACTAATATAAAATTTCTGAAAAAATTTAATCAAATAAAGATGTTTAAAAGAACAAATATTTCTGATTTAAAATTTATCTACGGTTAGAGCCTTGTACCAATGAACTCTTAATATTTTGAAAAATTCTAGTTAGAGTTAGGTTTGACATTTCAGTAATATCTGTCTCTTTTTCACATGTCGGAGGAAATTGAAGGAAATGACGTCAAAGCATTGAATAATGAATCCATATCATTAAGCCAATTAGCAGTCAAGTGGAAAATGTTGAGCGAGTGGAAAGCTGAATAATTAATGATGTGGGGACAAAAGTAAAAAGATAGTTAACGAACGCAGTATGCACTCGGTGATAAGATTTCTACCAGCTTTGTACCCCAAACTTCTTGAAATTTATTTTGTCAACGTAAGTGTTTCTATACAAAATTAGATTAAATTGTGTTCTAGTTAAGTCTTTAATACAGAGGATATGGAAAAGTCTATATATAGTCTTTTAAGAAAATAAATGAGTATTAATTATGTTGAAGAATCTAATAGGACTATATCAGTAATCTTCAAACATTTTTTGACTCACTGTACTCTTAGAATTATAAAGTGTTTTCGAGGAACCCCTTTCCACCCACATTCCCAAAAAGTTTGAACAATATATCTTAAAATGATATTTAAAGGAATCTAACATCTTGTAGGTTTTTCATGTAATGACAATTAAAGGAAAGTATTGTATTCGTTTAAAAAAATTAATATATAATGGACACCCTAATAATATTTGTGCTCCAGGTGTTGCCTACAAATAAACTATAATCAGTAAATGTGATATTTTCTTGTGCATTGTTTTATACACACTGTCTAAGTCTAGGTTTATTTAAAGCCTTTGAAGAATTTTGAGGATACCCTGCTGGAAATTTTTAACCAAAAATCAAGATCTTCTCGTTCATATCTGAATTTTAATTTAGAATATGTTGATAGTTTAACCCCCCCTTATGGCTTACTGTAGTTTTTTTCATGCAATATTTTTTTTAATCACTACATTGAAAATTAAGGGATGTACGTAAATGAAGTATTCAACTTTGGGGAATTTAATCCGTTAGAGCTAATTAATTAATTAAAGATATTCAAATGTAAAATTGATTATATACACTGTTCACTTAAAGTAAATAGTCATATCGTTTTCTAAGGTCTTCATTAACATACAAAAAAAAAATAAGACACCTTTTGACATTAACTATTTTTTCGAGACAAAAATGATGATTATTGCAATCCGCTGAAAACCTCGTCAGTTGAAAACGCAATTTCTGCTATAAAACTATTCACCTTCCTCGCTAAAATACTCACCCTAGAACCGAACCCGTGCTGTCATATATCCTGGAAAAGTGGATTTCAAAGAATATTCCTGCAAAGTCTAAGTATCATCAGAGTATTCGTAAAAATGGTTATTCTATGTAATTAAAAAGTGAGTGGTACTTATAAGTACCGTCGGTAGATAAAGGGTTAATGTTCTTACTTATTCTAACAGTAATAAATCCTTATTTTTTTGTATTGATATAGAAAATCAATTTTTAATCCCGTTCATAGAATACGGGAATCCCTTTTACATTAACATTTATAGTTTTAATTTCGATATTTTTTTTTACCTGAGGAAACCTTGGATATGTCTCGTGGAACCCCAAGGTTCCGTGGAATACATTTTAAAGTCCATTGCACTATATACATTAAATTTTATTTTGGAACCTGGGAATTAAGTAAAATACAACAAAAAATAAAATCTCTAGTTGTTGCAAAATCAAATGACCTTTTATGACTCCAAGCTATGGATGTTTTATTTGTTCATTTTTAAAATCATGGTCACAAAGTGTAGAAGTAAACACTGAAAGGTAGCTAGGCAATTCAAAATAAATGCCTGAATGTTGTCGAAGTAAATAATTTCTGAAGATCAGTTATGAACATCAACCTAAAACCATAAAAATTTGCCAAGAAGCACGTAATATGTTAACGAGAATACAAAAACTGTTAATGTGTAATAAATGAATCAAGTTTAATGAATGTAGTTGAAAAATACATGCAATATATAAGAACTTTTGTGTTTTGGAGTAAAATATTTTCTTAAATGGCGCCATATAAAAGGCATTGAACTGAGATACTAACGATAAAACTCGGAGTAAAAAAATATAAAAAGGTATCTTTCTTACACCAAACACATAGTTTTTAGATAATGTTAAATTGTATACTGAGAATATTGCTCTTCTTTTTAAAGAAATATATGGATCAGACTTAAAATGGGATTGAGTTTTGAAGTATTAAATTCACTAAGCAATTTTGAAACTGCTTAAATCCTCGAAAACATTAGATATAGGAAAAAATATTAATTTAACCCTTTAAAATGTCATTTTTTTCAAGTAATGTTAATTTAAAATATTTTTAGGATTGATTTATGAAAAAAAATTATTTAGCTTATTACCTAAAAATAATTTGACTTTTTTAAGACCATTTGTTTGGAAAGTATGTTTCCCACCACCTACTGGGAGCTATTCAAAAATATGAGAAATATTATGTCTCTTTTTATATCACATTGCATGATATTTATCAAATGTAATTTGTAAATACTAAAATCTACAAAAAAGGAGGGGGGATTATAAATTAGATATATTTTGCATTTTGTATTTTTTACATTAAATTAGATATATTTTATATTACATGTATTTTATGAGCTATTTATATTACCCTCCATAAAACTGTAGGAAACCTAGTGGGACATTGCAAACTGTGTACAAATGTATCTCGTTCACATGTGCTTTAGTAGAACACAAACAGTAACGTCTATTTGTTTTTTTCTAAAGTTGGCATATGGCCATCAACTTTAGTCAATCGTACGTCAAGTGGATCAATTTTCTTGCAGCTAAGAGACTTACTTACTTACAGATCGTTCTTTCCGTTTAATTATTTTCTGCTTAGTGGTACCTCCAATTCTTATTCGTTTATTGTGTGGTGGTACATAAAACGCACCACTAGTTTGAATGCCTTAGAAATTGATGCTAGAAAGTACATTCTCTGAACCACCACAGAGGTCAACTCCTAGCTGTTAGTCAAGTTTCCAACAGATGTCAGAAGCTGATTGTGCAATGGGTTTATGCAGTAGTTCATTCTTTGATCAGCTATAAATCTGTTGAGTGGTATTTTTTGGACGTGCCTGTGTTGTGTATTTGTAAGTATTAATGAAAGTGATTCTTGTGATGTTTGATACAAATCAGGTAAGTACATATATTATGCAACTAAATAAGTCAATATTGCAGTAATTAGTGTCTCGCATGTACAGTGCTAGTATGAAAATATGAGAGTTCAAAAAATGTACCACCACGCTATTGAAGACCATCTGCGCGCGCTTTGCAAATACATAATGCATTCCACTTATATTTTTTCGCAATAATGGACATGTTTATTGTGCCAGATAAATTTGCTGTAATTTATATTTCTTAAAATTTTAATAATAATATTTATTAAATAATAGCACGTACAAAATTCCACAAATGTCCTGAATGAGCTATAGCTCGTGTTCAGGAAAAAATAAAAACAACTAATATACTTATTATATATGTTGACTAAATAAAAAATAGGTAAAATAAAATAATACGTTGAATAGGATATTTAAAATTAAAACTAGCATTAGGCAAATGAAGGCTAAACTAAAATTAAGCTTACAACATTAGATTAGGAAAAACTTAAAATGTTTTAATATAAAGTATGAATAACAGTATAAGATAAAGAAGTGTATTTATTTATTTTCCAACTATAAAATAACTAGCTAAAGCTACCATCATTCCTAAGGAGGAAAAAATCATGTTCCCAGAACTAGCTTGCTGCTTGAAGCATAGTGGTACAAAATATGTACTACCAATTTTTTAAAACTTTGGACACCCTTTATTTGAAAAAGTGTATTATTATTAATATATACCAGCTTTTGTTCAATAATTATAGTTTTGTGGAGGTTTATCTAAAATATTTTTGTAATTATTTCTCTCTTGTGCATTACTTTTTGTCAAAAATACAGTCCATGAAAAAGTTAAGACTTAAAAATCTAGATATCTGTTGTCGTGAACGCCGAAGGGCTGGCAGCACAAAGCATAGGTGGAAAAAAGCTCGCATGTACATTTAAAAATTAATGTGACATAAGTATATTTCCCGTGGCCTTATAAAGGGTTAATACTGGAAAACTTCTTTTTTAAAATACAGAATCAGATATTCTTAGGTATATAGATGAATAAGAGAAATTTTCATATGTACAGGTAATTCCAAATCAATTCCACTCAAAATGATTTCTAATATTCCAGTCATATTTCTTTAAATGTAGTTGACAAAATGAAGATATAGATCTGAATTTTCTAAAATTGAAATGTAGCAAACACACATGTTTGGAATTTCACTTTTTTTCGTGATACGTTTATTGATGTCCATATTCCCAAAAGTCGTCCATCATAGTCTCTTCTATGTGACTGAAACTTTCTTTGCAAAAATACACTACTCAATGTTAGAAACAACAGCAGAATCATGCTCATTTGTCAAATCAAAGAACACCTCTGACGAATGAATTCTATATTTTAAACAGTCATTTACATTTCGCTCGGAAAGGGGATCAGATTATTCCTCAGTATTAACTGAGTTATGTTATATAATCGAAAAGCCATCAACTTTTCTCGAATCAACTTCCATAAAGAGAGTTTCATTAAGAAAAAAATGCCACTAGCATATGATTTGAATGAAGGTATGATTGGAAGAAGCAATTGTGTATATCCATTAAATGAATTGAAGGTTTAATTCGGATGTATTAGCAATTGCACGTTAATTTTTCAAGATAATATTATTTAAACAGTCATTCACTTATTTTTTGCAATTTTTTTTTAATTTATATAGTTATTTTAGTTTAAATTATAGATAGATAGATAGATAGATAGATAGATAGATAGATAGATAGATAGATAGATAGATAGATAGATAGATAGATAGATAGATAGATAGATAGATGGATGGATGGATGGATGGATGGATGGATGGATGGATGGATGGATGGATAGATAGATGTTATAACTGCGAAAGTTTGTGAGGATGTTTGGCCATTTTTCACGCAAAAACAACTGAATGGATTTTAATGAGATTTTACAGTAATATAGCTTATACATCAGAATAGCATATAGGCTATAATTTATAGCATAGGCTATAATTTATAAAGATATTGTGTGAAGTATCCAAAGCATAACGATATTTGTCAAGTAAGGAGGAAAAAATTCTGCCATCTGCAAGCAATTATGGCGTGCGCTGCAAAAACGCTCACGACAGCATATATCTATCTTTTGTTTGTGAAGGAACCCTTTTTGTTTTGGCTACGCAAGGCGCTGGCTTCTAATTAATTCCTGTGATCACCATCATCCCTAATTTTTTTTTTATTTCCGAATAAAACTAAGTTTTGAAGGGTGAGGTTGTTACAAATCTCTCTTTATTTAAATGGGGCTTTTTTATGATTTTATTATGCACATTTACTAGTAAGAAATTGATCTTTTTTCAAAATAAATACTTTTATCGGTTCTGGAACTTAAAGTAAATAAACTTTCTCTTTCACACTGCATCATTTGGACAAATTTTCAAAATTTTCTTGTGGTTAGTAGTTAATTATAACGCTATAATTTTAATTGAATAGGCAGGTATTGCAATTTTAAGTATAAAAATAATTATAACTACTGTACTGTATTTTTGGAGTGAGTTAATATTAACGTCAAACTGTTCAGCTACACGAGGGCTTTTGGCGACGGACCACGTAAATTTGAACCATAGTCAAGTGACGTGGACGACACCTGAGCTGGCATCCACTTCTCCTAACTAACACACCAAACCAACTTAGCACGAATATTTTACCAATAGTTAGCAGGAATATTCTTTGAAATCCACTTTTCCAAGATATATGGCAGCACGGGTTCTGGGGAAGGCAAACAGTTTTGCAGCAGATATGCGTTTTCAGCTGACGGCATTTTGAGCGGATTGCAAATATTACTATTTTTGTCCCGAAAAAATAGTTTATGTCAAAATTTAAGTGTGTGTGTGTCTTATGTTCTTCTATGTTAATGAAGACCTTAGAAAATAATTTGACTATTTATTTTAAGTGAACGGGGTATATCTTTAATTAATTCATTAGCTCCTAAGGATTAAATTTCCCAAAGTGGAGTATTTTGTTGAAGTACATCCCTTAATTTTCAATGTAGTGATCCAAAAAAAAAAATATTGCATGAAAAAAACTGCAGTAAAAATCATAATGCGGTGGGTAAAGTATTAACGTACATCACTCCCCTACACGGCGGGTGTTACAAAGCTCTAATAAAGCTCGAGGTATGAAAGTAGCTAGACATTTGCCAACTCGACTATAGTTAACATTTCGCTATGTTTTTCATTGAATCGCCATTATAATTTAAGAAACGGCGTTGCTTGCGATTATTGCAATTTTTACATAAAATAAGTACAACAGAAAGTAATATTAATGTATTACACTTTCAGATATAAATTATTTAAACAATTTTAAGCGTCCATTACACAAAACTTTTAACAATGTGTTACTTTGCTGAGCAGAGATCAGCTTAGGGAGGTATTTTCAAAAATCAACCCTCAAGAGTGTTACGGGGAGTTAGTTATAAATAAAAAAAATCCTTTTTATCAGCTATTAGATCTACATACTTAAAATTTAACAAATGTATTTTTTTTTTTCTTTTTTTTTTTTTTTTTTTTTTTTTTTTTTTGTTTAGCTGAGATATGCAAAAGCTTTTTTTTTTTTAATTTGCAATTCCCGTAAAATTAACTCATTAAAAACTTCTTTATCCTTCAATCTGTGTAATTTAATTTTTCTGTTGACCCGTGCGAGGAACGGGTATACCAGCTAGTATATATATACACTCAGGAACATTGAAAATAGCGACCCAAGAAGGAAGCTAAGTACAATCGCGAAACTTTGCGAATAAGTACAGCATAATGTGCTATGCAAATAATCCAAGTTTTGTGCCAATACACATGCTCATACACGCCGAGGTGGCGCTACAATCAGAAAGAGGGTGCTATATAAGCCAGCACAAATTCAAAGATTCATAAACGTGACGATTACCCCATGATTGTAGGAAGATTTTGGTAAGCTAAACATGCCAGGTAAACGTGCTAGAAGACATTTCTCACAGTTAAGCGAGTTTGAGGGAGGCCTGATCATCGAGATGAAACTGCACACTGGTCGACGCACCGTGTTGCTGGCCAGGTGGATCGTTCGGAGTGTGCCGTTAGAAGTTGTTGGGAGCAGTGGACACGTGCGGAAAACCGGGTCTGGAGCGACCAGGAAGACCACGAGGAGAGAGGATCGAAGGATTGTGCGGCAAGCACTTGTGGACCCCACAGTGACTCGTTCAACGATACGAGCAGACGTAGGCGTAGCAATTGTTCCACAAACAATTTCCAGACACCTTGCAGAAGCAAATCTTAATTCCAAGCGCCCTTTCCGTGCACTCCCTTTAACACCGGAACATCGGCAACTGCGTCTACAGTGGTGCCAAGCCAGATCAATGTGGAATGTCACAGATTGGCAAAATTTTGTGTTTAGTGATGAATCCCGGTTTGTTTTGGGGACAGAGGATAACCGTGTACGGGTGTGGATGCTCCCTGGTGAGCAGTACAATTCTCCCCACACTGTTCTACGTCACACTGCCCGCACAGCTGGTGTAATGGTCTGGGGGGGCCATAGCCTATGATAGCCGGTCCATTTTAATTGTGATGTGGGGAACCTTAACGGGCCAACGTTACGTTGATGATATTCTTTGACCCCATGTAGGACCTTTCCTATATGGTCTCCCAGGGGCAATTTTCCTGCAAGATAATGCTCGCCCGCATACAGCAAGAGTTGCTCAAGACTTCCTACGTCATTTTCAAACTCTTCCATGGTCAGCCCGCTCCCCCGATTTGTCCTCTGTAGAGCACGTGTGGGATCAGCTAAAACGGCAGATGCCATCGTGTCACTCTGTATATGATTTAGAGTTGGCTGATCAAGATTTGTGGGCCCAACTGCCTCAGGACAACATAAGCTGTCTAATCAACTCAATGCCGTACCGTGTGGCGGCATGTATTGCAGCTGGAGGTGGTCCAACGCTCTATTGTATTTGCCCAGTATTTGTGTCGTTGCACACCCTGTATTCGTTTAATTGTCTTGTTTTTGAGATCAAGTGAATCTCTCATCTGTATCATTATGTGTATTAAATTTCATTTCAATCCGATGCTTTCTTCTTGGGTCGCTATTTTCAATGTTCCTAAGTGTATATATATGTATATATATATGTATATATATATATATATATATATATATATATATATATATATATATATATATATATATATATATATATATATATATATATATATATGTGCTTACTATCTACCCCAGAAAAACCACAAAACAGAATTTCTTGTTATTTGTTGACAAAATCTATAGTTTTTTCTATTATTATTATTTTTTATTTTTTACGAGGCGTGTTTCTTACGAGATTGAGGCGTGTAAGTGCCGTTTTGGGAAAACTCACATAGAAAATCTTTTTTAAAAAAACAAGATTTATTTGTACATGAAAGAACATGCCGGAATTTTTTTCTACAGATTTACCACCATTGTTCATACATTTGTCATATAGGAAAACCAACTATATCTTCTTCAAAGAGAGATGCGACCAGTGAAGACAGTTGAAATTTGTAAAAACTCATCTAAAAGCAATCTTATTGCGTACTGTCTGTGTTTTAACGTACTTTCTCATTCACTTTTTCAACCAAACCTTTATTTTTAATAGAATGCCGCCCACTACGTGCTTTGCAAAGAGCATTGGTGCACCTATTATAAAATTGTCGAACCCACTTTCTCACCATTCCATCATTCATTACATTTTTACCATAAATATCTACTATTTGACGATGAACTTAGCTTAACATCCTTTGTGTTCAAAAAATGGATTACAGAACACACTTTACAGTTGATGGGATTATCAGTCATCTTTTGAAAACCACTAACACGTAAAAGAACAACTCAATCCGACTGTAATGGCATCACTGGACTGACAATTAGAGACACGTGTGCACAAGCATTGAACTTCGATACTATCACCGCAGTAAACGGTACGATACTTAGTATACTTTTTAGGAGGGAAAAAAGAATTTATATAACTCTCCTCAAACACATACATAATATCTCCCATAGATATTTTTAGAAAATTATTATGTAATGTAATGTTGAAAAAAATGAAAGTGGGTAATGCCACTCACAATGAAAGCCCTAATTGAACAATTAACCTAGGTCTACCCTACTTAACATAAAAAATAGATAGATAGCTTAAGGTAAGAAGGGTAAGAATAATAAAAAGAAGATAAAGAAGATAAGTTCAGATATTTTATAGCAAACAAAGGGGGGGATAAAATAATCAGATCATTTTATACTATATCAAATGAAAGTACACATTTGAATCATTTTGAAAAAAAAGGTTATCTTAGACTCCAAGTTAGACTCGTTACAAACATTATGCTTACATTTTTGAATGTCAGAAGCAAACATTCAACGTAATAGAGAGTGTCCCCTGAAGTCCTGTCCCTCCACCATAACTTATTTATTTACTCGGGATGATCGAAACCACTCGGGGGCTTAAAACTTCAGATAGTCCCTCCGAGATAGACAGGAAATAATATAGAAATTCCAAGGACAAGTAAATCCTTACTAATATTTTAAACGTGAAAGTTTGTATGGATGTATGTTTGTTACTCGTTCTCGCAAAAACAACTGAATGGATTTTAATGAAACTTCCCAATAACATAGCTTATGCATCAGAATAACTCATAGGCTATAATTTATATAAAAATATTGTGTGAAGTGTCCAAAATATAACGATAATTGTCAAGGAAGTAGGAAATAGCCATCTGCCATCTGCAAGATATTCTGACGTGCGCTGTAAAAACCGTTAGAGTTACACGTCAGCATATATCTATCTTTTATGTGTGAAGCAAAACTTTCCCTTTTTGTTTTGTCTACTCCAGGTGATAATGTGCGCTTGCATCTAATTAATTGCTTTGATCAGTGTAATCACTATTTTTTATTTCAGAATAAAACTTACTTTTAACGCTTCTGGTATTTAAAGTAGATAAACTTTGCCTTTCACACTACATCATTAATTCAATAGGCAGGTATTGCATTGTTTAAGTATAAACATGACAATAACTACCGTACTGCATTTTTGAAGTGTAGAAAAAGTACCTACTAAGAATTGTGCCACGAAAGCGTTAAGTCTAATATTTCACAAAAGCTCTAATAAAGCTCAAGCTGTGAAAGTTTCTAGACTAAACGAAACGTTTCCACAAGCCCAACTGTGAAGGGTTGAACAGGTGGAGCGTGAGGCAGCTCACTGAGTTGCTGAGACACCAGAGCAGTCCCAAGCTCGGCGTCAACAGAACGCTCAATATCTAGCATATCAAGCATACATTTGGTCACGACATGTTTTTCCCATGGCCAGCTCGATGTGGCTTGCTCACGCGTTTCTAAATCGCAAAATCTGCATGTTTATACTGAACGAAAAAAATCGTTTAACATAGTTTATAGGAGTACATTGCAGTAGCTACCTATAAATTTGCATTACCATCAATCATCATATACATCCGTACATCTATCAACACAAAATATAGAATTTATATACTCCTGTTTGTGAAAATTGCAACACCACGAAGGACCTACGCGAGTGAGCTGAAATTTTCAGGAAATGTAAAGTAGGGCATGATATGCAAATGATTAGAATTGCAGACCGGTAGCGCATGCGTATGCTGAGCTGCGCCCTCTGAAGGGTAGATCAAACCGAATATAAATAGACAGCTGTCGCGACGCGTGTATTATTATCGGTGGTTATATGCTAGTGTAAACGTTAACTGAATCTTTACTATGCCTCGTCGATGAAAGAGAGTGAAATTTGAGCAAATTTCGGTGTTTGAACGGGGCAGAATCGTCGGCCTTCGTGAAGCTGGATTGTCTTATCGTGCAGTAGCCGCTCGTGTGCAGCGTAACAGCAGCACAATCATGCGTGTTTCGAAGCAGTGGACGGACGAGGGTCGGACAGCTCGGAAATCCGTGAGTGGACCCCGAAATGTGACGTCAGCTCGCGAAAGCCATTCGCGCCTGGTGCGAATGGCTCAGACGGAACGCACAGCTTTTTCTAGACAACTGACAGCTAAGTGGTCAACAGCTACACGTGTTTCATTGTGTGCTTCATCAATTCGGAGACGTCTGCTGCAGCGTGGGCTGCGCGCAAGGATTCCTTTATACAGGATTCCTCTCACGCAAAACCATCGCCGCCTGCGACTACACTGGGCCAATGTGCATAGGAGCTGGCGTGCTTATTGGCAGCAGGTCGTCTTTTCTGACAAATCTCGCTTCAATTTGTGGCACCATGATGGCCGAATTCGAGTCAGGCTCTATGCCGGTGAACGGCGCATTCCGGAGTGCATTATCGAACGCCACAGTAGACGAACACCCGGAGTTATGGTCTGGGGTGCCATAGCATATCATGGATGATCACTATTGCTACGAATTGTGGGAAATTTGAACAGTACTCGATACATAAACGAAGTTTTACAGCCCTAAGATATTCCTTTCCTGCAAGGATTGCCAGGGGCTGTATTCCAGCAGGATAATACACGTCCACATGTCGCCAAGACTGTCAAATCCTATCTTGATTCGCAGCAGGTACAGCTTCTTCCTTGGCCTGCGTATTCGCTTGATATGTCACCGATTGAACATGAGTGGGATATCGTTGGGCGGCGTATCGTTCGTGATCTTTGTCCTGTTGCTTCGACAGACGCACTTTGGTTGCGCATACAAACAATATGGAATACTCTTCCGCAGACAGATATTAAAAATTTGTTTAACTCCATGCCGCGTCGTGTAGCAGCTCTTATTGCGGCGCGTGGTGGCCACACAAAATACTAATTTCTGTCTCTTTTAATTGTTTGTTTGGTTTGAAAATGTAATCATTTATTTGTACCATTACCACTCAACTGTGTATTAAATTTCATTCAACTATGATGCTTCCTTCATGGTGTTGCAATTTTCACAAACAGGAGTTTAATACCTATTAGTGAGATCATCAAAAATACTTAGTTTCAATTTGCATACATTACACCATATAGAACAAGGGTTTCTCAAAGTAACTCTGTCTGTCTGTTACGCCTTCACGACTAAACCGCAGAATCAATTTTGATGAATTTTGGTATAAAGATAAATAGAACTTTGGAGAAGAAAATAAGAGCTACTCGAAGTACTAATCCTGCGCAGACGAAGTCGCGGGCATCATATGTATATATATATATATATATATATATATATATATATATATATAAACTGTGTACTCTAATAAACTTAATTTTGTTAAATATATGGGATTTTTGTTGTTTTCTTTAACATGAAATTCTTTTAGCACGAAAAAATATTTCAGATCTTTCAGTCTCGTGTAAAACGATTTTCACTGCATGTAAATTTTCTATAAACTATTTTAATGATCCGAAATTTAAGATTCCTTATAATGCTATTAGTTTATCTATCTATATATATATATAAATGGATGTTTGTATGTATGACCTCGCTTCATTCCAACACCGTTCAACCGATCACTATGAAAATTGGCATGTATATGTATTTTTATGGATAAGGGTTTTGTGCTATCTTCTTTGTTGCAGCTCCCCACCAGGTGGTTCTACAGCATATCAACTCCTGCTCCGTTCAATTAATCGCCAAGTTGCCAACTTGATTCTTTCGCCAACATTTCGCTATGTTTCCATTGAATCACCATCATAGCTTAATGAACGGCGTTTCTTGCGAATATTACAATTTTAACATAAAATAAATGCAACAGAAAGTAATATTAACGTATTACACTTGCAGATATAGATTATTTACACTGTTTTAAGCGTTCATTATACAAAATTTGTAACAATGTGTTACTTTTACTGAGCGGAGATAAGCTAAGGAAGATGTCTTCAAAAATCAACCCACAAGAAAGTTATGGAAGTTATAAATAAAAAATATTATTTTTATGAGCTATTAGATCTACAGACTTAAAATTTAACAAACATGTTTTTTTTTGTTCAGCTAAGATATGCAAAAAAGCTCTTTTTTTGCTTAATTTTCAATTTCCATAAAAATAACTCATTAAAAATTCCTTTATTCTTCAATCTGTATTGTTTAATTTTTTCAATTCACCCGTGCAAAGAACGGGTATACCAGCTAGTACAAATAATACAAAATTGTTTTTTAAAAAAAAACACTTCTACAAAAAAGGCAGTGTCGGGGTGACAAAATTACTTTAGTCTATCGCAGATAGATTGCGAGGTATGGAAACATGGTGAGAAAAAAAGATAAGTTGACAGGAAATTTTGGGAAGATTGATATTGAGTTTTCTAATAAACAATTTGACTGTCCGGTTTGACAATTTTTCCAGCCAAAAGTCCAACAGTCGAGAATAGTGCCACCTGACAGGGAACAGTGGAACTATTACTTCTCTCTCAAAAATAGTAAGAGTAGGTTTTTTTTATTTCCCGATCTTTTTCCTTCCCCGGGAATTTCTGGAAATCCCGGGAACATAAGAGTCATTTCTGGGAATCTCAGAAACGTAAGAGCTATTTCCGGAATTCTTGGGAATGCAGCAAAATTTCTACGAATCTAAAAGCAAGTTATTTTTTAATTGGAATCAATAACAATTATGCTAAATAAGGATAAACATATATTCCAAAATTAATATTTATGTAATGAGCTAAAACATATAAACAAATAAAATATGTTGATTATTCATTTTTGAAATATGATTTAAGTAAAACATAAGCTATCTTTTCTTTTATCACACAGACTAGTTCTTAGCTTTGTTATGAATGCAGTAAATGTTCTGTCAACGTCAGCGCTGAAATTCATACCTCACCCAGTTTAAGAAAAATAAATACTCCTTCGATCAATTTTTTCCTGAAGTAAATAACTACATTTCTTGATTCTCTCTTTTCTTTTTTCAGCTGGAACACTTTCTGGTAGAACAAAATAGAAACTTTGTTTTTGAATGGGTCGCTTTTTCTAATTTTTCTTCCAACGTTAAAGATTTTTTTTTCTTTCAAAGTTTCCAAAGTACAAAAATTTTTCTTCTAAATCTGCACAGAGATTTGTCTTAAAATAGCAAAAACTCCTTGACACTTTTATTTTATAACTTGCTTAATCAAACGGTTTTCATTTGGTAAACGTAAAACATCAACAGTAACTGCAACTGCTTTGTACTTTCTCCTAAAATTTAGATATTGCATTAATCCAACTATGTATTAATATCGCGTTTTTAACTAATTCCTTATAAATTAGAGAATATTTCCTATCCTTAACGAAAACTCTTAATTTTATTCATTCAGTAATGAAAATAAATACTGTTTCAGTAGTTAACAGTCACATTTTCTCCTCCACACAGTCTTGGGGTCACTTCTCTTCTTCAAAAATTGCTAATTCATTCAAATAACCTATAATGAAAACAAGTATCCGAAGAAAAATATAGTAATTTAACAAACTTAAATAAATAAGTTTTAAGTATTAGTAAAATGTTATTCACATACATCAAGGTATCAGAAATTTATCCGATTGTTTATGCTGGTAAACAACGAAGGGACTTTCCTTTAAAAACGAAATAATATTATTTAACGAAGCTATATTTGACATACAGGAACTAATCAAGACAGACAGTTCCATATATTTATTCTACCCTTCAATTTAATATCTGAGCAGGAAAAATTCTTACCAACCCTACATAGACGTTACCCTTTCCCTTATTACACTATTACTCATTGCTGGGGGTTCCAACGAAGATTTCTCCTTCCAAGAAATTGGGGTAAGTGGTCTAATCAGAGGTTGAAATTCTCAGTCAAGTCAAAATTAGCTATCTCATTAATTATTTCAGCCGTGTGTCATATTCCTGGGAATTCCCGATAACCAAGCATAAATCCAGGGAGTGCAAAAGATATGTGTGAAAATCTTAACCTAAGCAAGAGTTACAGAGAAAAACAGTTAATACTTAGTGGTAAAGCTTTCTCGACTTAGAAAGGCAGGACACCTTTCGTACAATAATGCTAAGAACAGAACACGTAAAAAGGCGCATTTTTTCGGTCCCCATTTCCCAAACCCGAGATATGGAATTATGTTAATTATTAGGAATTTGCATTATATTTCTATGCCTTTTCGTGCGATCCATTATAGTGGTTACTGAAGCTGACTATTGTGCCGTAGGGCCTGGGTTCAAATCCTGGAGAAGGCATGGTTGTTTGTAAATGTATAGGGCCTTCGCAGCAGGGGGGGTACTCTAAATATAAAATAAAAAATATATGTGTTAAGTGCTGACCAAAACGAAAATATATATCTTAATCAAATGTTTATGTAGCTATATATTTTTTAAAATTACTTTAATCTAGATCAAATTAATGATTATACATTTTGAATTGGCACAATAAACTTATTACATTAGTAATGAGATGGCTTATCACGTCCGACTGAAAAGTATTTTTTTTCTGATGGTTGTGAAATCTAAACTGCTAGCCTTCCAAAATACAACACAACGAAAAAAGCCTCCCATTGGGGGAAATTAGTGCTATTCATAGATTTTTTTTAACACTGGCAAATGATTAGTATTGTAATACACATGCAAATAATGTGTGGTAACAGTACTACATAAAAAGCATTGTCTAGGATTTTTTACTACTGTATGTCTGCGTAAGAAGCTTTATAATGTCTCCTTCATGAGTCTTTTTAGCACATTCTGAGTTTGACTTAAGAAAAATTCAACTTATACAGATGTGTGATTATTTTTACAAGAAATTAGTGCTCGTGTTGGACAAGAAGTCAAGTCGCAGTGATGCTAATATTGGATTGGTGTGTCGTGGAGGGATGGATTAGCTGACGAAAAGGAGCTAAGACTAGCCTCGTCGCAACACATAATTAGTGTTAGTACAACAATTTATGTCTGGCTGTGCAATTCGAGGTCGTTTGCAGCAGAGAGGAATTTCGGCAAAGGGTCCATTGTTAGAATTACTTTTGAGTTTGAGACACAAGCATATCCCTTTAAGACCCAACCCGCACGATCATGCGGGTTAGATATTCTTATACGTTTTTGCTTCTGGAATAGTCGTATGTAAGAAAATCGTGAATCTAACGATTGAGCCGGTTTGCAGAAAGTGTAGTTACTTTTTTATCACAAGTTGGTGTCATCCACATTTACATTAATTTTCATGCAAGAAAAACTTTGCTCCCAAATATAGACCAAAATATAGAGAATATTTTTTGTCTGCTTGAGATTTTCCAACAATCTTGTCGGACCTTAGAAACTCTTTGAGGACCGCATGCAACCCACGGGCCACTATCTGCCCTCGCCTATTTTAATACATATATAACATATGCATTAATTAAATCTTGAGCAGATAAAAATGATATATATATATATATATATATATATATATATATATATATATATATATATTTTTAATTTCGAAAGTATGCATATCATTCCAATATTTGCCTTGGTAAGCCAAATTTCCTACAAAATGTCGTTAAGGTATCCGACTACGCTCGGAACCGTGATTTTAAAAAAGCGCGTAAATGGATAATTTCCATGATATTTATTGTCACTTAGATTAGAATACTTGTATAAAATTGTTTTAAGGAAATTTTGACAAAAGAAATTATTTAAATACAATATTTTAGCAAAAAATTAAATTATAATAAAAAATTTTCAAAAAAAAAATTCTCCTTTTATAAATAAATGCTTTTAAAATAATAATATTTCGCTTATATAAAGTAAAGACTTCTATAGAGAGTCTGAACTACGATTTTTGAAAAATTCACATTATTTTCAGAGTTACCACCAATTGAAATAGTTATCGGCGTTTTTTCCTTAAAATTGCTCACCTCTGTTGTCGTAAAATATGAATAAACCCACTTCTAAGTTACATATTTCAAAAATTCTACTTTAGCCTTTGTACTAAGGTCTGAGCTATATACAGGCAAAATATTATTATAATGGAAGCATTTTTCACGAAAGGAGAATATTTTGAAAATTGGTCATTCTATCTTCATTTTTTGTCAAAATATTGTACTTAAATAATTTTTTTATTGTAATTATATTCTTAAAACCATTTTATATACATTTTCTAATCCAAGAGACACTAAGTCACCCATCCAGTATAGTGATTAGCGACGCTGACTGCTGTGCCGTTGGGACTGGGTTCGAATCCCGGAGAAGACATGGATATTTGCGAATGTATAGTGCCTTCGCGGCATAGGGGTACTTTAAATAGCCGTCGAGCAGCAAGTCCTCTCGTGAGGTTGGTGGAAGAGGAAGAGAGGTGGGAGGCCTCTGAACCCCCAGGATGTTTTCCCTCTAAATTGGGGTGAAACCGAGCTAAATCGTTCTGTCCCCTGTATGGTGCTCAAAGCTACTGCTAACGACAGGCGTCGCTTAGCCCTTAGCCATGATGAACCTCGTGGGCCTTGATCTGGCCTTTGCCGATCAGGTGGCATTGGTAACAACAACAAGAGACACTAAATATCATAAATATTATCCATTTATACGCTTTTGCAAAATCACGGTTCCGAACGTAGTCGGATACCTTAAGTTTTTTTCATAAAAGTTAGGCTAAATTTTATGTATACAATGATAAAATATTTTTTTCTATGAATAACAGACAAAATTTTTTTTACTTTATGAATTCAATGCAAAAAAAGCTATATTTCAATAATTCACAGCCCTAATTTCATAAGAAATTTAAAATATTATACTATATAAATTAGTTTGATGTATATTTCTAAGAAGGTTACCTGTATTTCTTTAAAACTTCTTGAGGTTCCTAAGATATTAAAATAATGCTTACCAGTGTGTCCACATCGCTCCTTTTACGAACTATTTACTTAAAATAATTGTTAAAGGGTAAAAAGGATTTGTGTGTGTGTGTAATTCTTAAAAAGTGGAGGAATATTTCATGTGTCCAAACAAAAAAAAATCTGATGTATTTAAAAAAATTATATTAATATGGTATGTGTTTTTATCTTTGAATATTCTAATTCTGGATAAAGATACACCAACAAGATACGATATCTTTGTTACAAAGATGGGGGTTTTACAATCGTTATCTATATGTTTAAATACTTATATGTCGTTTTGTTCTTTTTGAATCATTCAGAAAAATATGTGTATGTATGAATTGTTCTGTAAGAGACTTTCAGACACAAAAACACAAAGAAAAGAATCTACAATGCACATTTAAAACACAACTTTTAATCTGTTTGCATATGGTGCACAAATGAAATCAAACCGACATTGATAATCTCAGAAACAATTATTTAAAACACAGAAGCTTTCATACAAAGTGCAAACCTAGTTTTAATAAACAGATCTGCATCTACATAGATTCAGAACACATTAAAATTCATTCATAAGCTTGCAAGTACTTTTTTTAATATTTGATATGAAGTCATTGTACATGTGTATTGGTATTTTGTGTTGCAACATTCGTCATACTTTTTTAATTTATACCTAATACACTTTTTTCAATGTCATTTTTTTCTCTTATTATTAACATTTTACCTTCAACATACATCAATATATAATCCCATGAATATTATTATGCAGATTATAAATTACGACTGGAAGTACAAGAAATATTTGTTACTTTTTCAGTCATATACAATGCTCACAATTATAGTACTTTAATAAGTACATTGTATTTCTATAAAAAAAACAGTTAATTCAATAAGTTATATGGATGTAACACGGAGTTATTTGAGCCTGATGAATAAGTATTTTTACTCATTCATTTTTTATTTAATTCGCAAAAGAATAAAGTTATGCATCAATAATTTAAAGTTTTTCAATCAAATGTATCCAAACTGTGAAAAATTGTTATTTTAATTATATTTTTAAAAACTTAAGTTCATAAATTCTAATTCCTTATCAACTTTTTTTTAATAATTTAACTTAAAACTAGAAAGAAAACCAAATCTTTGAAATATTCTCTCATTCTTCTAATTTAGTTTTAAATTTTTATATATGTAATATATTAATCATTGATTTAAATTACGTACTTTTGTAACTTTTGACAAGTAATAAGAATCCTCTATTTAAATTATTTCACTTCCTTTCAAATTATTTTATAGACTAAAATTTTGCCACAGTATTTCACAAGCTAAGAAAAATTTTAAAATGTTCGTGACATGTACACAATACAATATTCATATCCATATATTCCTACAATGTTTGCAGAATTAGAAGAGTTCTCATCAAAACATTTATATCTAACATAACACATACACCTTACATGAAACAGAAATATCGATTATTTTTAACTATCACACCAACACAACCATAACTATCACAAATTTTCCTACACTTGTGAAACATTACCTTTTAACAATTGCCTTAAAAGTTTCAAAATCTCTTTTATCGCTTCACAATTTAATACTAAACATCAAGCTCATTGAAAAGATAAAAAGCACGAAACTAATTTTATTAAAAAAAATCATTCCTCTTTCTTGTTTGAATTTATAATGGAATCTTTATTTTAAATTTCTGCCCAATCAGTTCAATTATTAAGAAATTCACTCAAGCTGGATTTTAATCTCAATAATTTAAAATTTTCTTCAGTATTAAATATTATCTGAAATTTGAGATAAGTTTCAGCAGATTTTTATCCTGCTATACTTGATAAAGTTTTGAAATTTTATGCATTGCGTTAATTCATGTATTAACTTCATGTAACAATTTTTTTTAAATTTTAGAAATAAACAAAAAATTTCTAAAACTTGTCAATGATAGATGTTAATTAATTACTATTGTATATGTAATATTCACCCTTTTGGTATCGACTTTTACTGGTAAGAGAAATCACATATGATCTAGAGTTGCTTAAGTCATATGACTAAGTAAGCAAGGGTTTTGCCTTACCTCCTTCAACTTTTAAAAACTTCACTGGCATTTATTTTTTACTAAGCTTTATTTATTTTTTGTATACGTGAAAAGTATCCACGTATAATGCTTTATTAAAAATTTTAACAGCATATAACTCTTGTTGCTATTTTGTGTTATTAATTATATTCTTTTATATATGTCAATATAATAAGTCTCTTAAAACACGTATTACATGCAATATCCAAATGAACATGTAACATGAATTAGAGAGAGAGTTAAAGATTTAAAACCATCTGACTTATACATTTTGAGTTATCAGTGTTCTTTATTTTCTGCATCACTTGCAGATCATAGACAAAATTTCTTCTATTGTTTCACACACATCATTTATACAAAATCAGCTTCAGCTCGTGAAGATTCAAAACAATTTAGCAGTTATAATTAGCAATAAGGAGTTCAAGAAGCTTATAAATTTAAATGAATTCGGAGTCAAGATATATTTGAATAGGATTCAGAATAACAATATTTTTTACACAAATCACAAGCCATTGGCTATGTTTTACTTATTACTGATCGCTATGTAATACACTGTGGATAGCTTATTTTATTAAAAAAAAAGAATCAAAAATTGTAAAAACCACATTAATGTTCCATTCCATAAAATGAAAGACAACGATGACTACTAATTTAAATAAAATTTCTAAATTATCGGTAACTAAACTGTAGCTTAGGCAGAAATTCGACTTAGTGTCAATCTCAAAACGGCATAACTGTCTACAGCACATAAAAAAATTAGGAACAAATTTGAAAACTCTGTTCTAAAATGTGATATTATTTTAACGTTTCATTAACTTAATACTAAATTATTTTCTTAATATTTTATAATCCACTAACCTTAATCTGCTTTTTATTCTATAATTTGAAAAGAAAATTTATAAATGCGTATAAAACACACTTCGTGAAGTCTTACTCTTGTATTCAAGTGATTTTTGTTCGTGTTTGAGTATATTTTTCAGGGAATGTTGAATACTTGAGCCACCACTTTTACAGAAAAGCTCTAATTTAGGGAAATTTAATTAGTATCTAAAGAAAATCAGACTCTCTGGTTACAAACTGTAACAATCCTGATTTTCTAGGCATAGTAGCAAAAGTACTGCATTGATTCTGACAATCTACATAGAGGTTTAAGACATGAGCTATTTTTAAAACTGTGCAGTCAATACAGGAAACTTGAACCCAAAGAACGAAAGACTTAAATATACCCTAGAAAATAAGGAAAAACAAATTAAAGCTTCAAAAGTTAGTTTTGAAAAGAAATATCTAATTTTGATGATGAAATCAATTGTGTGTGTAATCATTTTCTTTTCTTTACATTTCCATTACTATTTAAGCTATCCTGATATATTTCACCTAGACTTATTCGAAAAAAGATATTCTAGTTTTATATTAAGAATTATAAAATCTTTTTAAATGTAAATGTAAAATTTATAAGATAGTAAAACAGAAATTCTATTTAGATTTTTTTATTGAAAAAATTCATTCTTTATCACTCTGCAGTTTAATCTCCAGGCATAGGGAAGTCCAACAAATTAATAATAATAAAACATCAGCCAGTAGTGTTTTTTTCATTACTAGAGTCAAGCCCCAGGTCAAGTCTTCGTCCAGAAGGGGATTCAAGTCATCTACCTTAACTACTTTTAAAACGGAGACGAATTTCCGAAAAGGAATATAAAAGGGTGATATTTTAAAGTAATATGATATTGCACGTATGATGAGAAGAATTATTAAAAGGATTAAATCATCTATGCATTTGATTAGCGGGAGAAATACCAAAAGCTACATAAGTACTTTTATTCTTTTTCAGTTCATCAAGAATATTTTTTCTCGATTATAAGCAAACTACTACTGACTAATGCAATGTTATTTCATGGCTGAGCACAGAAATTCACAACTTGGTGCAGCCATAAAATCACCCGAGATTTAAGATATTTTAGGTGGTTGATAAATCTCTCCAGGTGCATAGATTTCCAGACTTCCCTCGGATTGTGTGTTTTAGGAACATCAACTCTTATTCCATTTACATTAAGAAGCAACTATTCAAAATTATGATGAATGTTTTACTGAAAATCCTTATTCTGTATCGTTGGTGCTTGAGGATAATTAAGACCATTTCTAGCTACTTAAAGCATCTTTCATCCATTAGTAACGATTCTTTTATTTAGAAATACGAGAATCGGAGTGAAAGTCTTTTTCAATTATCAGTTGTAAATCATTTCAGTTGTTCGTTATTCACCCGTAAATAAGTATATAAAACAAGCAATTACATACGGAAGGAAGAATAAATTACCATTTTGAGTAAGGTAAGATATTTCATAAGATTTCTTATTAATTACGAACCTCAATGTATAATTTAATAAATTTAAGAACAATTTTGAAGCACATTTGCATTGATGAATCTACGATTCCTGCCAGTTAAATAGGAATTAAGTACCCCAAAGTAAAAAGCTCGTTAGTATAATTATATTTTAGAGTAAATCTAAATATCCGAATAGATTATTTAAAAATAAACAGTAAAACGTACATTTTGTTATGTTTTACAAACCTCTTATGCCTTTCTTAGTTTTTTTAGCTATATTTTAAATCCATTCATCAGTAAGATTGTGTAAATGTTCCTGATGGTAGATAAATGAGACATTAAGCGGGATCTCAATTTTATTTTTGTCCCGAACAAAAACTGAAAAAATTTCAAAACGTATTTCAACAACACCAACGTTTCTTCTTTCAGCTTGATGAGCAAAATGGTTGTACGATGAAATAAATGCCAGTAGAAAATTAAATTATAGTTTGCTTCTAATACCCCGTCCAAGTTTTTTCAACATCAAGTATCAAAAGAATAGTTTAAAAAGCATGGAATTTAACTAATATTAGCATATAAAGTGCATCATTTTTTTATTTTTGAGAAAATTTATAAGCTTGAAAAGTTTTAAATGCATGTGAGCAAAAATATCAGTAATATACAAACGATGAATAAAATCGCAATGCATTCTTAAGGCAAAGGTATAGGTCGCTAGACTTTTGAAAGATATTCTATAGAAAATTTAACACAATATTACTGTTTTCTCTATAACTAACGTAAGTCCATATGGATTTAAAGGTAGTCCATGTTAAAGTTAAAGCTAATTTGGAGGGTAAAGTAGCAGGTTCTGTCTACAATGTGTACTTTGACTGGCATTCCAATATATCAAACAAACCTTCTCATGTAAAATTCTCAGAAAAGCATTACTACTCATCATTTCTTTTATTTTTGGATTTTCCCTCAGGATTCCTCCCCCATCTTTTCTCATCACTAGGTTCTCCTCGGGTCATCCCTTTGGGATGACTCCCCCTCCCATGGACCGTTGACAATAACCTTTAGCAGTTTTATTATGGCTTAGCATTACTTTAGTAACTCTATTTCCACGAGATCTTTAGATGGGATTTGTTGTGACTCTTATTAGCCACGCGTATACAAGATCATTACTTAATTATGTAATTTCTCCATCTTTCAATGAAATATTTGTATTAAAGAGTTTTACTGAAATACTGCATGAATTAAGGGGAAGTTAACTTTTAATAAGATGAAGTTATGTGTTTGAGTAATTCGTGTATATCTATCTATTGAGAAGTTTCAATACTGAATCATTAT
The DNA here is from genome assembly GCA_019973935.1 of Trichonephila clavipes. Lineage (NCBI taxonomy): Eukaryota > Metazoa > Arthropoda > Arachnida > Araneae > Nephilidae > Trichonephila > Trichonephila clavipes. The sequence continues at coordinate 1,001,042 of BMAU01019528.1, read as the reverse complement.
TTATACCAAATATTTAATATATTTTTCCATGAAAGGAATTAAATGTAAAAACCATAATTTAAGGATTTAGTGAATTTAAAATTTTCGGAAATTAACTTCGAATATTATGAATATTTTACTGAAGAAATTTTTGTAGATTTATTGATTGTACTTGTGTTCTAATGTTTACTAAAACTTCAGTTTAGTGATTAATAGTGAATTTTTAAAATCCCCCTCAAAGTATATGTGCATCAATAAATATTAGAATTGTTAATATGTTGTTTTTTTAAGTTAATCTGAAATTTAGGAAAAAACATTTAGATAAATAGCTATTAAAAATATTTTGTCTCCTTTTAATTATATTCTAGATTTTTCAGGTAAATGTATATTTTCCCCTTTCTCAAAAATATTAAACACAGTTTGATCATTCTGAACTATAATGTGTGCAAAAATCGTAAATGGAAAAGTGGGTGAGCCAGAACGTTTCAGACAGAAAATCTCTTCTCTGTCAAGAAATACAATTAATATGACTTCGGCTGTACAAAAACACACATGAAAAAAGAATGGGAATGAAAATTTATTTAAAGAAACACTGAAATACTACACTTACAGATTCAATGAAGTTTAAATACTTGCTTCGGAAATTGAGTCACAATGATCTATGCAGCAAACATGAAATCTTTCTTATATTTCAGGGCTCTAAGTGTTTGAATTTCACGTACATACAAAGCCAATATTGCATATAAATTAATTGAACGATCAAAAGCACACTATTAATAATATTTTACTTTTATTCGGTATTCTAATCTAAATATTTAAGTTTCACACATAGAATGAAATAATTTTTCAAATCAATTAATCAATCAGATTAAACATTTATAACTTAACATCTTTCTTAGAAATTTCTTTTTCAATATGAAATTCTATTCCGAATACAGGACCTAATCTGTTTTGGTTGTGTTAAGTTATCATCAAAAGATTAATGGCATCTCTCCCCACAATTTCAAACCACAATTAAGTTACGAGAATTCGAATTCAACATGATCAATCATGGAGAGATTTGCTGTCAGTGAATATAAATTTCGATAACAGATTTTCCAGAATTAAACTTGTTTGCATACAAACTCATACTATACATATTTATATATATATATATATATATATATATATATATATATATATATATATATATAAACTAAAAATACCCAAGCTATTGAATATTATAAGTCTTAAAGAACAATCCGAAATGATACGAATCATATTTTAAGCATTTATCCTACAAAAAAAATTATGTGCTTTGCCCTCTGTATTTTTCAAAATATTTTTTAATAAGATTGATATTTTGTTTATGAATATTCTTAACTTTTCTCATTATTATTTGTTTTTAATAACTTTATATTAGTAGCTTTATATTTATACGATATATGTTCTTTCATATTAAAATCTAAATAAATCCATTTTAGAATTTGAAAACACTCGTGTAAACTGTACAAATGTTTGAAAAAAAATAAATCCTGTTTTTTTCCCATTAAGTTTGGTAAATAATTATTTTGATCTTATCGAATCTCTTATAAAGTTTTAAAGAACTTAAACTGGTCATTTTCTGAGGATTATTTTAAAATATATATATGTCTGTCTTCGTAAGGAAAAAGAAATAAAATTGGTGTTAATATTTTACTGGACTTTTTTTTATTCATTTATTTCAAGTTTTTTCTTTAGCTTAGATGTTATGCGTTCACACTAATGTGGTTATATGATCATTAAATGCTACCATAGGCCATACTCAATAAACTATCTCGTTTTACATAGAGATCAGTTTTCCAAAAAGTAAAGACAATGTCTCTAAATGTGCATATATAACTGTCATATATATGCGTACATATATGTCATCACACTTTAGTTAAGAAAAGTTCTTTACTGTGTGTAAATACCACTACTTTGTAAACATCAAAGAGTTTGTAACTATTTTACCGCAAAATGGGGTGACTCAATTATAAAGAGAAACAGTCTGATGTATAAAAATACATTTCTCCGTTAAAGTAATACAAATTTTTGTAGGTGTAAACCCGTAATTTTACTTTGAATTTCTTTGCGTGATTAAAAGGAAATGAAAAGAGCATCCAAAAACAATTTTGTCATAAGTATTTGAGCGATTTTTGGAAGAGCAAATTTTTGGTTTGAAAAGCAACTGAAAATTAGGTCTCATTTTAATGTCAATCCGTTTACCAAATATTTTCTTTTTTTTAATTCTAATTTTTTTTCAAAACCTTACCAGATAAAAATATTTATTAAAACTTTCTCGTTTCTAAATTTTAAAAAAGTGTTATCCTTTTTTTCTTTGATTCGTAAGGTATATTTTTAACATGCCGCAGTACATGAACATCTTACAATTATGTAAATATCATAGAAAAGATTTGAAACAGTCATTTAGAAAATCCATTACCTTGAATACGGTTCCAAGTCACCCCTTCTTGCTCAGTAAAAGAAAAGAATTCCAAAAAATTATGTCTCAAAAATTATTATTCTTAGGCAGGTAACTATAATGATTAGTCTTACAAAAACACATCAATATATTTTTGAAACTAAGTGTGGAAAAATTAACCAGTGTTCGCCACTCGGAGATTAGGGTATACGTAAAGAAAGCAGATATAAGCATTACTTACTTTGTTGCTACAGGCTTGTACAACAGTACATGTGGTACTATATAGTGATATATATTCTGATCAATAATATGTGTAAAACATCAATTACTTAGTGGCAAATTTTTGCCTCTTTTTTCATTACAAATTGCAGGACATATATATAAGAGTCCATACAATTTTTACAATTATTAAGAATCAATACAATTTGAAGTTACTATAAGTACAAATGAAACAAATGGAATACAAATAAATATAAGAAGCAGATCATGGTAAAAATAGTGTACTAAAATTATGTATTTATTAAAAACTAATCCAGAAAAATTTTTTAATTTGGCACAATGCTACTCACAAGCTAAAGTAATGATCATAACATATTTTCATATCATGCAGTTAGTGCCTTCTATTCACAATATAAATTGTGAATATGTGCATACCTGCTAATATTTTACATCAAAGGAACTGAATATTTCCAGCTTAATCATCTAGCCAACTAAAAAGCAAATTTTGCGAAAGACAAAAAATTTACTACCAATACATACCATAATTAAGGTTATTATTGAGATCTGATAATAAAGTTTGATACAAGATTCAACTTACGAAATAGTAGTAAATACTTCTACAAAAATTTCCTCTTCATCTTTATGTTGCGTTCATGAACATCTTAGTTCAGTATATTAAGTTCAAATGTTCTCAAAAGTTTTTGTGAAACTACATTAGCAGCTGAAGAGTGAAGTGTCAAAATCGAAGCAGCGGGAAAAGTACATGTGGGTTGTACCATGGAATTAAATGTTCTTTTGATCAATTAATAACGTATAGGGGGGGCGAACACTGGGCAGTTAAAATGATATATTTACACACACACAGTTTTCAAAAGGGTACTTGGGAAAGAAATTTTGGGATTATGAAGTGACGGTGTACAGTCTATAGTTAATTCTTTTTTGTTGTTGTTGAACATCTTCAAGTGTTCGTTTATGGTCTTGTGAAAACGAACTCATTGTAGTGGTTCCATCTGTTTTCCTCGCTGTCCATCCCGGGCTTGATGGGTTCACCGACACCGCCACAGGAGGTTCCTGAGCCAGCAGCCGCAACACATCTGAACCCGGCTTCTTGCAAGTTGTCAAAAGCCTGCTCCAGAAAGTTGTGCTTGAGGAAGAACCTCGCTGAGTACCGGCAGTCGCTGCCCCGATCTGGATCCCGGCTTTCATTCAAGGTCTCAGTGAACACCTCTCGGCATAGACTGACTCGTCCGCTGACCAAGATGCGGGTCAGCTTGCGAAACTTGACATCTGCCAGACCGTCACGACCGAATGCAAAAGTACCACGGTAGCCGATAATGATGTACCCAGGTGGACCAGTTGGTGCTCCTGGCATGGTGGGAGGAAATGCACAGGCCATCATCGACGAAGGGGACCCAGGGGGGATGGTGTCCAGCTTGGAGATGAGACCAGGGAGGTTGAAGTATTCCGCCTCATGTCGGAGTCTACGTCTTTCATGGAAATTCTCAGGCAGGACGATTCGCTGGTCCCGTAAGTAGTCGAGGATGTATCGAAACAAAACTCCATCCCTGTCTATGAAAAACTTCCCTTTCGAGTCGCGAAAAGGACCGGCTGAGAGGGGTCCGCCGAACAATTGGGCTAGCAAAGAGTTGGACTCTTTCGTCAAGGTGGCAAGGGATGTTGTGTAAAAAACCCCACCAACGTTAAGTTCAATCACGGGGGGGAATTCAGATTCTTCAACACAAGCTTCTTCAGCACAAGCCGCCATAATCGATAGACAGGAAGAGAAGGCTCAAAGAAAAATTAAAAAGCTTGTAGACGCTATAGCTCGACTGCTCTAATCAGTTCGAAATGGGATGCCTCGAACGTGCTGGCTAAAGTTTTCTAAGAGGAGAAAGCGAAGATTCCGGATGCGATGGAATGTTCAACAGATGCCGGAGCATCCCTTCCGATGCACAGGAAAGGGATTCAGTAAGAAATTCTCTCCTCTTCCCCTTTATTTATGATACAGCATCTCTGGAAAATCAATACTCCGGAGCAACGAAATGTTACTGCCATCTAGGGGAGAAATGTTGAACTATATCGCCTTCAACTTGGAAAATAGCGAAACAGAAATAGAAAGTTATGAAGGATAATGATGCTGGAGTTCGCAAGAAAACGTATGATCCAAGAAGGAAAAGGATTTCAGAATTCTTTTTCTTTCAGTTGTTTCCAATGAGAAAGAATTATAATTAGCTAATATTGATTTCTAAGAAAATAGGAAAAATTATTCCTTTCATGACAATAATTTGGGATTTTGTTTTATCACTTACTGAATTTAAAAAACAATAACTAATACACATTACCAAATTATATTTTCGTTCTATTGTAAAAATAGATAAGGACTACTATATGAATTATAATTATTTTATAGTGTTAAATAATTCTTAAATTGAAAATAAAAGCTGGAAAATGTTTTACTCTCTTCATGTTCTTTAAAAAATGTTTGTATTAATATTTTTAAGCTATTGAGTTAAAGTTATTTCTTTAAAAGTAAAATTAAAAGAATGGTTGACTTTTCCATACACTAAAGATATTATTTTTGCTATTAATTTTTATTCATTAACATGTGGATCTGATACGAGAGAAAATTTAACATTAAATTACCCAAAAAGAAAAATTTATATCATCTTAAAATTATTTTAAATTTATAAAGCTTCTTATAATTTCCAATATTGTTTAAAAAGAATAATTCAGTTTTTAACAGAAATCAAGAAATGTGTATGAAAGAAATATATATTCTTATCTTACCTCTTATACGTACAAATTAGTAGGTTACTTCTAAATTTTTGCTTAAGGTTGCGTATATTTTTATTTATTTCTAAGTGTACCCGGGAATTGTCATAAATAAAAAAAATATATGTCCTACTTTATAACTAACACAACTATAATTAAGCATACAGTCTATATTATATTGCTGTAAAAATTGAACAATAATATATGTTCTAAATGCGCATAGTTTGATACTATTTGATACTTTAAACCAGGAGTGAGCAGACTTTTCCAGGGTACGGGCTACTTCCAATTTTTTTCAAGGTGTTGCAGTCCACCCAGTATTAATGGCTCACACAAGAAAGTGGGGGAGCGTTCACGGGTCCTTCCCCCATACACCTTGATTTTTGTTACCGATTGATTATAACCCCCTGTATATAGCACGTAAAACTTAATTAAGTATTTGTTATAAATATTTTTTATTAATTAATGATGATTATTTATTTCTCTCTCTCAGAGAGTATTTTACTTTTTTTCTTTTCTTTTTTTATTCCCGACAATCTGCAAATTCAAAAAAATATGTTTGGCTGCGCATTAGGGTATGATAAGAGAATGTAGACTTTAAACTCCACCCCCTTGAAAAATTCTTGTATGCGCCAATTCCCAGTGTGTAAGAGTGGTGAGGTAGGAAAAGGACTACAGTAGTTTAATAATAAAAAAGGAATATGTACTTACTTGCAGAATTAAAAAAAACTAACACTTTTGAAACCGTGTTTAAATCAAAAAATGAAAAATACAAACATAATAATAACAGCCACAAAAATAATGATACTAAACGTGCATTTATTATCAAATAATTCGAAAGCATAAGAAAATAAACTATTTTTTATCTTAAGTTAGTTTTCCTTTTTATAGCCAGTAGAAAACTTAATATCTTCAGTCAATCTTGAATATTTCCGTATATAATTACTAACAACTAAAATCTTCAGGTGGTCACCCCAAAATGTCTTGGCGGTCCACCGGTCGATTGCGATCGACGTAATGCCCACCCCGGCTCTAAGCAATGTTTGTGTTATAAATCGAATAGAAATCTTGATGCTCTAGATTTCTATCGCATAGATTTTATTTTTAAAAAATTGAGTTTTTTTTAAATAAAGGATGAAAAAAAATTGAAGTGAAAAAAAATTAATCTAAAATTATCGTTTTAAATAAGTTTTAACTTGAATAGTTATTAAAATTATTAAATTAACGCCACATATAATTATCTCTCTCTTATTCTGAATTAATACTACATTAAATTTTACCACTCTGAATGGCAATGACAGTCAGGAAAGAAATATTAGACTAATATTTCACGCTCATAAATCAACGCCTTATCATGGTAGGTTTCTGAAACCGTTATAATTTGAAGGGATATTTTCCATTACTCTAATCTTTAAAATCGGGTTTAGAAGCCATAACTATTCAACCCTTAATCTAAATTTTTTCCTTAGAAGAAAAGTAATCGTACCCTATTTAGCTATATCGCTCTTTTTTTAGTTGATTAATTAGAATTGATTTTGCGACGCTTATTACCTACAGATCACCCACTACAACAAGAGCTCTATTTCTACCTCCTCAATAAACGAGTTTGCTTATTATTGGGAGAAACAGAAAAAACACTATAGTTTTTAATTACAGAATCTGTTGCCCTGCTATTTGATGGATCTTCCCTCCCTACTGAGTGACCGGTGTTGTGAATAATAGGGTACCAGTTAAAGTGTCGATCACGTCATATTCACTGTTGTGAATTAAAAATAAGCTTAGAATCCAACCAAGCTTTATTTAGTGTGAAGAACAAAATCTCTCAGTTGGGAACAACAATGTGGTAATACGAGGAGTTTTGAAAACGTTTTCTTTAAAAAGGCTGTGTTAATCTAAAAACTGAGCTTCAACGTTACCGGGTGCTGTGGTTTTTAACAGATAATTTAAAATCTTGATCTTGGCTACGTTATTACTGGGTGTACCATTCTGGGATTTTCTCCCGATTGTTACGATTTTTTATAGCATATTTTCAGTTTAATAATTTACTTGGTAATTCAATTTGGTTAAGGTTATTTTAAAATAATTGCTTTATTGAAGTTTATAGCATGTTTCAATTAAATCCTAGAAAATACCAACTTGACTGAATTATTGAATGACACCCACACACAATACCAGTACTACTACCATTTTATATCAACCGAGGTAACCTAGTAATTAAGGCCTCGAACTCGTAGACGGTGTGTCACGGGTTCGAGTCCTGGTGCCGCTTAAGACCCACCGTGTACAGGGAACTGATGCATTTTTAAATCTGTAGAGGCTTAGTCTTTTTAGTGACATGATGTGGTAGTTCGGAGAGAGGAGTTGTCAGCTCAAGTGATGTCCTCGTCACTTAAAAAAAAGTCCAAAATTAAGAGCTACGTCGCCTCTAATCCTAGTGTTGCTTTATAGTGCAACATTAATGTAACTCTCACTCACTCTTTCTTCCCATTAAAGATTTGTTGAGGTTCCTACTAAAGGTATATGGTTTTATTTGTTATATTATTTAACGCTAATAATATTAGAATGCCTTGATGAAAATGATGTTATAATGTCTTACATAGTAACGATAATTGTAGGTAGTAAAATATTTTAGTTTCTCATTAGTGAGAATCGGTGCCACCAATCTGCTTAGATTTATGTGTTAGAAAGAAAGGTTAAGTTGTTAAGGGGAGAGTTAGAAACCTCTCTCTCTACCGAAAATGTTGAATTGGCTGTTTTCGATGTTCCTTTTCTCAAAATCTGTTATATGTACATGTTTGAAATTTTTCATACATTTAAAGTACACCTTTCTCCATATACTGAAATTATTTAGCTAATTTTGAATTTTTTAAATAATTTATGAAATATTTTATCAAATTTTGCAACATTTAACCCATTTTTCACATAAAAAAATTGTAAAAAATAAATTTCTGAGTTTTTGAGTTTTTTACAAAACGATCATTTTAGTATATATTAGCCATCATTATAAATATATCATAAAAAATTTACATACCTGTGAACAGTAGTTTCTCAGAAAAGGTACATAGAACATCAAAATTTACGATTTAAGATAAATTGATTTTAATGTATTCAGTAAGGCTTCTAATCGGCTAGGAAATAAAAAAATAAAAGGCTCAATTTATACAATAAAAGATACATGTTTTGGTTTATATCAGACGTTCAACTTTTAAGCAAAAACGAAGTACTTTGTTTACATTTTTCGCCATTCAAATGGCCGCGGCCCAGTTTCAACGATTATTTAAAAATAGGTTTTAAGGGCTTCTAACTATCCTAGAGGTTAAAGAAAGGTAGGTATTTTTAGAAAGGTTAAAATCTGTACAATTTGAAAATGTAAAAATCTCAAATTATCAAAAAAAATCAAATTTTAACTTTCCAACACCCCTTAAAGCACAATTCAACGTTGAAATTAGGTTATTTTCTACCATGAGATTTTCATTCTTTGATTTATTTGGGTGTTGAGCAACAGAAGCTATTAAATACCATATTTATTCGAATGTAAGCCGCCATTGATTCTAAGCCACCCCTCAAATTCTCAACAATTTTTTATGTAAAATGAAAAATAGAGTAAAAAGGTTTATCGATATCCAATTTTATGAAATTAATATAAAATTAAAATAAGAACTAATAAAAACAAGAAATGAATATTTACTTATTTTACCAGTATCATAACATTTTAAGCAATACATACATAAACCTGCAATTGCGCTCGATTTGCCCCATCCAATGAATTTTTCTCCCTTCGATTCTAAGACGCAATGAATTTTTCTCCCTTCAATTCTAAGCCGCACCCGAATTTACGTAATATTAATACTGTAAAAAGAGTGCGGCTTAGATTCGAGTAAATAAGGTAAAATGAAGATTAAGAAAAATCGATGGACAAAAGATTGTTAAAAATTCGAAGATTATCCGTAATATCCTCCCAAAAAAATATTTTGATTCAATAAATACTGTCTTCAAATTCCCTTCACAATTTCACTAAAAAATAATTTTGAGCACAGAAGTCAAGAAATTTATTAAATATTTTCAAAATATCTCCTGAAACGTTTCCCCCCTGAAGTGTTTATCCCAGTATTTCTCAAACTGTGGGGCGTGATAACCCTACAAGGGGGGCGCGAGTATATCGAAAAGTTGAAACAAATCAAATAAATTATCAATTTACTAAAAGGAAGTACAACACAAAATACATTCCGACATAATAAAAAGTAATAATACACTAATAATACACCGATATAATACACTAATAAATGTATGAGTACTGCGCAATGAATTTCAGAATTAATTTAACAGTATCAAGTACAAGTTTAAAATAATCACCCTATGGGCATGTCATAAAATTATATAGAATATTTAATACTTGTCTTGATAATTTGTAATTTTAAATTAAATTACAAATTATCAAGACAAGTATAATGATAATTTATAATTAAAATCGATATGTAGCTTTACGTCAAATTATATTATTGAATTCGAATATATTGTTATTCTTTTGAGGGGGGCGCGATGAAAATTATGATTGAAAATTGGGTCACAAGTATAGAAAGTTTGAGAAACATTGGTTTATCCTAAAAACGATTCATAAGAAAAAGCATTTCTTTTTTCAAAAGTAAGATACAGAATCTAATTTTACTAAGCTTCAAGCAATTTAACTTAACAAAATGTTTGGACACAGTTTTGTTTTTAAATAATAAAAGCTTCTTTTGATCAGAAAAATGAACAAATTAAAAAAAAACTTTTAAGCTTTAAAATCTTAATAATACATTTCTCAAACCAAAGATATGTTTTATTAATTATTTAAAAAAGAAATAAGGAAATACTTTAACATAACGCAGCAAAAACATACGTTTTTAATATAAAGCTTAAGAAATCGCTGCAGTAATTATGTATTTCATGCAAAAGTAAGCATTACAGCTTCGAAGGATGACAATTTAAGGTATCCGACTACCCTAAAACCATGATTTTTTACAAAAATTGGCAAAATTTTTTATGATTTTATTTTATAGACCATTTTATTAACTTAATAACAATACCAAGTACTTTATTTTCCCTCCACTAGAACAAAAACTACAAGCGTTTTAGTAAAAGCAAATGCCATAACTTTACACAAGATGTCAAACTTTGAAATGCGTTTTACGCGAAACGTGTTTTTTTCGAAAAACTCAAACGGGGACCGCGATTGCCCAAAAAGTTTTGAAAATAATTAGCTGAAATTTTTTGCTTATGTTCTGCGTAACAGTAGAAGTGTTTTGATTTTCAGATTTATCAATAACTGTTTTATTTCAAAATTTGCAGCTCTTTATGTGAATATAGTCAATGTTTTTTAAGCAATTTCGTATAATGACTTAGATAAAGTGCTCTAGTTTTTGTAAAAATTAAAATATTTCTTATCGTGAAGATAACTTCAAACAGGAATAACAAAGTAATGCATCAAAATTGAAAAATTGAGAATTTGTTCATAAAATCTTTGTAGAGAGCGGGCCCCGTTTATGTAATTTTTCGTACATTTTTACTAGTTTTTTCCCATTTTAATAATAATAAATTTTTTTTCTTTTACCAATTTTAGGATTTTTTCCTTAAAATATACTATATAAATATAAAAATCACAAAAAGATCTCCATATTTCCTTTTTTTCAAAAAAATGTTGTCGCAAGTAGTCGGATACCTTAAAAGTGAAAGTTCATTTCAATCATAAAAAAAATTAATTTAAAAAGCGATAAAAGCATTAAAGAGAGTAATTGTAATTGACAAATGAAAAGAATAAAGAAAAGAAATCTTCACTCTCATTTTTACAAATTAAGAAACTTCTTTTTCACACAAAAAATGAATATCACTGAATGCGATTCGCTGTAGGAAAAGAATTCGTCTTTCTCTATTATTTGCAGGATGCTTTAGTAATTAGTTTCGCTCAGTTCCCAGCTGTACTTGGATGTGACAGGAAAACACAAAATCAATTATTTCAGTGTCAGAAGTTAAACTAATAAAACGTTGAAGGATGCTGTCTGAATTTATTTAATTTGGGCATGATTCCAATTCCTTGATCAATTTAACGAATTCCTTATGGGGAAAAAATTAATGTAATGTAAGGAATTTTTTTGTGTGTGTGTTTCTATTTCCCCATCAAATTTTCTTTTCTTTTTTTATTTGAGAATTACTATTTGTGTTTCAATAATGGACTTTATTTTTAATTAACATTGAGGTAATACTTCTTTAAAAGATATATGTGTGTATGGATGACATCTCATAGTTTAGATAGCTATGGTTGTACGATAAAAATTATCCTGTGTGTATAACTCCATAAAAACTTCATAAAATTATATATTTCAGCATCACATCATACAAAATAGGAAGTCTTTGAGAGAAAAACTGAAACCAACTTTAAGGTATCCGACTACCCTAAAATTGTAAATTTTGCTGAAAATTGACAGTTTTTATGATTTTATTTTATAGGCCACCTTATCAGCTTTATAAAAATACCAAGTTTATTATTTTCCGTTCACTAAAACAAAAACTATAAGTGTTTTAATAAAAGCAGATGCCAATACTCTTTAAGCAAGATGTCATACTTTAAAATGCGTTTTACTCGAAATATATATTTTTTTAAAAAAAATGCTCAAACTGAGACAGTGATTGCTCAAAAAGTTTTGAAAATAATTGACTGAAATTTTGTGTTTGTTCTATACAATAGTAGAACTGTTTTAACCTTCAGATTTATCAATCACTGTTTTAATACAAAATTTACAGTACCTTATGTGAATATAATCCCTCTTTTTTACGCAATTTCATATAATAACTAAGATAAAGAGCTCTAGTTTTTGTGTGTAAAAATTAAAATATCTCTTACCCTGAAAAAATCATTTTAAAAATGAATAACAAAGCAACACATCAAAATTGAAAATTTGCTTATAAACTTTTTGTACAAAATAGGTTCTGTTTATGTAATTTTTTGTAAATTTTTACCAATATTTTTTCATTTTAGATATAATAATTTCTTTTTCTCCTCTTAATTTTATCATATTTTTCCTAAAATGTGCTAAATAAATCTAAAAACCACAAAAAAATCCCCACATCTCCATTTTTCAAAAAAAAAGTTGCGTCGCAAGTAGTCGGATACCTTAAGAAGGAATAAATTGTATTTATAATGCTCATATTTGATTTATTTCATAAACCTTAGCTTTTAACCCCCCCTTAACCTGTTTGCCCGTACACCATACGAGCTTCCGAAAGTAGGTCTCAACCGGTTTGCCCGTACTCTGTACGAACACCGATATTTTTTTCTTTCTTTGATTTGCGTGTATTTTTAATTCTTATAATGGTATTTAGTGCTAATGTTTTTAAAAGAAGATGCAGTTTGTTGTATAGAGATACTTTTCATTCACGGTTTTTTCTTAATGATAAAGGGAGGGGGGGTTCTTTGAAGAAGGCAGGAATTTAGATTCTTTAGATTGTTGCTCTACTGTGTGCAATACTTCTGTATTCAGATAGGTGCAATTATTTTTTTAAATAATGGTTATAAACCAAAACATATTCTTGTGAAAGGATAAATTAAATTCGGACACAGATTCAGTACTGTAAACTGACTATTTGAATTTTTTTCAGATAAATCGTTCAATAGTAGCGTATTTTGATGAGCTTTGAAACCTATACAAAAAAATAAAAATGAAGTGTCTGTTTGTAATTTGAAATTAACAGCTTTTCACTAAATGCACTTAAAAGTATATCCGGTACTTACATAAAAAATCATTTTTTAAAATTTTTTCTGTCTGTGTCTCTGTTCCGGCTAATCTCTGAAACGACTGGGCCGATTTTGACGAAACTTTCACTGGCGGATAGCTAAAGTTATAAGATGTAAGTTAGGCTACTTTTATTTTAGAAAAAAAATTAGGGTTCCGCGTAAACAAAATTAAAACCAATGAAATAGTGAACAATATCTGATGAAATTAGGCTTAACCGGGAAATTCGCCCGATTCCGTGCGTGCGTATACTCTCAGAACGTGTGGGCCTGGGGAAATGCTTCTTTCTCCTTATGCTGGTCTTGGAAGGGGTTAAGTAATAATAATTAGAAATCAATGTTAAACGTCGTTAGGTTTTCTTTCATGATAATAGTTTAGTTTTTAATTACTTTGAAATTGATAAATTTAATATTGTATATAGATAGATTGTTCAATAAGTTATATATATATAATACAAAAAAACCAAAAAATAACAAAAAACAATGAAAAAAAATAAAACAAAGACAAAGAAAAAATAAAACAAAAAAAGAGACATCGATTCACAAAGTAGAAGAATGAATTTATACTTATAGCATATAGGTATTTCTTTACGGAGAATACATAATTATTAACTTTTCGTAAGCTCTGCGAATTGAATAAACACTTTTTTGCTAAATTCCACGGGGACAAAGTCGCAGGTAAAAGCTATTTAACATAAAATAAATGCATCAAAAAGTATTATTAATGTGTTACACATCCAGATACAAATTATTTACACTATTTTAAGCGTTTATTACACAAAATTTGTAACAATGTGTTACTTTTGCTGAGCAGAAGGAAGGTGTTTTCAAAAATCGACCCACAAGCGAGTTTGCTTTCATACATAAAAAAAATATTTTTTATCAGATATATCTACAGACTTAAAATTTAGCAAGCATGGTTTTTTGTTCAGCTGAGGTATTAAAAAAGCTTTTTTTAATTTACAATTCACGTAAAATTAACTCATTAAAAACTTCTTTATCCTTCAGTCTGTATTGTTTAATCTTTCAACTCACCCGTGCGAAGAACGGGTATACCAGCTAGTTATCAATAAAAAAAATAAAATAAATAAATATTACAGAAAGATTTGTTTTCACATTTTTTACATTCCAATATAGAACTTAATTGTCACCTACTGTAAAAAAAGGAGGGGAAACACACTGTTAGAATTTAAACTTGATCTCATTGACTGTGTTATTGAAAATCATTCAGACAAGACAATATGCAGTTTGTTGATTGAGAAGAAATGAACATGGAAAGATATATCCCAAAGGAACTGTAATATTTTTCTTCTGATTGTAATGTAAGATTGTGTATGACACACACGCTACTTCAAACTGTTCGTAAGCGTACACATACACACACTCACAAAGCTCTCAACCGTTGGAAAAAGTACGAACATGAAATTTTTTTTCAAGATACAGTGAAAATAATATAACACGACACTGAAGAGACTGAAATACTTTTTCGTGGTAAAGGATATTGTAAAACAAACAAAATACATATATTCAACAAAATTTAGTTTATTAGTGTACATTTTATTTACATAGATGTATATAAAATATTTCCGTAATTTGCTCTCTTTTTTAAAATTATTGTTGATAATGTAGAGTTAGTGATATCAAAATCTTAATATATTTCCGTTTTCGTCTTCGGAGAACAGCCTTAAGAAGCTCCCTCTTCATTTTAAGCGAAATAGCAGTTTGCTTTTGTCATTATGCTGCACTCTTTGCCCTTTTGCTCGTCAGAAAATTGTTCTAAAATCGAAAATAAAAATATATGAACCAAACTCACTGATTTTTACTCACACTGTAATGTACTCGTCACTGAACTCCAAAGTTAACTGGTGAGAGATAAGATGTTTTTGTGTGGCGTTTGTAGGGGTGGAGGGAAAAATAACTTGAGTCAAAGATTTTATTTCAAGGGAATTTATAGCAGTTAGTCTTTTTCTAGGAAACAAGGGAAATCACCTCTCTTTCATTTCACACCCCTCTTAAATCTCTCCTGCGTGGTTGATTCTTTTTTGTATTTTGTTTGATTATTTCCAAATGGGAAATCTTTTTATGTTAAACGATTTTCGTTTCGTGTTAAGAAAAAAATGCATGAAAATACTTAGCAAATTTTCACACACAGGACCGTTGTAACATTTCGTGTTAATCGATATTTCGTTTTAAGCGTTTTCGCGTCAAACTTATTTCACTGTATGTGAAACATTCTTCATGGCATGTAGAATGTACTTATAAAAAGCAAACGTTAAGGAGTCTGTGCTCAACAATTGTAAAATAAGGAATGGTATAAAAACTTTAAAATTTAAAATTAAAATAAAATTCTTACATTTTCTCATTCTATTAAGTTTGGTGTTTAGCTACTTTCAATAAAAAATGTACTTTTCTTTTAAACATTTTGGGTAATAAAATTGACTTTTTATGTGTTTAATCATTTAATTTAATTAACTCCAGGCAATAGTTACTAGTTTGAATATCAGTTGTCTTTGAATTGCTGTCATGACTTTTGAATATAGCACGATGTTCAGTGATAGAAGCGAAATTTAAATCCATAATTTATTTTCTATGAAATGCACTCGCAGCGTGGTGTGGAATTCGGGAGAAGTAGTCACCAGCTTAAATGTTGATCTCTTCCTTCGACCATGGTTCGAAATTATGATATCTCTGTCACGATTAGTCCTTGTGCTATTTTAATTCAACCCTTAATGCAAAATTTAAATTTTATGCTGCAACTTTCTTCAAAAACGACAGCTAATTGTTACAAGGAAAACATTGTTAAATTATAACATAGTTATAAAAGTTACGTATAGTTTTTAATTTACTAATTTTAAGTAATTTTATTAAAATCGTTGGACACGAGAACAAGTAATTTTATTGAAGTTATTTACACCATGTTAGCTTTTTAAGTAGAGACATGATGTGTTAAATTATGATGTGGAGTTAACAATATCAATCCCAATGTAAGTCCGTTCATGATGTCATAAAAATCTTATAACGAGAAAAAAAATCTGGTTCATAAATTAAAACTGGTTGTTAAGTCCTTAAAAATGTTGAAACTTAAAATCCCGAACAGAAACAGTAATTTAACAATGGAAAACAATGGATTTAAAGATTTGCGCACCCTTTACTCAAGACGAAAACTCAGTAAGTTGCTTTCAATATATTTTAAGAACTGTGAAGAAAATAACTACCTATATATTTTTAGTTGTATAATTATCAAACATCTTTTTCTCTATTGAGAGAGAGAGAGAGAGAGAAGCACCAGATACATCTCTCCCGTTAAAAGCATTTATTTTTTGCTCAATTATTTTATGTAACAGTTATATTATGAATTAATTAAATTAAATTTTAAACACTATATTTTTTTCACTACAACTGTAAATCAAATTCTTTTAAAGTAAGTAGAGTACCAGATGTCAAAAAGACAATTTGATAAATTTGCAAAAATTTCATATTAGGTAAGCAGAGGTCTACCCAAAACTGAAAACCATGGCAAGGGTCAATGAGACAAAAAAGTTTGGGGGGCTCTGAATTAGAGTTTCAATTTATTCAAGTGCTATCGAGAAGAAGATGGGAGGCTCTGTACTTTTAACTGTAACTGGTTCTTAAACCTTCCTTTGGTGAGGTGTGGTAGTTTGTAGAGGAAGATATTGTCTCAGATGTTATCCTCGTCACCTGTTTATGGTTTTGAAATTACGAGATCCATTCCCACAGATTTCATGTTGCGTCAGAAAAACATGAATTCAATAAAATCGAATAAGAAGTTTTTAGAAAACATCTCTTTCTTCATGGATAATTTTTCAAATTATAATTTTTTTAAGGAGGCTGTGGATTGGCGTTCCACCATTGCAAACATAGTACATTCCCCGGAAGCTCGTATCTCTTTTGAGTGCGGCACTGTATAGTTAGTATACCAATCACTGCAAGTAATTTTGACGCCCAGTTTTCTCCCCAGATGGAAGTACCTGAGCTCCAACGATGTGAAACCGTACTAAGAATTTAATTTTGCTGAGGGCACCCAAGCCAAACAGGCACTCAAGGGATCTTTTACATGCCACATCATCATACAATATGGTCGTTGTAGATTTTTTGAATCATGAAATCCTCCGACATGGGCAAAGGTCGAAACCGTAAACTTGGGCGTACAAGGCTAGTGCTAAACCAACTACGCCACCCATCCGGCTAAATTTATAAAGTCGCACATTCGGTTTGATGTGGAGCTATAGTGCATTTATTCCATCTTATATATATATATGACAGCTCGGGAAACCATAATAGTTTTTTTCCACTCTAGCTATATTTCTCTTTTTTTTTTTTTTTGCAATGGTTCCATGTTCTTGGTTCTTTCGGTTTGTTCTTAAGATGTTTTAGGATTTATTAGTCTTCTTTTTAATTTATTTACTGCTATACATATATATAGTTTATTAAATTATTTCTTTATGCTTTAAATTTTCAACCATTTTCGCGTGTGTATAATCAATTACAAATTCAATACTTTTATCGATTTACTTCAATACCAATCAATGATTTTTTAGTTATTTCTTTTTAACATTAAATAACTCTTCCTGTAATCTGTTGCAATTAAGATACAATACCACATTGTACCATAAAATTTATTTCAACTATGCTAGTCGTACCTAGATTTTTTTTATAACTTTTGTGCCACATATTTTCTGTCTTTTTTGGCCAGCATTGGACCCCCAACGAAGAATTGTAAAAATGGAATGATCATCTAGACATGGCTGAATTCAATGAACGAAGTAAAAGAACAGTTTGGGTGACTGAAAAAAATCCTTAACAAGGGAATTCAGCTCACAAAACCAATTGTTCTCCGACAGAATGGGAAATTTAGAAGTTACTTTAGAGTAAGATAATCCCGTCTTGTATGTCCGTTACTCGGGATAACTTTCTAAGTTTTGTACCTTTGAAGTGTCCAATCATGCCGTCTTTTATTCGCAATTCCTGCCATCCAATTAGATTTCGCCAAAATTACTTCGTTTTCTTTCTTCATTCACACGACTTAACAATGCTGCTTTTAGTCTGGGGGATGTTATCGTTACAGTTGTACTTCTGGAGGTCAGATTTGTACCTGGAAAGTGTCAGGTATGCAAGAACTCAATTATTGTTTTAGAAAAATAAAGTTAAATAAAATAAGATATATATATATATATATATATATATAAAATTTTTATTTTTAATTACCACAAAAGGCATCTTTGGACTTTCATAATAACAGCTGGGAAATCTGGAATAATGTTATGAACTTCTTACAAAAGGGGTTGGAACTTTTTTCTTTGATAATTAATTTAAGAAAAGAAAATATACAGAAAACTTGTTAATCTAAATATAAAATATTATACTTCTTATTTTCCAGGTTCTGATACATAATAGATAACTTATTTCTTTAAACTCAGTAAAATAGTTACTAGTCTGCATTTAATGCTATAATAATGATATAAACATTGAAAAACATTTGAATTTAGAAGCATGGTCTTTAAAAACAGAGCTTAAACTTGATTCTAAAATTCATTTTACCTAAAAAATTTCGAATAGTTTTAAAGTAACTCCAACACATTTTTACTTCGATTCACTTTTACTTGCATTATTTAATGTAATCCAGGCACAAAATAAAAAAAAATTCTTATTTAAATCAACTCATAATTTTGATTTATTTTCTCAATTCGATCTAGAAAAATGACTGGAGAAATTTTTTGTACCAGATTTCCTACTAACTTTTAACACCAAGCAAAAATTAATTACTTTTTTCTCTAAATAACAAATTTTTGCAACATATTTCAAAATGGTCCGAGTTTTTAATATCTGAATATTAAGAAAGAAAAATATTTTTAATTAATCAAGATATATTCCCTCCAATCAAAAGTATTAAATGCCTCGATTATTATTAAACGGTTTTTTTATTTGTCTTCTTGATTTGTAAGGTCTGGTAATTTAATAAATACCACAATCAGTTATAAATACCACAAGCAATAATAGTTTCTTAATATCTGAAATTTAGCATTTCTTCCATTTTCCCATCAGGAGATTCAAGTCTTACAACTTTAACTATTTTGATTTTGTCAAGAACAGACAATGGAAGGAAATTAAATTAATGAAACTCTTATTATCATTAGTAACGGCATGTTTCAAAAAAACTATTAGTACATGAATGTCTCATAAATAAAAGATCGAGAGCTATGGAAAAGAATATTTTTCTAATTTAGACTTCTCTAATTACATACTACTGCTAATAATAAAATCTTGCTTTCAAAAATTTATATAATTTTATATGGGAATACAGAGTTTTGCGCATATATACACGTTTTGAACCGATATCCGTTTCAAATCTCGCATAATTTCGAGTGACCCAGTTTCCTTCATGTGTAGTTTTAATACTGACTGGTTCAGCTAATTTCTTTCTTCACTTTAGAAAATTTCAAATAAATACAAATTTTTTTTCTTTTAATTTTCAATTCCATTCATAATTGAAACGTTTTTAGGAATTGGAAAATAAACAGTCTCTAATGTTTCAACAACTGCGTCTATTTCAAAAGTATAATGTGCTTACTTCTTTCTTTTTTTATCAAATAGGGGGGGGGTGCATTTTGGTAGCTAAACCTTTGCAGACAAGGCAAGTCTCCAAGTGGGAGAGCTATTTCGTTGGTGGTACCATCTAGCGGGGTGGCTCCCACTACCAAATTTTTGATGCTTGAATCTGTTTAGTTCAAGCTCTCGTCGGATGCTAAATATTGCCGTGATTTAATTTTTCCATGAGTTTCAGAGGAAAATTGATACTCAAGGAATCTTTTACATGCCTCATAATCCTATGACATGTGTGCGTGCCAACAATTTTCACATCCAGAAAACCTATCGACTCCAACTTGTATACCCACAACCTTAGTCTTATGTCGTGGCCAGGCTACCTCTAAGCCACTGAGCCTGCATAATGTGCTTATTTTAAGACAATACATAGCAGTTTTACAAATTTTCGGATTAATTTATTGCATTCTTTTTCTCTGAACCTTAGTCATTATCCATAAAGCTGATCAGTTTAGAGTCTAACAGAAAAAGAGGCTTTTAATAAACATTCATTTAAATTGACGTAAGAAAGAAGATTCATTAATGTATATTGTTAATGATGAGAAGAGTGTTGTATCTGAAAGTTTTGGAATATTATAGAAGTATTAACCCTTAAATACGTATTGTTGTCAATCGTCAATGATCTAGTTCCACTTAATTTTATTCAAAAACCTGAGTGTGTGCGTTTCCGAACGCAAGTTGACAATCATAGACAATAAATTATGTGAGAAAGGGAAAAAAATAACATTACTTTTGGTGGGTAAGTTAAATGCACGTAGTTTTATTGTTCTCTACTATAGAGACAGAAATCAATTGAATACCCCCCAAAAAATTAAACTAACAGATATCGGAATTTTAAAAATGTGGACTATATATAATTTAAATATTATATTTTAATAATATGTATATGTAAGGATAATTAAATTAGATTTAAAATTAAATTCCCTATATCGCACTTAACTTTTATTTTTCATGACATCTCTTTAAGTATTAAATTAATCACCCAATTATTTCTCCGAAACATATGGCCTAACCACTAAATATTTCTGATCCCAGATCATTATATTTAATAGCCCTATATGTCAGCATTAATTTTCAAGTACACTCATAAAATCAAAGGCATTTCACACATCTGGGCATAAGTAGTAACAACACTTAGATTTCACTTTGGCATCTTTTTTCTCTTAGCGTCAGATGGTGTCGAGAATTCATAGAATAAAGATCCGTTTTAAAAATTAAGACTGATTCTGTGATTCTGACTCGAAACATGTCTTTATATATATATATATATATATATATATATGCTCATAGTCAAATATTTTTATCTAACAGGTTAAATTTTTGTTTATTTTTTCATTATAATTCTCTTCTTTTTCTCATTTCTATAAGTAATTCCAGATTTTTGTTTTTTAAAAGTCATTAATGCACTTAAAAAAAAGGTATTTATTAATTTAACTATTGTTAATCTTTATATGTTTGTATGCTTTTTAGTGTTATTAATGTGTAATTAGAATATTGATACGTTTATTACTTAGGGGTGAAAATATTGTACCTGTTAAGTTTTATGTAGTTCATGTGTTTCATTTGGTGTATTGTTTTTATTATACTTTAATGATGAAGGTGTAAAAATGTTATATTTCTATGTTAAGTATATATTTTTTTTATTTCAATTTGTAAATATATTTTTCTGTTTTATGTGAATAAGTACTTTTCCAAGAAATATGTGTGCTAATCCAGTTTTATATTTCAATTTTTCAATTTTCTATATTTTTCAAAAAACTTACTTTTATTTCATATTACATGTTATTTTTCAATTTTTACATGCTTCATTATATTTATTTTTTGTATTGCTTCCAATTTTATTAAATTATTTTAAATTTTTGTAAACATATGGAAGTACATTTTTATGGTATAAATTTTAGATGTTATTTAATTATAGCTATAGTGAATGTTTTGCTATATATATGTATAGATATTAAGTTCTATAACTACTAGATACTTAATAAAAAAAATTCTACACCAATATGAATAATTTTAAATTTATAAATTTCGAGACTGGCAACTAGGCTCAGTAAATCATATTCTGTCTTTGCTCGGTGGTACATTATAACGGTATATAAAGCATCAATAGAAAACAACCATTAACTCCTTTTATTTTGCTCCATTGGTAGGCTAATTAGTTAGTTTATATTTTTTAGCAATTCATATTCTAATAATTGGTAGTATCTTATAATCTGTTAGGCAAGTATTTTAACAGTATATACTACAGACATGATGAACACAGTAGATAGTGACAGTTTTGAATGCATGTCATTGTAGAGATTCTACGAGACTTTTTTTAATACATATAATACTAGAGTATTCTGGAATAAGGAATACTTAAAGAATTCTAAAAAAGATTTTTTGCATTGCAATAAAGTTTCAAATGACTCTAATGCTTACATATGTAATAGATACTTAGATAAACTTCAAAATATAGTAAATTTTTGGCAATAGTAAAATTCCTTTTTAGAAAAGATGTGGCGACAAAAGATGTAAAACTTGTGAAATGATCCATATTGATCAAATCAAAGAGGATTCTAAATTTACCTTCTGTAAAACATATAACTGTATTTACTTATTGACATGTAATAAATGCCAATTTAAATATATTGGTCAGACATCTAATAAAAAATTAATATTAGAATTAATCAACATGGGTCAGATACTAAATACTTCAATAGTATTAAAAATTCAAATAAAATAGAAATAAGACACTTTAGTATGCATGGTTTTGAACATGTTTCACTCAATTTTAATTAAGTTGTTCCTAATATTAAAGAAAGATTATGGTGGAAAAATTACTATATTACATATTATAATGTAGTTTATCCTTATGGACTAAATGTATTATATACCAAGGAAAAAATATTCTAAATGCAATTAAACAAAATTCTCAAGATTATTATTACGCACAATATAATGGGATTAATATAATATCTACTAAAAGAAAAACTAGAGGGGCTAGAACTAAAAGACTAAGTAGAGACAAAAAAAGTCCTTACAGATATATTATAGATATTTGTAATAGCTTTTTGATAACAATTTTAACATAAAACACATTAAATCTTTTATGTTTGGACTCAGTAAGACAGAATTATGTATTGCAGAAGATGTACTAATTTCCCATAAATTTAAAGATTGCCATGCTTTGCATATTATATAGGACATTCACAAATTTTTAAAACATAAACATAATATAAAAGTTGATGTAAATAAAGATTATCAAATATATAATATTGTACACTTTTATATATGAATAAATCATATGATAATATTAATTTTTCTGGAATTTTTAATAAACACACATGTCATCTTTCCCAATACAAAATATTACTATTAAAAAAGCATTTAAATACAATAAAAAATAGGTAGATCAATTATTAACTATAATGTGCCTATAAAGCAAGATAACTTAATATGTAAATGTAATGAATTTAAAGAATTCATTGATAAACATCCCAAACATGTTGTTACTGGTGACCTCAATATTGTAAAGACAATAATCTTAGAAACATAATGAATAAAGGCACTGGTTTTAGATAAATGATTTCGACTAACAATAATATTATAAAAAATCAACTATATAATGATATTGAGCAATTTATATACAAAATAGCTATTAAATCAGATTAAAAAATTGCAAAATAAATTTATTATAGTTTATGTTGATAAAGGGCCAGGAAATTACGCCTTCATATGTAAATACTATTATAATTTAATGATCAAAAATTATTATGATAATAATACAGCTTTTATTAAGTCATCTGTTTCTGATAGATAATCGAATTTTGGCTTTTCATAAGCAATTAAGAATTCAAATTAATATTAATTTTAAATTTCCCCATAAATTTCTTACTCCCAAATTTCATAAAGACCCAATCAAATTTATGACAGTTACAAATAGATTTAATACATATATTAGCAAAACAGGCAAAATTCTCCATGAAATATTACATGATACAATAAATAATCTGAAATCCACAGCCATTCTTAAAAATAGTAAATCACTTATTGAACAAATGAAAGATAAAAAGATTTATTCAGTCTATAGTTGATTTTGAAGATCTTTTTAACTCTATTAATATTGATGATTTGATTAATATACTTGTAAATTTACATATAAAGATAATTTATTTAATAATGTTAATAATGATAGATTTGGTTCACTACTTAGATTTGTACTTAAAGAGAACTATATATATATCATAAGGGTAACTATTATCTGCAGATTAAAGGTTTGCCAGAAGGTGGCCCTGCGAGCAACTGTTTTGCCAATTTATACTTACATTATTTTGAAAGTAATTACATTAATAATTCTAATTTTTATATTTATCGTTATATAAATGACATTATTATTTTTGGCAAACAAGTCAATTTTATACCTAACATTAATTTTTATCCACAATATCTTAATTTAATGCAGACAAATAGTAACAACAATGAATCAAATTTTCTTGATATACATGTCAAAATAAAAGATAATGTAATAGTTTCTAATATTTTTGATAAAAGAGAAGATTTTAACTTCAATATTATAAAAGTTCCTCATTGGGAGAGTAATGTACATGTTTCTATATTCAGCAATATTGTTATTAATTATATACAAGGCAATAAATTTCTGGTGACAAAAATATCAGAAATAATAAATAACTGTAAACATTTTACTAAAAATTGCTTAAATCAGAAATACCCAATCAATTTTATTAATAGTTATATGAATAAAGCTATTCAAAATAGTTAGGATTAAAAATTCTGAGATTGATAATAGTTTATAACTATAAACTTACATATTTCATAGTTATAGTTACCTCCATATTCTAATATTAGATAAAATTGCTTATTATTATTTTATTCGTATATACTATAATGTTACTATCGTTATGGTAATTTGTAATTCTCTTATTAATTTTTATTTCCATTCCTTTTACACTTTTGTTAAGTGCTACATTTCAGTCAATCACATGATTTAAATCTGCATTAGGGTCCAGGATCTGGCAATAACTTTTTTATTGCACTCAGATTTAGCGTGGGCTCTGCATTTTTAAGTTCAATTTTTAGGTAAGGTTCCTCTATTTTGCAATGGATTTAGATATTCCTATCCATTACCTTCAATAGGTTTTTGCTCAGTATTTTTTACATAAAGGGGGAAGGTTGGCTGGCCAAAAAACATGTTCAACCCCACTTTTATATAAATTATTTTATATATTAGCTGTCCTAAGTCAGCAATAATTATAATACTGCAGCATCTATTTTATAATTTTTAATCTCGGTTGCTCATGTGTCCTTCATTGTGTGATTTTCCTTCTGTCTTTGTGTTTTTCGAATGTGATTGTTGGATGTTATCTCTTATTTGTAGAGAATAAGACTAATATATATATATATATATATATATATATTTTAAAAAATATGGAAAATAATTTTAAATATAAATATATATAGTAGTGACCAAATTTGTGGACACTTTTTTAAATTGTTATGTTTTCTAAGTTTGTAAGCATATAGAAAATTTTACGTTGCACAAAATGCTAAGTATTTTATATCATTTTAAAGAAAATTTAATACTAAATTTAATACAAAAAAGAAAATTTAAATATTTACAACGCAAAAAACGTTATGCTGCAATAACTGTCAATATACATTAGATACTGGTGAGAGCAGTGAGTTATCAGAGCTTAGTGAGGTTGCCTTTATTCTTTATTACAGCTTCACATCGATGTTTCATTCAGCTGAAAATAGTTTTAAGCTCTTCCTTCGTTATTACATGATGCCGGGAAACAAATATATCCTCAATTAGCTCCTTTTTTTTCATGGATATCTCGTTCGGACAAGAGTTTTCAAACGGGGCCACAAGTTTTCGATAGGATTGAGGTCAGGACTGTTTCCTGGCCAGGATAACAGTGATATTTAATCAAAAAGCAATGACATCAAATAAAAGAGTAGATTGGACACATGTGTGAGGAGATAGTGGTATTTTCTTTGTTAAAATTGCAAGGTAGGTGGGTGGTTTAGTGACTACATTTGGAGACTGAAAGTTTTGTTTAAGATGTCAGGAGACAAATTTAATAAAAAAAAGCAGGAAAAGGCCGAAAAGGGGCACCACATCTGTTGATGACAGAAAAACAAAAATACTATGTTTCAGAGATAAAAGAATATCATGGTCATCCATCAGAAGTGATCTGAGTGATGCTGGTGTTTCTGTCATTTCAAAAACAATCAGGAGTAGATTTGCAGATGTAAGACTAATAGGTAGAATTCCACGAAAAAATCCGTACCACAATTTACGGCAGCGTTAAAAGAGACTACAGTGGGCAATGGAACACATTAATTGGACAAATGATTATTGGTCACAAGTTATATAGAGGGACGAAACTAAAATATCGTTATTCGGTAGTGATAGCCAAAAATATGTAAGATGTAGAACAGCATAAATGCCACATCCTGACTTTTTGCAGGCAACAATGAACCACCCACACAGTTTTACCATTTAGTCACGCATATCAGCAGACGGTATCGGTTGCCTTAATATCATCGATGGGACACTGAGTGTCATAAAATACAATGACACTATTCTAGAACCCAAGCTTGTGCCTTTCCCAAGGGATCTATTTACCAACAATGCTTTATTTATTTTTCAGCAAGATTCTGCCCCTTGTCACACAGTAAAGTAATTGAAAGACTGTTACCATTCTTAGATCATTCAGTTTTTGTCCTGGCCAGGAAACAGTCCTGATCTCGATCCTATCGAAAACTTGTGGCACCATTTGAAAACTCTTGTCCGAATGAGGTGGTACCCATGAAATAAAAATGAACTAATTGAGGTTATAATTGTTTCCTGGCATCATGTAATAACGAAGGAATAGCTTAAAACTATTTTCAGCTCAATGAAACATCGATGTAAAGCTGTAATAAAGAATAAAGGCAACCTCACTAAGCTCTGATAAATCATTGCAATCATCAGTATCTAAAGTATATCGACAGTTATTGCAACATAACTTTTTTTACGTTGCAAATATTTTAATTTTCTTTTGTGTGTGTGTGTTGAATTCACAGTATATTAAATTATCTTTAAAATTATATGAAATACTTTGCATTTTGTGCAGCGTAAAATTTTCTATAACCATACAAACTTAAAAAACATAACAATTTTAAAAAGTTTCTATAATTTTGGCCACCAATGTATACATACATATACATATATATATATATATATATATATATATATATATATATATATATATATATATATATATATATATATATATATATATATATATATATATATATATATATATATATATATATATATATGACATTTGAATGTGGTGAATGAAACAGTTCAGTGTGTTGTTTCAGTGTGTTAATATTCCCTATTATCGAGTTTCCTATAAAGAAGTTATTTTTATCTAGTTGAAAAAAAATTACTTCACATTTATTGTCAGGTAAGCTATCAATGTTTGTTGTTGCATTTAAAAATTTTATTGGATATATGCCAGATTTGTGGAAATGTTCTATGTTGTCAAAGGTCTCTCTCTTCATACAATTTCTTTCAAAATAAATACCCAATATTCTTACCTGGATTTTTGTTGTTGTTTTTTTTACATAACCTATGACTACATTCCATAAAAAGCCATTTTTTAATACTCAAAATAAAAAAATCATGCATATTTCAGGTTTAATAAAACCCTGACCAAAACAAAATTATTGATTATCGAGTTTATATAGTAGAAATTGGAAGTTTTTAACTCTCAACGTCTAAAGCATAGCTAATAAATCGCTTTAACTTTTAAAAGTAAATTCATATGAAAAAGTCTTCCTTGTAAAAAAAATAATAATAATAATATTATTAAATAATGCATTTTATATGTACACAACAAAAATTTTAAGAAACCTATATATTTTTGTTTCTCTCTTTTTAAACAGCATTTAACATTTCAAAGCATAGTAATTATTTTGTTTCTACTGTAGCCAAAAAAATAAGTTATTTAAATTAAATCAATACATATTTTGAAAAGTTGCATTTTTTTTATCTGAAACATGTCGTATTAAAGAAAATAAAAAGTTACCTGGTGATTTAAACTATCATTTTCTCTGAAAGTGAATTAAATGGTAATTAAATAGCTTAACAAAAATAATAAACGCATAAATATAAAAAAAATATGCACTATTGGTTTTGAATTCCATCTAATACCAATTGAGTTTGACCAACTCAACAACTCACATTTTTTCCCTTAAATATCCCAAATAGGATCCTTTTCCGATCCCTTTCCGATATCATCAGCAGCGAAATTCAAAATCTTGAAAGGTATTTGAATACTCCTCATTGGAAATTCTAAATGTTCTGGACATTGAGAAAAGCAGAGCACGAAAAATGAAAGAATTTGCTGCTCCAGTTGTTAAAACCTGTCATCCATTTAAGGAACTTTAGGTCAAGAACTTCCTGATTCATCCTAAATATTTTTCTGATTTTATTTTAAATCAATTACCTTGCTGTTCTTGTATTGTTAACTGAAGCCCGTGGACTCTACATGACCCATAAAAAGATGTCGTATATTTTTAGTCATTTAAAAAAATTCGTGTAGTGAATTTAATTTTAAATTGAACAAAAATTCGCTTATTTTTAGAATCATTGTAAACTGTTCATACCGTGGTGGGGGGGGAATACAGCATGTATATAACCGATGATCTACGTTAAGGCTGTCTTCTGTAAAAGTACGAGAGCTCGAACTAAACGCGAAGCACATTTTCAGACAGAAAAAGGCCTCAATATCCATGGAAATTTGTAGAATTATAGCTCGTATCTCTGTTAACAATATAGTGTTTTTAAAAATTTCAAAATATTTCATGAATACTTTCTTTTTCATTTTAATACGTGAAAGCATTGCCCATTTAACATTACCGTTTAGGAGAAAAAACGCAAAACACATTTTATACCAGCAAAAAGGAATCAACTCTGTTAAAAAAGGGAAGTATGATAAAAAAAATGCTACTTTCTAAAGGATAGTGAAGCCAAAATATCATATTAATTTTAATTTCTTTTATATCTGAAAAAATGTTCCAAATTCGGGTCTTATTCTTAAACATTAACCGAAAACAGCCTTAAGTCCGAAAATGAAAACAATACATTAATACTTAGTATAGGTTAGTTATAACACTTGCTCAAGAACCATCTGCTAAAAGTTTGCTGTTGTTATAATAAGCATTGTGTTTTTGTATAGATATTTTTCCGTAAAAACGAAATTTGTTTCTACAAACTGATGTAGAAACTGTTTGTTACACACACACACACACATATATATATATAGAGAGAGAGAGAGTGCGTTTACTCTCTTCAATTCAATCCGAACTGAATGAGTGAGAGTGATGTCAACGTCGCACTATAAAGCTGCACGATGGTTATCGGCGACAGACCTCGTCATTTTGAATCAGTCAAGTGAAAAGAACGACAGCTGGGTCCATTTCCTAACTTCCACACCATGAGTTGAACCTTGACATATTTAACGTGCATCTGCCCCTCTACACGGTGGGTCTTCAGCGGCACTAGGCTCCAACTCATGACACGCCAGCCACGATTCCATGACCACTAGACTACCTCGATTTACGATTCAGAGCCGAAAAATTCCTTTAAAATTACTTAAAATCAAATTTCTTGAAGCTGACTTAAAACA
Source organism: Trichonephila clavipes (assembly GCA_019973935.1). Classification (NCBI taxonomy): domain Eukaryota; kingdom Metazoa; phylum Arthropoda; class Arachnida; order Araneae; family Nephilidae; genus Trichonephila; species Trichonephila clavipes. The sequence continues at coordinate 971,578 of BMAU01019528.1, read as the reverse complement.
AAAGTCCTTACTGACGCATTACGGGCAAATATGCAAGTGCATTTGGAAAAAGAGCGTGATAGCTATTTATTTGATGATATCTCCTTTAAAGGCACCCACGATATATAAGGGGCCGAAACACTTTAAATCTGTAGAGGCTCAATGTCCTGGCATCGGTGTGGTGTGGTAGTTAGGAGAGGGAGGTGCCGGCTTAGGAGACGTTCTCGTCACTTAAAAGAGGTTCAAAATTACGGGAGCCACACAATAACCCTCGTGCAGCTTTATAATACGACGTTAATATAAACCTCACTCACTCTATTTATATGCTTTTGTTAAATGGTTAGAGTAATTGTCTAAGTTTATTGCGTGTGTGAATCTGGTAGAGAGAAGAAAGAGAAAGCAGAAAGAGTAAAAAGAGAGAGCAGAAAGCGAGTAGAAAGATAGAAGAGAGAGAGCAGAAAGAGAGATTGATTGAATATTTACGTCGCACTGTTCAGCTACACATGGGCTTTTGGCGATGGACCACGTAATTTTGAACCATGGTCAAGTGACGTGGACGACACCTGAGCTGGCATCCCCCTCTCCTAATTACCACACCACACCAACGGGAGGATGTTTCAGCTCTCGACAGATTTAACGTGTATCGCTGCCCTACACGGCGGGTCTTTAGTGGTACTGAGCTCGAACTCGTGACAAGGCAAGCCACGATCCGATTCCTATACCACTCGGCTACCGCGGCCACAGCAGAAAGAGAGCAGAAAAGGAGAGAGAGAAAGAAAAGAAAAAGAAATCAAAGAGAGAGAGAGTTTCTGATTTCTCATGAAAGTTCCAAAACCTCATTCTAGAATAAATCCTTTATATTATATATATATATATATATATATATATATATATATATATATATATATATTTCATAAAACAATATGTTTTCTCTTATTACTAAACTTAAATGTACTTATATAGATGGAAAAAAATTATTTGTTGCTATTTTAGATTCTAAAGCAAAAAAAAAAAAAAAATCAGTATTTTTAAAAAAAAATTGTTAAATAATGCTAATATCTACTTGTGCAAGAGTTGGTTTGGGAACAGACTTGACAATGTGATAGAAAACAACAGAAAATATTTCAAATTTTTAAATTTTAAAAACTTTTATATTGGAGAACATCTAATTTTAGCAATATATCAATAGTTATAATTTTTTATCATAATATGGAATGTTATTGAAATTATTCTTAGTAGAGCGGCGTGATATTCTTGAAGTTATTCTGTTCAATAACTTCATCAATGTTTTACATTGTTCCACGGTTAACAATAAAAAATCATTTTTTCTTTAAAATTTAAACCAACATAAACTTGTATTATCATCGTTGTTTTTATTCCCTCTCAATCCAGAAAATATCCAGATAAGATCCAGATAAGATGAAAACAAAAAAGTCCTATTTTCTTAAAACAATATACAAAAAAAAGTTGATTTTCTCTCTAAACTTAGTTAAAATACGATGCACAAAATATCTCAATTTAACTTCTTATCACTATAACAGTATTTTTCTTTTCCTCCCTCCAAATTATCAACTTCTAAAAGATTTTTTTTAAAAAGAAACGTGACATATTTTTGAAATTATTAAAGATATTCCCACTTTTGAGTAATAGCTAAATGTCTACTTTAGATTGCCATTGATGATATATTGAATTAGAAAAGCAAGTCACCCCCATTACACAATAACAATAAAAGGAACTTAAAATAACGTTTTTATAATAGATAGCGCTCAGCTTCTGTTCAAAAGTCAGCCTAGTCATTTTAATCTAACCGAAATATAGTAACAAAAAATTAATACAATTTAAAATTGCCAATGATATTTGAAACTAATGCATTCGGTATTAAAAATAACAAGTAATACAAAAAAAATTAAGTCAATTCCTACTACGACCAACAAAGAAATATTTTATTTTAGCTACTTTTTATTAAATAGTTACAATTAATATAAATATGTATGTACATATATGACAGAATCACAACATTAAGTGGTAATTAATTTTTATTAATTATCATTAAAGTATCGTATTGTCATCCAAAACAATCATGTATATAAAATTTCAGTTCAACTGAATGCACGTGAGAAAAAAACATTTTCAAGTTTTGGCACAAGTCGCCAACGTGTCTGTATTTGTAATTCTTTAAATAATTAGTTTTAATCAATTAATTTTTCTTAATTATAATTAAATTGTTATATTGTCATCCAAAATAATCATGTATATAAAATTTCAGCTCAATTGAGCGCTTTAAAATGTATTTTCTTAACGATTGAAAATTCCACCACGATAAATAAATAAACAAATAGATAAATATAGAGAGAGTGTGACCTAATAGTAGGAATTGAATAACAAATTAAATCTTTTCACTTGACATTTTGAAAAAATAGCAAACAAATTTAGAATTCTTTTTTCCTTCATTTTTATTGCTCACACAATATTTAATTATATTTTCTATTATTTACAGGACAAGAAAAATATTTTGGCGAGTGTAACCACATTATATTGTGCCAGAAATATTTTATACAGTTCATCAAGAGTATACAGTACATAATGTAAACTGTGAGAAAAATTATTAATTTCAGGCGTATAATTTGAAATATATTTAAGAAAATGAAATGATTTCAATTCTCTATTATATATTGCTATTATTCGTAAAAAAAGAGACACATACGGTATCTTTAGAAACTGACTAAAAAAATATACCTGTCTCATCCGATTAAAATTATAAATACACATTTTTTATGCAAAAAGCAAAATATTAAGATGTTTAGCGATATATTGTGTTTATATAAGAAAAAGTATTGAAGGTTAACTGTTTTCTAAGTGGAAAAGAAAAGGGTAAACACAAAAATAAAAAAAGAATCACTCATTTAAACAAATACTTCAAATTAAATACAACATTATATGTTGCATCATATATACTTGATTCAAATTTTAACTCATGCTCAACATGAGAGTACTAATGAAAAAAGGCGAACTATTAAAAACATAAAAAATAAGTCAAAAACGAACAACTTACTTTTTATTACACGGACAGAACTAAAAAATATTAATAAAACATTGCTATATATATTTTATTTTTCTTGAGTGCTTCTAAAGTGTTATTGGGAAAAAAATATTAAACATAAAATTCACCTTTTAAATAGGTATAAATCAGTTTAATTTAATAAGAGTGCTTCTTCTCAATTACGAATATTTAAAAAGAAGTCTAACATTTTCTGTTCTATGGAATAATCAAATGAACTACGCCCATGAGGAAAAAACATTGCTTATTCATAAACTTATTCTAAATTCAAAAACATTTGCAATATATTTCTTCAAGGAATTGTAATTTATTTCGGAATTCGTCTCAATAACTTTTGTCCTGACTTCATAGAGTTGAGCCAGTTTAGAGAAGAGCATAAAATCAATTGCCTCAAAAATTTTGTTAAAGAAAAAAAAAAACTGTTGGAGTCTCAACTCAAATAAAAATTTATGTTAGAAAATACAACTGCTGGTATATATACTTACAAATAGAATGATGAGCAACAGAAAAAGCCTTCTACATACTAGGAATCCCTTTGAAGATAAAGTACGTGGCTCCATCTCTTGACCAAAAGTTCACTTAAAAAATATATTTGAAGTAAGTTCTATTCTGTGTAACGTAGAGTGGTGGCAAAAAGAGAAGTCCTGTGAACACTCATTTTTTTTTCTTTCATTCTTTTTTTTTTTTCTGTTTGGTCCTACTTTTGAGTTTTTCCTAATTTTTCTTCATGAAATTATCGCACTATCTTAAATGTTGCTATTGATTATAATGCATTTTTTATTGCTGATTTCAAATCTGTTTCTAGTTTTATAAACCGACATGTTTTACAATATTTTTTTTCTTATTTTAATATCTGAATATTAATTTTCATCGTATTTTATAACGATCAATATTAAGTAATAGTTCCATACAAAAAAATTTTAATTTACTGTAAAATGGTTTGTAAAATTTAATTTTCTTAATTTTTTTTAATATTTCTTAAATCTCTAAGGCTTTTTAAATATATATATATATATATATATATATATATATATATATATATATATGTTTTCCTTCATTTTTTTCTAATTATCTTATAATATACTACATAAAAACATGCATCAGTTTTTTTTATACTGCTGCTCTAATTTTATATTAATTTTTTCATTGAGTAACATACAAAAAAAATTTCAAAAAAAGCATTAATTATGATTTTGAAATTTTTTAAAAAAAAATTACTACGCATCTTAGAGCAAAGAATGAAGATTTTATTAAATGTGAATAGCATGATATAATATTCACCAAATAGTCTGAAACATTCTTGAAATGCTAATTAACTTATTTAAAACTGACTACCATAAGAAATAGCAGAAATTTAGAACAATTAAACAGTATATTGGTATAATGAATGGATAAAAGAAAGCGAAAGATTAATATTTCGTAAAATTTTACCTTAACAATTATTAAAAAAATAAATATACAAACTTCAAAGCTAATTCCCTGTTCAGTTTTACAACTTAAATACACAACGCGTACAAAAAATGTTTATGTCTTTATTATTTATTTCCATTATTTTAAAAGTCTTCACGTGTTAAATATTGTACACGAGTGAAAGCAAAATCCGACGAACCCTACAAATGTAAAACTTTCATTATTACAAATAACAATTTATAGGTAAAATATATCAAAATCGAAGAAGTGCGTCTGTGTATTTGCTTAAATAATGTCGAATTTCATACATGGGATATATGTATCTCACCGAAAAACAGCATATAAAAATTTGAGAATTTCGCAATTAACTTTTATTGCTATTCTTGCAAATTTGATATTTAATTATCAATTAGAGTTATTAAAATGAGATTCATTATTTGAGCTTTGAGAATCTGTTTTGAGAAGTTTTAATTTCATTCATAATAATACACACAACTTTTAAATCTTGACCAAATCCATTTGCTCTTCAATAAACAATACATAAACTAAAATTTTTGCATGAGAGAGAGAGAGAGAGAGAGAGAATTGCACAATTCTTTCTTGAAATTATTTTTTACTGCATATGTAATTCCTCATATGTGAGTCTCATTTTTATAAAAAATAATTAATTCAGTTTTTATCATGCACTTTTCTATCAGATGATCTGAAAAGTGGGCGTGGCAGTTTTCTTAAGTCTGCTGTCCTACATCAAAAATTGTCTTATAATTTAGTAAAAAGAATAGATAAAGCTTTTAAACTTAACATGCATGTTCAGAATGATTCGAAGTATCATATGAGCCAATAAAAAAAATAACGGTATTTTGATGCTTTTTGAGGTTTCATGTCGTCTCTTTATCCCGCAAGTATTTTTTACAGTACAGGTGCCTAAACACAAGAATACATAAACATACTGGGGCCAATTGACTTGTCACTCATCTAATATTTAATACTTCCGTATTTTGCTTTGTATAGAGCTTTCCATATTTTGCTTTGTATAGAGCTTTCCGTATTTTGCTTTGTATACCTGGAATCTCGGACTCCCCCCTCGCCCGTATTGCGGGGGGCGAGATTCAAGGTGACTCTGAGGTTATGCTTTTGCAATTCTTTGTAAGATTCGGCTGAGGCCCCAAACCTGACTTTGCAGGAGAGCCCTAATATTCTCCGTTGCGCCACTGATCAAATCCCTATGGTATAAAATAAATTCAAGGGAAATGTTAAGAAACCGTCTACTGGAAGTCATTTTCCTGAAGAAAGGAAGTTATTTGATCAAATGCCTGAGCTGCTTTAGTGAAAAGATGAAAAAACAAGATAAAGGACTTGCGCATCGTTATTTTCGCTTGTTACCACTCCTTTTTAGTTCCCGCTCCTCTCTGGAGTCCGTGCGCCCAGCACCCAAAAATTACGCGAGGAAAGCTCCATGCATTTTTATTATTGTTTTCAATATTTCGATATTTTGTAAATACCTTGCCACGGTCCAACGACCGTGGGTGTGAGAGGGTTCGAGTAAAGAGATCAGTGATTTTTCAATCCAAACAATTTTATTGTCTATATGACATAATAGACTTAAGCAACTTAATTCAGAATGCACTTAAGCCGCTAAACCCGAGGAGCAATCAGACTTATTACATTAATTATACTAGAAATGAGCACTTATCTATTATCCTGAGCGCTCTTGCTTCAACACTTGATTAATTGTTCCTTCTTGAATTAACTATGCGCCCACCAGTCGCTAACGCTATGTTTTTTCTATCTCAATTTTTAACCATCATCCTGCCTACTCCACGATTCGTACACTTAAACAGAAGCTCTAATTTACATAAAATCAAGTCCTCTCTACGGAAAGCGGTTTTCAACTGAAATCCCAGTTAAAAAGAGTATTTTGCCCAAGAGGATTAGTAGATTCGTGAATAGACCCGTTACAACCTTCCTATCTAAAACTGAGTTCAAATACATAAAAAAAATGAAAATCTGACCGAATTTGTGTGTATCAGAAGAACAGTTTAATGAACCTATCAGGGCGGTTTTGAGCAATCGAGATGAAAAAGGAAAACCTTCGGGAACTCACGAAAAGATAGAAGTTGTAACAATCATTGAACAGTTTAAATTAGCACCACTATTTAAACTGCAACGGACACATAAACAGTACTATGATGGGAAAAAATACAATATTATGGAAGAAGTCACTAAAACATTTTACCACATGTAGTCCAGCGTTGTCGTGATGAAAAATCACACTCGTTCTGTTGACCAAAGATGGATGTTTATGTTGAATTCTTTATTTAAAACATCAAATTGCGAGCAGGAATGACCGTTTCATTTTCTTTCAGCAACTCATAGTGCACTATACCCTTGCTGCCTCACCAACAACACAACATATGCTTCTTCTGATACACGCCAGCTGGGGATGTGGGTGGTAGTGTTTCTCCTTTGTAAACATATTGTGATGTACTCAGTCTCTTTCCCCTAATTGCTAAGAGGGGACGCCAACAAACGTGGGGAAATTCCGTTCGTTTCCCTAATTGTTGGGAAGAAAGTTTCACAAATGGGTGGTCAAAAATTCTGACTATTTTTCCCACGGAAGTCCGAGAGGTTAAAAGAGACACAGGTACAATGTGCTTTCGCTTTCTTAGGGATCTGGGGCGACAGTGTATCTGCAGGACAGGTCTCTCACTATGCGCCCAGACAGACTCCCGCTATAAGCGGCCGACAGACAAAAGATCAAATGGATATGCGGTGAGTGATCATGAGAAACGAGAGGTTTAAAAGGGAGAGAGAGGGAGTTCAAAAAACAGACTTGACTAGAGAGAATCCGGTAAGAGACCTCTCGCTAGCGATATACTTCAGAGTCAGTGATACCTGGGAGTCCACGAATTAAGCCGGATTCGAACCGAGGAGTTTTGAACCAGCAACCGTGCGGTGGAGATAGATCCAGTGAGCTCACCCAAACTCGGTGTGGAATTACAGAAAGCGAACTGTGAACCCTTTAACATATCAAATGTATAGGACATTTCCCTAAATGATCACTTTAATTAATATGTTTATGCGAGCGATATAAAGACATTGCAGCGAAAGAGACTACATCGGCGGACACATTTTGCAATCAAATTGTAATGGAATATTTTTTGATGATTTTCATGCAGTGTAATAAATAGTTTAAACCAGAGATGTTTGAAGTCATTACAATATGCTATTTTCCTAGTCATCAAGAGGTCCAAAAACTGTTATCTCTTGAGAAGAGCAAGATTTGAACATCGAAATTCTGTCCATTAAAATTTTTCGCTTAATTCGTGTTTCCTTCCACCGATAGTTTGATCGCAAAACCAAGCCTTTTAATATAGTCCAAAGCAATAGGCTGATGAATTCCAAACTTGAAGCACATTTCTGCAGAAGTTAACGTGGGATTTGTCCTGTTCATTTTGTGTAGCACTTCGTCACTGACATATGACAGCTTCTTGATTTGGGTTCATCTTTCAAGAAAAATCACCCAAGCGAAATTTCACAAGTTATCTTCGGCATGTTCGAGCTGTTACTGCTCCCTTCCCAAACACGTCACACAAGTTTCTTTTTACCTCCATCGTGCTATTCCCATTTTGGAACTCAAACAACATACAATGTCTTAATAGCACTTTTTCTACATTCATGTTCCCAATCTTACAAGTTAAAAAAATTGACTAAAATGCCAAAAAATGTGTATAAGTCATCAATAGTGTACTAATCTAACTGTTTAAACCGGTTTCAATTGGTTTCGATTTCTCTCTAAGTGTCGACAACGCATAAAAAAGCACACGTTTAAAAACGACAGAAACCCCTTATCCCGTATACCCAATATAAGGTAATTCACAGAAACGAATGAGAAAGGTTTCCATGCAACAAGTTTGTTACATTCAAAAAGTATATTATCAAAAAAAATGCAGTGATAAAAAAATATTAACTATAAAAATAAATAATTTTATAACACTAAGAAATCTATTGATATATATATTTAATATTAATATTAAGAAACACACACACATTTAAATAATAATATTCATATTTCTTTTTATTTGGTCATGTGGATGGAAAATATCGTCATCTGTGTATGTATTCAGAAATAGGTGTACATTTCAGAAAACCATGAATATAGAACCTTTTCATAAAGTAATTTTTCCGAAAAGTTTGAACTTGTCTTTTGTTGGTGTATTGTGAATGAAGATTAACGTCGCACTGTTTAAGTATACGACGGCTTTCGGCGACGGACCTCGTTATTGGACCGTGGCTTGCCTTGTCACGAGTTCAAGCCCAGTACCACTAAAGACCCGCGTGTAGGGCAGCGATGCCCGTTAAATCTGTCGAGAGCTCAAACGTCCTCCCGTTGGTGTGGTGTGGTAGTTAGGAGAGGGGGGTGCCAGCTCAGGTGTCGTGCACGTCACTTGACCATGGTTCAACATTACGTGGTCCGTCGCCAAAAGCCCTCGTGTAGCTAAACTGTGTGACGTTAATAATAAATCAATCAATCAAGCGACGCACCTCGTAATTTTGAACCATGGTCAAGTGACGAGGACGAGAACCTGAGCTGGCACCCACCTCTCCTAACTACCACACCAACGGGAGGACGTTTCAGCTCTCGACAGATCGCTGCCTTACACGGCGGGTCTTTAGTGGTACTGGGTTCGAACTCATGACAAGGCAAGCCACGATCCGATACCCATACCACTCGGCTACCGCGGCCACTCACAACAAATGCCGGAAGGACCGGTGGCCTTGCCTCCTCCACATGCGTATGCGCTGGTGAAAGCATTGAGACTGACGGATCAACATTGAGATTGACTGATTCATCGCTGAAGATTACACTTCTCCAGGTGGTCACACTCCAACTTTCCCAAGGTAGGTGAAAATTCAGAGGGGGGCTTCTTAATGGTCATCGGCTCTTTATACATGCGCGTCAGGAAGTCGTCTCCGAAGAGTTTCCTTTGATACCACCGGATGTCTGGAAAGTGGTAAATTGCATCGAACTGATTCTTGTGACATTGGGAGTGAGGACGTGGCTATTGTTTTGATTGCGTGATTATCGCACGCATTTGTGTTCCTAAGACGTCCCGACCCTCCGCGACGGTAGATCATCTTTTCCGTGATCCATTGTTGCCAACACCGAGCAACTACCATATTGCTACAACCGAGGTGGTGGCTGATACGACTATTCGGCCAACTTGCTTCTCTGAGGCCTACAATACGCCCCCTCTCAAAGTCCGACAACTATTAGTACTGTCGCTGCTTACGTCTCCGAGACATCTGTAATCACAATATCGTCCATCCAAGTCAACTAATTTGTTTGAATTACCCTATGACACGAGCACAATCATGCTTTTAAACTCTCCCAGCTGCTCATCTCCTATGCGCATAGCACGCTTACCCTTGTCTCATTGGTGTCGAAATTTTAAACATTTGCATATCTCTGGCCAGACTACATTTCTGCCAAGTTTCGTGAGAGTAGCTCAATTTCTGCTGGGTGTATATATTTTTTGTGACAGTGTATATCAGGATTATTTTAGAAATATTATGTAATAAAATACATATCTTATAGGCGTATTAATTTGGAAATTTTTTGCTGGATTAAATTGCTTGGCTTTATATATGTATATATTGAAGTGCAGTATATATATATATATATATATATATATATATATATATATACTGCACTTTATATATATATATATATGTAATAATTCCCTCTAGTATCCTTTTTGTTAACTCTTTGTATTAATATTTAAACAAACGTTAATTCTTTAGTTTAAAAATAACAGCGTAATCGTAATCGGCTAGTTCGAAATCCCTGTCCCGCCCATTCTGTCTAATCAGAAATACTATTACGTAATAACCACTGCTAGTATAAAAGCCCAAATCTTGTGTAATCGCGCTCTCTTCTCTTTTATCTACCTGCCTTCATCAAGTAATCAGCCTGCTGCAACGCGTTCTATGTTTATCTTTGTTTCTGTTTGTGATATGTTTGCTTCTTGATTGTGTATTGCCGTCCCTACTGGATCCTTATGTGTCTCCGGATGTGAATAAAAAGGAATTACGATTTACATGAGTGCCTCTTCGATAATACCGTATTCGACCACGCTCCACGTAACATAGAAAACACACCACTGACCACGCCCATCCTTTAGTTCGCTGCAATAATCACATCACCGGCCATGTCTTACAATTATTTTTACCACTCTCCAGAAATATTATAAAAATATTTCATAATATATAAGAATTGAAGGAAAATATCGATAATGTACGGAAAAAGGCCAAGGAAAACATTCGACAGTATAAAAAGTGACTTAATCCAGCAACAGACCATATGGAATTGTGTAGTGGCATCGCCTGATTGCATAATTCACTATAGCATTTAACAATAGCATCCTGTTGTTTTTTTCTTCATGTTTTAGTGTGTACACTTTTTCTGTTTGGTTTTTTTGTTCCTTTCAGATTCCTCTTCACGTATGATCATGTTTATGAGACTGAGAACAGTTGCTATGGTCAGAATGGCCGGTTGTAGTATCCATCCACGTCAGTTGGCGCGACAGTGACTATTAACTAGAACCACCATCATTAATTGTGGCCGTGATTCCGGCATACATCTAAAACTGAGCGCAAAACGATGTGGAGAGAATGTGGAAGTTATTAGGTGTTAGTTCTCCTGCTGATGTTAAGGGCAGCTATCGACCTATTTTTATTCATTTTATTTTAATATTTGTGTTGTGTGCTGTCTTCTTTTTAACTTATTAAATGCGTAAAAATACCCACAGGGGCTACGTCTTCTTCGTTTCCAACCCGAGGTGACGTGTAAAATACTTCCAATAATTCTAATAAAATTGAACTTAGGCACTTTCATTTGCATGATTTTAAAAATGTTGAGTTGTCTATCATTAAAATTATTCCAAATACTAAGCCCAGATTATGGTGGAAAAATCACTTTATTAGGAGTTTTAATACAATATATCCACATGGTCTTAATGTTATGTATTTTGCTAAAAATACATTGCAAATTTTGTTACAGAGTATTAATAAAGAATTTTTTTTACAATGTTAAAAATTTAAATGATAATTCTAAAAGAAACTATAGAAGTAAAAGAACTAAAAGAAAAAATAGGAATAAAAAATCATTAAATGATAATATTAAAGTTATTATTGATGATCAAGAAGATCAAATATTTCATGTTTGGTCTTAAAAATGAAATTGTATTGTTAAATGAAATCTTAAATAATGATTTCTTATAGGTATATCATGCAGTACACACATTATTAAAGATATTAATAATTATCTAGTTAATAAATTCAAAATAAATGTTGAGAAAATTAATGAGCCTATTACAGAGTACCGCACTTTATTATTCATAAATAAAACTTTTGACGAAATTAATTTTTCTAATGTATTTAATAGACATTTGTCACTTTTTCCTGTTAGAAATGCGGTTGTTAAGAAAGCATTTAAATGTAACACAAAACGATGGGCAGATTTATCTTTAATTACAATAATAGTTCGCCTTCTATTAACATAGAAGATTGTATATATAAAAACACTATAATGATTTTTTATTGATGGTCATCATAAACGCGTAGTTACTGGCAACTTAGATATAATGAATGACAAAATTTTAAAGGATATCATGAGTAAAGGCACTAGTTTCAGATTAACTGTTTCTAATAACAACAATACTGCAAAAAGACAAATTAATAAACATATAGATAATTTTATTACAAAATCTGCAATTAAATTTGGACTACCTATTGAGGCATTTGATGAAGTATAAGTACAATATTTTAAAAGACCTTATGAATTTTAGCTACCATTCTCAATATGAAACTACCTTTAAAGATATAAAACAGAAAATGTATGAATTACAAAAGAATTTTATCATAGTTTACATTGATAAAGTACCTGGTAACTATGCTGTGATTTGTAAGTATTTATATTATAATAATCTTAATGATCACTTTCTAAATATTAGATCTTTTAAAAAATTAGATTTGTCACATAATGAAATTATGTAATCGTATTATTGCTATTTATAAAAAATTAGGTTTTTATATTCCTAAAATTAAGTATCTATATATATTTTTAACTCCAATATTCCATAAAAGTCCTGTTAAATTTAAAACTGTGACAAATGGTTTTAAAACATATATTACTACTGCAGGCAAATTACTTCATAATATTATACAAAACTTTATTAATCAGCAATGTAATAAAGCTATAATTAAAAATAGTAAAAAGAGATTACAGATTTTTTTTAATAATAAAAATATTTATTCAGTTCATAGTTATGACTTTGAATATCTTTTCAATTCTATTTATATATATTATATTATTAAAGTAATTTTAGAAAACCACAGTATGTATAATCTTAATATTAATATTAACAAATTTAAAACTCTCATAGATTTTGTCTTAAAAGAAAATTACATTAATTTTTTTTAATGGTTCTTTATATAATCAAAAGAAAGGACTCCCACAAGGGGGCCCAGCTAGCAATAGTTTGGCTAATCTTTATTTGCATTTTTATTAATATAATTATATTATTGATAATGACTACTATATTTTTAGATATATTGATGATTTAATTATTTTTGGTAAAAATGATAATTTAAATCCCATTATTAATTTTTATCCGGCTTACTTAAACTTACTTAAAATTAATAATAATCCAATCAAAACTAATTACCTAGATGTAACACTGAATATTAAGGATTTGAAATTACATAGTAATATTTTTGATAAAAGAGATGCCTTTAATTTTAATATCATCAAAGTGCCTTACTGGAGTTCAAATTTATCAATATCTTTATATAGAAATATTATTTTTAACTATATTTATAGTAAAAATGTATTAGTTATCGATAAAGCTAATATTTTTTTTAATCTTGATAAATTTTTTAATCACTATATTGAACATGGATATCCTGCTAACTTTCTTTTGTAATTAAATTTATAATGGTTTTAATGATACAATTTGTATTACTGTAATAATTTACTGTCATTATCTTTTGTAATGATTTTTTAATTTCTACAATATCTAATTTATTCTACAATTATTAAATAGATGGCACCACATGCTTATTAAATTTTAATATTATATTTTTTTGCGTTTCATTTATATTTTACACTAATTTTTATATGAATATTATTTTATGATTTTTTAAAAGTATATATATATATATATATATATATATATATATATATATATATATTTATATATAAATTTCTTAATATCCTATCGCAATTAATTTTATGCGGATCTGCTTTCACTCCCTTTGTATTTGGCGGGAACACATTACTAGTTGATGCACTCCCGACCTACGTCTACACTGCGAATAAAAGTAGGTTATATATGTTTTTGTTCATATGTTATTTAGTTTAATGATTTTATAATATTTAAATTCTTCATATATAATTCTTTCCTTTCCTCTTGGTACATAGTATGACAAATTACAGGTGAAGTTTGGTCGGCCCCAAAACATGTTTAAACCTGCAATCCTGGTTCCTAAGACCAGGAGTTTGTCACTATACTACTGTGCCTTCTTCCCAATTATAGTTATCTTAGGTTTATAACTATCTGTTAATTTTTATATCTGTTTATATATTTATATATATATATATATTTATATATATATATATATATATATATATATATATATATATATATATATATTGGTCAAATTTTCAGTCGTTTATAAGGTACTTTTTATTCATCCACTCAAGTTCAAATGCATTTTTTTAAACTTGTAGAGGAGAACACTTGATGTTTATACAGTTTTTTTCAAATTTTAATACATTAATTTAATTAAGTTATATTAATATTAGTTTTTTATCGGAGAAAAAGTAAAATTTGTTTCGAATGAAGGCAATAGATGGCGACAGTATACATTGATTATCCAACTACAAGGTATGAAAAACTCAATTTGTTTTTAAAGTATGAATTGACTTTAAAAAAAAACATTACTGGTTTTTACATTGATTTTACATAAATCTTTTCGATACAAATATCTATTAATCAAATGTTAGTATATCAAGAGAAACCTTTGCAAATTAAAAGTTTTATGAAAAAAAATACTTATTTAAGTTTTGTTCTCTCTCATTTATGACCATTAACAATATTTAATATTTTTCATTCTATTGTAGAATAGAATGCGAACCCGCCCCTAATATGCTTAAAGCTTTACTCTGCGATTATTAGAATTTGAGTTATTGCACTTTGGTAATGCATTTCTGTGAAAAGTATAAGAAAAACACCGAAAAAAACCGACCGCTCTTTATTTTATAGCGACGAAACGATTTTGTTCATATTTCTATCAGTTTTAAAAAGTTATGAAAGTTTAATTCTATATTATGAAATAAAAATTTTAATTCACAAAGAAACTAGAAAAATAAAAAAATTTTAAAAAAGTGTGTGTGCGTATGACCACACGATAGAAGTGATAACTTCAAATTTTGTAATGTTATTTCAGGGATTAGTTCGGTGAAAAAAAAAGAAAGGGATATTAGTATTGTCATATAAATTATTCATATGTCTGTACTCATAAAGTAATATTTTTGTGCGAAATATACAATCATACTTGTAAATTAATTGTATTCTGAGAAGGAAACAATAGGTTTATGGTAGCTGAAATAGGTTATAAATACTTTAGATTCAAAATTATTTAAATATCTAAAAAAAACTCCATTAAACGTTATTCCGTACTTCGTCGTGCTTTCATTTGGGTCAATAATTAAATTGAATTTTGAATTTAAGGAACCAAATAAAGGTTTTAATTTGTCTTTTGAAAAGTCTACATTGAAATCCCCTTTTAAAATCAAAGGTAATTTGTTCAGAAGAGCGATCCTGCTTTGTGAATTTTGCTTGTAATTTAACAATATTCACTTGTATCCATGAATTAATTTAAGCAAAGTGATAGTAAGACAGGTAGTTGATTGGGAAGAGAGGAATCCAAGTCAAAACCTTTAAAAAGGAATTTAATCAGAAAATTTATACCACATAATCTCTAGCTTATACTAGCTCTTTTGTTATTGTATGGCAGTTTTGTACAAGTATATCCGGTGCTGCTGCAAGGTAATTCTTCTTAATTATATTTTGTCTCCTTGTATTTAAATTAACTTTTTCTTAATAACTTTATACTTAATATTGTTATTTTAAATTTTTAATTGTTTTAATTTTCTTTTTAGACTCAAAGTATATTTAAATAATTATGTGATTAATAGAAGTATTTGTTAATCGCTATTCGGATTCTCTTACAAAAATAGATTTTTATTCTTAAATTCACTGCAATATTGCTAATGACAATTATACTCACTGGCGTAGCTAGCTCTGAGGAGGCCCTGCATCAAAATTCCTCCGATGCCCTTTTTTATATGTGAGAACCTTGTTATAGGGGGACTGTAGTTACATCTTTTGTAGCCCCTGTAGCTTGGGGCCCCCGTATCAGTAATACGACTGATTGATTGATTGAATATTAACGTCGCACTGTTCAGCTACACGAGGGCTTTTGGCGACGGACCACGTAATTTTGAACCATGGTCAAGTGACGTGGACGACACCTGAGCTGGCATCCCCCTCTCCTAACTACCACACCACACCAACGGGAGGACGTTTCAGCTCTCGACAGATTTAGCGTGCATCGCTGCCCTACACGGCGGGTCTTTAGTGGGTAATACGACTGATACGGTGGTAGCTACGCCTCTGATTATACTGTTTACTTAGTTCTATAAAAATCTGTCCTTTTTCTACATTTTAAGTGTAATTTTAGTGTAGGATTTCTCTCTTTCTCTAAGCCTATTTTTTAAAAATATTACATGTTTCATTTTCATGCTTCTACTAGGATGAGAAACAATCCATTCACACATTCATTTTTGTAGAAAAAGCGCCACTTAGATCGAAGTTATAGGAACTTCACTTTCACGGCGTATTGGTGAGTGGAGGCGGGACAAACTACCGCGTTTCATGTCGTTTCGGAGTGGGAAATGTCCCTCCTTTGGTCACATAATTTTTTAGGGGTGTGTATATTTGGGGGTGTATGCCGTGGACGAACTTATCCGAGCACGATTTCCGACTAAAGAAGAAAAAAGCCGAATGATCGTTACAAAGTCGAACGTGATGGATCAATTAAGTTCACTCTCCAGCAAAACGCGCCTAATGAAGTCTTCAAAATCATATATTTCTAAATATTACATTTAATGAAATATAAGAGCAATTATTTGAAACGTGATATACTAGTGAATCTAATAAATTTTAAATGTAAAAAAATATTTAAAAAGTAATTTTTTATTTTATTTTTGTGACTATAAGCAGTTTAAATTGTGTTTACATTTTCATTTTAATGTAAATAAAAAATCGAAACAGTTATATACCCCCAATATTTAAAAGAAAATTATAACATTATTCATATATTCATTTTCTACAGTCATTTTTAAAGAAATAATAAATTAACAACTGTTTAGTAAAAGAGCTAAAAGCAATGGCAAAAATCTATGCATGTTATACTTAAAAGAAAATTTATAAAAACAAAAGTAATTTGTAAAAAAAGCGACTTAAAAGTTTTTATATATAATTTTTATGAAGTAATCTTATTAAATTCAAAATTTAGTAATAATTTATTTGTTTTATGAATTTCAAGAGTTGCTAAATGTATATATATATAACTGTTGTTCTAAAAAATATTTTTTCTCAATGTTTTGAGATCGCAAAATTTTTACTAAAACAAGCTGATTTTATTGGTTTCTGCTTCTGTAACAAATAAATGAAAAAAAAAATAACTTTTTTTACATTTTGCAAGTTTACGATGTGATGTTTAACAGATGGAAAGATACTTATAATTATTACTAATATACAGGGTGATTTTAATGTATATAAACTTATACTAATTATAGTCACCTGTAGCTCAATCAGACATCCGGCAATGACACCAAACTTTGTACGGCTATTTTGAATTTAACATGTAATGACAGCTATTTGTTCTCACAATAGTCTCTGAAAGACATCTTAAAGCCCATAAACAGCCTTTCTTCATGATGGTACTCAATCAATTCCACTACCATTGAGGTCTTCAAGAATGTTGATTAAAATGTTAATTATTGAAATTAACAAAAAAATAAACAGTAACTTAACTAACAGCTTGCAGCTATTATAAATTAGATAATCACATATTTTTTTTAATAATCTTAAAGTTTTATCCATTTTGATTATATTTTACAACCTAATCTTAAAAATATATTATTCTATTCTAAGATAACATGAAAGAAAGAGACACAAATATACTCAGCATCAAAACCAATTTAACATATTTTCTAATACTCAAACTATGAGTCTAAAGAGAAGTATTGTATAAGGATATGTTTCGATCCGCGTGTGTAGATGACGCTAGTAGTCCTCTTTGGTTTACAATTTTTACCATTATTACTGTTAGCCATGGAGCTCAATGCGCGCGTATTAACCTTAGCTCAATAAAAATTATTTCTTAATACAGTCTACTTCTCGCAGTCAATTGTTGATTAGACAAGTTTCAAAATAATTCTAACTCAAACAACACATCAACTCAACATTCAATCTAAAAACGGGGCTTTATTTAACAAGCAAACAATATCGATATTTTTACACTTTTAAAATCTAAAAAAAATTAAGAAACAGGGAGAAAGCTGCATCTGACTTCCATCAGTAGGATTTGCATGAGTAGAAGTTGTAAAATTTCTGCGACATTTATTTCCAAACAAACCAAGAGAGAAAGTAATCTTCTAAATAATAAAGACAGAAAGAACCTTTTGAAGAAATATAAGATTCCGAGACATTGGAATCGAGGTAAATGAACCTAAATTTAACGCTATAATACTCCTAATTTTTATATTGAAACTAGGTATGATTAACAAAAAAAAAGAAGTAATTGATCTAAAAAAGCAGAGAAAGAGGGAGAGAGAGAAAGAGGATGATTGAGAAACATCAACGAGAAAGGTAATCCAGATGAATAAATTAAAAGTACAAAAGTCTTTTTAAAAAACAAGCTTTTATTTAAATGCTCTAAAAAGAATAAAATAAATTTTTCTTTTAAAACTTTTTTTGCTATCAACTTTTTAAGCCGTTATACAATTTATGATATAAAAGCTTGTCGCGAGATTTAAGTACTCGTATTTATTTAGTTTGAAAATTTTAAAAATTAAAATCAATCAGATCAATTATTAAATTTGCTGATTTATCTACACAGGTAAATCTCGCGACAAGCTTTTATTTCATAAATTGTGTAACGACTTTATAAGTTGATAGCAAAAAAAAAGTTTTAAAAGAAAAGTTTATTTCATTCTTTCTAAAGCATTTAAATAAAAGCTTGTTTTTTAAAAAGTTTTTTTTTTACTTTTTAGCTGTCGCTGGACTGAGGTTTCTCAATCTGTTAATCTCATTCAATGCATCATTGTTGCAAGGTCGTTTGCCGGTTAATTTTGAACAGTCCAGCTAAGGGGTACTCAACATTTTTTCCCGCTAGGCCACATATGTATGATAAATATTTCACTCGGGCCACAACAAAAGGAAAATGGGAAGGGGGAATAAACACTGTTAGAGCAAAAAAATCATTGGACAAAGCAAAATTGAATAAAATATTGAAACTCGTTTTTTTTTTTTTTTTTTTTTTGCTTCAACTATAACACACTCATAGACAAAAATATCAGCGCACCAGGAAGGAGTCGTCAACATGAAACAAAATTTTACGTACGTAATGACTACTTTAAAATAAGTAACTGATTAGAAAATCAAAGAAAATAGATCATTTATTTCAGAGAAAAGGCAAAAGAACGGAGGATTTAATTCCTTGTTGAACCCCCTCTACCGCGAATGCACGATGCGATACGATTGGGCATTAAAGCATTCAAGTTCTATATGATGTCTTGAGACATTTCGTTCCGTATTTGCTGTAACCTTGTCTCTAGTTCGTTCAAACTCGTAAGATGCCCAAATTGCCGTCCCAAATGATCCCAGATATGCTCGATTGGAGACAAATCTGGGGATTGGGCAGGACAAGAAAGAGTAGTAACAGTGCGTAGACAGTCTTGTGACACCCTTGTCACGTGAGGCCGAGCATTGTCTTGTTGAAAAATGGCTGCTGGGAGCCGTCGCAAGAGGGGCAACACATGTGGTTGCAGGATGGCATGGGCATGGCATGGCACTTCATATCATCACACCAGCTGTGTGAGCGGTGTGTCACTGTAAAGCAAAGGCAGGATTGAGGCATTCACCCCGGGGTCTCCACACACGAACACGACTGTCATCACTGCTGAGATTGAATCTGGGTTCATCGCTAAAGACGACCTGGTTCCATTCCGCTGCAGTCCAGTTTCCTCGTGAGCGGCACTACTCCAAACGGAGTCCATAGGAGGGCGTCAAGGGCAGCACACGTAATGGGCGAAAGAATCCCAAATGTCCTTCAGCCAGACGCCTTTGTATGGTTCGAGAAGATACAGGGGCCCCTAATGAAAGTGCTACCTTCAGCTGGATGGCGGCCGATGAAGCAGTTGGCTGTACGCGTGCATTTCTTACGATGTGGCGGTCTTCTCGATGACTGGTCTGTCGCGTGCGTTTTCAGCCTGGTCTTCGAGTAAATGACATCCCTCGGATCGACTGATCCCAACACCTCTGCAGAACACAATCAGTGCGACCTACTTGGCGATCTACTCGCCAGCTGAAAACCCATCTTCCATCATTTCAATGATTCTCCCCCTCTCAAACTGCGACAGCTGCTCATATTGTCTTCGAAAACGGCGTAATGACATGTCTACTTCAGCTCTTGCTTTGTAAACGATTCAGCACACTCAAACAAGCTTTGGTTTTACCTGTTTTATACTCCACGGAGAACGACATTAAACGCCTTCTGCCGGCGGTACGTACTGCGCAATCACGCTGCATTTCTAATCATTTGCTTATCTTCTCGACATGTACCTTCATGCCAAGTTTCGTTACGATCCCGCAATTTTTTTTATCCATGAGTGTACTACATTAAAAACGAAAAACACATTCTTTTTTTTTAATCCGTAGTTTTTAACCAAATTTTTTCACTTTTTGTGCAAAATTTGGATAATACTATTCTACAAACGAAAAAATATTTTCCTGCGATTATATTTAAAAAGGAAGAAACTTTTTAAAGTTTTATTAAAAATTTTATTATTTTTGAAAAATCGTAAAAAAATAGTTTTAGGCATTTTATTTTTTAAATGACTGATTCTAAAAGAGAAAAGCCTGTAATTTCTTGGTGCAGAATATCGACTCATTAACACGAAAAAAATAATAATTCATACAGAATCCTTTAGAAATCATTTTTATTAAAACGCATCGATTTTGACTCATTTTAGAAAAAATTGTAAAAAATAGAAAATATATGCCATATCGTGGTGAAACAAACGATCTTTCCGATAAAGTAACTATTTTTTGTCTCTGTTTGATAGAAAGAATAAGATGGTTTTTGAAAAAAAGGTAAAAAAAATCGGAACTACTTTAAGCTCTCTGCAGAATAAAAAGCTATCAGGGGTAAAAGGTTTTCAATTAATATCTTTTTAACTAATTGCGATATCGAAATATAAATAATCAAAACATGCATTGTCATCCAAACTAAACACGTATACAAAATTTCAGCTCAATCGGTTGAAGACATCAGCTTTAAAATTGAGTTGCAAGATTCCCCCCGAAAAAATTACCTACACTATTAAAATTCGAATGTAAGCAAACGTATGCAACTATACAACTAGGTGTATCTGTTCATGAACCGCACGACGCAGAAACTCGCTGAAAGTACCAAAAGTTCGGGAATGATGAGAGGAATCCTTTTTGACCATTTATGTTCTGAAAGTGTGCTATTAGTTAAAAAAATATTAATTAAAAACCTTAAAACGCATAATTATTGCCATTTTAAAAGTCCATTTTTAAGAGACCATTAAAAAAACCATTAAAAGACCATTTAAAAAAGTCTTGAAGGTCTCATCGCTAAGTGAATGATCGTGTCAGCGACGCCATTTTTATTTTGCGAGCTAATGGTCGAACATACCTTCAGCGTGGCTGGTGCAATTTCGAAGAAAGCGTTTTACTGTCGACCATGTTACATCATGCCGATCGTTACATTTAGGACATTCATAACTCTAAGCAATCAATCCTTCCTTCTTACACTATTCAATCAATTCTTACTAACCTTTCGCATTCAACAAAGTGAAAAATTCTAAGATATATTTCTTCACACACACAACCATTACAGCCCGGTACCCAAAAACAAAATGAAATTCGAAATGCCCGCCGACAAAATACGAAAATTGCAGAAAAAGTTAGGTTTACCATATCTAGTGTATCAAAGTAGGGTTACCAAGATGGCACAATTATTGCCAACCAAAATAATTCGCGCCAAGTGTGTGGGCTCTCCTAGGACTGAACCTTCAAAATTTTATTCGCGCTTATAATAACGTCGTCAACAATTTTGTAATTAAAAAGAAAATTTATTTCGTCACGACACAGTACTTTTTTTTTAGCAAAACAACGATACTTTACATATTTTATGATTTTTTTTCCAAAATGAATCTATATGGAGGCCTTTATATGAAAATGATTTTTAAAAACTCACACTTTGATATTTTAGAGTTAGTGATTTAAAAAATAAAGTATCGAAAACTTTTTTCTTACGAATTTTTTTGTGCAATAATTCATTACTTTTTGTGCCACTAGATGGCTGCACGTGTCAAGCTGCTTAAGAATCGGTGAATGTTCACTTACCTGAGAGCTCTGATAGCGAGAGGGGAAAGAGAATTTCTATGACAATATGTTATGCGTTTAAAAATGTTTGTGCAACGCCGGGTGGTAAATAAACCTGTCTGACAAAGAAAAGAAGCAAAAAATTTTGAAACAGGGAATTTTAAGTTAAACACTCGGTAAAAGTTCGAGCAACACCGGGCTAAGCGAAGGAGAGGGAGGGGGTGGAAGTCATTTTAAAAACAGTACTCGAAGTGCTGATTTTGTGAAGGAAAGTGAAAATTTATAAAAGTGTAGAGAAAGCCCGTGCAACGCCGGGTGATGCAGCTAGTCTTTTTTACTAATTGCGATATCAGAATATATATGGTCAAAACATGCTTTGTCATCCAAACTAAACGTGTGTACAAAATTTCAGCTTAATCGGTTGAAGACATCAGCTTCAAAATTGAGTTGCAAGATTCTACCCGAACATTTTACATTGCAGATTAAGTAATAGCTTGTAAAATAAAACATACTGTATACATATACAGAGTGGAAGTATTGTAAAATATCTCACTGTACAAATCAAACGAATTTCAAAAATATTTTACAAGAAAAAATGATAATTGGAGGTGCGGAGTATCGATCCCGTTACCTTTCGCATGCTAAGCGAGTGCTCTACCATCAAAGCTACGCTTCGGGTTGACACCCGTGTTATTGTAAACATGCTCGCCTTAACACCTGAACAAGATCGTTACAATAACTAGGTCGATATCGGAATATAAATCGTCAAAACATGCATTGTCTTCCAAACTAAACGTGTATACAAAATTTCAGCTCAATCGGTTGTAGCTTCAAAATTTAGTTGCAAGATTCCACCCGAACAAATTACTTTAACTAATCTTTTTAACTAATTACGATATCGGAATATAAATAGACAAAACATGTATTGTCATCCAAACTAAACGTGTATACAAAATTTCAGCTCAATCGGTTGCAGACATCAACTTCAAAATTGAGTTGCAAGATTCCACCCGAACAAATTACTTTAATTAAAATTTTTTTAACTAATTACGATATCGGAATATAAATAGTCAATACATGCATTGTCATCCAAACTAAACGTGTTGTAACGTCGTGTGTAGCTATCCATCAATAATTAAGGATTACAGGCTAATATACAAATAAAAGCAAACTTTATTTGCTAACAATTTGTTAATGAAGTAAAATAAATTCAGATTATATGCCAAGCCGGTGTAGTCAGTTCATATTCCCATTCTCAACGCCACCGGGGTTCATCGTCTTTTTCACTCCAATTTCCGGACTCAGCCCTTTTCTCCATCTCTCCTGTCTTCTCCTCTCGTCTCTTCTCCGTTCTCTTCCGTCTACCCTCCTTCTCCTTCCGTCCGTTCTCTCTCCCGGACTCTCTGGTCTTCGCCTGAAAAAGAACCATTTTAAACACCAGAGGTGTGTTCACAACACGCCCCTCGTTCCTTCTCATTGGCAGGTCACAAAAGTCTCTCTTGACCTCCCTCGTCCTATTTGTGCATAACACGCCAAAACACACCCGAGCCGTCTGGCCCAAGGCGCCATAGTTCCTTGTCGAACATCTGGACACACTTGTCCATCACGCCACCTGTTCCTGGTATCCCCTTCACACAACACTAGAAAAGACGACATAATTATTTTAAGATAGGCTTCGCCTATTGTCAATGGGGCGCCGGCTCTACTTTACTATTATGGCGACCCGTCTGTCTATCTCCACTCCCTGAGTTCAGACAATAAACAAAGGCCCCATGGCCACGTGCACTGGTCATTCCACAGCTGGTGGATCGTAAAACCTATTGTGAATCGAAAGATGGGAATTCACAACCATCGACGATGTCACAGTGTATACCAAATTTCAGCTAAATCGGTTCGGCTATTCGGAGAGAATAGCTACACCAATCCATGGTTCACTAAAACAGCTTCAGTGCATATATCCAGAATTTCCAGATGCCGAAGTTAGATTCTATGTATAGAAGACTTTTTACTAAGCAAAAGAGAATAACTGTATGAAAGGCAAATTAATTGTCCGACCGGTATTGAGTTTATAAAAACGTTTTATTACTGAGAAACTTTTCCATGTGATGTGAAAATTAAGAGTGTGATAAAAAAAATAACTTTTTTAATAGAGAGAAAATGAAAGAGTACTGAGAAGAAAAATGAAACATTTGCTTAACTTTTTATATATGGGATAGTATTTATAACTTTGTGTTGATAAATTTGTTTTATTTGAACTTAAATACAGTTTATATATAAAAGTTTGAATGTTAACTTGAAAATATTTTTTAATGTAACATTCATCGGAAATCTGTCACAAAATAACATTGAAATGATGTCAAAGCATTCGAAATTGCATCATTTTGCAACTCAAGGGTGACATTAATTTGATGAAATTAAGTCTGAATTCAAATAAAAAGCAGAGATTTGGAAATTAATACATAGCAGAAATATTCCGTCAAATTTAACGCAGAATTTTTAGCTTGAAACTAGTCATTACACTCATTGCAATTTGATTGATAAAAATTTAAGCTCAGAGAGATAAAGGAAACTGCAATCATAACCGTTACACAGATTCCCAGTCATTTCATAAAATATGGAATTTTTGTAATCACTGTGTAATCATTCATAAAATTAGTTTCATTATTAATAGTTAAATGATGGTAAAGTGTGTTTACAAAACCTTGCTATTATCAGGGTTGTGTACAAATTTTTAATACGATTTATTACTCTTATATACATACAAAATATTTTTGATCAATCTGAATTCATGCCATTTATTATCTAATTAGTTAAATTTAATTACAACTACGGATTTATTTTCTTCTGTATTAGTTTGTTAAGAACCTACCACATATAGACTACTAGTTGGTGAAAATTGCAACACCATTAAGGAATCATGCAAATCGAACGAAATCTGTGGAAAATACAAAACAGGTAATGAAATACTAATGATTAGAATTACAAAGCAGTCACGCATGTGTGGGCCTAGAGACACCATCTCACATTCCAAATGTGTCGTGTATAAAAAGCATTGAAAATGAGCTGTGAAATGTGTGTATCATCGTTTGATTGCTATAAATCAGAGGTGCACAACATACACTCAACGGTGATAGGTAGTACCTACACTGTAACAACATTTCTCTTCTAAAGATTTTATTAAGAAATTAAGACATCCACCTGAAGAGCCTCGAGTTACGGTCATTTTAAAATAATTAAAATATTTAAAACAATTGAATAAAGTAGAAGCAGAGCACCCAGCACCTCGAAACTATGCCTGGTTGTGAGGAAGCCCAAGGGGAATCCATTCGAACCGGTCTGGAGTCTGTAGTTGCCAATGGGGCGGCGCTAGCTCAGAAAAGGAAAACGAAACCAACCCCCCCCCCCCGGGGGAACGACAGTGACGTAAATGGTCACGTACAGCCCACCGATACACAGAGTATCCCAAAGTTTCATCCTTCTATCTCTATAATATCATGACGTCATCAAAAGGTCGAACTACGTAGGAATAACATGAGGATTCTAATTTTAGTGATAACGCCCCCTTAGGCCCACTATCTACACACGAATTATAACAGATGAAAGAGCTCAACGAGAAGAGCCTATGGTCCGAGTTTCGTTAACGAAGCTCAACAAATCCTCAGAGCTATGCGGGATTTAAAAAATTTAAAACTTTAAAATAATTTTAAAATATTAAAAATGGGTGAAGAAATGGGGCTATGGTCCTGAAAAAATATATCCAAGATGCTCATAGGAAGAACAATCGAATCCAGCCGGTGCGGTTGACCAAGGTGGCATAGGATTCGAGTTATTACTGGGGAAGTCCTGTATGGGGGAGCACCGGAAGGGACCAATTCCACGTAAAGCTGGCATTAATACGAAAATATGGCGGATCTCCAAAAATCAAGTCCCAAGCTCAATTCCTTAGGGGGAGGAACTTCTTCCAGTCCCCATAGGATTAACATGGGAGCATGATATTTTAGTGCTTAAGCCCTCCCCATGCCTACACAATGGAAATGAAGTAAATGACTGGATGGGTCTCTACGAGTGGAAAAGTTGATTCAAATCTCAAGTCCGAGACTCGAACAGGAGCCAAGATATTGTGAATTGAAACAAATTTAAAAAGTATAAAACAATCAAAAACTATAGAAGAAATAGGCCCATGGGCATGAAAATTATAATAACTGAAAGAGCGGATAGAGAGGGATCAAATGAGCCAGGTTCAAATGGACTGTGATGTTCGGGTGTCGAGATATTGGCCAAAAAGCTACAGAGGAGGGAATGCACCGGGAGGGGATGCGTCCCAACAGATATAGTTTATAACAATAGTTATTACGATCCCCCAAATATCAGTCCCCGAGCACCAAAAAAGTGGCATGTTAAAATATTAGGCATTGGTGTGCGCGCGTATCGTAAACATTAACCCTCATCCTTTTTCCCTAACGCGCAATCCAAATGACCAAATTGATCCAAATGCCGCCCCTAAAATTTGCCACCCTGGGCAGGGTCCGGTTTTTCCGGCCCTAGAGCCACCCCTGATACAGTTTTTCTTTAAAAGGTCACACACAGGAGGAGCGTACTTTTACATAAGGGCCTCAAGAAGTCTTAAAACGTCACTAATAGTGAACTTGGAAGGGGTTAAGTTGCAATGGTCTAGGGCAGGGATGGCGAACCCATTTGCACACGTGCCATTGATGGCATGTGACACTATATTTTTGACACTCCTGTGAACAAATTGTTTTGTATTTTATTTCAAAGTTTACTATGAAGTAGTATTACTAACAAATGCGAGTGATCGATCTCGGAGCGGCGGGGAGCACACTAGTTTGTTTTTGTCTTGCCTTAGTTCGTCGTAGACTAAAATTGCTTAGGATGCAAAGTTTGTCTACGCATGGCATAGTCAATTTCGTTAATACAACTGTACTTTAAAGTTAATGTGCGTTATATTTGCGACTTTTAACTGTTATTTAACATGACTAGTTCAGCAAAAGAACAAAAATGAAAGATAGTTAAGCGTAGCAAAGAATTTCAAATTTGGGGGGCCGAGAAGCATGGCATTAATAGTCAAAGCGGTGTGTGTTTTATATTCTGGAATAGTGGTATGCAGAACATCGTCTGCAAAATGGTATTTTGAAACAAATCACAAACCTTCTTATCAAAAAGAGTGGACCACAGCCTAAATAATTAATTGCTTAGAAGCCATTTGGCAGATGACTCAAATTCAGCATGTATTGTACATTATCTTACAATCCTAATATTAGTTCTTTGTCATCCAATCAGCAAAAACAAAGTCACACTAATGTTACTTTAATTTGAATTACACGTATAACTAAAACATTCATAACTATACACTGCAAAAGGTATTTTTTCGTAGTAAATAGAGTTGTGTTTTAATGATATTTAATGTTTTATTATTTTCCCAAAATTATTTGACGGCACGTCTATACCTCACTAAACACTTCTTTAGAAAAAATGGCACGTTGATCCCTGAAGGTTCTCCACCCCTGGTCTAGGGAGGGGGATGTCTGTGTTATATCACTGTAGCAAACATTCAAAAAATATAACAAATAGTGATTTTGAAAATGAGGTCTAAGAAATACACGCAACTTGAATTATTAAGCTTTCATTAAAATTGAACTAATTTTATTAAACTATCGCTTGTGGTAAGCGGTTCTAAGCTAGAATATATCACCTGGTTGTACTTATCATCTCTCCAGGTAGATTAATCCTCCTAAGGTTCCTTCACTGAATAATAACAGCAATACTCCAATATCTTAATCCAATTGAATCCTCTAAATCTCGTCATTACTGCTGCTGGCTCAATAGCCTTCTTCTCCTCTAACCTACAACGCTCTCCTTAAATACCTTATCTACTTTACATATTCCATTTTCTTCTTTTAGAGCTGATTGGAAATATACGCGAATTTACAATCCCCAAAGACGCCTAGGAGTATTAGTGGAAAGGTGCCGTAAAGACTCGTTACAAAGTGACTTGTTTAGTTGTGAAAACCTAAACCTTAAATTTTTTTCCTCATTTTGAGTGAAATGCCTAGCCAAATACCAGAAGAGATTCATATCCGCCATTGCATGCTTTTGGAGTTTCACAAGGATAGTAATGTAACAGTAGCTACCAAAAAAAAATTTTGCGATGTTTATTCAAGTGCCTTAGATGTTCGTGAATGCCAAAGGTGGTTTTCTAAGTTCAAATCCAGTAATTTCGATCTTTCCGACTCACATCGATCAGGAAGACCAACAATTTTAGACAATGATGTTATTTAGGGCGCAAGTGGAAGCAAATCCATATCAGACAATCAAGGAACTATCAAATGCTCTTAACCAACCTTGGTCGACCATCCAAGAACATTTGCAACAGATTGGTAAAACAAACAGAGCAGGTGTTTGGGTTCCGCATAATCTGTCTGAAGAAAACAGAGCTAACCGATCTACGACATGCAACTTATTGCTTCAACGGTACAATACAGAACCGTTTTTTTTTATCACTTGATCACTGCAGATGAAAAATGGGTCTTGTATGATAATCCAAAACGCAAAAGACAGTGGCTCTCTCCGAATGAACCGCCACGAAGGACTGCTAAGCCAGGTTTAAATCCAAAAAAGGTGCTTTTGTGTATTTGGTGGGGTATTCGTAGAATCGTCCATTCTGAAATGCTGAAACCTGGAGAAACTGTTAATGCAGACCCCTATATTGTGAACAATTAGATAGACTAAATCAATAATTAATTGAACAGTATCCAGCGTTTATCAATAGAAAAGGCGTTATTTTGCAACACAATAATGCAAGACCACACTGCGCAAGAAAAACGCTGGAAAAAATTAATGGATTGGAATGGGAGGTATTGCCTCACCCACCATACTCGCCTGACATTGCGCCAACGGATTTCCATTTATTCCGTTCAATGCAACACTTCTTAACAAAAAATTTCAAAATTTGGATGGTATGAAAAATGCCATCTCCAGATATTTTACTGAAAATCCAATTGATTTTTATCGATCCGGCATTGAAAATTTGCACACTAGATGGCAAAAAGTTGTTGCCAACGAGGTTGATTACATCATTTACTAAAAAGAAAAACTTGTAAGAAATTTATTTATTCGAATTTACTGTAAAAAAACGACATAATTTTCCAGTCCCTCTAATAATTTGCTGAAATTTCGTGTGTATATTCTGTATAACAGTAGAAGTGTTTTAACCTTCGATTTATCAATCGATGTTTTATTACAAAAATTACAGATCTATATGTGAATGCAATCATTGTTTTTTTAAGCAATTTCATATAATAGCTAAGATAAAGGGCTCTAGTTTTTGTAAAAATTAAAATATCTCTCATCCTGAAGGTCATTTCAAAAAGAAATAGCAAAGTAATACATCAAAATTGAAAAATTGAGAATTTGTTCATTTACTATTTGTACAGAGCGGGCCCTGTTTAAGTAATTTTTTGTCAATTTTGTCCCATTTTTTCCCATTTTAGTAGCAATCATTTATTTTCTCTTCTTAATTTTAGCCTTTTATTTCTTAAAAAATGTACTAAATAAATCTAAAAACCACAAAAAAGTCTCCATACCTCCATTGTTTTTTTTTTTTAAAAAGTTGTCGCACAAGTAGTCGGATACCATAATATTTTATGAATTGGTTAAATGCGTACTTGGAGTCAATCAGGCTTTGGGACCCATGAAATCCTGTCCCTTCGCAATGCCACTGCTTTCAGAACTTCTTAGTTGAAAAAATCCAGTTTAGATAATTGATAGATTAGGACATGGGTACTCAAACCTTTTCCCTCCGGGTCACATACATATTACAAGTATTTCTCATGGGCCATAACATGAAGATAATGGGGACACATCATATATTTGAAAAATTGACCAAAATATTAAAACTCGTTTTTTGGCTTCTATTTTAATGCTGCATATATAACCTCTCTATCAAAAACTCACATAAAAAAATTCACTCATTTGTATGTATTTTCCCCCCTGAGTTTTGGGGTAGTTTCGATTTTTTCTTTTCATCTATGGTCTCGCGCGTGTCCGTTGTCACAAAGCTGCCATGCAGCTGGATGATTTGATTGCTTTTCTTTTGACAAAGCTCACTTACTTTTATTTTAAATATTAATTTATCAAGTGCAGAATGGCAGAAAAGAGTTTAACTGAATTCCAGATTGAAACCAATATTGTCTATTTATAATTCATTTAGACTTGCACACACGCGTACATTTTTATTTTAAATTTATGTTAACACTTTTTCATTTCGCAAAGGCAAATAGTTCTTTTCGGAGCTAAAAATCATTTTAGATTTTATTTGCTGATAAAACTAATGGGTATGTATCTTATAGCAGCCAAATATAAAAGGACTGAAAATCATATCATACTAAAAGGAAAAATATGTTGTCTGAAAATAGTAAGAAACGATGTTTGAAATCATTTCAGAAACTGGGCTTAACTTTTATGATGAAAAATAAAATTGCAATACTGAGATTCAACAGCAACGTTAATCATCTGAAGCTGGTATGAAATCTTCCAAGTTCGAAACAAAATGTAATTTAACGCACAAATTATATTTCCTAAACTATTGCGGAAAGTTCGTAGTAAAAGTTATTCATATTCTGTGTTGTTATATTCTAAAAAGTAATATAAAAAAATTAAGTCATTCCTACTTAGGACAACAAAGAAAAAAAAATTTTAGTTACTTTTTATTAAATATTTACAATTAATATAAATATGTATATACATATGACAGAATTCCAATATTAAGTGACAAAATAGAAAGCGATTTTCCTCGCAATTTTCCATTATATATAGGGGGATAGATTATTTTTTCGTTTGTTACTATTTATTCATTAACTAAATTTAATTATTCTAATAAAGTAGTATAGCAAAAAAGAAATCACATTCTCAGAAATTAGGCCATCCCAGGTGGGATTCGAACCCGTGACCTTTGGATTAGAAGTCCATAGCGCTACAGGGACACAATGAATGTTTTTCCTTTCTATATATGCTGTTGGACTGTTATTTTTATTTCTTACCATTTGTTCATTTTTATATTTAATTAATGAATTAATATTTGAAAAAAACAGTATTAACATCAAGTGTCATCCACTACAAGTTTCAAAAAAAATTTTAGAAAAATTGAATGATTTTTTTTCAGAGTTACATAGTTACAAAGTAACGAGCTCAATAAGGAGTTGACCCTCCTCTAGCCTGGTTGCAAGTTGCTACACGACGAGACATAGAGTCATAAAACACCCTGATGGTCTCCTGCGGTATTTCTTGCCAAATTTGCTCCACTGTCGGGCCAGGTCATCAACACTCCCTGGTAGATGCAGTCGCCTTCCCACCATATCCCAGACATGCTCGATTGGAGAGTGATCTGGTGACCAAGGAAGTGTTTTATAAGCTGTAAAACAGTTCATAGCAACACGTGTGGTATGTGGTTTGGCATTATCTTGCTGAAAAATAAAGCCAGGGTACTTCAAAAGGAATAGTAGCAAAACAGTCCTCAGAATGCCATCGACGTACGGATGTGCTGAAAGTGGGCCTCTAATGACGACCAAAGGGGTCCAGCTTCAAAAGAAATGGCACCCCAGACCATAACTCCTTGTTGAGTGCCTGTGTGGCGTGCAATAGTGAAAGAAGGATCGGCACGTTACCCTGGCCATCTTCAGACACGTCTTCGATGATCGTCAGGACACAGATAGAAGCGGGATTCATCACTAAACATTATGCATCCCCAGTCAGCAGGATTCCAACCTGATCGATTCAAGCACCAATGTAATCTAGCTCAACAGTGTGCAGGCGTGAATGGCAGGTGGCGTAGCGATCGGTACGAGCGTATAAATTTCGCTCTATCAACCGTCTGTGAATGGTCATTGTGGACACTCGTGTGCGGGTCGTATGTCTGATTGTTGATAATGATGAATCAAGCACTGTGACAGCTGGTCTGACAATCAATCTGTCCTCCTTATCGGCTGTGGCCTTAGATCAACCGCTACCATCATGACCCTGAAATTTGCCATTGTCCACCCATTCTTGCCAGCTTCTTCTAATGGCCGCATCACTTCCACCCATATGATGAGTGATTCTCCAATTTGCCCAACCTCCCTCTGTCAGTCCAACGATACGACCTCTTTCAAACAGACAGTTGCTCGTAATGAACTCGAATCCTGCGGCAAGGCATTTTTTCAGTTGTTCAAAGGTATCCTAAATCGCAGTGCAACAAAAATTTTCACCATCAGATTGAGAATCGCTTCTTATAGATACCTGCTGAGTGCGCAGTTTTGATGTGCTTTAGCTCCCGTTATTCATTCGTTGGACATCAAATTTTAATCACTTGCATATTCGGTTGAAATGTCTTTGCATACGAAATTTCATTACAATCGGGCAACTCCTTCTTAATGCGTCGTTTTTCTTTCCTTTTTTTGTTATAGAGTATTATTTCAAGATGCATTATTCATTCTTTGTTCCCCCTGTTTCTAATTATCTAAAAGTATATGTTATACCACTAATGTGCAGAGATAAGTGAATCTTCAGATTAGCTAGGTAATTTGCACATTAGCTAGGGTGATCTGTCAAATCTCGGAAAATTGCTTTATTTCTCAAATTACCTAGATAATCTGCACAGTATCTACTAAGTGATGGTTAAAGTAAAAGTAAGATCTTGGCGGAACAATAGCAACATGTCCGTACGCTTAAATTAAGTGCTGTTTATTTATTTTTTGATATCTGAGGAATCAAGTTAATGCAATCGAACAATCAACGCATTAGTTGATAAAGACAATCATCAATCAATTGAAAAATTACAATACAGAGAATCAATCAGATTGAGAATCGCTTTTTATAGACACCTGCTGAGTGCACAGTTTTGATGCGTTGTAGCTAACGCTATTCATTCGTTGGACATCAAATTTTAATCATTTGCATGATCAAATTAAAAGTTTTTGCATACGAAACTTGATTACAATCGCGCAACTCCTTGGTGCGTCGGGGGTTTTTTTTTCTTGTTTTTTTTCTGCTATAGAGTATTTTATTAACGATTGAAAATTTGAACCAACCACAAAATGAAAGGAAGCAAAATGTGGAAAATTAGAATAAGTGCGGGATATTAGTAAGAAGTATGAGTATGCAAATTTTTTTTCCACGTCTGTTCATCACGTGATAGCGTTCATAAAGCTTTAAAGGTTTTGACGCGTGTGGACAATTGTTGTTTCAAGTCAAAGTTTTACAGGAAAGATTTAATAGACGAACTTGAAATTTTTGGCATTTCTTCCCGACATCACATAGATGATTTTATGCGTGGCCGAATTATTGGAAAGATCGAAGAAGAGCGAAAAATAACAGATGTTACCAGGGAGTTCGACATCGCTCACAGCGTTGTTTCACGGCTGTGGAAGTCATTTAAAACTACTGGAATGTGTAGTAAACGGCACGGGGAGGTCGTGTTAGAAGTACGACGCCTGCAGAAGACAGATATATCGTCCTATCAGCAAAAAAAAGGAACAGGCGCACCACAGCTCAGCAGGTAGCAAATCAGTTTCTTGCTGCCTCAGGAAAGCAGATCTCCCGAAAAACTGTTGCCATATGTTTGAGGGGAGGAGGACTATACGCACGCAGACCTGTTGTGTATGTCCCATTGACCAGACGGCACCGTACTGCCCGATTGCAATGGTGTCGTGAGCATCACAATTGGACTGAACAGGACTGGGCATGCGTACTATTCTCAGATGAGAGTAGGTTCAGTTTGTAATCGGATTGTAGACGCCAACTGATCTGGCGCGAGAGTGGTACTGCTTATCGTCCAGAAAATATCCAGGAAAAGGAACGATATCAGACATGCAGTATCATGGTGTGGGCCGGCATCATGATCAATGGCCGCACGCGCCTACATGTGGTTGCGAATGGGACTATGACGGGCCAACGATACATTGATGAAGTTCTACTTCCTCATGTTCGTCTTTTCCGTGGTGCTGTCGGTGATAAATTTGTTTTTATGGACGACAACGCAACATGTCATCGAACACTCGCTGTTCAGGACTGTCTAGACAGCGAGGGTATTCAACGTCTCGTATGGCCAGCGCGTTCTCCAGATCTAAACCCCATTGAAAATGTGTGGGATGCTTTGGGGAGGCAAGTTGCTGGTCGAAACTATCCTCCGACAAACAAGAACACCCTCATCCGTGCACTCACAGAGGAACGGGATAAATTGCCTCAACAGCTGCTGGATAATGTTGTGCAAAGTATGGTACGACGTGTGGAATGTTGCATCACACTCCATGGTGGACATATCCCGTACTGATACCTTTCTTTAAGGTGCCTGCTGACTTTTAAATGCATTGCTCCATTTCTCCGTACGCAGATCAAATGAGCATTTTTTTTTCTTTCAGATTTTTCACAGCTTTTGTACTTTCCAGAACAATAAATATTCTTTATTCTAATGTCTGAACAGTGTGGCAACTATATTTTATCCTACTAGGCCTCATGTCTCGCTTAATGTTATGCTACATAGCAATTTGTGATCCGACCTTAGCAATTGTCCAACAGTGTATATATATTAATGTAATAATTCCCTCTAGCATCCTTTTAATTAACTCTTTTAACAATATTGAAATAATCTTTTAATTATTTGGTTCGAAACTAACACCCTGATCTTAATCGTAATCGATGAAAATTATTGCATCAGAAATCAGGAATGGATCAAGACAGCGCTCTGCACCCAGTTAGATTTTTAATGCAGTGCTAGCGTCATCTGTTACGAAATATGGAAACTAAAATGATTGATAGCTTTGCTATTTTTGTATCCCTGTATTAGTTGAACGATTTTTACGGAAGTGCTTTTGCATTTTATTTACATTTTTAATAATTTTTACTTTTGGTTTCTTGTTTTTTTTAACTTTATTTTGTTAATTGTTTGTTATCTTTCTTGTTATTTTAATTAGTCAATCTGTTTCTTCATTTTCTGTAATCAATTTTTGCATACTCATTGTTTTCTGAAATGAATGTGCATAGCAGAGAGACTTAATCTGCTCATTTTGTAATCAAGTCTTCACTCGCCCTTTCTGTTTGAAAAGGCATTTAAAAAATATTCATGATCACCAACAGTGTGATGTAAATGAAGAGATTTTGAAGGAATTCAATACTTTCAGTGGTATGAATAGTTGCATTTAAAAAAACATTTAGTCTATAAATTTTCACTGCAGTAGACTGAATTTTATACATTTACGCGCGTATAAATGTTTTCTACTGAAGTTTACATAATTTTGTATTAGTAAATGTAAACCTTCTTTTAATTAACATTATAGAATTTGTTACATGGAAAGAAGAAGAAAACAAGACTATGTCAAAATATGTTCGACAGCGAGATTGTAAAACACTTCAAAATGTAGAAATAGTGATGAATTATCTCTGTTGTGTCGAAGTGGGACAAACAAACCAAAAGGGAAAGGTCTCAAGAATTAAAAGGATATCTATAAAACAGAAATTTAAGCCCTAATTTTGATAAAATTACCATAAACAGTTCTGAACAAACAAAACACTAAATATGTGTGTGAAAAATTGAAAGATTCTTTATGCAAAGCAAAAAAGTGTAGATATTTTAATGAAATTTACATAATTTAAAAAACTTCGCTTTTTCAATCATATTTATTTTATAATACAATAAATTATTTTCATTAACCAAATAAATTGCAAATTAAACTGAGGTTTGATAAATAATCATGAGATATATTCACAAAAATAAATAATATTTTGGACAACAGATGGCGATAGCACTGCATTACAAAAATTTATCTGGGTGCAGAGCGTTGTCTTGATCCACTCCTCAGAAATCCCTATCCCACCCATTCTATCCAATCCGAACTACGATTACGTAATCATCACGCGCTTGCACTGTTGGTATAGAACCAAACACCTTGTGTAATTGTGCTCTCTTCTCTCTTTGCCGTCATCATGTAAGCATGTAAATAGCTGCTCTTTGTGTTGTGCCCTCCAAGATGTTGCTATTGTTTGTCTCCTGTCCACTTTGCTTTAATATCGTCGCAAGTTTGTGTGTCTCGTCAATGTGAAAATGTACAGTAATTTTGTCCTAAGCTTTTGATGTGTGCTTCAAAATAAGAGATGAACGTCCACTGAAGATGTGTTTAATGAAAACCTACTAACACTCGAAAAAATACTACACTCGGCCAATATTATATATATATATATAAGAGAGCGTGAACTAATAGTAGGAGTTGAAAAGGAATTTTATAATTTTTTTGTATATACATTGTTGTAGTAATGATTATTTGAAATAAGTCATTTGATTTTTGTATTTAGAAAACCACTGAATTTCCAGAAAAATTTTATATAAAAGTACACTTTACTCCCAAATTTTTAAATTAGCGTATAAAACATTACATTGAATGCATTAATTTGTAAAATACTGAAGCATTTACAATTAATCGGAAATTTGGGGAAAAAATTACAATACATGAAAAGTTTTTATAAGAGGCAGACCACTGATGAAGTACTACTAAGGCCGGATTGCTGATGTGAAGGCTGCATTAGAACAACATGATACTCGTTATGCTGTAGCCTTTAAAGTTTTGACAGTAGGTTCTCTTAAAAGGTAGGATATGTCCCTCCTTGCAAGCAACACGTGACGCAGAATCACTTCTGTTTGGATGTAGATGGGATTACTATTCAGCCATTGGTCCTTGTCACCTCCTCATGAGGAAGACTTTAAAGCCGGACATTGGCGTGGGAACTGCACTGGTCACTTCTCTGTCGGCCGGATAAAGGGAGGTCAAAGTTTGACGACGTGTCTTGGAACATAAGCGTTGCATTGTCCTTTCATGTATACTCTCCTACGTGAAACTACGAGACCGTTGCTTGTCATCAGATAAAAAAACTGGCTATAAAATGTATATAAGCCAGTCTGTCATCAAATGTCTGCAAAGAACGTAGAAAACTTTCTTGGCCTCTATATTTAATGTTACACAAAGTTAGATACAAAACATGGATAACTTCGGATGAATCATTGCTTCATCTGTTATCCCTAGCCTTCAAAATGAGGATACAATATATTTCACTCGAAAACCGTCGTAAAGACGCAGCTGTTTTGCAAAAGACAAGTTGTCCGTCAGGGTTGTGGTATGGATGAGAATGTTTTCTCAAGGCTTACCAAAACCTTTTTTTTTAGAATCAAAAGGTTAAATATTATCAGAATAAAATTTTGAACTACATCAAAGAAAGTAAACGTCTATACCAACAAGGAAACTTTGTTTTTAAACAAGATTCTGCACCGTCATGCTGCAAAATTAACTATAAAATGGCTGACAGATAAAGAAATATTCTTCCTTCTCAAGAATGGCTACCATTATCCCCTGACTGTGCTAATTGCGAATATTTTTATGAGGATATTTATAAAAACAATTAAATGGGGATAGAGCAAGAACACTTCAAGGGCTTCAAAAATCAATCGTACGAGCTGGAAAAATTCCTGCCAAAATGGTCAAAAAAGCTCTTTAGGCTTGGCGTAAACGTTTATGTAAAGTTTACTGTGCTAAAGGAAACCACATTGAAAATTTCGTGTAAATAACTTCAAAAAGAATTTATGATACTCTTAAATTGGTCATATTTTTTTAATCAACCAGTATTGCTGGTTTTAAGTGCCAGGGATTTTCTACGAGCAAGTACATATTCTTGTGATTTTTCTTTAATCCTTAAATCTACTTTTAAATTCATTGGATGCTGCAATTACATAATTTTGATGGTTTTCCTGAAAAATATAAAGTATAATTTTTGTCAAGTTAGAAAAATTGTACAATATTTTTGATTTTGTATTTCTTCATAAAAAAATGCTTAAATTTTTTTTCAAAAGCAAATTTTTATTTGCCATCCATGAAATTATTTTTCACCCTGTAAGCTACCATTAAGATTATTAAATTTCTCAGTATGTCGCACAGAAAAGCTGAAGTATACCATAATCCCCCATTTTTAAAATCATTATAAATTTTGCTCTAAAAACATTATTTCTTCCCGTAAAGAAAAAAATACTATAAACTTTTCCTCTACTAAGCCAAAGCACGGATGTATGTAAACGATTATTATATTTATTCCAAAAAGACTTTTGAGACTACGTGCTCAAATATTCCCTATACACATAGCAGTTTCTATTCTAGGATTATTAATACATGCAACCAAGTTTTCCTGGTGAATAATGCAATGAAATTATATAAGATTTGTCAAATCATGTTTCAACAGCGATAAAAACCAGTTAGATCCAGTCATTGAAGGACAGTTATCAGTACACACACTAATTTTTGAACATCTATATGGTTCTGCTTCAGAAAACTGGAAGTTAGGTCAACATAATATATGCCTCTAGTTTAGCTCTTCAATGAAAGGAATTTCAAAAATTCTCATGCGCGCGGACTGAGTTTTGTTCAGTAGAATATTTAACAGAAGCCAAGCACTGTGATGTTTCTGAAATATCTGCACTGAAGTCAAAAACGAAACCGCATAATTAATAATCTGATTGCTTGATTGATAGAATTTCCTGCATCTCGTTTACCAACAAAAATATTCTTACAAGCCATTTGACTAAGTACTATTTCGATTTAATGGCCAAGATAAAAAGAGTATACTTTACCTCAAACATGCATTTCAACCATCAACAAGATTAATTTATTTTTTAAAATATCACCAGTAAAAATTAAAATGAACAAACATAATTCGTTTTTACTTCTAATCATTTCATTGATCAAGTAGATATCTAATTTACTAATTTTGAACTATATCTTGAAAGAATTTCATTTAAATTGGCATTGTACATAGATATTTTGGAATAGGGCTCATGTCTCTGTTTCTAATTTACACTACTAATCGAATTCGAGTATTATACATACGATGCATTAAAGAATAAAGTACTTTTTAATTACTATACTATATCATGCATTCTAAGAGTAGAAAACAAAGTGACTTATACCCGATTTTGACAAAGACTTTTTTGATCATAACCTTCGGGAATAAAAATCAGTTATTTACTATTAATCCCTATAAAGTTTTAAACAATTTTTCAAACATTCCTTTCACTGAGCTACCCAGGCATATAGCAAGCAGTTAATACCATTTATGTTTTTCCTGCTCATTAAAAAGTTCACATTAACACTTTTTTTTTACAAACAATATTCACATTTCTTCAGAGATTGATGTATATCATTCAACTATTTTTTTATTATGAGTCTACATATGAATCATTCTCAAAAGATGAAGCATTTTATCCCCACTAACATTACAGCTACATTTTTCTTTAAAATAAGAATTTTTGCACATTGCATTGTCAGGTCACATGAAAGTATTTAAAGTTAAAAATAAAAAAGAAATCATTTTTTTTTAAAAGTAGAATGATACATAAACACTGTATTAGTTACTAACATATTATTATAATAAGATTTTTTAATATCTCAAAGAAAAATATGTATTTAAGTGTGTTGAAAAAAATTTCCTTTTTCATAAATGATTGAAATGTGTTTATATCGAAATATGCCAATAAATACTTAAATTTTTCAGTGCATAGTAAATTCAAGTTGTATGCTTTTTTTCGTAAAATACTGAAGAATTATAATTTGAAAAGAACAGGTGTAAGAATTTGTCTTTTAAAAAACATAGAAATGTGTTGTCATAGAACTGTTTATCTAATAGTCGAGTATTTACCAACCCTACCAAAAAGCTCCAATTAAGTCTTCTAATACAGAAACAATATGGCAATTTTATACATCTAATTAATTGGGAAAAAAACAAACTAGTTATTTATTTTATTCAAAACACTTTGGCTTAGTGTACATAAAACATCTATTAAAAATATAGATGAAAATAAAAACACAAAGGTTTAATATAATTAAATAAAAACATTACGTCCAACATAGTAGATTGATAATAAGTAAAATATATCACAGCAAATCCACCAGGAAATATAAAATGACTAAAATAAGCATA
Source organism: Trichonephila clavipes (assembly GCA_019973935.1). Lineage (NCBI taxonomy): Eukaryota > Metazoa > Arthropoda > Arachnida > Araneae > Nephilidae > Trichonephila > Trichonephila clavipes. The sequence goes on along the minus strand of BMAU01019528.1, from coordinate 931,363 downwards.
TAATGTAAAAATAATACTTGTAAAACACCTGAAAATAAAAATATAATAAACCTACCCATATAACATTGTGTGTATCAATATACAATACACTCCAAAAAGACAAAATTCATTTAACATAGTTTTGGTAAATTCAGATAGGTTCAAATGTGATACTTTCTAATTGAAATATGGCAAAAATGAATTGCAATAAATATAACTTTGCATTAACAATCAAAATTTTCAAATTGGAAGCTTTGGATATTTGATATACATCATGCACATTTAACACTAGAACTACTGTTAAAGTATAATTGTTTTATGTTTCAGATTTCCTTTTGATTTTCAGATGACAAATTGACCACATATAATTGAATCGTTCAAAAACAATCGTGCTTTAATTCATTAAAAATGTATCTTCATCACTACAATTATACTGAAAATAAAAAAATTCTAATTTTGCCATTCTCATATATAAAGTAGTTCTAGTGTTATTGCAATAAATTTCCATGTAACATACAACAATAAATTTACACACATATAGATAAAAGTGGAAATATTTTGCATTTTCAATTGAATACTGGAACAAAATTACAAAACTATATTTTTTTAAAACAATAGAACAGAGATGTTTTACTTGAATTCATTTCAATAAACAAAAAAATACAAAAATATTTAACAATTTTTATGCAGAAAATGCCTTTTCAAAATACATTTAGGATAAAAAAATATCTGAAATCTTAACACAACAACTAAATACTTTCAATTTTGAATCGCTAATTATGAATAATTTTTGTTATTTGAGGTTAATGTAAAAATTTAATTACATCACCTTAAACATGTATTTTGAAGCTCTTGATTTTTTTAAAACAATTTCTAAAAATCAGCTCTTAGTCTCTCAATAAAAATGAGTATGAAGTGTCGAAAATTCTACTGATATATCCTGATGTTATGCAAATTTATTAGACAGGATAATGTTCTGCACATCTTTCAATATCTTCATTTAGATTTTGAATTTCAAGAACAAAACTTAGACATTTTTAAAGAAATTATTTTGTTACTGACTCTATATATATATATATATATATATATATATATATATATATATATATATATATATGAAACATTTATTTTAGAAGTAACAAATTTCTGATAAAGAAATATTTTTCATTTAAGTGTAAATGCAATTTTTATACAAAGAATGAAACATAACATTTAATTCCAGTGTTGCAATCAGGAATGTTAAATCATTACTGATATTTGATATCATGAACTTTATCATTAAAAAAATTACAACACTTTTAATAGGATTTCTAACCTCTTGGTGAAACATTGCAACACTTTTACTTCACAACTGAATTATATAAATATTCTATCACATTTTAAGTCCTCGGGTGACACAGTGCTGTGCATAAACAAGCAGTGCTTCAGTGATATAATGGGATAGTTTGGTACATTTCACTGAAGAAACTTGAGTTGATCATAACAGATATGTCACACACATAATCTAAAGGAATGAATGCATAGAGACAAAGAGATTACAAAAATGCATATGTTTAGAATTTTCATTCTTTTCAAACTCCACTAATTAAGAAATATAAACAGAAAACTAATTTTGTATACATAGTTGAAACAAATCTATTTAATACTGAACACTCACAAATTTTGGAAAATTACATAAAATTAAAGAAAAACACTATATTTGACTAATAATTTTATCAAAATTATAATAAAAGAAATTAATAAGATTAATCTATAACATCATGCAAATACAGGAATTCACAAAATTTTTGAAAGACAACAAGATTAAGTATAATCAATTGATTAAAAGACAAAGTTTTTCACAATATACACATACACTTATTCTTTGACAACATACTATTTAATACTGAAATATGTAGTAACAACTTGCACATATATATTTCTCAGCAACTTTTTATATTTAATAAGACTTAATAGGAGATGAAAAAACAAGTACAAATTTTTAAGGCATTACTTAAAGCAATGCTGCATTTCAAAATGTTTAATTGCAACTATCACTTAAAATAACAGTTTTGAATTATATATATAAATAAAACATTAACTACTAAATCATCCCTTAATGTTGCAGTAAAAATATAGGTTACACTAAGATTTCCAAACATAGTATGATCACATTGAATTACATTTCAAATTACTTAATCCACTTGTATTAACAATGAAAAAAAGATAAATCTCAGACAATATGCATTGAATTCTCTTACCAATAATAAATCCTGAGATTGATTTTTCTCTCCACTAAATAAGATTTATTTTACTTTTAATTAAAACATTTTGTAATTAATTTTTTTTTAAATTCATGTTATTACGAAACCTCAATGAGGCTTTTCATCCAACATGAGCTCATAAAGAATTTAGTTCTAAAATTATTTGATTTTTCAAATAAGACAATTACAAACATATCAAAAGGTTAAAAAATCAGAAAACCCCTTTATTTATATGTCTATGCATGCATAAGTGTTACCAATTTTTAAAATGAATGCAACTAATTGAAAGTTTTGCTCTTCTCTAATTATAAGTTATTTTAGATTAGTTAGAACCTAAGTCAAAATAACAATACAAATTTTGTATTTAAAGCTTTAAAATTTTTAGATTATACTTCCAAATAGTACAGTTTAACCCCCTTAGCATTTTATGAATAATTTCCAGAAAATTATTACAAATTACACTTGCTTTCTTGCATTTTTTTCCAACTACATTAATGAAATGTATATATCATGAAAACTAGTTTAAAAAATAATTTTGCATAAAATATAACAAGAAGCAAATCTACTTAAGGAATTACAAGATTTTAAATGTTAATAAAACGATGGAGAATGCTTCAATTTCCTGTATATAATTGATAAGTTTAGCTCTCATTTTTTCAATATTAGTTTATCCCTTGCCTAGAACAAAGATCCAACATACCCTACCATAAAAAACACATAGTGGTACACTGAATTTAATTTTATGTTAAAGAATAACAGGGGGCTAAAGTCACAAATTGACAACAACTGCATTGCAGGACACTTTGTTTGCAAAAAAAAAAACTTTTAGCTTTATTTAGTGAGAAAATGACATGCAATTTAAATTTGCTAAGAGAACCCCCACCACCACCACTCACAGGTTTTACTTCTGTGAAAATTACTGTACTGTGTAGCTGAAAGTAATAAACCATAATAATAAAAAAACACTAACAGTGCTGATATGTCCTAAATCCTCATTGTTGGTAGCAAAGGGAATCAATGTCAATAAATTAAACATGACTGATACCTTAACTTTTCTTTTAAGATCTTCCCCATATAAAGCTTAATCTTTTCATGTGTATCAGAGAAAATTATATTTTCAAGATGTAAAATCTTAATCTGAATCAGCAGAAATAAAAAAAGTTTAATTTAGAAATATATAATACATTAATGCTTTATAAAACTTCCTTCATTTACAGTATTTTTACACTATCATGTTTAGAAAGGTTCAATTTTCTAATTAAAATTATTTTTACTATGTATTCTTAATTTTTTTTTATCAAACCCACAAAACAGAAACACCTGTGCAATGCTTTCCCTGGAAATGTATAAAAATGTAATATCCTGATTTTTCCCCCTTTAAATATATATGCAATAGCCTAAAGTTTTAAAAAAAATACTTGGTATTAGAAAATTGCTCAAAATAAAGTGTAAAAGCTGTTACACAGCCAAAATGCTACACATTTTTTTTATAAATTTTTAAAAATCAGTTGAATCCATTTGTTTTATCGGCAAAACAGTAATTTACAAAAATTCTCAACTATGATTGTTTCTTGATCAGATTTTGGATACATATATACACTGCATTTACTCGAATCTAAGCCACACTTTTTTCAATGTTAATGCCCCTGAAAATCGGTTGCGGCTTAGAATTGAAGGAAAAAAATTGTTGGATGGGATATTTAGAGCAATTACAGGTACATGTATGCATTTAAAAAAGTTTATAATACTGATAAAATAACTAATTATTTCCTTCTTATTAGTTCACATCTTAAATTTATTTTAATTTCATATAATTCAATATCAATAAACCATTTTACACTATTTTTCACTCTTCCCGAAATCTTGTTGAAAATCGGAGGGTACGGCATAGAATCGAATAAGTACTGTATACATATATGTAAACACACAAAAACTTAAGAGCAAGTGAATGTATACATTTGGATCATGATGAAATAAATAACATAAATATGACAAAATATATCTCAAGGAACTGATTAAAAGAACACACACAAACAATTAACTTTAATATTTAGCCAATTATATTATAATTGAATCGACATCATAATATCAAATTTATGAAAACAGGGGATTAAACGAGTTCAAAAAATTAAGTTTTTTAATTTACAGCAAACAATAATACAGCTAAAATATTTAAGTAATGCCTTTTTTCAGTAAAACTAAAAGGAATAAGTAAAATAAAGGGAAGTTTTAAGTTACTTTGTCACCTGAATCTAAATTTACAAGGTATACCTCACACACACAAAAAAAAAAAAAAAAAAATCAGGTAATTTTTACTAAATTGCTCCGAATTTTACTGAAACAGCAAGGTTTATATAAATGTCCTTACTATCTCCCAAAAAATTTGGGACAAGTTTTCCTAGCGAATTCCATACAAATTAAAAATTTGTACCACTAAAAATCAAGCACATATTCATCTAAGAAATTTCAAATGGAAGAAAATAATCTTATGAAGTAATTTTAAGTAGGAACTCTTGTACTGCTTTGCCAGATAAAGAACTTTTTTTAAATAAAATTTTAGTTCACACTATACAAATAATCGCAGACAAATATGTCATTATTCATTACCATGAGAAATATGCATCTGAATACCAATTTTAGAATATCAACCATTGCTTTTCTGGATGGTTTCACTTTTAAAAAGAATTCAAAAAATAAATCAATGAAATATAAGAATATCACAATTTTTCTCAAATCAGAACCCAGTCAAACATATTAAGAATGTCCTTCAAGAATCAAATTCCCAGTTATATGAGCAATGTAGGCCTGCAGATAAGCAATACCTTCCCCAGTTATAGAGCTAGAAAAAATAAAATATAAAACACATACTTAACTAAAAATAAAATAAGGGTAGAAAATACAAAAACAAAGACAATTTATTCAGGAAACCATATTAACCATATTTTAGCAATGAGACAATTAGAAAAGAAAAAAATGTTTTTTTAAATGCCATGACTTTTACAATTACCTTTTCTTAAAGATTTAATTCTAAATTCAAAATGTATTTTAGTGGGGAAAATGAGCCAATATTAACACATTTTTACAAGACAGATGTATAAAAAAATGTGTTTACTCCCCAAAAATATTGCTTTAAAAAATTATAAATATAAATATTTCCATTGTTTTTCTGAATAGGGTTTTTATTTAAAAGCTGTCTTGCATTTCCTTAACTGTACTATTAGTAGTTTATAGAATACTTAATGCTTTTTTCATATAAAGTAATTTTTAGAGCAAAGGGATATTAATATTTATTAAATTTGGCTAATTTTTTGATGACCTTTCAGAAAACTAATGGTATTTTCTGCAAGAAAATAATTAGTTATTATACCACACATCTTATTCTAAGAGGTGCAGCAGCTTTCAATTATGTTTTATTTTGAAGAATAACTTGCATCTTACACCTGTTTAAAAGCTGAGCTTATGTGATTGATTGCAACTGTACATTGGAATAGGATGAAAAAAAATTAAATAAAAGCAACTATTTTGTGAAGATGAATTTGCTACTGATTTCATAAAATATTTTCTTGTGAAAGACTATGAGGAAATTCTAAATATATTTTTACTTACTTTATTCCCTATGCTATAACAATTTATGAATTCTTGACTTAATACATTAAAAAGGAAGAAAACCTTGCATGGAACAGTTTTAAAAATTAAAAGGAGTGGCATGAGAAATGAATATTAAAACATCCTGCAGGTTTTATGAATTACTAAGTAACAATAACAAAATACATAAACAAAAAATGTATTTAGATATTCATTGGATCTTCAGGCAAATTATAAAATTTGTACATCAATAAAACAAAAAACATAAGCTACATTCTTACAGTAATAAGCAAAGAAAACATGTTTAAAAGGAAGTATTCAATTATTAACTAAGACCGAGTTTTATTAATCAGCAACACACACAATTTATCTGGAGTACTTAAAACGGAGGATACTTTAAGGGTCAAGAATTATCAGAAAAAAATCTAACCCTGAATTAATATTAAGTTATATATCAGTTTAAAAATTATATATTTTAATTCATACAAGATTTGGTATTTTCCATAAATTTCTTGACATATTATAAGTAATTAAAAACAAACTACACAACAATCAAAACATATATCATTTTCCAGAAAATATCTGAAATAGTCCCTTCACGAAACCTTAAAAATCATCAGAATAAAAAAAGCTTAAAGCAATGATGCATGACAAACGTATCAAATCCTTTAAATAATAATACTTAAATAGCAAGCAATAAAAATATTAAAATATTACCCATCTAACAGTTCAATATTGAATAAGAAAATGAAACCACTAAAAAGTTGTTAAAGAATTTATTACCAAACTTTCTTCAAAAAAATTTGGAACATAAAAGAGAACATATAATCAATGAAATTAACATATTAGTTGAAAATGTTAAGCACACATTAGGGTCACATTCTTACTAATTCTTACTAATAGGAAACTAATTTACTTATTTCAAATAATAAATCATAAAGTTTATTACTAACATAAAAAAATAAAGCTATTCAGTGCTTTAAACATCAAAACTGTCAATAACTGTGTCCTAAAAATAGTGCTAAATAAATCACGATTACCTGATCATGAAAGGCTGAGGGAAACAGCTAGCAGAGGTATACTTATCTCTAATCTGCTGAAGATATAGCATGTTTCTTAGTCTCTGAGATGGAATAGCCTTATCAATTTTAGTCATCACGAGCTAAAATACAAAAATTATATACCCATAAAAACCATAGTTATTAAGATACTTTTTAAATGAAATGATTATTTTAAATTTATTTTTATATTTTAAAACTTTTCTAAAAATTTATTGTATGTGTTTCCCTTTATCAAAATAATAACCATATTTAAAATTCCCAAAAGAAAAACAAAAACACTCAATTCAACTTGCCTCTTTACATTAATGTTCTAACTTTTACAAAATAGTCATTAATTGAAGGAAACATTTTTAATGTAATTATACACTTCTTTCTGCAAATATTTTAATTTCTACTTCTATGGCTACAACAAATAGCCATTAGAATTTTATAAATTCGCATATGAATCAAAACTTTATACACTGGATTCTGCATCCGACGGTCAAGGTGTGTTTCATAATCATAAGAGCCACTTTGCAAAAGATGATATTACAGTATGACTTGCAAGAAATTAACCGAAACTATTACTAATATGTGGTTTCAAAAAAAGGTTTAACTAAAAAAAAATTACATAACAAAATTTATTAAAATAAAAAAGTATTAAAATTATTATATGTGCAATGTAATGTACTTAATATTTAGCAAAGAGAACATTGAAGTTGAAACAAGAATGATAAAAGAGTACACAAATATACCAAAAAAAATTTTTTTTTAATACTTTAAATCACAAATTTCACATAAATTTTGAAAAAAAAATTGGATTAACTTTTAAATGTTCACTACAACAAAAAAAAGCATACTTAATTCCAAGAAATAATTTTAAGTTTCATTGTTACTACTCAGTACACAAATGTTAAACATACAAATTCAAAAATTAAGAACTTTACACATACCACATATATTATCTATATATAATAATAACATTAAATACTGTAATGATTACTAAAAGTTTGCTAATTAAAAGAAATATTTCTTTTACTAAAAAAATGTTAATTTAAAAAATTCAAATTATGAATTTAAATTGAATATGGGCATAATGACAGGTATTGGCAACAAATCTCTTCATTTTTAAACACAACAAATGACAAGGGTCACACCCCAGCCACTTCCTGTTTCCTTTCTGTATTATAAGAGAGCTTTTAGATCCGTTCCCATTTAATGTGCAACAGCCCCCTTAATATCCAAAGGAATCAGAACTTGAACAAGTAAGTTGAATTTATTAATCATTTTTAACAAAAGTATTTTCTGCTTAAGTACAAAGCTAACATATCAGATAAAAATACTTGAAAAATGTATGATAATGGGAAATCAATTCTCTTATTAAATATATTTATAGATCAAATCTGAAATTGTGTACTTAACACATCAGTCATTTTATTTTTGCACATACACACAAATGTAGAATAAGTTTCAAAATTAAGAATTCCTAAGCAAAACAGATATATTATGTATCCATTATACAAGAGATAATGAACAGAATTTATATAATTAAGTGCAAATGTTTTTACATTCAAAGAGAATTTCAAAAGTTACAATGACTTAGTGAATTCAAAACTTACACCATATGGAATCTTAAACTCCTCAAGCATATCCAAAGCCACTTCATCCCACTTTTGAAATCCAACTTTACCATCAACAAGTAGAAACGTTCTTTTTAAACTAAATGTAAAAAAAAAAAAAAAAAAAAAAAATTCATTTTATTCAGTAACATTTTTGCAAAATCACTGATATCGAAAGAGGTAAAAAAAATTAAAACAAACTGTTGCTTACCAAACAAACACAAATACAACCAGTTTTGTGATAAAATATATATTCCAGCAAAATATTTGAAAAATAATTAAGAATAAAGCTTTCTTAATAATTACTTTTAGGTGTACATTACTGTTTTCACGTTATTTGTACAAATTTCATAACACAATAAAATGATCAAAATAATTTAACCCTTTCACTGCATAGCGTTTTTACCAACATAGCTTCAAAAATTGCATTTTTTTGTTACATATTTCAAGTCTACATTTTAGGGTTAAAATATGCAGAAAAATTTTGTAAAAAAAGTTTTTATTTTTCAATATAGATTTAGAACATAAAAATAAAAACATAAACAAAAATATAAACGGGAACAGCATGGGTTACACAGATAAATACCATAAAATCTGGCATACATAACACACCCCTATACTTTCAGGCTGAATTTTTTCAATTTTTAGGTACATTCACCAAATAACTCACACCTCCATTTTTAGGAAGGAACTTGAAATGTATGAGTGCAATTGCTCTTATACTTTGAAGTCATTTTTTATAGGTATTAACCCAGGTTTTTTAAAAAAATTATATATTTCTAGAACTGCAACCATTTAAGTTCATAAGGAAAGTCATTTCCTTTAAATAAACATTTCAATCTATATCGAAGCCAATTTTTTTATTTTTCACTCCCCATTTCTCTCTCTTTTTTAAAAAGCTATCATTTTTATACTCAGTGTATAACGTGCACCCTGAAATTTTGATATTATTTTTGGGATTAGAAGTGCGCATTTTATGCCAGATTTTATGGTAACTGGAAAAAATGCATCCTCACGGAAATCATGGGTTGCACAAATTTTGCTTCTTCTACCTTGCCAGTGCAAATCATGAGACATGCAGCAAGATGGTTAATATTCAAAGATAAACAAAAAAAATACAACCCTAATAAGTTCATGTCATATAAGGTCGCTTCTTTTCCAAAAATAGCATAGTTGTTAGTTGTTAAAGTTCAACAGCTTTAACAAATATAAACATTCTGTAGCATAATTTGTAAATTTTTCAAAGATAAAAATGTGCTTAATATTTAAATTTAAAACAAGATATTTAACTTAAAAATTTGTTAGACCATATAATGTAAAAGGAATTAATTATAAAATAACAGCAAGTACCACATTTTATGATAGTAAGCAATTTTAATTTTTCATAAAAAGCACCGACATAAAAAATTTAGAAATTATTGAAACTAAAAAAAAAATTACCAGCAAAAGCTTTTTTAAAATTAATCCTATTACTAAATATTAGCATGTGATTTAATCATTCCACATAAAATGCACGTGTTAATTCCAAATAACTTATGTTAAGAGGAAAAACCAGAAAATTATTTTTAAAAAAACATTTCTAACATAAAAGGTATCAGATAAATTTGAAAATTACTCCTAATCAAGCTTTTAAAATACTTAGAACCAAAAATATTACTTTTGACGAGTTTTCAAGTACCCTTCAACAGCTTTAAGAAAGCTCTCAGGTTGCCTAAAGCCATATCCAGGCATGTCAACCAGACAAAGGCTGTTTTTAACTTGCAAGAAATTCACAGTTTGCTCCTGTCCCTGAAATGATTTTTTTAGAATTAGAAAAAATAACATAATTACAACTGGAGCTAACCTCTGTACAAAAGTTTATTTGTTTAATTTCCAAAACTCTACATTGACTTCATCTTGCTTTTGATAATTATTTTTTACTACAAAATCTACATTATATGTCATTCTTAATCAAAACATTCACCAACTTATGTTACTCAACATTATACATAATTTTAAACACACAAACATTCTGCAAGTAGTTTTGAAAAATCATCTTTATGTTGATTTTTCTACTGACTACATACTGTTTAATTGATCCTCAATTTGTTAACGGAAAATGCTTTCATCTAGGTGTGTATTCATTCCATCTTTTAAACTAATTTTCTAATAAGTAAAGGAAAAGCAACAATGCAAAAGTATGCGGTTTAATTTTAGATAAGGTTTGCATATTTTTATTAAAATGACCAATAGCACTTATACAAAAATACTTAGTGTTATAACAAATGAAACATTCATAAACTGTAAACTAGCTCTTGAATTTTTTTTTAAATTATATAAATTCTAATTTTAAACTCTGTTCAGTCCTAGGAGAGCCCACATCCTTGGTGCGAACTGTTTTGGTTGGCAATAATGGCGCCATCTTGGTAACCCTACTTTGATACTTAAGATATGGTAAACCTAACTATTTCTGGAATTTTCATATTTTGTCAGTGGGCATTTTGAATTTCGTTATTTTGTTGTTGAGCACTGGGCTAGAAGTATGGCACGTGTGTGAGTGAATATACCTTCAAATTTTTTTTACTTTGTTGAATGCGAAATGTAAGAAAAAATTGTTTGGATGGTGTATGAAGGAAGGAAGAATTGATTTGTTCGAATTATGAATGTTTTAAATGTAATGAGCGAATGGGATTATACGAACGAAAGTGTTGTTTTGGATGGATTTGAACGGAGATGTCGAACAAGTATGTTCGACCATTACCTCGCAGAACATATATGGTGGCGCTTCCAAGGTCATTCGCTTAGTAATAAGGCCTTCAAGGCTTTTTTTAAAATTTACTGTCACGCTGTACCCTTCACTCGGAAAAGATCAGCAGTAAGAAAGTAAGTGCTGTTTTTCAATTTCATCTTAAATATATTTGATTAATTTCTGTATTGTTTACATATATTTTCATTACGAATCCACCTTGTCCCGCTATATTCACTTGCCGCCATTGTTGGTATCATTTGGCACCATCTTGTTCTGGCTTGGCGCTTTTTTCAGTTTGTCGCCAAGGGTGTGGGCTCTCCTAGGATTTTACCTTAAACTCTATATGTTGATTACATAAAAAATTCAAAATTATTTACAGGATATTTTGTTGGAGAGTCCTTATTTAGTATTTAAAATTAATGGAGATTTCATAAATTTATATATATTTAAATTCACAAATGAACAACAAGATCTTTATAATCTAAAATAAGAATAGAAAATAAAGCTATAGAAAGTTTCTCATGTAAAATCACAACACATACTAGTCAAAATTACTTACTGGTTTCTTTGAAGTTTTTAGGACTAATCCTGGAACTCTAACAAACAAAGCTCGTAACAAAGACGATTTTCCCACATTATTACGTCCAATAAAAGTAACCTGAAATATTGCAAATAAGTTATGGAAATACTTACCGGCTTTTTCTTCATAAATTTATAAAAATTTAAATTATTTTTTACAAATTTTAACAGATAACACTTTTCTTGTTATATGTTAACTTATTTCTCTCAAACAGCTAATATATTTCCCCCCAAAAAATTTTAACTAATGAAACGAAAGATTATTCATAGATTTCTGATAAATCAAAAAGAAAGAAAAGAAATGTAAATTTTATATTTCATGCAATGCACTTTATTCAAGTAAAATTACATTGTCATTAATTTACTAATAAGGAACATTATATTTATAAATATTATGATTTGTCCAGGTGCAACAGAATTAATTTTTTAAAAATAAGAAAAAATTAGTATGCTTGCTAATGTAATTCTGTCATTACATACTATAATTTGAAATCCCCATATAAAAAATCAAGTAAAATAACACAAAGTTATAAATAGCACAGTAGGACAAAATATAAACAACAAAAGCTAATAATTCATAAATATTTAATGATTGTCCCAAATCAGTCATAGATATTTTATTGATAAATATTAAAAAAATGAAAAAAACCAATAAAATTTATCAAACCTCAGGCAAATTATGATGAGGAAAAGTATCAATATCTGATAAAGAAGTGATATATTTAATTTCATGTTGATTTACAGGCATAAAAAGCTTCTGAGCAAGCTTCATATCTTCAATTGTAGGATTAAATGATAGCTCATCTTCTTTAAATAATGGTTCCTCAACAAATTGCTGCAACTCGCTGCATGGATTTTTAAATCGAGGATCAACTTTCTTGGGAATACCATAATTGGACATCCGTCGTTTTAATGCCACATTAAATCTAAAGAAATTGTGTATGACTGCCTGCAATAAAAATTACATTTAGATAGTAAAAATAATGCAAAATTGATAAATAGTTAAAAATATGTTTTATTTAAATTTTTCCCCTCCAAACTTACAGTTGATGTAAAAAAGTTGAAAGTGCAGATAGTAATGTTTGCTTACAATTGTAATTGTCAAAAAATAGTACATTTATTCACAATTTACAAAAAAAAATATTTATTTACTCTGGCAGTTTAAAATAAAAAAATTAAAGCAAGAACAATATCCTTTTAACTAAATCAGGGGTGGCAAACCCAAATGACCTTGCGGGCCACTTTGGAAAAACATTATAGTCTCGCAGGCTGCACATTAAAATATATACCTTTATATCAGATTTGGGGAAAAAACATTTGTTGAAGTGAAAATGTAAAACAGAATGAATTATTATAATTGTTTTCATTATTTTTCATGTATACAGACATAGATAATATAATAATGCTTATATAATACAATAATGCAATGATCAAATAATGTTTAAAATATTACAGTTGCCATTTTCTTGAAAATTACGGAGTTCCTTTTGAAATGATCTTTCTTCACTCACTGTTGAAATTCGATTGTGCTGTCATTCCCAAACGATTAAGTATACATTGCTCTTTACCTTAACCACACACACACATCCTGAATATTTTTTTTTTTACTTTATAAAACATCTCTGACTGCCTCTTGGGCACTCCAAACAGTAAAGGAGAAGGAGAAATGAAAGTCACACACAAAGAATCATGTACCATCCATAGTAAGGGGATATGCATACTGCAATTTGGAATTTATTAAAAGGTAATTTATTATAGAAAAATCAAATGTAACTGTTTGATAAAATATAAATATATTTCAATCAAAAGGACATTTTTATCATCAAAAAGGAATTATTTTAAAACAAGAACAGGTAACAGTCAAATACATTGTAGATTTATATATATATATATATATATATATATATATAAATTTCCCCTCAAATAAATTTCAAAATGAAAAAACTTAAAAAACGTGATATTTAAAAAAAAATTTAAAATAGTCGGTGGGCTGCATCTTACGTACTGATGGGCCACATGTGGTTCGCAGGCCATGTGTTGGACACCCCTGAACTAAATCATCAGGTAATGACTTGATTATGTAGATTGATTGATTGAATATTAACGTCGCACTGTTCAGCTACACGAGGGCTTTTGGCGACGGACCACGTAATTTTGAACCATGGTCAAGTGACGTGGGCGACACCTGAGCTGGCACCCCCTCTCCTAACTACCACACCACACCAACGGGAGGGGCGTTTCAGCTCTAGACAGATTTAACGTGCATCGCTGCCCTACACGGCGGGTCTTTAGTGGTACTGGGCTCGAACCCGTGACAAAGCAAGCCACAGTCCGATACCTATACCACTCGGCTACCGCGGCCACTTGATTATGTAGAAATATCATTCTAAAGAAAACACATTTGGAGAGGTTTGATTAATATTATTCGAAGCTCCAGTCACTTTGTATACTCATGTATATATATACACCATATTTACTTGAATCTAAGCTGCACTTTTTTTCCAATGTTAATGCTACTGAAAATCATGTGCAGCTTAGAATCGAACAAAAAAATTAATCAGATAGGGCAATTAGAGCAATTACAGGTTCATGTATGTATTTAAAAGTTTATAATACTGGTAAAATAACTAATTATTCACTTCTTTCTCTCTCTTTTAAGTCCTCATTTTAAATTTATTTTAACTTTATAAAATTGGATATCCATAAACCATTTTACACTATTTTTCATTTTCCACAAAAACTTCTTGAGAATTTGGAGTGCGGCTTATAATACAATTGATGGTGACATAGATTCAAGTAAATACAGTATATATATATATATATATATATATTTGAACTATTTTCTGTAGATAACCAACTTTTTGTTAGACTTTTTCCATAAAATATTCCTACAAATTAAAAGTTATTCTTTATTATTTTAAACTGCATTCACTAGTCAAATTTTTTATTTAAAACTATGTCTAATGTATACTTCATTCCAAAAATAATCTTAAACTTCATGTGTAAGGACTCGCATCAAATGTTCTTGTCTCAGTTTGTTTTATAGCATAATTGATTAAAATTAAGTAGCTTGGTGTGGGCATGTGCTTAGTTGAATGCTCTTTGAATATGCATTAATACCTTTTGAATCATAATGAAAAATAAGCGAATGTTTAAAATCAGCACATGTTTTTAAAAAGACAGATGATTTTTAGATTAAAAATTTTGTTTTATTCATTTTTATATAGAATTATCATTTTGTTCAACTCCCAGAATTACAGACTTTTCTTTGGAGGTTTTATTTTTTTGCATTTGCTCCTTCAGATTATCCTGAATAGTATGTTTGACAAGTACAATTTATTTTATTTTTTATTTGTAATGAAAGGAAAAAATGTCTGTAATACAGTGTTATATGGATAAAGGATTTATTGTTGTAAATGTCGAATGTACCGTATAAAAGAATACCACGTGTTTGGTTAAATACTATTCCAGTGATGAATATGTTTGGAAATGCCGAAACACAGGAATGAATGCACATGTATATTAGATGATTTGTACAAAAGAATGTCTAGCTTGAGGAGAGCAGGATAAGTATGCTTCAGATTTTAATGAAGAGAAATGAGAGTCAATGTGATTCTTAATTTGCGGAGTTCATGTAGTGAAAAATGCACAAATCCAGCAATCTGATTTATTTATTTGTACTTTTTTCAAAGCCATAAAAAAGGTTTATTTCCTTCCAAGGAAGGCTTCTGAGCAAATATAAGCCTGTTTCATACTTATTTGATATCAGTAGGCTATGCATCAAGTTGGGCGATAACATTACAATATGGTTACTTTGAGTTTTAATGTTTGGTTCTGCGGCTGCCACTTATTTTTTTTGTTTATTAATAAATATATTAATTTATTATGATTATATACAATATTTTATTAATTATTATCACAGTATATTATAACTATTTTTTATTCATTTATTTTTATGGTGGTAACCCTATTAATTTCAGACTATTTTAATTTGATATTTTTTAAAAACTTAACTATTTCAATATTTTGCATTGTCTAAATAGTAGCTTTTGTTGTTTATTCGAACATGGATATTTTGAGTGAGTGAGTGAGTGAGTGAGTGAGTGAATATCAATGTCGCACTGTTCCATGGATATTTTGAACATTATTGGTGAGTACTGGTATCTTTTTAAAAAGAATATAAGGGCTCAGCTATCTATTTTTATGGACATTTTTTCACTGGCAGTAAATTGTAAATTTCCACTTTATTTTACTTTTAATTAATCCATTTTTAAGTGTTCCTTGTGGGATGTATAATTAATTAACAAAACTCTTAATTTTTGGCTCTATTGAAAATTATTTGAGTTATTTTCAATGTACTCAAATTCCTTGAAAATAAATTCAAAGAATGAAATTCATAAACTTTCATAACATTCCATCAATCTTTTACTCCTCTTTTGATAATTTATTTTCTTAACCTGAAACTTTCAATTTTTTAACCATTATTTACTAACCGTATTTACTCGAATCCAAGCTGCACTTGTTTTCCCCATATTAAAGCAACTGAAAATCAGTTACGGCTTAGAATCAAATTTTAAAAAAATGTGTTGGATGTAGAAAGTAGCGCAAAATAGTTTAGAACATGTAATCGCTCTATTCTTCATTTTCCAAAAAGACTTGTTGAGAATTTGGCATGCGGCTTAGATTTGAGTAAGTATTCTTAAATATATTCAAAGTTTATGTTTTTAAACACTTAAGCCCAGCATTTTATGCAGCATAATTACATTGGAAAGCATGTAATTTTAGTCTTTAAATCAAAAGTGCAATAATAATAGGCAAATTAGTGATTTAAAGTTTAGTCAATTCTGAATGCTTATCTTAAAAATTTTTAATCACCACTGACAATATTAAAAAGGTCCAAATATTTTAATTTAAGCACTATTCAACAATTTAAATTAAATTTACATTCTTAAATCTCAGTGTTAAAATAATACTAAAAAATTTATAAAAATAAATTTAATTCTTCTCAAACCATAATTTTATTTTTAAACATAGTCATCTTCCTTCTTTTCAATGTATTTTTAAAAGGTATAGTTCAAATGTAATATGTTCATTTTCATAGTGAAAACAGCCATAAGATTGTGAGATGCTTGTGATAAAATGCCCGGTTTCGAATTTCTACCAAAGTTCAAATAAACTACGATCCAACCAATATTGCTTAGTCAAATACAAATAATAGAGAATTAATTTTCGGACACTAAATAATCAATTCAGGCAATAAGTTTACTTTTATCGTGATAACCATAAGAATGAGAAGATGCTTATGATTTTTGTAGGAGTTCAAATAAACTAACAAGGAGAGGGCAGGACTAAGGAAATTCATTTGGGGTCGAGACTTGGTGTAATAATTGTACTCCTTTAGGGTGTTCAACCCTCAATGTAATTCTGCCAAATGGCCAGTCAATTCAGTGAAAAAACCTTCAAAATTCATGCTTAGCTTTTATAAATTAAATTTCAGTTTCCTCCAGCGATTTCGTAGCTTGGTTGATATATCGTCTGCATGTTATGCACGAGGTCTGGGTACAATTCATCGGTCATTTTTTTTTCATTTCATTTAATTATTTTTAAAATCAAATAAACTTATTTATGAAAGGTTTATTAAATATTAAATGATATTTTATGTAATTATTTTGTATTTTATAAAGTAAAAAAAAATACTGTAACTATATAAATATTTGTATTAAATTTTATAAATATATTTTGATATTAATAAATAATATTTATAATAAAATATATAATAAATATTAAATGATATTATACACAAAAATTAGTTAGAAATAGTTTTATAATGTGAAATAAAATATACTATAAAAAATATATATAAAATTTATAAAGTATATTATTATTAAATTAATTATTTTATAAATATAATAAAAATGTGTCTTTTATATATATTATTAATTTAATTAATTATTTTATAATATAATAAAAAATGTCTTTTATATATTATTAATTTAATTTATAATTTTATAAAACATTTAATAAGTCCTTTTCAAATAAATTTAAATAATTATAAAAGTTTATTTTTAAATAATTTTTTTAAAATTAATTATTTCAATAATAATTTTAATGATAAATTAATAAATTGTAATAATTAATAATTTTAATAAATTAGTAAATTAAAAATCATTTCCCTCTCTCTCAATAATAAATTAATAATCATTTCAATAAGAAATTAATAATTTTAAAAATAAAAACTAATACTATCAATAATAAATTAATAATTTTCATAATAATTCTAATTTATTTTAATTATTTTAAATAATTTAAATAATTATTTCAAATAATTTTAATCAATAATTATTTCAAATAATTTTAATCAAATAATAATTTTAATCAATAATTATTTTAATTTTAATCAATAATTATTTTAAATAATTTTAATCATTAATAATTTTAAATAATTTAAAAAAAATTATTTAATTGTTTTTACTTTATAAAATACAAAATAATTACATAAAATATCGTTTAATATTTAATAAACTTTTCATAGATAAGTATTTAATTTTAAAAATAATTAAATGAAATGAAAAAAAAATTGATGAATTGAGCACAGACCTCGCGCATAGTATGCAGACGATATATCAACCAAGCTACGAAATCGTTGGAGAAAATTGAAATTTAATTGTATAAAAGCTAAGCATAAATTTCGAAGGCTTTTTTCTCCGAATTGACTGGCCATTGAGGGTTGAACACCCTAAAGGAGTACAACTATTACACCAAGTCTCGACCCCAAATGATTTTCCTTAGTTGTGCCCTCTCCTTGTAAGATTCAGCCAATATTACTTTAACAAATACAAATAACAATGAATTAAATAAACTATGTATGTATATATAATCAATCCAATAATTACTTGAAAAACCTGGTAATTTTTAAGGTATTTATATAAATTTACAATAGGAAACATTAATTTTTGTCATTAAAATAACGTGCAATGGCGAAAACACACGTCAGCTTATGTCGCCATTTTAAAACATCAATTTCAATTACTCAATAACTAATGATCTCAATGTCATTTTCACAATTCATCAGTTTAATATCAGAAATAGATGCAGTACACATAAAAATCGAGATAAAAAGGTAAATTATCAAATACGCTTACCATAGTATCAGCTCGTCTTCTCAATGTTTACATCAAACTGAACTGAAAGGTGAAGTGCTTCATTTCATTTCGGAGTGTTACCGAAACGGAAACTACAAAACGATGAAAGCGACTTCTATGAGGTAAAAGTCAGGCGAGAAATACTCAAACCATTCTGATAAAAATTTTAAAAATTCCATTTTTTACTTTGTTTGCAGTATTTTATTGATTTCGAGGAAAGTGTTTTCTTCTAATTTTAATTCTTGTAAATATTTTTCGCAGGTATTATTTCATTTTGCAAGATTTAAAAAAATTTACATATGACATATTGAAATAATAAAAAAGTTATCACTTATCCGAAGGATGAAACAGTTAAGAAAAACCTTCCTTTTCAAGCTCTTTAGGGAAGTCTTCGATATCCGAGGTTGAACCCAATTCAAAATGCGCGAAGATCACCAAAAAAGAGCGAGTATCATTCAAATGTGGCTGTCCATATATTAGATTTTCATACATACGTCTGACTACCTCACTGAGTTAGTGAGTAAGTGACTATTAACGTCCCACTGTTCAGCTACACAAGGGCTTTTGGCAACAGACCACGCAATTTTGAGCTACGGTCAAGTGACAAGGACGACACTAGAGCTGGCACCACCTTCTCCTAACTCCACACCAACGGGAGGACGTTTGAGCTCTCAACAGATTTAACGTGCATCCCTCCCCTACAAGGCGGTTCTTCAGTAGTACTGGGGGGGGACTTCAATAACGTGTGCTGGGTTTTTCCGCCGCCAAATCCTCTTTTCTAGCCAAAGGTGCATCGCCAAGGTGTAAACTTGAGAAGAACTGGTTTGCACATACACTAAATTTCTGAAAAGCGTTTAAAGCTCATGTTCTCTGGAAATATTACAAGTGTAGTTCCAGCAATAGTTTCAACGATTTCTCGAATTCACTTTGAAAAAAAAAATTTTTAATCAAAATCAGATTTAATCAGATCTTTCTCAATGAAGTTAAATTTTTCAGTGTTTTTTTCAAAGCAAAGAATTATTATTTAAATACGAAGGTAAATTACGTTAATTTTTTTAAATACAAGACATAAATGACAAATTATTTGTAGTTTTAATTTTTTGCCGGTTCTAAGGAAAGTAATTATATATATATACAGGGTTATTAGGTGCTTGCTTCATAGCACTCTAAATAATACTCAAGTGTGTTGAGTTTTCATTTAATTCAAACATTAAACTTTATCAAAATCTACTGGAATTTTATTCTGCGTGTTCATTCAAAGGCGGCAAACATAGATCTCCACGTTGTACAGAGAAATGCCACGTTTTTTAGTATTTTACACAGTTATGCTGCAGTTAAGCATAATACAATCGATACGACTACATGAGTAAAGAAAAATATAAAAACAGAAATATAAATTATGAAAACCATCTTAAAAATTAACAGAATTTAAATGCATTTATATAAAATAAGCTTAACAATTATTATTTAAGTTTAACATTTATTTGAATAGAATTAATTTCTATTTTGCCTTTACCATATTTCGCCGATTCGAAAAACAGTTGACAGGTGCAGCCATCTAGCGAGAGAAAATCTCTACAAAAACTGTCCTTTACATTACTCCCTTGCCAGTAACAAAGTTACGATACAAGAAAAAAAAGATATATGGCAGGGACAGTTTCAGACTTATTGAACAGATTATAATTTCATTTTTTTTACAAATTAAACTTATACAAACCGCTTTTAACACAATTATTACTAATCATTACATTACACAACACAAAATTACTACTACAGGATTGCTACAGAAGTCTTAATGCACAAAATATGCTACAAGTTTAAAATATTTAAAACACAGCTACCTTCCTGTTTCTTAAAAAATACATGGAAAAATACAACTAAAATGTTCAGCAATTACTTTAAATGTATATTTATACTGAGCAACAATCAAATTTAAACAAAGTCAAAAAAGAGTATATATAAGATATGCAATAACTCAAAAAAAATAATAAACTACAGAATGCTTTTGCAAATACACAAAACTCAGTCAATATTTGAACATGGGAAACTAAGGAGTACATAAATATTTTGCGAAAAAAAAATCATTCATATTCCAATGAAAGTTAACATGCCATTAAAAAACATTTCAAGTTACTCTGCAATGACAACACCTTAATTTTTTGAATATTATGAAACATATCAAATCAATAGTGTTAAAAAATCAATTTTCATACACAATGGGTAATTTTATAATATATACATACAGAAAACTTCCTATTTACAAGAAAGAATATCAGAAAACTTTAGTTTCAATTCACCACATAATTAATTATAACTCAGTTAACCACTAATACAATCCATTTTACCACAATTGAGCATTTTTATGCAAAACAGTATCTATTTATACACATTTTATTTGATGCTAACACATATTATTTCTACACATAGAATTTGATGCTAACACATATCTATTTATAAACATAGAATTTGATGCTAACACATATCTATATTGATATCCTGAAAATTTTATGTTCACTATTAAATACATAATAGATAATTTTGTTAAAATACATACTTTCAATGAAAAAAAAACACATTCTATAACACATTTAAGAGATGAGATGCCCACAAATTGTAATACTAATGAGAGAATTTCTGTCGACAATGTAAAAAAACAGTAGTAATAAATAATTATTTGTGACATAAAGTTGAAAACTTTGTATAACATATATTACTTTGAATGCGAGAATATATATGGAAAATTTTACATCATGCTCTTTAATTTCTTTTTATTTACAAAGCTTTTGTTTGATTTAGGTTCTCGCTGTTATGAAATT
The DNA here is from genome assembly GCA_019973935.1 of Trichonephila clavipes. NCBI lineage: Eukaryota > Metazoa > Arthropoda > Arachnida > Araneae > Nephilidae > Trichonephila > Trichonephila clavipes. The sequence goes on along the minus strand of BMAU01019528.1, from coordinate 909,632 downwards.
ACACACAATTCTACTTAAGCTTACAACTTACTGATGAGGTTATATCAGGATAGTGGAAGAATAATTATTTAAATTTCACAATACTAGCATAAAAATCATACATGTATATATAACCAATTAAGAGTCAATTTTCAATTCTAAAATCCAGGAATTAACATACATTGTCATTTTATAAGCATATCTACAACATTTAAAGCAGTGTTTACTATAACTTTTCACTATATGTACATGAATTGCATTACCAAGAGAATTATTACCAAGTATATATTTAATCAATTAGATACATTTTATAAATGGTGATTTTCAAATTTACTAATTTTTTAATAACTGTTTACTAGTAATAAGTGAAAGGAATTTCAAACTTTAACACTTACATACATAATAGTTGCTATTTTGTTTTTTCTCTAAATCTTACTGGTTTTTTTATCTTTCTACCACAGCTGGTAGTAGATTGTTCATCAGGCATTGGGGAAAGTTCTTTCCAATTTGAAATCTCATTTTTGTCCAACACTAGTTTGTTCATTTTGATTGTCCACTGCTAACAAATAGGCAGGTTTCAGTCTATCTACAGATATATTAATTGTTTTATCTTTGATTAGGATTGTGAAATATTTATCATACTTTTTATGTACAGTATATGGTCCTTCATATGGCGGTTCTAATGCTTTTTTAACTCTGTCGATACGAAGAAACACATGGGAACAGGATTTCAAATCTTTATGCACAAAGATATTTTGCTTCCTGTTGCTAGGAGACTTCAGTGGCTTTAGCTCTGCCATGTGCTGCTGTAATTTGGCGACAAAATTCTGTGGATCCATGTTAATAGTAGGGGGATCAAAAAATTCGCCAGGTAATTTAATGGAAGTACCATAGACCATCTGTGCAATTGTGTAACTAATGTCAGGTCTTATGGCAGCTCTTAAACCTAACAACACAGTGGGTAATGACTCTGTCCATCTAATATTGTTGTGAGCTTTTATAGCACCTTTCAAGGTCCTATGTAAACGTTCAACTTTCCCATTACATTGAGGGTGATAAGATGTTGTGTGGGCTACTTTAGCACCACATATTGCAGCTATGCTTCTAAATAGTTCTGCCTCAAACTGTCGACCTTGATCTGTGACTATTTTGGCAGGTACTCCAAACCTGCAAATCCATTTCTCATAAAATGCTCTCCCAACTATTTCAGCTGTTATTTCAGGTATAGGAATTGCTTCCATCCAGCAAGAGAATCGGTCAATGCAGGTTAAGCAATACTGCATCCCTTCTGAAGGTGGTAGTTTTCCAATGAGATCTATGTGAACTACACTAAACCTTTCATCTGGTTGTTCGAATTCTCTAATTTGGATTTTGTATGCCTGCTGACTTTACATTTTTGGCATCTAATGCAAGCTTTTGCCCATTCTCTGACTTGCTTTTTAATATCTGACCATACATATTTTTCAGTCATCAGTTTTACTGTAGATTTAATACCAGGGTGAGCTAAGCCATGAATTAGTTGGAATATTTGAAACCTGAATTTTTGTGGAATGTAAGGCCTAATTTTTTGTGTTGAGATGTCACACCAAAGTTTTTTCCCAGATGGCAATGTCGAAGGTTTAAATTTTAAAGAATTGTTGTGCAATAATATTTGCAACTCTTCGTCAGTAGTTTGCTCTTCTGCAATTTCCTCAAAGTTGATTTCGGAAATTGAATGAATTCTGGATAAGGCATCTGCAACAACATTATCTTTACCCAATACATGTTGAATGTTACAACTAAATTCTGAAATGTATTGAAGTTGTCGTTGTTGTCTTGGTGATGCTTTTTCATTTTTTGCTTAAATGCAAAAGTTAGAGGCTTGTGGTCAGTATATATAACAAAATCATTCCCTTCAGCAGGTGTTTGAAATGTTTCACTGAAAGGTATATTCCCAATAGTTCTCGGTCATAGGTACTATACCTTGTTTGTGTTTCATTTAGCTTCTTTGAGTAAAAAGCTATTGGTTTCCAACGCTCGTTTTCTAATTGCTGGAGTACTGCGCCCACAGCAAAATCTGATGCATCTGTGCAAAGTGATAGGGGTAGTCCAGATCTTGGAAATGATAAAAGAGCAGCTTCGGCAAGGTCAGTTTTGCATTTTCGAAGCTTCTCCTGGTGTCATCAGTCAATGCACTTTTCTGCGGTCTTTCTTTTTCGCTCCTTTTAACAGTTCATGTAGAGGTGCTTGGGTCTTAGCAGCATCCTTTAGGTATCTTCGGTAAAAATTTATCATGCCCAGAAACGTTCGCAGGTCATGAATAGTTTCTGGTAGTTTGTAGTTGAAGATAGCTTGAACTTTTTCTGGCAATGGCCGAGAACCTTCTGCAGTGATCAGAAATCCCAAATATTCAACTTGGGCAGCTCCCATCACTGATTTGGAGACATTTATTCGAAGTCCATATTGCTGGAATCTTTCAAATACCATTTTTAGGTGTTCACTGTGTTCCTCTTCAGTAGATGAGGCAACAAGTACATCATCAAGATACGGGAAAACAAAGTCGAGTCCATACAGTACTTCAGTAATGAAACGTTGGAAGGTTGAAGGAGCATTCCTCAGTCCAAAACTCATAGTATTGAACTCGTACAAGCCAAATGGGGTGGTGATGGCAGTTTTCTTTGTCTTCCTCAGCAATTGGTATCTGATAATAAGCCTTTACTAGATCTATCTTGGAAAATATTTTTTTATCCTTCAGGATGTGATTAAAGTCCTCAATTCTAGGAATTGGATATCGATCTGGTATTGTCTGTGCGTTGAGTCGCCTGTAATCGCCACATGGTCTTAATGTGCCATCCTTTTATTTACTAAATGCAATGGACTTGCCCATTGAGATTTTGAGGGTCTAATAATGTCGTTGTCCAGCATAAATTGGAATTCTTGCTTCGCCAGCTTCAACTTATCAGGGGCTAGTTGTCTTGCCTTCGAATAAACCGGTTGGCCAGTTGTTAGGATGTGGTGCTTTACTTCATGTTTAACAACTCTGTTAACCAAGTTTGGCTTGGTTAAATCAGGATACAACTTAAGCAGGTTGAAATATTTGGAGGCTCTATTGACTGTGCTGAGATCATTATTTTCTTGGATGGTAGCAACTTCTCCTTTAATTGAAAGATTTGTTACTCCATCGATTAATTTCCTGTTGTGCAGATCTATCAGCAACTGGAATTTTTGAAGGAAATCAGCACCTATGATTCCTCGCTCAACTTTGGCAATAATAAACGGCCACTGAAATGGGCGTCTTAGGCCTAGGTCCAGCGTGAGAATTTTTAGACCATATGTTGGAATTTCAGTGCCATTAGCAGCATACAGTTTATATTGAGAGGCTTGGCACTCACCTTTCGTTTTTGTCCAAGGGAGGATCGAGACGTCTGCTCCGCTATCCACAAGGAATTGACATCCGGTTTCTCTGTCCTTGACAAATAATCGGAATTTGCGGCCTAAAATATCGGCAGCAGGACTCGCCGCGGCGTCTACTGCTGGTATTCGTTTCCCGGCTCATTGAAACTGCACGGCTGTACGCATTTACCAGGGAGGCACTTCTTCCCGAATCGGAAATGGTAGAAGCAATATCTTCCCTGAGGATTGTAGTGGCGCCTTGATTTGCTGCGACTTCTACTCCTCTGATGGTGATGAGGGCTAGAGCTCCGGACTTTGCGTTGTAGCTTCAAAGAGGCAAGTTGTTCTTCCAGACTTACTAATTTAGAGAGGAGTTCATCCACTCTTAGGGAATTTTTCTGAACCACTGCAGCATCAATTGTTCTTAGCGCCATCTCCACGATCTTGTTAGCCAATGCGCTATTTTGTCATTTTCCAGTAAAAAAAGAAATCCAGGGTCACCAGTTATTAGGTGCTTGCTTCATAGCACTCTAAATAATACTCAAGTGTGTTGAGTTTTCATTTAATTCAAACATTAAACTTTATCAAAATCTACTGGAATTTTATTCTGCGTGTTCATTCAAAGGCGGCAAACATAGATCTCCACGTTGTACAGAGAAATGCCACGTTTTTTAGTATTTTACACAGTTATGCTGCAGTTAAGCATAATACAATCGATACGACTACATGAGTAAAGAAAAATATAAAAACAGAAATATAAATTATGAAAACCATCTTAAAAATTAACAGAATTTAAATGCATTTATATAAAATAAGCTTAACAATTATTATTTAAGTTTAACATTTATTTGAATAGAATTAATTTCTATTTTGCCTTTACCATATTTCGCCGATTCGAAAAACAGTTGACAGGTGCAGCCATCTAGCGAGAGAAAATCTCTACAAAAACTGTCCTTTACAGGGTGTTTCAGCTAAGATGTTACAAACTTCTAGGAGAGGTAGGGGACAACAAGACGACTCGAAGTATATAGGCAATGCTGGGTCGGAAATGCTTTCCTAAGGCTCCACGCGCCGACAAAATTTAGGGTGCAAAACTTCAACTGGTCTTAAAAACGGGAAAAATTGTCGAAACGCTTTGGGATTTGGTCAAAATTATTGTTATTATTTATTATTTCATAAAAAATTCTGAGCAATATTGCTGCTAAAACATCGCTAGAGGGCGCTTTAGACTTTGGAACGCTAGGAAAAAAATTTCAATATTTTTTTAAGTTTTTTGATGGCTTTCATAAGTTAAAACTTTAACTTGAATTTTGATACCAGATTTGGTATCCTCCGGGGAAAATTGATGTAAAAAATCGAACATTGTTCAGGATACTTAAAGCACAAATGGTGCTAAAAAACGAGCAAAATGTTGGATTTCGGTGTGGTTTGCGCGAAAAGCATTCCCTTGCTGACTAATTTGTTCAAAACAAATTTTGACGTTGTTGCCAAATTTAAAACCAGAGGTGCTTCAGACAAGTAAAAAGGCATTTCCGATCGACCTTTCCTATGTAATTCCGAGTCATCTAGGTGTACTCTTCCACCAACGAGGTCGAGTACACCTAGACGACTCGGAATAACATAAAAAAGGTGGTCCGGAAATGCCTTCCTGAAGCAGTACGTAGCCCAGGAATTGCAAGTGTCGTGGCAGTGAATAAAGCGAGAAGGGTTCTCGGCGAAAATTTTAGCGAGAGAGTGTTAAAGGCAGAATATGCAAAATTCCCCGTTGCGAGTTGAATTAGCCGCCAGAGGGACAGAACGATAAGAAGGAGTCCGCTGGAAGGAAGTTTTATTTCCATCGCACACAGACTGGCTGTTCGATGACAGAGTACACGAACGCAGAGAAAGCAGATATGATTCTGGCGCACGGGGCCACAGATTGCAACGGTCGAGCCACTCAGAGGTTGTACGCCGAAAAGCATCCTGTCAGGCGGACTCCTGCTCATACCATGTTTGCTCGCCTACACCAGCAATTATGTGGGACCGGTTCATTCCAGAAGGCAGCACGTACCGAATTGAACGAGGAAATTGTACTAGATATGGTAAAGACCACTCCCAGTTTAAGTACACGAGTATCGCTAATGAAATCGGGATTTCATACAGTAGCGTTTGGAGGATTCTCGATGATAGTGCCCTGCATCCATTTCACTACCAGTACGTCCAGTCACTAAAAGAATGTGACTTTGCACCTCGTCAGGCCTTTCCACAGTGGTACTTGCAGTAACGAATTGCAAATCCCTTTTTTGAAGCATCCGTGTTGTTCACAGATGAGGCGTCTTTTTCGAGAGAGGGTATTTTCAACACCCATAACAGCCATTCGTGGGCAGCAGCGAACCCACATGTAACACGTACTCGGGCTGCACAGGATCGTTTCCTGGTTAACGTATGGGCTGACATTCTAGGGGATCATCTAATAGGACCCTACATTCTGCCTGGTCACCTGACTGGTCCACGCTACCTGATATTCTTGGAACAAGTTTTGCCAAAGTTATTGGACAGAGCACACGTTACCGCTGCGACTCATACTTCCATGTGGTTCCAGCAAGATGGAGCCCCCGCACATTTCAGTATTTCTGTTCGGAATCACTTGGATGCAGTATGTGGTGAACGATGGATTGGCCGTGGAGGTCCAGTGCATTGATTTCTCCGATCGCCAGACCTTTCCTGTCTGGATTATTTCTTCTGGGGCAAATGAAATCGTTGGTGTACGAAACACCCGTAAACAGCGCCAAGGAACTTGTAGCACGCATCAGTGCAGCAGCCGGGGAAATACGAAACACTCCAGAAATGTTATCGAATGTTCGACGCTCCATGAAGCGAAGATGTGAAGCCTGCATCACATGCGACGGGCGTCAGTTCGAACACCTCCTTTGACAGCAGTTTTCCTTCTTTTCTTTACTTTTTCTTTTATGATTATGCATAGCAGTTAGTAAACAGCTTTTTCCTCCTATTTTGAATCTTTCCTTGTGTTTTACTTCTTGTAATTTGGTACTTGTGTTTTTTACCCTCTTTTACTAAAATTTTTAGCTATAAAATTACTTTTTTGCAACACAGACCAACTCGAATCTCATTTAGGAGGAAAAATTGCTAGTAATTATTCGGCTTACAACCAACCACAAAATTATCCAAATGAGTTTCAAGTTGCAATGTCTGAAAGCGCCCTCTGGCTTTGATTAATGGCTACCAAGTCAAAATTTATTTTGAACAAATTAGTCAGTAACGGAATGCTTTTCGTGCAAACCGCACCGAAATCCAACATTTTGCTCGTTTTTAGCACCGTTTGTGCTTTAAGTGCCCTGAACAATGTTCGATTTTTTACATCAATTTTCCCCGGAGGATACCAAATCTGGTATCAAAATTCAAGTAAAAGTTTCAACTTATGAAAGCCATCAAAAAACTTTAAAAAATATTGAAAATTTTTTTTCCCTAGCGTCCCAAAGTCTAACGCGCCCTCTAGCGATGCTTTAGAAGCAATATTGTTCAGAATTTTTTTTATGAAATAATAAATAATAACAATAACTTTGACCAAAATCCAAAGCATTTCGATAATTTTTCTTGTTTTTAAGACCAGTTGAAGTTTTGCACCCTAAATTTTGTCGGTACGTGGAGCCTTAGGAAAGCATTTCCGACCCAGCATTGCCTATATACTTCGAGTCGTCTTGTTGTCCCCTACCTCTCCTAGAAGTTTGTAACATCTTAGCTGAAACACCCTGTATATATATATATATACACTGGTAAGCAAAAATTAAGGACGAGACGGTTTTTTCAATATAACTTTGTACAAAAGCTTTCCAAATCAACACATTTAATACCGTAAGATCCCCAATACGTAAGGACATGTGTAATGTACGCAACACTTACTAAAAGAGAAATCAGAGGGATAAAAAGAAGCTTGATTGAAAAAGTAGCATGGAGCGCAATGCGACTGAAGGCCGAAACAGCCCTGTGATGGGTGTCCAGCAAGAAACATCCGGTCTTTCGTAGGGGATATGATCTCCCCTGACTGCTAGGCAGGTTTCACAGCGTCTGCCCATGCTGAGAATGAGAGTGTCAATGAGTTGTTGAGGCATTGCTGTCCATTCGTCTTGCAGCGCCAATCGAAGCTCCCGAATCGTTACTGGTGGTAAGGTACGAGCTGCCAAGCGTCTGCCTAGAAAATCCCATACATGCTCGATGGTATTGAGATCCGAAGATCGTGCCGGCCAATCCATACGTTCAATATCCTCACTCTCTAAGAGCTGTTCGGCAGATACTGTGCGATGACATGGTGCATTGTCGTTCATGAAAAGGAACTGCAGACCCACAGCGCCTCTAAAAGACGCACATATGGAAGAAGAATCTCGTTACAATAACAAGTCCCGTTGACTGAACCTGCGTCGAAGATGTGAAGGTCTGTACGACTACCAAGCATGATGCCTCCCCAAACGAGAACACCGCGACCTCCATACATGTCCCTTTCAATGATGTTCGAGGGATGATTGCGGCTTTCCCGCTCTCTCCAGATGAGTATGCGATGAGAATCACTACTCAAACTGAATCTGCTCTCATCTGTAAAGAGTACTCGTCCCCATTCATTGTCTCTCCAATTCCGGTGTTCCCGGCACCACAGAGAACGCCTTCTTTGATGGGCAGGCGTTAAAGGTACACACCGTACAGGGCGTCGTGCAAACAGACCACCACCGTGCAGTCTTCTGGCCACGGTAAAACGCGATATCGGTCGTCCAGTCGCCTGTGTCGTGTGTCTAGCGATTTCTCCCGCTGTCTGCCGCCTGTTTCTTCTGGCCTGTAAGACAATGTACCGGTCATCTGCGGGTGTGGTTCCTCGTGGACAACCACTACTGAACCCCCGGATAGCTGTTCCTGTAGTTTGAAATTGTCTCCAATGTCGTGAAACGATGCTGTGAGCAATTCCGAACTCTGCAGCCACACTTGTCACACTGCGGCCTTCCTCCAACTTCCCAATGATTCGACCTCGGGTAAAAGCATCCAGATGTCGTCTAACAGATTGATTATTCGCCATTTCTCGCTGAGGCAGCAACTCGGTGTGATTTTAACTGCTATACGGCGTGCAATCTCTTTGCCAAAAATACTGATCTTACACCGACAACATGCTTTATACTACTCAGACATTCCCCCATTACTTCTACCTGCATATCTGCGCATGTGCTACCGTACATCACCTTACTTAATCTCCTGATTGGACTTTCTGTCCGCTCTGCCTCTTCATTCAGCTGATATGCTAATTTTTCGACTTCGTCCTTAATTTTTGCACACCAGTGTATATATATATATATATATATATATATATATATATATATATATATATCATGTTTTGGAGAAATTTTGGGATTGACAGGAAAAATGCAACGATCAGCCATTTGTCCTATTATATTTTATTTCAGTATTCAGTAAAGAAGTCTGCACTCCAAGCCATGACAAAAACGAGAGCTCTTTCAGCGTTGATCAGCAGCGAGTGAGTCCTTAGTACACGTGTCTTTTTAAGTCCGGTGAAAGTAGAAGTCAAAGTTCCTATGAGGGAGGTGGGTTAAGTTGTCCTGGTAGGAAGTTTACCCCAACGGACACTTGTGGGGCTGGGGATTCATCATATATATATATATATATATATATATATATATATATATATATATATATATATATATATATATATATATATATATATATATATTTATATATTTATATATATAAATCCAGAAATTTCATATACAGTCGACTATCGATAATTCGAACTTTCGATAATACGAACCTCTCGCTAATTCGAAGTATGTGCTCAGCCCCTAGAAAAAAACTCTTGATATTCGAACTAAAACCATATGTTTTGGTACTCTCAATATTTCGAAGTAAAATTTGTGGTTGGCCAGACTACAACACGCGATAATTCGAAGTTATTCTGTAAAACTCTCGATAATTCGAACCTTCAATGTTATGATGTTAGATTCACTTCCTGTACCTAATTATCCCACGAGCGGTTTTTTTACTGAACTTATTTTCAGTCCAAATTGTGCATGTTGATAGAATAACTACTTTGTTTATTATATTTCCGGTATTTGCTAAGCAGAATTTTGATTTATTCCTAAGCCATCTGTTTTTTCTTTTTCCGTTGATACCCAAGCTTTATATGGCTAAAGGAAAAACTGCTTTCGTTTTTATTCACTGTGCAGTAATGAGTGATGCTTCCTTTTACAAGTATTGCACAATAATTTTTATTTGCGTTGAGTATTTCTTACTAATAATAAGTCACATTTAAACAGATGTTGTTTTTTTTTAAATAAAGCACTCAAACTACATCCAAAATAATTCAGCAGAATCGTTTTATGGCAGAGAATTGAAAGCGAGAAATAAAACCATTATATAAAAATGTACGAGGCAGAGACAGAGATTTAACTTTATTCTTTTATTTTTTTTAAAAAAAAAAAGAGCGGTAATGTGTTACTAAGAATTGAACCACGTGCCATAGTTGTCGACCCCTGCTATTAATTATACCCCGTAGCTGAGTGTGAATTGTGAATGCGCCTTGTGTTCATTTTAGATTCCAAATTTTAAATTAAAAATATTATTGTACTAAAGTTGTGGTGATTTACGTTTCCTACCTGTGTGTTAATTTCGATAAACCTTGGGCCACTACTTTACACCTTACCTCAGTGTCGACTTATCACTCAAAAAGAACGACATGTCTTCTTTTAAAAAGTACAAGTGCTTAACAATTTCTGAAAAGCAAAAGGTGATAGAATCATTTGAGGAAGGTCAGAGGAAGGTCGATGTAGCCAAAGCATTTGAAATCCCACTGAGCTCGCTCTCCACTATTCTGAAGAATAAAGAGAAAATCTTTAGTTCATCTTCGAGTAGAGTGAGAAAACGCGCTAGTAAAGGTAATTTTCCACGTCTTGAACAGTGTTTAGTTTCATGGATGAGACAGTGTCGAGGACAGAATATTCGGATGGGTAGCTCTTTATTGAAGGAAAAGGCTAAAGCATTCGCCAAAGAATTAAGAATCGAGTTTTCGGCTAGCGAGGGATGGCTTACAAATTTTAAGAAAAGGAATGGGATAGTCTTCAAAAGATGTGCGGAGAAAGCTCAAGTGTCTATATTAACGTTTGTTCTAAGTGGCAGAACTCACTTTCGGATCTAATAAAGGAGTACGAACCACGTAACATTTTCAACACGGATGAAACCGGACTCTTTTTCAAGTGTTTGCCAGAAAAAACATTTACATTCAAAAAATAAAAATGCCATGGAGGAAAACATAGCAAGGAGAGGTTACCTATTTTACTGGCTGTAAACATGGACGGCTCAGAAAAAGATTACTCCTTTCGTCATAGGAAAATCTGGAAAACTTCGGTGTTTCAAGGGCATAAACTCGTTCCCTACCAAATACCGCTCAAACAAAAAGGTATGGATGACCACCGAACTCTTTAATGAATGGTTGGTCTCACTGAACTCGGATATGAAAAGAGAGAAACAACATATTATCTTATTTTTAGACAATTGTACTGTGCATAATAACGCACCACCTTTATCAAATGGGAAACTTCAATTTTCCCCTCCAAACTCAACCTCAAAACTTCAGGCACTCGATCAGGGCATCATACATAATTTTAAAACTTTTTATCGGAGTGAAGTCGTTAAAAGCGCTTTGTATAACCTCGAAAATCAGCAGAATGTAACTACTATTTATATTTTAACAGTTTTGATCATGATTGACAAGGCTTGGAGAGCTGTTACTCCTTTGACAATTCACAGCTGTTTTAAAAAGTCAGGCTTCCCCTCGCCGAATCTGGTTGATGTGGACTATACACTGACTGAATTTAATGCTGAACCATCCCTTTGGGAAACTCTTCCAGAACAAGATTATACGTTTGACGACTACGTGTTGGTTGACACGGACATTGCTGAATGGGGAGCTCTATCTGACGCTGAAATTGTGGCTTTGAACCACAACAATACAGAAAGTGATGAAGACGAATTGGAGAAGTTGACTCCGGTAACTCTGTCAGAAGCTAAAGTGTCACTAAATAAACTACGCAACTTTTCCCCTCAAAATCATGTTGATGCAGACATTTTACAGGCTTCACTTGTTCAAGAAAAATCTATTGACAAAGTTAGATTGAATGCTTTAAAACAAAAAAAAAGAGAACAGATTTTTTCGACAAAAAAGATTAATTATATACACTGGTGTGCAAAAATTAAGGACGAAGTCGAAAAATTAGCATATCAGCTGAATGAAGAGGCAGAGCGGACAGAAAGACCAATAAGGAGATTAAGTAAGGTGATGTACGGTAGCACATGCGCAGATATGCAGGTAGACGTAATGGGGGAGTGTCTGAGTAGTATAAAGCATGTTGTCGGTGTAAGATCAGTATTTCTGGCAAAGAGATTGCACGCCGTATAGCAGTTAAAATCACACCGAGTTGCTGCCTCAGCGAGAAATGGCGAATAATCAATCTGTTAGACGACATCTGGATGCTTTTACCCGAGGTCGAATCATTGGGAAGTTGGAGGAAGGCCGCAGTGTGACAAGTGTGGCTGCAGAGTTCGGAATTGCTCACAGCATCGTTTCACGACTTTGGAGACAATTTCAAACTACAGGAACAGCTATCCGGGGGTTCAGTAGTGGTTGTCCACGAGGAACCACACCCGCAGATGACCGGTACATTGTCTTACAGGCCAGAAGAAACAGGCGGCAGACAGCGGGAGAAATCGCTAGACACACGACACAGGCGACTGGACGACCGATATCGCGTTTTACCGTGGCCAGAAGACTGCACGGTGGTGGTCTGTTTGCACGACGCCCTGTACGGTGTGTACCTTTAACGCCTGCCCATCAAAGAAGGCGTTCTCTGTGGTGCCGGGAACACCGGAATTGGAGAGACAATGAATGGGGACGAGTACTCTTTACAGATGAGAGCAGATTCAGTTTGAGTAGTGATTCTCATCGCATACTCATCTGGAGAGAGCGGGAAAGCCGCAATCATCCCTCGAACATCATTGAAAGGGACATGTATGGAGGTCGCGGTGTTCTCGTTTGGGGAGGCATCATGCTTGGTAGTCGTACAGACCTTCACATCTTCGACGCAGGTTCAGTCAACGGGACTTGTTATTGTAACGAGATTCTTCTTCCATATGTGCGTCTTTTTAGAGGCGCTGTGGGTCTGCAGTTCCTTTTCATGAACGACAATGCACCATGTCATCGCACAGTATCTGCCGAACAGCTCTTAGAGAGTGAGGATATTGAACGTATGGATTGGCCGGCACGATCTTCGGATCTCAATACCATCGAGCATGTATGGGATTTTCTAGGCAGACGCTTGGCAGCTCGTACCTTACCACCAGTAACGATTCGGGAGCTTCGATTGGCGCTGCAAGACGAATGGACAGCAATGCCTCAACAACTCATTGACACTCTCATTCTCAGCATGGGCAGACGCTGTGAAACCTGCCTAGCAGTCAGGGGAGATCATATCCCCTACGAAAGACCGGATGTTTCTTGCTGGACACCCATCACAGGGATGTTTCCGCCTTCAGTCGCATTGCGCTCCATGCTACTTTTTCAATCAAGCTTCTTTTTATCCCTCTGATTTCTCTTTTAGTACGTGTTGCTTACATATTACACATGTCCTTACGTATTGGGGATCTTACGGTATTAAATGTGTTGATTTGGAAAGCTTTTGTACAAAGTTATATTGAAAAAACCGTCTCGTCCTTAATTTTTGCACACCAGTGTATAGTATGTATATTCTTTTAATAGTTGTTTGCAAGACATAAGTGTATTCTATTAATATAGGACTCTTAACTTCTGTTTTATTTTTATACTGTATAAAATGTACTTTAAAAAAGATTATGTACAATTGTTGCTTTATTACATAGTTTAAATTTAAATGTGTTAGAAAAAAAACTTCTCTAAATGTATTTTGAGAGTTTTTCCTACCCTCTTGATAATTCGAAGTTTTTCATTGGTCCCGCCAACTTCGAATTATCGAGAGTCGACTGTATCTTATTATTCTAAATCTATTATTTGTTTTATTTCTATTATTATCTCAATTTCTAAAGGAGATAATCACTCATGTTTTTTCGAAACATTCAAATACTTTATTGAATTTTCCTCCATTATATTTATTTAGAGCTGATTTATTATACTCAACAAAGATTATTTCCTACTGAGGGTTTTTTTTCTCGATGCAATAGTTAAAAGATACAATTTGGAAGCGAATATATACTTGCATTCGTGCAATTTATTTTATTTTTCATTACTTTTCTCTTTTTTCGTTTATAGTTTGTCGAAAAAATAGTAATTTACAAAAATTGTTGATATTACATGTTAGTGAATAGTATAAGAAAATTCGTTTCTGCTTCAAATAATAAAATTCTTTAAGTAAATGTGATGAAAATAAATCCTGAATTATCCACGTACAAAATCTAGAATTCTTAACAACCGAAACATCACGACTCTTAGAACATCGGATTTATTGAAAGGGGCGATTGTAAAATGATATCTTATCTGCACCACTTTTGACTAAACAGGAAAAATAAATATATTTATCAAATTAACATATCAAAATTTTAGCATTTTTTATAAAATAAATTAAACAAAAAAAACTAGAATTTGCTAATGTTTTTTTGTGTGCGAAATTTCGTTGTTCCTTATATTCCTACATGGTTTTTATTATTGTATCAACTTTGGAAAAATTTTATTTAAGCTCTTGAATTATTTAATAAAACACTTTAATATACATCTGTGTACATAAAATTTTATGTACACATTATGATTTTATGTGCAATTTTTTTTTCTAAGCAAGTATAAGGTGTAAGCATTCTTTTCAATGAAAATGAGTGATTTCTATTTAGAACAATTTATACTTCAGTATTTGAACCATGTACAACTACAATTATACTAAAATTTATAATTGGCATAGTTTAAATATTCATGTAAACATTAAAATAGAATTTGCATTCATATAATGATGAGGTGTCAAAATTTATGTGTTCTTTAATTCATTGTTTTCTTATAAAAGTCTTAATAAACATTTAAAAACTTGTAAATATCAAAAAAAACTCAGAAAACTATTTTAAGAATATTTTATTATTACTAAAGGTTGAACATATATATATATATATATATATATATATATATATATATATATATATATATTATATCAACTGCGAAATTTTAGAGTGTGAAAATGTTGGGAAAAATAATGTGTTTAACTTTGTCTTAATGTGTGTGCTGACTTTCTTCCTTGCAAAACAAAAATGAATGTTTTAATTAACACAATTTAGATTTTTCAGAGATTATAGCCAATTTTTAAAAAGTGATAGCATAAAATTTAGTTTTGCTTATAGACCATAGCCAATAAAAATATGATTAAAAATATTTGGTTAATTTCAGAACTTAAAATAAAAATAAGTAGTAAAAAAAAGGGATTTTGTTTTAATATATATATATATATATATCATTTTATAGGTAAACTTTTTTTTTTTTGTAAAATATCATTTATAGCATACCACATTCAATTGTCATATGTAATATCTAGGTTCTAAAGTAACAATGAATTTTGTCGTTAGGATACAAAAAAGTAAAGCAATGTATGAAAGTTGTTATACTTAGCTCTGTACCAATCAGAATTCCTTTTTCTCTTGATTATTACTACTTAGTTACTGAAAATAGGGGGCCGTAGGCCTAAATGCGGTGGGATGCCAGCAAACAAATAAGCGTCGATAATACTCACGAGAGAGAAATAAAACCTTAATCCATAACCATCAAATATTTATTATGATTAACATAGGTAAACAACAACAACAAATTAATAATGAATTTAAAGGTAAGTAGAGTATTAGACAAAGAGGCACATTAAGCAATGAAACACATTCTACACATTCTACGACGGGACGACTGGAAGTGTACGTCCGCTCGGTATGAGGAAACTCGTAGAAGTTATGAGTAGTAGGGGGCGCGACAAGCGACAATAGCGGGGGTGTACAAGGTACAAACAGTTACAAATATCGGCAACATTTTGAATTTTATTATCGAAACAAATCAGATACTTAATTTCTCAATATACATATATTCGTAAGAAAAATAGCCTGCTATTTCAAAATTTCAAGATGACACTTTTCTTCTAAGCTCCGTAATAATCAAATTTATATTATTTGAAAACTCTTACACACATTTCTTTGCATTTTCTAAGAAAAAATAAATTCTTAGTGTTCATTTTGAAATTTGACACTTCTTTTTTTTACTAAAAATTCTGAGCTTTCTTTCTTTCCTTTTTTTTTTTTTTTTGCAGTTTCTTGATGAAATTATTCATCCCAATATCTTGAAGAAAAATTCATTTATTAAGTCATCAAATACTCTTTTTCTGCTAAACATAATTATTACAAAAATATATTAACCAACTTAGTATAAATTGCTTTAATGTTATTTATTTATTTTTCTGTTCCTTTTATGCTAATACATACAAAATACTATGTTTAGTTAAATGTTAGGAAATTCTACAACGTCTGTGTTTTTAAGTATGCTTTAAAATTTGATTTTTAAAAATTTAAATAATTTTGTTTCACTCTGAATAGTGGCTGCGGTAACCTAGAGATTATGGTCACGAACTCGATGCCCGAATGTCACGGGCTCGAGTCCTGATGCCACAGAAGGCCCATCGTGCAGAGAAGGCGAATGCACATTAAATCTGTAGGGGCTCAATGTCCACCCGTTGTTGTGGTGTGGTAGTTAGGAGAGAGGGTTGCTAGCTCATGTGTCGTCCTCGTTACTTGATTGAGGCTCAAAATTACGAAATCTTTCACCAACAACGCTCTTGTTGCTTTATAGTGCGACGTTAATGTAATCCCCCCCCTCCTTTCACTCTCTTGACTTTTTATACATTCTAATGAGTTTTTTTTTTAAAAAAAATCATGTATACAAATGAATAAGTTTTGCTAAATTCACAAAGGTTTGAAGTATTCCTTTCAGGGTTATACTTGAAAAATTTTATAATAAAAATTCAGTCGCAATATGATGAAAACTCTCATAAAAAATATAACTTTTCTAAGAAACAGAATTAAGTTTATAATTTTTTTTGTACTCCTTGCGCGATCAAGAAGTCAAGCTAGATGAGCGTAGACAAAAGTTCTTCCTATGTAAATATTTTTCTATGAGTGGCACATTTAATGAAAAATATAGTGGTTAGTGACGCTGATTGCTGTGCCGTTGGGCCTGGGTTACCGATTCCACAGAAGGCATGGATATTTGTAAATGAAGAGTGCCTTTGTAGCATGGGGAGGGGGTACTCTAAATAGCTGTCAAGACGCAAGTCTTCTCGTAAGGTTGGTGGAAGGGGAAGAGAGGTGGTTGGCCCCCAATCACCCCCAGGATGTTCTCCCTCAAAATTGGGGTGGAATATAACCAAATCGCGTTGTCGCCTGTACAGTGTTCAAAGCTGCGGCTAACTAAAAGCGTAAATCAAGCCCTTGCCGTCTATGAATTTTGTGGGCCTTGATCTGATGTTACTATCTGTTACTGTCGATCAGGTGGCATAAGTAACAACAAGAGATTTAAAGCAATCACGTTTCTGTACTTCCAGATCTGTGATTATGTTCTTTAAAAATTTCTCAATATGACTGACTGCATATAAAACATGAATTCATTTGCAGTAATTTACTTAATAATTATTTATAATGATAACTTCTGTACGATATGAGGAGCATTAAGTAATAACACAGAATTGTATGGTCGAAGCCTTAGCTTAATATAGTATTTACACTATGATAGCCATTCTCAAAATTTT
The DNA here is from genome assembly GCA_019973935.1 of Trichonephila clavipes. NCBI lineage: Eukaryota > Metazoa > Arthropoda > Arachnida > Araneae > Nephilidae > Trichonephila > Trichonephila clavipes. The sequence goes on along the minus strand of BMAU01019528.1, from coordinate 892,452 downwards.
CTTTGAATTATTAATTTTCGTATGAATAACCAATTAACCAAAGATAATATTGCCGTAAAAGAGAGTCGAGGGAATGGGTCAGAATCACACAAAAATATAAATTTTAATTTGGATAGTCGATTGATCTCGTAATTCTGAATTGCGGTACCAGTTAATGTAACTTTATATCTGTGACCGTATATAAATCTAAGTAAACACATGTTGTGAAATTATAATAATTTGAAAAGGAGAGAGGAAGGCGGTCTTTTTTAATATTTATATTTAATCAGCCTTTTTTATTTTTGCTGGTTAACTTTTAATTATTAAGTTTAAGAAATGTTTAATAATTCATCGTGGTACTTAGAGAACTGGAAAATATTCAATTATAATTAATTATGTCTTATTTTAGCAAATCAATTTATTTTATCATTATTCAACAGCACAATATATACACAAATATTACATTGCATCCTACTATATATTTATGTAAAAATATAATGTATGCATTTAATACTCCAAGGTTTTTTTTTAATACTTTGATTTTAAAACATTATTAATTTTTTTGAAGATAAGGATGAGTTCTATTTGTCGAAACTCTTCCCCCTTTCATTTTTGTTCGAAACGATTCTCCTGGTCTTTCACCTTTGGAAGGAGTCGGCTTTGAAGACAATAAGTGTAGCATTATTTTTACGACATGGTTCTATAGACCACAGAGGTAGCCAAACTTTTTGCCCTCACACACGGACCAGTAAATTCATAACTTAAATCCCGCAGTCCACCAATAGGATTTTTTTAAGTGTTAAACATATTTATAAAATAATTTTAATCTTAAAACATTTAACTTGATGAGTAAGTATATTCTCCATTTTTCTGGGGACCAACGAAATTTTCTCGCGAACCACCACTTTTGCGACCTCTGCTACAGATCCCTCTTATGTCAAGGAGAGAACTTGTTGTGGATAATCAGGGTCTCCCCCGTAGTGGTTCCAATACTTGAACCCTGCCCAAAGTTATTCTAAGAATTTCTAATTCTTTTCTTTTGAAGACTAGGGTCCTCTTCTTGTCCTAAACTGAGGATCCTCAGCTTAAACTTCATATTATTTATTTTTTGAGTGAATCATTTCATTATAAAAGATTAAAAGTTTTTATTAAATATCTTTATCGAGTACGTAGAAAGAAACATTAAGAAAAGGAAGATTAATTATATAAAATGCTAGCCATTGCCCAGCTTGAACTGATCAACTGATTTGGATTCACTTGTTATATAAAAGTCTTTTGTATAACACAAAGGAAATCTATATTTATCTCTATATTTATTACAATTGAAACGAAATGCTATAATTGTCACATCAATTAGAAAAGGTTTATGAAATGAGTATTCGTTTTTTTGTCTATCTATATGTTATTTAGAAATATCCACAAGATTTTAAATGTTATTATCAACAAAAATAAATAAATAAATTCAAATACTTTCATTCAAATCCTTAATATTCCTATTCTTGTGAGAAAATAAAATAATTTTTTAGGGTTAAGAAAGTCAGCTCTTAAAAACGCTAATCTAAAACAAAATTAAAATAATGATTAACACATTCAATTTGCAAAATTTAACCGATTAATAAACACATAAAAACTATTTATCTGATCACACTTACATCTTTTCAAAAATTAATACTATTTTATAATCAATCAAAGTATTAAAAAAATAAGAATATAAAATGTTTGCATTATTTTTATTTAGTTGAACACATTTTAAATATGCTCTGATATTAAAAACATATGAAATAACTAATGGGTTGAAATAACGTTAAAGTATTTTAGTAATCAAATTTAATAAGAGCGTTATGTACAATGGATGAAAAATATGCATGTTTGATTGATTAGCTATAGACTGTCGGAACAAAATTGTCCCCTATTCAATCTATCGCTACAAATAATTCAACATTTCTTAACCACAAAAAATGAAAATTTAAATAATAGCAATCCAACCATTTTATTTATTAACAAAACAACCAAAATTAAAATGACAGTCGTCAATTAAATGACATGGCTTCTTTTGGCCGCGTGTAACTTATATGCAGTCAAATCCATTATTCCATTCACACAACACCATTCGAGACATTTCAGAACCTATTTCGTAAAAATAAATCATACTTGCAGAATTTCACAAAATAGATTCTTGGTAACATCAAGATTCGAGCCCATGACATACATATCACTAAAAATCACTTCCTCTATTCTAGACCAGTAAGTAAATATTATATAAGAAGAAATATCTTATACGATGAAAGATTATGTAAAATTTTCCACCAAAATTCCACATAGTATTTTGCGTTTTACACATAGTTTTTACTATCACCACAAATAGGTCTGCATTGCAGAAATCTTTTATAAATTGCATTTTTTAAATGTATAAAAGAAAATAGGAAATGAAAAGGACTGATTTGTGTTGTGTAAAAGCATTTTTTTAAAAAAACTGAACTTGATAAAATGAGCGGATTTTTTTAAATGAATAAATTGACTGATTTAAATATACAAAATTATATTAAAATTTTTTAATTTCGTGTGAATTTCATAAAACCTACAAATAATTTGATTTCATATAATTATTCAACTAATAAACAAATGGTTAGAAATTTGCATTGTTTTTAATATAACAGTTGCAAATCAAATGATCAGTGGAGTGCTTTTCAGTATAAGAAATTTACTAAATTAAACTAATACTTAAATTATAATCCTGATAAATTTATTAGTATTAAATGCTTCAGAAAATGATGTAGGTAAAATTCAGATTCTTCCTCCAAAATGTATACACAATATATGTAGAGAGAGAGAGAGAGAGAGAGAGACCTTATATTTTTAACTTGCTTTTAAATTAGTATTAATGATATATAATTCAGTCTTGCATTTTTTGGTGTAAATACTGTCTCAGAAAGAAATTTTTAGGTACACGAATTTTCATTTTTCATATTTTATATAAAAATGACACCTTTAAATTAAAGGATGCTTTATATTTTACTGAGAACGTGATGACTACGGGCCATTTTCTAACTCCATGATTATTAAAACTAAACTCAGTGACGCAACAGCCCATGAGGGTCAAAGGCCTACTGTGCCCATTTCAGTATACGTGACCATTGGGCGCTGAGGTGCATGAGCTGATGTCCCGATCAGGTGGTCAGTCTGAAGCGAAATCCATGAATATTATTATTGACAAATCTTAACACATTCACCAGATCAAATAGCAATATAAAACGTCAGAATAAGCTCTGTTTAACAATAAATAAAAGAATCATCTCTAATTGTTGAATATAATTAAATTTAGTTTTTTAAAATAAATATATTACAGAATATATATTTATATAAATATTATACGTGCATATATTAAATAAATTATATGTATAATTTATTATATTATAGAAGATAAATATTGTAAAATATTAACAAGTTAAAAGAATCTAAAGATAATTTTATTAAAATCACTCCAGTAGTACAAGGATTCTTTTTAAACTTTTGTCTTATGCCAGCAAAAAAAAAAAAAAAAAAAAAAAAAACCGATGTTTTTATTATTATTATTATTATTATTTCCCCATAGATCTCATTTCAGTCTTTACTCCCTTGAGGGCAGAAATCTTTTTCTCACGATTCGCTAGGCGGTGGTACATTTGCTGTAATTTTATATATAATTTTTTTTTCTCTTTTTCTTTTTCACCCTCCAATTACTTGCGCCCTAGTCTTAAAAGTGGCTTTGGCTTTAGATTACTATTATGTTTACATTATAGAAGTGATTTTTAAAATTTTATTTTTTGAATTATAGAATTCTGCATGCACAACTTATTTATTAAAGGCGATATTACCGTAAAAGAACTAAGAAACTGGTTCCAAATCACATACAAATATGAATTTTAATTTGGATAGATCTTGGTTCTCCCAATTTTGAACTGCAGTTCAGTAACATAAGGATAACACCTGTTATTTAATTTTCCTAACTTGCATATTACACTACGTAAAAAATTTGTGTGAGTATCAATTCCATTATTAAAAAAATGCAGCATACTTTAATATTTGATATGAAGGATCTTCAATGAAATAATAATCGAAACCGCGACTCGATTGATTGAGAGTTATATCAACTTCACACTAAAAAGCAGCTTGAGGGCTATTGGCGGCCGACCTCGTAATTTTGAACCACGGTCAAGAGACGAGGACGACATCTGTGAGCTGGCATTTCCTTCTCCTAAGTACCACACTAACGGGAGGACACATTGAGATTCGACAGATTTATTGTGCATCGGACCCCTCTTTTTTGGTTAAGCTTTAGTGGAACTAGGGCTCTAACTGATGCGGTGAAGGTCACGAGTCTGTGACCATGACCACTAGGCTACTGCAACCACATGGCTTGATAGAAAGCCGACACACAGTTTGAGATCAGATCTATAGACTTTCATAACTCAAATATCAATTCTAATGCAAACAAATAAATTAAAAAAGTAAGATAAAAGCACCGCAAATTTCTGATTCCTTAGTGAAGTGACAAATATGAAACAAAATTGTTTGTAAAAAGTCACGCAATTAAAATATAATATAATTTGGTATTTTCGAATCAGGTCATATATTCAAGGGAAATCTACAACCTTTCATAATACTTATTATCTAGTGCAGGGGTGTCCAACACGCGGCCCACCATACTTCATGTCAAGACATTTTTAAAAAAGTATTGTATTTTTTATTAAAAAATTTATATTGTAATTTTTTAATATAATTTATACTCACTAATAATATTAATTTTTGATCCAAGTGTCACCTACCCATGCGTTATATGCAGTAACTGGGATATGTCCCTGCACTTTTTTATAGAAACTATAAGTGTCTATATCTATTGAAATTATCTGCAATCCCATTTCATATTCAATGTATCATTTTTTTAATTTTTTAAATTTTTTTGCCCGCAGATACATTGAGAAATGTTTTTCACTTAAATGCATAGTTATGAAGGGCATTAAAATCTTTAAACTGTGAAACAAATCCCGTGTATTTTGCAACCTAAAATTTAGGAGCTGTTTTTGCGTAAATTACAATTTTAATACCGAATCTGTTGATATATCGAGAAGTTGTTCCTTCTCTTTCATTATAGGTATTATTAAGGTTGGCCATGATCTCTGAAAAATCTAAATTGTTTTCATTAAAACTCTTATTTTTGCTTTGTAAAGAGAAAAGTGATTTCTTTTTTCACATTCAAAATTTTACTGTTAGTATAATTTTCAGCTTTTAATAGAATTAAAATATTTTTAAAATCTAATTCTGAATTTTTTTAAATAACTTTTTTTAGAAAATTGTGGGTTAAGGAACACATGAATTTAAATATCTTTCCAAAGTAAGTATGTAAATTTTGTTTTAATTTTTACATCGATATTCAAACTAATTAAATTATAATTTTGTCTTTAATTGCGGATGAAATTGGTTAAATTACTGAAACATTGTTAACTCTTGCATGGACACTTAATAAACTACTAGCTTTATGATTAGCCAATTCTTTGTTTAAGTTATTTGAAAATCTACACAAAAATACCTAGAATGCGCTAAAGCGAATCATTCCACTCTCTCTTTGGGCGAGAGAAGAGAATCGGACATGGGATGGTTTTTTATTTTATTACATTTTATTTTATTAAGATCGTTGTTTGTCGCAAGGATCATACTGGTCGGAAGGAATGCATACAATGATCGGATGAAACGATCAACTAAAGATCCTTATCAGAAAAAGGGGTCCTATTGAAACTTTCGAGCATTTTTTGCTTGAACTATAGAGAAGGGTCGTTTTATCTTAGAGGTCAAATGCTGCAAGGATCATAATAAAGGGTGTTTTTTTTAGAGGTATAGAACTTTAAATTGCAATAAAACAACGACGTATTATTCGATTGACATGAATTTTTTTTATTCGAAAGATAATCTTGTGGCATTACATTTTAAATATGATTTCTGGCATAGGACTGCCACGGCTGGCTCGGATGTAGTCCAATCTGGACGTCCAATTTTCGATGACTTTTTCCAACATTTGTGGCCGTATATCGGCAATAACACGGCGAATGTTGTCTTCCAAATGGTCAAGCGTTTGTGGCTTATCCGCATAGATCACTGACTTTACATAGCCCCACAGAAAATAGTCTAGCGGTGTTAAATCACAAGATCTTGGAGGCCAATTCACAGGTCCAAAACGTGAAATTAGGTGGTCACCAAACGTGTCTTTCAATAAATCGATTGTGGCACGAGCTGTGTGACATGTTGCGCTGTCTTGTTGGAACCCCAGCTCCTGGACATCATGATTGTTCAATTCAGGAATGAAAAAGTTAGTAATCATGGCTCTATACCGATCACCATTGACTGTAACGTTGTGGCCTTCCTCGTTTTTGAAGAAGTACGGACCAATGATTCCACCAGCCCATAAAGCGCACTAAACAGTCAGTTTTTCTGGATGTAACGGTGTTTCGACATACACTTGTGGATTAGCTTCACTCCAAATGCGGCAGTTTTGTTTGTTGACGTAGCCATTCAACCAGAAGTGCGCTTCATCGCTAAACAAAATTCGCTTATGAAAATCGGGAACAACGGCAATCTCTTTTTGGGCCCATTCGACGAATCTACGCCTTGCTTAATCATATTTAAAATGTAATGCCACAAGATTATCTTTCGAATAAAAAAAAATTCATGTCAATCGAATAATACATCGTTGTTTTATTGCAATTTGAAGTTCTATACCTCTAAAAAACACCCTTTACAATGCAGTACCCGTTTGTAATATTGGACCGTTTCTTCTTCCGAAGAGGTAGTTAATTGTTTAACCCATACCCAACGGCTTTTCATCGTATTTTTAGCTGCGACAATAATAAATCAAGAATAGGGGAGTGGTTCAAATACTTGAAAACTACCCTTCATGTCTACTATGAATTTCTTTCTCTTTTATTTTTACTGCTCTTCGTGTCTTGAAACCATGGGTGTAAACTATGACCGTTTAAGGACAACATTCAAAAAATAAAAAAATAAAAATTGCTGGGCAACGCATATTAGGTTGGGGAAAAAGAAACCCATTATTTTTGCAGGAAATTCAAGACTTTATTTAACATGTTTAGTATTGTCCGATTTGGGTCAAATGTGCACCATTTTGTTGCATAATTTGTTGCCATTTTAAAAGTAGCTTCATAATGCCTCTTTCATAGAAGTCGGTCATTATTGGGAAAAAAATCTAGTAATCGGTTTTCACAATCTTCTCTTGATCCCAATTTCTTATTACTCAGGAAGTTTTACAAAGCAAGAAGAAGGTGGTAATTGCTTGGTGCCAGGTCTGGACTATATGGTGGATACATTAAAACTTCCCAATCAAGCTCCCAGAGTTTCTGGCGAGTCACTATAGACGTGTGTGGCCTGGAGTTGTCCTGATGGAGCGCAACACCTCTTCTGTTGGCCAATTCTGGCCCTTTCTGGTCAATCACTAGTTTCCAACGGTCCAGTTGTTGACAGTAGAGATCTGAATTTAGTGTTTGGCGATAAGAATACTCATAATAAAGGATTCCTTTCCAGTGCCACCAAATACACAGTAGAACCTTCCTGGCCATTAGTCCTGGTTTGGCCACCGTTTGAACTACTTCACCACGATTATTTTCACACAATATTGTCGTATGTGAGCCATTTCTCATCCCCAGCCATCATTCGCTTAAGAAATGGGTCGATTTCATTCCGTTTGGCCAAGGTTTCACGGGTGGAAATTTGATCCATCATGATCTTTTGTGTTAATTGGTGTGGCACTCAGCTTCTTTTTGAATCCAACTTTGCGCAAATGGTTTAAAACTGCTTTATGGGTGTTTTTTAGCTCCTGTGGGTGATGCTACGACTACTAACATGCCGGTCAACTTCGATTATTTCTGTGATTTTATCAACCTTTTTGACGACGGGTTTGCCTGTGCGAGGTGCCTCTTTAACATCAAAAATGCCTGAACGGAATCGACGAAACCAAAATTGCACGTAATTAGCTGTTACAGTATCGACACCATAAGCACCATTCACAATTTCAGCCACCTGGCTTGCATTTTCGCCTTTATCAAAGAAAAACTGTAAAATGTACCGAATTTTCTCTTTGTTGACTTCCATTTTTAACACCCTGTAACTCACAACTGAATGAATCAAACAAATCAGCAAAAGAATTTTCTTAGTGCAAAATGTCACCTTGACAACGAGCATAAATTTGAAATTGTTTGATCGATACTTCACGAGATATCGACACTACAGCCATCTACCGAAAAAATAATGGATTTCTTTTTCCCCAACCTAATATAATATTTTTTCAACAAATTGATATAAAAATTAACTTAAAATAATTTTACTAAAATAAATTAATAAATTTAGTAATCGAATTTAATATGAGCGTTGGGCATAAAAGAACATTTATTTTCGATTTTCTTGTTGCTAATTAGCGCTCTAACAAAGTTTTTTTTTTTTTTTTTTTTGTTTTCTTACAGCAAGCTCTGATTGTAAGTTTTCCTCATTGTGAAGCAAAATTATTTCTGCATAAAAATTTATTAATAAAGTAAATTCGACAGTATTCATTAATATGACAAATGCTTGAAATTATTGCAAAACTTGAATTTTCAGGCATCTCTCAGTGTCGATTTAAGCTCATTTCGGGCCCTGGGCGCAGAAGATCTACAGGCCCGCTCTGCACTGGTGGATCAAAATTTATTACCAGAAAACCTGGTTAAGTCCACCTTTCGCAACAAGCAATACACCTAAAAAATTGAATAAATCTCAAATTATACATAGTTCGTTCTCTAGAAAATGAAAAAAAAAAACAATTTTAAATATAATTAAATAATTAAAAATTAAATAGCATTAACTTTAATAATAAAATTGTGGTAGTTTTTGAAAAAAAAAAGCTATAAAAACTTTTAGGAATATTCCCAAAATTTTGATTAGAGAGATAACTTCCTTTTTTAAGAATAACATTAAAACTGCTTTTGTACTGCGTAAATAAATTTTGAAAACGAAAGACAAAGGATTATAACATTTGAGTTTGACTCTTTTCTCCCTATAGTGAATGTGGTGTGGCAGTTAAAAGAATGATATAGTATCTTCGTTATCTCATCTTTCCTCTAAAACAATTTATAGAGATAACATTTCTAATCATTAAAAATATAGATTAAAAATAAACTATTGATGAAATAAACTATTTTTTATATATTTAAATAATTAAAAAAAGAGTACAATTGTATTAATTTTAATAATAAAATTTTAGAAATTATATAACACACTAATGTGTACTTTTTGAGGTATTTTTTTATCAAAAAAAGAAAGTTATAGCAATTTTTAGAAATATTCTCAAAATTTCAATTGGAAAGATAGCTACATTTTTAAGAATAACATTAAAACTACGTATTAGGTGCTTGTTTCATAGCACTCTAAATAATACTCAAGTGTGTTGAGTTTTCATTTAATTTAAACATTAAACTTTATCAAAATCTACTGGAATTTTATTCTGCGTGTTCATTCAACGGCGGCAAAGATAGATCTACACGTTGTACAGAAATGCCACGTTTTTCAGTATTTTATACAGTTATATTGCAGTTAAGCATAATATAATCGATATGACTACACAAGTAACAAATAACAAAACAGAAATATAAATTATGAAGGTCATTTTAAAAATTAACAGAAATTAAATGCATTTATATAAAATAAGTTTAACAATTATTATTTAAGTTTAACATTTATTTGAATAGAATTAATTTCTATCTTGCCAATATCACGTTTAGCGGATTCGAAAAACAGTTGACAGGTGCAGCCATCTAGCGAGAGAAAAATCTCTACAAAAACTGTCCTTTACACTACGTTTGTATTTGAAGAAATAAATTTTGAAAAATGGAATGCAAAGGGTTATAATATTTGAATTTGACTCTTTTCTCCCTATAGTGAATGTGGAGTGGTGTGGCAGTTAGGAGAATGATATACCAACTTCTATATCTTCATCCCTTTAAAACAATTTACAGAGATAACATTTCCAATCATTAAATATTGACTAACATATTTTTAATTTGAAACAAGTCTGAAAAATGTAAATAAAATTATTCAAGAAAGTAGTTAATTCTAGGATTACAATAGTATATTAGATGATCAAGTGTCTGCTGTAAAAAATTGACATATTTTGATATTATAGAAATAAAAAACTATTTAGGAAAAATTGAGTGCCAGTGATAAAAAATATTCGTTTTTCTTAAAAAAACATGTCTTCAAAATAATCAAAAACTGCTTATAAAAATCGATAATTCATGAATAGTTTAATTCAAGTGAATTATTATTAAAGGACAACAAACTAAGAAGGTAAAAAATTATATTAATATCTCACCACTCCCCGCCCCCAAATTAAAAAAATGAATAAAAGTTGATAAATTTTCCCTGAAATAAAATTTTCAGTAAATATATATATATTGGTGTTTTAAAACCATATTTATATAAATCAAATATTGATTTTTACCTTAAAAATTATTATATAAATTTATCAAAAATAGTTTTATTGTAAAAATATTACATAAAAATAAAAAAAAATATAAAAAATGTATAAAATATACAGTAAAGAAGATAATAGTAAGAAAAAGATAAAGAAGATAACACACAGAAAAAAACTTTTAAAAATTAAACTTTTTCAAATTCAATACTATTTTCTCAAATTCCCATAATTTTGAATCTCATATTTATATATATATATTAGTAGCAAGAATTCCTAAATTAAAAAAAATATCAATTGTTCCATAGAAAATTGGAAATTTTACTTATAAAAGGAATAAATGCAAAGGAACTGTTTAATGAGCGTTTGTACGTACACAAATTTCTTCTATTTTAATCTCTTAAATTACACTAAAAATATTATTCTAAGACTGTTTGAAAATTTGTTAGCATTCAAAATAATCCCAAAACTGACATTAAAAATTCCTTTTTTTTATGTATTCTCTTTAAAAAATGTAATTATATTTCGGACTATATTATGTTGCGAAAGAACCGCACCCCACCACCTATTTCTAACTATAAATTACGTAATGCGCTAACACTGTGACGTAACCAGAAGTAAGAAGATCTAATAGACGACAGCCATATTTGAATGATACTCGCTCTGTTTGGCGTTTTGGCGTATTTTGAAAGGTCGCAAAACCCCGGTTATTGAAGACTTCCCGGTACTGACTCAAACTCACGACCCGCCAGCCACGAGTCCGTTACCTTGATCACTATATATAGGCTACTCACTCAGTTAATGAGGTAGAAATTGGGCGTTTCTTCCGCAAAAGAACCAAGTCCGAAATACAATTACACCTTTTAAATGGCATACATAAAAAAAATTATTTTTAATGTCTTTTTTGGGCTTATATTTCTTATTAGAAATTTTGAACCAGTTATAGAATAATAATTTGAGTGTCGTTGAAAAGATCAAAATATTAGAAATTTGTTTGTATATTAAACGCTTAAAAACAGTTTCTTTACGTATGAAATTTTTTTTAGTAACATTTCCAATTTTCTTTTGAATCAATTAGTAGTTTTTTAAAGCAAGGAAATCTTGTTACTTAAACATAAAATAAAAATTGAAGAAATTTCGTAAAATAGTATTGAATAAATAAATCTAGTTTTCACACACACACATACACACAAAACTTTTCTCTCTTATCTTCTTTATTTACATTACATACTAGGTTTAATTTGCTGCTATGAGATCAATGACAGTCTTCATAATGATCGTCATGAGTATAGGCCAGTAATAACCAGCATATGGGTAATGGTTCTGGTCAATATTAGAGCACCGAGGGTATCTTGCACATGCTGCAAAATGATGACAGAAGGTGCTTGTGCGGCCGCCACCACTAGTCGGTGGAAGCGTCCATCAAGGCTTGCTGATGTCAATCAGCACCATGCTTTCATCTCACCTTCAAACTAGTTTCATTTCTAGGTTCCAATTATCTTTGCTATAGCAAATGTGTCGTGGATGTGTCACCTAAATTTGAGCTGAGATTTGGCTTATGGACGAATGTAACCTTCTCTGTCCAATCACCATGCACCTCGTATAATCGTCTGCCCACTGAAATCGCCTCTATTGGTGGCAACATGCATTCTTTGCATAGCCTTTGAAGCAAGAAAAAAGCTCCGTTATTTCCCAAGATAACATAGGCGCGAATCTGTGAGATGCACAGTAAAAATAATTTTCGTCTCGCGTCCACACGGTGAGCAGGAACGCATGCATCTCCTTCTTCTATCTGTCTTTTATCATTCGCTCTAGGGTTGAGTGCCAATGATGCGGGTGATCGCTTTACTTTTCGGGTGGCCGGACTTTTGCATCTGATAGATGCAGCGCGCCCAACGAAGTAATTTTTAATGTCTTTCCATTTTTTTCTTTATAATTTTTATGTTTTTCTGTAACATAGAATGCAGATTTCAATTTTATGGTAAAATAAAACTCGAAACAAGTATTTTGCAACTTCCTTAACCTATTTTATTCCACTGTCCTATTTAGAGGACAGCTGAAAAATATTATGTGGAAATCATTATTTGTATGTTGTGAATATTTTGACAGTTGGAACATGTAGGGATATGCATTAGTTTCCTCCAGCGTGAGTTTTATGAGTCTCACCCCCACCCCCTTCCTCCGGAAATTTTGCTTATTCATCGCATTTATGGGCGCAGTTTGCATCACCTCTTTGGGGTTTGCAGAATCTTTTTCAGTTTACTTTGGCCAGTTGGCTGGCCATTTTTTATCTGATAATACTCTTTCGTAATGATCCCGTTGGTTAATTGAAGCGATATTGTTCTAAGGTAAGTTTTTGCAAACTATTTTTTAACTGTCCTCTAAATAGGACAGTGGGACGATATGCATGCAATTAACGTGTCTTTCTCTCTTTATAATGAAGACTAAAAAATAATAATTTCACTTGTAGTGTTTCCCCCATGCTTACTTATGTGAATGCAAAGTTCCCGAAGTTAGAGGAAGCATTAGAGTTATTAAATAGTTTAGATTCAGATGAGAGCGATATTGAAATTGCTGTGTTACTAGATGCCAGTGAACTGTGAGGGCACAATAATTCATTATTTTTTGTGCCACTAGACGGCTGCACCTATCAAGCTGTTTCAGAATCAGTGAAATAAGGTGACATGATTTTAGAGAATCCAAATTAATTCTATTCGAACAAATAATAAATGTTAAACTTAAATAAAAAATGTTAAATTTATTTTATTTAAATTCACTTTATTACTGTTAATTTTTAAAATGATTCTCGTGATTTATATTTCAGTTTTTGTATTTTTACTTTTTTACCTCTATCGATAGTACATATGATTAACTGTAAACAAAACTTTATTTTTTTGTAAAAACGTGGTATTTTTGTAAAATTACTTCCACTTGTTTTCCTGACTGCGTCGACGAGACATGCATAATAAAAGTTCCAGTAGATGCTGAAAATGTTTTAATTATAAAATGTCTTAAAACTTAATCATTGAAATCACGCTGATTATTTGAGTGCTACTAAACAAGCACCTAATAAAACTAACCGATGAAAATGGGAGGGGGTGAGAATGAAGTTAGAGATTATTGTAAAAGATGTTCCTGGGTCTTTGGAGGTTAGAAGTGGACATAGTTTTCAGGATGAACCGTTCACAAGCTCTAGTGTTTCGACAGCTAAGAACAGAAAAAAGCTAAAAGACATCAGTTATTTTGGATAAAAAATAAATCACCGCATTATCAAAATAGGAAACACAGGCTGACTCAACTACAAGTGACTTGCTCAAGCAGAGGGAAACTGCATTGAAAGATAAAACTCCATCAGAGCTTTTTGAGCAGTTTTATACCAGTGAAGTTTATGATCTCATTGTAAAAGGAACTATGCCATATGCAGCAGATGTAATAAACGAACAAGATTTCTTGACCACTGCTGACGAAATACGTGTTTTTATAGAAATGTTGCTTCTAACTGTTTATGATACCTGTGAACGTGATTATTGGTCAGATGCTGAGACCTTGGCATTATACACAATGGTGAAAAATGCCATGCTATGAAACCACTTCTAAAAGTTGAAATTTTATTTACACTTTGTGGACACACAATGGAACTATAAATCAGCATGTCCAGTATCGATTCTTCAAAGTAAAACCTTTATTTACGATACACAATAATATTTTGATGAAATTTGGATGCGAGTATGAGTACACAAAGATAAAGTTAACGGGAAGATGCCGAATTTCTTAAATTCTTACAACAAACATATGGGTGATGACTGGTTGGCTGGCCTTCATTCCATTAAAATTCGTGGGAAAAAGTGGTACTAGCCACTTTTTATACGTTCACTGGATAAGGCTATGTTAAAGACCTGGATAATTCACAAAATTCTCAACAAAGATGAAGTCCTAAATTTGAAGAAGTCTCGAAGAGCTGTAACTACAACTTATCTAAAAAAAACTGTGATAAGAACAAAAGGTACACCAAGGATCTTGACTATACCTTCTGGTGCAAAATAAGATATCCGTAAAGATAGTGTTGGTCATTTTTACAAAAGCAAGAAAAACAACGCCGTTGTCAAAAAGAGGGCTGCAGAGAAAAACGAAAAACATACAGTGGCAAATGTGACAAAACGCTTTGTCAGGCTTGCTTTGGACCTTTCCACCAAAATTAGAGTGAAATTTAACTGAAAAGTGACATCATTTGTAAACAAGAAAGTATTATTCAAATAAAATAAAATTTTGTACTCGGAAATAGCTTTTCCTCATTGAAGATAATACTAAAATCTGTACGTGCGAATTTTATCCTCTTTATCCCAGTGTCCAATTTAGAGGAAGGGTCAGATTTCTAACATAAAATATATAAATTTTTCAAATTTTGTTATATTTAGTTTCTTTAGGTGTAACTAACTAAAGAAAATATAGTTCTACTCAAATTTGAATAAAATAAATAAATTGGGATAAAACGAGTTAAGATGGTTTTTCTGCTGGGGATTGAGATGCATCTAATAGATGCCACACGAAAACGGCATGAGAGTGACCTTCACATATCTCGTGTATTACGACTAAGTGTTTAAGAAATATATGATATACAAAGCTCTGTTCAAGACGAAAACCCAAGATAAACAACTCCAAGAAGTTAGAAGAGGAAGTACTGTTCCTCTTTTGTCAGGATTTCAAAAGAAAATACTATTAAAATTTTGTTTTGTAAAACGCGAAAAATCCATGTGCATTGAAAATTGCAAGATTATTTATGAAGGCTGCAATAAAGGATCTCAAAGGTGACAAGTGATAAGTAATCATTATCCTTGTGATGTGTTTTTTCTGTTTTGTTTAAATTGAAATTTCTGATTATATCTTCAATATGATATTACGACGCGTGTAACATACATATGTACCTACTGGAGTCAAGCTTGTGCCAAAATAATTCATTAAAATTGGGAAAAAAAGTCTCAATTTTCCTATAATTTTTTAAATTTTTCAATAAACGAATTCATGCATGAACCTACTTTTTTTAAAAACTTTTTGGGGCTACACTCCTGTTTTCCCCTTCCTCCTTTTCAAAACATCCTAGCTCCTTTACTTTGTATCATTTAATCCTTAATGGCCATCGAATATGTTTAGGTGTTACAGATAGATATGTACTTCTATTTATTATCAATTACTTCAGCAACAGCTAATAAAAAATAAGGAGTTTCAATAACAAACATTGCAGCTTATGTCCATATTTTAGATAAAACATTACCTTTCAATGTCAAATCTCACCAGTAAAATGATTAAATCCTCTCCAAATGTAAGTATGAGGTGATGCACATTCAGTGGCGTAACGGAAAATAATTGCCTTCCCCCGCAAGGTCAGATCTTGGGCCCCAAGCCGGATATATATATCTATACAAAGAATTGCAAAACCATAACATAATGTACCTTTACACATCACGTAAAAATATTTAAATATTAAACTTATAACTGAATATAAAATCAACCTGGGTCTGAGTAAACAAAGTAAATAACGTTTAACATTAGAGAGTATTTATAGTATTTAAAAAAATGGAAAATCTAGCAACAGTCGACTGATAACCTGGTAACTTAAATAAAAACGATACACTAAGAAAAACACAAACACTGTAAAATAATATTTTCGATTTCAGATCCTTATGATAGAAAAAAAGGTATCACTTACCAGATTCTTCGTTTATGAATCCCGGGATGAGCTTGACCTTGTTCGTCAAGTTCCCTGGCATTACTACTACTAGCACTTGCACAAGATGAACTTGCGGATATTAAAAAGTTATCCAATTTTGCATATTTGCTATTAATATTATACTCCTTTTCCTTTCGAATTTTTCGTTTTAGAGAACCACTCAGTTTTTTTTAACTCCACTCATTTTAGGGCCGCGTTTCTTCTTGTCTTATAATAACAATATAAGAACCAGAATAATTAATTCCGTTTACAAAAAACAGTTCTAATATTACAAGAGAGAAAAGTGAGATCAAAATGTTTTAACAGCGAAGGAACACTCCCTATATTGAAGTGCATTGAATATAAAAATATACATGTTCTAAAAACAATTTTGTGAAACATTTCTCATTATGCTTTATTTTATTGAATACTCATAAATCTACGGAAATTTCTGTGGGCATATGGGTTTCTAAATCATAAATCTAGACCATATAATCATTTAAAATGCTCTCTATGCGTTTTCAAGTATTGCAATACAATTTTTCATGAAAAAAGCATAACAGATGTATGTTATTTACGAGTTCGCTAAATGAAAATGAAATACATGTGGGGGGAGCTAAAAACGCCAATAAGTTACTTTGTTACTTGAGTAAAAAGTAACATGCCTTTTTTTTCTCCCTACCGCTAACATGAAGTATACTAAAAAAACAGTGATGAATTTCTTTACCTTTCTAGCATTTTATCCAATTTCCCGTCTGACTTTCTTTTTATCTGTTAGTAATTTGGATTTGGAAAGAAAACCCACTAAAGAAAAGTATCTCTTTCAGCGCGGGGATTACATCAAATTAAAATGTTTTTTGATTTGGTTATTGAATCTAAGATATCTAATAAGCGATCAAAGTTTTGATTTTGAATGATGTTAGATCGCCAATTTGAAAATCGCTTAAAAATTGGATTAAAAAAAAATCTAAAGCTAATTTTGTGAAATTCTACGTTAATGGCGTTAGTCTAGCTTTGGGCCCCCTATAAGTCTTGGGCGGGGGTGTACGTTACGCCACTGTGCACATTCGAGAGATGCGGCGCGCCTAAGGAGGAAACATCTTGACGCACGCCTAGCGGACGGTTATATCCTTCTCAACAGGTTCACTCGAGAGCTGCGTTCATTTGAATTACTGGGTGGAGTGCGCAGAGCTTGAAATTATTTGAATTTTCTGGAAACTCCTTCTTGGCATTGTATTTGAATGCCAAGTCGTTTATTATTAGAGTTTAACGTATGAAAGGACCAATTCTTACGGTCTACTTTAAATAAGTAGATCTTTTTACAGAACAAACTTTATGACTTAAAATAATATCCATTACCTTCAACACACTTTTGCCTACAAGAAACAATTTTAAGGCTGCGGTATAGTTAGGAGAGGGGGGTGCAGCTCAGGTGTCGTCCACGTAACTTGACCTTGGTTCAAAATTACGTGGTCCGTCGCCATAAGCCCTCGTGTAGCTGAACATTGCGACGTTAATATTCACTCACTCACGGGAAACAATTTTTTTTTATGCCGGTAACATAAAATGCAGCAGTTCTGCAGGCGGCAAACTCATTCTTGTTGGAAATCGAAATGTTTAAAAAAGACATAAGTCATAGGTAAAAGGTCAGGAGAATGTGGTGCGTGATCTAGAGATTTGTAGCCCAACGCGTGCAACTTTTCACGGGTGATCATTGAAACATGCGGTCCAGAAAAATCATTGAAACCGCTCGTAGGACTTCGTTGTCCATAACTATCTTCGGCCTTCCCCGGCCTTCATTTGTGAGACTCTCGTCCCCAGATTCGAACTTCGACGACCAGCGTCGAATGGTACTTACGTTTACTGAGTGTTCTCCAAACGCGGCTTTGATGTTTTGGGCAGCTGTTTCAGCAATATGTGTGATCACTCTCTCTCTCTCTCTCTATCACTTATACAAAAATAATACTCTACAATCTTGAGAATTCATCCTATGATTAAACATATAAAATTATTGAAGAATTACAATATTTTCAATTAAAACATATCAAATGAGATAGAACCAGGTTTTAACTTTAAAACGATAGATAATATATGAATATTAAAAAAAGTCTTAATAGAAAAAAATCTCAAAATCGCGCGCGCGCGCGCACTGTGAGAAATCGAACATTTCATATTTTACAAACTAATACGATTTGAAATCTTTTTCTTTGAAAATGGAATATAATTTACAATGTATTAGTATACTCCACTAATACATGTATATCAGTATTTCATTCCAAGAACTTTTCTCTAATTCCATAATTTGAGAGAGAATTTTGAAGAATCGTTTTTCCACACATATAGTTAAAAATCCAGCATTTTATAATTAAATTTATTACAATGACCAGTATAGACAATATGAATACTCATTCACTGAAACTTTTAATATTGTGTTACTTTTTCTCTTTTATTTGTGTTTTGTTTTTTAGCACTATTGCAGCTCGCGTCCGTCAAGATCCCATGATTGTCTATTGAATACAAAATCGATGAGTTCTAGATGGTCATACAGAATGCCGAACTGGATTTCAACGGCTTGTTATCACTAACAGCCGAGAAGACAGATATGTTACTCGCAATGCCTTAAGGGGTTATACGCAGTTAGAAGTTTCAAAAAATCAATTATTGTTATTATTTAGCATTTTTGGAATGTACACATATATTTAAGTATATTCTCTGAAAATTTGAAGCCAATCCGATAAATATTTTCGGAGATATACCTGAATTTGTAAGGCTCCGTCAGAGTGTTAGAAAGCTGGTAGAGTAAGAGCCGGAGTAGCAGCTGCACTCACTATTTGCGCTATCTGAGGTTCGTCTTTCAATTGTGTTTTCTCGTAGAAGGTGAGTATAATAGGTCCACGAAGTACTTCAAGGTTACATTCAGTTATTATAACCTAAAATAAAAGTATTTCGTCAGTCTAAAGAATTCTGCCACGTTGTTAAGTCGTGCATTCAGTTCAAACTTGTTTTTCGTGATTTTTTGTTTCATATTGGAGTAAATTTTATTTAAAAGTTATAAAAATGTCCCGTAAATGTTCAGTGGCAGCAAGCGCTAGCAACAGACGCATTGTCTTCTTACACCCATGATTATCCAACTTTACCAGCTGATGTTGCTGAGAGAAGCTATATATTCACTTTATGAAGACCTTAACAACGCAAAATTATTGGAAAGGTGTGTTGGTGGATTTACACAAAACAATAATGAGAGTTATGATAAGTTAATATGGAAAATAACTCCAAAAATTGTTCCATATGGCTCTAAATTAGCTGAAATAGCGGCTTACATTGCAGCTGGAATGTTTAATGAAGGTACAAAATCATTATTGTACTTTATGATTGCGTTAGGGCTTTCATTAGGCACCACAGTTCATGCTTATGTCGATCAAGAGAACGCAGAGCATGTGATGATCTCCAACGCAAGAGCGCATGAGAGCACGCGAGAAGGAAGAATGGCTCAATCGTAACACATCAGCTGGACTTATTAGAAGCTACCGATACTACAGAAGGTCCCTTTTATGGCACTGGAAGAGATGATACCATGTAAGTTGAAGAAAAAAAATTAAACTATGTGTTATATGAAGTAGTTATATATATATGACTACTTCTGATATATATATAGGGTGATTGTTTTAGAGGTATAGAACTTTAAATTGCAATAAAACAACGATGTATTATTCGATTGGCATGAATTTTTTTTATTCGAAAGATAATCTTGTGGCATTACATTTTAAATATGATTTCTGGCATAGGACTGCCACGGCTGGCTCGGATGTAGTCCAATCTGGACGTCCAATTTTCGATGACTTTTTACAACATTTGTGGCCGTATATCGGCAATAACACAGCGAATGTTGTCTTCCAAATGGTCAAGCGTTTGTGGCTTATCCGCATAGACCAATGACTTTACATAGTCCCACAGAAAATAGTCTAGTGGTGTTAAATCACAAGATCTTGGAGGCCAATTCACAGGTCCAAAACGTGAAAATAGGCGGTCACCAAACGTGTCTTTCAATAAATCGATTGTGGCACGAGCTGTGTGACATGTTGCGCCGTCTTGTTGGAACCCCAGCTCCTGGACATCATGATTGTTCAATTCAGGAATGAAAAAGTTAGTAATCATGGCTCTATACCGATCACCATTGGCTGTAACGTTGTGGCCTTCATCGTTTTTGAAGAAGTACGGACCAATGATTCCACCAGCCCATAAAGCGCACCAAACAGTCAGTTTTTCTGGATGTAACGGTGTTTCGACATACACTTGTGGATTAGCTTCACTCCAAATGCGGCAGTTTTGTTTGTTGACGTAGCCATTCAACCAGAAGTGCGCTTCATCGCTAAACAAAATTGTTGGAAGAAGTCATCGAAAATTGGACGTCCAGATTGGACTACATCCGAGCCAGCCGTGGCAGTCATATGCCAGAAATCATATTTAAAATGTAATGCCACAAGATTATCTTTCGAATAAAAAAAATTCATGTCAATCGAATAATACATCGTTGTTTTATTGCAATTTAAAATTCTATACCTCTAAAAAAACACCCTTTATATATATATATAATATATATATATATGTGACTTATATATGACTTATTCTACATATGACTACTTATATATGACTTCTTATATATGACTACTTCTGAAACTTTAAACGCGTTTTTCTCAAAACGGTATTTTCAAAGTCCGTGATCTCGATTTCTCAGAAATGGCTCAACCCATCGGTCTCAAATTTTTACACAATCTTTTAAGATATAATCTTCAGGTATTCAACAAAGGAAGAAGATTTAAAAAAAATTATTAATGGTTTTTTTTAACAATTCGGAGCGAAATTTTCAGTCAAAAACGAAAATTTTTTTTCAAATAGATGCCATTTTGTCAAAAAATCAAATTTTTTATTATTCCTTCGTTCAATACCTGCATTAATCTGTCTATCGACTGCTCTTAAAAGGATCCACCATATTTTTTGATTTCAGATAATCCAAACCGCCAAAATGGAGATCACCGCCAAGCGCCTTTTTTTGGAGGTTGTTCGGGACATCATCTACAGGAGCGGTGCATATCAATATTTTTACATGATCGACGCGCTATTGTATTCTTAAAAGTAGGCTCTATTTGAATTTCCATCTCACTTGTAATTGATAAATAACAACTGTTTCTCTTAAAAATTTGTAAAAAGACGTTTTTTTTTAGCCTCACAACTGCGTATAACCCCGTAATATATCGTGCTGCCCCGTCCCAATGCCTGAATCAAGAAATGGGATTGTTTAAAAGACAAGTGCCAGCATGAAAAGAGTTCAACGGTGTTTGCAGCAACATGGTAATCATTGCCTCGGCTACTCTTAACGTCACATCACAGACAGGAGTTCTTACAATGGTGTGATCATCGACATTCCTGGACGTTTCAATGGCTTGACGTCATCTGTATCAGACGAATCCACATTTAAATCTGTTCTAGGAATTAAAATACACACTTGAATGAATGTTTTGAGTCTTGTTTTATATGATGAGCAGTTTTTTTCTAATTTTTTCGGTGGTCAACTTAGAAACTCAAATGTGTTTGAATAGTATGATGTATTTGATTACAGTTCAAATACGTTGCATTAAGATAGTGAAAACTTAATTTTATTCAAAATACATACTAAAATCACCAACGTGCTGGCTACCGATACGACGTAATATTGATTTCGCATGAGCATGATTATGATACCATTTGCATCGTGCTGCCATCTAGCGACAAAAAATATAAATAGTGCTAAGATTTAATTGAACAAAAAAGGAAACAATAAATATGCATAATTTAAGGAGAAAATTATAATAATAATAATAAAAGAAAAGCTGTATTATTATGGTTTTTAAAGAAGGAAAAAAGAACCACATTTTGTAGATTTAAACTAAAATTCAATATTTCTGCAATATGACTTTCTTTTGCATTAATTTCCTTAAATTGAAATTTGATAGTTATAAATAATTGAATCATATTAAGTAATGCATATCCTATAAAACTATTTTAGCACACTTTTCGTTACTGTACCCGAATGAGTTTTTTTTTTACTTCCTAAAAGTATTAATTTTATAGTAACAGCTTTGATAATTTTTTGTGGATTATTTTTCTTCTCATCACGGTAAATAAATCAATGAAATATTTTGTGCGAATAATTTCTTTAATATTGATATTTAATGTTCAAAAGTCGCCTTTTCCCCACCATTTCCCCAACAAATTGCGTTAAGTGCAACCCAATTGAATCATGACAGATAAAGTTTATGACGGTAACCATTTGTTGCTATAGCAACAAGGTGTAGTTTATAAATGAGTGACAGAAGTACGCTTTTAGAACGCATGTGTTCTTTACATAAACCGATCTTGAATATACAGTCTGTCAAAAAAGTATTGGGACACATTACCAGTTCATAGATTTTTTCGTAATATTTTACTTAAACATAGAAATGAAACAAAAAAAAAAAGAAGTAAATGTTATTTTGTTAAATACAATAATAATAATTTGATCAAAACTCATACAGTAATGCAATTATGGTTAAAATTGAAAATAAAAGAAATCGAGCTAAAAAATGTGCTCAAAAAAGTATTGGGACACTTCCCAATAAATTAAGAAAAAAAAATTCAAACTTAGAAATTAATATCTTGTTGGTCCCTTCTTGATTTTTATGACCTCTCGAAGTCTATTTGGCATGGATTGGATCAATTTTTTGCAAAAGGATCTATCGATTTTGGTCCACTCTTCGACCAAATGTTTTCTCAAATCCTGTTTGTTAGAAATTTAGTGTTCATATAGTTTTTGCTGCAAATAATCTCACGCATGTTCAATGGGATTAAGGTCTAGACTTTGTGCAGGAGTTTTAATAACTATATGAGAGTGGTAGAGGACCCATTAATAGCAAATATCTGCAGTATGTCACGGGTCATCTTGGTACAATTTAAAATATCCTGAGATTTCCAGCTTGCTCGCGCTTTGCTTTAAATTCCGCTTGAGTAAATCTAAGTGCCCGAAACCAGAGCTTGCCATGCAGCCCCAGACAATTTGGTTACCCCTTCGATATTTGACAGTAGGCCGTAAATTTTTGACATTTATTGCTGTATTTGATTTCCACCAAACATTTTGCTAGCCTTCCGATCCGAAAACGTTATATTTGCTTTCATCAACAAAAATTATATTTTCCCAATATTCTGTTGGTTGCCTTACATACATTTTAGCAAATGCCAGCCTATCTTGTCTATTTGCTTTGCTGATGTATGGCTATCTTTGAGGTACTCTGCCATGATACTTATGTTTTCTTAAAACATTTCTGACAGTTCCAGGATTTACTGATTTTTCGAACCTACTTTTACATTGCAAAGTCATTTTTATGCATTAGTTTTTGGATTAATGTGTACTTGTCTCGCAATCCACCTCTCTTCACGTTCATTAAGTATCCTTGAACGCCCTGATCTTTGTTTGTTTTCAACACTGTTTTCTTGAACCTGTTAATGATATTAAAAACAGTATTTACTCAATTTCAATATTTTTCCTATACAGCGAATTGATTTCCCCTCTTTCCAATGACTTGTAACGAGATTTCGCACATCAACCGATATATCTTTGTTTCTCGCCATTTTTTCTAAAAATAATATTATCTGTTGAAACGCTTATGTTTAAACACTTCTAGTCTAAAAAAGTACTGTGAAATTAAATTATATTGATGTACTGTATATTTGTTAAATTTCTCATTTCAAAAGTGCCCCAATATTTTTTTGACTCCAGTGTGCCTTTGAATTATATTTTATAAAGCTAGATCAAATTATAGCTCTATAATACTAATAAAGTTTTCCTTATATACTGTACACCAAATGTTAAAATATCTCTTAATTCATTTTGTTTTTGTTTTAATGTGATAAATATTTTTATAAATGGTTTTACAGTTATGCACATGCCAAGTGTCCCAATACTTTTTTGAGTGACTGTACCTTGGGGACAGGAGTATTTCGATACATAAATTTTGTTGATTTGAGTATTTGCTGTGGGGGGAGCCGCATACAGTACAGGCATTCAATAAAATAGAACGGAGAATCTGCTTGTAAATAATTCTTGTTATGAAGTGGGAAGGCGTTTTTTTCACCTATAAATTCAAGAATGGAAAAGTCATTTTTTCTGAATAGATGTTAACTTCGATATGGGTTTTAAAGTTAAACTTGTCATCGAGATTAATCTGGAATATTTGGTTTTATAAGTCATGTTAGTTCAGGTCAGTGACGTAGAAGAAAATATTAGCCCCCCCTACAAAGTCAGGTTTTGGGCCCCAAGACACATCTTACAAAGTGATCTTACTCGGGGTCAGTGTTAAATATTGTGTAATTTGATATGTGTATTAGATTTGTGTGATTGCCAACAGATGGCACTGTGAAAATTGTTAAACTGTTTCAAACAATGTACTTGTATAATAATTCTCGTCTTGTTTCCCGTGATTAAATGTTTTGTTTCTAAACGTCTCTCTTGAATGAAGTCTCTATTCACATTAACAAGGGGATTCAAGGGGATTAACAAGGAAATTCATTTGAGGTCGAAACTTGGTGTGATAGTAGTACTCCTTTAGGGTGTTCAACCCTTAATGAAATTCCACCGAATGGCCAGTCAATTCGGAGAAAATAGCCTTCGAAATTCATGCTTAGCTTTTATACAATTAAGTTTCAGTTCCCTCCAACGATTCCGTAGCCTGATTGGTATATCATCTGCAAACTATGCGCGAAGTCAGGGTTCGATTCATCGATCAACTTCTTTTTTTATTTAATTTAAATATTTTTAAAATTAAATAAATTTATGTATGAAAGGGTTATTAAATATTAAATGATATTTTATGTAATTATTTTGTATTTTATAAATTAAGAAAAAATTAAATAAATTTATTATTTAAATTATTTATTGTTAAAATTATTTATTATTAAAATTATTTAAAATAATTATTAGTTAAAATTATTAATAATACAAATTATTTAAAATTATTAATTATTAAAATTAATCAATTAATTAATAATATTAAGAATTATTAATAAGAATTATTATTTGTTATTAATAAGAATTATTATTAATAAGAATTATTATTAGTAAGAATTGTTATTAATAAGACTTATATAAAATATTATTAATTTATTATTAAAACTATTGATTTATTATTAAAATTATTAATGTATTATTAAAATTAGTATTTATTATTGAAATTACTATTAATTTATTATTAAAATTTTTATTAATTTATGAAAATTATAAATTTATTATTTAATTTATTATTTATTATTGAAATTATTCTTCATTTATTATTAAAATTATTCATATAAATTTATTAAAATTATTCATATAAATTTATTAAAATTATTTAAATTTATTTAAAAAGGACTTACTAAATATTTTATAAAATTATAAAATAATTAAATTAATAATGTATAAAAAAGACATATTTTTATTACATTAATTATAAAGTAATTAATTTAATAATAGTATACATTATAAATTATTTTATGTTATATATAATATTTTATTTATAGTGTATTGTATTTCACATTATAAAACTATTTTTTTTAGACTTTATAAAACTTTTTGTTAGTATTTTTTATGTGTAATAAAATTTAATATTTATTACATATTTTATTATAAATATTATTTATTAATATAAAAATATATATATATTTATATAAAATTTAATATAAATATTTATAATAAAATTAAAGTATCATTTATCATTTTTCATTATTATCATTATATTTTATATCATTATTTAATAAACCTCTCATAAATAAATTTATTTAATTTTAAAAATAATTAAATTAAATGAAAAAAGTTGATCGATGAATCGAACTCTGACCTCGCGCATAGTATGCAGACGAAATACCAATCAGGCTACGGAATCATTGGAGTTAATAGAAACAATTGTATAAAAGCTAAGCATGAATTTCGAAGGCTATTTTCTCCAAATTGACTGGTCATTCGAAGGAATTACATTGAAGGTTGAACACCCTAAAGGAGTACTATTATTACACCAAGTTTCGACCCCAAATGAATTTCCTTAGTCATGCCCGCCCCTTGTAAGTTAATATTTTTCATTCAGTCAGGCTTTGGGTTCCTAAGCAATGCTGGGCATATGTTACGCCACTGGTTTAGGTAACTTTAGTCTCTTAAAACCACGCACTTTGAAGCAGCATGAGAGCAATTTGCAACAGACCTCGTAGTTTTGAACCTCATTGAAGTGATAAGGATGACAGCTGTGATCGTCACGCCATCCCGAGGGCTTTGTACATTGGCAGATCTAACGTACCTAAGCCCTCTACATGGCGGGTTTTCAGTTGCGCCAAGGCACAAGCCCATGATTCAACAGCGTCGAGCAAGAGTTCATGGCCATGGCCGCTTGGCTACCGTAGTCACTCAGAAGAGGGTGGTGTAACTTTACCTCACGAACCCTCTGTGCTTTCTCTTTCCCTAGTGGTCATGGTTACAATCTCGAGGCCGGCGTTGTCAAGAGTTCGATCCTTGATGTCATTAAAGACCCGTTACGTATAGGATATTAGATTTATCGAGGCTCAAATCTCTAACGTTGATAGGGTGTACAAGTTTAAAGAGTGTGGCTCAGATGTCATCCTCGTCGCTTAACCATGGTTCAAAATTATGAGATAGCAGTTGCGTTACTTTAGAGTGTGACGTTAAGAAACACGCACTCATTCTCTTTCCCTAATGGTAGTAAATTTTAAGGCACTAACTTCCATTCTTGGAAACCCTGTTATTTCAAAGGCTAACGAAATTTTTCTTTGTGATTCGATTTTTGTTCTCCCTATTTTTAAAATATTTCAGAACATTTTTCAAATTTTTCTCTCTTTTAGCACCTTTCATGGTCATCAATGACCTTGCACTGATTTTACTTGGTGCCTAACTCACTTAAAGCAATGGAATAACACAGTAATTTTTCAAACAAAAAACTAAAAAAAAAAATAATTAACATTTGATTATATTAATTAAACTTAAGGACGCATGTTGTAATGTATGCATAAAATTACTTTTTAAAAAAAAAATAACGTACGTTTAAAATTACTTGTATGCTTAGAATTAAAAAAAATGTCATTAAAAATTCATTTTTTAAAGTTGGAAATACAGTGTATTCCTGGACAATGTTTGCCCCCTCCTTTTCTTGCAGATTTCTTTTTGATGGGACAGATATATGAAATGAAAAGATATCAATTTAAAAAAAAAGCGTGAATAATTACTTTTTTTAAAAATAATATACAATGTTTGTGAATTAAAATTTTTTTCATGTGGTTTTCAAAGTATATTAGAAGATAAATATCTGTTTAACGAATTTTCCACATAATGAACTTTTTTTTCGGGATTTAGTGACTTCGTTAAATATTGGTCCAACTCCATTTAAATTTTTAAACTTTTAGACTTGAAATTTGATAGGTAGATTCCTTTCATGGATAAGAGACCTCTTACGAAAGGGGTTTTGCGAAAATCAATCCCCAAGATGTGTGTTGCAGGGGCATTGTAGATAATTATTTCCGTTTTTAAACAATTAGACGCAGTCTTTAAATTTGGAAGGAATGTTCCTTATATATATATATATATATATATATATATGGAGTAAAGATCCGCTACAAAAGGGATTTTGTGAAAATCGATCCCCAAGGGGCGTTGCGGTGGCTTAAGGGATGTTATAGATAAATATTTCTGTTTTTAAACTATTAGACGCACACTCTTGAAATTTGGTAGGCAGATTCCTTTTATGGAGTAGAGATCCGCTACAAAAGGGGTTCTTGCGGAAATTGATCTCCAAGGGGCATTGCGGGAGCTTAAGGGGTGTTACAGATAGATACAGTTGAACCTCCTTATATATATATATATAACGAACCACTGTTTTGAGAATTTCTCTATTTTGCAAACTTTTTCCCGGAACCCAGAACATTTTACTATTTCGTAAATTATCCTCCAAATAGGGAAGTTTTTTATAATTCCTACCATTAGTTCACTCTCTCCTTATATATATAACTTGATCCAAGTTTCTCTCTCTCTCAATCTTTAATAAAATAATATTTATTCACATCCACTAAAGTTCAAATACATTTTTATAGACTTGTAGTGGATGACACTTAATGTTAATACAGTTTTTTTTCCAAGTATTATAATTCATTAACTAAATTAAATTAATGAATGAATAGTAACAAGCAAAAATAATAGTCCAACACCATATAAAAAGAAAATTGCTCATTGTGTCCCTGTAGCGTAATGGACCGCGCGAAGGACTTCTACTCCAAAGGTCGTGGGTTCGAATTCCACCTGGGATGGCCTAATTTCTGAGAATGTGTTTTCTTTTTACTATTCTATTTTATTGGATAAATTAAATTTAATTAATGAATAAATAGTAAAAAACAAGAATAATAGTCCAGCACCATATATAGAAAGGAAAATGGAAAATCGCTTTCTATTTTGCCACTTAAAATTGCGATCCTGTCATGTTTATATACATATTTACATTAATTGTAATTATTCAATAAAAAGTAACTAAAATAAAAATTTTCTTTGTAGACCTAAGTAGGAATTGACTTAATTTTTTTCTATATGTGCGTTAATGTGCGTTATAAATCTTTCGAAACTGTAAGTCCTCACGTTGAATGCTTTAGTATTATGTATTTTTATTCATAATTTTATGAATTTCTGGAATATTTTTTAAATTTTTACACTTTAACGCATTAATTTGTATGAACAATTTACATTCACCACCCAAAAGTTTCATACCTAAAAAGTCATTTCATTCTGCTTCTGAAATATCAGTATCAAAAGAAGAATTGTGTTTCTTATATTTCAGTATAAAAAAAGAACGCAAGAACAGTAATTAGAAGTAATTCACAATTGTGAATAGTAAAATTCCTTATTCTTTACTAGTTTTGTGAAAATATTTTTATTATAATTAAATTTTAGGACTTGTATTTTTCAGTAAGTAGTAAAAATTAATAAGCTTTATGAGGTAATTAAATTAGTATTTCTATTTCATTGTGCCACTCCTATATTTGTATACGCATGTTAGGAACCATTTAAATTTCTATGATTTATTGTTTATGCAAGAAATGTTTTACGATTTCATTTTTCGTTAGTATTTTGGAAGAGAAATTAAAAACTTTTTTTTTACAATCAAAATATGGTGCTGTATTCAAAAATCTGTTTCTCTTTCTTATACTAGTATAAGAAACTGAAAAAAATTATTTTAGAATCAATTTTGTTTGTCAACTGTAGATTTTTTCAACAAATTTAGACAGATTACATGTTTATCAATATAAAATTATTTAAGAAATCCACCTTTGGAATTGATTTTACTTTTACTCAAGCATAAGTTCAACATACAAACTCATTTTATATTGTTTGATTTCTCTAATGCATAACATTTGGTAATGTTAATATTCAGAATTCAAGAGTCGCACCAATGTTCAATTAAACTTCATTAATTACAAAACCATTCTTTTTTTCTTTAGTTAAAATAGAAAGATATTTGGTAAATAAATAAAAAAAACTATAAAACTTAACAATATGCCATTGTGTTTTCTCCAAAAATGTATGAATTAAAGGATTTATTTACAATTTGTATATGAAACTTATAGTAGGTTGCGAAACTTTTCGGATACAATTTCTTCTTAAAGGGAAGGTAACTAATTGCATAATTTTCAACAATAGTCACAAAATAAGAATGACATTCATGCTTAAATTTGAATTTCTACAACTAAAGGAAAGGACTTTAGTTTGTTATATTTACTATAGAGTTATAGAGTAAGCTGCAATTATTTTTATATGCTTTTTTTAAACAAAAATTGAGAATTGAAATTTCAACACAGCAACAAAGCTACCACAATTATTTTACAGATACAAATTCGCTTATGTTAAATACGGGCAAAATCTTTTTATAGAATGTGTGAGACTGAAAGGTATTATATATTTTTGAAGCAAAACACACATTTATAATGGAGTATTTCTACTTAATATTTATTATATGTGACAATTTTGTCACATAAAATAAAACTAAAGACAGCGCAATAAATTTTATCTAGTTTTCTTGCAAAACAATTGTGAAGTAACCAGCTCATCTTCATACTTCTAATTAATAATAAAGAAATGAAGATATTGTATTGTTGGGGTAATTATGATATTTTCTCGAATTTTATAGTTCTTGTATTTTAACAGATTTCTATCCTTCCTCATTTTTAAAATATCTCTTGTACACACATTCCCTTTGTTTTTTAAAAGACATACATCAAGCCTTACTATGTAATAAAAAAGGGTAAGTTCCATATTTGAAAAAAAATTAATAAAGAACGAGACAGAAAAACAAATGTTAGACATATAGTTTATTATTATAGACACTGAACAATACATTTTAAAATTAAACACATGCATTTAAAATGTTTTATTAAATAAAAGAAAGACATTTTTAATCTAAATAATACTGTTTTTTTGCTGAAAATCCAAAGTCAACACTTTATAACTCCAATTTTACAAATTTTACGAACAAAAAATTAGGCCGATGAAAGAAATTGTAGTAAATTTTGCAGAACGTTTGCTTTACTTTATATACTGAAAATACTACTAAATATATCACTTAATTTAACTTTTTTATTAGAACAATCTGAGATTTTAAACAATATAATACTCTGTTTCTTGATCATATCCAAAATCAACTTTTTATAACTCCAATTCTACAAATTTCACCAATAAAAATTTAGGTTGATGAATGGATTAGTTGTAAATTTTGCAGAATGTTTGATTTACTTTATACATTGAAAACATATCTAATTAAATAACTAATTTTATTAGAATAATCTGGTATTTTAATTGCTATAATACTGTTTTTTGCTCATATTCCAAGTTGACATTTCATCACCACAATTCTACGAATTTTGTCAACAGAAATTTAGGCTAATGAACAAATTTATTGTTAATTTTACGGAACGTTTGCTTTACTTTTCTTGAAAATGCATCGAATTTTATCACTTAAATTCTTTATAATGATAATTTGAAAAAGTTAAATTACATTGTGAAAAAATTATTTAATGCTTATATTAAATTATAATTGACATTTTGGACTCATTTTATTTTTTCTTTCTAAAATGTTTTATTGTATATGGTGTTTAAATATAGTTTCAAAAAAAATTAGGGATTTATTGGACCATTGACTTTAGAAAAAATTTATCTAATTGATGTACATATGGTCCCTTGTATAAAATTATAAGAAAATAAACAAAAGCAAATTACAAATATTTAATTACATAAAATAAAAAAGCGAAATATATACATGTAAATCGATTTATAGAAGTATTGACGTGACAAGAAAAATGTAAGAGATAAAATTAAAAAGTCGGCAGAGAGTACAATTCCGACAGTCTAGAAAAAAATTCAAGGACTTAACAGAAAATATTGAACTTTTAAAAAAAATCGCAAAATGCAACTGACATTATTTTACAAAATCTCATTCGATTCAAATTTGAAATATGTGATTGAATAAATTATACAAACCGATTCTCACCCTATTGGTAAGTCTCATTTGAACTAATCCAGAGATAACATAATTTTCTACAATAATTCAAAAATTGTACAGCTAAAAACGACACATTCTTTCAGTTTATATTTAAAAAATGGAATGACAGATAATGTGCTTGTCAAAAGAAAATTAATTTTCTGCTTAAATAATTGCTCAGTAATTTGAGCAGCCACTTTTCAAAAGTCCGAGTGTCAGGCACAATTTTTGTAGATTCTGCATTAATTTTCATTGCAGTATTCATTAAATTGCGCCTTGACTTGCTTTGAGATTGCAAGATAGAGCATTAGCAAAAAGATTTACTTGCTCAAATCATAAATTAGCTTTCTTCTCAGGAAAGCTAATTCGTTTTAACAGAACTGAAATTTTTTAAAAACTTAAATAGCACTCTCTGCTGTTAGCAGAGCATCATCTACACGAACCATGCGCAACCCTTCATCAGCATTCCCTTGCTCGGCACTTGCAGCTGGGATAGCAATGGGTTCCCTATTTGGGGGGAAACGGCTCGGTACCAGGGCAAGACTCTTTTTATATAAAATTCGATGTTCTTCTAAGGCTGGCCCCCATTCCTCAGTTGGTTGTAAGCTTGCAATGAATCTCTGGAAAATTTTTAAAAAAAGATTGAGTAACATCTACTTTGCAAGATATGCAAAACATATTTATGCCAAAATAACACCAAAAATAATATATTTATAAGATAAAATGACACGCATTCAACTCTTTATCTACTGACCCACTTTGAAATTACATAGAATAACCATTTTTACGAATACTGTGACAATACTCAGCAGAACTATTCTTTGAAATCCACTCTTCCAAGATATGAATGACTGAATATTAACGTCGCACTCTTCAGCTAGAAGAGGGCTTTTGGCGATGGACCTCGTAATTTTGAACCACGGTCAAGTGACGAGGATGGCACCTGAACTGGCACCCCCTCACCTAACTACTACACCACACCAACGGGTGAACGTTTCAGCTCTCGACAGATTTAACGTGCATCGCCGCCCTACACGGCGGGTCTTTAGTGGTACTGGGCTCGAACTCGTGAAAAGCCAGCCACGATTCGATACTTTGACCACTAGGCTACCGCGGCCACTATATGGCAGCACAGGTTCTATGATGAATATTTCAGCGGGGAAGGCGAATAGTTTTATAACAGAAGTTACGTTTTCAGCTGATATTTTGATCGGATTGCGAAGACTGCAATTTTTGTTCCAAAAAAGTAGTTTATGACAAAAGGTGTCTTATTTTTTTTTTTTTTTTTGCATGTTAATGAAGACCTTAGAAAACAATTTGATTATTTATTTTAAGTGAACAGTGCTTTTAATTAATTTTACAGTTAAATTACTTTTTGGTACCGACAGCACACTGGGTGTTGGAGCAAGAACTTAGTCTTTTCTTTTGTCCGTGTAGCTTTTTGTTGTGCTGAAGCGTCATCACTATAGTGTAATAGAGTTATGCCTTTTTTCGCATTTCTTTTTGCTTAACTTATTTATTTTGCTTTTTTTATTGTTTTATTTTAACGTTTTCAAAAAATTTTAAACTTTAAATCTGAGCTTGGTTGTTTTGTTACACAATTAAATGAAATATCTATTCTTATTTAAAAAATTAACAACATTTTAATTTCTTTATATGTAACTGAGATTTAACAAGAATTGGAGATTTTCGAAATGCTAATATTATTATTATTATTTCTTTTTCTTAGAAAGTCTGGAAAAAGAAGCTCAGTCTTCAAGAGGCTTTGGATTTATTACAGAACCTACCATCTGAAATCAGTAATGTACTAACAGATGATTTTTCAGATGAAGTCCCAGCAAATATTCTGTTGGAATTTTCGTCAGATTAGTAAGATGACGATCAAGAGATTAAGTTGCTGTATAGTTCATGTTAAGAAAATACAGCATTTCCTACCCCAGGATGCAGATTTTTAAAAAACATTTAATCAAAATCTCACTCAAAATGCCCGACGCTTAATAAATTCTTGTGTATTAAGGAAAAGAAAGACTGTGTCGTTGAATATCATCAAATTAAGTTTATGAGTAAAAGTTGTTTTTATGTGTAAAAAAAGTAAATAAATTTTTAAAATGTAATAATCTTTTAAAAAAAAGCACTGTGCTGTAAAATATTAGTGTTCTCTGGTTATTTAGCATTTTTAAGAGTTACAACTGCGTTAAAAAAGTCATTCCGTCTTTTTGTATTATGAGAATATTTTAGACCTTTGTGGACTGGCGGTACTTTAAAGTACCAATTTAATTAATTAGCTCTAACGAATTAAATTTCCCGAAGTTGAGTATTTTATTTATGTGTATCCCTTAATTTTCAATGTAGTGATTAAAAAAAATATTGCATGAAAAGATGCAGTAAATCATAATACGGTAGATAAAGGGTTAAACTTGCAAAACATGCAGGATACAATACACACGGGGATCAAGCCCCCGTTGTCAGCAAGAATTTATACAAAAACCTAAGGATTCATAGAAATGTCAAGCATACCCGAAGAAACATAAAAATTAAATCGATAAAAATATCAACTGGCTAAGTAATTAACAAAAAGAAAAACTTTAAAAGCAAGTTAAATAAAGGAGAGTTCTTAAGAATAATACAGAATAAAGTCCTTTAAAAGGTCAAAACTGGGATGAATTGAATCGCCCAATCTGACACTCTGAAAGAATATAGGAACAATATCGAGACTAAGGGGCTCACATTTATCTCCAAGAAAGTGTCTTACATAAAAAGGTTTTAAATATCATGGTAAATAATTATGAAAGAGAAACCAATGTAAAATGTATAATCAATATAAACGGTGATCCATTTATCCCCGAAAAAGAAATCATTTCATGATATACAAAAACCAAACACAAAATTGAAAATTTTGCTAATATATTAAAACAAATTCTTTGACTGCCGGTCATGTGAGGCAACGTTCACAGTTAATGCTATGCGAAATAAGTAGATTGTTTTCAGAAACCAACTTATTTTTAATGAAAATTATGCAAAAATAGTAATGAGATGGTTATGTGTATTGTGTAGATTGCAACGCATGATACAATCCTTTCTTTATAGAATATTCTGACTGCGCACCAGTGTGTAAGAGGCATTCATGGTAAAATTGCCATGAATGTCAAATTACACACTGGATCGTTGTGTGTAAAAATTAAACAAAATAGAGTGAAAATAAGTAGCAGAAGAATTATTGCGGGGTTATTTTTCCAAATTATATTCCCTAGCATAATGGAATCAAGCTCTAATGACATGTTGCTTCTTATACTTTTTGCAACTCTTTCTGTTCAGAATCCGAGATAATAAATAAATTCTTCATCATTGTTATAATTAACAACATTCAAGTACTCCTCCGGAAGCTCAGCTAATAAATTTTCAACTTCATATGTCACAGGCGTATTATATAGCATCTTTCTTTTATTGAGGGGGGACATAAAGGTTTTGTAGAACTTTTATCACTACAATTCATATTCCGAGATTTGTTTTAATAATTTATAAAGCTATGAATTCGAAGACACGTATCTTTAAAAATAAGTTTCTAAACTTTATTTCACCCCAAATACAGCTGACACATCTAACAAATAATGCCGATAGAAGCAGGGAATCAATGTTAAGGCACAGCATTTCAAGCACGAGTGACTACCGAGACATCAATCTACACTATGTGCGAGTGCCAAGAGAAAGGGCTCTAAAGTGTTTAAGTTCTTGATAATTAAGGTTCGATTAAACTTGTTACGATTTAATTTGTTACAGTTTGTTCTTTTGAAATTTTATGAATCAGTTTCTGTGTCGACTTGTTCAAAACCAACTTTTATGGTGAAGCGAACGACTTCGTATGGTAAGAGTAGATAGTTCAGCATCCGCATTATTTAAGTTTTGGGTCTTATAATGCAAGAACGTCTCATAATTATGGAGTTAATTTCAGATAAATTGCATTTAATTATCTAGAAAAAAACTTAGATTGTTTCATTGGCATCGCTACTATAGACTAGTTAGTACGCTTTATCGCATTCCAAAATAGCTTTCTTATTCTAGACAAAACACTCTTTAAGCATCAACATAGAAAAAATAAGATATAGATAATCTCAATCTTTGCAAAATTTATAGTAAATGCACTTTTAAAATTTCCTTTTAAAAACGATAAATTCAAGAGAAATCGGAAGTTTTATTGAATTTTACAAATACTTTACAATGTATGGATAAAATCTTACTTCTTTAAGAGTTCCTTCAGCTTTTAGCAACTGGTATATGGCAACGGTTGGAATAGGTACAATGGAGCACATTGCAATCATCCATCCGACAACAATTGACCATTCAGGATAAATATACTCATTATACGTTACAGCTTCATGATTAATAGCAATAAACAACAAGAGGCCGATAATAGTACCAGGTGTTATATAACACCAGCATAACTTCCACCAGAAGGGAGGCGTTCGTTTGATCATCAAAGAGATATCCGTAAAAAAGCGATCAATTCCTATAAAAAATTTAACAAAAAATTAAGAATTAAAAAATTATCTAAATAATTAAACAATTTTTAAGTTAAAGACTTCTTTTGATAGAAAATAAACAAAAAATTCTTCTGAATTAGAAAAAAATAGAGGATAATGATCTCTTTACTGCATAATTACCATAAACAAAAGAAATGCAGATCAGTTCCAGAAGGGATATAACCATGAGGGAAAATGCTGCACTATACCAGTCCATTAATTGAAGTATATACATTCCCCCCTATAACAAA
Source organism: Trichonephila clavipes (assembly GCA_019973935.1). NCBI lineage: Eukaryota > Metazoa > Arthropoda > Arachnida > Araneae > Nephilidae > Trichonephila > Trichonephila clavipes. The sequence goes on along the minus strand of BMAU01019528.1, from coordinate 855,958 downwards.
CAAGGTCACTTTATAAACTTTTAAGCACAATAGTATAAATAGAATTTTCTTTCAATATCTAATGTATGAAATATATGAGCCAATTGAGAATTGAAATTTCTTATAATATGATTATGTCTCGTAAAAATAAGTAATTTTCAAAAATCAGTTTATCATAAGATTCTTTCAAGGCTGAAAATCTTTAAATATTTATAAAAATCTTTAGCAAATAGAAGACCTTCCTGCTTTAGAATTTCATTTTTATTTACTACTTACACAACAACGACAACAATTATCAATTGTAAATGATGGTATGATACACACATATATCAAGAGAGGAAGTGGTAACTAACTGGTGTCCAGAATTCAAATTATTTATAGAAACATTCGAATTCTTCCTTGAAAATTGGTTTATTGTTAGAATATATTGTACTCGCATCACAAATATTATGGGGCTGGCAAAACTATAACATAGCAAGAGAATTAATTTTTTTTCTAAGACATATCTTAAAGAATAGGACCAAAATTTGAAATACTTTATCTGATATAAAAGAACTGCCACATTAACTGCCAATTTTTTAAAAAAGTTTTATGACTGGATAAGTAACATATGCACAAAAAATTGTGTAGCAGTATAATTATTTTCACAAATTATATCTTTTTTTTAAAAAAAAAAATATTTGATATTTTTGATATAAATTGCACGTTTCATTTAATTTATATATTATAATGAGGGATGAATACGTAAAATTACCAAATGGGGATCATGGCAGTTAATGGCTTAATATTATATTCGGTCTTTGCTATCCTATTGAGGGCAGCATACCTTATACTAGTCATTTTTACCGGAATAAACCCATTTTCTTCTGGTATAAAATGCGTTTCGCATTTTTTTCCTGTATCGTAATGCTAAATGAGCTATCTTTTAACATGCTCAAAGGAAAAGTTAACTATTTACAGAATATTTTGAGATTTTAAAAACACTAAATTATAAACAGATATATGAAATACAGTGATGCACATTTTCATGCAAACTAACGCATTTTTCTGTCTTGAAAATATATTCCGCATTTAGTTCAGTTTCTTGTAAATCTGGTGAAGACAGTCCTGAAATTTATTGATGGTGTACATTCTTATTTGAATGCTCAGTGACCAAAATATTGAAAAATTAAATAATCTTTATTGAATTTTTCTATTAAGTATTTTACCCTGGATTATGTAATTTGTGTAATTGTTGAAATCTGTCTCACACACATAAAAATTCTTCGCAGTTATGTATTGCATAAATTTCTGTATACCTGTGTACATCCTTATAAATATTCATTTGCCCTTGTAAAAAGTGTAACTGCTAGTGGGTTTTTTCTGCTGAGAAGCAATAAATATATATTAGAAGTAAAAGTAATATAGGAAGCAGTTTTCTCTTTAAAAAATTATTTAAGTATAGAAGTTTAATATATCGTTAATACAGAAACCTTGTAAACTATTTTTAAGAAATTCAAATGCAATTAAAATAATTACACACCTCGGTAGTGCAAGGCAATCCCAAGAGAAACATTAGAAAACAGAGGATAGCCTTAAATAAGATTTTATGCTTCTTCAAAGCTGGATATTCGTCAAGAAATGCACTTATCATTGTCTCGAACATTCCAAACTATAAAGACATGGAAAATTCACCATTATTTACATTTTAAAATCATTTATGAGTCTGAATAAAAATAGTAAATATGTGCCGTGTGCTGTGGTCTGCAGCAAAAGCAAAGATAAAATGCATTTTGTTTTCATGTTATTCGGGTTGTTTTTTTTTAAGTCGCCAGAACTAAGTGCTTAAATAATTTTTAGGGTAGATAGAAGCTACTAATGTCTAAAAGTATTGGAGGGCAATCTTCATCTCTTTCAAGCAAAATGAATAAAGTGCAGCTAATTATTAGTGCTGACCACAGCTACGACAGACATGCAAGCATTGAGTTAATAAAAGTAAATTTTCAAAATATGAGTGAACACTAAAACTGACAACAAGAACTCTGATGATGGATTGATTAATCCATCCTCCTGTTTTTATAAACTTAAGCATTAAAAAATTAAATTTGTGTATATATGTAAAATCCAATACTTCATTCAGTGCTCACTATTCCAAAATTTACTTGGGTATCGAAATGCTACGTAAAATTATGCATAGTGGCCAGTTAAAAATTAAAAATGAATATTTTAAACACATCAGTTTCAAGACTTCATCAATAGATTTCTTTAATATTAGGTTAACATGCTAAAAACATACGTACATTTTGAAAGAACGTATATAGTTTTATAACTCAATTAAAAGGTCATGTAATCAAATTTGTATGAAATTATTTAAATAAGGAGTAGAAAAGAGTAAAACACAATAAGTTCAATATAAAAAGCAAGCAGAGAGCTCCAGAAAAGTAAGTAATATCAGAACTAAAAATTTAACTGAAGACATTAAAAATAACTTGGAACTAAATGAACCAAACAGTAGAGATATAAAAAAAGGATTTTAAGTAATAAGGAAAGAAACATCCATATATAAATACATAAAGCTCATTTCATTATTATTTTAAACAAAAATACAGTTTTATTTACAATGTGTTTTTAGAAGCTACTTGCACAATACTTAAAGAATTTTTTTTTAAAAAAAAAAAAAAAAAAAAATGGAATGCTTTAATTTTTAAATTAAAAATTTGATATTTTTAGATGTAATTTTTGTCAATTTCTTAATTTTGATAAAAACATTTCAACAAACTTAAATTTAATTAATTTAACATATCACTAAAATGAGAGAAGAATTCTTGCTTTCTATTTAAAGCACATGCTAAAAAGATTTAATTATTGTTCTAAAATAATTCTCTTTTAAATAGGAAAATATTTGCATTTGTACATTCTATTTTTATAAAGAAATTATCACTCAAAATATGAAGAAAAAAATACTTGAATGGCAATTAGATATATGTATATAAAAGCCATAACTATTTTAATTATTTCATTTCCTACATTTTCTTCCACTTAAATTATTCAGAACTAATTGAAAACCAACAAAAATTTTATCAAGTCTAAATTTATATTTAATCAAACTTTTTCAGAATTACTGAACTAATTCATTACATTAAAAATTGATGCATTGCAGTTTGAGCAAAATCCATAAAAGCTAAGCTCAGAGAAGCAACTAAAATATCAACCACACATATAAGGCTGAGCAAAGCAAGATTTTAATCTTCTTAGAAGCGGCAACAAAAATTTAACCAATAAAAAGAGCCTGCAGCAAAATGCTTAATTTTGAAGTGAAATCCGGAACAATTACACTTCCTTGCGAAATTAAACAAGAAAATAAACAGATGTGAGTGACTGTTGAAACTATTTATGAGACAGATTATTGTTGTCACACAAATTAACTGACCACTAGCATCGAAATAATAAATACATATATATTAGCTAATTCAAAAAAGTAGAGAAAAGTGATAAATAGTGTACAAAAAGTTACACTGTCACAACGGTGTGTTGTCTTGCATCTTGTGTTGACGTCCACTTCAAAGGGCGCACAGAAACCTAATACTATTATCATAAAAATATACATATAAAGGTATTTGAGAATCACCTACTGCACACTAGTTTGTGCTTCTATAATTTTCATTTTATTGATATATCAATTTCATTGACTAAAATTTTATGCAATTATATGATACAGCACATAAAATTTATTTTTAAATATTTTTGCTTTAAATGTTAATTTATTTGAAAGTTTTCGAAGTTTTTATCTAATCATTATTTGGAAGTAAACTATAATTAATATATATATATATATATATATATATATATATATATATATATATATATATATATATATATATATATAGTCAACACTAAACATAAAAACTGTAAAAATAATTAAAAAGATAATTAGAGAAAGTATGTTTCAGTGATGAATTTCCAATTTATAATGCAAAATGTAAAAAAATGCAAGTTATAACTGAGTATTAACTGATTACTGTTAATGTGTGAATATTGCATGATTAAAAATGTTATAATTTAAAGAATAGCTAGAAAACTGCATGTTTAGGCTCTTAAAAAATTAATTGTGGTTATAAAGCCGTATCTGAATCATTCCTCCAATTTTTCTAAAGATATAGTTAGCATGAAGTCATTCAAATGAAATGAAGATAGTTATTTTAAGAGAATAACAAACTTTTCAAAATGTTAATATACTAAATAGAAAAATTAAGACTTAACTCTCTACATCAGTGTTTCTCAAACTTTCAATATTTGCAACACAATTTTCAGTCTCTCATAGTTTTTATTGCACCCCCCTCATTCAACAGCTATGTATTCAATGTGCAGTAATAATATACTTCGACGCTAAAGCTACAATGTGTGACTTTAATTATAAACTGCATAAGCTATAATGATACGTACTATATTTTTTATATAATTCTGTATATGACAAGCCCATGGAAGTCACTAGTAATTACTAAATTTTTTAATTTAGCATTGATAAATTAATTATCAAATACTTTTTGCTGTACTCATACATCCATAAGTATCTTATATTAGTGTGAAAATGATTTTTTATATCAGAATGTATTTTGTTTCGCTTCCTTTCAGTAAATTGATAATTATTTTAAATCTTTTGTTTATGACTTTTCAATATGCTTGTGCACCCCCCCACGTAGGATTATCACGCCCCCTTGAGGGACGTGCTCCACAGTTTGAGAAACGCTGCTCTATATTGAATATAAAGTCTTGTCTTTATTCTCTAAGTTTTGATTATACATACGATTGTATGTATAATATTTGTATTGGTGAGCATGCTTAAAATATTCAACTTCAGTGCCTGTATGAAATTTTCAATTATATTGCATGTTTAAAATGCTCAGTCTCAATTAAATCTTATAAAAGTTTAAAAAATACAATAATAATAAAATTAAGTGTGGTGGTGTATTTTGTTTAATTATATTTGACCCTATTTCAGAAGTTATTGCATTATACAATCTAGGCTCATTCTCAAATATTAATTTTAAGTTGAAGAAAACATAATATGTTAGCAGAAGGAGTTATTGTTAACAATTTGATATGAAAATGTATACAAATATATATACGTACTTCTCAAATATTGAATGCACAATGCACTTGTAATAAGTGTGATTGACTCTTATAAAATCCATTTCAAGTGCACTCTATATTTAAGAAAAAGTATTTGTAGTTTAAATTTCTTTTTGAATAGTATAACTTGCACATTAGACTTAATTTGCATTACAATTAAACAGGAAATTCATAATACTGTTTTAAGTATTTAAGCTTGGTATAAATATTTATGTGCTCATACACACATGTAGTTTTTCTTTCTAAAAGAAATAAGTCGTATTTCTAGTTTTTAAATATAGCTATAGTATTTTACATGCTGCACTCATGATATTTTAATAAAAATATAAAGAATAATTCATAAACAGTAAAAATATGTAGCCTATGAAAAAATGATAAACATAGTTATAAGAATAATATAGCCATCTTACTTCTTAAAAACAATTTTTTAAATGTTATAAGATTTTGATAGAGAGAAAAATTTTCTCAGAACTGATTGCATTGTGGAACACAGACAATATAAATGTATGCAAGAGTGTAACAGAATAAAAATTAACTGCTTTATATTAAATTTCGTTTCGTCATTAATTTTGCTCCTCTTTTTGGGGAAAAAAGAAAAAAAAAAACTTCCAATATATATATTGAAATTACACGTCTTTGGAATTTTTTTAAAATAAAGGGTTTTTAAAATTTTATTAATAAAATTTACTTGTGAATACACTGTAAGTCTCATTTCTAGCATTCCTGTCAAGTGCATATTTTTTAGGAAGTACGAGATTTATGATTCGGAATTATCCCAGTGAGTTTTCCCCTTTCCCATAAGAATTACTGTCTTCCGTAAATACGGTCGTGTGACGCGCGCGCGCGCGCCCTACGATCACCCGCTCTTCTCTTTCCCCATATTTTTTTTCAACCTTTTCCGTTCCTCTCTTGTCAACAATTATTTATTTGTTTCTTCCTTTCTTTACTAGAGGAGTCTAGATCACATATATACACTCGTGTAACTATTTATACGATACGTAATATTTAATCCTTTTTTAAAAAGTTCCGTTCAACTGTAAAATCAATCTCTCTTTATTTATCATTTTGTGGAACTTATCTTTATTTTTTCTTTCAATGCTGTCCAATGTTTTTAGATTTTCCATCCTCCTTTAGATTTATTATTCCCTACTAACTATTAATGGCTTACCAACCAAGCTGTTAGCTGCGTGAAACACCCCGTAAGGAAAGCTTTGTCCTGGAGATACTTTTTGAGTTCTTTTTGGCCCACGATTCATTGTAGACGGGTGACAGAACTGCCATCCTCGACAGAGCCCACTTTCGTCAATCAGCAGGTGATTAGACAGCGGGGTTTCTTCCAAGACTCCTAAAGAGACATTGCTGCAGTTATTACAGCAGATGACGGGGGAGGGTACGGGTTTCTTCACCCTTGTGCTAAAATGTTAGTGTTACCTCTAGATAATTGCCGAACCTGACAATTGTCAGTTAACTGGCAGACTACCTTTATCGTTGCAGTATGCAGAGTTCAAATGATTAGGATCAAAAGAACAAATTATTCTTTTGATCGTCGCACGATTCCCACTCATGGATTCATCCGTTTCGAGTCTACAGAGGTGAAGTTCACTCACCTTTTCAAACACTGATTGAGTGTCCGCTCATTTAGCTTTTTCTTCTAAATGCTGTAATGTCTCGAAATTTCCAATAGTTTTTTGCAAAACTCAAATTTGTTAGGAAATTTCTCGATCAGGTCATTTATAATTATATGTATTTTACAATTCAAACCATCTTTGCCAACAAAACACACATTTCTAGTTTCTCTTCTCATTATCCCGCATAAATCATGAATTAGTTCCATGGAATTAATGCCATGGCGCTATGTCCAAACCTGAGCGAATTTTGTATCCCTGAAGCCACTGGAGTATCTAGCTCTGAGGGGGCCCTGTATCCAAATTCCTTCGAGGCCATTTTTTAGATATGGAAGTCCTGTTAGTGGTACTGAAGTTACGCATGTTGGGCCCCTGTAGCTTGGGGGCCCCGTATTATTGATACGGTGGTAGCTATGCCCCTGCCTGAAGCCAATATTCTGTAGAGGCCTTTTGATCTGGGTATCGTTCATATAAAAAAATCATTATTAAATAAGAGATGCAACTATTTTTTTTTTTTACCAGTTAAATATTTAATTTTAATTTCCGACTCGTCTCTCAGTTTGCATGACTATTAAGATACCTCAACCACCGTACCGTTGATGTTAAGGTCAACGTTGATGATCTTACCATCCAAATCCTCCAAGAGCTAGGGATTTGTACATTTGCAAACAGCATGCCATGGACAAAGAATCAGTTCCAAGTGGACTTTCATTGATCATTTAGATATTAAGGGCATTCTAGAACCTAAATATGTAAACTGTTTTTAATTGCATCCATGTAGTACGAAGTTTGTTGTCAAATTACTATTAAACACTAGTTACTTTTAGTTTGGTTACCAATATAAAACATTTTACGTCTACCTGTACTACACGTTCTTTGTTTTTTACACCAACTAATCCTCAAACTTCTGAAAACAAAATGTAATATAACAAAAGGAAGTGAAGTGAAGTGAACTTACACAACACTATTTCGAAACCCACAGCAGAAAGTCAGCCGACTGTAGAAATCTTTAAAAATGGATCTATACAAACCCAAGAAAAGTGTATATATGTGTGCAATATTCCTGAAGATGGTATAAGCGTCTATGATGTAGATGATTCCATCGATGGTGGATCCATGGATATGTGTTATATATTTTTTATTTAGTTATGCTTAACCTTACCTTTCAACACCCTTTGGAACCAGAAACAAAAGTAATTAGTTGAAGTTTTATACTTTTATATGTGACACTACTGAACTCATTTTTTTTTCTTTTGAGAAACATTTTATCGTATACATTGCAATAACGTCTTTGAAATAATTTGTATTTTGGATAGTTATTAAATTTCTTTTCAAATTTAATGTGTATTTCTTAGGCCATTAGAAAGATTTAGAAAGTTTATTCCAAAAATGCATGTACTAACTTAAAAGCTTAACTTGCACGTGTAATACAGACACACTGAAACTATTCAATGGTGAAAAAGAGTTTATATATATATATACAGAATTTCAAAACGAAAAAACTAATTATGAGTAAAAAATCCACCATTTTCAAAATTGACTGTATTATCTTCAGAGATTAATGGACCTTAACTTTTAAAAAGAAAATATCACATCACATTTTTGAATTCAATCAATCAGTATTTACCATATAAATGAGATAGTAATGTAATTTCAAGTTGGTAACATTAAATAGTTGATTATATTATCATTTAAATTCTCAGAGCTCAGGCTTTTTCGTTTATATAATCAGCATTTTTCGAAATGTTAAAATCGCAAACTGTAATAATTTTTTTAAAGAAATACTGTTTGATTATTGACTATTGCCTTAAAAATTTTGACATCAAACTAAATTTTAAATTATTAGCTAAAAATAAATAAATAGAAATGTGCTTTGGGATTTAAAAATTGAGGTCTTAAGCAATTTTTTTAAAAAAACTTCGGTAATTTTTACTAACTATTATTTGACATAATAAAACTGTAAAAGGGTTGCCTTAAATTGTGTAATTGGAAATAATTTCTGAGGTGCAACGTTCCCCAAGATTTTGTCATTATTAGAGTTATATCTTCAATAAAATTTTATTGCATTTTAGAAATAATATTCAGCAATAAAGAAACAGTTAATAAAATTTAAAAAAATAGAATTGAACTATGCTAGTTACACCTAGAGAAAACTTTGTATTTGCATATTATCGCAATTATTTTGTTGAAGTCATCAAATTTACAAAAAGCACAAAATTCTGATAACTCACATCAATGTTTCATGGCAAACTCGAGTTCAGCAATTACCATTGTACTTTTCACAAGGGTTTAATTTCTCGTTTTTCGATGTGCTATTCAACATTTTTTGGTCATAATCTAAATATTAAGGAATAGAGATAAGAAATTTATTATTTACCGTAAAAATAGGAGAGCATAATTTATTCTGACTGGTAATTTGATAACAAATAAATTGAAAAAAGTCGGTTTCAAGATTAAAATTTCACCTATCATATAGCTTTGTAAATCTGGAAACTGGAGTTCACATGCAATAAGCCAAAGGAATTTGATGATTAGAAGAAAAACAATAAAAATCCCACAGGAATGGTCCCGCATTATCTTGTATCTTATTTAGCTGAGTTTATACGGTACCAGATAAAGAAATTGAAGAAAATAATTTCTTAAGAAATCTATTCTTAAAGCTGTTTTCAGTTTATATTAAGTATGACCCGAATTTGGAACATTTTTTCAGATATAAAGGAAATGAAAAATTAATGATATTCTGGCTTCACTATCCTTATAGAGCAGTATTTTTATCATACTTCCCATTTTTAACCAAGTTGATTAATTTTTTCTGGTATAAAATGTTTCGTGTTTTTTCTCCTATATCGTAATGTTAAATGGGCTACGCCTTCACGTATCAAATCGAAAAAGAAAATATTCATGGAATATTTGGAAATTTTTAAAAACACTATATTGTTAACAGAGGTATGAGCTAAAATATTGCAGATTTCCATCGAAATTGAGGTATTTTTCTGTCTGAAAATAATGTGCTTCAGGTTTAGTTCAAGCTCTCGTACTTTTACCGAAGGCAGCCTTAAAGCCCATTGCGATGAAAGTTCCATCCAAAGAAAAACCAAGAAACCTGGATGAAAGTTTAATTTTCTTAAGGTAATTTAATCTAAGTCTGCAAAAAATACATACATGGTTTAAACGTTAGACTTCATAGCAAAAAATACATACATGGTTTAAACGTTAGACTTCATAGCAAAAAATACATACATGGTTTAAACGTTGGACTTCATAAACAGCAATTTTTCTTCTCCAATGGAAAAAGTTGCAAAATTCCGCCCATGTGGTTACAGTAATGCATCGTTTTCAAATAACCAGTTGTACACTTCTACAGTGCCTGGCACCCCATAAAACATGCTTCAAAAACTAATATTTACGAGATATCTTTCCGCTTTTGGACAGATCTCAGCATGTATTCGTCTTGGGAATGATTATATAAAATTATGAAATGTCTGGATATATATTTTTAACAGTGGCATCAGTTTTTCGCTGAGGTCTATAATTGAGGAAGGAAGACACATATCATTTTCTTAATGCCCTCTGAATAGATTCTTAATGGGATGGATGCCAAATTATGTGCCTGAATGAGCCTTTTTGTTCTTGGTACAAATTATGCATAATCCAAACTCAGTGAGTCATAGAGCTGTCATCTCAATAAGTGTTGTCACACTCAGGAAAGAAGCAACCTATTGAATGAAAATGATTGCTCAATAAGTTTCGTACTCGTAATATTTCATTTTTTGGCTGCATATTGCTGCTATGCCAAGCCCATGGCAACAGGATCACCCGAAAATTCATAGCACTTTCTTCAGAGGCTTGTACAAAGCACGAAGTGTTGTACATGACAGGTGCAATGCTTCATGTGCTTGATAATAACATCACCAAAAGAGTAAGCTCAGACTAATAAAACCACATAAGTCATACCGTTGAACATGATTGTTCAATATTTCAATTTCTCTATTCGTTGATTTCTTGCTGTGTCTGTCTTGGTTAGTGTACAAAAGGTTTTCTTACCGTATCATAACTTTTTAACCTCATTCCTTCGAGTTCTTGTCTTATTGTTCGAGTTAAAATGATTTAGTTTCCCTTATTGAAGATGTTTATAGAGTCTAGAGTCGTGCGATTTTTGATGATTAAACCTTACTTATTGTTTAAATGGACTTCGGTCATGATTGTTTTTCTATTTTATATTTTCTGTGAAACTGATTTTTCACATTTTCTTAAGTTTTTATAAATACGATCGACAGTGTACAAAACAATGTTGGAACTTTCAAAAATTTTCTTATAGGATTTCTGTCTTTGATGCGAGCCAATACTTAAATCCTTTCGGCTACCGCAGATATCTCTTTCTGCCATTATTGCTTTGAAATAATATATTGCACTCGTGTAACAATGATGGCACGGCTAAGGAGGAACTTGAGCTTCGCATCGGTAGATCTCAGGTGCCTCCCTCTGGGGAAGAAACTGGGCGTCAAAATTACTTGCGGTAATTAGTATCGCCTAAATGGTGCCACAGTAAAAAGTGACCTGGGGAATGTACTAGGTCTGAAAAGGTAGAAATACCAATGCGCAGCCCTATTACAGGGAAAAAACTATTTATTTACAGACATCGCAGCAAAGAAAAAAATGCAAAAAGAAATAGGTATCGCATTGCATATATGCAACAGCCCTAGGATTGGGATTAGACAATGTATCTCTCCGAGACCGTTAAGGGGTGTTGTTGGATCCAGTACACAAGCTTCTTCTACATTATTTAAAATTTAAAAGAAATAATGAGCAATGATTTAAGCTCGCATTGTTATCTATTTTAGAATTTGTATGTTTGATTTCACATCGCGCCCTTTCTATGGCCAGTCATTTGCATGATTAGATAAACTGTGTTAAATACATGGACAGCTAAAAACTTATGTTTTGTTTCCTTTTTCTAACTCTGTGCACATTATTTCAATATGAAGTAAGACAGCTATATTACTTTAGAAAACAATCTCTAAGAATTTACGTTATCACATTTTGTACGTAAGACTACAATACATTTATAAACTAAGTGCAAATATTCATTTAAAGGTGAATTCACTACAAATACAATAAATATGTATATATGTCAATAAAAATTTCAGAAATATTTTTAACTAGTCTAGATGTACAATTTATTTGTAGCAGTGTGTATCATAATTTGCTAAAGGTGACACACACCACATTCATACTTTCCTCTCATTCACTAAACCAAGGGTGTCAAACTCAAAGGCTCACTTGGGCCAAGCAAACAAAGTTTAACCTAAGATGAGCCGCAAAAAAAAATATATATTAATATTCATATAAACGCAAGTTTATTTCGAATAATACCTAATAATAAACATAAATAAAAAAACAAGAAAATTCAATGTTTAACTTGTTATTTAATGTTAATGTTCTTCCACTTGACATCTCTTTCCTGCACTATATTTCTTATTTTGGGAGAAATTCTGATATTTTATATATTGTGTACCGATATGTTGACCGGGCCGCATGTGGCCCACGGGCCTCGAGTTTAACACCCCTGCACTAAACTGTAAGTATTCTAATACTAATGAATAGCACAAATAAATTTGAATAATGCAAATTAATCACTGAATTTTCCATTCTCAGTTCTCATTTGATATTCCTATTTGTACTTAAAATGAATTTTTCTTCAGTCCGTAAAAATTAAAAAAATATTGCTTTCTCTAAATTAACTATGTGCACAGCACATTTTTAAACAAAAAAGTTTCTTTATTAAATTTGAGGAAACCTTTCTTTAATGTAAATAGGTTTACACTTTAGAAATACCTTCAATCTCAAATTTTTAATCTTTCAACATCAAATATTTTTTCTTATCTTTAATTAATCTTTTAAGAAATTAACTTTTGCTTTAACCCTTTATAAGGCTATTTTTCCGAGTAACATTGTGTTGTAATATTTTTTTGGTATTTCAATTTATTTATAAAGAGAAATTATAATTTGATTTTTAAGACCTTTTTTTGGTGGGAAGCATGTTTCCCATTATCTACTGGGAGCTAGGACATCTTACGTTTCGCAATTCTTTTAATATTGCATTACACGATATTTTAAAAAGTAATTTGAAGCTACTAAAGTATACTGAAGGAATTATAAATTAGATATATTTTGTATTTAAAAAACTAAGATTTTTTTAAATCATTACTTTCCATGAAATTTCAGAAAACAGATCAGTACATTGTGGGACATTGCAAGCTATAAAAAAAAAAAAAAAAAAAAAAAAAACTTGGCGCAGCTTGGCCATAGTTGGCCCTTGCGCCATTAAATTTTACAGTCACTCACTCACGCAAGCTATAAAAACATCTTGTTCTCATGTGCTTTAGTAGAGCACAAATGGCAATGTCTACATGTTTTTGTCAAGTTGGTATACGGGCACCAACTTTAGTCAATCATGTGTCATCTGGAACAGTTTTCTTCCTGTCAGGAAATTTATAGGCAGCAAAAATCATAGATGGAAAGTTAGGTTGGAGGTAAGTATACTTACCACGGCCTTATAAAGGGTTAAAAAAATATCTTTTTAATAAAAATTCATTAGAACAGAGCTGATAAAATGAAAACATACCCACATACAAATTACCATTTTTTAAAAAAATAAAGAAAAAACTTAATTTAAGAAGGTTTGTAGAAAGGAAAAGGCTGAAATATTGCTTTTGATAGCAATGATTTGTGTTTGAGAAAAAATAAAACGTTCTTTGAATGGAAATCAGGAGTGTGAGTGCATTATACAAATTTCTGAAGTAAACCATAATTAATTTGGTATTGAATAAAATAAATTTTATATTATTTAAGTTTTTATATAGTTATGATGAGAGGATACGAGTCTTATAATTAAGTATCTTAGAATAAAGATATCCTAATTAAGGATCATTAATTATTTGCCATTATCCTTAAAAATGAAAGTAATTTTTAATAATTAGTTTAGAACGGTCTTACTTGTCTTTAAAGCAATTGAGTTTACAGTGCTTAAATTTATAGGCAGTTGAAATAATTAATACACATTTGCAGATATATATCAGGAGTACAAAATAGGTTCAGTGGCTACTAATATAATCAATCTATATCAAGCTAATATAATCAAGCAACTATAAAATAATCGAGGGAAATAATTTTGATAAGTAAGCTCTTTTAACCAGTATTCCTTATAGTTCAATTTCCTTTTCAATTTTGGTCTTGTTTAAAATATAGTAACAGCACTGTTTTTTTTTAATGAATCTCTGTAAATCCATAAAGTTAATTGGATATTAGATAAAACAAGGCTAACTATATTCAAGTAATCTTGCGTATAAACAGTTTTTAAAATAGTATATTTAAACATTTTAGGACGTGAAACATACAGAATTGTGGAGAAATATGATTTACTGTAGTATTCACTCTTGAAAAAGATAATTAGAGCTCTATTATATAATTATGAGCTAATTAGTTAAAAACATCTATAAAATAATGAGTCTTTTAAATGCTTCATGTGTTCAGAACTGATTGTTGAGTCTCAATATGTAAGTATTTTTTCTAAATAATTACTCATGTATTTTCTTGTTTTTGTGAGGTACTTTTGAGGATCAATAGAATAGAATACCATAGTAGACATTTTTAAAATAAACAGCTTTCGTTTTTTTTTCCTTTAAAAAACAAACAAAAACGAAAACTTTTGAAAGAAACTGCTTTTTTTCCAGCAATGAAAATAAGCTACTACATTTAAAGTGAAGCAATATGCTAAAAAAGCCAAATTTGTTAATTTTTTAAAAAGTTTCCAACCCAAAATTTTGCATTCAATTTTGATATTGTCATTAGATTTTTGTCCACACATACCCTTATATTTACCATGTACAGAGCTAAAATGTACCTCCTTAGCCGCTGCAGAAGAATCGGCAGTGTGTTCGCTTGAACCATTTTGGCCCCGTCATCAAAAACTGACTGTGTTCTCCAGTTAAGTATGAAACAAACACAAATCTGCATTTTTAATTCGATAAGAATTTTCGTTAACGTTGCACACTAAAGCAATGCGAAAGCTATTGGTGACGGATCTGGTAATTTTGAGCCACAGTTAAGTGACGAGGACAACACCCGAGTTGGTATCCCATCTCCTAACTTCCACATCACTCCAAAGGGAATAATTTAAGTCTTGATAGATTTAACATGCATCAACCCCTCTGCAATTCTTCAGTGGCATCAGGTATCTAACCCGTGACTCAACAACGAGTTCGTAACCATGACCGCTCGGCTACCACGGCCACTCTGAACTTTTAAAGCTAATGTTTTGAGAAAAAGGAAAGTAATTAAAAATACTTTAAAATCTGGAAAACACAGTCAGTTCTTATCTCCCAAGGAAAAAAATCTGCTGAAAAGCAAAAACTAAATAATTGATTTCAACAGATAATGTTTTTTTTTACTATAGCCATATATATGGCAATAGGTTCTCATTTTTCATAAATACAGAAAAGAATAAAACCTTCTGATATAATGCATTGAAAAAATATAAAATAAACAAATAATAAATAAAATAAAAATATTAAACTATGAATTTTGTGATATTTCTTGCAGTAAAACTTTATGGCTGATTAGTTTTTTTGAAAATGATAACATGAATATCACAATTTTTATACTTAAGAGCCTAAATATATTATTCCACATTCTGAATAGAAAAGTCATATTTGATTTGTTCTGTAAAAAAGATGTTTTATATTCGAAATTAAAGTGATTTCATAATATAAATGACATTTCTTTTAATGTTTCCTATACAAAAAGGACTCAAATTAACGACAGTTTATTACACTTTTATTCAAATATTCTGTTGTATATTCAATGAACTTTGAAAAGTAACATTGAAGTCTTTCCTTGTAATTAACATGTGAAAGAATTAACTGTCCAAAGTTACTTGAATTAACCCTTCAAAAATGAAGGAGCTAAATAAAGAGCAATTTACAATATTTAAAATTTTTTTGGTTCCTAACTTATATTTGTTTCTTCAGGAGTTTGCATACTGATTATATATAATTCTGAACTATTCATTATATATATATATATATAAACACAAAATTATTCCATCTAATACATAATTAGTTTGCACGACAAAATTAATTTTACAAACATTGTATATTTACTTAAGATATGTAAGGTATGACCGCAATTCAAAAGGGTTTCCTTTCACAAGGACATGTCTTCCTTCAAAAAGATATTGATAGTTTGAAAAGAGAGAAAGAATTTTTAAAATCAACAGCCACCAAAAATAAAATTCACGTTAAGTATGGTTAGATAAAAAAAATTATAATTCAATAAAAATTTAAGATCTTTGCACAAATGTGTAGCAATGAGATTTACTGAATTATGAATCAAATTATAAGATAAATTTCAAGGGAAAATAATTTTGAAAAAAAAATTTTTTAAGAGGGGATTTGAAGTGATTAATACTTAAAAACCGCAAAAAGAGACGGTTTAGTAAAAAAAAATATTAAAAATAGATTTTAATTTGCATGGGATTTTCCTTCCATACTAACAAAGAAAAATAGAGAAGATTGGATTTCATATTTATACATTTTTTTCTAAGTATGTTTTGATACATAAAATGACATTATCTTCCTTACAGAAATTTGAAATTTTGCATGAAGGCTTTTTTTTTTTTTTTCATCATGTAGTTATTTAAGAACTTACTTTTTTTCTTAATGAAAGACAAGCTTATTTTATAATTTGAAGTTTAATTTTTGATTACTAGAGAAGCTGAGTACAATGCAATGAGATTATATCAAATACGCTATAATTTTTAAGCTGCTATAAATTCATGTTTTTTAAATGTTAAAGATTCTTGAGGGAATAGTTTTAATACATTACATAATAAATATCAGGGTAAAAGTATCCATATAGCTATCTGCCTGCAGCATATACTGCACCTGCAAAGTTAATTAGAAGTTTTTTTGTTCTATTTGCTAGTGCAATAGATATATATCTAGAAGAATATACTTGCTAGTGCAATAGATATACACCTAGAAGTATATGGTATGCACCTTTTAAATAAATGAGAAGTTTGGAAAATCTTTATAAATGAATTCTAAAAATAAAATGTTGGAAAAAGCGAACAAGTATCGCAAAACCTAACACGGAGCATTTATTTTCCTGCTAGAAGTTAACAGTTAAAAAATACTCCTAACTTTTTGTAATATTAAAAATTTGGAGTTAATTTCACTAATCTCACAGAAATGCTAATTTTTTTCCTGAAAAGTTTATTAATAAAAAAAAATAACTCTATAACTTCATTAAAATAGTTTTATATATTCCTTGCATACATTCTTCACATATATTGTTTGAAAAGTTCAAATAATAGTGATAATAATTACTTACATATATAGCTTCATTCCAACTCTTTTTATAAATAAATGTGCTTAAAAAATAAAACAGAAAAATACGGAAAACGCAATTTATTTTATATATGTATAGGTCTAAAATGGAATTTTAATTAGTTTTATGTAAATATTTTAAACAGATTTATCAAGTTTTAAGACTTAAATTATGAAGAAACAGAGTTTTAGATATACAAATTAGATAAAGATGCTTTGCAAAACATTTAAAACTGCTTGAAATATAAAAGCTTAACTTTTGACTAGAATTTTAACACATACTAATAGATTAATAACTTATTTTATTATTTTCAAACATTATCAAGATGAAATTATTAAAAGACTTGAAGGAAATTTTTCTTTGATTTTAAATTTATACACTTAGATATTTTGAACTTTCATGAAACATTTTGAAAATTAAAATAATAAACATTAAAATTACCAAAAAAATTTTAATCTTTAATTTTCCTATATATATTGTAAATTATTTGCAATTGTAAATTCACAAACTTTAATTTGGTTAAATATTTTGTACAAAACACAGGACAGTTTATAATTATGCACAAATGTAACTTTTAGAAATGAACATTTTCTCTAAAAGCATTCACTCCCTCCCATTTTCAATTTATTATGAATATTTGAATGAATCATATTAAAAACAATTCGTGTACCATGAATTAAGACTTTTTCAGCAAAATTGCCAAAAACTGTTTTGGGAATTGTGACATACTTTCTCTCATTCACATATTTCTGCTTTCTTGAATCAGAAAGTAAATGACATATTCCATGTGAAAGGTCAACACCCAGAATTGACCACATACAGTCTACAATAAAAGAGTTTATTTAATTACCTGACTATCCAAACCAATGGAAAAAACCATTATGAAAAAAAGAAATGACCAAAAGGTCGATAGAGGCAATCTTGAAATTGCCTCTGGATAAACCACAAAAGCCAATCCAGGACCTGAAAATTTAAATAATTTAATTACACATTTAGAATAATATCTTAAAAACATGCACTTTGAAGGATTAGTTTAGAGTACAATTTAAACAACGATAATTTTTCGATAAGACATTTGACTAAGACAGGATAAGGAACTTTTTCCAAACTGAAAAGTCGTAGTACATAGGTTAATAAAGTCAAATTAAGCAATATATATATATATGTGTAATAATTCCCTCTAGCATTCTCTTTAATTAACTTTTTTAAACAATATTGAAATCTTTTGATTGTTTGGTTCAGAACTAACACTCTGGTTTTAGTCGTAATCGATGAATATTATTACATCAGAAATTCCTGTCCCACACTTTCTGTCCAATCAGAGCTGGGATTGCGTAATCATCACGCACTTGCACTGTTTGTAAAGAATAAAACAACTTGTGTAATGGCGTTCGTTGCTTGCTTGCTTGCTCTATCCTTTTTTGCCGTCATAATGTACTGGTAAATATAGCTGTTTCTCCGTGTTTATGTGTTCTGTCCGTCAAGATGTCACTTTTGCTTGTCCACTGTGCTTTACTATCATCATCATGAATTGTTTGTCTCATCTTTGTGAAAGTGCATAATAATTTTGTTCTAAACTTCGATGTGTGCGCCACAATAAAGAAGATGTCTCTGTTCACTGAAGATGTGTATTTTGATGAAGACCTGCCAACACCACGACAAAAATCAACCACTCGGCCAATACGTAACAGAAAGCCGGTAGGATAGTTTCCCACCGTGAAGAGAAGAAAATGGGAAGTGCGTCGTAAGTTTGCTAATTCCTAAAGCTTCAACTTCTTTGTTGGGCAGGGGGAAATCCCCTTTTCAAGTTGTGCGAGACGGCTTCGTTCTCATCGAATTAATCCAAGGATTTTTTGTGAATATAACAAGTTTTTGTTTCATCGAAAAGTGCAGTCGTCAACAGAAAAGTGAAGATTTTTAAATGTAAGTTACGAAATACTAATAATCAATCAATCATTTATATTGCAAATTTTATACATATGATTTTTTTCAACAAGTGATTTTGACCTTTGATATTTTTGTGCCTGGCATTTCATGAAAAATTATTTGATATATATATTTAATAGTGTTGCAATACATGTTTTTTAACATAAAACAATATATATTGAAATAAGAAATTTAAATACTGTAATGTTTGATATTTGAATTTAATAATTAATAATTGCAAATGTTTTGATTTTGTTGTAATTTCAATTTTATATATTTTGGTATTTCTATTTTTGGTACTTCAAATGTTTAAGTTTAAGTGAAATTTTTAATATCTGTATGATTCTTAGATCTGGTTTTAAAATGGCTAATGATGAGCAAACCAATTTGGCTGTAATAAGTAATACCAACCAAACCCTTAATGAACCATACATAGTCCCTTTTGATTCTGAAAATGGAATGTTAATAAAAGCTTGGTTAGATTATTTTAATAATGCATGTAAACTTGGCAATAGAGATGATAGTTGGAAAATTGTGTAAACATATCAAGATATCTAAAAGGGTCTGCATTAACTCAGTATATTAACTCTTGTCTTAATATTTCAAATTTTGGAGAACTGTGTTCAATTCTTATTGAAAATTTTTTAAAACCTAATGTTATAACTTTGTCAGATTTCTTACAACTTCAATTAAAAGATAACTTAGAACAATATTTTCATCAAAAATTAAATTATGGTAGACAATTAGTATTACCTCCTCAACTCATTTTAGAAGGACTTACGGATGGAATGCCCACCAGTATTAAACAATTAATGACAGTAAATCCCCCTACCTCACCTACCGAATGGCTCATGGTAGCTACACGTTTAATGAAAACCCAAGCCCCAAAACCTGAACAGAATACTTTCAGACAAAATGTGCCCATTCGACCAAGACAAAATACTTTTGTACCTCAAAACCGCTACTTTGTTCGACCCAATTTCCAAAATTTTAATAGAATGCGTCCCCAACATCTCCCAAATCAGCATGCTCATAACTTTAACAATAGAGGTTTTATGTCCAACCACCACACACATTTTCAACATGGACTGCCACCATATCCATGTAAAATTTGCACACAACAAGGAATTCCCAGTGCTTATCATTGGAAACTGCAATGTCCTTTTAATCAACATCAATTAAGGCAAACCCCATTTAATTGTGATCCATCTTTGGCTGCTAACGCTGTTTCTCAGAGCTCGGAGAACTCTGTTGACAGTCAACAAATTCCCAATCAGAGACAATACCCCCTTACTGAGGCCTCTTGCCCCACATATTGACAATTACAGGTGTCCGGACACATCTCATCATTGCCAAGCCTAGCTAACTTGGACAATTTACCTAAACATAACAATGTGAATATCGTTATTGATACTGGATCCACTCTATCTTTAATTTCTACAGATATTGTAAATAAACTTAGATTACATAAACAAACAACTAGGCCTATACATATTAATCAAACCCATGGCAATTTTCAACTAAACAAACTATGCAAAGCGTACTTAACAATTGGACAGGTAGAAAGAAACATAAATCTGTATATAATTAATAGTAGCCTACCTTACATTATTCTAGGACTACCAGAATGTAGTCAATATAAAATTGTTATTGATTGTGAACATAACCAGTTACTACAAAATGGACAAATTATTGTAAATAATCAAAATCCACTTACTAAACCAATTTCATTACATATACAGGAAGGGTTAGTAAATATCTCAGAGGAAGTTCTCTCACCTCTGACTGTTAAAGAACTATCTCCTAACCTGATACAACTTTTAGAATACACTCATGTTTTTTCTAAAAATAAGTATGATGTAGGTAAAATAAGAATGGAGCCTCCTAGAATTAATTTAACATCAGACCTCGCAATTTATCAGCGAGCTTATAGAACCTCAGCCACTTCAGAAGCTGAGATTAATAAACAAATACAAAATTTATTAGCTGCAGGTTTAATTAAAGAATCCAATAGCTGTGTTATTCTTCCCCGGTTACTTTAGCTTATAAGAGAGATGAAAAGCAGAAAACCAGATTATGTATTGATTATAGAAAACTTAATGCCATTTGTAAAACAGATGCAGAACCATTACCTCGAATAGACTCCCTGCTAGATAAATTGAATAGTGCTAAATTTTTTTCTACGCTTGACCTCACAAGTGGTTACTGGCACATTCCATTGCATGATAAAGATAAAGAAAAATATTGGCTTTTGTTACAACTGAAGGTTTATATGAATTTCAAGTTCTTCCTTTTGGCTTTCGAAATGCCCCAGCAATTTTTAATCGTACTATTCGTAAAATTTTAACTAAACATAAGTGTTCAAATTTTGCTTGTCACTATTTTGATGATATAGTTGTCTTTTCAAATTCTTTAGAGGAACGTTATGCTCATTTAAGAAAAATATTCCAAATTTGTGAGGAGGAAAACATTAAATTAAAATTTTCAAAATGTGTTTTTGCAAAAACTAAGATAAACTTTTTAGGCTATGAAATTAAAGAAGGCTGCATTACCCCTGATAATCAAAATATTGAAACTATTAAAAAATTACAACCTCCCAAAAATGTTAAACAACTTCAGTTTCCTTGGTTCTGTAAATGTTTATAATAAATTCATTGATTCCTATGCCAAAATTAGGGAACCTTTAAATAAATTACTAAAGAAAGATAAGCAATGGGAGTGGACTGCTGAATGTCAAACAGCATTTGAATTGTTAAAAAATAAATTAATAACTAAACCTGTATTACAATTATATGATCCTAAATTGCCTCTGCATGTTTTCTGTAATGCCTCGCTGAAAGCTATTGGAGCTATTTTGAAACAACCTGATAATTCTGGTACTCTTCACCCAGTATCTTTTCATTCTAGAACTTTACGTGAGTATGAAAAAAATTATTGTATCAGAGAATTGGAATGTTTGGCCATAATAGATGCTCTTGATAAGTTTTATTATTATTTACACGGTAAATTCATAATCCATACTGATCATTCTGCTCTTGTTTGGCTTAAAAATGTGAAAAATTTAAGAGGTAGATTATTTCGTTGGTCATTAAAACTAAGCATGTTTGATTATGAAGTAAAATATTTAAAGGGAACTAATAATGTTGAAGCTGACATGTTATCAAGACATCCTATTGCTCAATATATCCAACACTCGGTACATTTACTTGAATTAAGTGAGATAAAGACCCATCAAAATTTAGATAATGTAAATGATCCTAAATATAGGAAAGTTGATGATGTCTTTGTTCTTAAAAAGAAAAATCTGTTTAAAATTGTTTTACCTTTTTCATTAAGAAGAAAAATTTTACAAAATGCTCATGAATAATTTGGACATCCTGGTACTCAAAAAATGATAAATTTAATTACTCCTCAATACTATTGGCCTCATATTAACTTAGATATTTCAAAATTTGTTAAACATTGTAATGTATGTCAATTAAATAAAAGGAAAAGGCAAAAAAAGATTTGGTCTTTTACAGACTGTACCCCCCACGGATCAACCTTTTGAGTATATCTCTGTTGATACTCTGTTGGTGGATTCAATTACTATAATTCTACTAAAAAATTTCTTCACTTAATAATTGATCATGCAACTCGCTATGTTTGGGCTTTTGCTTCTAAAAGTGAAACAACCGAAACCTATACAAATTGTTTAAAACAACTTTTCCAAATTCAAATACCTAATAAACTGTTAACTGATAGAAATGGTGCTTTTACCTCATCCAGATTCAAACGCTTTTTAAGAAATTATAACGTTAAACAGTTATTAACTACTTCCCATCATCCCCAGACAAATGGTAAATGTGAACGTGTAAATCAGTCTATTGTAACTAAATTAAGATGTAAAGTAAATTCTTCTCCTACCAAAATTCCTTGGACCAAAATTCTAGAACAAGTAATCAATGAGTATAACTTAACACCTCATTCAGTCACAAAATTCTCTCCTGCATATTTGTTGTTTGGCACTTTATCATATACACCTCCATTAGCTCAAAATCAAGTTTACCCTCCAGTTGAAGAAGCCAGAAAATTAGCAAAGAACACCATAAAATACCATGAGAAAAATAAAATTAAATATGATGCGCATTTCATTGATTCTCCTTTTGAACCGGGTGATCTCGTAATTTATGAAAAATTCAACTATCCAAATCGAAGAAAGTTATCCCCAATTTTTTCAGGCCCCTATGAAATAGTACAAAAGCTGTCAGATGTCAATTATGAAATAACAAAGCCTAACGCGTTAACTAAAAAACCTACTGAAATTGTGCACATTTCAAAATTAAGAACTTATTACCCTCCTGAAGAATTGAAATTGAGTCATGAATAATAATTACACTAAAAAGAAAACACACACATATACAACTACACAAAACCAAATCAATGTCCTTTTGCCCCTCTTAGGTGGACCCCCTTTCCACTCTTGAGATTTTTTTTTACTGTTGTTGTGATGTATCAGAACAAGAAATGATTGTAGATCTTACAATGTGCGAAACATGGGTCCACCTCCCAATCCATTTCGGATTTTTTCCTGTCTTCATCTCGATGTACTGTTTAAGTTTTGGAGAAGTGTGCATTCTTGGATGGAGGCAGGGAGGAGTCTGAATTAAATTCCCCTTCCTTAATAGTCTTTGACTATCAAGTTTACTTTTAAACGAGGAAGTCAAATTTTTGAGACAAACTTGGATGTTTTCATGATGTTTGTCATTGATATTTTAGGCTACAATTATTTTGAATCTTATTTTCATTCCATTTCAAGTGTTCCTTATTTTATTTTTGATATTATGTATTTTTATATCATGTTTAGTAATGTGAATGTGTTATTACATCAGCTCTTCATGAAAATGTGAATATTTTGGAGCAATACTTTGATTTTTTTTTTATTGCATTTTGAATTTTATATTTGAATGTTGTTTATGGGTACCCATGTGTTACAATTTAACAGTTATATGTTTTCATATTTTTCTAGTATCTAATTTCTGTGTTGGAGATCATGCTATGTATGTCATTACTGACAAGTGCAAGAAGTTTCATAATTAATAATTTATTCAAAACTTTAAAACTAATTTCTCTGTAAGGTACGGGTCTGTATCAAGGGCCCTGGTGCATGCCCGCGTCTTACGGAGGGGGGAAATGTAATAATTCCCTCTAGCATTCTCTTTAATTAACTTTTTTAAACAATATTGAAATCTTGATTGTTTGGTTCAGAACTAACACTCTGGTTTTAGTCGTAATCGATGAATATTATTACATCAGAAATTCCTGTCCCGCACTTTCTGTCCAATCAGAGCTGGGATTGCGTAATCATCACGCACTTGCACTGTTGGTAAAGAATAAAACAACTTGTGTAATGGCGTTCGTTGCTTGCTTGCTCTATCCTTTTTTGCTGTCATAATGTACTGGTAAATATAGCTGTTTCTCCGTGTTTATGTGTTGTGCCCGTCAAGATGTCACTTTTGCTTGTCCACTGTGCTTTACTATCATCATCATGAATTGTTTGTCTCATCTTTGTGAAAGTGCATAATAATTTTGTTCTAAACTTCGATGTGTGCGCCACAATAAAGAAGATGTCTCTGTTCACTGAAGATGTGTATTTTGATGAAGGCCTGCCAACACCACGACAAAAATCAACCACTCGGCCAATACGTAACATATATATATATATATATATATATGACTATCTATCTATATGAAGTTTGACCTTATTAAATTTATAAACCAGTTTTGTGTAAAATTTTTATGTACATATCACACACACAAACGAAAGTTAGCTATCTCATAAGGCTTATATACTGGCTAAAATAAAGTCGCATCTAAGAAGCCTCAATCTGTACACTTAAAAATATGCATCATGCCTTAAATTATAATATATGTAACAGTAATAATTAAAATTCCTTAATTTTAGCCAAGCATTAGCTAATTCAACTTTATGTAAAAGTTGCTACATGGTGTCAGTGGCGTATATAGACTACTCTTATGAGGGATGGGATATTTAAAAAAACATGCCTACCTAGGCTTAATCTTTATGCTAAAAATTAAAAATATATTGGTCTATGAGGATGTTAACTCCCAAAAGCCACCCTTGTGCACTTGTCAAAATTCGTGCCAATAACAATTTTTAACTATCTATAAAATTCATAAATTTAATAACCTGTACTAAAGATACAATATAAAAAAAATTGGAACTAATCTCAAATATTTTTAAGCTATACAGTAAATTGCAATATTGCCATAACTATTTAGTTAATTTACACTAATTCCCAAACCATCTTAAACTATTTCAAAAGAAGTCTGTATTGATTCTACAGTAATTTTAGTTGAAATGATCGTGACACAAGAATTACATAAAGACCTACTGGCAATGGACCTCATAATTTTTAAACAATATTCAAGTAATGAAAATAACACTCGAAATATTGTATACATCACTCCTCTAACTTTCACATTAAAAAGCCATTTATGTTCAAAATAACACATCAACTATTCCTTTGACAGAAACTAGATTAAAATCTATAAGTCACTAGAGACCAAGTTTCATTTTATAACAACCAGGATTACGTGGTCGTAATTTTATTGTATATATATCTGTGATTGTAACAGAACTAATCTTAAAAATGTTAATAGAATATTACCTTCCGAAACTACATCTTCAATAGAATTACCAGTTTCATAGGCCATGAATCCTATAATTGAAAACACCACAAATCCAGCCAAAATACTTGTAGCACAATTGAGAATAGGTATAAACAGAGCATCTCTAATTGGAAAATAAAACAGTATTAAAACATGTTATACTTTCTACAGAAAGAAAGTACATTTTCTATAAGAAATATGTACTGACCTGTACACATTATTGTTAAATTTACTATAGCTAGCCATGTTGAGAACAACCCCCCATGAAGCACCAACTGAATAAAATATTTGGGTAGCTGCATAACCCCATACCTGAAGATAAAAAAACAAGACGCATAAAATATCATTCAAAAATTTATATTTATCAAAACAAACAAATCATTAAATGTCATACTTTAAAAGACAACAGCAATTCCCATCTTGGATAAAGGTAGAACACAATGCCATCCCAAGCTCCAGGTAATGTAACTCCTCGTACCAATAAGCAAACAAGAACAACATACGGAAATGTAGCAGAGATGTACACAATCTGAAAAATGTTTTTTATTTTTTGAGATTATAATAAAACAGTATGCACTATATATAATGAAATAAAGAGATTTTCGCAAAATTTAACTTAGTGTTTATTACCTTTCCAGAAGATTTAACACCTTTTAGAAGGCAAAGAAACACCATGAACCATGCAATGAACAAAGTAAAAGCCAAGGGCTTTTGTATTTCTCCTAGATTATCAATTCCAGAGCTTTGATGCAATACATTGTATCTAAAATTATAAGCAGATAAATAATTTTCAGAGACTATTATAAAAAAATTTATATATTTTTTAACTATAATAGAAAACAATAATTATCTTTTGAAGAAACAAATGCATAATTTTATAAGTTAAATATTCACAATATTTTATTTCAAAGAAAGTTCAAAAATGCTTTCTATCAATATCTTTTTTCAAAACTATCATTTTGTTATCTCGTTATTTAGTACGCTCGATTTTTTTAGCAAATAATTTACGCACAGAGAAGTTATTACGTTATTTAATATAATTATGTTTATAACCATACTTACAACCAGTATTCTTCACTTGATGTCTTTTTTGAAGTGTTGCTAAGCAAATGGAGAGTATCATTCGTACTATTACTGGTGAAACAATCGGTTAGATTTGAAGTATAGTTTTGTGAAGTGAAATTTGAATCACAGGTAGCTGGAGTTTCCTTCAAACAATCTTGTGTGTTCCACCAGTTATCACAGGTAGCCCAAGGAACATAATAAGACTGATAAATATAGTACAGAGTCCAAGCTATTATTATATTGTAATAAATACAAACAATTCCAGATACTATAACCATTCCATAACCTAGACCTAAAAGGGGAGAAAAAAAGAATTGTCAAAAATAAATATATGATTGAAAAAAAAATCTCCCTTGAAACTTTACTGACCTTTAAAAAATGGAGATATTTTCCATATAGATATAGGACTAAGACTGGCAAATTGGCCAAATGACATTTCCAAGAAAAACATAGGCATTCCACAGGCAACCAAGAAAAAGAGGTAAGGAATCAAGAAAGCTCCTATAAATGAGATTAAAGTTGTTAAATGTAGATTACAAGATGAAGGTTCAAAATATTTTTCTTTTAATCGTTCTTGAATTAAAAAAAGTTATAATGTAAAACAAAATTAAATATTACAAAAAATACATTAAAAAGTTTACAACAAGTAAACACATATGAAAATATTTTGTCTCTTTTGAAAATCAGTAACATTTTTCGCGAAACATCCAAGGATTAACTAAATGAATGAAAGAAAAAGGATACAATATATTAGTCACCTTACTTTATCATTGCTGCATATATAATACAAAAAAATGACAAAAAACGAATCATTATTATTGCAAAAGACTTCAGCTGAATCTACAATAGTTTTAATTTTTCTATTGCTTCCCATTTTTTTCAACTACTTGACTTTATCAAGATGGTGTAAAAATTTTTTATTTAATTGTGAAATCGCCAAGACAAGCATCTTACACTGATTAAGAGCCACATTAATCTTTGTTAAACCCAAGAGAGTTTCGGACATTTCAAGCTAATTTTGATAATAAATTACATAAGAAAATCAATATCAGCAAAAGTTTAGGGAAGAAATTTTTTTGAGTATTAGAACTTCTGACTTAGTCTCGTTCAGCAGTGCCGGTTTATCCATTGGACCCCCATGGGCCCGGATAAGATGGACTTAACCAGATTTTTTGGTAATAAATATCGATCCGTCAGTTTCAAGAGGGCCTGTAGATCTTCTGCACCCAGTGCCCGAAATTAGCTTAAATTGGCCCCTGATCACCCCTAGGGTGCTCTCCCCCAAAATTGGGGTGGAACCGAGTCAAATCGTACAGTCACCAGCATGGTGTTCAAAGCTGTGGCTAACGACAGGTGTATGTCTAGCCCTTTGCCACGATGAATTTCGTGGGCTTTGATCTGACACCGTCAGGCAGGTGGCATTAGAAACAACAGCATTCAACCGGAAAGAATGTCACTAAGAAAGAATCGAAATCGAGCCATTTAAGAAATAATTATTCAGTGAATAAATAATTTTTTTTGCCCATTTAAGTATTATACTAAAAGCACAAGAACAACATATATACTCTTTCACGCGATATTGAGCCACAAATTATACTTTTACGCAGCACCGGTTTATCCACTGGGCGCTTGGAGCGGGCGCCCAGGGCCCCAGAAAAGCTGGACTTATCTAGATTTTCTGGTTATAAATTTTGATCCGCCAGTGCCAAGGGGGCCTGTAGGTTTGCAACCAGAGCCCAAAATAGCTTAAACCGTCACTGTCACCCAGGTATATTAACTATTTGAAGTTACTTTAAATATTTCAGGGCTGATTACTGATATAAAAGTCTTATATTCCATTGATTGTTTAAAATATCAAAGAAAAACAATATGCATTGTCTTAACTCACCTCCTCCACACGTGTAACATAGATAGGGAAACCGCCAAATATTTCCTAGTCCCACAGCATAACCTATGCATGAGAGTAAGAAGTCCAACTGACGTCCCCATACACCTCTTTCATTCAATGCAACAGCCAAGCTGACGGTACTAACTGTTGAAGAAGTATCTTCATGTGGTGGCAAGAGCACACCTACACAAGGCTCATCTGATGGTTTAGCTACTATACAAGCTTGGAAACCTTCACGAAGCAATGTTGCAGTTGATTCTTTTTCCTCAGGGTTGGAAGAACCCTGAAAGAAATGTATTTCATTTAATTTTAAAAAGATTTAAATCTTAATTAAAAAAATATTACATCAAAATACACATATTTCTATTAAATAATTTATAATATGAATTTGATCAAACGATTCTTGCAAGAAAGGTTTCAAAATACTTTACCTCATTAGAATTTTAGAAGGATAAAATAATTTGGATCACCACATTTCCATTTAAATGATCCACATCATTTTATAAAAAATGATCTAGTATCATCACTCGAAACATGCCAGCAAAAGTTATGAAACTGACAATTTTTTTAGATTCTGTGTTAATTGAAATGACTTAAAAGTCTAAAGAAGAACAAATTAATCAAAGTTTGTGCTATGCACCATAATACAATACAAAAGGCCATTGGAGTTAAAACTGATTTACCAAGAACTTCAGATAATTTTCGGTTTATTTACATAACTTTGATTCATTTATGTAAATGTTACAATAAAATCACGAAGTACAAGTTGTATTTCTTCAGATAAATAGCTTGATAGCTAACTTTTAGTTTTTACAAACATTCTAAAACTTGTAAGCACAAAACACGATTAAAATTGACTGTAATGAATATTATGATGATTCACGATGTCATATTTTACATGCATCAGCTGTTCTACAGGATGAGTGGTAGCTTAGTGGTCATGGTCAGGAACTCGTGGTCGGTGTGTCATGAGTTAGAACCCTAGGGTCACGGAAGACCCGCCGTGTAGAAAGGCTGATGCACGTTAAGTAACAACGTAAATAAAGAATCAGTCATTCAATTCATCCTCGTGACAGTTTGTGGCCCTACAACCGATTAAAGACCCACCATGTAGAGGTGCTGATGAATGTAGATCGAGGATCATTGTAGAAGGGCTGATGTATCGTTAATCAATCTATGTCGCAACTTCTAGTCCTCACGTTTGTGTGGTGTGGAAGTTAGGAAAGTGGGGTGCTAGCTTAAGTGTCGGTCTCGGTATATGACCTCAAAATTACGAGGTCCGTCGTTAATAGCCCTTGTATTTCTTTGTATTACACAATGGGTCTTCAATTGAAACATTGTTCGATTATGCACCTCAACTAAAATTTCACCAGACACGAACGATACCAAGATCACTGCCCACTCCATACCCACACGAAGACAAGGGTGAAATCTCTCAAGGATTAATGTCTATCAATCCCTCAACACGACGATTTGGGAAACGAGAATTTCGAGTCCAGTGCTCAGCTTTTACGAGTCTGCTACTCTGCTAACTAGGCCACCATGGCCCCATGCATGTCTATTAGTATACACATACAAATTGCTTAAACAATCGTTTAATCACATGGCACTGATTTTTCTGCAAAAAGTTATTTTTACCACAATCAATAAATGTATTTTTTTTTAAAAAAATTAACGTAGAAAGAAACAGCCAAAATTGTGAAAATTTTTTCTAATGTTTTTAATATAAATTCTTATTCAATATTCTTAGTCTTATCTTTGAAACAAAAAATGCATTCGAAAGTGAATAAGTATCTTTTTGTTTTTTGAAAAGTTCCTGGGAAAAAACATTTGACTATCAACTGTTTTTTTGTTCGAAGAATGATGTATTTTTCACAATTCCTCTCTCTACTATTAGTTCACTCTTTCCCTATATATTTATTTATATATATATATATCATGTTTAAATTTTCAACCGTTAATAAAATACTTTTTATTCAACCATTAAAGTTAAAATACATTTTTTTAAACTTGTAGTGGATTACACTTGATGTTAAAACAGTTTTTTCAAATATTAATCCATTAATTAAATTTAATCAATTTTAGCTATATATGGGAGAAAAAATTAAATTTGTTCCGAAGGAAAGCAATAGATGGCGACAGTATACATTGATTATCCAAGTACAGGGTATGAAAAGCTCAATTTGTTTTTCGAGCATTACAATAGATGGATGGATTTTCTTTGTTGACCTAAGTAGGACTGGACTTAAAATAAATTTTCTTTAAATGTTACTGTTATTTCTTTGATAAATAAAATTCAACGTTTTTGTCTTTTTTTATCTGGCTGTCAAAATCACTTTCTTTAAATCATGGATTATGAAAAAGAAAATTTCAGAAAAAGAATTCCAAAAATACACCTAATTTAAAGTTTCCAGAAAGCTCATGAGCGAGATGGATTTAAATTATTACTTGTTGCTGTCACTGACTGGTGACATGTGTCTAATATAGTTGACATGACATGTTTTCCTACGCCAAATATTACTTGACGTTTCAAAGAGCACACGAGATGTGGCGCCATCTATGAATAAAAACTTGAACCAAAACATTACTTGAATAGCCAAGTTACGGCTTCAATCGATGCGCATACCGCCTTGATAGCAGCGGTACAGTCGATACAATTTTCTTAAAACTCACCACACTCGCTGCTCATCTTTTTTCGCACTAGATGGCGCTCAGTGCCCACTGTAAATACCGACCGTTCAATATGTTCCAGTAAAAAAAAAATTAAGACATTTATTTAAAATCTATTAGAATAAATTGATACATTTGACATAATTTTATCTTTATGGAATATGTGAGAAACTCAAATACAAATGCAATGCAAGTAATAGAATTTGCTTAAACTCTCTAGGTGAAAAATAGGAATGAACAGACTGAAGGATAAGAGGACAAATGAGTAATCTGAAGTATAGGAAATTACATAAAATTTAATTTTAGACTTGTATTAATTTTGTTAATAAAGTTAAAAAAATAATAAAAAAAACCCGATAGGGCATGTTTGCATGCATCTTCAGTCATGTTTGTTGAAGATAGTAAAACCCAGTTCGGACTTCTAGGCCATTTATTATGCATCAGACTTGATTATTCTGAACGAAAAATGAGTGATGGAATCGGAATTCTTCACAGGCATGATACTATTTAAACATTACCCGCAAAAAACGTGTAAATTTCTTTGGAAGAAGCTCAAAAAAATGCCTTAAATTTCACGAAAAAGATAATTTCTCTTTTATCACGAATATCAGCTTTCGAATGCTACACCATTCTCGACAATTCAACCTCTTCTACAATTCGATTTTGTCGCAAACAATTTATTTCTCATAGCCAGTCTGATACCCTACGTGGAACCTATATATTGAACTGTACTTCGAAACGAAAGCAAGATGGTTTACTTGATTATTAGCCCACGCGCGCGGATGTACTCGATGAATATTATCTCGAGGTGATTTCCCTTAACGTGGTGCATCTTCACCATTAAAAATGAAAAAAAAAAAATTTTTTTTTTCCCTTTGCAAACCGTGTCAACACAAACTTGTACACCTCATATTTCTGCCCTTGCTTTTTCTGTATTCTTATTCTGTGTATGATTGAGAATAAAAGTGGACTGTTAAAATATAGCCCATTCTTCTGTTGCCGAAAAAAATGAAATTATTTTTTGAGCAACCCGATATATTCAAAGTCTAATGGTTAGAATTTTTTATATTTTTGCTTTTAATATTATTAATCATATATAGTTTTAACGTTCGGCATATTTTTAGGTAAAAAAAATATGAATTATTAACAAAATAGTACAGAAATTAAGTTTTGAATAATTAACTTGGTGTATTTGCTAGAAAACATGAATAGAGAATATTTTCTGGAGTGTAGTTATAATTTCGTAGTTATTTATCCTTAAAAATTCTAATAAGATCTTCTACATAATGTAAATATCTTTCTAAAATATATGCTAAATAGTGATGAACAAGATATGTACTGATAGACGCTAACACTATTATCACCTAATATTTTGCTCTAAATAAGATGTAAAAATATTTCTGTTCTATACATTTTTTATGAACGTTTTATATAATTTTCAGAAATATTTTATTTATTTAGCACATTCTATTAAAATGTGTTTTTTTAAGCATTTAACTACTTCGCATTTTATTAAACGTTTCGTGGAATAATAACCATTTGAACACGCTTTTATAAGCTTCACTTGTAACGGAATCTTTGAACTTGATTTTTACCCACTTTAAAAGGTCAGATTGATTCGAAATTTTGCACACTAATCAAGAACTGATGGCAATGCAATAATTTAATAAATTTGTTCCATTGTAATGATCAAGATCAACAGGATTAACGATTTCCGATTTCCAGATTTGGCGACCAAAATATTAAGTTGCAACCCTAAAGCAAAAACGCCAATGGTATTCCAGATTCTAAAAAATTAACGTATTTAAGATTAATTCATGAATGAATGAATGAATGACAGTTTAAAAAACTAGAAAAAACACGATTTTACTATAGATCGAACTAAAAAATGAAAAATAGTTTAAAAAAACTAAAACACACGCTTTTATAGGTAATCGAACTAAAGAGTGAAGAATAATTCTTAATATAAGAATAAAATGACTAACGAGAAAATTAATGTCACTGTGGTAAAAACGTGTGGGGGCTTTGTACTGCATTTTTACAATAACTCTGCATTTCAAAATAGAACTAGTAAAAAATTGATATCGAGCACCCCACGCGCGCGCTGTTACCACAATATGGCATTAATTTATCGTTAATAATTTTATTCTTATATTAAGAATTACTTTTAACTTTTGAGTTCGATTAACTATAAACGCGTGTTTAGTTTTTTTTAAACTATAATTTATTTAGTTAAACAAGGTAACAAAACGTTTCCAAAGATGATTTTTCACATAACTTGTAACATATTTTATCAAAATCCGTATTATAGAGTCAAGATGGATTTTTAACTTTCTAAATACTCCAATCATTTTTTTCTTCCTTTTCATGACATTTTTAAAAAACTATTTTATAATACCTGGTATCAAATACGTAGTAATAAATTAAATATATCACTGGATTAATTAACCAAAATTAAGTAAACCATGGTAAGAAAAGCTTCCAAATAAATTTTTGAGGTGGCTGACTACGTTCCGAACAGTGATTTTGAAAATTGTAGAATGGATTTTCTTATGTTTAGGGTCAATTGAATTAGAAATACTGTTTTAAAATTATTACAAGAAAAAGTAATTTGAATGCAATTTTTTGGCAATAAACGAAGAGAAGATGGCATATTTTCAAAACATTCTTTTTTGAAAAATGTTTCTAGAAGAATATTTTACGTGCGTGAATATTAAAGTCGCACAGTTCAGCTACACGAGGGCTTTTGGCGACGGACCACGTAATTTTGACCAATGGTCAAGTGAGACCATCATTAGGAGTTCTTTCTTTCTCATAGTTCCTTTGAAAGGCTGAACAATCAGTTACTATTGTAAATTTACTGACAACTAAACAGTTTTTACACTTTTTAATAACCTCAATATTTGCCAAAACTTCAAAATAATAGCTTGAGTATTTCTTGCTCGTGTAAAGTTTGAGGGTGAAGCTTATTGTCATTGGATTATTATAAAGGAATGACGCAGTAACCCAATTTGTTGGAGTTAGTATGTAAGTCAAGTCTTGCACCTTGCTACAAATCTCTGGATCACGCACCACATTCTCCTGACCTTTTACCTATGACTTTTTCAAACATCTTGATTTCCTACTAGAAAAATGTTTCAGAAATCCACAGAGGAGGCTGAAACGGCATTCAATAAGTTTGTCGCCCGCAGAACTGCAGCATTTTATGTTACCGGCATAAAAAAAAGTGTTTCCCGTGAGTGAGTGAGTGAATATTAACGTCGCAATGTTCAGTTACACGAGGGCTTTTGGCGACGGACCACTTAATTTTGAACCTAGGTCAAGTTACGTGGACGACACCTGAGCTGGTACCCCTCTCCTAACTACCACACTACACCAATGGGAGGACGTTTCAGCTCTCGGCAGATTTAACGTACATCGCTGCCCTATACGGCGGGTCTTGGGTGGTAGTGGGCTCGAACTCATGACATGCCTGTCATGATCCGATACCTTGACCACTGGGGTACCGTAGCCCCCAGAATATTATTTTGCCTATATATAGCTAGGACTTCTGTACCGGGACTGAACTAAGATTTCTGAAAATTATTTTCAGAGTTACGTTCAATTGAAATAACAGATATTTCTTGTTAAATTTTCTCAACTCTGATATAATAAAATATGAATAAATCCACTTCTAAAGTGCATAATTCAAAAATCCTATAAAAAATGCAGTTAAATAATTTTTCCCTTGTAATAATATTCTTAAACAATTTTATATGCGTATTCTAGTTCAACTGACACTAAATATTAAAAAAAATTTTTTTTAAATATATATATATATATATATTTCTAAGTTTTTTCAAAATTACGGTTCCGAACGTAGTCACCTTAAGCTGTTTTTTTTTCTTGATGAAGAAAAAAATTTCTCTAAGAAGATTTTTCTCATACAAAAATTTCATTCTTTCTCTTCTTAGAAATAATTAAAACTCTACTTCCAGAGCTAGATATTAAAACAATTTCAATAATAATGTCAAGCTTGAATTGGAAAAAGGGAGTGAAATATGATAATTACCGGTTGCAATGTCTTTCCATAACTGTGGACCAGAACTAAAAATCGATGGACTCCGTAATTTGGAAACACAATAAAGGGAAGAGGACAATACCTCTAAACCGGCACATCCCATTCTCCTAACTTTAACATCACGCCAAGAGGCTATCATAAATTTTTTTTTCTCTCTCTTTCTCTCCATAAGAACTATATCTACCATAAAGACTGAGTGTGAGAGTTAAATTAACTTCTTTCCCACTATGAAGTAACGCGAAGACTATTGGTGAAGGACCTCGTAATTTTGAACCATGGTCAAGTGACGAAGACGACACCTGAGTTGGCACCCTCACTTATAAGTACCACACCATGCCAGTGGTAGAGTTTTAAGCCTCGACCGATTTAATATGCATCGGCCCCCTTTATATGGATAGTCTTCAGTGGCACTTGGACTCGAACTCGCTACACGCCAGCCACGAGTCCGTGACCATAACCTCTAGACTACCGTAGCCACCATCGCAAAGACTGAAGATAAGTTACTTTGGGCTATGTATTTTCCATGTTTGCGATTAAATTTGTGCATATGCAAGCTATAATTTTCGAACTAGTCCTAGACCAATCAGCACCATTCATTTGGGCGGTATTATTTAAGTGAGAATAATATAACTCGCCGGCTGGGTGGTGTGTTTGGTTTGTCACTGGCCTTCTGCACCCAAGGTTGCGAGTTCGACCCCGGCCCAAGTCTGTGGATTTTCATGATGCAGAAAATCGACAACGACCATGTCGTATGATTATATGGCATATAAAATTTCTCTAGAGTGTCTGTTTGGCTTGGGTGCTCTCGACAAAATTAAATCCTAGAACAAGTTCGCATCGTCAGATCTCGGGTGCCTCCCTCTAGGGAGGAAACTGGGCGTACAAATTATCTGCGGCAATTGATATCCACCTATGTTGTGCAGCACTAAAAAGAACTAGGTCTGTAATGGTAAGACACTAATTAGCAGCCCATTAGAAATAAAAAAAAATGTAACAAAGTCTTTCTAAATCGCATAATAGTAAACCAATCAGTACGAAATTAAATTTATTACAAAGTGTACAAAACCAGGGTCAATACTGAATGAAGTCACATTAAGCGAGATATTCCTGTATAATGATCATACGCGTAAGAAGTTTGTAATTTCTTTCATCCAGAATTTATATATTATATATAATTAGAGAAATGTCCATGTTTTTTGAGCAATCTAATAATACTCGGCGATTATGAAGAAGTACAAAAACAACTCATACTTCAGCATAACTAATTTCATATATATAAAAAAAAGTTACGAGTTATTTGTAGTAATTCTGTGTGTTTAATACTACACCAATTTAAATACTGTAAATCTTCGACTGAAAAAGATTTGTCTATTTTTATTATAGTCGGCCAAACCATTGTAAAATGGGAAAATAACAGGCAGTTGTTTGCGATGCCAAATATTTCTCCCGAAAAGGAAATGGGCTTTTAAGCCTGACTTCAAAGAGAGTGACATAAATTGCTAAAGTATTACAAAAACAATGAAAAAGATTTTACCATTGTTTGGTGGATTGGTAAAGTTACTTTCTCGTAGAATGTGTGCACTGGCTTCTTATGTACATCCTTTCGGAGCCCCCCCTTATTCTTTCAGATTTGCCTGAAGGGAATTCGTCTCAATTTTATTCTAGAAAGGTAGATCAGATTTCTTAGTATATTTCAGCTGAAAAGAATTCAATTTACTGATAGCGCATGTTTCTTCCCCTCGTCAAGTATTATGTTTTTGTGTTGTTTTTGGGCTTGATATACACCGAACAACAAAAACTATTAAAGACTGAACTGAAACACTGGAATTTATGTCCACTCACTTCGCTGGGTATTTCATAGTGTTCTATAAATATATATTCCTCATATATATAAATTATTGAAATCTAAGTATTATAGCATTCAATTGTATTGAAAAACATTCTTATAAACCTCGTCTCTTGATCTAAAATGAACTGAATTTGAATTTACAAAAATGAAACAGAATTATCTTTTACGCTTCCGTAACCTTCTCCCCCAATGTAGATTTCCGAAAAGCCTATTTTTAGTGGATCTCTACTCAACAAAATAAACATGCTTGCCAAATTTCAAGTCTACGTCAAATAGCTCAAAAAACGGAATCTTTTTTCATCAATAAGCCCTGAAACCCCTCCCTTGAGAACCAATTTTAAAAAGACATGTTCTTAGTAGATTTCAACAGAACAAAAGAAATATGCATACCAAATTTTATTACTGTAGGTCTAGCAGTTCGAAAACGGGAATTTTTTGAATCTATTCGCCCCAGTGACTAACCCATTCCTCCTCTACCCCCGCTCCATAGGAGTCGATTCCTGTAAAGTCCATTCTTAGAGGATCTCTACTCTACAAAAGAAACATGCTTACCAAATTTCAAGTCTACAGGACTAATAGTTCAAAAATGGGAATATTTTATCGATAACACCCCTTACCCCTCGTAACCCTTCCTTCGGGCCGATTCCTGCAAAACCCTTTATTAGCGGATTTCTACTCCATGAAAAGAACATGCCTGGCAAATTTTCAGTCTGTAATTCTAATAGTTCCGGAGATATCGTGATGAGTGAGGGAGTTACTTTTCTTCTTTATATATATAGATTACACAAAAGATTTAAATGTAAAAATACAAACGTTCCATTTTTACATGAATTATAAAATAATTAATTTAAAAAGCTAAAATTAGTTAATTTTTATTGGCTAAAGAATGGGAACATAAAGTGTAAATTTTAAATATTTAATACTTAATGCTAAACCTTATACTGGAAAAAGTATTATTAATAAAATTGAGTGCATTAAAGATTTGGTGGCAGCGGTTGCCGAGTGGTTATAGTTGCGAATCCATGACCGACTTTGCCGAGTAGCGAGTTCGAGTCCTGATGCCACTTAAAATCCACCGAATAGAAGGGAAAATCTGTTAAGGTTAAAGTCTTCAGGTTGGCGTGATTGGGAAGTTTGGAACAGGGGTGTCGGTTCACAGGTGTCATTTTTGTCACCCAAGTTTAATATAACGATGTGCGTTTCCAGCAGCTGTCATTAACGTCGCAATTTAAAGCTGCTCAAAAAGATCAAATCAACCACTAAAGATTATCTCTTTTTCCTACTTCTGATGCTTTATGTAGTAAAAATCTCTTTCTAATATAAATATAGACGAAATAATTAAAATTATTGGCAATTAGTTATTCAATACAGATTTCAGTCTCTCTTGTAGCCGCTAATAAGAAAAAATTCACTTATAAATGGAATTAGATAAAAATAAAATAAACAAATAGACATAATAAAATGAAATTAAAGTCTTTCATGAAAGAAATTATATATAAATGATTGCAACTGACTCATAGGGTAACATCTTTGATTAATTTCCTGATCTTAAATGTGAACCGGAAAAAATCAATAAAATTCGGTCATTCAGCTGTGTAACAAGAAAAAAACCCCATTAGTTTCCTTATTTTATGAACATTACATGTTTTTTGTTCAGTGTGTAATGGATGCCACAAACTCTGGTGTAACTTAAACTGAAAACAAAATCGCGCCAAATCAACGTCAAACTAAATGTACTCGATTTCACAAACAACTTTCAATACCTTCCAATAGATGGCAGCACCAATAGGTTCGGAAGAAATTTTCATCTTTATACATGTGGTTTTTCCACACCAGCTCTTTCCTATTTAAGGATCTTTTAAGGCGTTGTTGCGTTGCAACATTTGTATTCATTTTTTTAAAAAAATTATTTCTCAAATAGGTACGAATTTTTTCTAAATTGTTCTTCAACTGCTTTCAACTTCAGTTTTTATTTTCGCAGGTATTTTTTTTTAAAAAATTATTCTCAAAAAGAATTATGTACATGAAGTATTAGGTTAAAAAACAAAACTATCGTGAGAGTGAATAACCTATATTTTACTACCTTTTAGTGCACAGCTTAGAGATACAGAAATAATGCATCATGAAATTAATCTGACAATCATACGAGTAATTAAAAATTCGTATAACTTAAATGTACTTTCTCAATTATACCTATCTACAAGGGAAAATATAAAACTACATTTACACATATGATTTAACAATAAAAATAATAATAGTTTTTAAGTTTATTGTTAGGAATATACTTATTTTCATTAAAGTGGCTGATTTTTCACATGCTTTATTAATATTATGTATACATTTAGTAAGGATTAGGTAATTCCTGAAAATAAAATGCACCTAATTTTAAATGACGTTATTTTTATACATTGATAACATGTATTGCATCAAAATTATAAGAATATTTCATATATTTATAATTTTAATATTGTTTTTTTATAAATTAGCCGGATATGTATATGAAATCTTGTACACTTAATTTTGTTTTATTAACTACAGATTACTTACAAAACGAATTACCGACATAAAGCACTACATTTTTGAACCACGAAATGATACACGAGCTAATGCATAGTTTCCAATATTTCGCACTGCAACATGTTATTCTACGCCATTTAAGTGAAAAATGGTTTCTTCCTTACAAATGTACCCCCGAGTTACTCTTAAAGAGCATTCGCGTCAAATGCCACACACCTTAAAACTGATCTATCGAATCAAAGAAAATCATTCTAAAACAATTTAGCACTATAAAAATGGATCATTTCAACCAAGTATTCGTTTAACATATCGCACATACAGAAAATGCCCTAAAATTAATGTCATACAATAGTCTCTAAAATGTTTTTTTATTGTTTAACGCATGCATAAGTACGAGCTCGTATAGAGTAACCTGCGAAAAAGAAAAATTGTTTATTTTCCATACGGTATTTAAAGTAAAAATTAAATGCAAACAATATTTAAATAACGTATAGAAAAAATTAAAAGTTTTAAAAAAATTATTCCTTTAATTTTTTAAAAAAAATCTATTATAGCATGCAAGTTTTAGTTGTATTAATTACTTTTTAATAAACAAAGTGATTATACAATCACTAGGAGCAATGAAGCGTTTAACAACTTTTCGCCCGTGTGAACCTTTTGACCTTGTCTTTAAAATAGATCACGATCGATCAGCTTTCTATATTTGGATAGTATTAGAAATTATGTTGCGGGTTATTACAATGATTATCTCCACTGTAACTAGATATCTTTTGATTTAATTCATAAACTATAGGGATTTGTACTTACTGTTTGATATCAGTTGCACCTGCAACTTACACAAAGCAAGACAATATTTGATTGCATCGATGCGCAGTTCTTAAAAGGAATAATACAAAAACAAAAACTAAGGAAATGATGAACAAACGACATTTATTTTGAGTTGAAATAAAAGAAAAAAAACAAAAAGAAAAGAACAGAGAAAAAAAAGATGAATGCATAAATTGATAGTGGATTTAGCTCCCAAACTGGAAATAAATCTTTTATAAAGATCTTTTGAAACCGAATTCTGATTAGGGATTTTTGTTCCTTAAAAATGAGAGGAAAAGGGCAAATTTTGATTGAAAGTAGGGAAAATAGGTAAAATAAGTAAAATAACATATCTAGCGAAAACTGATAGATTCGGAAGCTTTCTGTTATATGCTGATATGGATACCGAGTCTATTACCATGTTTTTATTAACTCGCTTTCTTGCATGTCCCTCCGGGTGGAAATATATAATTGGTTTTAAACTACCTTCCCGATGAGCTAGAGACTTGAAATTTGGACCATAGTTCAGAAGTGGATGACAATGCATGAAAATGGTTACAAAAACAGGGTACATTAAACAAATTTTTTTATTAAGAAATTTTCAAAATAAATGCTTAAGTACAGTGAAGCACACAGGAATTTTTCAAGAGGGAGGGTCCAGGGTCGAAAGTTCACCATTCTCGTATTATGTTCCAATGCGCCGCCTAACATATTTTTTTGATTTTGTCGATTTCCGGGAACAAAAAAACAGTAAAAATATTAATTATTGAATTAATAATTAGTATTAATTAATAAAATTAATTATTAATTACAAATACTTAATTAAATTTTACATTTTATATACATAAGATTATATTCAATCGGAAAAAACAATCAAGGGCTTTTGGGGGGTTCAGATCCCCCCCCCTTGTGTGCGCCACTGCTTAAATATAATCGTAATGTTTAAAAATATCTACTTTCATTGCTAATTAATAAAAGTTTAGAAGAAGGCCAGTACACACACTTAAAATTTAAATACTTACCACTCTAAATTAAGCGTGAATTAATTATTGTTTGGTAAAAAAAGTGAAATTTAGAATTTTTTTAAAAAAAATCAATTTTTTTCGACAATATTATGTTTTTCTAAAACAGCTTTAAAATAGCTTTTAAAATTTCTGTAAATTTTGAATTCTTTGCGTGATCATTTAAAAAAAAATAATCATTTCAAATTTAAGGTGTGTTCTCTTTAAAAAAATATTAGCTTATGAAATATTCATACTCTTATATCACGAATTCAATTAGATGCAGAGGTTTGCAATAGAATGAAAATAAAATGCAAATAATATTAATCTGTGGTGGTCATGGCAATAGCATACTATTCAGATACAAAACACATCATAAACTACTAAATAAAATTTTTACCTATGTGAAAACTAACGTATCCAAATTTCTATCCTCAACAAAAATAAAAAAAATCTTTCCAATCGAATTCACCTTAAATCTTCTTATCAGTCGTGTGGAACGAACATCTTTGAAAGTTCGTCGAGAAAAAGAAGTCTAATGGCTGTAGAGGTTTTATATTCTTCCTACTTTAAATAAAAAAAAAATATCCGCTCGATTTAAGAGAGAGCAAAAGAAAAACTCGTGACTGAAATAACTGGATGGTCTCAAGAAGGGCCGTTTTTCTAGAATTTTCTAGAAGCTAGAATTGAAATAACAAAATTCAAAGGTCTTCAAAAAATTATCAGTTGGAACGCTTTGCAGACAAGTGTTGAGATATGAGTGTCGTATTTTCTCTCATCAGTTATCATATAAAAGTAGAAAAAGCAACACACATTTTCATGCATTCTACACTTTAAAATAACCGGAAAGCAAATTTAAGCTATATTTAATGAATGTACAAGAATAATCTTGCTGTAG
The DNA here is from genome assembly GCA_019973935.1 of Trichonephila clavipes. Lineage (NCBI taxonomy): Eukaryota > Metazoa > Arthropoda > Arachnida > Araneae > Nephilidae > Trichonephila > Trichonephila clavipes. Next base: position 813,503 of record BMAU01019528.1, on the reverse strand, counting down.
TATCGATTTTATTCCAAGTTCACATGAACTAAAAGAATTCTACAATTTCGGTATCGTAGTTAAATTAATTTTCCCTCGTTTTAAATTTGTTCATATTTTTATAATAAAGAGCCCTATATAATAACCATATAAAACTTAAATTGTGTGTTTGGTACAATTACTGCGCTGAAACAAAAAATTCTACAATGTATCTTTATCCAGTTTAAAAACAATGAAGCAGGTCCACTATAGAGTCAGTTGAAAGAAGTAATTTGGTAATTGGCAACAATCCAGGTCAACCCCACGAGAAACATGGGATGTATATCTTATCGGATTAAGGAATAACGGATTAAACATTCATAGACCGTTGATTTTTATAATCTAGTGCAATTTTTATAATTTATTCTTGAGGGTTCAAACTTATTCTTTGAAATTACACTGGTGTGCAAAAATTAAGGACGAGACGGTTTTTTCAATATAACTTTGTACAAAAGCTTTCCAAATCAACACATTTAATACCGTAAGATCCCCAATACGTAAGGGCATGTGTAATATGTAAGCAACACTTACTAAAAGAGAAATCAGAGGGATCAAAAGAAGCTTGATTGAAAAAGTAGCATGGAGCGCAATGCGACTGAAGGCCGAAACATCTCTGTGATGGGTGTCCAGCAAGAAACATCCGGTCTTTAGTAGGGGATATGATCTCCCTGACTGCTAGGCAGGTTTCACAGCGTCTGCCCATGCTGAGAATGAGGGTGTCAATGAGTTGTTGAGGCATTGCTGTCCATTCGTCTTGCAGCGCCAATCGAAGCTCCCAAATCGTTACCGGTGGTAAGGTACGAGCTGCCAAGCGTGTGCCTAGAAAATCCCATACATGCTCGATGGTATTGAGATCCGGAGATCGTGCCGGCCAATCCATACGTTCAATATCCTCACTCTCTAAGAGCTGTTCGGCGGCTACTGTGCGATGACATGGTGCATTGTCGACCATGAAAAGGAACTGCAGACCCATAGCGGCTCTAAAAAGACGCACATATGGAAGAAGAATTTCGTTACAATAACGGGTCCCGTTGACTGAACCTGCGTCGAAGATGTGAAGGTCTGTACGACTACCAAGCATGATGCCTCCCCAAACGAGAACACCGTGACCTCCATACCTGTCCCTTTCAATGATGTTCGAGGGATGATTGCGGCTTCCCCGCTCTCTCCAGATGAGTATGCGATGAGAATCGCTACTCAAACTGAATCTGCTCTCATCTGTAAAGAGTACTCGTCCCCATTCATTGTCTCTCCAATTCCGGTGTTCCCGGCACCACAGAGAACGCCTTCTCCGATGGGCAGGCGTTAAAGGTACACACCGTACAGGGCGTCGTGCAAACAGACCACCACCGTGCAGTCTTCTGGCCACGGTAAAACGCGATATCGGTTGTCCAGTCGCCTGTGTCGTGTGTCTAGCGATTTCTCCCGCTGTCTGCCGCCTGTTTCTTCTGGCCTGTAAGACAATGTACCGGTCATCTGCGGGTGTGGTTCCTCGTGGTCGACCACTACTGAACCCCCGGATAGCTGTTCCTGTAGTTTGAAATTGTCTCCAAAGTCGTGAAACGATGCTGTGAGCAATTCCGAACTCTGCAGCCACACTTGTCACACTGCGGCCTTCCTTCAACTTCCCAATGATTCGACCTCGGGTAAAAGCATCCAGATGTCGTCTAACAGATTGATTATTCGCCATTTCTCGCTGAGGTAGCAACTAGGTGGGATTTTAACTGCTATACGGCGTGCAATCTCTTTGCCAGAAATACTGATCTTACACCGACAACATGCTTTATCCTACTCAGACACTCCCCCATTACGTCTACCTGCATATCTGCGCATGTGCTACCGTACATCACCTTACTTAATCTCCTGATTGGTCTTTCTGTCCGCTCTGCCTCTTCGTTCAGCTGATATGCTAATTTTTCGACTTCGTCCTTAATTTTTGCACACCAGTGTACGCATTAATAAAATTAAAGGTGACGTTATGCAACAGACAAAAATATATTGTCATTTTTTTCGACGGATTTGTGGGTTTGTCTAGTCATTTTGTTTCACATTTGTCATTTCATGGTATTATTAGAGCCCGCTCACTAGACTTATTAGAGATTTTCGTTATTCTTATTACATTGCATCAGTTGTTTGATTTAAATTTGGATTAACATCGCATTCTAAAGCAATGAGAGGGCGAAACTCGTCAAAATGATATTGGCGAGAGCTTCTCTTAAGTATAAGAATAGAATAAAATTACTAAAAAGGTTTGAAACAAATTTTTTTTTTACAATTTCAGTGGGAAGCCTCGAAAACTTGTAGTTTTATTTCCTTTACATCTATAGACTGCTTTTGAGTGGTTTCAAAATCCGCTAAGTTGATCCTTTGATGTTAAGAAAACAGAAAATTGTGATTCAGAATAATTGCAAATACTTTTCCAAGGTTTTTCATGTAACATCACTTCTAATCTCAAGGGGCGAATGTCGCAACAAATATGAAAATGATCTATGAAGACACATGTTTTATTTCGACATCTCGTGTCTGAATCTGTTATCATGAACTCAACTTTAATCCTCAGCTCACTCCCTGGTGATCTCTGTTGCCTTGAATTGCTCTTAATTTCGATGTGGGGAAGAGTTTGGTGTTCGGGGGACTTGGTTTAAGACGGTCTGATCCTGATAATGTTGAATGAGGCAACAAGTTTACTGACATCTACGTCAAATGACGCAATTAGGTTTTCAGAGAGGACACAGCAAGGTCAAGAATAGGGCACCTGGAGTGGATGTAAGCTGTTATAATCCTTCAGAATAACACACTAGTCAGACTAACCTTTGGTGTAATTGATGGGTGATTTCAAAAGCTAAATCTAGGAGCTTAATTACGCTTATGTCAATCAAATGACATGATTAATGTCAATGTTTTGTGATATCGCCAACTTAGTGCTTTTTTAAGCAATAAGCCTTATTAAATCGGACACTAGGACACATATCAAGGTTATGAAATAGGACATAGCAAGGTTAAGAGACAGGACACGGACAGAATAGCACGTACTACTGTAATCCTACTGAACAAATCATAAGTCGGGCTAATCACTGCCGCGACGAGATTTCAGTCATAAAAGCCACAAGAGTCAAAATTATAACGCCAGCCAAATGACGTAGTTGGCGCCATTCTTTCTTAATATTGTCTTTCATAAGCTTTAACAACGAACTGAATTATTTTTTACGAAATTCAATGTCACAGACACGTGTAATGATCAATTCTTATAGCAGCAATTTCCAAGTTCATCCTACAGAACGTTTAATTGCCCATACAACTTCAATATCGTCATTTTAAATATCCATGGAAACATAAAATAATTTTGATGTAGAAAGTTAAGCAAATATTACGAATTGTGAAGGATGATTGATACAAAAAAATCTATTTATGTTCATTTTGAATGTAAGGATCACCTACTCGTGAAAGGATGTCCAATGCAAACCAGCAAATTCATAAAGTTTATGGAAAAAACTGGAGATTTTTATATATGTACACACAGAGCTCATAATCATGCATTAACCAATTTTTTTACTATAATTTCTTTAACTGCAATATTGTATTTTCTATACATAACGAGAAACACAAACACCCTGAGATTATCAGCCAACTTAAAGAATGCGGAATTTAAAACTATTTAAAATTGAAAAGAAATAAATATGCGACATATTTCACGCATCTTATGTTGATCGGTGACTTGATCGTCTTTTTTATTATAAGTATGATTTTTAATTAAAAAAATTGAATTACACCAATTGAAACCTTGCAACAGAAAAAAAAAAAATCAAAATTATCTTTTGCTATCAAATGATTTCCGAAATTCTGTTGCTATAGTACCAGTGAAACCACTTAAATTAGTAAAAAAAAAAAAAAAAAAAAAAACGCTACGAGAGTGTGTGTGAAAAAGCAGATTTTTTACATATCAAACAATAAGTTTTAGCGTTTATACTTGCATTACGACGATAACTCATTACCAGTAACTGTAACAATGATTCACAAGGCTGGATCTATAAGTGAGAGACCATGGTCTTGACTCACGATAACACAGTTTGTATGGGTGAAGGTCAGATGACTGTTTCAGCAGATTGCTGGTAAAAAATCAATATTTATTTCGTATTTCCGAATGAAAAATCAAGCAAATGTTTTTCATCTGAAAGAAGTGATATGTTTTTTTTTTTATATTTTAAATACCTTTTTTAAATAATCAAACTTTTTTTTTTAAAAAAAGTTAACCACTATTTAATGAAAATAGTTAATTATTCATAGTTATTTCCTTGATCTATAATTTAAATTGTATGAAAATATTATGAAATCTTAGATGCAATTGATATTACATAGATAAGTAAGTATGATCACACACACATAGTAAGTATGAACACACACACTTCGCCAACCCCTCTCATACCTTAATCCCCAACTAATGCAGTAATTTTTATTGATTGATTATTAATTAACGTCACAATATGAAATAGCGCAAAGGCTAGAGGTGACGAATCTCGTTATTTTAAACCATGTTCATGTGACGAGGCCGACACTAGCAATTTCATCCATTCATCTCAATTTCACACTATACAAATAAGAGGACTTGGAGCTTCGAATAATTTGTTGTTGTTGCTAATGCCACCTGTCTGACGGTGTCAGATCGAGGCTCACGAAATTCATCGCTGCAAAGCGCTAGATGTAAGCCTGTCGTTAGCCATAGCTTTTACTACCATATAGGTGACAGGCGATTTGGCTCGGCACCACCCCAATTTTGGGGGAGAATACCCTGGAGGAGGTCAGGAGCCTCCGTCTCCTTCCACCGACCCCACGAGAGGACTTGGAGCACGACGGCTATTTAGAGTGACCCCCCCGACTCACAGACATTATATATTTACAAACATCCATGCCTTCTCCGGGATTCAAACCAAGGTCCTACAGCACAGTCCTGTCCCCACGTGAAGTGGTGCACTGAGGTGGATGCGATCGACCACGTCGGTCCGTCGTACCCTCCTGCATTCAACGGTCACATATTCGCATTAGAGTTTAGTTTCGTCCTACACGACTACTGATTTCTCTGAAAGAGATAATCCACAATCTCGGTAGACCACTATCCTTCCTCTGTCGAACTCGGATACTTGATCTAACGCTGATTGCTGTTTTCTACGAGACATAACTGATCGTTATTGAAAAAACCACAAGAAAAACACAATTGCCGAACTTGAAATCGTCGAAATCTCCAAGCCTTAAATAGCGCTTTGAGGTGGCGCCACAGGCGCGCGTGGTGTGTGTCTGCGCCGAAATTCTAATCATTTGCATATCTCCCCTCCGCTAATGCATGTTGTAAATTTCATGTAGGTGGCTCGACTCATTTAAAATAACATTAGCCTCACTACACGGTGGGTCTTTAGGAGTATGAGGATTCGAATTCATGACTCGACAGACACAACGCTGGCGATGACCTCGTGACCATGAACACTCAACGACCGTGGTCATATCGACAATATCCGAGTCCACAACTTGAATCATCGGCTACAGCGGATTCATCAGGAAATACACTCTGTCGCAAAAAAATATATGCACCCAGAAGAAATCAAGCTACAATCACGAAACTCGGCAAGAATGTAGTCTGGTAAGAGATATGCAAATGATTAAAATTTCGAAGCCAATGAGACAAGGCTAAGTGTGCTATGCGCATATTAGTTGCGCAACTGGGAGAGTTTAAAAGCATGAGTACGAGCGCCGTACGGCTATCCAAACGAATCTGATGACTTTGATAGACGATATTGAGACTTAGGATGCCTCTAAGACGTAACCGGCGGCAGTACGAGCAGCTGACGGACTTTGATAGGGGCCGTATAATAGGCCTCAGAGAAGCAGGTTGGTCGAATAGACGTATCGGCCGCCCCCTCGGTCGGAGCGATATGGTAGTTGATCGGTGTTGGCAACAGTGGATCACAGAAGGTAGAGTGTACCGTCGCGGAGGGTCAGGACGTCCCAGGAACACAAATGATCGCGAGGATCGGGCAATCAGAAGAGTGGCCACTTCGGCACCAACAACGTCGCTAGCATCGATTCAACGCCACTTACCTCCTTCCAGACATCCAGTGCCATCAAGAGAAACCATAAGGAGACGACTGACCGAAGTTGGCTTGAGGAGCCGACGTCCGCTAAGACGCTTACCACTGACCCCACATCATAGGCAGTGTCGATTGGATTTTTGCCGACCTCGGGCAACTTGGAGTGTGACAGACTGGAGACGTGTCATCTTCAGTGATGAATCCCGATTCAGTCTCAGTGCTGATGACCACCGCACACGTGTCTGGAGGCGCACCGGCCAGCGGTCCGATCCGGCATTTATTGTCGAGCGGCATACAGCAATTTCACAAGGTGTGACAGTGTGGGGAGCAATTTCTTGGGACACACGATCATCTTTAGTGGTCCTTCAAGGCACTTTGACAGCTCGCAGATACGTGGACAATATTTTAACGCCGATTGTGCTACCCATGCTATCAAGTCGCCCAGGTGCCATTTATCAACAGGATAATGCTCGTCCACATACTGCGCGACTCTCCCAACAATGTCTTCAAGGATATGACCTCCTACCATGGCCTGCCAGGTCACCAGATCTTTCGCCAATAGAGCATGTCTGGACGCGCTGGGAAGGCAACTGCAGCCGTCCCGAGATACAGGAGAATTAACTGCGCAGATGCAAAGACTATGGCAGGATCTTCCACATGGGGTCATAAGTGATCTAATTGAATCGATGCCACGCCGAATTTCGGCTTGTATAGCTGCCAGAGGTGACTTTACTATTTACTGATTTTTAACCTTTTGCAAGCTGTAACCGCTTAATAAAATGATATTTTGTTCTGAATTTTTAATCATTTGTTTATTTTCATATACACTACATGCATACCAAATTTCGTGAATGTAGCTCAATTTCTTCTGGGTGCATATATTTTTTTGCGACAGAGTGTATAAATTTTGAACCATTTTTCCGAAACTGGCATGCCCCACCATCCAAACCTCCACATCATATAAACGCGAAGATTTTAAATTTCATCAATTGAACATTCCTCGACCTCCCAAGAAGATGGTTTTTGAGGACTCGATACCACGACTCGATAATAGCAAAGCTTGCCATGAGTTGGTCACCATGACCAGAGTATCTTTTCTGAGAACAGCCATTAGACCAGCGATACTCAACGTACCATTCTGAGTGGCCCGGTCACGGCCCTTTGAACAAACAAATTAAATTATTTAAGAACAATGCATTAAAAATTTTGTAAGAAATTCTATCAATCACAAGCATCAATTTTGCTATCTAGGACATGCTGGGTACGAAATGCAAGATAACTTTTTTGCTTTTTGTAATTGTAACGGTTAGTGATAACAAATAACAATAGAGTAGTGGCCATTTTATGGGTGAATCTGATTATTAATTAAAACTCATGTCTTCCAACCAAAACATATCTAAAGAATATATATTGCTTCAAGACAGTTGGAAGCTTGACTATTTCGTAGAGAAAAATAAATATGGGTCAACAACTTGTTTGATTGGTCGTAAAAAAATGTTAATTTTAAAAAAATATAATTTTAAAAATATATAATTTTTCTCGTTACTATAAAACTAAAACATTTCTCAATAGCTCTTTTTCTTGAGAATCTCTTTCAAAACGAGATAAATTGGCCTTCTTAAAGAAATCTTTGCAACAGCAACGGAATAGTTGGGGAGAGGGGGTACTTGGATTCATAGATGAAACAAAATTGAACCCCACAAGTGGGTAACAAATGCATGAAACCTATGTTTTGTAAGTTGAGTTTGATAGATTTTAATGTAGTTTTAAAATAAATTCACAGTTATCAGTTTTAATATTTTGATCAATTTTCCGCATTTTAAATGATTTTATATTATAGCGCTCCCCCTGCCCCCATTAATGCTCATGTTGCGGCTAGCCTGAAATAGTTGCCACATGTATGTGGCCAGGCGGGAAAAAAGTTGAGTACTACAGCATTAGACCGATGTTATTTACACACACACACGTTATTCTTACTTATAAAACTCCGCGGAAAATTAAAATTAACTATTATACAAAATAAAAATTACCACGAAGTTCTTAGAAACATTTGAGGCATTTCAGATTATGAAAATCTAGGAAAACATGGAAGTATGATCACAAATTTTTTTCTATCAATATAAATTCTTCACGCGACATTATTTTCTCCAAACAGAATGAAAGAACTTGTGAGGAGAAAAAAATTGAGATAAAATTATATTTAGCTGCATTTCAGGAAAAAATTCCGATTGTGTCATTCAAGCGCATAGAATTTGGTTAGTAAAGTCAAGATAGTTTAACAAAGTTTGAAAAATTCTTCGACCAACTTATAACAAAAATTTCACCGAATTGAAAAACAAAAAATAGCTGAATAGTAAACATCATAACTTAAGCTATAACTAAGTCTTGCATTGCAACAGAAAACAAAATTATGTTAGTAACTAAAATGGAAACGAATGCGTCTTCCACGTATATATATAAAGAAATACACAATTAAAAATAGAAATACCAGCAAATATTCCACATTTTTAGACGCGGAATTTTCGGGGAGCCTGTGTCGTCATCTGGAACTAATATTATTATAAAGAAAAGATATATATATATATATATATATATATATATATATATATACATACATACATATATTTCACAAGAATGTGTGTGTTTGGATGTGTTCTGCTACGAAATTTTAAAAAAATATACAGAAGAAATGTTCTTTGCTATTTTCCACTCGGAAGATTTCTAGACGTTTATTTAGAATGTGAAAGTAAATTTAATGTGTGTGAAACTCTGCTTACATATCCTTTTTTGATGAAAAGGCTGAATTTTTTTAAAAATGAAGTTGTTTAAAAATATAATATGTGTGTGTCGTTGGTTGGTAGATTTTATTGGCAAAAGGATTATATATAACCAAATGAGGAAAACGCTCGTACATTTCATGAAAAATTACCGCCTGACCGATATAGTGGTTAGTTGTGTTAACTGCTGTGCCATAGGACCTGGATTCGAATACCGGCGAAGGCAGGAATGTTTATAAATGTATAGTGCCTGTGCGGCATGAGGGCCATTCAGCCACAAGTCCTCTCAAGAGGTTGGTGGCCTCTGACCACCCCTAGGGTGTTTCCCTCTAAATTTCTGTGGAACCGAGCCAAATCGTACTGCCACCTGTATGGTGCTGAAAGCTGCGGATAACGACAGACGTAAAACTAGCCCCTTCGAATAGAATTTCGTGGGTCTCGATCGTTGCACCAGAAACAACAAGAAAAATTACTATTGGCCGAAGTCTGTAAATGTAAGAAAAGGCAGTGAAAAAGGAAAAATAATAAAAGGTCTTTTAGAGGAGACGTTATCCACATTTAGAAAAAAAATTAATTTCGTGGGAGAAAGTAAGATAAATTAAAAATCTCGGGAGAGTGCGAATCCTTGCTTAATTAAAGAAGCTAAGGCCTTGAAGAGGGACCTTCCAATAAAAAATTTCAAGTATAATATTAATTTGATTTATTTTTCCGTAATGCCACATCAACTTGAATTCGTGCTATTACCATCACACTTATGAGAGCCATGATGAAGTAATCAGAATGGCAATCATGTCAACACATTCGAACTTCCATGCCACGTCACAACTTTGAGACCTCCAATGAATTTAACACCTACCTCTCCTATTTTTCTTTGTAGTGATGTTTTGAAGGATTTAATTTCCCCCTTCCATATACACATAACTAAACACCACTCTTTGTGGCCCTTGAACAAAAGATTCAGAATGATATCGCCATCATTGACCTATTTATAAATAAAATTTTTTTTAAAAATTCCTATATAGACAAAAACAGTTGGTTCATTTGTTGGATTAACATTGTATAAGAGTTTTGCAGTGAATAAATTATGATGGTGTTATTACATAATTTTGTTCAAGTGACGAGCATATCACTTCTGTATTGGTATACTACCCTCATAATCTGAACCCTCCAAAAAAGGGTCTCTCTCTCTCTCTCTGTTAAATATTTCATGTCCTTATTTTAAATGGGCAATGTTCGTAGAGACAGAGTTCATTCCATGTGTGAAATAAAGCATCGGTGCGCATTTTTAAAACGTATTTCACAGAAGAGGACATTTTTGTTCAAAACTGAACGAAATTTGGGGAGAGTGGGATTGAATTATGCGAACACAATTTTTTGCTCAAGGAATAATTTTTATATACTTATAAATGATAAAAAATTATTCATGTTTAGTTGAAGAGTTAGGCATTATAAAATACAGAAAAGCACACACGCTATTTGAGATCCAAAAAGCAAACACAGTTAACTTCATAACGTGTGCGATAGAGTTCATTCGATCGCGCTTAACTGGTCAAACTGTACACAATCGAGATAATTTGAGCAAAGTCATATTTTATAGTGGCATAATTTTCACTCGAGTATAAGTGATCGGAGTCTGCACTCGTGAGATTGACTGTGATCCGTCGTTCGTGATTTCGTAAATTTAGATAAAACATTTATTGTAAATTTAGACAAATTTTGTTAAAAAGTATTCTTTCATTTACTAGACAACATCATTCGTCATGTATAAAAAAATTGGTGAAAAAAAAATTCAGATTTCAGAAGCAAATTAGTAAAAAGACTTATACAAAGCTACATAGCGATACAAATAAAAAAAAATTGGGTAGACCAAAATCTTCTGGAATTCTACGACTAAAGGAACGTCATTTTTCCAGTTACGACAAAATATCAGACAAAAGAATATTTTGAGCAATTTTTTAAAATATATATTTTTATAATTATTCCTGTTGTGAAATTATAAATAAATATTTTTACAGATAAAAATAGTTTTTTTCGAACAGCTATTCGAAAAGAAAGCTAAAATTCGATGTATGTGCAAGATCGCAATATTCACCTCTAATCTCTGCAATGTGGATCAAAAAATCAAAAATTAAAATAAAAAATTTGAATGATTTTGTATTTTCTTTTTATATTTGGCCAAAACAAGGTTCTAAAACGTGTTTTTGAAACAAAAAAAAAATTATCTCTGCCGATTTTTTCTTCCCGAAATAAGCGTGCTTTAAGCCTGTTTTCGGCTAATGTTAAAGAATAGGACCCAAATATATTTTATCAATAATAATATAATATTCTGGCTTCACTCTATCATGTGGAGAATCACTCATTTTTTATCATACTCCTCGTTTTTATCCGAGTTGACACATTTTTTCTTTTATAAAATGTCTTTCGCATTTTTTTCCTATACCGTAATGTTAAATGAGCTATCCCTTCACATGTTAAAAGAAAAAACTAATTATTTATGAAATATTTTGAAATTTTAAAAACACTAGATCATAAACAAATGCACGAGTTGCAATGCCACAATTTTTTATAAAAATCGAGGCATTTTTTTCTGTCCGAAAATGTGCTCCGCGTCAAGTTCACGCTCTCGTACAGATGGCGAAAACAGCCTTAAGGAATCAAGCGGACTCACAAAATCTTCCTAAAATGACCAATGTGTGTGTGTGGAATTTCATTTTTACTCCATATACCATTCTGTGAGAGATTTACCAACATAACCGAGTCTCCTTCCCCTCCAACCTCAATCAAGTGTCAACCGCGATTGGTTTGCGAGAACATGGTATAGAAAATATACCAATGCTATTTTTTTTAAATCTGTTAGAAAAATAAATTTCAAACGTTTGTTGGATAAATGTTTTGTGCAGATTCAGACGGTATGCATTTACTTGCAGATTATTCTCCGTAGTTTCGATGGTTTAAGACGGGCCCTTTACGTCTCGTCCGGTATCTTATCTTCGTTTCCCTCTTCATCAATCATGTGGAACATCTTTGAAGAGGCCCAAAGAATAGAACGCTCTCAAAATTCTTTTATTTTCTTAGGTCAAACATCAAAGAAAAAGCGGCAGGTGAATCACCCTTTTCAAAAGGAAACTTTATCTGAACTTTTTAGGGACCCTAATAGCAGGGAATGACAGAATCTTACAAGAGTACCAAAGAATTAGATTGAATTCAAAAAACAATAAAAAAGTTTCAGAACAGTAGCTTTAGTTTTGTTATTAAAAAAGGTAGATTGATAGATTTGATTTTTTAAAAAATTTACGTCGAACTGGGCGGCAGCATGAAGTCTATTTGCGACGGATCACGTAATTTGAACCACGGTCAAGGGGAGCCTCTCACCAAACTTAAAAAAAATAAAAACGAGACACTCAAATTGTTATGAAATAAGAATAATTGCCAGTAAAAATGCAGCAAATATGAAAATGTTTACGATACTTATAGTAAATAAATATAAATTTTAGGAAACTTGAAGGTTTCATATTTACTACTTTAAATTGAAGCGGGTAGTTTCAAAAATATCAGCTTGCGAGTGAGTGAAAGCTATATTAACGTCTCAATATAAAGCAGCACGAGGGCTATTAAAACGACGGTCAAGTAACGAGGATGACACCCGAGCTGTCATGATCCCTCCTCCTCTCCTAGGGATCAGTTTGCGATTGATTTTCTTTAATTGACATGTATCCAAGTGCATCGTGTTGTAAGTTGTACGAGTGTACGAAATCAAAAGATATTTGAGTGAGGAAATATTAATGTCGCCCTTTTCAGCTACACGAGGGCTTTTGGCGAAGGCAAAAGATATTTGAAAAATATTGTAAAAATAAACCCGGGTTGAATGTTCTCTACTGCATGAAAATCGAATTTCACTGCAATGTATCCTTTGCAGTAGCGCACAAAGGAATTTTTCAAGGGGGGCCGGGGTTGAAAGTTCACTATTCTTGTATCATGTTCCTTTCGATTTTGTCGATTTTGGGGAACAAAACACAGTAAAAAACTAATTATTGAATAAATAATTAGCATTCATTAATAAAATTAATCATTAATAACATACTTAATTAAACTTTCGTTCTATATACTTAAAATTGTAATCAATCAGAAAAAAAACCAAGGGCTTTGGGAGGGGTCCGGACCCCCAGCCCCCCCTTGTGTGCGCCACTGATCCTTTGATATATATAAGATGCCTATTATTCAATATTTGCTCCACACATTAAAATTCGTGTAAAGCAAATTCAAAAAACTCTGGTAGTGGAATGTGTGTGTGTGTAAATTATTTTATCAGAGGATTTTTAGTTATACTATAGCTCAAATAGCTCATTTTTCCCTTTTAAAATTTTAATATTCGAAATTTCTATATCATTTACTCCTAAAGAACTTTTTCAGTTTAAATCGACATTGTAATAGATAAAAATTTTATTATTAGAAAGATTGAACTAATCTCTTCACATTATATATATTACTCGTTGATTTAAAAATATCCAGACATCCGATTTCCCTCTTCATTGGAAGAACCGAATCCAAACGGGTTAATTGAGATGCAAAACCAGAAGTGGACCGGAATCGATAGCCTGGTGCTGCGCATGAGCAGATACTTCGAATAAAGATTTTTGGTGATAACTTTAAGATTCAAGTTTATCTGTGTAGAAAGTGACCGGCTGCCTTTTCATCAGTTTTCCAAACAAATATTTCAACTAAACAAAACTACTCGCTCTTACTAAATTGCTATATAAAAATAATTAAACATTCAAAATCATGTTTTTTTTATTTCTAAATGGTTACAAATACAAAAAATCATAGCGTGTTTTAAATCTTTCTAAAATGCAGTATATGAAAAGGATTTTTAGAGTGATATTTCCAATTAAATAATTAAAAAGTTATTTTTTTTTATTTTGAATAGATAGAAACAATAATGAATTTTTTTAAATAAGAATAATCGAGCAGATGTTAAATCAGGTAGAGGCTCCTTTTTGGGTTTTTAAACGCAACAGGCTGTGTATTCAGAATTAGCAAAGATAATTTGAAAAACATTTAGAGAAGAGTCATTGACAAAACATGGAACACTATTGAGAAAAATGGATTTCAAAAAGATTAGGTTATTTTTAAACTTACTTATCATCAATTTTCTCTAAAAAATTAAATTTTATTATTTTTAAACCAAACTTTTAGCTACAGTATAGCATCCTTTATAGTTGACGAGACATGGTTATAACAATTATTTTTTCTGTAGCAAATAACGTCATACTTTTATTCAATATATTTTTATAGCCTTTTCATACTTGTATATGCAAGGATAATTAAATTAGATTTAAAATTAAATTCCCTATACAACATTTAACTTTTATTTTCCATTACATCTTCAAGTAGTAAATTCAACACTTAATTAATTCTCAGAACACATACCCCAATCAAAAAACTTTTAACCCCTGATCCTTTATTTTTTATAGTCCATAGTCCACACACACATACACACACGTCAGCATTAAGGTATCCGACTACGTTCGGAACCGTGATTTTAAAAAAGAGCATGAATGGATCATTTTCATGATATTTAGTGTCACTCAGATTAGAATACATGCATAAAATTGTTCTTAGGACATTTTGACAAAAAAAAAATTTAAATATAATACTTTGGCAAAAAATTAACTTAGAATAATCTTTTTTCCAAATGTTCTCCTTTTGTGAAAAATGGTTCTATTATAATAATATTTTGCCTGTACATAGCTCAGACCTATGCACAAAGGCTCAACAAGAATTTTTGAAAAATTCACATTATTTTCAGAGTTACCACACATTGAAATAATTGTTCGCGATTTTTTCTTAAGGCGCTTGGTACCCTAAAAATCACAAACCTATCATTTTTTTTATTTTCATTTAATCTTATTCTTTGCATTACTATCTTTCGATTGATATATCACTTGTGCATGTCGGAAAGTTAGAAGTTGACTAAAACTTCATTTGAAAACAAATTAGGCAATTCAGCCACACCCCTTTTTAGAAAAAAAAAAAAAAAGCTAAAAATGCTTTATGATAAAAAAAAATCTATTTTAGAAATAGAAATAATAACTATAAAAAAGAATGTGTAGTATTAAAAGCAGAATATTTCCGAGGCAATACAATAATGTAATTTTTCTTCCTTCTGAAATGTGTGCATGTAAAATTTTAAATTAAGGCATTTTATATTAACAATTTTATAATTTCAGTTCTTCCTGATATATTTTTCATACAAATGTAATACTTTAATATTATAAGAAGAAAAACAGCTAAAATTTCTGTCGTGACAGAAAAAAAGTTTTTTTTAACATTTTTCTTGAATTTTCTTGGGTAATTAGTACTCTCTAAAAGTTGATCAATTATAAAAATGTGTGGGTTGAAAAAATATGAAAATGCAATTATTTTAAAGAAAAACGTATAACTAATATCTTAAAGTGGTATTTTAAGTTTAATTAAGCTTATAATAATTATTTTTTCAGAATTATAAACTTTAAACTTGTTTTTCTCAATTTGTGTTTTTCGAAACCTTAGTGCATTCAAAATGCTACTCCTTCGACAATTATTTACCAATCACTTCCATTTTTTTCTTGCGTGTTGAAAATAAAACATGTAATAAAATTAGGGATCCGTTTTGCTATAAACTGAATACTTTTTTTTTTTAAAAAAATAAATTGTAAGACATGTTGGCTTTTTCGTTGATTTTTAGCCTGTATATCAACATTTTATTTTGTTTCTCGAAAACGAATGTAGTTATTCTAAAATCGATCCCTAAAGTTGTCTAGATCATCCATAAGAGTATTATAAAAAAAATTCAGGTCAAAAAATTAATTTTTACAAAAGGAGTAGGATTTTAAAATTTTCCCAATTTTCTTCAAAAAAAATTAAAATTTTAAAAATTGTGTGAATAATATATGAAAATTTTCATCTGGTAACATTTTTTTGAATAGAAACATTGTATAAAATGCTAAAATATAATTTTTAAATACGTAAATAAAGAAGTTTGCTCAAAGGGTGCCAAGTCCCCTTAAAATTGCTCCCCTCTTTTGTCGTAAAATATGAATAAACCCACTTCTAAGTAATATATTTCAAAAATTCTAGTTGACCCTCTGAACTGAGGTCTGAGCTATATACAGGCAAAATATTATTCTAACAGGAGCATTTTTCACAAAAAGAAAACCTTTGGAAAAAAGATTATTCTAAGTTAATTTTTTGCCAAAATGTTTTATTTAAATAAATTTTTTTGTCAAAATGTCCTTAAAACAATTTTATGCATATATTCAAATCTAAGTGACACTAAATATCATGAAAATTATCCATTTATGCGCTTTCGAAAATCACTGTTCCGAACGTAGTCGGATACCCCTTAACTTTCAAAGTACAACTCATAAAATAAGAGATGCTTCTCACATCTGGGCTTAAGTGGTAAGACCACTTATATTTTCACTTTGGCTTCGTTTTCTCTCAGCGACAGAGGCCAAGGTATCGGATCGTGTCGGGCATGTCATGAGTTCCGAGTCCAGTACCACTAAAGACCCGCCATGCAGGGGAGCGATGAACGTTAAATCTGTCGAGAGCTCAAACGTCCTGAGTGAGGGAGTGAATATTAACGTCGCGCTGTTCAGCTACACGAAGGGTTTTGGAGACGAACCACGTAATTTTGAACAATGGTCAAGTGACGTGGATGAGACCCGAGTTGGCACCCCCTCTGCTAACTACCACACCACACCAACGGCAGGACCTTTCAGCTCTCGACAGATTTAGCGTGCATCGGCACCCTCTCGAACACGTGACAAAGCCAGCCACGATCCGATACCTAGACCGCTCGGCTACCGCGGCCCCGCTCAAACGTTGGTGTGGTAGTTAGAAGAAGGGGTACCAGCTCAGGTGTCGTCCTCGTCACTTAACCATGGTTCAAAATTACGTGGTACGTCGCCAAAAGCCCTCGTATAGCTGAGCAGTGCGACGTTAATATTCACTCACTCACTCTCAGCGACAGAACATGTAGATGGCTCGCTGAATAAAAACATTTTTTAACAAAAAAGCTTAGTGTTGACTTGAAACATGTCATTTATATATATTCTTGAACAACTCTTAAGCATGAAATATTTATAAAGTTATAAAAAGTTTTATGAGCTAAAATTTAACTACCATTCTGTTAATAACTGATTGGTTTTATAAAAAGGTTCAGCAGGCTGAAATAAAGTAGAAATCTTAATCAATTTCACAGAAGCATGTTCATTTTCAAGCTTCCGTAAAAGGCAAACAAATAGGTCTTGCATAGCAAATGCCTTTGAATACGCCTTACGGTACACGTTGATTGATTGATTGATTGATTGAATATTAACGTCGCACTGTTCAGCTACACGAGGGCTTTTGGCGACGGACCACGTAATTTTGAACCATGGTCAAGTGACGTGGACGACACCTGAGCTGGCACCCCCCTCTCCTAACTACCACACCACACCAACGGGAGGACGTTTCAGCTCTCGACAGATTTAACGTGCATCGCTGCCCTACACGGCGGGTCTTTGGTGGTACTGGGCTCGAACCCATGACAAAGCCAGCCACGATCCGATACCTAGACCGCTCGGCTACCGCGGCCCCGCTCAAACGTTGGTGTGGTAGTTAGAAGAAGGTACCAGCTCAGGTGTCGTCCTCGTCACTTAACCATGGTTCAAAATTACGTGGTACGTCGCCAAAAGCCCTCGTATAGCTGAGCAGTGCGACGTTAATATTCACTCACTCACTCTCAGCGACAGAACATGTAGATGGCTCGCTGAATAAAAACATTTTTTAACAAAAAAGCTTAGTGTTGACTTGAAACATGTCATTTATATATATTCTTGAACAACTCTTAAGCATGAAATATTTATAAAGTTATAAAAAGTTTTATGAGCTAAAATTTAACTACCATTCTGTTAATAACTGATTGGTTTTATAAAAAGGTTCAGCAGGCTGAAATAAAGTAGAAATCTTAATCAATTTCACAGAAGCATGTTCATTTTCAAGCTTCCGTAAAAGGCAAACAAATAGGTCTTGCATAGCAAATGCCTTTGAATAAGCCTTACGGTACACGTTGAATTCACTTGAAATTTTATTTATTTATCCGAAAGTCTTACACTTGTAACGGTTGGTAATAAATTGGTATTTAAGTTATTCAAGATATCGCTGTTCGAAGCATTGCGGTGTTGATAAAATCTGATCCCATGTTTTCAGTAACTGCCGAACCATGACGAAACCATCTCTGCAATGCTGCATCTCTCAATGCTTTGAGATGGCACCGAATTGAATTCTTCACACAGTTGGCACAGTTCAACTTTCCTTTAGAATTGATCCGATACCGTCGTCAATGAATAATTCAAATAGGATTAATGATTTTATGTGAAGAAATCGATAATACAGCAGATGAAATAAAACATGGATCTATAGATTTAAAATCCTGTTGTGTTAAGGCTGTTTTCGGTAAAAGTACGAGGGCTTGAACTAAACACGAAGCACATTTTCAGACCGAAAAATGTTTCAATTTTTTCATGGGAATTTGCAACATTATAACTCATATATCTGTTAACAATATAGTGTTTTTGAAAATTTCAAAATATTCTGTGAATGCTTTTTTTTTCATTTGAATACGTGAAGAGACAGCTCATTTAACATTACGGTATAGGAGGAGAACGCGAAACATATTTTATACCAGACAAAATGGATCCACTCGATTAAAAATGGGAAGTATGATAAAAAAAATACTGCTCTTTAAAGGATAGTGAATCCAGATTATAATACTAATTTTTCATTTCTCTTTTATCTGAAAAAATGTTCCGAATTCGGATCCTATTCTTTAACATTAACCGAAGACAGCCTTAATAGATCATCGGATTTAGGAATTAATAATAATTTGCGGATAATGGGTACGCATATAAAGTTGATTATCTAATAATATCGTATTGGATAATTTACCGTAAAAAATTACGCGTTTAAAATCTATTGAAATATTTCAAACATTTACACACAATATCTTTTGACGAATGGTTCAACTAGTATATAGTGGCCGCGATAGCCGAGTGGTATAGGTATCGGACCGTGGCTTGCTTTGTCACGGGTTCGAGCCCAGTACCACTAAAGACCCGCCGTGTAGGGCAGCGATGCACGTTAAATCTGTCGAGAGCTGAAACGTCCTCCCGTTGGTGTGATGTGGTAGTTAGGAGAGGGTGGTGCCAGCTCAGGTGTCGTCCACGTCACTTGACCATGGTTCAAAATTACGTGGTCCGTCGCCAAAAGCCCTCGTGTAGCTGAACAGTGCGACGTTAATATTCAATCAATCAATCAATCAACTAGTATATAGGTAAATAAGTTGGTTATATTTAGTTAGCAAAAATCCCTTTTTTAGATAAATATTTGTGATTTTTGGGGGGAAATGAGATGCCATAATTTTTTATCGAACTTTTTGAAACGAAATTTTAATAGTGATTTATCGTTTCGAGCTTTCAGTTATTTTTTTCCATCATTATTTATTGATTTTTTCTCATTACTACCGAAGTTTCCTGCACTCTTCTCGTCATCTGTACGTAACCTCAGCAATTTCGTTCCCTGAAGGGCAATTTCAGAGAAATGTAATATTTTTTAAAGATTTCATGGCTTAAAAGCGATAAATTGGTTAAATTTTAAGAAATTTTGTTATTTGTCTTTTTGTTTTGAATTTGAAGTTGTATTTTTTACATGTCTCTGTAATTAACGTACAGGTAAAATCTGGCATATAACGCGCCCTTTGAACACAAAAAATAAGACCTTAATTTACGGATGCGTGTTATACGCCGAGTATAAAAATGAGAGCTTTAAATACCAAAAAAGTGACGAGCATAAAGAATAGACTTCTATGTGTATTGAGAAATACCGTTTATTTTTAAGAAATGACATAACTCAAGGGTGGTGTATACTACTTTCAAAAGAGGAGAGAGAGAAGCCGTCTGGGTTAATACCTCGAATAACTAACTAAAAACATAAGAGCAGTGCATACGAACATTTCAAGTGTTTTCGTCAAAAAGGGGTGCGTAATACGGCGAATATACCTCAAAATTCAAAAAATGCAGCTTGAAAGAATAGGTTCGCGATTTTACGATAATCAAGTGTTTTCTTTCATGTGCAAATTTAATAAGCAAATAAAAGCGTGAGTGAGTAAGTGAATATTAACATCGCATTGTTCAGCTACTCGAGGACTTTTGGCGACGGACCTCGTAACTTTGAACCATGGTAAAGTGACGAGGACGACACCTGAGCTGGCATCCTTCTCTCCTAAATATCACACCACACCTACGGAAGGACGTTAGAGCTCGCGCATATTTTACGTGTATCGCTACCCTACACGGCGGGTCTTTAGCGGTACTAGGCTCGAACTCATGACACGTCGGCCACGAGTCCGTTACCTTGACCACTAGGCTACCGTGGGCAAATGAAAGTGCGAGAGTAATTATCATAAAAACATTCACAATAAAAATACTAACTTTTACATAACACTAGATGCGATAAATCTAAGTATTGCCAATTATTTTTAACCGCTTTAATTCGTTATTATTTAAAATATTATATTCGTAATAATTTAAAAATATTTTAACCCTTTAACGATCGAGTTACTTCGATTGCGCTAAACTGGCAAAACTGGGCATCATCGAGATAATTTCGGTGGAGTCGTATTTTATTGTGCTGTAATTTTCACACTCGAACATAAGCGATGACTGTCCTGCAATCCGTTGTGCCCTGATTTCGTAAATTTAAATATAGTTTATAGCAAATTTAGATAAATATTACAAAAGTATTTTTCATTTGCTAAACATCAGCATTTAGAACGCATATGTTTTGTTAAAAATTAAGAGAAAAATTTTGATTTTAGGAGCAAAAAAAAATTTGTAGAAAGACTTAAACAAAGTTATCATAGCGATCGATACAAATATAAAAAAAAATCGGCTCAACCAAAATCTTCTGGAATCCTACGACCAACCAGGACGCGTCGTTTTACCAGTTTTATTCCACCAATATCAAAAACAGAAGCTCTTGCAAGATATTGCGCTATTTGTTGAGCTCAAAGGAATATCAAAAGAAAAAGAAAAGAGTTATTATAAGTGTAATAATTGCAATGTTGGGCTATATGCTGCACTTTGCTTCAATCTATATCAGACAAAAGAACAAAAAATTTTGGATTTTTTAACATAAATATTATTATTACTATTTCTGTTGAAAAGTATAAATACATTTACTAGTAAAAATATGTTTTTCTCGAAGCAGCAATTCAAAAAGAAAGATAATTAATAGAAGTCGATATACGAGCAAGATAGAAATATTTAATTTTGATCCACATTGCGGATAAGAGCCAAATATTTTATCTTGCTCGTATATCGACTTCTATTAATTATCTTTCTTTTTGAATTGCTGCTTCGAGAAAAACATATTTTTACTAGTAAATGTATTTTATACTTTTCAACAGAAATAGTAATAATAATATTTATGTTAAAAAATCCAAAATTTTTTTTGTTCTTTTGTCTGATATAGATTGAAGCAAAGTGCAGCATATAGCCCAAACATTGCAATTATTACACTTATAATAACTCTTTTCTTTTTCTTTTGATATTCCTTTGAGCTCAACAAATAGCGCAATATCTTGCAAGAGCTTCTGTTTTGATATTGGTGGAATAAAACTGGTAAAACGACGCGTCCTGGTTGGTCGTAGGATTCCAGAAGATTTTGGTTGAGCTCAAAGGAATATCAAAAAAAGAAAAAGAAAAAGAGTTATTATAAGTGTAATAATTGCAATGTTGGGCTATATGCTGCACTTTGCTTCAATCTATATCAGACAAAAGAACAAAAAATTTTGGATTTTTAACATAAATATTATTATTACTATTTCTGTTGAAAAGTATAAATACATTTACTAGTAAAAATATGTTTTTCTCGAAGCAGCAATTCAAAAAGAAAGATAATTAATAGAAGTCGATATACGAGCAAGATAGAAATATTTGGCTCTTATCCGCAATGTGGATCAAAATTAAATAAAAATTGTTGATTGATTTTGTATTTTTAAAATTCTTGTTCAAAACATAGTTCCACAAATGTGTTTTTCTAAATAAAATAAAATAAAACGACTTTTTTGCCGGTTCTTTACAAATAAGTGCGTCTTAAGGGGTTAAATATGTAATACTCTGTTACTTTTTAAAGAAAAATTCTGAAGATGAAAAATTTTATTATATTTAAGTTAAGGAGCATTTTAGGTGTAGATCAAAATAATTTTTTTGGGTGGGGTGGATGTTAAAGCATTTTTAAAGAAATTTTTAATGTATCCCAAGAAACAAGATATTAGAAAAGAGACTTGGATTTTTCTTGAGGAAACGGAACTTAGTTTTTCAAGTATTAGGCAGAGCCTAAAAGCAGATGCAAGTCCTGTGGCTGTAGGAAGTTTTGCAGACAGATGTATTGATCGAGCAAATGCATGCTCTGAGTTTTCTCGAAGCCCCCGAGCCTGGAAACAAAGCGTTACCTCATTTGAAGAACTAGGTTATCAAAAAAGATGTTTTAAAATATAAACAAAAAAGAGAAATTCACGGGCGCCAACGGAAAATCGTGTCTTTTCGCCTTATTTATTTCTCCCAATACCATACCTAAAAATAGATTTTGGGCAACTTTTTCTTGGGTGTTCGGATTCATTGCATTTATGCATGTGAAAAATTTATCCCGAAAGAGTTATTCTTTGTTTGGAAATGTGGAATAAAGCACCACTAAAAATATTTAAGAGACGTATTTTTGCATATTTTGATGTATGTTTTTATCTTTTATATAGTGATCTTTTAAATTCCGTATCTCATGTTTTACTTAAACAAAAAATTTTAAAAAATTATTTTCTTTGCCCTCATATTTTCTACGAAATATTAAATTAGATCAAATAATTAGAGAGTTAACAAATTTTCCTGAAATTTGTTCCTTTCTCAATTTTTTCCCCAAATGAGTGAATATTAAGGTCGCTCTGTTCAGCTTTTCGAGGGCGTTTGGCGATGGACCTTGTCATTTTGAACCATGGTCACAAGTGACGAGGACGACACCTGAGCTGGCACTCCCTCTATTAACTACCACACCAACGGGAGGACGTTTGAGCTCTCGACCAATTTAACGTGCATCGCTTTCCTACTCGGTGGGCCTTCTGCGGTACTAGGCTCGAACTCATGACACGCCGGCCACGAGTCCGTTACTTGGACCACTAGGCTACCGCGGCCACAATTCCCCAAGCTTAAACTGAATGTAATCTTGACTTATAAAAACACATGGCGGCCTCAATACCACACGAAATTAAGATAACTTACAATAAAATAGTATTCTTTAAATTTGTTCGTAGAATTTATTTCTGAAATCAAACGTCAATTAGATTTTTTTAAAAGTTAACTGAATGCTTTGTTATTTTGTTCATCTTGTCCATTATAAAATCTCCTCAATACCAAAATGACTCCATTCCTTCACTATCTACGCTTTTTAACCCCTTAACTGCCGATTCAAACTACGCGCTCCCCAGTTCCATCGTTTTCCACATAGGATAGGTGTATTGGGAAGGAAAGCAAAATTTTTTTTGGAAATAAGTACATCCTTTTCAAACACTATCAAGCAGTTGCGTAACGTGCACTCTCGCATTGCGGGGGTCCCAGGTGTTCTAGGGCAGTGATCCGCGGATCAAATGGTGCCGGGCCGTCTAAAGAACATTAAACTATTGCCTTTTTTTTTTTTTTTAAAGTGGTGCATTTCTCTCGGATATGCGCAACTTTCCACGGAAAACACTTTATATTCCACGTTAAATCACTTTTATTCATTTTGGGGGTAATTATATTTATTCTGAAGACATATTTAAATGTAATTAAATTAAAATTGCTAAATCAAAACAATCTAAAATATAAATAATCAACGTGTCCCACCCTCAGCGGGCCGCGGTAAAATTATCAAACGTTGACCGGTCCGCAGCGATAAAAAGATTGCAGAGCACTGTTCTAGGGGGCCCAAAGCCTGGCCAAGTACGTATTTGGGTTTGGGGCTCAAAAACGGATTTTGCAGGGGGGCTCTAATATTCCTCGTTACGCCACTGCTGTCAAAGTCATTTTATTGCAATCCAATCCCTTAGAAATATTTTTATTGACAGCAGTGCAAAGAAAAGAATCGTATTTCGGAAAGACGTATATATACGTCCGTAATTATTTCGAATATTAGAAGATTTTCATAATTAAACTAGGACTCTATGACATAATACCCAAGAAAGTCCATCATTTAAAAAAATCCGCTTTGAATTAGCGTTACTTTAAAGCAGACTTTCCCAACCGGGGTTCAACAGAAGCTTTGAAGGAGAGGATTACCAAGAAAAAAATCATTTCCGGAGCCTATATGAACTAATAGGGTCATAAAGTAATTAAATAATATCTTGGAAAAAAGTTCAAAAGTTCACGGTCAGAAGATATTTATATTTTCTAAAACATTCCTTTATTTATAATAAATCAAAACAGAACAATTCTTCCCACATAAATTCTAGAAGAAATCGTTACATAGAGAGATTAACTAATTCGGATATGACGCCCCACTATGAAGCAACACTTGAACTATTGGCGATAGACGACGGCATTTTGAGACCCGGTCAAGTGACGGGGTTGACATCTGAGCTGACAACCCTTTCTTTAAACGTCCACTCCACGTCAACAGGAGGACTTCAAGACTTCACATATTTAACATGCAGCAGCCTTTTTCATACGGTGGGCCTTTAGTGGCATTGTGTTTAGAACCCGCGAGGACGACACAGGCCACGAGCTTGCGACAACGACAACTCGGTTAGCGCAACCCTAATTCAGAAAAAAAGCAATTAAAGTAGCAGTTTCACATTCTATAGTGAATAATCACTATCATTAGTGCAAAATTTATTGTCTGTGTTACTGGAACATTATTGTTAAGGTGAATTACATATCTCTATAAGTACGTAGACTGTTCAATAAGTAATAAGACTAATTTTACTGCCGCAAAACCACTCATCGGAATGTTAATTTATGTGGCATAAGAAAAGTCTGTATTAACAAAAGCTACCGATAGATGGCGTGTACAGACTCGTATTCTTGAGTATCACGTGATGGAACTGAAGGGTGTTTGTGGGCGCCTACAAGACGCGCCCAGTTGTCGAAATGGAAGCAAAAATCTGCAAAAATCAGCATTAGAGACCTTTGATATGATAGGATATGATTAAAGATTGGAACAAGAAGGCAACACAATATCTTAAAACTATTTATCACAGTAGACGAAGCTTGGTTGTATTACTATAATCCAACCATAAAACAACAAAGCAGTGAATGGACACATCCATCTTCACCTACTCTCAAGAAAGCAAAAACTGAAAAATAAGCTGGTAAATTTATGACCATAATTTTTTTATTATGAAGGAATTGTGTATCAAAACGCTGTCGAACGCGGCACTACCATAAACGACTCGTACTACACGAATGTCCTGCGAAAAATGGTACAGCACGTTAAAAGGAAACGTTCATTGTTTCAAAATGGCTCCCTATTGCACCCTGACAATTCCCGACCACATATTGCTCGTTGCTTACTGTATGTTTCGCCGCAGAACATAACGTAGAGATTTTTCCACAACCTCCATACAGTCCTGATCTCACTCCATGTGATTTCTGGCTGTTTCCTCAACTTAAGAAACCATTACGAGGCAAACGTTTTGCAAACAACCAATCATGTGTAAAGGCTGCGTAGGCGGTTTTGAAATAGCTCTCACAAAATAGACTTTTACATGTTTTTAAGAAGTGGATAGAACTTTAGGATAAATGCATTACGTACCACAAAAATTATTTTGAAAAATTCCATGCAAATGATGACGATTAAAAGTATTGTTTTATTATAATTTTAGTCTTATTACTTATTGAACAGCCCCGTTTTTATACGCAGTAATGGTTCCTGAATGAGCAAGAATGCTACTGAACCCCCTTTCAAGAAATAAAAATTAAGAGTATTCACATGTACAGATTTTTTAATACTTCTATAATGCTATTTTCTTTTCGAAACATTTTTTACCAAAGAGTAGTACCTCGATTTACGCGAATTTCAAATCTCGTTGGTTCGTCTTTTGTTTGAAGGGAAAAAAATCGTAAAATTGACGAAATTGGTAATGTCATTGAAGAAGCTGTCGATCTTACCAAGCATATAAATTTAGAAGAGGATTCTGATGATGTTCAAGAACTGCTGGATTCCCACAGTCAGGAGCTCACAGAAATGTACGAGCAAAAGCAAGACATTGAGCAACTTGAGTCTATAAACCCATCTCAATCTGAAGATCGAATGACTGCTGGGAATTTGACAGAAGGCCTCAGTTTAATTGAAAAATCTCCAACGAAGAGAGTATTTTTGAACAGAACACGGAATAAAAAAATTATTAGCATGATACGAGGAAATTTAGTGTAAAAAAATCTTACGATTTTACTTGTTAGATTTTATTAAACCTCTACATCAAAGTAACACAAATACAAAATCGCAAACCGAAGTTATCTATCTATCTATATATATTTAGTTTGGAAACCCTTTGCTCTCTGGCTTCAAGAGCACGTTAAAGGAGTGTTGAATTTTGGAGAGTGGGATGCCAGCTCAGGTGTCGTCCTCGTCACCTGACCGAGGCTCAAAATTACGAGGTCCGTCACCAATAGCCTTCGTGATGCTTTATACAGCGACGCTAACTCTCACACAAAGTAATCTGCTTTTTACTCAAATAGAAAATAAAACTTCCAAATTCTCTGACAGCACTTCTTTTATACTCAATTGTGAAATGACATTTCTATACGGATTGACCCCAAAACTCGCTGATATAGCTAAGAGAAGTTCCGGTGAAGTTCAAGTTAAGCCAATCCGAGCATAGGTAATAGAGGCCTCATGTAATACCTTACGTTGCAGCCATTCGCGATCCGTTTCTTTTAAAGCATGGCAATGCCAAAGCTCATACAGCGTGACTTGCGAAGAACAAGCTTTAAGTTTAAGCAATATAACGTATGTAGAGGCCAACATGATCTCCAGACCTAACTCCTATCGAGCATGTTTGGGATTCCTCGGATGACGCATGGATGAAAAACCAATGTCTTCGTTTACTGTCTGGAACTTTGAAGAATGTAATCTTAAAATCCCCCAAATCTTATCGACAGCTTCCTCCCAATCCTAGGAAACGAATAAGCGGTAGTCCTAACTATTCGAAGTGAGAGAGGATCACACACCATATTAAACACCCCGCATTTTTTTTTCAAACGATAGTTTCTTTGGTCATTTTCATGTAACCAAATTTGCTTAGAAGTAGCTTTTTATATTGATCGTTTCATCCTGGGATACATACGAAAGACGAGAGACAGAGGAACAGAAACATACAATACAATCACAGAAGAATATAGACTTTGTTATTACAAACGATGATCTTAGCATAGAACAGAAAGTGTTTTGCTTTCCATTGGAGACGGGAATCCATTTCAAGCGAAAGTCCACACAACTTCTTTTTCCCGAAGATTCATCCATGCCTTATTCGGGATTGGAACCCGAGCCCACTCGATCATAACCACCATACCGGCTAGGTGGCATCTTCTAATGTTCTTTACGTAATTCCCCCTACCCCATCCCCCAAAGAATTAAATATCCCATACTATTTTTCTTTTTCATTTTGCTTTCTCTTTTCTGTACAACGTTTTAATACATGCGCACTTTCCATTTCATACCCATTCATACTCATGACACGCCGGCCACGTGCCCGTTACCTAGAACCCTAGGCTAGTGTGGAATTTGTAAGAAATCGTTAATGGAATTGTTAGTAATGTCTCGACTTACGCGAATTCGAGTTACGCGATTTTCAAATCTCGTCAATTTGTCTTTTTCCCTTCATCGCTGAAACTCAGGCGGAATTAGTGCCAGTGAGTGAATATTAACGTCACCCTTCAGCTACACGAGGACTTTTGGCAACGGACCTCGTGATTTTGAACTATGGTCAAGTGCCGTGAACGACACCTGATCCTAACTACCACACCACTCCAACGGAAAGACGTTTGAGCTTCGACAGATTTAACATGCATCACCCTTCTACACGGCGCGTCTTCAGCAGTACTAGGCTCGAACTCATGACACGCCGGCCACGTGCCCGTTACCTAGACCCCTAGGCTAGCGTGGAATTTGTAAGAAATCGTTAATGGAATTGTTAGTAATGTCTCGACTTACGCGAATTCGGAGTTACGCGATTTTCAAATCTCGTCAATTTGACTTTTCCCCCCCTTCATCGCTGAAACTCAAGCGGAATTAGTGCCAGTGAGTGAATATTAACGTCACCCTTCAGCTACACGAGGAATTTTCGCAACGGACCTCGTGATTTTGAACTATGGTCAAGTGCCGTGAACGACACCTGATCCTAACTACCACACCACTCCATCGGAAAGACGTTTGAGCTTCGACAGATTTAACATGCATCACCCTTCTACACGGCGCGTCTTCAGCAGTACTAGACCCCAGCTTTGTAAGAAATCGTTAACTCATGACAGTTACGCCGGCCACGTGCCCGTTACCTAGTGAACCCCTTCATTACGACGCCACCATCAGCTACAGGGAGGACTTTTTGGCAACGGACCTCGTGATTTGAACTATGGTCAGGCTAGCGTGGAATTTGTAAGAAATCGTTAATGGAATTGTTAGTAAGAAAAATGTCTCGACTTACGCGAATTCGGAGTTACGCGATTTTCAAATCTCGTCAATTTGTCTTTTCCCCCTTCATCGCTGAAACTCAGGCGGAATTAGTGCCAGTGAGTGAATATTAACGTCACCCTTCAGCTACACGAGGACTTTTGGCAACGGACCTCGTGATTTTGAACTATGGTCAAGTGCCGTGCACGACACCTGATCCTAACTACCACACCACTCCATCGGAAAGACGTTTGAGCTTCGACAGATTTAACATGCATCACCCTTCTACACGGCGCGTCTTCAGCAGTACTAGGCTCGAACTCATGACACGCCGGCCACGTGCCCGTTACCTAGACCCCTAGGCTAGCGTGGAATTTGTAAGAAATCGTTAATGGAATTGTTAGTAATGTCTCGACTTACGCGAATTCGGAGTTACGCGATTTTCAAATCTCGTCAATTTGTCTTTTTCCCCCCTTCATCGCTGAAACTCAGGCGGAATTAGTGCCAGTGAGTGAATATTAACGTCACCCTTCAGCTACACGAGGACTTTTGGCAACGGACCTCGTGATTTTGAACTATGGTCAAGTGCCGTGAACGACACCTGATCCTAACTACCACACCACTCCAACGGAAAGACGTTTGAGCTTCGACAGATTTAACATGCATCACCCTTCTACACGGCGCGTCTTCAGCAGTACTAGGCTCGAACTCATGACACGCCGGCCACGTGCCCGTTACCTAGACCCCTAGGCTAGCGTGGAATTTGTAAGAAATCGTTAATGGAATTGTTAGTAATGTCTCGACTTACGCGAATTCGGAGTTACGCGATTTTCAAATCTCGTCAATTTGTCTTTTCCCCCTTCATCGCTGAAACTCAGGCGGAATTAGTGCCAGTGAGTGAATATTAACGTCACCCTTCAGCTACACGAGGACTTTTGGCAACGGACCTCGTGATTTTGAACTATGGTCAAGTGCCGTGAACGACACCTGATCCTAACTACCACACCACTCCAACGGAAAGACGTTTGAGCTTCGACAGATTTAACATGCATCACCCTTCTACACGGCGCGTCTTCAGCAGTACTAGGCTCGAACTCATGACACGCCGGCCACGTGCCCGTTACCTAGACCCCTAGGCTAGCGTGGAATTTGTAAGAAATCGTTAATGGAATTGTTAGTAATGTCTCGACTTACGCGAATTCGGAGTTACGCGATTTTCAAATCTCGTCAATTTGTCTTTTCCCCCTTCATCGCTGAAACTCAGGCGGAATTAGTGCCAGTGAGTGAATATTAACGTCACCCTTCAGCTACACGAGGACTTTTGGCAACGGACCTCGTGATTTTGAACTATGGTCAAGTGCCGTGGACGACACCTGATCCTAACTACCACACCACTCCATCGGAAAGACGTTTGAGCTTCGACAGATTTAACATGCATCACCCTTCTACACGGCGCGTCTTCAGCAGTACTAGGCTCGAACTCATGACACGCCGGCCACGTGCCCGTTACCTAGACCCCTAGGCTAGCGTGGAATTTGTAAGAAATCGTTAATGGAATTGTTAGTAATGTCTCGACTTACGCGAATTCGGAGTTACGCGATTTTCAAATCTCGTCAATTTGTCTTTCCCCCTTCATCGCTGAAACTCAGGCGGAATTAGTGCCAGTGAGTGAATATTAACGTCACCCTTCAGCTACACGAGGACTTTTGGCAACGGACCTCGTGATTTTGAACTATGGTCAAGTGCCGTGGACGACACCTGATCCTAACTACCACACCACTCCATCGGAAAGACGTTTGAGCTTCGACAGATTTAACATGCATCACCCTTCTACACGGCGCGTCTTCAGCAGTACTAGGCTCGAACTCATGACACGCCGGCCACGTGCCCGTTACCTAGACCCCTAGGCTAGCGTGGAATTTGTAAGAAATCGTTAATGGAATTGTTAGTAATGTCTCGACTTACGCGAATTCGGAGTTACGCGATTTTCAAATCTCGTCAATTTGTCTTTTCCCCCCCTTCATCGCTGAAACTCAGGCGGAATTAGTGCCAGTGAGTGAATATTAACGTCACCCTTCAGCTACACGAGGACTTTTGGCAACGGACCTCGTGATTTTGAACTATGGTCAAGTGCCGTGGACGACACCTGATCCTAACTACCACACCACTCCAACGGAAAGACGTTTGAGCTTCGACAGATTTAACATGCATCACCCTTCTACACGGCGCGTCTTCAGCAGTACTAGGCTCGAACTCATGACACGCCGGCCACGTGCCCGTTACCTAGACCCCTAGGCTAGCGTGGAATTTGTAAGAAATCGTTAATGGAATTGTTAGTAATGTCTCGACTTACGCGAATTCGGAGTTACGCGATTTTCAAATCTCGTCAATTTGTCTTTTCCCCCTTCATCGCTGAAACTCAGGCGGAATTAGTGCCAGTGAGTGAATATTAACGTCACCCTTCAGCTACACGAGGACTTTTGGCAACGGACCTCGTGATTTTGAACTATGGTCAAGTGCCGTGGACGACACCTGATCCTAACTACCACACCACTCCAACGGAAAGACGTTTGAGCTTCGACAGATTTAACATGCATCACCCTTCTACACGGCGCGTCTTCAGCAGTACTAGGCTCGAACTCATGACACGCCGGCCACGTGCCCGTTACCTAGACCCCTAAGCTAGCGTGGAATTTGTAAGAAATCGTTAATGGAATTGTTAGTAATGTCTCGACTTACGCGAATTCGGAGTTACGCGATTTTCAAATCTCGTCAATTTGTCTTTTCCCCCCTTCATCGCTGAAACTCAGGCGGAATTAGTGCCAGTGAGTGAATATTAACGTCACCCTTCAGCTACACGAGGACTTTTGGCAACGGACCTCGTGATTTTGAACTATGGTCAAGTGCCGTGGACGACACCTGATCCTAACTACCACACCACTCCATCGGAAAGACGTTTGAGCTTCGACAGATTTAACATGCATCACCCTTCTACACGGCGCGTCTTCAGCAGTACTAGGCTCGAACTCATGACACGCCGGCCACGTGCCCGTTACCTAGACCCCTAGGCTAGCGTGGAATTTGTAAGAAATCGTTAATGGAATTGTTAGTAATGTCTCGACTTACGCGAATTCGGAGTTACGCGATTTTCAAATCTCGTCAATTTGTCTTTTCCCCCTTCATCGCTGAAACTCAGGCGGAATTAGTGCCAGTGAGTGAATATTAACGTCACCCTTCAGCTACACGAGGACTTTTGGCAACGGACCTCGTGATTTTGAACTATGGTCAAGTGCCGTGCACGACACCTGATCCTAACTACCACACCACTCCAACGGAAAGACGTTTGAGCTTCGACAGATTTAACATGCATCACCCTTCTACACGGCGCGTCTTCAGCAGTACTAGGCTCGAACTCATGACACGCCGGCCACGTGCCCGTTACCTAGACCCCTAGGCTAGCGTGGAATTTGTAAGAAATCGTTAATGGAATTGTTAGTAATGTCTCGACTTACGCGAATTCGGAGTTACGCGATTTTCAAATCTCGTCAATTTGTCTTTTCCCCCTTCATCGCTGAAACTCAGGCGGAATTAGTGCCAGTGAGTGAATATTAACGTCACCCTTCAGCTACACGAGGACTTTTGGCAACGGACCTCGTGATTTTGAACTATGGTCAAGTGCCGTGGACGACACCTGATCCTAACTACCACACCACTCCAACGGAAAGACGTTTGAGCTTCGACAGATTTAACATGCATCACCCTTCTACACGGCGCGTCTTCAGCAGTACTAGGCTCGAACTCATGACACGCCGGCCACGTGCCCGTTACCTAGACCCCTAGGCTAGCGTGGAATTTGTAAGAAATCGTTAATGGAATTGTTAGTAATGTCTCGACTTACGCGAATTCGGAGTTACGCGATTTTCAAATCTCGTCAATTTGTCTTTTCCCCCTTCATCGCTGAAACTCAGGCGGAATTAGTGCCAGTGAGTGAATATTAACGTCACCCTTCAGCTACACGAGGACTTTTGGCAACGGACCTCGTGATTTTGAACTATGGTCAAGTGCCGTGGACGACACCTGATCCTAACTACCACACCACTCCAACGGAAAGACGTTTGAGCTTCGACAGATTTAACATGCATCACCCTTCTACACGGCGCGTCTTCAGCAGTACTAGGCTCGAACTCATGACACGCCGGCCACGTGCCCGTTACCTAGACCCCTAGGCTAGCGTGGAATTTGTAAGAAATCGTTAATGGAATTGTTAGTAATGTCTCGACTTACGCGAATTCGGAGTTACGCGATTTTCAAATCTCGTCAATTTGTCTTTTCCCCCCTTCATCGCTGAAACTCAGGCGGAATTAGTGCCAGTGAGTGAATATTAACGTCACCCTTCAGCTACACGAGGACTTTTGGCAACGGACCTCGTGATTTTGAACTATGGTCAAGTGCCGTGGACGACACCTGATCCTAACTACCACACCACTCCATCGGAAAGACGTTTGAGCTTCGACAGATTTAACATGCATCACCCTTCTACACGGCGCGTCTTCAGCAGTACTAGGCTCGAACTCATGACACGCCGGCCACGTGCCGTTACCTAGACCCCTAGGCTAGCGTGGAATTTGTAAGAAATCGTTAATGGAATTGTTAGTAATGTCTCGACTTACGCGAATTCGGAGTTACGCGATTTTCAAATCTCGTCAATTTGTCTTTTCCCCCCTTCATCGCTGAAACTCAGGCGGAATTAGTGCCAGTGAGTGAATATTAACGTCACCCTTCAGCTACACGAGGACTTTTGGCAACGGACCTCGTGATTTTGAACTATGGTCAAGTGCCGTGGACGACACCTGATCCTAACTACCACACCACTCCAACGGAAAGACGTTTGAGCTTCGACAGATTTAACATGCATCACCCTTCTACACGGCGCGTCTTCAGCAGTACTAGGCTCGAACTCATGACACGCCGGCCACGTGCCCGTTACCTAGACCCCTAGGCTAGCGTGGAATTTGTAAGAAATCGTTAATGGAATTGTTAGTAATGTCTCGACTTACGCGAATTCGGAGTTACGCGATTTTCAAATCTCGTCAATTTGTCTTTTCCCCTTCATCGCTGAAACTCAGGCGGAATTAGTGCCAGTGAGTGAATATTAACGTCACCCTTCAGCTACACGAGGACTTTTGGCAACGGACCTCGTGATTTTGAACTATGGTCAAGTGCCGTGAACGACACCTGATCCTAACTACCACACCACTCCATCGGAAAGACGTTTGAGCTTCGACAGATTTAACATGCATCACCCTTCTACACGGCGCGTCTTCAGCAGTACTAGGCTCGAACTCATGACACGCCGGCCACGTGACCGTTACCTAGACCCCTAGGCTAGCGTGGAATTTGTAAGAAATCGTTAATGGAATTGTTAGTAATGTCTCGACTTACGCGAATTCGAGTTACGCGATTTTCAAATCTCGTCAATTTGTCTTTTCCCCCTTCATCGCTGAAACTCAGGCGGAATTAGTGCCAGTGAGTGAATATTAACGTCACCCTTCAGCTACACGAGGACTTTTGGCAACGGACCTCGTGATTTTGAACTATGGTCAAGAGCCGTGGACGACACCTGATCCTAACTACCACACCACTCCATCGGAAAGACGTTTGAGCTTCGACAGATTTAACATGCATCACCCTTCTACACGGCGCGTCTTCAGCAGTACTAGGCTCGAACTCATGACACGCCGGCCACGTGCCCGTTACCTAGACCCCTAGGCTAGCGTGGAATTTGTAAGAAATCGTTAATGGAATTGTTAGTAATGTCTCGACTTACGCGAATTCGGAGTTACGCGATTTTCAAATCTCGTCAATTTGTCTTTTCCCCCTTCATCGCTGAAACTCAGGCGGAATTAGTGCCAGTGAGTGAATATTAACGTCACCCTTCAGCTACACGAGGACTTTTGGCAACGGACCTCGTGATTTTGAACTATGGTCAAGTGCCGTGGACGACACCTGATCCTAACTACCACACCACTCCATCGGAAAGACGTTTGAGCTTCGACAGATTTAACATGCATCACCCTTCTACACGGCGCGTCTTCAGCAGTACTAGGCTCGAACTCATGACACGCCGGCCACGTGCCCGTTACCTTTTCAGACCCCTAGGCTAGGCGTGGAATTTGTAAGAAATCGTTAATGGAATTGTTAGTAATGTCTCGACTTACGCGAATTCGGAGTTACGCGATTTTCAAATCCCGTCAATTTGTCTTTTCCCCCCTTCATCGCTGAAACTCAGGCGGAATTAGTGCCAGTGAGTGAATATTAACGTCACCCTTCAGCTACACGAGGACTTTTGGCAACGGACCTCGTGATTTTGAACTATGGTCAAGTGCCGTGGAGGACACCTGATCCTAACTACCACACCACTCCAACGGAAAGACGTTTGAGCTTCGACAGATTTAACATGCATCACCCTTCTACACGGCGCGTCTTCAGCAGTACTAGGCTCGAACTCATGACACGCCGGCCACGTGCCCGTTACCTAGACCCCTAGGCTAGCGTGGAATTTGTAAGAAATCGTTAATGGAATTGTTAGTAATGTCTCGACTTACGCGAATTCGGAGTTACGCGATTTTCAAATCTCGTCAATTTGTCTTTTCCCCCCTTCATCGCTGAAACTCAGGCGGAATTAGTGCCAGTGAGTGAATATTAACGTCACCCTTCAGCTACACGAGGACTTTTGGCAACGGACCTCGTGATTTTGAACTATGGTCAAGTGCCGTGGACGACACCTGATCCTAACTACCACACCACTCCAACGGAAAGACGTTTGAGCTTCGACAGATTTAACATGCATCACCCTTCTACACGGCGCGTCTTCAGCAGTACTAGGCTCGAACTCATGACACGCCGGCCACGTGCCCGTTACCTAGACCCCTAGGCTAGCGTGGAATTTGTAAGAAATCGTTAATGGAATTGTTAGTAATGTCTCGACTTACGCGAATTCGGAGTTACGCGATTTTCAAATCTCGTCAATTTGTCTTTTCCCCCTTCATCGCTGAAACTCAGGCGGAATTAGTGCCAGTGAGTGAATATTAACGTCACCCTTCAGCTACACGAGGACTTTTGGCAACGGACCTCGTGATTTTGAACTATGGTCAAGTGCCGTGACGACACCTGATCCTAACTACCACACCACTCCAACGGAAAGACGTTTGAGCTTCGACAGATTTAACATGCATCACCCTTCTACACGGCGCGTCTTCAGCAGTACTAGGCTCGAACTCATGACACGCCGGCCACGTGCCCGTTACCTAGACCCCTAGGCTAGCGTGGAATTTGTAAGAAATCGTTAATGGAATTGTTAGTAATGTCTCGACTTACGCGAATTCGGAGTTACGCGATTTTCAAATCTCGTCAATTTGTCTTTTCCCCCCTTCATCGCTGAAACTCAGGCGGAATTAGTGCCAGTGAGTGAATATTAACGTCACCCTTCAGCTACACGAGGACTTTTGGCAACGGACCTCGTGATTTTGAACTATGGTCAAGTGCCGTGGACGACACCTGATCCTAACTACCACACCACTCCATCGGAAAGACGTTTGAGCTTCGACAGATTTAACATGCATCACCCTTCTACACGGCGCGTCTTCAGCAGTACTAGGCTCGAACTCATGACACGCCGGCCACGTGCCCGTTACCTAGACCCCTAGGCTAGCGTGGAATTTGTAAGAAATCGTTAATGGAATTGTTAGTAATGTCTCGACTTACGCGAATTCGGAGTTACGCGATTTTCAAATCTCGTCAATTTGTCTTTTTCTCCCCCTTCATCGCTGAAACTCAGGCGGAATTAGTGCCAGTGAGTGAATATTAACGTCACCCTTCAGCTACACGAGGACTTTTGGCAACGGACCTCGTGATTTTGAACTATGGTCAAGTGCCGTGGAGGACACCTGATCCTAACTACCACACCACTCCATCGGAAAGACGTTTGAGCTTCGACAGATTTAACATGCATCACCCTTCTACACGGCGCGTCTTCAGCAGTACTAGGCTCGAACTCATGACACGCCGGCCACGTGCCCGTTACCTAGACCCCTAGGCTAGCGTGGAATTTGTAAGAAATCGTTAATGGAATTGTTAGTAATGTCTCGACTTACGCGAATTCGGAGTTACGCAATTTTCAAATCTCGTCAATTTGTCTTTTTACCCCCTTCATCGCTGAAACTCAGGCGGAATTAGTGCCAGCGAGTGAATATTAACGTCACCCTTCAGCTACACGAGGACTTTTGGCAACGGACCTCGTGATTTGAACTATGGTCAAGTGCCGTGGACGACACCTGATCCTAACTACCACACCACTCCATCGGAAAGACGTTTGAGCTTCGACAGATTTAACATGCATCACCCTTCTACACGGCGCGTCTTCAGTAGTACTAGGCTCGAACTCATGACACGCCGGCCACGTGCCCGTTACCTAGACCCCTAGGCTAGCGTGGAATTTGTAAGAAATCGTTAATGGAATTGTTAGTAATGTCTCGACTTACGCGAATTTGGAGTTACGCGATTTTCAAATCTCGTCAATTTATCTTTTTCTCCCCCTTCATCGCTAAAACTCAGGCGGAATTAGTGCCAGTGAGTGAATATTAACGTCACCCTTCAGCTACACGAGGACTTTTGGCAACGGACCTCGTGATTTTGAACTATGGTCAAGTGCCGTGGACGACACCTGAGCTGGCACCCCCCTCTCGTAATGACCACACCACAACAATGGGAGGACGCATCAGCTCTCGACAGATTTAACGCGCATCGCTGCCCTACACGGCGGGTCTTCAGTGGTACTGGGCTCGAACTAGAATTAGTGCCAGAGCCTGATGAAATTGTCAATTTGATTGAAGAAGTTGTCGATCTTACCAGGCAAATGAATTAAGTGGATAGTGATGACGTTCAATTACTGCTAGATTCCCACAATCAGGAGCTGACAATTGATGAGCTCATAGAAATGCATGAGCAAGACAGTGAAGAAGAGTCTTTAGAACCAATTCAATCAGAAGATCGAATGACCGTTGGTAATTTGCCAGAAGGCCTCAGTTTAATTGAAAAAGGCTGAGTGAGTGAGGGAATATTAACGTCGCACACTGTTCAGCTACAGGAGGGATGTACCCCCTGCTGGCACTCCCTCTCCTAACTACCACACCACACCAATGGGAGGACGTTTCAGCTCTCGACAGATTTAACGTGCATCGCTGCCCTACATGGCGGGTCTTTAGTTGTACTGGGCTCTTACTCACGACATGCCTGTAATGATCCGATACCTTGACCAATGGGCTACCGCAGCCCCTGAAAAAGGGCGAACCTCCGACGAAAAGAATATGTTTTTGTACAAAACAAAGAATAAAAAAAAAATTATTACTACAATACGAGGAAATTTTGTGGAAGAAAAAAATCTTCATGCCAGCTTACGAAAGATTTTACTTGCTAGATTTTACTAAAACTTCTACATCAAAATAACTTCGGTTTGCGAATTTGTATTTGTGTTATCTAAGATTTTTTAAAACATTTTTTGTTCTAAATTATTATTTTCTTCCATTTCCAGTCTCAACTAAAAATAATTTATTTGCATTTATAAGTGAAATTATACCCAGACTGATGCGAATTCGACTGAAGCGGTTCACCTATCGCGTTAGTTCGGAGTATTACTGTCCTTTCTCACTGCAACGGAAAAAGATCTACAAATAGCGTATAAAAGCTTCAAAGCACGCGGTTAATGTAAAAAAGTAAATAAAATTTGAAAAGATGATCGTGTGTCCAATCGTCCGTAGACTCAACAAAATTGCGAACTCCGTTCAAAGTACAGCGGGAAAAAAATCCAAGTACTTGAGA
Source organism: Trichonephila clavipes (assembly GCA_019973935.1). Classification (NCBI taxonomy): domain Eukaryota; kingdom Metazoa; phylum Arthropoda; class Arachnida; order Araneae; family Nephilidae; genus Trichonephila; species Trichonephila clavipes. The sequence continues at coordinate 775,039 of BMAU01019528.1, read as the reverse complement.
AAAAATATACTATCCCAAAGCATTATCGTCTGCGAAACGCATGATTTCGACAGGAAAACCCACATTTCGTTTGAAAAAGGGAGAGTAAAAACAAAGGAATTCATATTTTCTCCCACTGTACAATGTTATGAACAAACGCTTCCACGGTATTAAAACGTATAAAACCCGAAACGGGGAAAAATTAAGCCATTTTATCTTTCTTTTTTTCAAATTATTCTTTTTCCGTTTATAATATTAATGTAAAAGTACAACACAAAAAGCGCAAAAAATTCATCTTACAATACAATTATGAATCTAAGAGAATCAAAACGGCTTTCAAACTGTTTGACAGGAACGCGTTTTTGAACAAATCTGGATCTATATAAGAACCGTAACGATTTTTAACACACGTAAATGAGCAATTTATTTAAATTCTATTAATCTTTTCGGAGAAAATTTATGAAAATGCAAAAAATAATCATTTTCTCTTGACGCGACGGGTATTCCAAAAATTCGAATCTAATGTCGACGTGTGAATCGCTTTCTATTGAAAAGTCTAAATTTTGAGAATGGGAGCTATAGTTTGAGAAAGGTCAGCTTTTAGAACACTATAGAATACATTTGTTTTATTTATAACTCTAAAAGGAAAAAAATTCATTTGTCATTTTTGATATTAATTATTTTGAATAAATTCAACACGCATTTCAAGTCAAAAAGGTGATTTAGAATGAAACATAGAAATGCATACATTAAACCTTAAAATGAATACTAGTGCAGTAAAAATGAAAAGCATCTCAAATGAAAATAATAATTCCCACAAATATTTATACACAGACCAAAGATTTTTCACTCTGAAAAAAATATTTCCACTTCATGTATGTCTGCAAATAACAAAAACTTCGAGTTTTAAATATTCACAAAGTTTTTTTTTATATATAATTATATCAAATGGAAATATTGTTATATTAATAATACTAATTTTCTATTTAAAAAAAATTTAGAAAAAAATCATACTTGAAATATTCAACTCCGTTAAAATATAAGCAAAGTACAACACAGAAGGAAAACAAGCGTTCTTAGAACATAAAAATACAATGATGCATGAAATTGAAAATAAAAGTTATAACAAAACTTTTTTAATAAGACAAAAGACATCTCAATATATTACTAGCAGTATGCTGTTAAAAATTTCTCATTTTACGTGCATGTTATATCAAAAGTATATTTTTTTCAATTTTTTTAACCAGCTAAATAATAAATAATTACTTTATATCATTTTCTAACTAGTTAAAATTAATTTCTAATTTGTTACTTCATTAAGACGTGTTTAAGAAAACTTCAAATACAAATTAATCGACACCTTTAAGTGAAAAGAATAATGTCATGAAAATTTAAAATATAAAAATGTTAACACACACAATCTAGGTACATTTATGTATTAAATACAAATAAATAACAAGTTTATTATTGATTTAGGTATTAATTACTAGCATGAAACCACACATAACTATTGAATCTACAAATATACTTCCCACATCAATTTAAATTTATGTAAAATAAAAATTATGTTTCCCAAGAGCATAGAATCATATTAAAAGCCTATTAACAGTTAATTTCTACAATTTTTTAAGCCATGTTTACAAACATGACAATCAAAATACTTTCGAACCGTACGTGCCTTAGTAATATATCATACCCAATAACATTGTCAAACTGAAGGATCATTAAATCAACCACGCGTGTTCAGAAATGAACAATGTTCTCACAGTATTCATTTAAAATTATTCTAATTAACAAATTAATTGTTTTAAATTTATTTTAATATAAGAAGTAGATCTTAAGTATCGGCGAAAGAGCGGAACCGAAAACATACCTTTGGAGAATTTTTTGCTGACATTACGATCGATGGATCGATTGCTGGAACGGAAGATGCAGCTATTGCGTCCTTCTTCGGCTACAGGAAGCAGAGAAGTGCTCGGAGGAGCGTGGAGTCAGTGACTAATATTTTGGGAAAAATCGCCAAATTTGCTCGCCAAATGATAATTCACTCTCTATTTCACAAAGGCGAGAGAAGGGTACGAAAAACAATTTTACAGGATGAGTTAGATTTCAAAGCGCCAAAAGCCGTCGCCAATGATTTTCCGAAACCGGCCCACGCTCTTGTAGTCGTATCTCTTAATAAAATATTTAAAAGTCTCCGAAAAAAACAATTTTTTAAGATAAATTTTACTTTTTTATTAAAAAAGAACATATTTTAGAAAAAGAATGTTAAAAGACTGTCCAGGGGAAATTTTACGCATTATTTGAAACTTTAAATATCGAAAACAATTATTTCAAAGCTTTGTCTATTTCTTCATAAAGTATTAACTCAATACTGAAGACTCCGCAACAAAGGTTTCCAAATTTTATGTTATTTATTTCACAATTTTTGTTTTTGATTCTATGTTTGTGGTTTTGAAGATATTTTTCTGAGTAGTATGCTTATATATTGGGGAAATAATTCCAAATACTAGTTAAAAAGTTACTTAGATAATTATCAGTTTACATATACTACACTATTTTAGTTGATTATTTTTTATGGAAAGTTTAACACTAAGCTACCGACATATTTTATACATATCTAGTCCTACCAAAGGCGATCAAATGAACGCTTTTCAAATACACGTTATATTCTTATCTAGTTGATTATAAATGGTACAGAATTTACAATGAGCAAAATAATAATAATAATAATTGTCACGTAACAATGTGAAAACTTTTATTTTTTAGTTATTTTTTTAGATTTTAGGCATGTATATATATACGCTTTTAGAAAATAATAAAAATTCAAAACATTTTTTACTTCAGTAATTTACATAGGTATCGTTATTTAAATTAAAGTAAAATTTATTCGTTGACACACTATTCATATTTTATCGAAATTGCACTCCTTACTTTACCCTTCATAACATTGCGTTTCGCGTATCTCGTTGGCTCTGATATTTCTCTGAAAATAGTTCGAAGTGGGGATCTTCTAGGTTCAGAAATTTCTTGAACTTTTTGTTAAACCGTTCCCTCTATTAAAGTTTCATTATTCTGATCGTTCTCTTTCTCTTTACATTCATTTTCGGAACCAGAGAACTATGTCATTCTTTTTTGTTCCCTCTACGCGTATTCACAATGTTCTCTTTCTCATTTTCTGTCTCGAATTGCTCAGAGTCGGTATCCAATAGATCATATGTACCAACGATTCTTAAACTTTCGATCGCTGCGGACCTTCTTTATGCATCAGACTGACATCGCAGACCCCCAAGAGTTTGAACACCCCTCCCTGACTTCATATTCTTGATTGAAATACATGCTCTAATGAAGTTTTTTCATTAAGGGTAATTTATTGATCTAGTCTACGATAACATATCTTTCAATTTTTCCACGAGGCCTTCCAGAGTTTGTAAAAGAGGAAAATCTTAACTTTACATGAGAGACTCTGCGGAGAACCGTAAAACACACACAGGGGTGGTGAACCTTCATGGATCAACTTGCCATTTTTTCTAAAGAAATGTTTAATGAAGTATAGACGTGCCGTCAAATAATTTTCACATGTGATTATTGGGAAAATAATAAAACTAAATGCTAACAAAACACAAAAATCTTTTTTTGATGCGAAAAAAAATACATTTTACACTGTATAGTAGTAAATGTGTTAGTTATACGTGTAATTCAAATGAAAGTAACATTAGTGTGACTTTTGTTGTTGCAGATTAGATGACAAATAATTTACGTTAGGATTGTCAGATGGTACTTTTAGAATAATGCGCATGTTGAATCGGAGTCATCTGACAAACGGATTCTAAGCAATTAATTCTTTTCGCTCTGATTCACTTTTTTGACAAAAGGATTTGTGATTTGTTACAAAATGCCGTTTTACAGACTGTATTCTACATACCATTGTTCCTGAATTAAAACGCACACTGTTATGTCATTTTTACTAATCATGCTATATTTTTCCGCCTACCAAGTTTGAGATTTTCTCTTACATTTACTGTCTTACCCTTTTTACTGAATTGGCCATATTAAATAACAGTTAAAAATCGTAAATACAACACAAAATACTGTTGTAACAACGAAATTGACTATGTGATGCGTAGACCAACTTTGCATCATTAGCAATTATAGGCCACGATGTAACTAAGGCAAGGCAGTAACAAACGAACGTGCTCCAGGTGCAAGCGACCGATCTATCGCGTTTGTTCGTAATACTTCAGAGTTAACTTAATTATTTTGAACTAAAATGCAAACCATTTGATTTGCCCGAGATATTTTGCCACGTGCCATTAATGGCACGCGTGGCACTGGTTCGCCATCCCTGTCCTAGAAAGACGCTGCGGACACCCATGAATTCGCTCAAGGAATCACTGATATATACCATCCTTACTCTCAAAATTTCCTTCATTTATTTCTGAGCATTGCTCGCTCTTACATTATGTATTCCTAACAATTTCCCTTAAATGAACATTTCAGAGGTAAATTTTTGAATTTGTCATTGAAATACAAAATACTGTAAAAAACAAAATACAAAAATTGCTACTTAACTATATTTATTTGTTACCCAAAGTTTGTAGACATTAATATTACAAATAGAACTAACTAATCATGTCTCAAATGTTTGTAATGATCGTTGTTTTGCCTCGTGGGTTACCAGCAGCCGGCGCTCTGTACCCAGCATAAAACAAACTGTACATTAAGCACATAAAAAAATTATTAAAAATAAAAAAATTCAATTCAAAAATTCAAATATTCAATTTCAAAAATGCAAATTATAAAATTTCTTATATTTTCCAGCGATCAAAAGACAGCTCACGGTATACGTATGATAATCCGGAAAAATGAAAGAAGAGAGATAGGTACATTGAAAAATAAGGTAGCTATATATATAATAAAAAGTCGTGCAGTAAATTCAAAGAAAAATAAAAAAAACCCTGGAAGCTAAAACAATTTTGGTTAGTTTTATAAGAGGTCACTTGACCGCTTTTGAAGGTATAGTATTAATTTTGAAAGTTTTATGCTATGATTTTGAAGTGACAAGAAAATATCGAGAGAAGGTATATTTAATTAGAAATACTTACTTCTCTCTCAAGATATAAAATTTCGGAGAAATGACATTAAGCATAAAACAACGTAATATTTTTAATTTCGCATTCTATTAAATATCATATTTGAATATTGTTTATTTAAGTATAGTATAATACATGATACGTACGTTGTTAATTAACAATGTATGAAGATTTATGTTTGTATTTGAGGTAAATAATGGTGATTTTTAGCAATTTTTAATATTATTTTTATTGTTTAAAATGATAACACAATTATTTTTTTGCTATATTGTTAAAAAAAATTAATTTCTTGCGATAAAAATACTAAAAGCTTGAAATTGTAATGATTTTTTTTTAAAAAAAAAGGACGACGACGTTTAAAATAATCGAAATAAAAAATAAAAACTCAATTATTTTAAAAACTTCAATTAAGAGTTAAAATAAAGCTTTGTTATTTGTAATAACGCAGATAATTTCGTGCACTTTTTAAGTCTAATTTTTTTAAAACAACTTTTTTTTATGTACCGAATTACGGACGAGTCTTTTTAAAATTTATTTTTCTACTCTCACTTAGATCAGAAATTGTATTACTATTTTATGCTAATGTTCTAACACGGGAGGAACAAAAAAGTCATTGCATAGTTACAGAAAAAAATTCTTATGCGTCGAAAAGAAATGAAATGGTTTCTAGAATACATAATAAATCATGCCTAGAGAGCACAAAAAGTATTGTCATGCGCGGAACAAAGTCGGCTAGGGCTGAGTTGTAAGTGTATAGGAGGATGAATAAAAGGACATGAATTGTCTAACTTTCATAAATCGAAGTAACTTGTGTGAAAACCATTAAAATCTCCATTAAATCGAACATTCATTTCTTAAAATGCTTTTAGAGTATAAATTTATTTACGTGTTTTGAAATACAACAGAAAAAAAGATCTGTTTGATAAAATATATTGTTATTTTAAGACGTTTAGTCTTATGTGAAAATTTAAATTAAATTTTTGATCGGAGATGTATTTTTATGGACATATTTTGAACTGAGAAATGGGAAAAAAATTATTAGAATTCACTCACATGGTTATTGCCTTTTATTAGTTTACTGAACAATCATACGTGATTATAAATTTTCAAAAAAAAAGAAGGAAAATAAGCAAAAGGGAATAAGAAAAAAAAAAGAATGAGAAAAGAAAAAGGCGCGAAACAAAAACTTTATGAAGAGTTTCATTTTTTCAAATTTATAAAAATTTTTTTTTCTTTGAATGCTAAATGATCTTGATGGTGAACCTGCTTCTTCTTGCGTTTTGAAATGTGACCTTGTAAATTCATACTTTGTATCGCATCTTTTCTTTCTTAATAACGTATTGTAACGTAACGTACCTTCTTAATTGTGTTGTTTTTTAAAATAAAAAAGTGAATGAGTAAAATATCAATCAATTGCGCCAAAAAGTTCTATCGGGACTATTAAAAAATAAACATATAATCAGAATCTCTTTGACATTTGTTGTACTGAAAATGGACAAAATAATGCGTTCAAAATAAAATCATAATTTAACTCTTATTGTACGTTTTATACCAAGTTTTTCCTTTTTATATTATAAATCCATAACATATTAATATTTTCCCATAACTAGTTCAACTATCACTAAATATTTGTTGGTGAGAAATCGTTGAAAATCTATTTTATTTTTTGAAATCAATTATATTTTTGGAAGAAAAAAAAGTCTTTTGAAATATAGTCCGCGCGCGCGAGTTTCATATATCAAATTTATAATTGCAGAAAGTTAACTATAAATCATTTTTTGAAATTTTCGGTTATTATACAAAAAGAACTTACAATATATTGTATTTTTTGTAAGGTGAATTGAAATTGGAAAGTTATGTTCTCCTAATATAAAGACAAATTATGAGTCTGAAAGTTTTTTAAAATAATGGGAACAATTTAAACAATGAATCGAAAATTTCAAATTTCAGACAGTGTTTTCGACATATTAGCAGATTTCATAAGGATATTGTTATAATTCTCATAAAAATCTACTGTATAGCAAAATAATAGACTATAACTATATCACAAATAGTTACAAAACTTACATTACATTTAATTATAAAAAAGTATATCTCATACATCTTTATCCTAATTGTTTACTTTGATTGATGCGAGAATACAAGTAACATACAATGAAGACACAAAAAGTTTGGATACGTATGATACAATGTCATTCATTAAACATACTGTTTGTTATTCTTTAATTTTTCTTCACTTTCAATCCTTGTTTTTTTTTTCACCTAGCTTTTAAAAATTAAAAAAAAAGGCTGTTTGGCACGAAGTGGATTTATTAGAATTCCTCAAAATGTATCTTAGATTAATCCAGTGTTTCTCAAAAACTTTCCGTATTTGCGACCCAATATTCAATCATCATTTTCATCGCGCCTTCCCCCTCTCCATACAGTAACAATATATTGAATCACTAATACTATACTTTGACGCTAAAGCTACAACATGACTTTAACCTCTTAAGTGCCACTGACGTATATAGACGTCTCGTTCAGCCAAAGCGTTAATTGTCCGTGACGTATATATACGTCTTTAAGAAATGTACGATCTTTTCTGCGAAATGCTATCCATAAAATTGTTCCGAAAGCTTTGGAATGCAATAAAAGGACTTTGACCGTGTTTGAGAATGATTCACTTATTTCAGAGAAGGTTTTACTTACTTTTCAACCCCCCCCCCGCCTCCAATATATCACATACACGCGCCTACTTGGAAAACAGAAGCACTGGTGAGCGAATAGCGTAACTTTTAATCGGTAGTTAAGGGTTTAATTATGGACCATACAAATTATTAAGATAAGTGCTAATTTTTGTATATAATTTTATATATGACAAGCCCATGGGGCCAATGGTAATTTTTATACTTGTTCTTAACTTTTAGTGATGTTAAATTAATTATAAAATACATTGTGCAGTACTGATACATTTTTAAGTGTATTATATCAGTGCAAAAGTGTATTTCATATTTTATTATGTCGGAATATATTTTGTTTGTTTACTTTCAGTGTAAATTGATCATTTTTTAAAAATAATCCTTTGTTTTCGACTTTCCAAGATGCTCGCGCACCCTTGCAAAGTTATCACGCCCCCACAGTTTGAGAAACGCTGGATTAATCTGTTCAAGCAGTGTCAAGTAGCTTAACGGTCAAGGTAGCGGCCTTGTGGCCCCCACCGTGTCATGAGATCGAACTTAGTATAGCTGAAAACCAGCCGTGTAGGGGAACGATGCGCGTTAAATATGTGTCGAGAGCTCAAACATCCTCCTGTTGGTGTGGTGTGGAAGTTAGGAGAAGAGGTGTCAGCTCAGGTGCCGTCCTCATCACTTGACCATGGCTCTAAATTACAAGGTTAGTAGTACGACGTTAGTACGGCTTTATAGTACGGCTTTATAGTACGACGTTAATATAAAACTCTCATGAATTAAAGCACATGGTGCTGAGAATAAAAAAAAGCCCGAACACTACTGTTATATGCGAATACGTTTACAATAATGAATAACTAGTTCACACATAAACTGTGGCATAAACTTGCAAAAAATGCTGTGACTATCCAGCCTCTCTGAATTGCGTCGGACTTTCCAAGGAGGAATTAACATCTGTTCCACATCTAGTCATTGACTTTTTGACGGTCAACAACCTAATGGAGTTGATCTGACTTGTGTCAGATCTGTAAAGAGGATAAGCAACAACAACAAAAGCAACACATAAACTGCTCAGCTATTAATTTATTTACAAGTATAAGTGTATTTAATTTATTAACAAGAACCTTTACAAAAATTATCATTTCTTACTAATTGGAATTTCTATAATCCGATTATTATATTTTTGAAAATCTGACTCTTGATTTTCAGATTTAGAACATCTAACTGTATATTTAATTAAAATTTCTTGAACATGCCTTTTCCAAATTCTAGAGAATTGAATAAAAACTTCTTTGTAGTATATTAAGAAAATCATTTATATATATTTATATACATATAAATATATATATATATATATATTTTTATCTAAATCTATATATATGTTTTACAGATAAAAATATATCTTTCTCATATTTCCTAATAATAAAGATAGCAAAGAGAGATAAAGAAAAAAAATTACCATAGAGTTTCACGAAATCACAGATTTCATTATCTTATTTACTTAAGGTAAGGATAAATTTTAATTACATTATAATAATTAACGTCTTATCACAGCGAAATTGTTTAGGCCTTTAAAGTAGATTTAATCTAAAGTTAACAGCAAAAAGTGTTTTACAAGTCCCTTTGATACATTGAAAAGTGGATGGATTTGTGTGTTCATTGTTTTCTATTCATGTCTTACAAAAGAGTGTTTAGTGCTTTGAAATTCCGTGAACTCTTGTCTGGCGGGTCATAAGTTCGAACCATACCGCCACTGACGATCCACCATAAAGAGGGGTTTATACACGTTAAATCATAACGTTGGTGCGATGTGGGAGTTTGTAGAATGGGGTATATATATGTCATGAGTTCCTTCTCCAATAGCCCATGCACAGTGTCGAAATGCAACGTATATCAAATTCAGATCAAGTAAGGCAGGGTTGGACAACTAGAAGCCAGCCAAGACAGTCAAAAAATCCACTTTGAACCGAAATTTTGTTGCCATGCGCTATCAAAGATTCGTCTTGTATTTTTCACTATTAGTAAAACTAAGTACCAAAAAGTGTTGTTACAAAGAGATCATGTGCAGAACTTGGAGGTCGAGGTCGCAAGAAGAGTAAAGGTATCCGCGCAAATGGATAATTTCCATGATATTTAGTGTCACTTATATTAGAATGTATGCATAAAATTGTTTTAAGGACATTTGGACAAAAAATTTATTTAAATACAATATTTAGGCAAAAAATTAACTTAGAATAATCTTTTTTCCAAATGTTCTCCTTTTGCGAAAAATGCTTCTATTAGAAAAATATTTTGCCTGTATATAACTCAGACCTCTGTTCAGAAGCTCAACTAGAATTTTTGAAATATACAACTTAGAAGTGGGTTTATTCATATTTTACGACAAAAGAGGAGAACAATTTTAAGAAAAAATCGCGAACAATTATTTCAATTGGTGGTAACTCTAAAAATAACGTGAATTTTTCAAAAATTCTAGTTGAGCCTCTGTAGAGAGGTCTGAGCTATATATAGGCAAAATATTATTATAATGGAACCATTTTTCACAAAAGGAGAACATTTGGAAAAAAATTATTCTAAGTTAATTTTTTGCCAAAGTATTATATTTAAATAATTTTTTTTTGTCAAAATGTCCTGAAAACAATTTTATGCATGTATTCTAATCTGAGTGACACTAAATATCCTGAAAAGTATCCATTTATGCGCTTTTTTAAAATCACGGTTCCGAACGTAGTCGGATACCTTAAGGATTTTAAGAAATTGAGCCTAAATTTAACTTACTTTGTTATCTCATTACTGCTGATATTGATACAACAACTGAAGAGCTACAGCTTAAACTTTTTGACTTGCAGTCGGACCGCAGTGTGAAGGAAATGCATAACGCTATGATATGAACTTTTACAAATCTTTGTCAGCTGAAAAGTTTCTATGTAGGAAGAAATTTGCGGGGAAATTGTTCTTTATATTTTAGTCGACATACATTTGTGAGTAAAGTTTTTCTTGCCTGAAGATCCACAAGAGTAAATATAGATGCAAGTTGCATTACGTAAGCTTGCAGGTTGGGATGAGAATTTCAACAGGCGATTTCACTCCTGATCTTGAAAAAAAAATGTAAAAAAGTAGTGTAGGATGCATTTCTCTCATTCAACTGATTTTAAGATTAAATCTGCTTGATGCTATAGACAATTTTATTTAACTTAAATTTATTATTTTTTTTGTAATGAATACAATCATTATAAAAAGGTTTGACCATCCGGTATCTTCCTCTCCCTCAATGTTGCCCCGCAGTTAAATATGTTTCTCAACTATGTAGTAAGACATTCTTTCCTTACCTAACTATAGAAAGTGAGTGAGTGAATATTGACGTCGCACTATTCAGCTTCCCTAGGGCTATTGGTGACGTACATCGTAATTTTGAACCCTGGTCAACGGACAAGGACGGCACCTGAGTTGGCAACCCTCTCTTCTAACTTCCACAGCACACCAACAGCGGAATGTTTGAGCCTCAACAAATTTAACGTGCATCAACCGTTACCAAGACCACTAAGCTGCCACGGCCATGACAGGTACCAAAAAGGCGTTTATAATTGGCCCGAAACTACAAGAAATTTTTTAAAGTGGGTTTTTACATCGTTAATTTCTTATTTATTTGAAGAAATATTACAATGCTCTTTAAGCTTCAATTTATCGTACGCCGTATTTGTGCGTTATACACTGCTGGACAATTGCTAAGGACGGATAACACTATCATCCATAGCAACCACAAAATGAAAGGAAGCAAAATGGGGAACATTAGAATAAGTGCGGGATATTGGTAAGAAGAAGTATGAGTATATGCAAATTTTTTTTCCACGTCTGTTCATCACGTGATAGTGTTCATAAGAGCTTTAAAGGTTTTGACGTGTGTGGACAGTTGTTGTTTCAAGTCAAAGTTTTACAGGAAAGTTTTAATAGATGAACTTAAAATTTTTGGCATGTCTTCCCGACATTACATAGATGATTTTATGCGTGGCCGAATTATTGGAAAAATCGAAGAAGGGCGAAAAATAACAGATGTTGCCAGGGAGTTCGACATCGCTCACAGCGTTGTTTCACGGCTGTGGAAGTCATTTAAAACTACTGGAATGTGTAGTAGACGGCACGGGGGAGGTCGTGTTAGAAGTACGACGCCTGCAGAAGACAGATATATCGTCCTATCAGCAAAAAGGAACAGGCGCACCACAGCTCAGCAGGGGGCAAATCAGTTTCTTGCTGCCTCAGGAAAGCAGATCTCCCGAAAAACTGTTGCCAGACGTTTGAGGGGAGGAGGACTATAGGCACGCAGACCTGTTGCGTGTGTACCATTGACCAGACAGCACAGTACTGCCCGTTTGCAATGGTGTCGTGAGCATCACAATTGGACTGAACAGGACTGGGCATGCGTACTATTCTCAGATGAGAGTAGGTTCAGTCTGTCATCGGATTGGAGACGCCAACTGATCTGGCGCGAGAGTGGTACTGCTTATCGTCCAGAAAATATCCAGGAAAAGGACCGATATCCGACATGCAGTATCATGGTGTGGGCCGGCATCATGATCAATGGCCGCACGCGTCTACATGTGGTTGCGAATGGGACTATGACGGGCCAACGATATATTGATGAAGTTCTACTTCCTCATGTTCGTCTTTTCCGTGGTGCTGTCGGTGATAAATTTGTTTTTATGGACGACAACGCAACATGTCATCGAACACTCGCTGTTCAGGATTGTCTAGACAGCGAGGGTATTCAACGTCTCGTATGGCCAGCGCGTTCTCCAGATCTAAACCCCATTGAAAATGTGTGGGATGCTTTGGGGAGGCAAGTTGCTGGTCGAAACTATCCTCCGACAAACAAGAACACCCTCATCCGTGCACTCACAGAGGAATGGGATAAATTGCCTCAACAGCTGCTGGATAATGTTGTGCAAAGTATGGTACGACGTGTGGAATGTTGCATCACACTCCACGGTGGACATATCCCGTACTGATACCTTTCTTTAAGGTGCCTGCTGACTTTTAGATGCATTGTTCCATTTCTCCGTACGCAGATCAAATGAACATTTTTTTTTCTTTCAGATGTTTCATGGCTTTTGTACTTTCCAGAACAATAAATATTCTTTATTCTAATGTCTGAACAGTGTGGCAACTATATTTTATCCTACTAAGCCTCATGTCTCGCTTAATGTTATGCTACATAGCAATTTGTGATCCGTCCTTAGCAATTGTCCAGCAGTGTATATCTAGGAAGGTATATAACATATAGCCAAAAATGTCAATTACGGGGATATTATATCAAATGCTGGCCGTATTCTGTATATTTTGAGGATTAAAACCTATAGAAAATATGTTGAAACAGAAATGCGGAAATTGACAGAAAACTATTTTCTATTAATACAACTTTTTAGCTATCAAGAGAAAAAATACAATGCATCTTTCATGTTGATGTAACTAATTGAAAGACAAGCTTCTTTACTGCTTAAAAATAAAATTATAATACACAAACAAATCCAACCCCAAATGTTTATCTTCCATCTGTTACAAAGCAGTGGTCGGAAATATTAAAAACCCAGAAATAATATATGCGTGAAAATTCTCTATATTTACGTTTGTCTCTTTCTCTCTGCTAACACTCTCTATTCCCTAATCTCAAAACAAATATTCTTTGCTACCAAAAATTGAACAGATATCCCTGTCAGACTAACGGCTGGCATATTTTGCAATCTTTTCCCTATTTTCTTTTTCACTTCCTTGAAAGTTTTACGCTCCATTCAAGGACATTTGAAAATATAGCATTAACAATTTTCATGTCTGAAGGATGACACAAATACTGAGTCTCGTGTTTTCCAACGCTCAAACCTTGTTTTCCCTCAGCAGATATTTTCCATTTCTAGGTACTGTTAAATCCTTTTAAAGTTGAATGAAATAGTTTACTAGTTGATAGAAAGAAAGATTCACACAAATGCCCTTATATATAGGACATACCCACAACTTATTTGTTTCCGGGCTTTTCTTAACGTTTCTTCACGTCACAGGGATATGGATCTATAAAAGATCCTCCATCCCCTACCTGAAATTGTATTTTTGCACTAACAAGGGGGAGTCTTGGATGGGAAAACAAAGTTCATTGAGTTTGTAGAGACGAGTTTCCGGGCTTTTACAGATGTTGTAAAGATAATGCGTTACCTCACATATTATACATTTACATAACTTAAAATAAATATAACTAATGAATTTAGATTTTGTTTATTAATGTTGTCCTCAAGAGAAAAGTGAGAGCTTTTTGTGACAAGCCTCATAATTGTGAATCATGGCCAAGCGATGAATATGGCACCTGAGCTGCCACCCTATTACACAAAATTTTCTTATTAATGTTGCCCTGTGACATCTCACGCGTCTTTTCTTTAACAAGTCCTTTAGGTTCTTTGGGCCAGAATTAATGGCAACTCTTTTTCAACCAAATCCAAGAAATGAGATGTGAATAAGAGATGCAAATAAACGGACTTTAAATATCAGATCTTAGAGTAAGCGGGATGGCATTGTAAAGGAATGTTAGACAATTGATGTGCGTTGTGGCAGTTGATGATTATTACAGTTCGTGTTTCAAGTTTGAATAAGTTCTGCGTGACGTGGATACATATATTGGTGCTCGACTGGAAGATATCCGTAAAGCTGCATCCCATTGCAGATAAAGACAAGTGCTATTACAAGATATAATAAGGTAGGATTGATTACTTAATATTAGAATCGAGGATTAGGCGGTTCGCTTATTGAGATTGGTCTGAATTGGATTAGGTCTTATTATAAATATATATATTGTGTGTTGCGTATTGCGTCATCGTAGATTCTCTCATATTAATTATTATAATTGAATTTGTTAAAGGTTTAAGTTGAATATCTTAATAAAGTCATATTAAGATAATGTTTGATCCTAGTTCTTTCGCTAATCCTACACCTGTAGCTCACGCTGATGCTTCGAGAGATGTACTTCCAAGGGGAGGAACATCACAGCCCTTTAAAAAAATGAGGGTTTTTTTGTGCCAAACCTCAAAATTTTGAATCAGGGTCAAACGATGAATATGGCACCTGAGCTGGCACACCATTCTACAAAATTTTTTATTATTGTTGCACTTTAAAGCAAAGGGAGGGCTTTTTGTGCAAACCTCATAATTTTGAATCATGGTCAAACGATGAATATAGCACCTGAGCTGGCACACCATTCCATAAAATTTTTTTATTCATGTTGCCCGACAAACCTCATAATTTTGAATCATGTTCAAACGATGAATATGGCACCTGAGCTGGCACCCTACTCCCCAAACTTACATTCCGCAATATTGTTGGGACTTAGAGCCATGGCTAAAGGCATCCGACTAGGTTCGGAGACCAATTTTTCAAAAATTGATTTTCGTGAGAATTTTGTTCTTTTTTTTTTAAAGAATACAAATAGGTTTAAAAAGTCATAATTATTAAATAAATAACACACATGCATCACCCTTTGATTTTGAAAAAATATTATGTTTATAAAATTTTAGCAAGGTTTTTAATGTCAAGAAGAACTCCATAAATAAAAACACTTTGGAGATAGTGTAATTTTAATTTTATTGATACACTTCTTGATCCATCGGAAGTTTCACAAACCACTGGTTAAAAATATATTTTAAGGAATAAATATTTTATAAGAGAGAGCATTTAAATTTAATGTTAATGATTTTTCGTCAAAAGTACTTTATGTTCCAAGCTAAAAATGGTTGTAGTGATTAAATGGAACTATCTTAAAAAACCTGTGATTTTTTTTTTACACTCTAAAAGGCTTGTAATATAAGTGCTATAAATTTCATTGAATTTCATTGGATTGTTTTGGAGATATCCCCTATTTCGTATACAAATTATCGTAAAATTTTCATTCTTCAGAAAACTTATGTAAAAAAATATTCTTTTAAGTAAGATAAAGTAAATGATAAAATATTTCTCCAGTTTTTTATATATTATTCATTCTTTGACTCAAAACTTATAACATTTTTCAAATGGCCCTAACATCTGTGATATCCCGCGGCCCTGGGGTATCATCTCCTCACCCACGCGACCTAGATTTGTAGGAATAAATGATTGATAATTCAAATTCTCCATAATATAAATCTAATTTATTATTATCTAAATATATATTTATCAACGCAACACAAGTCTTACGAGAGGGATATGATCAGGAGTGATTATCAATTCTAAGTAAATAGCGCTTGAAATCCCAATCACTATATTTATGAGAAATTAACCTCAGAATCTTTATCTACTGCAGACTCCTTAATAAGTTAAAGTTCGATCTATAATTACTCTTCTATAATTAATCTCTTACCAATATATCACGGTGATTAGCACCTCGGCTTTCTGTCTTTTCTTGTTTTCTATTCTTCTACTATTATTCTTCCCTTCTATTACTATCCGGCTTCTATCCGACTTCTATTCAACTAACTCGTGAATTTTAAAGCTCCCTTATATATCTATTCACTAATCTGTATACCGAGGTTTCTTCTTAAGAGGATTGGATGGAAATAATGCCATTCTGGCCCAAAGATTCCCCAAGAGGAGTAGTGAGAAGGCGCAATGAAACCCCGTAACACACCGAACACCTAAAAAACACCTTTTCAACCGACCTAACAAGTCGGATATCTTAGACGTGCGTTAACCCCTCTTCACAGCGGAGCTTCAGTGGCACTAAGGTTCAAGCTCAGGACTCGGGAGCCGCAAGTTTGTAACCATGACCACTTGACTACAATGGGTTCGTGAAATGTAATTCAGGAAATGCAAATAATGTTGTCAGATACGTAGTTGAATGCGTTTTATGTATACGTTAAGAAAATTATTAATTTGAACAACTGTGACTGAACAAAAACATGAAAATCTCTTTTAGTGCTCTTAATTTGAGATTAAAACTGAAAGACCTAAGCAATTTAAACATTATAGGGAGATTTTATATTCTTTTTTAGGTGTTAGGTAAATGGTATAAAATGGAAACTTGGTGTGTATATATATATATATATATATATATATATATATATATATATATATATATATATATATATATATATATATATATATATATATATACTAGCTGGTATACCCGTTCTTCGCACGGGTGAACTGAAAAATTAAACAACACAGATTGAAAGATAAAGAAGTTTATAATGAGTTATGAGTTAATTTTGCGTGAATTGCAAATTAAACAAAAAAAAGCTTTTTTTGCGTAGCTCAGCAAAACAAAAAAAAGAGAGAAATAAAACACCTTTGTTAAATTTTAAGTATGTAGATCTAATAGCTGATAAAAAGGATATTTTTTTTATTTATAACTCCCCTAACACTCTTGAGGATGGATTTTTGAAAATACCATCCTAAGCTGATCTCTTCTCAGCAAAAGAAACACATTGTTAAAAGTTTTGTGTAATGACCACGCTTAAAATAGTGTAAATAATTTTTATCTGAAAGTATAATACATTAATATTACTTTCTGTAGTATTCATTTTATGTTAAAATTGTAATATTAGAAAGCAATGCCTTTTATTATATTATAATGAAGATTCACAATAAAAAACAGCGAAATGTTAACGATAGAGTCAAGTTGGCAAATGCCTAGCTACTTTCATAACTCGAGCTTTATTAGAGCTTTGTAAGACCAGCCGTGTAGGGGAAATGCACGTTAATACTTTATCCAACCGCATTATGATTTACTGCAGTTTTAATAAAATATTTTTTTTTTTGGATCACTACATTTAAAATTAAGGGATATACATAAACAAAATACTCCACTTCGGAAAATTTAATCCGTTAGAGCTAATAAATTAATTAAAGATATTCCACTGTAAAATTAATTATATATACCGTTCACTTAAAATATAAGTAGTCAAATAATTTTCTAAGGTCTTCATTAACATACAAAAAATAAGACACTTAAATTTTGACAAACTATTTTTTCCGCTAAAATACTCATCATGGAACCCGTGCTGCTATATATCTTGGAAGAGTGGATTTCAAAGAATATTCCTGCTAAGTATTGGTAGAATATTCCTTCTAAGTTGGTGTGGTGTGGTAGTTAGGAGAAGATGGTGCCAGATCAGGTGTCGTCCACGTCACTTGACCCTGGTTCAAAATTACGTGGTCCGTTGCCAAAACCCTCATGTAGCTGAACAGTGCGACATTAATATTCACTCGTTCCAAAAAATACAGTACAGTAGTTTTAATTATTTTTATACTTAAAAATGCAATATCTGCCTATTCAATTAAAATTATAGCGTTATAATTAACTACTAACCACAAACAAATTTTGAAAATTTGTTCAAATGATGCAGTGTGAAAGAGAAAGTTTATTTACTTTAAGTATCAGAACTGATAAAAGCATTTATTTGGAAAAAAGATCAATTTCTTACTACCAAATGTGCATAATAAAATGTTAAAAAAACATTAAAATAAAGAAAGATTTATAACAACCTCTCCCTTCATAACTTAGTTTGATTCTGAAATAAAAAAAATAGGCATTATATCAGAGGAATTAATTAGAAGCGAGCACCTTGCGTAGCCAAAACAAAAATGGTTTTTCACAAACAAAAGATAGATAGATGCAGACGTGGTTTTTTTTTGCAGCGGATGCCAGAATTGCTAGCAGATGACAGAATTTTTTCCTACTTACTTGACAAATATCGTTATATTTTGGACATATATATATATATATATATAAGAACTCTTTATGTTTAATTTGTAATTCAGTATGTAACATAGGAAAATCCTTCGTAATTCGTCTAGAAGTTGTTCAAAAAGAACTGAACTGAGTTGAATTTTCAAAATATCTCTGATCAGAAAATCTTTTTTTTTTACACACTTTTTTTATTAGGAGGTGTATTTTTCCGGCACGTTTCATTTCATAGCTTAAAATATATTTAAATGATAAACACGTGTGGTGGAAAATGACTTTGAAAAAAAACTGCACTTTCATCTGTACACAAACACGAATGATGCTTAAGGAAATAAAATGTGAGTACGTCAATTCTACGAAAGAAAAGTACTTGAAAAATGCAGTAAAAGTAGTTCTAGAAATTGGTAAACAAAATTGTGAAATATTTATTGAACGCATCGTTTTTTCAGTTTAAGTACATATCCGCATTAATACATGGATGACGACATTAATTCTGAAATAATGACACTTTTATTACAGCAACTCTCTAGTATAATAAGTATCATCAAGGCGAAAGAAAATGGATTTAAATTCTGCATTATTTATAGGGTGTTTGGCTCTAGTTTGAAAGTACCTCGGGTGGCTTAGAATTAGGATTTCTTTTTCCATTCTTCTCTTAAATGACAGTTGAGGTCTTCTTTAAATTTTTCAGTGCCTTCTATTAAGCTATGAGAATGCTTCTAGCCTTGAATTTCGGTTTCAATTAGAATCTCGATTCCTAAGAGGGAAAGATCGGAAACTTCCAATCTAGCGATGGTCAAACCGAGTCATGGTTCCAGTCCTGAATGAATGAGGAAATGCTTAAGCCACGGTCAAGTGCCGAGAACGACACCTGAACTGAAACACTCTTCTTCGAATTTCCACGCCACACCAACGACTTTGAGCTCCGTAGATTTAACGTGCAACAGCACCTCCACCCGGCGGGTCTTCAGTGACACTAGGCTTGAACTCATTTCCCCACCATAAGTCTGAACTCTGACCACTAGGCTACTGTGGCTACTTCCTGTCTAGAAAGCATCAAAGACCCATAACGTGGAGTTATAGTGGCTGCTTCTCCTTATATAAATAGAGCACGTTAAATTGAATGCTGTATCAGGCACTCTCCGCAACATCTATCCAAGCTGTAAATGATACTATATGCATTAAAAGTCAATTAAAAAACTGCTTTGTATAATAAAATAAGGAAACTTGCAAGAATTTGATCTTACTGATTATAAACTTGTCATAAAGTTTAATAGTATATGAATCAAAGTTTCTTTATGAAGCATTAATGCCACATTTACAACAAAAAAGTAGCGAAATTCGTGATAAAAAGTCTGTGCTTTTGAAACACAATTAAGAATTTTGAAGTACATCGTCAAATTGATTCATTGATTCAAATGAAAACTATCTAGCGAATACATTATGATACCGAATTCTTTGTTGTTACTTATACAAAATTCATTCTGGAAGAAACAAATTGTTTTTTATTAAATTATTTAATTTATGAACAAAAAATGTTTTCAAAAATGTAATACTATTTTTAAAGTTAGCAGGAAATTCTTAAAAGAGAATATTATTTGTGTTTTAATCTTAATATTCAATAAAATGAAAATATTACTTTTTGCAAATAATATTAGCTATATAAGTAATCTCTATCGGCCAGTTCCGTCATGTAAATGGATTTTTTTACGGAAAGCATGTATAACGAGCAGACATTTGAGCAAAATAATTTTTTTCAGAAATGTATTTATATATATATATATATATATATATATATATATATACATATATATATATGCATGTGTGTAAAGTATGTTATGAATATATATATATATATACATATATATATATATATATATATATATATATATATATATATATATATATATATATATATATATATATATATATATATATAAATATATATATATATATATATATATATACATATATATATAAATATATATATATATATATATATATATATATAATATATAAAATAAATATATATATATATATATATATATATATATATAATTTAATAATTTAATTTAGTTATAAATATATATAATCAGAAATATACATTTACAGATATATTTATTGTAATATTTTTTAAAACGTCTTTGCATGATTGATTGCTTATTAACCCTTTGTCGGGTGCAGCTGCCCTGATAGGCCAGCAAAAAGCATTTTGTGTCAAATTCGCAATTTTGGTTGTTTTAGTTTAAGTAGACGATTCTTTTTCATTCAATTTCGTGTACTTGCTTTTTTTTAACGGTGTTTTCAATTAAAATTGATTAGGGGGAGAAAGGGGAAATTAAAATATGTTGGTGGCTTCTCAGACCGGATGCGCCTGATTATGTTTCGTTCAAAGCAGCGCTCGACGAAGGGTTAATTTCGAATTTCAGAGCTACACTTGAACTAATGGCGTTGAAACTCGTTACTTTGTGATTAGGTCATCTGACGGGGATGACATCTGAGCTAACATCCCATTCTTCAGACAACGTGAGGACTTTGAGCCTTGCAGCTTTTCTGTGCGTTAGCCCCTGTACACGGCAGGTACTTGCAGCCTACGACTCGAGAGAAGCAAGCTGTCACGAGTTTGTGATCAAGATCTTTAGGCTCTAAAAGTGCCACTATAATTTAAAAAATAAATGTATTGGACTGATTGAATTATTTCTTGTGGCATCGTACAAGAAACGATAACAGAACTATGAATGTAATTGAAGAAGTAATATAAAAAAATTATTTTTGAAGTCAATTCCTACTTCGGTCAACAAAGAAAATTTTTATTTTAGTTACTTTTTATTAAATAATTACAATTAATATAAATATGTATATACATATGACAGAATCACAATATTAAGTGGAAAAATAGAAAGCGATTTTTTCCTTTCTATATGTGGTGTTGGATTACTATTTTTGCTTGCTACTATTTATTCATTCATAAATCACATTCTCAGAAATTAGGTCATCCCATGCAGGGTTCGAACTCATGACCTTTGGATTAGAAGTCATACGCGCTATACATTGCGTTACAGGGACACAACGAGCGATTTTCATTTTTATATACGGTGTTGGACTATTATTTTTGTTTGTTATTATCTGTTCATTTATTAAGTTTAACTAAGGAATTACTATTTGAAAAAACTATACTAACATCAATTATCATCCACTACAAGTTTAAAAAAATGTATTTGAACTTGAATGGATGAATAAAAAGTATTTTATTAATGATTGGAAATTTAAACAAGAAATATATATACAAGATATATGTATATAAAATAGGGAGATTGTGAACTAATAGTAGGAATTTAAAAATAGCTAACCCTCTTAAAAGAATCTTCGGCAAAAGACGGTTTTTGTAAATGTCAACTATTCTCTAAACAACAGTAAGCCACATTTCCTTTTCATTAACGTTTCAATATGTGTCTTCAACTAATACTTATTTTGACATATGTTGTTCTTTTATTGTTTAATGCTGTGGGTACTTGTTGCTTGTTTTGTGATTGCATTATTCCCTTTCAAAACACATATGCCAAGAAATATCTTTCTCAATCTTTTACAATTTTTGCTCAGTATAACAAAGGAAAAGCACACACAGTGGGAAATTTCATGTTTTAAAAAATGATTTTCAAATAAAAGTTATGTAAATAACTTAAAATTGTACAATAGAGTATTTTCTGAAAGGTATATTACTGTGAGAGAAAATTCTCTAATATGTCTGGTTCTTTATTAAATCTGAATCCAGTTATTGTGGATTTATTTAATACTGAAACCTTCTAATAAAAATGAGTGTCCTATCTTTGATTTTATTTCTCTTCTTACAATTTATGTCAAATAAGTTTATATACATATCTCTGTACCTTATTAGTTTCAAGTTTGCAACGGGATTTTTAATTTCAGTGCCTTTTCTTTCTTTTTTCTTCTAGTTTTCATGCCATTCTAGATTAGGTTTCGGTCTTCTCTAAATTGACTATGTTTTCAAATTTTTCTCAATATCTATATCTTTCAATAAATTTGCACCCATTCATTGCATAGCAACAGTCTCACTATTGGCTCCAAGTTTTATTTCATGAATTCGCTTTAAGAGGACTTGGTACCCCCAAAATCACAGACCTGCCTTTTTTTATTTTCATTTAATTTTATTCTTTGCATTATTATCTTTCGATTGATATATCACTTGTGCATGTGGGAAAGTTAGAAGTTGAATAAAACTTCATTTGAAAACAAATTAGGCAATTAGGCCACGCCCCCTTTTTAGAAATAAAAGCATTTTGATAAAAAATCTAATTTATAAAGATAAATAATAACATTAAAAAAAGAATGTGCAATATATAAAGCAGAATATTTCCGAGGCAATATATACAATCATTTTTTTTCTTTGTGAAATGTGTGCATGTAAAATTTTTAAATTAAGGCATTTTATATTAATAATTTTATATAATTTCAGTTCTTATTCCTGATATATTTTTCTTACAAATGTAATACTTTAATATTATAAGAAGAAAAACAGCTAAAATTTCTGTCGTGACAGAAAAAAAAATTTTTAACGTTTTTCTTGAATTTTTTTGTGCAAATGGAACTCGCTAAAAGTTGATCATTTATAAAAATGTGTGGGTTGAAAAAATATGAAAGTTCAATTATTTTAAAGAAAAAATGTATAACTAATATCTTAAAGTGGTATTTTAAGTTTAATTAAGCTTATAATAATTATTTTTTCAGAATTATAAACTTTAAAGTGGTTTTTCTCAGTTTGTGTTTTTCGAAACCTTAGTGCATTCAAAATGCTACTCCTTCGACAATTATTTACCAATCACTTCCATTTTTTCCTGCGTGTTAAAAATAAAGCATGTAATAAAATTAGGGATCCGTTTTTCTATAAACTGAGTACTTTTTTTTAAAAAAAATAAAATGTAAGACATGTTGGCTTTTTCGTTGATTTTTAGCCTGTATATCAACATTTTATTATTTTTTCTCGGAAAGGAATAAAGTTATTCTAAAATCGATCCCTAAAGTTGTTTAGAACATCCATAAGAATATTATAAAAAAAATTCAGGTCAAAAAATTAATTTTTACAAAAGGAGTAGGCTTTTAAAATTTTTCCAATTTTCTTCAAAAAATTTTAATTTTTAAAATTGTGCGAATAATATATGAAAATTTTCATCTGGTATCATTTTCTTAAATAGAAACATTGTATAAAATGCTAAAATATAATTTTTAAATATGTAGATAAAGATATTTGTTCAAAGGGTACCGAGTCCTCTTAAACCAATGTGCAGGAATGTAAAATTAAAAATTTTGCTGTTATTCCGTTGAAATCTTTCAAATGCCTTGAATTTACATTTGAGGTACACAAATGGCAATTCCACGCTCCGAATTGAATACAGCTGACAACATTTTAAGTCCTCTTTGCGCAAGAAAATAACGACAAAAATGCCAGTTTTTGAAAATTCCTTTTCAAATTGAAAACGCGCAAAATCGACGCCCTGCTGTTTTCTGGATAGGTGGGCTTCAAGTGTTTTGAAAGCAAGTTCTACTTAGTTTTGATATTTTAAATTTCGAGTGCGGGAGAGAATTTTTGGCTCAAATACTTTTTCAAATAAATAAACATGTTTTCGAAAATCTTTTTGAATATAAAGTAAGGAAGCAAAAGTAAATTCTACGCGTAAAAATATTCTAAGAAACATTAATACAACAGCGAATGAAAGAAGAGATTTTGTTCGGTTTCATTAGATCCGAACGGAGATGTTTTCCACTTTTTAAAATCGACACACCCGATTTCATAATTTTTTCTTTTTTTTTTTGTTCTACCATCTCCTTCGTAGAGTGGAATTTTCTTCGAATAGAAGGAAATCTTTCATTCAATTTGATTGAATTTGCGAGAATTTTTTGAACACATTAATTCAGTTATCTCACACAGGTAAGTATAAAGTTTTCAAAAAAAATTACTTTTGAAGTAGAATACTCTTCCATTCTATCTTTAAAAAGTACGGAGAAGAACGAAATCTAATACATAAACGTATTAAAATATCTGCATAGGTAAGATTTGAAATAATTTCTTATTTATTTATTTAAGCCGTAATATATACTGTAAATATCTCGTTACAAACATAATACCATATAACTCTAAAAGCAGAATATTTTCCTAATATAAAAAAATGTTTATGTATATATATATATATATATATATATATATATATATACAGTCAGGTCTCTTTTTATGCGGACTCTTTTTATGCGATTTTGAAGTTGTGCGGTTTGTATTCCAAACATTTCTAGATTTTTGTTATTATTATTATTTTTTATACTGAGACGTGTGTGTGTGTGTAGATTGTAGTATTCCGAGAATTTCCGTACCTTTTGGTGCTTACGTCTGTGGCTCGGCTGCGACAGTCTTAGATTCGCATTCGTTATTTCAGTTGTATTTCAGTAGTATACCGATACGATATCATTATTTTGAGAGAGAAATTATGTTATCTCTTAGAGGTGCCTCGTTCATTTTTATAAAAGTTTCACTTTAATAAGTGGCGAACTTAAATTGCGATATAATAAGCAGCAAATTTTGATTTCTGGATTTAAAGTGAGTGTCGTAAAGTTTTATTTTTCATTAGAAAATCGTAAGTGTAATTTTTTTAAATTTCTTTTCTAAGATTTTATTTGGCCCAATGGAGAAAAAAAACATCAAAGACAGTCAATTTCGTTGGAAACGGAAATTGCAATTTTAGATCGCTTAGGAAAAGAAGAAGGATCTACGGCTATTGGAAAACATTTTAATTTAGGCGAACCTACTGTCAGAGCAATTAAAAAGAATGAAGCTGCAATAAGAAAATCGGTCATTTCTGGTACAAAATTAAGCACCAAATTTGCATCGTACATAAGGGATGTATTATTAGAAAGAACGGAAAGAGCCATCGCAATTTGGATTGAGGAACAAGTTCAAAGAAGGATTCCTGTAAGTGGTTATTTAATCCAAGAAAAAGCTCTCAATGAAACAGTCAGAACCATCAACTTCCACTTCCCAAGCTAGAAAAGAATTTTCAGCTAGCAAAGGATGGCTAACCGGGTTCTTAAAAAGAAATGCACTTCATTATATTAAGATAACAGGGGAGAGTGCGACAGCAGATGAAGGAGGAGCAAAAATATTTCCAGAGGAGCTAGCGAAAATTATTGAAGACGGGGTCTATTCTGCCGATCAAGTATTTAACGCTGATGAAACAGGACTTTATTGGAAAAAATTGCCTAATCGTACTTACATCGCAAAGGATGAAAAAACTGCAAGTGGACATAAAGCAAGTAAAGATCGAGTCACCTTATTACTTTGTAGCAATGCATCAGGAGATCGGATGTTGAAACCTCTCTTAATAAATAAATCTCTTAGACCACGCGCCCTTAAAGGTAAAGATTTAAAACAACTGCCCGTGCATTGAATGGCTAACCCGAAAGCCTGGATGACAACAGCTATTTTTACAGAATGGTTCAATAATTGTTTCGTACCAGAAGTGGAAGCCTATATGAAGGAAAAATCTCTGGATTTTAAAGTTTTATAAATTGTTGACAATGCAGCAAGTCATCCAGAATTAGAACATCTAAATGTTCAACTAGTATTTCTTCCGCCCAATACAACAAGCCTTATTCAGGCATTAGATCAAGGCATAAAAAATATTATATTAAGACAACGTACAAATTCATCTTGAATAAACTAGAAAATGAGTCCAAAATAGTGAAAGATGTGTGGAAACAATTTTCTATTTTTGATTGTTTAATTCATGTTGCATCTGCTTCCGCTCAAATAAGACCTACAATTTTAAATGCCTGCTGGAAAAAGATTTGGCCAGCATGTGTGACAGACAATACAACCACTCAAACATCGACACTATCAAATGAAATAATTACTTTGGCACATGAAATTGGAGGAGATAGTTTTAATACCTTCAGCCACAATGATGTAGATAAATTGCTTGTGGGTGATGCATTAAGTGACAATGATATTATTGATTTAACTTTAGATCTAACTGTAGACGGCGTCGTAGGTCTAGAAGGTGATAATGATGAGGAAGAAAAATCAACTCCCCTCACTGGAAAATTAATTCAAGAAGGTCTTCAACTTTGCAGTAAATTAGAAAATCATTTTCTTATTAATGCCCCCAATTCTGAACGAGCCTCTAAATTACAACGTGAGCTGCAGAACTGCATGTCTGGATATCCTGAACTCTATAAAAATAAAAGAATCCTCATCGCAAAGTTTAATTACTGATGACATTGTCAGAAAAGGAAGAGCTACACAGAACGAGAATGAAGTTTGCGAAAATCCGTGGCCTTTACCGCAAATATCTATTGCAGAGACAGTCTCTTCTGATGATGGTGATTTGGAACCACTTCGCAACGGTGCAAACCATTATCAGATAGCGATAATGATTAAAAATGTAAAACTATGTGTATTACTTTTCCATAAAAAAATGAATTAAGGTTTGAATACAAGTTTTTTCCCTAGCTTTTGTATGAATTTCTTTCAGACATTCGAAGTAATTTATCATGCAGCCTATTTCTTTCCATTTCTGCAAATTTTTTTATGCGGTTTTAAGTTAATTTTAACTAGTTGTTTTGGTTTTATGCGATTTTAGAAAACTAAGGAACGTATCCCTACTTTTTCCATTCAAGTAATGTTTTTTTTAATGCGATTTTTTTATATGCGGTTTTCGGTAGAACGTATCTACCGCATAAAACGAGACCTGACTGTATATATATATATATATATATATATATATATATATATATATATATATATATATATATATATATATATATATATATATATATGTATTACTTCTTGTATACGAATTTTTTGGTAAAATCTTCAATTTACTTTGGGTCTTCTTAAATGTTTCTTTTTGCTACTAATTCCATCTATGTAATAGTTATTCTTTTTAGTTTAATTGTTTAACATATTAATGTTTCATTACATGAGCAAATTTTAGGTTTACGTGTTTTTCGATATTGGTTTATATATTCTTGTTTTTTCTTTATTATATATTAATTTTCTATACTGAGGAGAAAGGTTAGGATCCTATCAAGAAAGCTTAACCTTACTCTATTCCCCTAAGTCGTTGTCAGATTTAGAAAACATAATAGTTTTAAGACATAACAGCAGAAAACATAATAGTTTTAAGACATAACAGCAGAAAACATAACAGTTTTAAGACATAACAGCAGAAAACATAATAGTTTTAAGACATAACAGCAGAAAACATAATAGTTTTAAGACATAACAGCAGAAAACATAATAGTTTTAAGACATAACAGCAGAAAACATAATAGTTTTAAGACATAACAGCAGAAAACATAATAGTTTTAAGACATAACACATAACAGCAGAAAACATAATAGTTTTAAGACATACCATAACATAGCCTAACAGAAAACATAGTAGTGTTAATAATTTGACTTTATATATATGAAACAATTTAACTTGACTTAATTGTAATATGATATTTTGGGACAGAATCAAATAATTTCCTTGTTGCTGTCGATGAACGGAATGATGAGGAAACATGTTGCTACTTTAAAATCACAGTTATTGACGATCACAAATACAAAGGAACACCACGAGCAACAAACACGCACACACGCAATACAAACGACCAAAGCATTCTTCCTTCTCCCCCGAGATCTTGTCTATTTAAAATGGTCAACTATAAGTTATTAAAATTATATTAATTTGGGTAAAGTTCTCTCTGATTGGTTTGAATACGCTGGGAATGCAAATTTGCCTCATCCTTATTTAAAAAGCTAACCTTTTAGTTTTTTGTGAGATAAAGTCGAGGTTAATTCCCGTTACAAGTGTAAAATAAAAATTAATTCTCAAGCAAAGTCTTGGAGGCTCATGACCATTGGGAATGAAAATCTATCGAGAGGAAATTTAGGTGAATCATTGCATTTATACACATATTGGTTTCTGTTTGTTATCGGTTTCAAAATTTTGCCTTTCTATATTATGTAGGACAGGGGTGGGCACACAGACCATTCCAGGGTGCGGGCTACTTTTAATTTTTTCAAGCTGTTGCAGTCCACCCAATGTCAGTGGCGCACACAAGGAGGGGAGGGTCTACTGGTCTGGACCCTCCTCCATAGCCCTTGATTTTTTCCCCCGATTGATTATAATCCCATGCATATAGTATGTAAAATTAAATTAAGTTTTTGTCATTAATATTTTTTTATTATTATTTAAGGCTGATTATTTATTCAGTAACTTATTTTTTGCTATTTTTTGTTCTCGACAATCTATAAAATTAAAAAAAAAAATGTTTCATTGCGTACTAAGGTATGATACGAGAATGATTGACTTTCGACCCTCGACCCCTCCCCCCCCTGAAAAATTCTTGCGAGCGTCAACGCCCAATGTCATAGCTGTGGCGAGGTAGGAAAAGAGGTCTACAATATTTACAATAAATTAATAATAAGTACGGAATATGTACTTACAGAACGAAAATAAAAAAAACTAACACTTTTAACACCGCATTTTAAGCAAAACGCAAAATACACAAACATAATAATAATAACCACAAATATAATAATATCAAATGATGCATTTATTATCAAACAATTCAAAATATGTAAAAGATAAAACGTTTTTATCTAAAGTTAGTTTTCTTTGTTATAGTCAATAGAAAACCTAGTCTGTATCCTTCAGCCGATCTCGAATATTTCCCTACATAATTACTAACTGCTAAAATCTTCAGGCTGTCACCCCAAAATGTCTTGGCGGTTCACCGGTCGATCGCGATCGACGTAATGCTTACCCTGGATGTAGGATATTTAATTCGTCCATCATTTTTGTAACATGTATTATATATATATATATATATATATATATATATATATATATATATATATATAAAAGAAATAATACATCATTTGTTTTCTTGTTCTGTTAATAAGCCAAAACTTGAGAGAAAGAATTGATATTAATTAGTTAAAAAAAACGAATGCAACAAATTTTATCGATGAAGCGCGTGTAATATCAACCTTTTTCTGGGTATCGTTCGCAGCTGTTGTTTATAAAGAATCGATTGGATTGTAACATTCTTGGCCTTGATAAAATCATTGATGGTAGTTGCTTCTTTGACTGACAAAATCTTTTCATCCGAAAATAATTAATTTCATACAATTGATTGAAAAAGACATTTAATATGAATATAATTAATTTTATAAAACATAATCAATCAAAATTTTCTACATTTAATCTTGTAATTCATTTAAAGTTCTAATAACTATATTTTTTGGATAATTAATTTCGTTTTTTAGAATTATTTCTTATTTCTTTATTATTATTATTTAACATAAAATTACATTCCTATTTATTATTTTAAAGGTTCAAATCTGGTGTCGACAACCTATGGCACGTGGTGCAGTTTGTCGTGGCACTCGACCCTACTCTACAAAGTTGTCATTTTTTTGAAAGGATGGAAATTGATAATTTTTAAATAGATGTTATTGAAATGACATCTTCAGAATTATATAAACAACACCAATGGAATTATGAGGGAAAAAACCCTGAAAGATAACTTTAAAGATAAATCGACAGCTGCTTTAAATTATTGGATGTCATTGATGGAGAGATTTACTGGTTTATATAAAGAAAATTGCGTACACTCTGCCTTCCGCGCGCGCTTTTGGTTTTACATATCTTTGTCAACAAATTTTTTTTCATATGAAAAGTATTTTGAGTCCGCAAAGAAGTTGTTTAACAACTAAATGTTTACAATCATGTCAAATTAAAAGTCGCAAATTATACCCCTGAAATTGCAATGTTAAGTAGAGCGATACAGTGACAACGTTTGCATTAAAACATTTTTTAAACTATATTGAAGTGGATACTTATATTTCATGTTGTTTATTTCTTATTTTGATATATATAAATAAGATTAAAAATACATATTATATGTACATTTTTAATTTTTTATTTATGTTGAAGGAACAGTTATATTTCTTTCTTTCTTTTATATTAATAGATATATTTAAATGATGTATTATTAATATATAATAAAACTATAAATCCATATTCTTAATCTCTATTCCGTAATTCCGCATGCATTATCACGAGAACTGAATTGTTTTAAATATTTCCTACAGTGTGACACCCAAAATTACCCTGGTAGATTAGCTTGGTAAGCTTCAGCTACAAGGCTGCCTAGGTAAATAGCCATCAAATGTAAAAGCTTTACTTTTTCAATATTTTAACGTTATCTCTGGCTCGGGAAATATAATTTTCTTAAATTATCCCCGACTGTGTGTGTGTGTGTGTGTGGTTAACTCTCTTTCGAAAGAAAAAAAAAAAAACAGGAACCAGTGACACAAATATGTATACCTATTTTTACTGAAAGAAATACTATACATGATAAATTTGCTTTCTGAATGGAGTACCCTAATAATGACACATAGCGAGTTTTACTTTACATGTACAAAACATAAAAAGTTTTATTTACAAATTTGACAAAATTTATATAAAATGCAAATTTTTCTCCTCACCTTTGAATGTTGTATTCAAAAATTCACTGACACCTTTTGGTCATATGTTTATACAGTCGTAATTTCCTTACTTGTCATTACTCAGCAAATCCAATCGATATGGATTACAAATGCTTTTTCTTGACACGTAGTAGAAGGCCTTTGTCAATACTATCTACCTGCATTGATTCTTGTGGTGCCTGCCTCTTTGTATCATCTATCATACTTACTGTCCGTCGTTAAGTTTTACCTCATGCAGCTTTATGGCGACTATTTATTTAATCAAAAGAAAAATAAATTTTCAACCCCTTATGTAACAGTGTTTTCCGGGCCATCATCTATAGCCATCGGACTGCTTCTAATCCAACGTTAATAAGATGTTGAAAAAGGTCATCTTTCTTTTTGACTTTCATAGCCAAAAGAAATTTTCAAGTGCAGAGTTTTAAATACTCAAAGAAATGCTTAAAATGGTTTTAAAAGTTCATTTGAATTTGATATCTTTGAAGTATTAAGCCTTTTAATGGGTATTCTCCGACAGCTCGATCCAACCAATTACTAAAGGATCGTAAAAATTGCTCTTATATTTGTACAAAAGAAAATTACTTTAGATCTATTTTCCTTAGAAACGATAAATGATGTTCCATTTAGTATAAGCATTTCGATAAAAGGAAATACTAAATTTTACTTTGTCATAATTGAAAAATAATTCTGTAAAACGAAGACAGCTTATTAATAGCTGAACTCTGCTTGTAAGTTTTTATACGTAGGCACACAACACACATAGTTTTTATAGTATTTAATAATCATTCTGCAATCAATTACAAAGAAACTATTGGAATTTTTGTTTATTTTCTACAGCACAGGAGAAATTACGAGTACTGTAACCATATTTCTTTCTCACTAATAATTAGCGTATGACGCACTGCTAGTCATTAAAATTTGTTACACCATGAAGGCGACACGCAAGAAACGTCAAATGTGCATGAAAGGAACAATATACTGTGATATGCAAATCAATAGCATTTTAACAACGAAAGTCTGTGTAACGCCATCTATAGTTCGGATTTAAAGGAAGATTATATAGCAAATTTTTCCTTCAGAAATTGCTTTCGTACGTCGGTTTCTTGCGTAAAAGTCATGCTATGAATTGTGTACGAAGGAAGAAATCCTAGCAGCAAGTGTCGAAATCTTATCGCTGATAATCATGGTCTTTCGGTACTGCGGTTTATCGTATTAGGATTTTCGATTTGGTCATAATCCAATGACTATAATACATATATGAAATCGACGGATCCAGGAGGTCCATACAGCACGCCATGTAGAATCCCAATAGCCCCCAGGCCACTGACGACCGAGAAGATATGTTGTCTCAGTGGCCTTGAGAGATGGTATGGCCACATCACTAAATTAGGAAAGAAGCTGGTTTGCAGGACAAGAATCCGCACGAACTGAAATCTACGATACCATGAACTATCAGCTCGGATACCAATGTTGTAGCTTTCCTTGTCGCTTCAGCTGAGGTAAGCACGCCTGTAGTGTGTGTTGAATGACGAACAAGGAAGAGGGACTTGGACTGGCATCAACACAGTTTTCAAGACGAATCCTAGTTCTCTACGGCATCCAGATGACTCGTTGCATTAAAACCGAGTTCAATTTGGTGAAAGGTATTATTAAATATAGGAACACTGTCCATACTACTTGAATTTCTGTAGATAGGTATGCCTGCCTTCATCCTCGTGGAGAGAGATTGGATGATATTCAAAATCTCTCCACTGAAATTATTATGTATGTATATATATATATATATATATATATATATATATATATATATAATGTTTTTTTCTCTAAAAATTCATTTTTTTATCCTTATCTTATAAATCATAAAATCATTTACACTGGTGTGCAAAAATTAAGGATGAGACGGTTTTTTCAATATAACTTTGTACAAAAGCTTTCCAAATCAACACATTTAATACCGTAAGATCCCCAATACGTAAGGACATGTGTAATATGTAAGCAACACTTACTAAAAGAGAAATCAGAGGGATAAAAAGAAGCTTGATTGAAAAAGTAGCATGGAGCGCAATGCGACTGAAGGCCGAAACATCCCTGTGATGGGAGTCCAGCAAGAAACATCCGGTCTTTAGTAGGGGATATGATATCCCCTGACTGCTAGGCAGGTTTCACAGTGTCTGCACATGCTGAGAATGAGGGTGTCAATGAGTTGTTGAGGCATTGCTGCCCATTCGTCTTGCAGCGCCAATCGAAGCTCCCGAATCGTTACTGGAGGTAAGGTACGAGCTGCTAAGCGTCTGCCTAGAAAATCCCATACATGCTCGATGGTATTGAGATCCGGAGATCGTGCCAGCCAATCCATACGTTCAATATCCTCACTCTCCAAGAGCTGTTCGGCAGCTACTGTGCGATGACATGGTGCATTGTCGTCCATGAAAAGGAACTGCAGACCCATAGCGCCTCTAAAAAGACGCACATATGGAAGAAGAATCTCGTTACAATAACGGGTCCCGTTGACTGAACCTGCGTCGAAAATGTGAAGGTCTGTACGACTACCAAGCATGATGCCTCCCCAAACGAGAACACCGCGACCTCCATACCTGTCCCTTTCAATGATGTTCGAGGGATGATTGCGGCTTCCCCGCTCTCTCCAGATGAGTATGCGATGAGAATCACTTCTCAAACTGAATCTGCTCTCATCTGTAAAGAGTACTCGTCCCCATTCATTGTCTCTCCAATTCCGGTGTTCCCGGCACCACAGAGAACGCCTTCTCCGATGGGCAGGCGTTAAAGGTGCACACCGTAGAGGGCGTCGTGCAAACAGACCACCACCGTGCCGTCTTCTGGCCACGGTAAAACGCGATATCGGTCGTCCAGTCGGCTGTGTCGTGTGTCTAGCGATTTCTCCCACTGTCTGCCGCCTATTTCTTCTGGCCTGTAAGACAATGTACCGTTCATCTGCGGGTGTGGTTCCTCGTGGACGACCACTACTGGACCCCCGGATAGCTGTTCCTGTAGTTTGAAATTGTCTCCAGAGTCGTGAAACGATGCTGTGAGCAATTCCGAACTCTGCAGCCACACTTGTCACACTGCGGCCTTCCTCCAATTTCCCAATGATTCGACCTCGGGTAAAAGCATCCAGATGTCGTCTAACAGATTGATTATTCGCCATTTCTCGCTGAGGCAGCAACTCGGTGTGATTTTAACTGCTATACGGCGTGCAATCTCTTTGCCAGAAATACTGATCTTACACCGACAACATGCTTTATACTACTCAGACACTCCCCCATTACGTCTACCTGCATATCTGCGCATGTGCTACCGTACATCACCTTACTTAATCTCCTGATTGGTCTTTCTGTCCGCTCTGCCTCTTCGTTCAGCTGATATGCTAATTTTTCGACTTCGTCCTTAATTTTTGCACACCAGTGTATAGTGACACTAATCTGTAAAGTAAACATTAAAGAGTTGCCCGAAAGGTCTAATACTTTCTCCATCCTTAATTCTTGTGGAATATCTATTTTAATGGTATTCTTCCTCTTTTAATTCCTCTAACAGCTTTATTCAGGCTATTGTTAACGATCTTATAGTTATTCCTAATGATTTAATTAGAAAATATCTGGAATCTTAATACTAAGTTTGCCCTTAATGAAATGATTACCAATCTTTACACTTACAGATTTTAATGGATCTGGCAGCTTTAATGCCTTTATAGGTGACACTTATCCAAAGTTTTGGGGCACGCGATGGAACTGTTAAGAG
Organism: Trichonephila clavipes; assembly: GCA_019973935.1. Classification (NCBI taxonomy): domain Eukaryota; kingdom Metazoa; phylum Arthropoda; class Arachnida; order Araneae; family Nephilidae; genus Trichonephila; species Trichonephila clavipes. The sequence goes on along the minus strand of BMAU01019528.1, from coordinate 740,300 downwards.
AAGTCCTTTATCTCAGATTTATATAACACACACAGTTTCTTAATATTATTAAATCTCAGATATTTAGGAATTAATTTTGGCTGTCTGCAGACCTAGCCCTCATATATTAATCATTTTAAGGGAAAAAATACGATATGTTTTACTATCTTTTATTTATTATTTATTTATGATTATTTATATTTTTTTATAATTGAAGAATTTTATCACTGTCCTTTAGAGACAAAGATATCGGTTTATTTTCTGTTGTGTTGAGCAATAGCAAAAATATTAGAATACACATTTGCTTAGATAGTTTCTCTGCTCTATCCGCTTTAATATTTATGTAATATATCTTCCTATCACAATTTTTACAAACGCAAATTGACCACGTATAAGAAATTTTATACCGTTTTCTGAATTTATCATGATTTTTGTAATAAAGAATACCAGTTAATGTTTAAAACTGGTTCTTACTTTGGGTGAGAAGGGGGATATGACATTCCTGCGTTGTTAAAACATTAATCCTTTTTCTAAAATCGTCGTACAGTTTTTAGTTAATCATGGCAAGCTCCTACTTCTCTCAATAGATTTAAAATTAAGAATGATCCCAATGGTATTAGTGGCTCTGTTAAAGACAGACAACAGACTACTACCTACTACCAATGTGAATTCATTAAAGAATTTCAACTTATTCTGGCCACTGATAGTAATATAAAATTTGGCTCAAACCACTTATGACTCATCTATTATTGCCCGTAAATTAATTTCTTGTCTTATAATTTGCCTCTGAAATCGCATAATTGCTGCAGATGATTGGTCATGACCGTCGAACTCATGGAAGGCTTATTTCGAGTTTATATCGGCATGACCAGCTTCTGCCACTAAAGACCCACCATGTAGGGAGGCTGGTTCAGATAAAATTTGTCGAGGCTTCAAGTCCTGATATTGGCATGGTGAGAAAGTTTGGAAAGTGGCGAAGCAGCTCCATGTTTCTTTGTCTCATTATCGTGATAGAAAATTACGAGGTTCTTTGTCAATAACTTTCCTGTACCTTCGAAAGGCAACATTAAGGAACGATTAATCAATCAAAGCCCCTGAAATAGAGGACTAGTTTTTTGAACGCCAAGAGAAAAGACTTATGTTGAAATCTTGAAGAAACCCTCTTGGTCTGATTTGGTCATATTCTGCCCGAGAATTTTGGGGCTGTTCCCTAATTTTTCTTGTTGTTGGAGTTGTGTCCGTTACTTCTACCTTATTATTTCCCCCTGTATCTCCCATTAATGTTTGATTGTTTCTGTATAATATTTATTGCTTTATTAACTATACACACATATTTCCATTTTAGTATTTTAGTCAATTGACTTTATATATATAAAAAATAGGTTTCATTCATATACGAGTGTTGGGCATAAGTCATGACAACTACTTTTTTTCTTGTAGATGTTATGTGAACGGATCACAAACGTATATGTGTCGTGTGGAAGTTCTAGAGGCATAGTGTGTATGCAGAACATCAAATGGTTCTGTGATAGCTGGTAGTAACTTAACGAGGGCTGCGAAATCAGTCAGTTGGTAAGTGTCGTGTCAGATGGAATTAACCCGTGTTGAGCAACGCGCGTACATCAAAATAGCCGTTCTCCGAGAGAGAAATGCGATGGAATGTCATAGTGAATTAGTGGAAGCCCCTGGGAATAATGCCCTACCACACCATACAGAAGCACGGGGGATAAGCAAAGTTTCAGCAAGGATGTGTGTCAACCAGTGATGAGCAACGTTCGGGACGACCGGTCAGCGTGCGCACCGGTTTGGTACGTGCCGTCATGGAGCAGCTCATGGATTACATTAAAGGTCATGGACTACATTAAAGATCTATAGGCCCAGGTTTGTCATGTCAACTTTATGAGTACTGTGTTGTCATTCTTTTGCACCGTGAAGGCCATATTGACCTGTATACTACCGTAATAAATTAGTGTGTTACGATATTTCAGTGCTATTCATTGTCCACACATGAAGTTAACACCTTGAACTTTCGTCTGTATATGTCACATTTTCCTACCAGACTGATATCTACAAGAAAAAAAAATAGTTGCCATGACTTTTGCCCCAACCCTCGTAAATATTTTGTTTTCTTAGAATTTGAACTTTCCCTGAATTGAAGAAAATATTTAATGTATCCATTATTCCATTAATTTATACATGAAGTGTAAATAGTAAAAACGCTCGTGTTTCTTTTTTGTTTGCCCAATAGTTTCGGAATACTAATCCTGCTATTGTTTTTTTTTTCTTTGCTACTTTATACTTGTATGTTTGGCATTAATTTGAGATCCCTTGTGCTCTGTTTAAACTCTTGATCCTTCCGTAAATGGACTAAAAATGTTTGTTCTGATAAAGTATTCGAACAAGATTTTATAAAACTTACAGAATGTATCAAATATTATATATATTGCTAAGTTACTGCAGTTTCATTTTTTTATTTGGACTATAATCCTTTAAAAGGGAGCTTACTTTGTAGCATTTTATACACTTTGTATTTTTATGTTTGCTCGCAATTTCCAGCTTAATGTTAAAACGTTTGTGTTTGTCTTTTTGAAAGTATTGTATCTTTTGGATTTTTGACATCAAACTGGTGATCCTTTTTTATTATAGTTTGATCGTATATATTTTATATTTTGCACACATTCTGTCTTTACTGTGGATGGAGAGTTTGTTTACTCCTAAACGGCGACTTTAAATCCCTTGGGTGAGCCCGGTTCCTTCAGACGAGGTAAGAAGGATGATAACATCTTGGTGGAAGTGTATTCTTTATTTCACAGTGTGGGGGTTTCATTACGTTGTGTTAATTCTCAAGATAAATGATATGACACATGTGCACTTTTGTAAATTATGTTTAAATTTATTTTTATAATGCACAATAGCCATATGTATCAGTAAAAAATTTGGTAATTAAAAATATTGCCACGCACACACACAGTTTTGGCGCGCGCGCGTGATTGAATTTAAATAAATAAACAAACACATATACCAGGGTCAAAAATATAGATATGTAAGCTTAGAAAATAATAATACCCCTTTTTAATAATTTAATCCTTGTTTCCACAGCAATGCTGCCTGATAATGGTAGAATAAATCTTACTGTGTATACACTTATATAGTATGAAGGCATTTCAAAACATTTTACTCGCACGTTTTGTAGTTTTTATCGTCTAAACATAATATATTTTCCAAAAATCTTTTAAATGACTGTAATTGTTTAAAGTTATTTTGTTCTGAAGTTATTGAAATTTTTACTCTCCATTCAAATCAATACAGTTAATGAATATTTAATGAGAGAGACGAGATTCTCATTTTCATTTTAAGCTAGAAAAAATTAATGATGTAGTTGTAGATTATTTGAAATAAATTATTCTATGTTATATACCATCATAATGCAAGACGTATAAAAATAAATAAGACGTGAAATGAAATTGGTTCTTATTAGTTTTTCCGAGAAAAGTAGATTTTTTTTTACTTTTCACATAAAGTAAAATATAAGAAAAACGCTCTATTGAACTCTCTGTCTCTCTCTCTACTTACAGAATGGAATCATACAGCGAATATTGAAGTTTAAAAGCAATTATAAGCAGAAATTGAAATTTATAAGAAGAAATACATAAAAATGAAATTGAAATTCTTAAAATTCTTTTCATGATAAAAAAGTATTGAAATTTCTTTTTAAAACACTTTCATTTCAATGCAGTAAACTTTAATCTAGTCAAAACATCAAACTTCAGAAATTTATTATTGCAAATTTTTTTTCTAGAGTGTTATGAATACAAAGTTCTCACTTTATGTGCTGCTACTGAATTATAATTTTTACATTAACGGTAGAAATTTTACAAAATAATAATAACACTAAAAGAAGGTAAAAATAAAAATAAGTAAAGGAAACCTGTTTACTCAAATGATCTTCAAATTTCATTAATACTATATACGGTCTCAAAATCTCATTATCTTTCACACAATAACGGATATTCTTAGAAATTTTGCACAAAGTAGTTTCTAAAATCCAATTTTCCAAAATTCATCAGAAAAAAAAACAACTTATAACTTATGGCAAACCTTTCCTTTCTCTTACTATGCAGTTTAAGTTATATTTCTAGAATAAATGAATAAATCATAATGTGTTCTGATACATAATTTATGGAAATATTATTTCGTAGAAGATGGCAATTGATAGCAAGAAATCGCCGATTTGAAAAATTATAACTAAAAACAATTTTTTTTAAAAAAAAAAACTAATTTTCCTATTAAAATCGTACATTAAATTAAGTAGATTTAGAACATGAAAAGAGTAAAGAAAAAAGAGGTGTTAAACTCTGAAGAGTTAGTCCAGGAATCAACAACTCCGAGAATTTATGCATACATCTTAAAGGAAAAACTAAATTATTTATTTTTAAAAAAAATAAAGTTCTTTCTTTGCATCGACATATACACTTTCTAATATTTCTCTTCAGTTAGTAATGCATAAAAATTTATTTTTTTACATCCATACTTTTGAGCTATCAAGTAATTTTTTTAATAGATAGAAGACTCATATTTATTTCTCTTTGGTGTTCCTGTTGGCTGCATATTGAACTAGCGAAAGTTAATAACTTTTCATCACCTCAATTTAATAAACAGTTTTATAAAATTATCCTCTATAGTTTGAAAAGTAAATCAAAATGGAACTTTTTATTTGGTCTTTACATAAAATTTTCCTCTTCTGAATTTCAATTATCAACTGATAAAAATTGAAAAAAGTTGTTTGATAGAAATTTGATTTTATATTCGTATTCATTCCCCAGAAAATGAAACCTTCTTTTTTGCTAGTTAATGAAAATTTTGTAGAACTCGTAGCAAAAACGAAATAAGAATATTGCATTTAAATAAACATAAATTATAATTCTTACGGTTGGAAATAAGAAAATATACGATAGAAACATGAAACACAAAACTTTCCTTTGAAATTCAAGTGCTAATTGAAATGTCAAGTGTACAAAAACGGAAATCTATTATTAAATAAAGGGTGTTTTTTAGAGGTATAGAACTTTAAATTGCAATAAAACAACGATTGACATGAATATTTTTTATTCGAAAGATAATCTTGTGGCATTACATTTTAAATATGATCAAGCAAGGCGTAGATTCGTCGAATGGGCCCAAAACGAGATTGCCGTTGTTCCCGATTTTCATAAGCGAATTTTGTTTAGCGATGAAGCGCACTTCTGGTTGAATGGCTACGTCAACAAACAAAACTGCCGCATTTGGAGTGAAGCTAATCCACAAGTGTATGTCGAAACACCGTTACATCCAGAAAAACTGACTGTTTGGTGCGCTTTATGGGCTGGTGGAATCATTGGTCCGTACTTCTTCAAAAACGATGAAGGCCACAGCGTTACAGTCAATGGTGATCGGTATAGAGCCCTGATTACTAACCTTTTCATTCCTGAATTGAACAATCATGATGTCCAGGAGCTGTGGTTCCAACAAGACGGCGCAACATGTCACACAGCTCGTGCCACAATCGATTTATTGAAAGACACGTTTGGTGACCGCCTATTTTCACGTTTTGGACCTGTGAATTAGCCTCCAAGATCTTGTGATTTAACACCGCTAGACTATTTTCTGTGGAGCTTTGCAAAGTCATTGGTCTATGCGGATGATCCACAAACGCTTGACCATTTGGAAGACAACATTCGCCGTGTTATTGCCGATATACGGCCACAAATGTTGGAAAAAGTCATCGAAAATTGGACGTCCAGATTGGACTACATCCGAGCCAGCCGTGGCAGTCATATGCCAGAAATCATATTTAAAATGTAATGCCACAAGATTATCTTTCGAATAAAAAAAATTCATGTCAATCGAATAATACATCGTTGTTTTATGGCAATTTAAAGTTCTATACCTCTAAAAAAACACCCTTTATAAGTTCTTCGAATGTCGGAATTGAACTGGAATTTAAAAAAGATAACAAATTTTTAAGCTTTTAGTTTTGTTTGTTATAAACTGTATCGAATAATTTAATTAAAATTATTATTTTCATGGAATTAAATTTTTAAAAATTTGAATCATATTTTCCAATATTGCTAAAGTATAAATTACTTTTACAAAACTATACTATTTCATATCATATCGTATTAATATTTTTATTTTGTTACTTAAAACTGCAAATTTATCATTATATTTATTTAAAGGAGTTTAAAGTTTAATTATTTTCATTCTCATATAAATGGAAAAAGAAATTTTTAAAATGATGAATCAAGATATATACCGCGTATTTATTTGAATCGAAGCTGCCATTGATTCTAAGTCGCACCCCAAATTTTCAACACGTTTTTGCGAAAAAATAAAAAGAAATAGTGTTAAGTAACTTTCCACTTATAAAGATATTTAGGAAATATCTTTATCTTTTAAAAAAAAATTAAAGTTAGAAGTAATAAGAAGTGAATAACTATAATTTATTTTACTAACATTAAAAACTGTTAAATACATGCATGAGTCTGTAATATGCTCTAACCTTCAATATGATGTTCAATTTCCCCATCCAACCAATTTTTGCGCCTTCAATTCAAAGCCACATCCGATTTTGAAGAGTATATACTTTAAAAATTCGGCTTAGATTCGAATGAGTACAATATATTTCTCTTTTTTTTTATATATTTTTCAATTCTTTGACTGAGTTAACTCCCCTCCATTTGTTAATTTTGAATGTTTATCTGGAAATAATATTGAAAAGAATTCTGTGCCATGTATCGGAAAATAGGTCCTAATGTTTTCCCTCAAGGCACCGAGTAATAATCTTTGTTGGAAATTCATTCTTCCGAAACTGAAGAAAGAAATTTAATGTAGTATTTATATAATTAAAGAAAGCGCACGCATTCTGAGTTTCATTTCTTAATAATTTTAATGAATTGAATATTGTCCCCATTTACAATTTTTAATGCTAATATAAAAACATTCTACTGATTACTACTTTATTCAATATGTATATTTAATACCATTCATAAATGCAGAAGAATTGATATAAAATTAATCTAAGCCCTTTCTCATTGAGAGTTTTGTAATAAATTCTTATATATATATATATTTCAAAGATTTAAAATTGTCTAATTTTATTAACCGTTATACCTCATTTAATTATATGTGTTAAACGAATAATCACACTTTTTCAAATATATTGAATATCAAAGATAAATAGAGTACTTAAAATCTGTCATATCTATTAATACAAATTTAAAAATAGATAAAGAAACAGCATAATAGATCACAAATATTGTTTAACATTTTTCGTAAAGAAATATTAAGCATAAAATACATCAAAATATGCTTTAATTGTATTTGTTAAATGTATTTCTTCAACTTGTCTTATGTATTTAAAATGTTCCATGAGTCTCAAATCTCTCAAAAAATCATACTTGAAACTGATAATTTTTTACAGCAAACTATTGAAAGTTGCAAATTTAAATTTTTAATACAATTTCGCATTCGGAGGGACTTAGTGATATTAATAAAATTTCTAGATAAATAATTTCTTTTCAAAAATAGAGGAGGTGCTTCCAGATTCTCTTTCTTCCTCTCCCCTCCAACCCTTCCCAGTCTCTAAATACACATTGTTACAAAAATTAATACATAGTTTTCTAAATCATTCAAAAATCATATACAAAACTTTGTACAATTATTCTAAAATATCATTAATTTACTTCACGTTGTTTAAGCGACGATTCTTTACAAGATCCTTCAAGAAATCTATGTATAATCGAAGTTTATTAAATCGAAAATTTAATCTAATCAATGCATGAACAGTCTTTAAACTCTCTTTTCTATTACACAGGGGTGTAGCTTCCACCGTATCAGCCGTATCAATGATACGGGGTCCCCAAGCTACCCAAAATGTGTAACGACTGCACCACTAAGAGGGCTTTCGTTCCTAAACAAGGGGCTCCGAAGGAGTTTGGATGCGGGGTCCACTCACAATCAATATTTGAATTGCAATATTGTCAGCTTGAATGTATAAACAATAGTAGGTTTAAAAATAGCTCGGGAATTTTATTTTATGATATATTTAAACTTAGAACAAAAATTAAAACAAAATTCTTATTTTCTAAATAGAAGGCTTAAAAACAATGTTTTTTATAAGCAGTAGTAAGTTAAATACCAACTGAGCGTGCTTTAAATTGCTTATAATTCTACACAGGTGTTTTCGCAATTACAGCTGCTTGAGACCATGCATTTTTTATGTACAAATGGATGAAAAAATACTTTAAAATAGTCTGACTCGAGTCGGAAAAATGGTACCTTTTCTGTTCTTCACCTATCGAATGTTTATTTTTCACTTGTTTCGTTCTCGAGAAAAAGTAGAAGGTATAGAAATAGAAGAAAATAGTTTCTTCGGTACGTAGAACTGGTTTCTTTCTATGAAAATTTGAGTTGAGCGAAATTTCAGCTTCACCACAATAGAAATATTTTTCTTTTAAACACCGAGGTGTTCTGTCGCAATTTAAAGAGAAGAAATTTATGAAAAATTTGTTTATTCAAGACTCTATGCATTTTTCCTTCAATATTTACTTACAGACGATAGTTTAGAATTGAGTTTCATATCAACGAACGATTTTGAAATTATATAATCTTTAAAAATTGGGAGAATGAGGAAAGTCTTCTGGTCTTCTGCTAGCAATTCTGGCATGCGCTGCAAAAGAAAAAAAAAACCACGTCTGCATATATCTATCTTTTGTTTGTGAAAAACCTTTTTTGTTTTGGCTACGCAAGGTGCTCGCTTCTAATTAATTCCTCTGATATAATGCCTATTTTTTTATTTCAGAATCAAACTAAGTTTTGAAGGGAGAGGTTGTTATAAATCTCTCTTTATTTAAATGTTTTTTTATATATAACATCTTATTACGCACATTTGGTAGTAAGAAATTTATCTTTTTTCCAAATAAATGCTTTTACCAGTTCTGATACTTAAAGTAAATAAACTTTCTCTTTCACACTGCATCATTTGGACAAATTTTCAAAATTTATTTGTGGTTAGTAGTTAATTATAACACTATAATTTTAATTGAACAGGCAGATATAATTATTTTTACACTTAAAAACGCAATAACTATTGTTCTGTATTTCTTGGAGTGTGAGAGTGAATGAATATTAATGTTGCACTGTTCAGCAACACGAGGGCTTTTGGCAACGGATCACGTTGAACCATAGTCAAGTAACGTGGACGACATCTGAGCTGGCACCCCTTTCTCCTAACTACCACACCACACCAACTTAGAAGGAATATTCTTTGAAATCTACTCTTCCAAGATATATGGCAGCACGGGTTCCATGATGAGTATTTTAGCGGAAAAAATAGTTTGTCAAAATTTAAGTGTCTTATGTTTTTGTATGTTAATGAAGATCTTAGAAAATGATTTGACTACTTATATTAAGTGAACGTATATATAATTAATTTTACAGTGGAATATCTTTATTTAATTTATTAGCTCTTATGGATTAAATTTCCCAAAGTGGAGTATTTTGTTTATGTATATCCCTTAATTTTCAAAGTAGTGATCTAAAAAAATATTGTATGAAAAAAACTGCAGTAAATCATTATGCGGTGGATAAAGTATTAACGTGCATCGCTCCCCTACAGGATGGGTCTTACAAAGCTCTAATAAAGCTCGAGTTATGAAAGTAGCTAGGCATTTGCCAACTTTACTCTATCGTTAACATTTCGCTGTTTTTCATTGGATCGTCATTATAATTTAAGAAACGGCGTTGCTTGCGAATATTACAATTTTAACATAAAATAAATACTACAGAAAACAATATTAATGTATTATACTTTCAGATAAAAATTATTTACACTATTTTAAGCGTTCATTACACAAAACTTTTAACAATGTGTTACTTTTGCTGAGCAGAGATCAGCTTAGGAAGGTATTTTCAAAAATCAACCCTCAAGAGTGTTACGGGGAGTTATAAATAAAAAAAAATCCTTTTTATCAACTATTAGACCTACATACTTAAAATTTAACTTTTTTTTGTTACCTGAGTTACGCCAAAAGCTTTTTTTGTTTAATTTGCAATTCACGTAAAATTAACTCATTAAAAACTTCTTTATCCTTCAATGTGTGTTGTTTAATTTTTCAGTTCACCCGTGCGAAGAACGGGTATACCAGCTAGTTATATATAACTACCTAACTATTTATTAGAAAATATAAAATTAATCCACAAAAAGATATTTTAACAGTTACTTTATTCTAAAAAGTGACCTGACTACCTAGCAATAGCCTTTTAAGAGAGAATTCAATCAATTCTATATCTCTAAGACTATTAAATTATCTAAAATATCTTGTCGTAAAAGTGCATACAAAATTTCATGCGTAACATAGTACGTAAAACTTGCACAAAAATAAAATTTTTCTCTTCATCCTATTTTTTTTTCTTTTCTTATCACATCTTCTTTTCCTTACTGAAAATTTTTCACTTCGCTCTACTATTTGAAGCCTTTATTACTGATTTAAAGGATCTAATAATTATGTTTATCTGATTGAACATCTGACGGGGAGTAATTGCTAGTTTTATTCCCACCTTTTTGGTATAAGGATTTAAAAAAAATAAGAAGGATTTAAAAAAAATCGTCTAATTTTAAGGATTTGATTGGAATTGCTACCAATTTACGTATTCGATCTTGGTCAAATAATGTAAGGTTAATAATGTAGTTACATGACTTGCAAAATGGAAGAAAACTAAGTAATACTATGGCAACGAAAGAGTTTTAATAAAGTTTCTCTCTGACGTTTTTATATAAACATTTATTTACATTTCAAAACTCTTAGGAATTATTCAATATGGATGTGAAATCTAAAGATTTAAAGCATTCTTTTGTTCTAGTATTTAAAAAATTTATTATTTGAAAATTCAGGGAAAATTTCGCATATATATATATATATATACACTGGTGAGCAAAAATTAAGGACGAAGTCGAAAAATTAGCATATCAGCTGAACGAAGAGGCAGAGCGGACAGAAAGACCAATCAGGAGATTAAGTAAGGTGATGTACGGTAGCACATGCGCAGATATGCAGGTAGACGTAATGGGGGAGTGTCTGAGTAGTATAAAGCATGTTGTCGGTGTAAGATCAGTATTTCTGGCAAAGAGATTGCACGCCGTATAGCAGTTAAAATCACACCGAGTTGCTGCCTCAGCGAGAAATGGCGAATAATCAATCTGTTAGACGACATCTGGATACTTTTACCCGAGGTCGAATCATTGGGAAATTGGAGGAAGGCCGCAGTGTGACAAGTGTGGCTGCAGAGTTCGGAATTGCTCACAGCATCGTTTCACGACTTTGGAGACAATTTCAAACTACAGGAACTGCTATCCGGGGGTTAAGTAGTGGTCGTCCACGAGGAACCACACCCGCAGATGACCGGTACATTGTCTTACAGGGCAGAAGAAACAGGCGGCACACAGCGGGAGAAATCGCTAGACACACGACACAGGCGACTGGACGACCGATATCGCGTTTTACCGTGGCCAGAAGACAAGCACGGTGGTGGTCTGTTTGCACGACGCCCTCTACGGTGTGTACCTTTAACGCCTGCCCATCGGAGAAGGCGTTCTCTGTGGTGCCGGGAACACCGGAATTGGAGAGACAATGAATGGGGACGAGTACTCTTTACAGATGAGAGCAGATTCAGTTTGAGAAGCGATTCTCATCGCATACTCATCTGGAGAGAGCGGGGAAGCCGCAATCATCCCTCGAACATCATTGAAAGGGACAGGTATGGAGGTCGCGGTGTTCTCGTTTGGGGAGGCATCATGCTTGGTAGTCGTACAGACCTTCACATCTTCGACGCAGGTTCAGTCAACGGGACCCGTTATTGTAACGAAATTCTTCTTCCATATGTGCGTCTTTTAGAGGCGCTATGGGTCTGCAGTTCCTTTTCATGGACGACAATGCACCATGTCATCACACAGTAGCTGCCGAACAGCTCTTAGAGAGTGAGGATATTGAACGTATGGATTGGCCGTCACGATCTCCGGATCTCAATCCCATCGAGCATGTATGGGATTTTCTAGGCAGACGCTTGGCAGCTCGTACCTTACCACCAGTAACGATTCGGGAGCTTCGATTGGCGCTGCAAAGACGAATGGGCAGCAATGCCTCAACAACTCATTGACACCCTCATTCTCAGCATGGGCAGACGCTGTGAAACCTGCCTAGCAGTCAGGGGATATCATATCCCCTACTAAAGACCGGATGTTTCTTGCTGGACACCCATCACAGGGATGTTTCGGCCTTCAGTCGCATTGCGCTCCATGCTACTTTTCAATCAAGCTTCTTTTATCCCTCGGTTTCTCTTTTAGTAAGTGTTGCTTACATTACACATGTCCTTACGTATTGGGGATCTTACGGTATTGAATGTGTTGATTTGGAAAGCTTTTTGTACAAAGTTATATTGAAAAACTGTCTCGTCCTTTATTTTTGCACACCAGTGTATATATATATATATATATGGGAGACAACAAGGGGTCCAAGACGTTTGTCTTACTTCACATTTATTTTAAAACTTAAACAAAAATTAATTAAAAAGGTAGCTATTTTAACAGATAAGTTTGACGATGATATGCAGAAGGTAACGCCTGCTCGCGCACCTCTCTCGTTCTCTCTCTTCTCTCTTAAAAGTTTTTGTTCTACTTTCACTAGTTCAAAAGTTTCCACAGTTTCAGTTTTTGTTTCACTTAGCTGCGCCTGCGCGCGAAGACTGCTCGGCTTTGGCTGCCACAATCGGCCAGCCTGACTGTACGCTGTCCGCAGAGGTACGTATTCCTTTTTTCCTTTCCATGGATACCAGAGGAGAATCTGAAACATACAAAAAAGACGGAACAGACAAGGACTATACGACAAATACACAAAGATTTAACATATCATAATTTTGCTGAACTAGACAGTTTCTCCATCATGTGAAGGCATCTCTTCGACATCCGGAAGGTTCCACAGGAAAACATTGTGTTTCACAGGCATAAGAACGTCTTTTTTAACAAGTTGATCTTTGGTTGAACGCATCGATATTTTCCTCTCTAGAGTTCTGGACGTCTGTTCAAAACGATTTCTCTTTTTCCTTCGTTTCCACTGCCAGGGCTGGAAGATTTTCCGGAGCATTGTAAACCGTCGATATTTACTCTCCATAGGTGAAGGGGCGTTGAAGTTCACGGAACTCGTTTTCATGGCACCATTTACTTTCTTACACAATACTATATCAGAACATTTTTCTCTTATAATACTCAATTTTAACTTAGTACTCTTAATTTTATTACATTTATAATCCTTAATTAGAGAACTCAAATCATTTCTAGTATTAAAGTTTTTAACATGTGGCAAATCATAACTAGAGTTTTCTATCACATTTAAAACAGAAACATTTGGAAAAGAAACACCAGAATCTGCACTCAAAGAGGATCCACTTTCATTCAATAAAACATCGCTCTTTGCGTGGTCTAGTTTCTTTACTTCAGCATATACACTGGGATGTATAATAATTTCTTCGGTCAAGGTCGGTGATATTGCCGTTCGAACACTTAGACCGGGAGAGTGTTGATTAAGAGAAAGATTTATCGGTTTAACTTCTACCATTCGCTGTTCGCCAAAACATGAACTTAATGTTATTATTTCTTCGGAAGGTGTTTGCACTCTAATTAGTGAGGAATTTAAAACTGGGATCTGGCAACCTGAATCAATCAAGGCTGTTACGGGCTGATTTTACACAAAAATGTTTACATATTGAAAATTTGCGAATTCATCGCTATTTTGTTTTTCGCTCTCGATTTTCAAAGTATTCACGTTTATTCTATTATGGATGTGGTCGTTAGATTCTTTAGGTTTAAAACGCTTCTCACAGTCTCTTGCGTAATGAGATGAATCACCGCATATAAAGCAATTTTTATTTTCTCTTTCAAGATATTGGGGATAGTTCTCTTTAATCTTTGGTTTAAAGTTTTGTGATCTATTTTTAAAGGGGTCTTGGGTATATCCATAAGTAATAGGAATTTCCTTACGTGATCCGCTTCTAGATGAAATATAAATATCGCACTCTTTAGCTAAATCAATAGGCCTGAACCAATCTTCTGCTTCTCGAATGCCAATATGAGTTGCAGTTTCCTTATTTAAAGTTTCGAACTGTTTCTCTTCGACTTTAGCTGCAGGATTTAAACTTAATGCTTTATTTTTAGCCCTTTGAAGTTCGACTTCTTTTTTTCTAATTTTGCTAACTGAAGTTTCGGAGCTCAATTTTCTGTTTTTCTAAAGTTACCTCTCTTTCGTTTCATGATACTCCCTCATCTATACAGTTTTGAATTAAAGTTTTAACGAAATCTGGATCACTTTCAAATGTACTACTGTTCTCAATTTTAGTCTTCAGTTTAGCTATGGTGTCCGTACTCTCCACAGTACCGTCTAGATCCTCAACAACTCTTATGAGATCCTCTTTAAGAGCGTTTTTATACATTTTAGAAAAATATGGAAAGATCCTACCTTTATTTTCTAGCTCCCTTGTTCCTCGCACGTACGATGTATCCAATAATTGAAGAAAAATTTCGATTCCACTGTGTGATTTCACCTCTTCGCAGGTAATATAGTTGAAATTGTTCGAATTGACACCTCTTCGCAGGTGTTTGTGAAATTGTAGTTCCGGCCTCTACACAGGCGGAATTTTCGACGATAGTTCCAACCTCTACACAGGCGGAATATTTAGGGTTCGATGAAAAATATACCTCTACACAGGTTATTTTATTCTACAGTTCAAACCTCTACACAGGTTGAACGAAGTTTCCAAAACCCGGCCTCTACACAGGCGGAGTATTCATGCTGAGTTCAAACCTCTACACAGGTTGAACGAAGTTTCCGAAAAATGGCGGAGCGTCTCCTTCACGGACGCTTTTGTTCATTGTCCAGACTTTGGTTCAAAATCGAAATTTTATCGATCCCGGCCGAGCCCCCATAATTTGTGGGAGACAACAAGGGGTCCAAGACGTTTGTCTTACTTCACATTTATTTTAAAACTTAAACAAAAATTAATTAAAAAGGTAGCTATTTTAACAGATAAGTTTGACGATGATATGCAGAAGGTAACGCCTGCTCGCGCACCTCTCTCGTTCTCTCTCTTCTCTCTTAAAAGTTTTTGTTCTACTTTCACTAGTTCAAAAGTTTCCACAGTTTCAGTTTTTGTTTCACTTAGCTGCGCCTGCGCACGAAGACTGCTCGGCTTTGGCTGCCACACACATATATATATAGTTACAATTTGGTTCAGTAATTTTCTTCTAAAAATTCCTATTTTAAGTACATTTATGTTATACTAGCTGGTATACCCGTTCTTCGCACGGGTGAACTGAAAAATTAAACAACACAGATTGAAGGAAAAAGAAGATTTTAATGAGTTAATTTTATGTGAATTGCAAATTAAACAAAAAAAGCTTTTTGCATATCTCAGCTAAACAAAAAAAAGAAAGGAAAAAAAACACCTTTGTTAAATTTTAAGTATGTAGATCTAATAGCTGATAAAAAGGATTTTTTTTTATTTATAATTCCTCGTAACACTCTTGAGGGTCGATTTTTCAAAATACCTCCCTAAGCTGATCTCTGCTCACCAAAAGTAACACATTGTTAAAAGTTTTGCATACTGAACGCTTAAAATAGTGTAAATAATTTATATCTGAAAGTGTAATACATTAATATTAATTTCTGTTGTTTTTATTTTATTTTAAAATTGTAATTTTCGCAAGCAACGCCGTTTCTTAAATTATAATGGCGATTCAATGAAAAACATGGCAAAATGTTAACGATAGACTCAAGTTGGCAAATGCCTAGCTACTTTTGTAGCTCGAGCTTTATTAGAGCTTTGTAAGACCCACCGTGTAGAGGAAAATGCACTTTAATACTTTATCCAACCGCATTATGATTTACTGCAGTTTTTTTCATACAATATTTTTTTTTGGATCACTACATTTACAAATTAAGGGATATACATAAACAAAATACTCCACTTTGGAAAATTTAATCCGTTAGAGCTAATAAATTAATTAAAGATATTCCACTGTAAAATTAATTATATATACCGTTCACTTAAAATAAGTAGTCAAATCATTTTCTAAGGTCTTCATTAACATACAAAAACATAAGACACTTAAATTTTGAAACTATTTTTTCCGCTAAAATACTCATCATGGAACCCGTGCTTCCATATATCTTGGAAGAGTGGATTTCAAAGAATATTCCTGCTTAGTATTGGTAGAATATTCCTTCTAAGTTGGTGTGGTGTGGTAATTAGGAGAAGAGGGTGCCAGATGAGGTGTCGTCCACGTCACTTGACCATGGTTCAAAATTACGTGATCCGTTGCCAAAAGCCCTCGTGTAGCTGAACAGTGCGACATTAATATTCACTCACTCTCACACTCCAAAAAATACAGTACAGTAGATTTTGCGTTTTTAAGTATATAAAAATAATTATACCTGCATATTCAATTAAAATTATAGCGTTATAATTAACTACTAATCACAAACAAATTTTGAAAATTTGTTCAAACGATGCAGTGTGAAAGAGAAAGTTTATTTACTTTAAGTATCAGAACTGATAAAAGCATTTGATTGGAAAAAAGACCAATTTCTTACTACCAAATGTACATAATAAAATCATTAAAAAAACATTAAAATAAAGAGAGATTTATAACAACCTCTCCCTTCAAAACTTAATTTTATTCTGAAACAAAAAAAATAGGCATTATGCTGATCAGTGGAATCAATTAAAAGCGAGCACCTTGCGTAGCCAAATAAAAAAAAAAAAAAGTTTTTTCACAAACAAAACATAGATATATGCTGACATTGGCTTTTTTGCAGCGCAAGCTAGAATTGCTCTCAGATGGCTGAATTTGTTCCTACTTACTTGACAAATATCGTTATATTTTGGACACTTCATATAATATATTTATAAATTATAGTCTATGCTATAAATTATAGCCTATGTGTTATTCTTATGTATAAGCTATATTACTGTAAAGTTTCATTAAAATCCATTCAGTCGTTTTTGCGTGAAAGATCCACAAAGATATTCACAAACTTTCGCATTTATAATATATATTAGATTCTACAAAGAAGACACTGAACCTTTGATCATTTTAAAAGGATTTCAAATAAGGCTATTTATAGAATTTGTTGAATTTGAATGATTAGGAAGTTTCGCTCCTTTCACGGAATTTGACGACTCATTTATTTACTTCAATTCATACGAATCATTTCAAACAATTTGTAATTGAAAGTGAAAGCTAAAGTGGTTTCAACATTCCTTTGATATTTTTAAACTATGAGCCTCAGCTAGTGGAATCCGTGGAATTGGCTCGTACGTCGCAAACCTCTGCTTCATTATAAATCAATAGATGTTACTGTTTGTACCTTGTACACCCCCGCTATTGTCGCTGGTCGCGCCCCGTACAACTCATCACTTCTACGAGTTTTCTCATACCGAGCGGACGTACTTTCCCAGTCGTTCCGTCGTAGAATGTGTTTCATTGCTTAAAGTGCCTCTCTTTGTCTAATACTACTTACCGTGAAATTCATTATTAATTTGTTATTATTGTTTACCTATGTTAAGCATATTAAATATTTTTGTAATGGATTAAGGTTTTATTTCTCTCTCGTGAGTATTATCGACGATAATTTTATTGCCGGCATCCCACCGAATTTAGGCCTACCGCCTCCTATTTACAGTTACAAATTTTGTTAACGTCTCAAGATGTTTGTAAATAAGATGTAAAATATAAGTTCAGTTCCTCAATTTTAATTTGCTTCGAGACACACATAAAGAAACTCGCTCAATTTTTTTTCACTATTCCTACTATTAGTTCCCTCTCTCCCAATATATATATATATATATATATATATATATATATATATATATATATATATATATATCTTGTTCAAATTTTCAATCGTTAATAAAATACTTTCTATTTATCCATTCACAAGTTCAAATAGATTTTTTTAAAACTTGTAATGGATAACACTTGATGTTAATACAGTTTTCTCAAATATTTTAATTCATTAATTCAATTAAAAAATGAATAAATAATAACAAACAAAAATAATAGTCCAACAGTACATATAGAAAGGAAAATCGTTTGTTGCGTCCCTGTAGCGCAATGGATAGCACGTTGGACTTCTAATCCGAAGGTCGTGAGTTCAAATCCTTTCTGGGATGACCAAATTTTTGAGAATCTGATTTCTTTTTTACTATACTATTTTATTAGAATATTGAATTTAACTAACGGATAAACAGTAACAAACAAAACAAAAATAGTCCAATACCCTATATAAAAAGGAAAATCGTTTTCTTTTTTACCACTTAATTTTGTGTTTCTGTCATATGTAAATGCATATTTATTTTAATTGTAGCTATGTAATAAAAAGTAACTAAAATAAAATTTTTCTTTGTTGGCTTAAGTAGGAATTGTGAGTGTAGCTTAAATTTTTGTTTATAATACTTGTTTTTTTTCTTTTTGATCTTACCAAATCTAAAATTTTCAACTGTTTAAACTTCTACATTTCCAAAAAAAATTACTTTTATTCTTCTCAAAGGTAACTTATAATACTCATAATGTTAAATTTTATTTTCTTCAAAACAAACTTTGAGATTATTTTTTTCTAGTTGTGTATGTTCTTTTCAAAGTTCTCTCATGATCTTTTTCAAATTTATTTCATTGGCTCTTGTGTCATGAGATGTTAATGTCTGCATCCCTTAATTCCCTATTAATTATTTTATGTTTCTTTAAACCTTCATCACGGCCACCGTATCCTGGTGGTTATGGTCACGAACTCGTGACCGGAGTGTTGTGGGTTCGAGTCCTGATGCTACTGAAAACCCGCCGTGAGGAGTGGACCAATTTACGTTGAATCTGACGGTGTTCAATGTCCTCCTGTTGGTGTGGTAGTTAGGTGAGAGAATTATCTGCTCAAGTGTCGCTTTCATTACTTGACCGAGGTTCGGAATTACGAGGTCCGTTGACAATAACCCTTTGTGCTGTTTCATAGAACTATTCAATCACGCTACTTCGATTAAAATCGAATTAATTAAGTAAAGAACTTTTAACTAAAAAAATTCATTTTTGTTTTTCTTGGAATGTGTTTTGAAGTCTTTGTTGAATAAATGTAAAATCTTCCTTTGAATTTATGTCTTTCCAAAAATCTGTTTTCTAATTTATTTTAACGCTCAAACCTCTTAACTGATCTTATTTATAAGACTATTATATAAAACTTCAAACATTTTTTCTTTTTTCTTGTAATTCTTTCTCTGGGTTTGTAAAAATAAAATGAAGCGCAATTTTCCCTTTTTTGCTCTTTTTTATATCACTTAAACTGTTGTATTTTTTCCCCACGGTGTAGGCTAAAAATTCAGTTTCTTTCATGTTGTTTGGATTGAGGGCTTTCTAAATAAAATGTTTTTTTTTAAAAAAAAAATTCTAAATTTGGTGCGTTTCAATGCGGTTAAAAAAATTCTTCAAAATTTGGCTCTAATTATGCTCTTAACAACGATTTTGAAATAACACAGTTCACCAATATACTTTTCTATCATGAATCTTAGTAACCTAAGACCTCCCCCCCCCCAAAAAAAAAATAGAAAACAGCCGCTAATAGCTAACTCTGTATTTAAAAAAAAATAGAAGCCCTTTTCATGAACGAAATTTTCCTCATTTGAATCAAAGCCGACAGTGGTGCTAGACATAACAGACACATTTACTGATTAGAGCATTTTTTATCCAGTTCGTAATAAACAAGCACACTTGTTATCAAATAGCAATGAATAGCTGTTAATTAGTAGTTTTATTCATAATTTTATGTTATATGTACTTATAGACTGAATTTTCCCTGAACACTTTTTTTTTTGTGATAAAAATGAATTGCTTTTTATTTCATAAATATGTAACATGGATGTCACTATTACCTTTTTGGAAAAATATTTAGAGTTTTTCCATCTTAGACAATTTTTAAAGATGTGGAACATATCTTCATATTTACCTTATGCCGCATATATTTTTATACGATTTTTTTTGCACGGTTTTCTAAGGAACGATCTACCCCGTGTAAAAAAGGAGTTGGTCGTATATTACAGTGGCGTTAACAGAATAATCAACATTAATCAATAAATATAAGGCAGAGAGTCTTAGAATGATAAAGAAATTAAAACGGGATGAACTTAAGTGAACAAGTATATTATCTAAAAATTTTTTAATGTACCATGTTTTTATAACGGACTAAAAAGTCTAATTTTTGTTTGTCTTTTTCGTTTTTTTCATCTTTCTCTCCTTCTTCTCGTTTTTTCCCCTTCTTTTTTCACATTTTCATGCATTGTCATCCATTTCTAAACTATGGTCCAAATTTCAAGTCGAGCTCATCGGGATGTTAGTTTAAAATCAATTACAAAATTCCACCCGCACAGACATACAAGAAAGCGAGTTAATAAAAACATGGTAAAAAGCTACCTAAAACAGATAAAATATGTCTAACTATTGTGTAACCAGCTCCTACACCTTTAGCTATAGCAGAGTAATAAGTAGTGCTAAAGAATTCTATCCGAAATAAGAACAATAATTCACCAAGTTGTTGACAAATAAAGTAAGGTACTAAAAATAGCGTTTGAAGACCCAAACAACAAGCTTCAGAAAGTCTCAAATTCTAAAAGAAATTACAAAATTAACCATTTGTTTTAAATAAAATAAAAATCACCTAAAACTGTTAAAACAGGTTAAGCTTTAAACAAATTATCAACAACATTGCGATTGCATACGCTGAAAAAAGTTACAATATTAACACTAACTTGATAAATTAATCCCAACAAACAAGATAAATCGAGCCAAAATTTAGCTAAACAGTACTGAAAAGATTAGAGTATAGATTAAATTTTTATCAAACTAAGTGTATGAGCTGTAAACACAAACCATATAGCCAAAAATTAAATGTAACTTTTGAAAGAAAACTTTTCGTGATAATTTATTCTATTAAAAATTGTTTTTCTGACACAATGAACAAATAAATGAATAAATGTGCTAATAAACATATGTAATAATCTCCAAACAATTACGCGAAGAACAATTAATGATATTCAGAGAAAGACGTGGCATCATATGATGTCTTATCACCAGATTTATAGTAAAATTGCTGGAAAATTGAATTTAAAAAAATTTTAAGCGAAGTTTGAAAAAATCATTATTTCACGCTACGCGCTATCATAACCCATAGCTCCAGTGTGCCAAATTTCAGGCGTCCGAGTTTTTCCATTTTTGTGTTGCATCGCAAACACACACAAACTCTCTCTCTTTTATTAGTACTGGGGGAAGGGGTATCATCTGTCCACCTAACGGCGAACCAATCCCCATATTACAAATTATACAACTGTTCATGTTCATTGCTCAAACTGTAAAACTGTAATTTATTTGTATTATGTAGTTCTAATTTTCATCTAATCTCTTTAAAAAAATTTGTCTTTTGTTCGCTTTCTCCTTTTATTCTTTTTTTCGCAAAATTCGTTTTTGGCGCTCTTCTTCAGTTAAATTCGACTTTTTACGACCAATTTTTACAAACTACACCTTATCTATACATATATACATATAAAAAAATGAAGTGTCTGTTTGTAATTTGAAATTAACAGCTTTTTACTAAATGCATTTAAAAGTATATAAGGTACTTATATGAAAAAATCAATTTTTAAAATTTTTGTCTGTCTGTCTGTTTGTTCCGGCTAATCTCTGAAACGGCTGGATTAATTTTGACGAAACTTTCACTGGCAGATAGCTAATGTTATAAGAAATAACTTAAGCTGCTTTAATTATAGAAAAAAAAATTAGGGTTCTACAAGAAAATAAAATTAAAACGGATGAAATGAAGAACAATATCCGTTTCAAATAGGGTTTATTTATTTCAGTAGGGATTAGTCAATAGGCATTGTTTTATTTCGCGAGCCTTCTGTCTCAACGTTTCTAGCAGTTGTATCAAACTTTTTTGTTTTATAAGGTTACTGACACACGTGAATTTTCCCGTTCATGTCTGAACTAATGATTTTAAACAGTCTTCACACCACCGGCACTGTCAAAGGTCATGCATCTCTCTTACCCCTTGCTTGCGGTTTCGTTTGTGTTCGTTTCACCTTACCCAGTTCTCACCCCATAGACAGTGTCAAAGGTCACGCGACCCTCTTCCCCCTGCTTGCAGATTCGTTTCACCCTACTGCTACTTAGACCTGTTTTGAACTGTGGCATTCAACGCTTATAATCATTCCAATGATTTCATTCTCTCTCAAGAACACTGCGCTACATCAGTTTTTCCATAACATAGACAGCATTTAAACTTAAATTGGGAAGTTTTGGGGTTTTACGTCATTTGACTTCTCACAAGGCTCCGCATTTAAACAGAGGTAAGCCAATTTCATACCTCAATTGTTCATTTCATTGCCAAACACTGCACAAAGCAGTCACAATAAATGTTTGTCTTGCAAGAGTGATTGTACAAGTTTGAGTGTGCGGTGGAGGTGGCTATCGCAGAGCCAATAGGTTGTTTTATTTAGTTAAGTACGTAGATAGTGTTGTTTCTAAAATAAATTTTTTTAATTACGTTTTAGGTGAAAAAAATGCACTTAGAGCCTTAAGTTAAGTAAGTTTATTGAAAACTGAAAATAACTTCATTTATCCTGCGCAATATCCATACATACACTGCTGGACAATTGCTAAGGACGGATCACAAATTGCTATGTAGCATAACATTAAGCGAGACATGAGGCCTAGTAGGATAAAATATAGTTGCCACACTGTTCAGACATTAGAATAAAGAATATTTATTGTTCTGCAAAGTACAAAAGCTGTGAAACATCTGAAAGAAAAAAAAATGTTCATTTGATCTGCGTACGGAGAAATGGAACAATGCATCTAAAAGTCAGCAGGCACCTTAAAGAAAGGTATCAGTACGGGATATGTCCACCGTGGAGAGTGATGCAACATTCCACACGTCGTACCATACTTTGCACAACATTATCCAGCAGCTGTTGAGGCAATTTATCCCATTCCTCTGTGAGTGCACGGATGAGGGTGTTCTTGTTTGTCGGAGGATAGTTTCGACCAGCAACTTGCCTCCCCAAAGCATCCCACACATTTTCAAAGGGGTTTAGATCTGGAGAACGCGCTGGCCATACGAGACGTTGAATACCCTCGCATCTAGACAATCCTGAACAGCGAGTGTTCGATGACATGTAGCATTGTCGTCCATAAAAACAAATTTATCACCGACAGCACCACGGAAAAGACGAACATGAGGAAGTAGAACTTCATCAATGTATCGTTGGCCCGTCATAGTCCCATTCGCAACCACATGTAGGCGCGTGCGGCCATTGATCATGATGCCGGCCCACACAATGATACTGCATGTCGGATATCGGTCCTTTTCCTGGATATTTTCTGCACGATAAGCAGTACCACTCTCGCGCCGGATCAGTTGGCGTCTCCAATCCGATGACAGACTGAACCTACACTCATCTGAGAATAGTACGCATGCCCAGTCCTGTACAGTCCAATTGTGATGCTCACGAAACCATTGCAAACGGGCAGTACGGTGCTGTCTGGTCAATGGGACACACACAACAGGTCTGCGTGCGTATAGTCCTCCTCCCCTCAAACGCCTGGCAACAGTTTTTCGGGAGATCTGCTTTCCTGAGGCAGCAAGAAACTGATTTGCCACCTGCTGAGCTGTGGTGCGCCTGTTCCTTTTTGCTGATAGGACGATATATCTGTCTTCTGCAGGCGTCGTACTTTTAACACGACCTCCCACGTGCCGTCTACTACACATTCCAGTAGTTTTTAAATGACTTCCACAGCCGTGAAACAATGCTGTGAGCGATGTCGAACTCCCTGGCAACATCTGTTATTTTTCGCCCTTCTTCGATCTTTCCAATAATTCGGCCACGCATAAAATCATCTATGTGATGTCGGGAAGACATGTCAAAAATTTAAAGTTCGTCTATTAAATCTTTCCTGTAAAACTTTGACTTGAAACAACAACTGTCCACACGCGTCAAAACCTTTAAAGCTCTTATGAACGCTATCACGTGATGAACAGACGTGGAAAAAAAATTGCATACTCATACTTCTTACTAATATCCCGCACTTATTATAATTTTTCTCATTTTGCTTCCTTTCATTTTGTGGTTGCTATGGATGATAGTGTTATCCGTCCTTAGCAATTGTCCAGCAGTGTATAAATAAAAATGAAGTGCCTGTTTGTAATTTGAAATTAACAGCTTTTTACTAAATGCATTTAAAAGTATATACGGTACTTATATGAAAAAATCAATTTTTAAAATTTTTGTC
This sequence comes from Trichonephila clavipes, assembly GCA_019973935.1. Classification (NCBI taxonomy): domain Eukaryota; kingdom Metazoa; phylum Arthropoda; class Arachnida; order Araneae; family Nephilidae; genus Trichonephila; species Trichonephila clavipes. The sequence continues at coordinate 715,915 of BMAU01019528.1, read as the reverse complement.
TGTCTTTCTATTTGTTCCGGCTAATCTCTGAAACAGCTGCACCAATTTTGACGGAACTTTCATTGGCAGAAAGCTTAGGCTACTTTTATTTAAGAAAACAAATTAGGGTTCCGCGGAAATAAAATTAAAACCATTGAACAATATCCGATTCAAATAAGGATTATTTTTATTCAACAGGGATTATTTTATTTCTCGAGCCTTCTGTCTCAACGATTTCTAGCAGTTATATTAAACCTTTGTGTTTGATTAGGTTGCTGCCACTCGCGACATTTTGCGTCCATTTCCTTTGATCCTAATGATTTTACAGTCCTCACCCCATCGACAGTAGCAAAGGTCATGCGTCCCTCTCACTCTTTGCTCAACAAAAAACAAAGAAAAAAAATTAAAACAAAAAAAAAGAAGCATTGATTCACAAAGTAGAAGAATGACATTATACTTATAGCATAGGCATTTCTTTATGTGGAATATATAATTATTACGTTTCCGCAAACTCTGCGAATTGATAAACACTTTTTTGTTAAATTCCACGTGGACGAAGTCGCGGGTAACAGCTATTTAACATAAAATAAATGCATCAGAAAGTAATATTAACGTATTACACACATCCAGATACAAATTATTTACATTATTTTAATGCGTTTATTACACAAAATTTGTAACAATGTGTTAATTTTGCTGAGCAGAAGGAAGGCGTTTTCAAAAATCGATCCATAAGAGAGTTACGGAACGTTATAAGTAAAAAAAAAAGCTTTTTTTATCAGTTTTTATATCTACAGACTTAAAATTTAGCAAACGTGGTTTTTTTTTTCAAGTGAGATATGCAAAAAGCTTTTTTTTTGTTTAATTTACAATTCACGTAAAATTAACTCATTAAAAACTTCTTTATCCTTCAGTCTGTATTGCTTAAATTTTCAATTCACCCGTGCGAAGAACGGGTATACCAGCTAGTGTATAAATAAATTTATTTCATCACCGTGAATGAATGAGTGAATATTAACGTCGCACTGTTCATCTACACGAGAGCTTTTAGCGACGGATTTCGTAATTTTGAACCATGATCAAGCGACAAGGACGACACCTGAGCTAGCTGCTAACTTGGCGTAATCTTATGTATGAGTAAATTTATTATCGCATCACAAAACAATATGCAGTTGATTAAATTTAATGACTCTCTATACCCTTCATATTTAAATAAATCGAAATGGAGAGTTATTTCGGGAATGATTCGGCAATCGAATATTCGCCTGAGTAAGATTTCATATTAAAGCGTTGCCGTGACATTTATTTTGGATTCCCAACACATGATGCAGGTACATGTGAAGAGTAAGAAATATCGAATTCAATGCACTGTGATCTTTGAAACGCGATTTTTGATTTGTTGGATTTAATAGTATATTCGTTCGTGTAGGAGGGGGGAGATGTACGTTAAATCTGTCGAGACTTAAAAGCTGGTGGGGTATGGAAGTTAGGAGAGAGGGTGTCGTCCTCGTTACACTTGACCATTGTTCAAAATTACGAGGTCCATCACCAAAAGCCCTCGAGTAGCTGAATAGAGGGACGTTAATATTCACTCACTTGATAATATATCCGAGAAAATATAAGTTTGAGAATGATGTGATTTAAAGAAGTCAATAGTTCAAAATATTTCAAAAGCGATTGATCTTCTCAAATGACTTTATCGGACGAAAATCTACATCGGATTCAAACCTAACGGATGGGTAGATTTTTCATAGAATTTCTTTTTATATTTACTTAAACATATATAGTAATACATATTTAATTACTGTTATTTCCAGTATTTTTTGGTTTAAAGTGCTTGTCCCTTTCTTTGCATACATTTTCCTAATTTCATTTTAGTCATTCATTGAGACCTGTATGAATTCAGAGTTAATGCTAAATGTATGAAAGTTATAATTTTAAGGTGTGCTACTACTTAAAGAATTTGAATTTTGGAGAAAGTATCAAATTTGTTTTACCCAACAAAATACATGGTGTATCAGTACAGCGGTTACAAACTTATAGGACAGATAGCGTAAACCTACAGGATTGGAAATCACATAGGAATGCATGGGTAGAAACGCTTTCTTGGTGAGATAGAGACAAAACAAGAGACACTAATAAAAGGAGAAAACATGCTGATTATTCTTAGTACAGCAAAAAACTTAAAAAAAAAAACAACTTAGATAACAGGGGTGTATGTCGGTGTGATTGGGGTGCACGTCGTTAATATACAGGATCCACAAGACGGTCATATGGGAAATCCCGATATGACTGGCGATAGCCCGTGTATTGGTACCGGAATTGTTCTGTTCCAGGTCCGACACAGTCTCCTCGTTGTTTGGCATTTTTACTGTTCACTGTCTAACAATCTCTGGTGCTAACGTACAAGGAAGGCATGGCTGAGAGTTTGCCACCTGAGGTAACTTTGGGTGTACAACAACTGCGCGGCTCGTCTCTTGCAATCAGTGACTCCGTATGTCATATGCATATCAGCGCAATCAGCGCTCATTCCATCCTACTACTACTCTGTCGTCAGGCAAACTGAAGCTTCCTAGGGAGCGAGGCAGCAAAGAACCGTTTATCCATAAGCACCGTTATCTGATGTGGGCGCGGTAGCCGAGTGGTCAAGGTCTCGGATCGTGGCTGGCCTTGTCACGAGTTCGAGTCCAGGATCACTGAAGACCCGCCATGCAGGGCAGCGATGCACGTTAATCCTTAACTTCCCACTGTTGCATTTCTGCAACATATGATTTTTTTTAATTTAACAGACTATATTTTTTAATTACCTACAAATCACTTATCTGAGAAAAAAAGATTACTGCAACGAAATACATGCTAATTTTGTCACTAGATGGAAGTACATTTTTTCCAGAAAGCACAACAATTTTAAAAATCTCTAACGCCTCAAGAACTGTGTTTTTGCTATAAAAAGAATCCATTATGTTTTATGCTTCCTCTTGTTTATTGACGAAATATATTACCAGGTAAGAAGTTTAAACATTTTATAATGAATATTAAAATCCTCATATAAAAAAAAGTTTTGTAATTTACAGCACTACTGTGCACTGTTGCACTTCTGCAACAAACAAAAAAAAATGATTGAAATTCAATTTAAAACAGCTTAATTTTTTTATATATTTTTTCCTTTTATTATTACTTGAGAACTATCTGATATAATTTTTTCATAGAAATTTAAAAAAATGGGAAGTTAAGGGTTAAATCTGTTGAGAGCTGAAACGTCCTCCCGAAGGTGTGGTGTATTAGTTAGTAGAGGGTGCCAGCTCAGGTGTCGTTCACGTCACTTGACCGTGGTCCTTCGCCAAAAGCCCTCGTGTAGCTGATCAGTGCGACGTTACTATTCACTCACCGTTATCTGATATTCTGATACTTCGGTTTATACAGCGCCATAGTCAACCATCCGGAATAGTGGTTAGCGACGCTGACTGCTGTGCCGTTGGGCCTGGGTTCGAATCCCGGTGAAGGCATGGATGTTTGTAAATGTATAGTGCCTTCGCGACATGAGGGTACTTTAAATAGCCGTCGAGCCGCAAGTCCTCTCGTGAGGTTGGTGGAAGGGAAAGAGAGGTGGGAGGCCTCTGACAACTCCCATGGTGTTCTTTCTCCAAATTGGTGTGAAACCGAGCTAAATCGTTCTGTCACCTGTATGGTGCTCAAAGCTACGGTTAATGACAGGCATCACTTAGCCCTTTGCCATGATGAATTTCGTGGGCCTTGTTCTGGTCTTTGCCGATCAGGTGGCATTGGTAACAACATCAACATGTAGCACCATATATCACGTACACCACGGTTGTCAAACCCAAAGGCTAAGTTGGGCTAAAAAACAAGGTTTAACTTTAGGTGAGAAGTGAAAAAAAATCAATATTCATAGAACGTAGATTTTTTTCGAATTATACATTATAGATATGGTCATGTATTTCTAAGTGATTCTCCATCTTCTCGGTGTACAGTATCTGTTCTACAAGTTTGTAACTATTGCACTGATAGACCCTGTGTAAGATATCGTAGCTATCTAAAACTGCCTTAGTTTTGAAGCTGCGAAACAGAAACAGAATTATAAGCGTTTTAATTTGAGAAGATAAAAAAAAAAAAAAAAAAAAAAGAAAGAAAAAGTATTGGGGGAGTTTTGCTATTTTGAAACCAAAAAAGTTGAAATATTCTCATAAACATTAATTCTTTTTAATTCTATTTATATATATATATATAGGAAAGTTGTATTCTTTACGATTTCGAATAATTAGAATATTTTTAAATTTCCAGTGTACTTCGAGAGAGAGATATGTAGGAGATGGTGGTCTCAAACGAACTGAATTGAACTGAGAGGCCAATCGAGGAACTCGGAGCATCTGACGTCAAACGCATGAGGCATCTCAGGGATTCGAGCGATGACGTCGAACGCTTATAATCCCTAAGCGCGGGATCGTTTTTTTTGGGCTTGGCTTTCTCTCACTTACCTTCACTCGCAAACCGGACACGACGGAGTGAGCTCGATGCCTCTTGGCCTTCAGAAACGGCATTTCTTTAAACCTAGAAATGTTTGACGCCCCCATCTCTACAGGTGAAATTACAGGTTTTCCGAATTTGCTTTTAATCTATTTTCTTGTAAGCAATTTAAATATATAAATATAATCTGTTTCTTACTTTAATAAATTGATTTGTTCTTTAAATTTGGTTCATACTTTCTTTCGTTAAGAATTTTATCATTACCCCTAGACACCCGTCCCACAAATTGGGAGCTCGACCGCGATGTTAAACTCGTTTCTTCGTATTAGGCATTTGCCTATATATATAGCAATAACCTTATTCATTATTTTTTCCTCGTGCTCACCTTTCAGCAACTTTTCTTTTTTTCAAAACATCGAGACCTCACCCGTCCGTCGGTGTCGATGTCAACTTCCTTTCTAATGTATTTTTTTAAAGTTTGCTTTGGAAAGAGTTCGCCAGCGATCCTGAGTGCGTCGTCAACAATTCCAGTGAAATTCAACTTGCATCGTTCGGGAATTTCGTTGTGATACATTCTATTTTTCCGGGCGTCGTCGCCGAGAATCAGCGAATCGCCAGTTTATTTTAAAGAAAGGCCTGTCAGCGATCCTAAGTGCGTCGTCATCCATTCCAGTGAGGATCAGTTTGCATCGTTCAAGATTTTCGTCGTGATCCATTCTGTCTTTTCGAGCGTCGTCATCGAGGGTCAGCGAATCGCCAGTTAATTTCCGCCAATGATCCTAAGTGCGTCGTCATCCATTACAGTGAAGATCAGCTTGCATCGTTCAAGAATTTCGTCGTGATCCATTCCGTCTTTTCGGGCGTCATCGCCGAAAATCAACGAATCGCCAGGTCAGTGTGGTACTTTCTTATCAAATAACGATTGCAGAAATTTACGAAACTATCGTCTGTTCATGTCATTTTAAAATTCTTTTTTTCATGTGATTAATAACTAGGAATCGTGAATATTTTATTTTCTCCTCGCATAAATTCGTTTCGTAAAAGTGTTTTGTTATAAGAGTATGTTGTCTAATTAGCGGTAGTTGTGGCTAAGTAATGATTTGATTGCGAATGGGAATGATTTGTGAAAATTGTGCATTGTTTTAGATAATATTTTTAGCAACTGGGAAAATAGATATTTTGTCTATTTTTTTAAAATACTTTTTACGAATATTTTGTGATTTACTTTTAATTTGTGATATGTTATTATTAATTTTAGGAAATACTGCTTTGTTATAGATTCTTCCAGTGTGTTTTTATTGATTACATTTCGAGAAATTGAGATATTACTCTGTCATAATTTTTCGATTTCGTTGTATTAATATTTTTAGTGTCGATTTTAGAATCTTTTAGTATTTGTTCATTTTATTCATATACCTGTTATAATTGTATTTTATCTACGTTTTGTCTCTCCTCTTGGTTGAGTAAGGGAGCTTATTCTGCGTTATTGTATAAACGTTTCGCATCCGGATTAAGTATTTAGGGGAAAATTAAGCTTAGTTTAAAATTTTTAAATTTGTTCTCTGAGCCGCCACTCTTGATCTTTGGTTGCAAAAATGGCATTTCTTCTCTCAAAGAAAAAGGAGCATCTAATAGAACTCGCCGAAGAGTTAGGGTTGATCGTCGAAGCGAGCTTGACTAAGCCCAAGCTAAAGGATCTCATCGTGAAAAGCCCAGATTACATCGAAGATGATGTCAAAGTAATGATCGATAGCATTGTGAAGGATCGCATACGTAAAGAAGAGAAATTGCGACGAGAACAGCGAGAATATGAAGAGAAATTGCGACGAGAACAGCGAGAATATGAATTAGAGAAGTTGCGAATACAGGCTGAAAAGAATGCTAATACTACGAATAACCCCAAAAATGTACAAGCACCGAAAGTGATCCACGAAACTTTTCATAAGTTTAATATGAAGGACGATATTAGCTTGAACCTGACATTATTTGAACGACATGCGGAACTGGACATTCTTGCCGAAGAAGGATTGGGTACAGAAGCTTATAGGACTGATTCCTATCGACATTGCTCATTTGATTGCCAGAGAGCCAGCGGATAAATGCAACGATTACAACCACGTTAAGGGGTTGCTGCTAAAAAGATTTAAGTTATCCCCGGAGAAACTTCGCCAACTCTTTATTTCTCACCAAAAATCTAATGAACGAACTTGGCAAGATTTTTTCTACGAAATACAAACGTACTTCGATGGATGGATTTCCGTTTCAAATGTAGAAACTTTCGACCAGCTGCGAGAACTAATTATAGCCGACCAAATAAAGAAGAGTGCACCGTACGAGCTTCGGGAGCACTTTTTAGATGTGAATAGGTCTACTATTAACTCACCTGCCGAGATAGCAGAAAAATTTGAAGAGTATGAAAGTGTCCGAAGAACATTAAGACCGAAATTTTACAATTCATTCGCCAAAGGAAGATACGAAGCCAGCGGATCAAGCGATACTTACTTTCAAAGAACGGAATATCCCCAGGGTGGAAGTAATAGGCGCGAGAGAAAACATTTTCAATTGAACGGTACCTCCTACTCCGGGAAAAGTAAACGACTAACTTGTAGTTACTGTAAAGGACCAGGTCATTATGCCGTGGATTGTACGAAGCGCCCCAAATGTTCGAAAATTAATAACTCTACAGACTCCCCAATCCAAATCTGCTCACGAATCTCTCGAGAAAGAATTAAGACCAGAAAAATAACCATGGGGAACAGGATTATTGAAGCTCTCATTGACAGCGGCAGTTCAGTTTCACTCATTCGAGAAGATGTAAGCAAAGGAATCATCGAACCGTCGAAACTCTCGAAAGACATTACAGTATTGATCGGACTGGAGAAGTACGAAGTCAAAACAAAAGGGTCGTTCCAGAGAAAGATTGAACTAGATGGAGAAGAATATTCTCTGACGTGGCATATCGTACCTACGCCGAGTTTGGAATTTCAAGCAGTAATAGGTTCAGATATACTGGAGCAAGCCTCTGTCTGCTTTTATAAAGAAAGTGTTCAGTTCCGAAAACATGAGGATAAAAATTGTTTCCTGCAAATGCAAGTTTACGAAGCAGAAGTGGAAGACGAAATTGTAGTTCAACATGTTACCAATCCACAAATACGAAGAGAACTGTTTGAATTAATCTCCAACTATGAGCCAAAGAAGACCGAAATGACAAATGTGTCTGTCCATGAAGATTGTCCTGAAAGACGACATACCGGTTTACCAACCTGCACGCCGCTTATCATTTTCTGAGAATCAAGATGTCAACAAGCAAATCGACGAATGGTTAGAACAAGGGATCGTAAGACCAAGCTCATCCGAATACGCGAGTCCAATTGTATTAGTTAAGAAGAAAGATGGTACCACCCGGTTGTGTGTAGATTACAGAAGACTGAACCGGAAACTAGTCAAGGATCGTTTTCCATTGCCGTTGATAGAGGATGTATTAGATAGACTACAGGGAGCCAAAGTGTACACAACGTTAGATTTAAAAAATGGATTTTTCCATGTTGACGTTAATGAAGATTGCAAGCACCTCACTTCCTTCGTTGTTCCAGACGGACAATTCGAATTTAATAAAGTACCTTTCGGTCTAAGCACCAGCCCCAGCGTATTTCAAAGATATGTGTATAGTATCTTCAGAGAGCTCATGCGGAAAGGCGTTGTAATAATTTACATGGATGATTTGATTATTCCTGCTAAAAATGAGAAAGAAGGTTTAGAAAAACTAGGGGAAGTATTAGAGGTTGCCTCGAAGTATGGCTTAGAAATGAAGTTTAAAAAATGTCAATTCCTAAGAAGAAGAGTGGAATTTTTGGGCCACGTCGTCGAAAATGGGACAATACGTCCTTCAATTGCAAAAACAATAGCCGTCAAGAAGTTTCCGGTACCAACAACAGTCAAACAAGTCCAGAGCTTTTTAGGACTCACCGGTTACTTTCGCAAATTTATTCCAGCGTACTCTCAAATAGGGAAACCATTGAGTGACCTAACAAGGAAAGACAACCCATTTATGTTCGAGCAACTCCAAATGGAAGCATTCGAAAAGCTTAAGAAATTGTTGACTGAAAGTCCAGTATTAAGCATTTTTCAGCAAGGAAGAACTACCGAATTACCTACCGATGCGAGTCAACAAGGATATGGCGCCGTTTTACTCCAATAAGCAGAAGACGGAAAATTACATCCTGCCCAATATATGTCGCAGAAAACGAATCCAGCAGAATATAGTAGCTATGAACTGGAAGTTCTTGCTGTTGTCAACGCTTTAAAGAAATTTCGCACCTACGTTCTGGGAAATCACTTTAAAATCATAACGGACTGTTCAGCTTTTCAAAAGACTATGGACAAAAAAGATTTAGTTACTCGTGTAGCAAGATGGGCATTACTGTTAGAAGAGTACGACTACGAGATTGTACATCGTTCCGGCCAGAGAATGCAACATGTAGACGCTCTGAGCAGGTATCCAGTCACCATAATTACAAGCGATACTCTCAACGCAAGACTACAAAGAGCCCAACAAGAAGACGAAAATATTCAAAATTTAAAGTCACTAATAGGAACAAATAATGCTACGGACTTTTTTACTAGGAATGAAGTATTATACAAATACGTAGATGGCCGCGAATTAATAGCTGTACCAAGGGATATGCAAACCGAGCTAATCAAGTTAGCTCACGAGAAAGGGCACTTCTCATCCGCTAAAACAGAAGAAATTGTAAAACGAGAATTTTTTATACCTAATTTAAGCAAACAAGTACAAAACGTGATCATTAACTGTGTATCTTGTATTCTAGCTAACAAAAAGTGTGGGAAAAAGGAGGGATTTCTAAATCCTATCCCACAAAAGAGGACGTGCCATTAAGCACTTATGTAGATTTTATTGACCTTTGCCGTCTACCAACAAAAGATATCAACATATCCTCACAATAATTGATGCCTTTACTAAGTTTACCTGGTTTTATCCCGTAAAATCCACCACCCTAAAAGATGCACTAGATAAATTAAAGCTACAACAAAAGACTTTCGGCAATCCCAAAAGAATAACAGACAGGGGTTCTCCTTTAACTCCAAAGGATTTGATGATTATTGATTGTACCGAAGAGAAAATCCAAAATCTGCAGATCACCACCGGCGTACCCCGAGGGAACGGTCAAGTGGAGAGAATCCACCGAACTCTAATCCCCGTTTTGACCAAGTTGTCAATCGACGATCCTACAAAATGGTACAAATTCGTAGACCGACTTCAAAGAATTCTAAATAGCACCTCCAACCGAAGTACCAAATGGTCTCCATTCGAACTATTGACTGGCGTTACCATGAGAAATAAGGAAGACCTTTACCTGAGAAACCTATTAATGGAAGAGATGGTGGAAGAATTGCAGGAACAGAGAAACCAACTACGACAAGATGCGAAAAGAAATATTCAGAAGATCCAAGCAGAAAATAAAAGAACCTACGATAGGAAACGCAAGAAGGCACCTAGGTATCAGAAGGGAGACTTAGTGGCCATCCAGAGAACACAATTCGGATCAGGTTTAAAATTAAAGCCTAAATTTTTAGGACCATACAAAGTAATCGAAGTTAGACCTAGAGATAGGTATAATTTAGAAAGAGTAGGTAACCATGAAGGTCCTAAATTAACCTCTTCCGCCGATTTAATGAAATTTTATTCACCGGGATGAGAGATTGAACGTTTTTTAATTCATTGTGTACTGTGCTTCTCTTTTATTTTTATCTATTGTCATTCGTGTTTTTTGTTTGCGTGAATTGTGTTGTATTTTCTTATGTTCTTAAATTTTTAATGTTCTAGACCAAATTATTCGATGGTATGTAAAATCACTGGGGTCAGTGATTCCAGGATGGCCGAACTTGTAGGAAAGTTGTATTCTTTACGATTTCGAATAATTAGAATATTTTTAAATTTTCAGTGTACTTCGAGAGAGAGATATGTAGGAGATGGTGGTCTCAAACGAACTGAATTGAATTGAGAGGCCAATCGAGGAACTTGGAGCATCTGACGTCAAACGCATGAGGCATCTCAATGCCCAATCAGGGATTCGAGCGATGACGTCGAACGCTTATAATCCCTAAGCGCGGGATCGTTTTTTTGGGGGGCTTGGCTTTCTCTCGCTTACCTTCACTCGCACACCGGACACGACGTAGTGAGCTCGATGCCTCTTGGCCTTCAGAAACGGCATTTCTTTAAACCTAGAAATGTTTGACGCCCCCATCTCTACAGGTGAATCCTGTTCTCTTTTTCCGAATTTACTTTTAATCTATTTTCTTGTAAGAAATTTAAATCTATAAATATAATGTTTCTTACTTTAATAAATTGATTTGTTCTTTAAATTTGGTTCTACTTTTCTTGTTAAGAATTTTATTATTACCCCTCACTCGCGTCCCATAAATATAATGTTTCTTACTTTAATAAATTGATTTGTTCTTTTAAATTTGGTTCATACTTTTATATGCTATTATATATTCGTTAAGAATTTTATTATTACCCCTAGACACCCGCGTCCCATATATATATATATATATATATATATATATATATATATATATATATATATATATATATATATATATATATAATTTACTACTTATATTTAAAAACTTTAAAAAAACTAAAAATATTCTGACACTTTTTGAAAAATCTGGTTTATATGATATATTTTCCTATGTAATTTTTATTTATCCTTTTTCTGAAAAACTATTTTTAAAAAAATTATAATTTTTAAAATGTGATCTGAAAAGACTGTTTATATATAAAATTTTGTAAAAATATTTTCATGAGAGCCAGAACAAAGGTTTTAGAAATGTATAATTTAGAAGTAGATTTTTTTTTTCTTGCTTTAATATTTCAATCAAACTAGATAAATTTTAATGGAAGACGATGGTTATTATTTCAATTGCTAGTAACTGGGAATAATGTGATTTTTTTTTTTTTCAAAAATCCTTCTTCTGGCTGCTTAGAGAAGTTTTAGTCATAAATAGAAGTATTACTGTAGAAGCATTTTCCATAAAAGCGCAATATTTTGAAAACATTTCATTTTAAATTCCTTTTTTGCAAAAAATTGCATCCAAAGTTTTTTTATTGCATTAAATCTTTAAAGAAAATTTATATGTATATTTTAATTCAGGTAATACTAAATATAAGAAAAAGTATTCATTTGTACGCTTTTTTAAAATCATGGTTTCAAACTTAGTTGGACACCTCAAATGTATAAAAATAATATAATGATTAACGTATAAAAATGTTATAATATTTAAGGCACAAACACACACATAAAAAATTATTATTATGTTAAATGTTTAAAACGCCTGTGGAGAAATAAATGTAAATATACTTGGCATAAAAACTTATACATTTGCTTTTTCATCCCTTTTTTTATATGGGTTTGCCGAATTAAACTTTTTTGTTTCATCTTACGTGGTTTTTAAATAAATGGGAACGCATTCTTCTTTTCACATTACAAATTGTATCTTTTTTGCACTTTTTTTTACACAATTTTCTCTGACCTTTTCGAGGATTAACTGTGTGTGAGGATTTGGTAATTTCTTTTAATATAAATATTTTAAAAGAAAAAAAAAGGAAAAAAGAAAAAAAAATATTTTAGGCATAGATGTGTGAGTGGCGTTTCTTAATTGAAACTAAGTCATAAATGAAACCCCCTTGTGATACTTCTTAATAACAGTTTCAGAGGGATCATATTTACATGATTATATATCAAAGCAAGACATATGTAAATAAAACGCACTCAAAGTTTTTGAGGCAATCCTACACAAATAAAATTGCTTTTAAAATGAATTACAAGTTGAAAGTCGTTTTTTTTGTGATTTATATAAGAAAATAATCAATTTAAAAACAAACATGATTTTGTATTTATAAATATTGCAGACTTAAGACAGCTTATCTAAAAAAAGTTGGAGCTCAGCTAGGTTATGGAATGCCATTTTTGTTTATATTATTGATCGAAATCCTGTTGGATATAATGCATACAAGTGTTGAATGCATATTATAGATAAAAAGGTTAGGTACCTAAAAATAAAAAAAATAATAATGAAACATTTGAAAATTCTTAGAAATCACGCTTGAATCAAATAACAATAAACCAATTATAGCCAGATTCAGTGATATGGATCCGAGTTCAAAGTTTAAAGTGTAAAGGAGTATAGTAGCAAAATTAATAATAATATTTATATTTTTTATTTAATAATGTTGAACTATAAATAGTAAATAGTGCTGAAACTGTAGAAATAATACTAAGAATATTTCCATACTGTAATATAACAATATATATTAAAAATAAATATTTCGTAAGTATTATTTCTTTGTGAATCGCATTCTTTGATTTGATAAATGAGTTTTTTTTTAAAAAAATTCATATATAACATAAAACATATATTATACATTTATTAATAATAATATTCCATTTATTTAAAAAAAACAATCCATGTAATTTAGGATTTTTTTATAAGGATAAACATATATAAAATTAATCAGGCATTTTTGTTTTTAACAATATTTAAAACAAGGAGGTTATATTTTTTAATTTTTATGGGAAACTAAGAGTCTGTTAAGTTGAATGCAACTTAAAATAATGCTTTTGAAAATTAATTATCTTTTATTATAATCCTTAAATATATATATATATATATATATATATATATATATATATATATATATGGGGTACTTTAATAATATTGAAAAGTAAAAATCTTTCATCTTTTCAAATACAATTAAAAGATAATTTAACATTTATGAATACCTACGAAGCTGTCTTGACAGAGTTACTATTTGTCTGAATCAAATTATGGTAGCCTATACACAAATTTATATTTGGTTTCAAATTATTTTATTCTTTCCAAAAAAGATAACATCAATGTATCGAAAAGTATATTGTCTGTAAAATTATCTTCAAAAAGATGTAAGACAGTTTGCATCTTATCCCCCTTATGTTACGTCTTTAATCTTGTACCGGGTCTTACCCGCGTCTTTCATTAATCCTCTAGAAAAATTCATTTTAACTGTTGTATGATTATAAAATCGCTTTCCGTGGAGGCATCAGGATTATGCAAGTGTCAGTTGTTATTTAGGGTCAAGCGAAGAGTGAGAGAGGAGGGTTGATGGTCATCACACAGGCTGAGAAGGAGAATCGAAGTCACATCGGAGTGTAAAAAGAACCTAGGAGACGAGAGGAAGATCGTTAGTGCTGAGGAATTAATAATCAAATAAAAATATTTTAAAAATTATTATTAATATTTAGGTTAGTAATTAAGTTGACTGCTCCCTTTGTTTAAGCTAAAATTGATAGTAAAATAAAGGTGTTGGTTTTATTAAAATGTCTTAATTTTGTGCATCCTAATCTACAAGCGACAGCAGGGTCGCGATAATCTGTTGGTAATAACTACCATTATTATACAAGAGATTCTCTTATAAAACCAATGTAGTAGGAAAACTAAATGTATCCTAAGTCATAATGTTTTTATGTATATTAGTTTATAAAATTGTAAACATATTTTACTAATTTCATTAACATTAATAGCATTGAAAAGGTCCCAAAATCTAAACTACAGATAAAATTGTTTCTTATTTATGAGGATCAATACCTTTTTAAAAATATTTTTTGTTATAGCAGATGAGTTAGGTTTATTTATTATAGCCTGTATGATTTCTTGAAGCATGCCAGGAGAAATTTTTCGTTAACGTATAGGCAAGTATCGCTGGTGGTTCATGCATGATAAAGTCCCAGCTCACTTTTCCACCACAATCTGACATTTACTAAATATTACATTTTCCACGCGATGGTTTCGAAGTGGCGAACTAGTGACTTGGCCTCCACGTTCACCAAATCTAAGCCCACCAGACATTTTCTTGAGGTGAGGGTGGGACACATGAAAGCATTGCTGTACAATTAATTTGTGGATAGCGTGAAATATTTCTTTGCGGAAATTGCTATAGACAGGATAAATGTGACACCAGGAGTTCTTGAAGCACTATTGTTTCATTCTCAGAAGTGATTTGTGCAATGTCACTTGGCTGCTACTTTAAATCTAGTCCCGATGTCAGTAAATGGGTTTGTACAACTTATGATTTTGTTATTTTATTGTATTTGCACTTCTGGCAGTTCTATATGAACATAACAATTAACGCTTATTTGCTACTCAGAGAGGAATGTGATCCTAGATTCTACATAACGGTTTTTCTCACATTGATGAATATTAATTATTCTTCTTATTTTGCTTTTTCTGAGCACAGTGTGACGGGGCTTTATCGCGTCATCTATTAAAACCTCTTGGGAAATCTTTGGGGCCAGAATGGCAATTAATTCCAACCAACTCAAGAAGAGAATGCGATGATACAGATTAGGAATTGTGTATATATTGGAGCTTTGGTATTCGCTTGAAGTTGGATGAGGAGGTCTAATAGTGCTAGCGAAGTTCTAAGAAGGAGAATTCTAAGTGAGTTAGAAGCCAGAAGATCGTCAATTTGCCGGAACAAGTTGGATCAAGGATTATATTGACGATATGAGGACTGGTAGCTGTTCGCCGTGGATTAGCGGTAAGGAAGATTAGATTAAACTTTAATACTAGAGCGGATTCTAGTAAAGTCAGGGAATCATCTATAAACATAGATTCGGTGGTTTATTGCGCTATTTGTTAGAATTATAGTTTATGTCTCATCACTCCTGATCATAAGCCTCCTAGACTTGTGTTGTTTTGCTGAATATAAATTGAGATATAATATATATATAAACTAATTTTAGTATGGAGTCTCTGAGTAGTCAATCTTTTATTCCCTCAAATTTAGGTCATGTGGATGATGAAGAGACGATAACCACAGCCCATGGGATATCACAACCATATATATATGCATGTGGCAATGTTTTCCTGTCTCGCAGCAGATAGATTGGCTTTTCTATGCTGATAACATCACGCCACACGTGCACCTCTAAAATAATGCAGGATCCTTTCATCTGACATCACGCCAACAGCCAAAGCTGAAAAACAAAAACATCTGCACCTCACCTGAGTGGAATTCGAGATGTAAGAAGGAACTGCTCCACCACAAGAGAAAGAAGAGGCAGACAACTTGGAACTCCAGAAAAGAGAAGTTGTGTTTTGCCCTCTCCTGCCAAAAAGGTATTTTGTAGTATTAAAACACTCAATAGTTTGAATAACTTGCATCTAATTGTAAATCTTGTAATTAATAGTTGTAGACGTAATAAATCAATAATTTTAATTCTTTAAGTCTCACGCTATTCATCAATTTTTCCGATACGTTTCCTCGGGTGTGTGTGTTAGAAAATGGTTAAAAAAGCTTTCTCTTTTTGAAGTTTTAACTGAAAGAAACATGTTTTTTTTTCTAAATTATAATAAAGAAGAGGCAAATTTACGTAATATCTGTTGCAAGTAGTAGTAGTAGTAGCTCTTAAATTTTCTTTCTCTCTCTTTTATTACTTTTTTTATTATTTTTCATTATATTGAGTAAGTTGTTTGAATTTCAAAGTTTAAAAAATGCAAAATTAAACTCGTTTCAAGAGAGTCCATTTTCAGAAATATTTTAAAAGTGAGTAATTCTCACAGAACACAATAGATAAAGTGCGTATTTCCATGAAATAATTGCATGCTAGATAAGAGAAATTGCTATTATAAATGTAGTTGTCCTTAAAGAATTAAAATGTTGTTCGACGCCCTGAAAAACTAATCATGTAGTTATTCATAAATTTTGCTACTAATTCTAATTACAGTTTATAAAGAGTGTTTTTTACCAGGTATAGAAGTTTAAGTTGGCATTACTTTCCAAGATGGCGACTGATTTAACAGCTGTCAAGTGATTTATTCTGTTTGGTTTGGCAATTCATCAAAACGATCATCAAGCAAGGTGTAGATTCGTCGAATGGGCCCAAAACGAGATTGTAGTTGTTCTCGATTTTCATAAGCGAATTTTGTTTAGCGATGAAGCGCACTTCTGGTTGAATGGCTACGTCAACAAACAAAACTGCCGCATTTGGAGTGAAGCTAATCCACAAGTGTATGTCGAAACACCGTTACATCCAGAAAAACTGACTGTTTGGTGCGCTTTATGGGATGGTGGAATCCTTCTTCAAAAACGATGAAGGCCACAACGTTACAGTCAATGGTGATCGGTATAGAGCCATGATTACCAACTTTTTCATTCCTGAATTGAACAATCATGATGTCCAGGAGCTGTGGTTCCAACAAGACGGCGCAATATGTCACACAGCTCGTGCCACAATCGATTTATTGAAAGACACGTTTGGTGACCGCCTAATTTCACGTTTTGGACCTGTGAATTGGCCTCCAAGATCTTGTGATTTAACACCTCTAGACTATTCTCTGTGGGGCTATGTAAAGTCATTGGTCTATGCGGATAAACCACAAACGCTTGACCATTTGGAAGACAACATTCGCCGTGTTATTGCCGATATACGGCCACAAATGTTGGAAAAAGTCATCGAAAATTGGACGTCCAGATTGGACTACATCCGAGCCAGCCGTGGCAGTCATATGCCAGAAATCATATTTCAAATGTAATGCCACAAGATTATCTTTCGAATAAAAAATTCACAATCGTTGTTTTTTTATTGTAATTTAAAGTTCTATACCTCTAAAAAAACACCCTTTATAACTACCGTATAACATGTGAGAATTACATTCTGAAAAATTGACGTGTTTAACGAATCCGTTTTACGAAACAAAGAACTAGTACAAAAATGAGAGCTAGGCTCCAAAAATTAAAAAGCATGCTATTATATTTTCATAATTAAGATAAATATCTTTTATTAAAATTTTCTTAAGAAGTATACACATATTTAAGTCCATTAAACACGAACACAATGTTTTCTCCTTCATTACTGAAAAATAGCTCTATCTTTATCTTTTAAGGTTCTTTTTTATATTCTACAGATATAGCTTAGGGGCAGAGATTAATTCTTAAAAACATAAACATAATTATATAATCTTCTATAAAAGTTGAGTACTACCCACCGAAAATATTTAATATACATAGCCAAAAGAGAGACACAACTGAAGCCTTAAAATTTATTTAAGTATTTCAAGAATATTCTGTAAGAAAATCTGATAGCACGTACGCGATTGAATGAAAAAAATGTAACGTACAGACACTGGCATAGCTAGTCCTCAGCGGGCCCTGTATCAAAATCCCTTGGGGGCCCTTTTTTGGGAAATAAAAATAATCCTATTAATAAACTGTATTTGAAAGTGTCAAAATTTTACAATGTTGGGGGCCCCAAATTATTAATATGGCTAATATGGCGGTAACTACGCCCCCGCTTGCAAATTACCTAGGTAATTTGAGAAATGAGAGAATTTTCCGCATTTTATTGGATCACCCTAATTAATTAACGTGCAGATCAACTGATTTCTTTACTTTAGCGGTAATGTATGTATTATTCTTCCTGTAATAGAGGTACAATAATAATTGTAATTTCTTGTAATCATGTCTTGAAATAGATGTAATTTTGTATTCTTTTTGTAGTATTGTGCAGCACACATGTTTAATTATTTTATATTTTCACGCCTTTAAAATATTTTCTTGAAATGTTCTGGGTTAATAAAAGCTGCCACTCAAAAGACGGGGGTATTCATATGTTTTTCCAATGAATGCATTTTCTTTTCTAAATCAAAGTGCATGCATATGTAAGGCTTAAAAAGCGATACTTTAGTAATATGTTGAGTAGAAACAAATTGTTCATTTTTGTTGAGTGGAATTTTATCAAATAAAATCTCGTATCGTGACTTTATGAGATTGTTAAATCATAAATAACATTATAGTTTTTAAAGCATATTTGTAAATCTTGAAGAAAAAAAATGAAAAGAATGTATTATATATTGAGATGAATCTAAGAAAACAATGGTGTTTTAAAACTTTTTTAGTGTTATTTGCATCTTACAGCACTGCTTCGTATATTAGATTAACATTTTTTAAAATTAAGTTTTTTTAAAGCAGAAATTATTACTATTTATAAATAAGTAAATAACTTACATTTATACGAAACATGCTTTCTATTAACTAGTATAAACTTCAATCTTTTTTCTTAAAAAACCTCATTAATGATTTTAAAATTTTAATTAAAATTTTTAAATAACAGAACAGAAAATATTCCCTTTTTAATACAAACATTGTGAAGTTGACCATAAAATATAAAAGTAGTTCACTGAAAGTAATTCGATACATTATATACATTTCACTGAAACGAACAATCATAGTTGTATTTCAAATGCGTCGAAAAACATCGTATAAGAATGAAACTATTGGATTGGTAAAAAAGTAATTTCGGTTTTTTAGTGTAAAATGTTTCTATATTAAGAATAAGCTTTAATCAGTCAAACATCAGCCATTCTGTTTGATTACATGTTGCCATTTTTCTGGCAACTTCCTGATTCCAAGATCAAAGAATTTCTTGTCCTTATCACCAAAACACTCAACCATGCGTGATTTGAGGTCATCATTATTGCTAACATTTTTACCATTTGAAACGTTTCATAAACTTCGACATAAATGAAAATCCAATAGTGCATGACCGGGGATGAAAAATGGATCGTCTTTAGCAAAACGTAAGAAATTATTTGAACTTTGTTGGGAAGTGATGTAGCCTTCTCCGTATAGCCCCGGCTTTGCACCATCTAATTATTCTTTATTTTGAATTTCACAAAACTTTTTAAATTGTAAAAAATTCAATAGTAACAGTGATCTCAAATCACACTTGGCTTGAAGTCATAATGTAGTAATCTTGTGAGCGACTTACACCTGAAGTTTCTCCTTCAACGTCTTGCCTACCTAAGGGTGGGGGAGGAATGAAAGCAGAAGCAGAGACTTCCATAATCAAGATTACTTATTGAGTCAAACAACTTAACTAACAACAATCTATTATCTGAGGGAATGTCGAATGAGTAGCACGGAGAAAGCAATGATTATTTAAGCAAATATACAGGATCAACTTATTTAGTTCAACCTAATATATCGTTGATTCCTAACCTCAAATCTACTAATTCAACACAGTGACGAAGCACCACTCTTAATCTTTGTATGCGAAAGTAAATCTTATTCCATCGAAATTGCGTTGCGAATGTAGCTGCTTCCAACCTCCTTCTTTAGAATTACAAAACTCTGACTTTATATAGTCGAACTAATCTGAATATCACGGTTTCTTCTTGAGAGGGATGGCTGTGAATTAAACACGAATACTAGTCCAAAGATTCCCTAAGAGGATTAGTGAGAGGACGCGTATAGATTCGTCACAATCTTCATAATATTGATCCATGAAGTTATAAGAAAAATTACAACAGGTAATTTGAACAGAATGGAAGGTATTTAGCAAATTAAATTTGATATTTTTTTGCAGGAAAATTTCACACTAAAAACCGAAGTTAATTTCTTGCCAACCCATATTCGAAAAAAGTGAATAAAATAACTATTCATCGAAAGAGTGAAACCAAATCTTTCCCTATTTCTTAAAAAACATGTTTTCTTGTTAAGGACATGTTTTCAAACTGCTGTGATGGAGAAACTACACGTATCGTTTTAACTCATACCACCAAAACGCCATAATGACGAAAAAATATCTGACTTGGGAACGGCAGAAAAAAAGGAGATATTAGGCAGGAGGATTTCAGATTGTTTACTGCTCAGTCATTTTAATCAACGAATTAATTCAGATATCTTATTGGACCATCTTTTTTTATCCTTAACCAAACTTTGGATGTTGAAGCTAGCCATATTGGGTATCTTCTCTTTCCTATTCTATAGTCTTAGAATTAATTAGTTGCTTGTTGTTGAATGAAACTAAATTCTGTTTTCAATAATTTTTTCCCTCAAACTTGGAGGTTTTAAATTTTCTTTTGAAATAATAGATTCTAATTTGCTAATTTGTTGTAAACATGTTTTCCCGTTACTTGCGGCATAAGTTTTCTAAGTTATATTAATTTCTTTATCTCAAATAACATGTTTTGTTTTATACAATGATTCTACGTACCTGATCGATAAATATTCAAAAGTTCCCGCTTCATTTTCATAAGCGGAAATTTCTAGAAGTTAAAAATGCAACAAACAGTAATTATTAGAATCATCTTCCTTGCATTTTCTATTTTTGCTTTTCTTTAAAGATATGTGCATGAAGATACTAAGTTAAGGAGTAAATAAATGGTTGAAGCAGAGTTTAAGCACAATTTGTTAATTAACGGTAGTGTACTAGAATTTGATCAGTTTGTTGTTGAATTTTTAAAAACACGTTTCGTAAATATTTGTAAACAGATCATTACTTTGGTAATGAATAGCTCTGACAAAGTCTTACTTTCGAAGAAAATAGTTGTTGAAAATATTTGATGCTTGGTCTAAAATATAGATGACTAATATTTCATGCTTGGTCTAAAATATAGATGACTAATATTTCATGCTTGGTCTAAAATATGGATGACTAAGAGTATTTTGTAAAAAAAATTTTCATCAAAAGAAATTTTCCTTGTGTGTATATTTTAGATTGGGGATCAAAATTATTTCTTCAAAGTTTCAAAGCCTATCTATGTAAAAAAGATTTTCTGTCATCATAGATGAAGAGAAAAATAAAATAAAAATTTTATTTTTATTTTAAGAACTGCCTCAAGGTTAATTAAATTTAGTTATTTGAGCTTCTTTATGGTAAAAAATTTAAGTAATTTTGTAACGGGTCAATCCGCGTTATTTCCACTAATAGTCATCTTGGGGAATAATGGGTCTTTAAAAATTATTCCATTGTAAAACTTCCTCCGAGGAAGATGTGATTATGTGAATCAAGACTTGTATATAAAGATTAAATTTCGAGCTAGAGAGAGAGGTTAGACTGCTATGGGATAGCAGTGACTGATTAAAGTAAAGCTAGGCGAGCGCAATTCATAGCTTATTTGATTAATATTATGATTGAAGATTTGGTCAATTAAGTGTTAAATTGTATTAGGTCGATTTGAATTAGAAAGTGTATTGAATGAACGTGTTCAGTGTAAGTTATCTGATTTAATATATATATTAATCTCTAATTATCTCGTCTACCTCGCGGTTGCTTCCATATTTAGTAATTGGTGCATTTCTTAACTTGGGTTATTGAATATGTGTCGTTGTTGATAATTGTGAATAAATAGAGTTTGTTTTGAATACAATTTTAATAAAAATTTTTTAAAATATCAGGTTTTTAAAGTTTTTTTCATTTTGAAATTTATTTGTGGGGAAATTTATTCATATATATAAATTTACAATGTTTTTGTCTGTTATCTGTTCTTGTTTTAAAATAAATCCTTTTTGATAATATACATGTCCTTTAGATTAAAATAGATTTATATTTTATTAAACAGTTACATTTGATTTTACTATAGAAAATTACTTTTTTAATAAACTTCGAATTGTGAATTATGCATATCTTTTACTATGGATGGCATAGGATTCGTGCGTGCGTGTGTGAGACTTTCATTTCTCTTCCTCCTTTTCTGTTTGGAGTGCTCAAAAAGCCAGAGGCAGTCAGAAATGTTTCTTAAAGTTTAAAAAAATATTCAGGACGGTAAAGAGAAAGAGCAATGTATACTTAATCGTTTGCGAATGACAGCACAATCAAATTTTAACAATGAGTAACGAAATATCAGTTAAAAAAAACACCGTAATTTTCAAGAAAATGGCACCTCCTGTAATATTTTAAACATTATTTGATCATTGCATTATTATTATATTATCTATGTCTGCATACATGAAAAATAATGAAAACAACAATATAATTCATTCTGTTTTAATTTTTCACTCAAATAAATGTTTTTTTGTTTCCACATCTGATATAAAGGTACATATTTTTATGTGCGGCCCGCGAGATTATAATGTTTTTCCGAAGTGGCCCGCATGGTCATTTGGGTTGGATACCCCTGGCTTATGGTATAATCTTTTATGTATATATAGAAAGAGAAGAAAAAGTGAATGGGGTCCCCCCCCCCAAATACCTTACAGTCCTGAGGGTTCCGCGAGTCAAAAGAGTTTGAAGACCACTGCCATAGAACATCTTTCCCATTTAGGCAGGTTCCGATACTTAAAATAATTTTTCCCCTATAATCACGATACCGCACTTGTTTTTATGTAATAAACTATCTAGATTTGTATGGAATTGAATTAATAATTATAGAGCAATAAGCCCACCATTAACAATACATTGTATGCCAATAATTTAATTACTTTCTTTACCTTGGAAGAAAGAAAGTCAAAAGAAATTTTTATTCATGGAAATTGTGATAAATTTTTATCAAATTATCTATCTCTAAAAGTATTCTAAAAGACATAAGATAAAAATTGCTAAACTTTAAAAAAAAAAACTTTTGTTTGGTCATTCAATAATTGTGCTGATTTTTTATAAGTATAATTATATAAAAGAAACCCTCAGACTGAGTGGTTAGTGCATCGCGCTTCCACGCCACAGGACTGAGGTTCAAACCTCGGGCTGGGCAAGCTTGACTCAGCCTTCATCCCTTCAGTGGGTCGATATAAAATGAGTACCAAACTTGCTTGGGAACATAACACTAGGGGTTTTCGCGTCAGACTGACCACCTGACCGGAACATCTGCTCATGCACCTCAGAGCCCAATGTCACGTATACTGAATTGAGCACACTACGCCTTGGCTGTCACGCCACTGAGTTAATTATATAAAAATGTATATAATACACACAAAAATTGTTTCAAAAGTATTTATGGCATTTTTAATTATTAAATTTTTTGCCATTTTTTTCATCATATTTATAGATAACTCATTTTTATATCCTAAAATGTTATTAAATTTTGTTTATGTTAATATTTATTCATACTTAAAGTATCCGACTACGTTCGGAACCGTGATTTTCAAAAGCGCATAAATGGATAATTTTCATGATATTTAGTGTCACTTAGATTAGAATATATGAATAAAATTGTTCTAAAGACATTTTGACAAAAAACATTTATCTAAATACAATATTTTGGCAAAAAAATTAACTTACAATAATCTTTTTCCAAATGTTCTCCTTTTGTGAAAAATGCTTCTATTAGAATAATATTTTGTCTGTATATAGCTCAGACCTCTGTTCAGAGGCTCAAGTAGAATTTTTGAAATATATAACTTCGAAGTGGGTTTATTCATATTTTACGTCAACAGAGGGAAGCAATTTTAAGAAAATAACGCGAATAATTATTTCAGTTGGTGGTAACTCTGAAAATAATGTGAATTTTTCAAAAATTCTAGTTGAGCATCTGTAGAGAGGTCTGAGCTGTATACAGGAAAAATATTATTATAATAGAACCATTTTTCACAAAAGGAGAACATTTGGAAAAAAGATTATTCTAAGTTAATTTTTTGCCAAAATACTATATTTAAACAAATTTTTTTTGTCAAAATGCATTTAAAACAATTTTATGCATGTATTCTAATCTGAGTGACACTAAATATCATGAAAATTATCCATTTATGTGCCTTTTTAAACCAACGGTTCCGAACGTAGTCGGATACCTTAAGCAAAACAAAACATTAGACACGTGTTAGGTTTTTGTTATAAAGAGCGGAGAGCAAAAAAAATTCAGATTTTGGAATGTACTCATTTTTAACACCTTACACATTTATTTAAAAAAAACGGTACAAGATTTTTAATTTAAAAAAAGACATTTTATACCCTTGCTTTGGCTAAAAATAAAAAAAAATTAATCAATCAAAATTTGTATTTTAATTGATTGGGTTTGATTTAATTTGGGTTTTGATTCCCATTGCAGATAAAAGCCGAATATATATTGCAATCCTGTACATGCATCGACTTTTATTAACTTTTCGAATAACTGTTTCGAAAAAACACATTTTTACTGGTAGAAATATTTATACTTTTTCAACAGGAATAGTAATAATAGTAGTATTTATTTTTAAAAATTCAAAACTTTCTTTTGTCTGATATATTTGGAAGCAAGGCGTAGCCCATAGCTCAATATTGCAATTATTACACAAGTGTAACACGATTCTTCTTTTCCTTTCCTTTGTTTTCCCTTTCCACGCAACTCATCGTGTAATATCTTGTGAAAGCTTCTTTTTTAATGTTGGTGGAATAAAACTGGAAAAAGAACTTTCAGTAAGCTGTAAAGTTCCAGAAGATATTAGTCCTCCTGATTTTTTTTGTATTTGTATCGCTATGATAACTTTGTATAATTGTGTCTATACTGAATTGCTTTTGAAATCTGCAATTTTTTTTTCTCCTCAATTTTTTTATACAAAACATATGCGTTCCAAATGCCGATGTCCAGCAAATAAAACAATACTTTTTGTAATATGTCTGAATTTACGAAAAATTGTAACTAAATTAACGAAATCATAAAGAAATTCACTTTCAATCATAATTTTCATTACACCCCTCCATACAACAACAATGTATTAGTATTAGACAACATATATAGCAATAATAACGTATTCTTTAACGCTAAGGCTACAGCCTTAATTATAAACTGTACAAATTATCAAGATAATTATCAAATTTTGTACAGGTTACTATGGAGTAATAAACATTTTAAGTAAGTTTAATTAAGTAATAGGATAAGTGTATATATATATATATATTATGTTACACTTTTTCTTTTTAATTTTTAAATTGGATAGATTGGAATAAATATGCAAAGGGTATTTTATTTTTTATTGTGTCAGAATTTTTTTCGTTTTGCTCCCTTCCAGTAAATTAATAAATTTCTAAAATAATCTTTGATTTTCGACTTTTCGATAGGCTCCTCCCCGTACGCGTAAGGTTATCCCGACCTCCTAAGGGTCCACAGTTTGAGAATCGCTGCCGTAGAGACTGACTTCTTTAGAAAAGTGCAGGTTGAACAGGAGGTGTGTAATTTTTCTTTCTCTCAAAAGGCCCGTCGTATTTGGTAAACGCGGGTGACACTCCCTTAGAATAGGGGTCGGCAGACCGGGGCTCCAGAGCCTCATGCGGCTTTTTTGTTTCCTGGCGCTGTGAATTATTAAAAATTTGTTCCTCTTTCTTTTTCTTTTTTTTACCTTTATAATTACTTAGTGAAACAAATCTGCATTTACATATGCATTTAAATATTTGACCAACGGAAATACATACCTTCAGACCAGTAGGAAACCTCCTTACAGTTCAATTGGCTGTTTTCGATGTACCTTTTCTCAAATTCTGTTATATGTGCATGTTTGAAATTTTTCATACAATTAAAGTAGACCTTTCTTATTATACTGAAATGAGCTTTTAGCTAATTTTGAATTTTTTAAAAATTTATAAAATATTTTACCAAACATAGTGAAACCATGCTTCACATAAAAAAATTTGTAAACAAATTTTTTGGAGTTTTTTACAAAACGTTCATTTCAATATATATTAGCCTTCGTTATAAATGCATCATAAGAAATTTACATACCTGTGAACAGTAGTTTCTCAGAAAAGGTACATCGAACACCAAAATTTACATTTTGAGTTATATTGTTTTTAATGTATACAGTGAGACTTCTAATCGGGTAGGAAATAATAAAAATAAAGGGCTCAATTTTATAATAAAATATACATATTTTGGCTTATATTAAACGTTCAACTTGTAAGCAAAAATGAAGTACTTTGCTTACATTTTTCGCCATACAAATGGGCGTGGACCAGTTTCGACGATTATTTAAAAATAGGTTTTAAGGGCTTCTAATTATCCTAGAGGTTAAAGTAAAGTATTTTTAGAAAATTTTAAATCTATACAATTTGAAAATGTAAAAATCTCAAATTGTCAAAAAAAAAAAAAATTTAGCTTTCCAACACCTCTTAAAGTAATTTCCAGAAATGTTTATTTAGTGGCAAGCTCGAGGGCACACTCTTGATTTTGAACAAGAAGTACACTTAAATCCTCAACAAAAGTGACAAAAAACACATTCCATATTTTATGACAAGCCTTAAGGCTAATAAAAACAGTATTGAAATAACTTTTGTATGCAAGAGAAATTAAAGTCAATTTTAATTACTAACGTAAACATAAAATTCTTCAGTAAAGCATTTACGGTATTACTGGCACAGGATTTCTTTCACGAAACCTGACATTTTTAAATTCACAATATTATGAAATTTTCACAATGGTTGTTCTTGCACTGAGACACAGAAATAAAGGTATTTCTTCACAGTTCTTAGTTTTTAAAAGAAATGTAAAATATTACTTTGGATTAAATTGTAAAATATAATACAAAAATATCACTTAGAGCACGAAAATCATGATCGCGACTGCTTCTAGAGCTCTCCTCCCTCCGGCGTAAGCATATATATAGTTTAGACTCTTTGATATATTCAGACTCTCTCTTTTTTAGGCTCTTTAACAGTTAAACAGTTTTTTTCACTTACAAATTGGCTTATCTACCTCAAAAGTTTTCCAATTCTTGCCCTAGAACGTTTTAGCGATTTTTTTCTATTTTCGACTCTTCTTTTTGTCACTTCATTTCCCCTTTTTTCCTTTCTTGCATTTATAAAGTTTATTCTAGATCCCAGATACATGTTTTTTTCGTAAACTAACAAGTGTTTGGTGTACCTTGATTCAATATGGATCTTGTTCTAATAAAACCTACACACATAAAAATAAGAACTCGAAAGAAAAAAAGTTGGTTTTCTCTCTTTTTTTTCAAGAATAATATTTTTTGATTCAATACCTTCAAAAATAAATTTAATGCATTTAAATAATGTTGAAAATGGTGAAATGTTATTCACTATGAAATTGTTCGATAAACTGTAAAAAAAATTTTTAAAAAAAAGAAAGCGGGTAGACATTTCTGAATGTAACACTCAAGAACGTTCACTGCGTAAACATGTTTTTTTATTAAAAAAAATCAAACGTTTTTCTTGGATGATGAATAAAGTCGTAAACATCATCATTACTTCTGACTGAACAATAGCAGTTCAAATAATGTCAACTTTCTTTTTTCAAAACAGAAAATATATTTGTGATTTTTTCCCTTCATCTCTGCAGCTTTGGAATGGCATAATTGACTATTACGGACAAATTTCAGTAATTTTAAGCCACAGTGATATGACAAGTAAAACGCTTCAGACAGCACTTTTACAAAAATTTTGCACCATATTTCGAGAGGATTTTGAGTCACCTATCAAATTTCCGAGAAGCATTCAGTACCAATTATTTCTCTTGCCGATCTTCAATAGATTTAAGATCCGCAGCTCAACCGGTTTCGAAAATTACAGGCCTAACCACGGTCGGTGTCATCAATTTGCGTTATCGTACGCTGTATTCAGTAATAACGATGCATATCCAAAAACAAAATTAAAAACTAAAAATTTATTTTGTGATATACATTTTTAATTCGAATTACTTTTTCAACAGAAAAGCGCATAAATTTTCGCTGCTCTTACAATTCTAGAAAGTAAAACGGCAAATATCGGATAAAAAAAATACTCATGAGTATAATTTAAATATTTTTAAAAATAATATATATATATATATACATATTTAATTTAGAGAAGTTGTAGTTTTTCGTTGTAAATATAAATCTAAATCATCAAAAGAATTTATTTTCAGTTGCTTCAAATGAAGTATATAAAACATTAGACAAATTAATGCTGCTAAAGAATAGCTTATTTATAGTTCAGAATCCTTGCATGTCTCTAAAGAGAACATCATGTACTATTCATTTTGCCCATAGCTTTTAATAACTTTCATAATAACCTAAGTGCTCCAGATTCTCTACTCTAACCATAATAATCATTCTAAAGGGAGTATTTTTATGTGAAACGTGATCTCAGGAAGCTTCTCTCCGAGGTTTCGCATTTCTTTGCTGAATGTAATATAAAAGCATCGATATTTATCTCTTTCTAAGAAATGCAATACACATTGCGTTGGCCCATTTTTATTCACTTCGCTGGGGCATTGTAACATAGAAACTGAGATATTTTACTTTTTGCACAAAAATATATTACAAAATACGTTTTCAATAGATGCAGTTTTGGATGAATAAAGATGTAGATTATGTTGAAAAACTTGATGAAACTTATTTTGAAATTAAACTAAAAAGGTTAAAGCAGTTTTTTTACGTTAGAGGACATTTCATATTAATTTTTCTCCATATTATCAAAGAGCACAAACAACAAAGTATTTTTTATTTCATTAAAAGGAAAAAATGCAAAAAAATAAAAAAAACATTTAGTATATTTATCCTTATATCTAAAAATGCTAATAACGAACTAGTATATAAAAAGGTTTTGTTATAGATGAAGTTTGAGAGCTGAGGTTGTAACCGAATGGCTGTCAAGCCGAATCGTAGGTTTGAATCCTATTCCAAACACGACTGTCTTATGGAATAATGAGGAATTCTGCAAATTAAATAAAACTGTTCCTCAATGTCATTTTGTTGGTTGTGAATGCATATTAACATAGTGAGCATTTTTGCAGTCATTTGATCGGGGGTCACATAAAAGTACCTATTTAGTAGACTTATGCTGGTAAGCGAGTATCCTTACTAATATTATAAATATGAAAGTATGTTTGCATGTTTGGTAGTCTTTCACGGAAAGACTACCAATGAATGGATTTTAATGAAACTTAACAATAATATAGTTTATACATCAGCATAACACATAGGCTATAATTTATGAAGATATTGTGTGAAGCGTTCAAAATATAACGATAATTGTCAAGGAAGTAGGAAAAATTTCTGCCATCTGCAAGCAATTCTGGGGTGCGCTGCAAAAAAAACCCCGCGAGAGCATATATTTATCTCTTATGTGTGAAGAAACCCTTTTTGTTTTGTCTACACCATGCCTCAGTGCATTCTTGCTTTTAATTTATTCTGTTGATCAGTGTAATCACTATTTTTTATTTCATAATAAAACTAGATTTTGAAGGGAGAGGTGGTGGCAAGATTTCAACATAAAATAAATACAACAGAGAGTAATATTAATATATTACACTCACAGATATTTTTCTCTTTTACTGCTACTTCTTAAGCAAACGGTATGTCACAATTATTTGCTAAACGAACATTTTTAATCTATTTTATTATTTTAAAATCTAAGAAGAAAATTATTGTTAAAATAATGAATATGTTAGTTTTGTATAATATAACTGTTTTCATCTGATACGTGTTTAAATAATTTACTAAACACAGTGGAATGAAAAGCTATAAAATTAAAATAAAATATCAAAATGTTTTTATCAGATAGTTTTTTTTTCTTTTTGTGAATGTTTTTTTCAGTACATGTAAATATATATCTAGGCTTTCCACAATACTGCGTTTCATAATATATATATATGTTTTTTCAAGCATTAAAAAAAAGCAATCGTTTCAATAGCTATCTGCAAATTTTTCTTTTATTTATTACTTATAGAAATGGATTTTAATTAATATATATATATGTTTTTAAAAGGATTATTTCTATTATTTAATTACTATATTAATTATTTGTTAATTAAAAAGTACATCGTCTATTATTTTGGATAAAAATACATTTTAGAGACATTTTTAAGCTAACTATATGTAACGATTGATTGATTCATGAAAATCTAAAATTTATTTTATTATTTTAGATTCTTAGAAACTATCTATTACTAAAAAAGGATGAAAGTGTTTTTGTTTTACTCTTAGCATCAGAATCGTTTTCTTTTTATTGCTTCACATCAATAATTTTTTTAACTACGCAATATTGTTTTTTATAAGTCATAAATCGTTATTTGAAGCTATATCTTATTTGTGAGGGGGAGGGGAAGAGGGAATCACACACACACATAATTTTACACTAAAAAAACCCGTGTTATGCCGGACTAGAGAGAGGGAAAAAAGAAACCTTTCTTAAATCGAAAATAAGTGGAACAAATTTCGAAAAAGGGAAATTTAATGAAATAATTTTAGAAATCACTCACATTGTGCGCGCGTGCAAACACACACACATAATTGCTGGCGTCATGAGGGAAAGAGAAAGTCCGTGCAACGCCGGACCATGCAGCTAGTGTCATATAAATAGTACAGGGAATCTTTGGGTTTTTTTCTTTTTAAATTATCGCACAACATATATATATAAGTGAAAGATATTATACTTAGAGAAAAACCAAGTAGTTATCAATTTGTTGGGATTTTACTGAATGACCAAAGGGCCCTGAAATGACCGAAAATGCGATGTTGTATTTTAAAAGCTCGGATGTTGTTTCAATTTGGGCAAATTCTATACTCAAGTGCCAGGGAAGCAAGAGAGGGAGTTATATTTTTTTCTACGTTTATATATATATAAATATACAAGTAAAATCTGGAAAAATGTGGCTTGTTAAAAATATAATCACATGTTCAAGTAAAGGGAAATATAAGTTATCTTTAGAAATCCCCCACCAGTGTCTTAGGAACAAATCAACCACTCAGTAAGGAAGGAGAAAGCCCTTAAGATCCTTTTACTAAATATCGCCCCTAAATTTGTCAGAAATTTAAAGTCTAATCCTTTTAACGAGTGTATCATGAATAAAACTGTCAAGATATAGGTTTTAATCTTTTCATATTAAATGAAATGAAACTAGGGTTTTCGAAATAGGATACTTGTAATTGTGATATTTATATATTACAAATAAATAAAACTCGAATTTTACGTAAATATTTCTTTAACTTATTATATATGTGACATAATTTGCAATTGAATTGATACATTAACACGCATGGTTTGCATAGAGTTTTTTTGCTCTAGAGATCTCGTCTATTTATAATCATGGTCAATCGGAAGTTCATTAAAATCATATGAATGACGCGGATGATGCAAGATTGCATCAAATAGGTTATTGTTATTTCTCGTCAGGAGGGTAAACTAGAAATTAATTATCCTGAGATGTCTTGAAGGGATTAAGACCATTATAAATTAAGATACTTCGTGAGAAAATTTAAGTTAATTTTATTACACACACACACACACACACACACACACACACACACACATACATATACATATATATATATATATATATATATATATATATATATATATATATATATATATATGTAGGATCCAATGGTTATCGACAACTCCACGCAGTCTTCGCGCGCAGGCGCAGCTAAGTGAAAGTAGAACTGAAACTGTAAAAACTTTAAGACAAAAGAGAGAAGAGAGAAACAGCGGAGAGAACGAGAGAGGTGCGCGAGCAGGCGTTACCTTCTGCATATCATTGTCAAACTTATCTACCTTTTTAATTAATCTTTGTTAAGTTTTAAAATAAAATAGAAGAAAGACAAACGTCTTGGACCCCTTGTTGTCTCCCACAAATTATGGAGGCTCGGCCGCGATCGATAAAATTTCGATTTTGAACCAAAGTCTGGACAATGAACAAAAGCGTCCGTGAAGGAGACGCTCCGCCATTTTTTGGAAACTTCGTTCAACCTGTGTAGAGGTTTGAACTCAGCATGAATACTCCACCTGTGTAGAGGCCGGGATTGAAAAAAAAATTCGATTTTGATCAAAGTTTGGAACGTGAACAAAAGCCGTCCGTGGAGGAGACGCGCCGCCATTTTTCGGAAACTTCGTTCAACCTGTGTAGAGGTTTGAACTCAGCATAAATATTCCGCCTGTGTAGAGGTTGGAACTGTTGAATAAAATAACCTGTGTAGAGGTATATTTTTCATCGAACCCTAAATATTCCGCCTGTGTAGAGGTTGGAACCATCGTCGAAAATTCCGCCTGTGTAGAGGCCGGAACTACAATTTCACAAACACCTGCGAAGAGGTGTCAATTCGAACAATTTCAACTATATAACCTGCGAAGAGGTGCAATCAGTGGAATCGAAGTTTTTTTTTCAATTATTGGATACATCGTACGTGCGAGCAACAAGGGAGCCAGAGGAAAAAAGGAAGCGGATCACATAAAGAAATTCCTATTACTTATGGATATACCCAAGACCCCTATAAAAATAGATCACAAAACTTTAAACCAAAGATTAAAGAGAACTATCCCCAATATCCTGAAAGAGAAAATAAAAATTGCTTTATATGCGGAGATTCATCTCATTACGCAAGAGACTGTGAGAAGCGTTTTAAACCTAAAGAATCTAACGACCACATCCATAATAGAATAAACGTGAATACTTTGAAAGTCGAGAGCGAAAAACAAAATAGCGATGAATTTGCACAACTACAATACGTAAACATTTTTGTGGAAAATCAGCCCGTAACAGCCTTGATCGATTCAGGTTGCCAGATCCCAGTTTTAAATTCCTCACTAATTAGAGTGCACAAACCTTCCGAAGAGATCATAACATTAAGTTCATGTTTTGGCGAACAGCGAATGGTAGAAGTTAAACCGATAAATCTTTCTCTTAATCAACACTCTCCCGGTCTAAGTGTTCGAACGGCAATATCACCGACCTTGACCGAAGAATTTATTATACATCCCAGTGTATATTCTGAAATAAAGACCGTGGCCTAGTTTAGGGCCACGCAAAGAGCGATGTTTTATTGAATGAAAGTGAATCCTCTTTAGGTGCTCATGCTTATGCTTATCCTAATGTTGTTTCTGTTTCAAATGTGATAGAAAACTCTAGTTATGATTTGCCATATGTTAAAAACTTTAATACTAGAAATGATTTGAGTTCTCTAGTTAAGAATTATAAATGCAATAACATTAAGAGTACTAAGTTTAAAAGGTGTATTAAATTGAAAACTGATATTCCTGTGTGTCAGAGAACCAGACGTTTATCTTGTTCTGATAACCCTTCACCTATGAAGAGTAAATATATAGACGGTTTGTGTTGCTCCGGAAAATCTTTGAGCCCTGGCAGTGGAAACGAAGGAAGAAGAGATATCGTTTTGAACAGACGTCCAGAACTCTAGAGAGGAAAATATCGATGCGTTCAACCAAAGATCAACTTGTTAAAAAAGACGTTCTTATGCCTGTGAAACACAATGTGTTTTCCTGTGGAACCTTCCGGATGTCGAAGAGGTGCCTTCACATGATGGAGAAACTGTCTAGTTCAGAAGAATTATGATATGTTAAATCTCTATGTATTTGTCGTATAGTCCTTGTCTGTTCCGTCTTTTTTGTATATTTCAGATTCTCCTCTGGTCTCGATGAAAAAGGAGGAAGTACCGCTGCGGACAGCGTACAGTCAGGATAGCCGGATGTAGGATCCAATGGTTATCGACAACTCCACGCAGTCTTCGCGCGCAGGCGCAGCTAAGTGAAAGTAGAACTGAAACTGTAAAAACTTTAAGACAAAAGAGAGAAGAGAGAAACAGCGGAGTGAACGAGAGAGGTGCGCGAGCAGGCGTTATCTTCTGCATATCATTGTCAAACTTATCTACCTTTTTAATTAATCTTTGTTAAGTTTTAAAATTAAATAGAAGAAAGACAAACGTCTTGGACCCCTTGTTGTCTCCCACACACATATATATATATATATATATATATATATATATATATATATATATATATATATATATATATATATATATATATATAATATATTAGAGATATGTTAACTATTTAAAAAAAAACCCAAACATTTTCTACTTTATTGTTGAAACAATAATACTTGTTAAGCTAATTACATGCTTACATGGTCAAATACAATATATTTGAGTTTTTATGATTATGAATATTGTATTTTATTGTGAAACATATCTGGTACAACTTGTGGCCGCGGTAGCCGAGTGGTATAGGTATAGGACAGTGGCTTGCTTTGTCACGGGTTCGAGCCCAGTACCACTAAAGACCCGCCGTGTAGGGCAGCGATGCACGTTAAATCTGTCGAGAGCTGAAACGTCCTCCCGTTGGTGTGGAGTGGTAGTTAGGAGAGGGGGGTGCCAGCTCAGGTGTCGTCCACGTCACTTGACCATGGTTCAAAATTACGTGGTCCGTCGCCAAAGGCCCTCGTGTAGCTGAACAGTGCGACGTTAATATACAATCAATCAATCAATCTGGTACAACTTAACGAATTAGGAAGCCTCAATGAGTTTCACTTTTTGAAAACCGACACAAAAACCATTCCTTTTTATTGAAGACAATTTTTTATCTTACAAACACTAATTTTAATTTCTTTCACATACCAAAATCAATTGAATTTCTTTTCATAATGGGCACTCTTTTTGACAATGAGCAATAAAACTCATTCCTTTATAGGTAGACAAGAAAAAATACTCTCTACTCTTATTAGATATTGATTTATTGTAGAAAAAATAATAACGACTGCTAAAATGTCTCGGATAAATTACATTTTATCAGCCAATAGATATCCGGGAGCACTTGAGTGTTACGACGATTTGCCAGTAAATTGAGATGTATTATTTTCCTAAAAAAGTGCACTCGAGAAAAGTATCTTATTTTTTTCAGAGAAATTTCTAAATCTCTGTTCATGTCTGTAGTAACTTATAAAGGAATCTCAGAAATTCAATATCACCTTAATGAAGAGTTAGAAGTATTATATATATATATATATAGCTAAATCTTGAAAATTCTAGAAATTGTATTTTATCCGTAATTTTTCATTTTATTTCCCCCTGAGGGTTACTTTGGACCCCTTATTAATATGAAATATTTCGAAACGAATTTTAATGGTTTAATGTGTAGTATTTCTGGTTTTTTACCCAATTGAACTGGACGGTAAGTTTTCAAATCTTACTTGAAATTTGAAGCATTATTTGAGCAGAGTTTGTTTTTATTACGATGTTTTGTAAAATTAATTAAATAATTTATTCTAATTAAGTATTTTTAACGGTCTTAACTATTTTGTTTAGTCCTAAAGAACTTTTTTAAACTGATACAGTTGTCCTTCATTTTATAAATTCTACGTATTATGCATTGCAATAAATTTTTAAAAATATACATATTGTGTGTGTATGCCAGTGTTTTGAATCTTATGCTTTAAAAAAATAGGTTATTACATTTCGAATTTTTTGAGTTTTTGATTTTGAATATTTGAGATAATTTCATTTGTGACTTGTTGATAAGTTGTATGAACTGACTTATTTTAATGCGTAGCATGTATTAGAATACATGCAAAAATAGACGACTAACTATTCAGAAAATTTAAAGAATAGTCTAGATAAAAGGCTTTGATTGATTGGTCGCTTATTAGCGTCGCACCCTGAAGTAATAATATGGGGTTTTGGTGACGCACCTCTTAATCTTGAACCCAGATCAAATGACGAGGACGAGAAAAAAAGCTTGAAAGAATTAAATAAGAATATAAGCAGTCGTTTTCTCATTTTTAAGCCCTGGGCATTTTCTTATTATATTCTACAATTTTTTTCTGGATTTTTTTGTTTATTTCTTAAAAAGCAAGATACTTTATTTTTTTATCATTTGCATTTTTATTTTTAAGTTAATTAAAATATAATACACATACATACTATTTCTTACATGCCTTTATTTTATGTGTGTGAGCAATTCCTTTATTATTCAGTTGAAAAAATTTTCTGGAATAATTTTAATTCTTACACATTTAAACTAAAACTAATTTACATATAGATTTTTAACATAATCAGACTTTTCTAGAGATCCCGACGTTTCTTAATTTCTATCTCTATTTATTTCTTACGGTAGATATTCTAAATACATGCAACATTTACCTTTTTATGCCTGATCATGATCTCTGTATATACGAACGATATTTATCATGTAACTAGCATCTGATTTTGACACCTCTGACTTATTGCAAATATAAATCCTTAATTTCCGGTTCCATGTCGTTCAAAAGAAATCGGAAATTTCCGATTTGTCTGAAGTTGGTATCAGCGACACAAATTTAAATGGTTTGGTTTAATTTGCATTTTATGTATAAATGGTTAGACAGTTAACTACATTGAAAAGAGGAGCGAAAATATCCTAAAGGAAGCATTTTATTTTAAAAACTTTAGTTCTGCGATAAATAAAATTCCTGGTTTTAAATATACGAGAAGTGCTAAACATTCGAAATACTTTTTATTACATTTTCTGGTAATTTTTTAATTTAAGACACTTAAAAAAAATTAAACGGGCTAATTTCAAGAACAAAAATTATTTTACGGGCGAGTTTCGGTTGTCCGTCATATATACCACAATTTGAATTTGGTTAATTGAATTAAATTTGTAATATATATTTTTTTAAAAATTAAATCTTTATTTTTATAAATACGTAAGGATGAAGAATAAATAAATTCAGACATGTGCAACTTTTTATATGAATTTGACAATAGATGCCACATTTACGAAATATAATAGAAATAACGCACAAGTGCATCACAGAGTGCTTAAAAATAAATCATGACTGATTACTGCGTCAATGATTACTAAATTTTGAATTAGAAATGCACTAATATGCTATTGGCCATCGAAGTATAGAGAAATGTACATGCGCGTTTAGTCTTAGTCTAATACATTAGAAGAAAAAGATTCTTTTGGAAAAATTATTTAAGGGTTGATAAAAAATATCTTTAATGAAAATGCATCTACTTCAGGTCTGGCCAACCCAAATGGTTTCACGGGCCGTTTGGGGGACGCACAACGTTAAGCGGGCTGCATTTTAGATAAACATGCCTTTAAAACTGTGCTTCTCAAACTTTCAATATTTGCGACCCAGTTTTTAGTCATAATTTTCAGCGCCCGCCTCTTACAATAACAATTTATTGAAAGCAATAATAGTGTACTTTGCTGATAAAGCTACAATACGACTTTATTTATAAACCGTAAAGTCCTCAAGACAAGTGTCTCATTTTTTAGATGACAAGACCATGGGAGGAATTTCTAAATTTGTTTTTAGTCAAGTATTGATAAAATTAATTATCAAATACTTTGTGCAGTATCAATAAATTTAAAATTATATTACACAAGTATGAATGTGTATTTTATTTTTTATTATGTTAGAATGTATTTTGTTTTGTTTCCTTTCGGTAAATTGATAAGTATTTGAAATATTTTATTTTTGACTTTTCGATTTGCTCGCGCCTCCCACGTAGGGTGATCCCTCTCCTTAAGGGGGGTGCACCCCACAGCTTGAGAAACGCTGCTTTAAAAGAATCGAATGCAATATTAATAAAATGTTATTATTTTACCACAATTCAATCCAATCAACACTAGTGTGTCTTGATTAATACGATATCTTTTTATCCTTCCTTTTAATGAATTTTTATGTAAATCTATATTCATGTTCGACACACCACATCTTAGCTGGTTTTCTAAATTACCATCATTTAATGAACTCTGTAATTTTTATTTCGAAAAGAATTATTTTTAAACATATCTGGATACAAAGGCATTAACAAACCGTTCTACAAAATATGTAAAGTTATATTATGCATCTCTCAGATATTATGCGTAAATTTTGTAAAAATTAATTTTTGATGTAGATGCAAAAACTGTTTCATTTAATTGTTACATTGTAACTCAGTTCCTTCTATTTGTAGATTTTCAGGAATATTGTTCCCGGCAACATAAAATGGACACTAAAATATTTCAAACAATTTATCTTACTGATTCTGTAAAACGACTATCCAATGCAATTCTAAGTTTATTTCATCATCTTGGTAAATTATTTAACAGCAGGAATTATTAAGCATTATTATTTCAAAGTTAATATTAAAATAACATTAGTTTGGAATAAACGGTTTTTATGAAATTACACAAATATTTCGATTGTTAAATAATTTTCCTCTTTTAAGTCCTTATTCAGCTGATTAATTTTTTCAGTTATATCCACCAAAAAACTTAAGTCTAACAACCAACCATCATTCAGGAACATATTCTTGTTTCTCGTTTGTAAACACATCCTTATTTCCTCTAGTAAATTAAAAAAAAACAACTTATAACATTTTCCATAATTTAGCCATCTAAAAATCAATAAATTATACGGTGTCACTATACTCAGAAGACAGTTTAAGTAAATTTTATATTCTTATATTTTATATCTAATTATGTAGTATAATTACATAAAAATTAATTTACATAAAATTACATAAAATTACATAAAATTTAATTTAAAAAATGTTTTAAATTTAATGCAAGTATCGATCACACATTTGACACTTGAAAATGCGTAACATATATAAATTAAACATTTTATTACATTTTGTGTAAAAATTTAAATTTTACTTCCGTTAGTAAAAATATACTTATGTGAACCAATTTCAGAATTTCCTTGGAGAAAAAAACTTATGCCTTCAGATGTTTTCTTCAGTATTTAAAATTATGTACACAATAGAGAACCAGCAAGTAAAAAAAAAAATATAATTTTTAATGTGCATTATCTGAAAACTAACTAAAACAATGTAAGAAATTGGATAACACTAAGTTATCTATTTTATAAAATTGCTCTTTCAAACGTCAATTACTGTAGAAAATTTTTTATGTATTTTTTTGTTGATTATTAGAGTTAAAATTACATTTAAAATAAACTGTGTGGGCTGCACACGTGCTTCATATCCGCGTACCTGTAGTACACGTATCTAGTTAGGTTCGCAAAACAACAGCACATCGACTCCCATGATCCTTTTTCTCCGACGTCATAGAAAAGTTACACTTTCGAGGTAAATTCTGTATATTTATTCTTTATGAGCGTGAGACTGTGTAATAAAATCAAAGTGAAAAAATCGTTAAATGGTATATAATGAACCACGTAAAAATAAAGCTACCCAGCCGTCAACAATACTACAAAGACGAAACGATTTCCTACAGTTATCAGGAAACATCAGAAGATTATATTTTAATGACGAAAATGCCAATTTGAACCTAGTTATTTGATATAGGATGTAACAAGCTAAGACAACTACCAATAAAGTGCTTATAATGAATTTTGCCTTTTTATGACACAAGGTAATCGTCAGCAATAGTATATGCTTCATTAGTCCTAGTTACTTTGTATCTAGTCTGTTACATTGTATCAGTTTCTTGATACATTGTATCAATTTATTGATACTTTGTATTTATTCTTTGTTACATTGTATCTATTCTTTGTTACATTGTATCTATTCTTTGTTACATTGTATCTATTCTTTGTTACATTGTATCTATTCTTTGTTACATTGTATCGATTCTTTGTTACATTGTATCGATTCTTTATTACATTGTATCTATTCTTTGTTACATTGTATCAATTATTTGTCACTTTTCATCTTTATTCTTTGTGACTTTGTTTCTCTAATATCTGTTACTTTATATTCTTACTTTTAATGTGGCCTTGTTTTTCGAAACAATTATAGTTTGCTATGACTTTTGCAGTTGTAAGTTGCAATGAAATCTAGAATTTTATTTGACGATTTTCTTTTTAAAAGAAAATATACTGATTTTTTTTTCGTTTGAAAAAATGTACAATATTTTTATTAAGAAATAATTTATATATAAATGCTTCTCAATGTTGACTCTCATACACATAAAAGAAA
Source organism: Trichonephila clavipes (assembly GCA_019973935.1). NCBI lineage: Eukaryota > Metazoa > Arthropoda > Arachnida > Araneae > Nephilidae > Trichonephila > Trichonephila clavipes. The sequence goes on along the minus strand of BMAU01019528.1, from coordinate 676,056 downwards.
TATTTATAAACATGTTAGTATGTTTATAAAACTAATATCAATTTCAATAAATATACAGCAAAAGTGAAATAAATCTTCATCGTATATGTTATTTCTTTTGAATTATACTAAACAACACATTTACCTGTTTTTAGTATTACGGTTACTTCTGCATGAATGAATTTATGTTATTTATACGTTGAAATGTAAGAAACTTCTATACCACGTCAACGGGATTACTTCAAGACTTGCAAGATTTAACGTGTGCCATAGCCTTCCATGGCAGGTCTTCAATGGCGTCAAAACTTGAGTCTCTCCCCGGACTTGGTGACGCTGACTACAAGATCGCGATTATGACCAAGAAAGCCTCATTCACTCTTCAAAATGTTCTGTAAATACATTCTGTAAGTAAAATGCTTTACTATATGGTTAAACCTCTCTCTCGACCGTTTTAATATCAATTATTTATTCTTTATAACAGAATAAAGGAATATCGTTCGTTAAATTATTATTAATAACAATTATTTTTATTTATTTCAGAGATTTATGGTGATTATATAATAACCCTGTCATATAACTCGTTGTTTGATAGTTCTTTATGCTTATGTTTCGTTAAGGTCAAGTCCATGATCAGATACTTGAAGGAATAAAAGTCACAATACCAAATTTCCTTATGTATATATAAATAATAATTATTCATTAAATCTTGCTGCAACAAAATCATTACAAAGTACGTTTATAATACTAACTCAATAGAATATATTTTTTAAACATACGCCATTTCCTTCATATACAATTTTTGTTTTGTGAGAATTTTTTCCCTGATAACTGTGTGAGTAAAATCCTAATTAGACTGAATTTTAATAATTATGTCTAACAATTTTTTTTAGTAATCCCTTGAAAAAATATTTCATACTATTTGAAAGCAACTTTAGTCATTTGTTTCTTGTGTGTGCGGCATATTTGAATTCATGTTTATATCAATGTTAGACATTAAAAATTGTTTATATTTTTTCATTGCATGCCTAAGCTTCTAATACATCATTTTTAATTTCGCTGTCATAATTAACGTATAAAATGCATTTACTAGTAATATTTGAATTATGCATTAATTAAATTCAACATATCCTATCAAAGTCTTCCTCACAATCATCATAGACGTAATATTCCAATGAATGTCTATTCTAGTTTGAGATATTAGCTTCCAAAGCTCCAAAGCGTTGGAATTCGTATTCTAGGACAACATTTTACCTTTTATATTGGCCCAGATTATTCGTAAATGCCATTAAAACGCGTCAAGTTTTAAATTGAATAAATATGTACGATGCATTTCCTCACGGCATGTTCTACTTTAGCTAACATGTCATTAGGGCTCTGGTAATATTATTTGACGAATTCAACCCCAAACTTCTGCTCCCTATTCATGCGAATGGTGACGGGAATTAAATAATTTCCCTCGTTATTTAAATTATTTAATATCGACAGTGACACACTTTACCTGATTTACCTTATCAGGAAGAGGAAATTTGCCATCGAAATAACTAGATTATCGATAAACTGATTGAGTACATATAATTTTTATACACACTGCAGCCAGGTTCTAAAAGAAAAAAAAAAGTTGAATATTTTTGTTATAAATATTCAGCTCTCTTTCTACAGGTGCAGATTTCTACAAATACATATTTCTATATTTTAAAAATGATACGTCGAAATATTAATGAAGTTTTAAATATCAAACACGATCTAAAATTCTCACAAAATTTTGCTTTAAGAAGTATTTTTTTAATAATTTTACTTTAGGAATAAAACATATATTATTTTAGAAACTGTTGTAAGGAGAATTCATAAGCAACAAGAAGGAAAATGAACCTTTTTTTCTTATTCTTACGTTTCAAATGCAATAATATATGTATGTATGTATATATATATATATATATATATATATATATATATATATATATATATATATATATATACACTGCTGGACAATTGCTAAGGACGGATAACACTATCATCCATAGCAACCACAAAATGAAAGGAAGCAAAATGTGGAAAATTAGAATAAGTGCGGGATATTAGTAAGAAGAAGTATGAGTATATATGCAAATTTTTTTTCCACGTCTGTTCATCACATGATGGCGTTCATAAGAGCTTTAAAGGTTTCGACGCGTGTGGACAGTTGTTGTTTCAAGTCAAAGTTTTACAGCAAAGATTTAATAGACGAACTTAAAAATTTTGGCAGGACTTCCCGACATCACATAGATGATTTTATGCGTGGCCGAATTATTGGAAAGATCGAAGAAGGGCGAAAAATAACAGATGTTGCCAGGGAGTTCGACATCGCTCACAGCGTTGTTTCACGGCTGTGGAAGTCATTTAAAACTACTGGAATGTGTAGTAGAAGGCCCGGGGGAGGTCGTGTTAGAAGTACGTCGCTTGCAGAAGACAGATATATCGTCCTATCAGCAAAAAGGAACAGGCGCACCACAGCTCAGCAGGTGGCAAATCAGTTTCTTGCTGCCTCAGGAAAGAGATCTCCCGAAAAACTGTTGCCAGACGTTTGAGGGGAGGAGGACTATACGCACGCAGACCTGTTGTGTGTGTCCCATTGACCAGACAGCACCGTACTGCCCGTTTGCAATGGTGTCGTGAGCATCACAATTGGACTGAACAGGACTGGGCATGCGTACTATTCTCAGATGAGAGTAGGTTCAGTCATCGGATTGGAGACGCCAACTGATCTGGCGCGAGAGTGGTACTGCTTATCGTCCAAAAAATATCCAGGAAAAGGACCGATATCCGACATGCAGTATCATGGTGTGGGCCGGCATCATGATCAATGGCCGCACGCGCCTACATGTGGTTGCGAATGGGACTATGACGGGTCAGCGATACATTGATGAAGTTCTACTTCCTCATGTTCGTCTTTTCCGTGGTGCTGTCGGTGATAAATTTGTTTTTTTGGACGACAACGCAACATGTCATCGAACACTCGCTGTTCAGGATTGTCTAGACAACGAGGATATTCAACGTCTCGTATGGCCAGCGTGTTCTCCAGATCTAAACCCCATTGAAAATGTGTGGGATGCTTTGGGGAGGCAAGTTGCTGGTCGAAACTATCCTCCGACAAACAAGAACACCCTCATCCGTGCACTCACAGAGGAATGGGATAAATTGCCTCAACAGCTGCTGGATAATGTTGTTGAAAGTATGGTACGACGTGTGGAATGTTGCATCACACTCCACGGTGGACATATCCCGTACTGATACCTTTCTTTAAGGTGCCTGCTGACTTTTAGATGCATTGTTCCATTTCTCCGTACTTAGATCAAATGAACATTTTTTTTTTTTTTCAGATGTTTCACAGCTTTTGTACTTTTCAGAACAAGAAATATTCTTTATTCTAATGTCTGAACAGGGTGGCAACTATAGTTTATCCTACTAGGCCTCATGTCTCGCTTAATGTTATGCTACATAGCAATTTGTAATTCGTCCTTAGCAATTGTCCAGCAGTGTATATATATATATATATATATATATATATAATATATATACACGCATAAAAACCTGTGAAGCCTATTTTCTTACATAAATGTCAAACGTTTTAAAAGCGTCCATGTTCTAAATTAAGAATTCCCTGCTTGACTGCCATTTTTACACGCACACTTAAAATGTTATTAACTTCTCTTTTTTTCTTTTTTTAGTTTTAAGGATGGGTTCTAGGTTAATTCTTGGCACTGCACTTAAAGATGAAGCTGGGGATAAACTAGTTGAAAGCTCGTCTCTCTCTCTAGGCATCCTTTATTTATTTATGTACTTGTCTTTTTTCCTTATTATTTCGAGAGAGTGCAAAGATAAAAACTTTAATGCGCAGTATTCATGCATAACTTGGAAAATACTCTAAAATAACAGAACTGCAAAAAAGATACACGAAATTACTCTCTTGAAATGTACATTTACTCTCGAATAAAAATATTTTCAGTTGTATGTTAAATACAGGGTTTCCAGACTAAAAGTATCCAACAGTTATGGCTTATTTTTAAGGAACTACCCTTCAGAATGTAAGAAACTGCTCATCCGTGGATTGGAAATCCTTCCGAGATTTTTTCGGTCTAGTCTGATTGGCTGCACGTGCAATCATTATTCGGCAATCGCAGACGATAAATTTGTCACACTACACTAGTAAAGATGTGATCTCTACAGCAAAAGGGTGTTGTGTGTACTTTGGTTAACGGAATTTAAATCAGTCACGCGGATACAGTGTCGTGTTCGAATAGAATAGAATAGAATGTTGTTAGTGGCCAGCCTAATAGACTTATAAGGACTCCTACAAAATGAATCACTCAAACGATCAACAGTGTCTTCTATCGCAAAAACTTAAGGATACTTACTGGTTTGAGATACCAAGGTTGTCGTCTCCTTTAAAGTTCTTTCCTGTTGATGGATAGATTTTGATATCGGAGGATCGACATTACATTCTGTTCGAACACGTCGTTATATACGCGTGACTGATTTAAATTCCGTGAACCACACTACACGATTGCTGTGACGTTCTATCTTTACTAATGAAGTCAGTGTAACAAGTTCATCGTCTCCGATTGTCGAATTATGCACGCACGTGCGTGCGGCCGATCGGACTAGACCCGAAAGTTCTCGGAGGGATTTCCAACCCTCGGATGAACAGTTTATTTCATTCTTGTGGGTAGTTCCGTAACAATAAGCCATAACTTTTGGATACTTTGAGCCCGGACACCCTGTACATAACACAAATTTAATTCTTAAAAATGCATTGCTACTTTAGTTTCAATGCAAGTACAATGCACTCATTCCTGCTGTGGAAACTTTTTAAAAATATTTATTAAATTCTTACTATTATACAGTTTTGTAATTTTTACGGTATCTTTGTATTACCAATGAAAGTAAAAATGTGAAATAATTTAAGACCCCACAGTATAACAAAACATTTAAGGGGATAATTTTCTCCAGTCTTGGCAGTTATTTCAAGTGTAACATATAATACTTTGTTATGTAAATTATTAAGCAACCTTAGTTTTTTCTTCTACATTCTAATGCTATTACATACACTGATTACCTTTTAGTACGATAATTTGTCATTACTTATTTTTTGAAGCTTAATGGTGTAACGTTTTCCCGCCTCGCAGCTGATAGATCATCTTTACTACGCAGATAAAATCACCCCCTCCATTTCCACACGTGCTTTCCAAAAATATTGCAGAATCCTTTCATCCTATCCATGAAACAAAAAAAAAAAACACCTGCACTCCACCTGGAAGCTGAGCATCGAGTAGAATTCAAGAAGGGACCGTCTCACCCCAGGAGAGCGAAGAGAGAGACCGGTTGGGATGCTTGGAAAGAGCAGTTGTGTTTTTCCCTCCTCCTTCACCTAAAAGTATTCTGTAGTATATTAAAACACTCAATAGTTTGAATAATAACTTGTACCTTACGGTAAATATTGTAACCAATAGCTGTAGATCAGTGCTTCTCAAACTTTCAATGTACGCAACCCCACTATCTCATCATCATTTTCATTGCGTCCCCCTCCATACAATAACAATGTATTGGATTCAATAATGCTATATTTTGACACTAAAGCTACAATACGACTTTAACCTCTTATGGGCCACCGACGTATATAAACGTCTCGCCCAGCCAAAGCATTAATTTTCTGGACGTATATATACGTTTTTCCGAAGTACGATCTTTACTATGAAATGCTGTCCATAAAATTATTCCGAAGGCTTTGGAATGCAATAAAAGGACCTTGATAGTGTTTGCGAACGATTTACATATTTCAAAAGATTTGCTTATTTATTCTTTTTCTATCCCACCCCCAATACACCACATACGCTTGCCTACATGTTAAAGGGTTCTTTAAATACACGTGCCTACGTGGACAACAGAGGTATCTGAGGGGGGAGCGAATTGCGTCGTTTTTAATCGGCATTTAAGGGCTCAATTATAAACCGTACATATTATCAAGATAACTGTTAATTTTTGCATAGAATTTTATATATGACAAACCCATGGGGGGTCACTTACAATTATTAAACTAGTTCTTAACTTAGTATTGTTAAATTAATTATCAAATACATTGCAGTAATGATATATTCATAAGTGTATTATATCAGCTGAAATGTGTATTTTATTTTGTATTATGTCGGAATTGTGTTTTATTTGTTTTCCTTCAGTAAATTAATTATTTTGTTTAAATCTTTTGTTTTCGATTTTTCAATAGGTTCGCGCCCCCCTTATAGGTTTATCACGCCCCATTAGGGGGGCGCGCCCCACAGTTTGAGAAACACACTGCTGTAGACGCAATAAATCAATTTTTTATTTCCTTTAGTCTCACTCTACTCATCAAGTTTCCCAATACTTCCCACTGGTATGTTTCTGGTTCGGTACACTAAACCAAACACTTCACCTCATGAAATCGTCTAAGCAGTCAAAGTATTAAACAATAGAGATTTTAATAACTTAACAGATATACGGGGGGTCCTCAATTCATGGTACAAAGTTTAAGGGTAGGTACATGATATTGTAACAATCATTTTTTGTATAAGAATATATGGGCGCAAGTGACGTGGTGAGGCACAAGCACAAAAAATAAGAGACGAAAGGAAATACAAAGTGTTTATTGAAAGCTTCGTTGGCAAGTGTAATGTTTACCATAACTGTTCAGCGCATGAACTATAAAGTCTAGCTGCAGCACACGTTGCTGTACCCCCCACTGGCAGTCGGAGAATATAATCTGCCGAATTCAAAGCTTGTACTCGCTGAAAATGGAAAAGGTGTAAGCGTTTTTCGTTTAATACTCTACAAACGATCTGACGACTTTACTTGGGTCTATCAGCCACAACGTTCAAGATGCTTTCTTCCAGACTTGGAATGTTTACAGCTCTTCGTTGACCAGCATGATGTCTGGTGGCGTGGAATGAACGTGGTTCATGAAGTTGACAATATAAGTGCTAAAACATTCTGTGATCCAGCATTCGTCGACCAGCAAACTGCGCGTGATACATTCGTAGCGCATCTCTGCTGTTACCATTTGCTCGGCCGTACATGTAATACATGTCTGTATTTTCGGCATGCTTATTAGTCTCCCATCGTAGACATCAGCACAATTGTGAATGACGCTTTCTCTTACTAAGATGCATCATGTTGAACGGCTTCTAGACATCTACTGTCCCCAACCAACAACTCCATTTCTCTTTTCTTTTATTTCCCCTGTTTGAGCCTCACTGCGTCACTTGCCCATACATTCACATACAGTAAATGATATGATTGTTACAATGTCCTGTATCTTAAAGTTTGTACCATGAATTCGGGACCACCCTGTATATCTCATTATATTAGGCACGGAAATGAGTGAGTGAGTTTTTCTTAACGTTGCACTTAAGGCGAATCAACGGCTATTTGTGACGGACCTCACAAATAGGAATCAAGGCTAAGTGACGAGGACGACCCCTGAGCTGGCACCCGCCTCAAAATTTCCATAACGCGCCAACGGAAGGGCCTTAAGTGAGTAAGTGAGTGCATATTTACATGCACTATAAAGCTTCACTAAGGTTATTAGTGACGAACCTCGTAATTTTGACCCATGGTCAAGTGACGAGGACGACACCGGAGCTGGCACCACCTTTCCTAACTTCCTCACCATATAAACGGTCCCCACTAAATGGGGGAGGGGTCTTGAACAGCCCTAGGCTTGATCTCATGACGCGCCGGTGACGAATCCATCACCTTGACCACTAGGCTCCCGCGGTCACTTAATCAGTGACATTAGGACTCAAACTCGTGACTCGATAACGCCATCCATGTGTTTGCGATCATGAACATTCGGCTACCACGGCTCAGAGAAGTGATTCCCAGTCATTTCTTCAGCACAAAATATCGATTATTTTCGTGTTTTGATCTAAACGAAACTGTTATTTGAGCTGACATTTTATATTCGGTCTTCTCGGATAATAACTAATTAACTGGCTTTTTGTTTTATTTTTATCATACATTCAGCTTTCATGTCTCTTGCCTCTTAGGGTGTTACATTTTATATCATTATTTAATATTTCTATTCATAAATGTCGTCGAAACAAAAGACAGAGAAGCTATATAAGTGAGTCTGAAATCTAAAGTGAAGACTCAAAAGTCTCCTTTTATAGAATCCGTAAATATTCTTCAAAGAAATTTCATCCTCATTCTGGGAACAGTATTTGTGTGTGTGTGAAGCATTATTAATAATTAAGTTGTTCATGTAAACGCTTTTCTCTCAGAATGCTAATTTTGGATAAATCTCTTTTCCAGAACTGAATGTTGCAACATTTATTTTTAAGAGATAGGACGTGGGGGGGGGAGAAAGAGAGGAGGAGAGAAATATATTTCTGAAAACCAATCTAATTAAGTACTTCCTCTCTAATGTTATTGTAATTGATGGTTTGAAATTAATTAAATATTCTTTTCGCGCATGGTAACTCATGTGGTGCAGATAGTTATACGAGATTTATTGAATATTTTCCCAAATATTAGCGTAGTTATAATAATATTAGCAACAATAATAACATAGTTAAAATTTAATTTTTCTTACTTCCTTTTCTTGTAAAGGAATATCTCCAGATATTGGAAAATAAAAAAAATGTCTCAATATTGTAGCGAAACAACGTACAAAATAAAAAGAAAAAAGCAGACTAATTGCTAAACTTTTATAATATCTGAATAATTTTTGAAACTAAAACAAAGATTTTCGTATTTCGCAGAAAAATATGGATGAAAAGATTCAGCAAAAACTGTCGTTCTTAGCTTACGATATGAAAATTGGATTTTCTCGGGAAGGGGGTTGGATTTGGGGGTGCAGAATTATAGGTTTATGTTTCGGTAGGAGGAAATATAGAAGTGTGTGTATGAAAGTAATTTTTTATCTTATGTGTGTGTTTGTCTTTCGTATAATCATGTCATCGTGTAATGCTTGATTGAATAATGACAATTTTTTCTTTTTCAATTTTTTTCGTGAGTACGTATGAAAAGAGAGCATTGTACAAATGAACAAAAATATTTAGTTTTAAAAGGAATTAAAAATGAAGTTATGATATTATCGCTTTTGAAATTATACGAAGGAAGGATACTTATAAAAAGGAAACATTTAGGGTTTATTTGTGTTCCTCAACTATAAAATAAAAAATAGTGTGAAACTGCAAAATTGAAAATTAAAATAAAATTCTGCCATTTTCGAATTATATTATAAGTATTATGCAAAATTATATACAATAAAAAAGTGCCTTTTTTTGGAACATTTTGAGCAAAAAAATTGACGCTTAAGAAGTCAAAATAAAAATTTTACAGCTTAAGGAAATAAAATGCGTATTTTTTTAGTAGTATATATAATCTAATTTTAATTTTCTTATGCTTTAAATTTCTTTCACCTGATATACTACTAATATTATTCCCTGGTCTTCAAGCAAACGTACCCAAAGTTTGATGTCAATGTGGCGGTGTGATATCTATATAAACTAGTACCAAACACCATGCGATGACGATCGTTTTGGCGTGGTCGATAAAGTACTTGCGTACGGAATGGAAGGTACCCAGATTGAATCTTCCTTCCTTCTTTGGTGACCCTGGCCGTGCAAAGTGAACTGCATCCTTCACGCGTCACAATCGTGGCGCCATCTATCCACTGCAAAAGCAACCAAGCCGTCAAACATTGACGCAAATAAGTCGTCACTACGCAAAGCCGTCTCATACAAATGACGCAATTCTCAAGTCGTCACGCACGAATGACGCGATCCACAGAAGTGACGTAACCAACAAAGTGACATAACTGTTCACATGCTCGCCATGAATATGGTATTGTTCAATCGCCGAATCACTGGCATGGGGGATATGGGGCGGTGTGATATCTATATTAACTAGTACTAAACACCACGTGATGACGATCGTTTTAGCGTGGTCGATAAAGTACTTCAGTGCGGAACGGAAGGTACCCAGATCGAATCTTCCTCCCTTCAACAAACTAATTATCAAGCTTTTGGTTGTACGCTTCTTCAAAAGAGCAGCATGGCCACGGTAGCTGAGTGGTCACATGGTCTCGAACTCGTTGCCAGCTAATTTCTGTCGAGTTATGAGTTTAAGTACTGATGCCATTGAAGATACTCCGTGTAGAGGGTCTGATGCACGTTAAATCTGTCGAGGCTCACAGTCCTCATGGCATTCTAGTTTGAAGAAGGGGATTCCAGCTCAAGCGTCGTCCTTTCCCTTGAACGTAGCTTACAATTACGAGATCCTTCACCAATAGCCCTCATGTTTTTTTAACTTTGATGTTCATAAACATTTAATCAATCAAAAGGGGACTAATTCTGAGATCTTTATACCATTTGCCAAGAGATTAAGCGAGAATCGATTGCATGGATGTTTCAAACATCTGTGATTCAATTTACAGTCATTGGAATATTCCTTGTATGAACTTTTATACATTGAACGTTTTACATTCTGGTCTTCGTAAAAATACGAGTTTACTCTTTGAAAAAAATAATACAGGAAAATATTAGAGAAGGGACATTTTGAAAAATTTTGATTGGAGCTAACCTTTCACTGGGTAATGGGAGGGGAAGGATTGTGTTTTCAGCAAATGCAGTGGCTAGTTTCGTGCATGCAGTGTACAAGTCTTATCATAGGTTTGCACTTTAGTTCCACCAAATATTGTGTTAAGCTACGGGATCTACTGTACATTAAATAAAATTGCGTCTGAAAAGCTTCATATAGCATCACACATGTGTGAGAGGTATCAATTCAGGTGTTCGCCTCTTCATCTGATTGATATTCTAAATCAGAAGTTTCCCATTTTTCCTGCCCCCTCTTTACCTGATTTTTTTAAAGTGAATTCTTCTAAAAGTACTGTCAAATATTATATTTCTACGTGATCTATCAGTTTCTTTATCTATTAAAAATCGCAATGATAAAATTATTATCATTTGTGTAGTATCAAATATTCATTAAAAATTTAAAAAGTAAACAAAATCAATAAAACATGAACGATAAAGGATATGACTGAGGCTGGCGATGTATAACAATTTGTTCATTTAGGTTTCCGATTTCGTTAATATCAGTCTCAAATTGCTCAGTTTAGTGATGTGTAGTCTGTTTTTTTCTTAACAAAACGTAATGAAGACCCTAATCTCCGCTTAGCAAAACGTAAAGAAGGAAATGCAATTAAAATTTTTTGTACTCTTGCCCACAATCCAGGATAGAGACTTAATATTGATTTTTGACGCCAGAAACTATAAGATGAAAAATTTAGACATTATGCATAAAATGTTTATTCATGAAAATAGTATTTTTTCAAAGAGTATTTTATTACAATAATTTCCATAACAGGTAAGTACGCCACGGCCGCCTCTCTTGTATGTCTTAACACCCTGCTTTTTTCCCCTCTACCACCCTCCTGAAACACTACAGTCAACCAACTGGGGAGCGATCACCCCTCCCCCTCCCGTTGGGAACCTGTACACTAAATTAAGAACGAAATCCGTCACCAATAATCCAAGTTCTTGCTTGTTCCAGTCAACAAGATAACATAATTTGAAAACGTCTAAAAACCAAAGGCTTTGTTTGTAACTTCGTTTTTATGGTTCTTTTTTTATCAATAAATAGCTGAAAAATTTTAGAAAGTAGCTTGAGTTTGAAAGTTTTATGGAGTTTTTTTTCTTCTTATTTCAAATCATTTAAATAAAAGTAACAAAACCTGTTTCGTTAATGCTTTAAGCTGCAATTATTTTACTACATTTTATTTATACGGCTTGAAGCCATGGCCATGCAAAAATTAAAAAAAAGTTTTTATATATACTCAGTAATCATTTTGACATCATTGTTCTGAGAATTTTTACTAAGCTGCATATTTTTAACTAAAATATCTTACTAAAATATAATTCGACAAATGTAAAATAATTCTAAATTCTCTTTTTACACATGCCGATTGTACGGGAAAAATATTAACAATGTTAAGGGAATTTAGGGATAAACTACGTGTGTGTCCTACCCTAAATCCCCTCGATGTTTAACACAAAAGTAAGATATTGAATGTCAATATTCGAGATTGACTTCAATTAGTACTTTTAGCATTCTATTGACCCCCCTTCTACGTCTCTCTCTCTATGAATTTTTTTTACTTCAACTTCTCTACAGATTTTCATCCTCAATATCTAGAACACATATTTTTACATTAGCAATGCTTTCATAGAAGCGCCATTAATAGGTACGAAATTATTAAATGACATCTGTTTAGAATCTTTTGAAACTATTGTTACACTTATTTCTCTTCAAACTAATAAATAGATTAACTAAAAAAAAACATTTGTGTACCTCCGTACCATGGCTTTTATTTTAATATTTTAGCTTGTGTATGGATATATTGATGACCAGATTAAGTAGCCCACATCACCTGGCAACTCCTTAGATGCCATTGTTCTAATATTTTTTATTAATTAAAGTAACTGTTCTTAAGTAGTCGAAATTTAATTATTTAAATCTGAGTTTAAAAACATCTATCATTACTCTGATTGTTTTATGATATCTTACAAAAAAAAAGTAATTCTGTCTCCTAAATTTGACAGCTTATTCAAAATAATTACTTCCCATTTGGTTAAAAAACACGTTATAGAACTTATGTTCTATTATACTGTCGATCAATTTCGTCAAATCAAAAGACGTTTCCAAATGCCGTGATATGCAACCAATAATGGAAAACCGTTCCAATGCATAGTCAAAAAGAGTTATAAAAGTACCGATGACAGCATTCGGCGACTTCTTTTCAATTGGCAACATCTTTTGATTTGGCAAAATTGGTCGGAAGTATAATACGTAAGTACCAACATTATTACACATAAAAACTATAATATTTACTGAAAAGAAAGTAGAAATAATCGTTTAGGAGAAATGTTTTCTCTGTACTCTTTCAATATTTCTTCTTTTATTTTGATCGATAAAATAAATAGAGTAATGAATGGATTTTCAATATCTGCCCTCTTGAACTTGATCTTAAACATACAAGTAATATAAAAAAATTAAGTGTCAATTCATACTTAGGTCAACAAAGAAAAAAATTATTTTGTTTACTTTTTATTAAATAATTACAATTAATATAAATGTGTATATACATATGACAGAATCACATTATTAAGTGGCAAAATAGAAAGCGATTTTCCCTTCCATATATGGTGTTGAAATATTAGTTTTGGTTTTTTTGTTATTATTTATTCATTCATAAATCACATTCTCAGAAAATAGGCCATCTCAGGTAGGATTCGAATCCACGACCTACGGATTAGAAATCCATCACGCTACAGGGACACAACGAGCGATTTTTCTTTCTATAAATGCTGTTGGTCTATTATTTTTTTTATTACTATTTATTCATTTTTTAATTAAACTAATGAATTAATATTTGGAAAAACGTATTAACATATCAAGTGTCAACCGCTACAAGTTAAAAAAATGTATTTGAACTCTAATGGATGAATAAAATGTATTTTATTAACAAATGAAAATTTTAATAAGATATATATAAACTGCTGGCCACCGTAAATGTAACACCAAGAACGACAACAGATAACACAACAAAATTTATTTTGTAGATATCATGTTGACCAAGTATCAAATGATTAAATTTATAGACTTCTGGTAAGTGTAGTTCCTGCCAGAATCAGTATCCAAAGTAGTCGCCTTTGTTGGAGATCATCGCTGCCACACGCCTCGGCATTAATTCAAAGAGACTTCGGATGTGTTCTTGGGGCACAGCGGACCAAGCAGCTTCCACACGTTGCCAAAGTTGATCTGGTGTGGCAGCTGGGGGTGTAATCTGGGTCAATCGTTGAGCAACCATGGACCACATGTTTTGTATCGGCGAAAGATCCGGAGAGTGAGCCAGCCAGGGAAGCAATTCAATCTGGTGATTGACGAAGAACCTTTGGACAATGCGTGCCACGTGTGGTCACGCATTATCCTGTTGAAATATGGCTGTGGCCAAGCCATGAAGGTAAGGAAGGACAACTGGCTCCAACACCTCGGAGATGTAGCGCTGGCTGTTTAAAGTGCCGGCAATGCGTACTAGAGGAGTGCGAGACTGATCTTCAATACCGCCCCATACCATGATACCCGATGCAGGACCAGTATGGTGGTGCATAACGTAGCTGTTCAGCATCCTCTCTCCACGGTGTCTCCAGACTCGAATCCGACCATCGTGGTGTTGCAGACAGATGCACGACTCGTCAGTAAGGAGAACTGCATTCCATTCTGCCACCCACATCCTTCTTTCCTCGCACCATTGGCAGCGGAGACGTCTGTGGTTCTGCGTCAAGGGTAGACCAAGCAAAGGACGTCTTGCGGAGAGACCACACTGCTGTAAACGGCGTCGAATGGTACGCGCAGACACTGAATGATGCGTTACAGACTCAATGTGTTGTGCTACGGTTCGGGATGTGGCTGAGCGATCCGTCACTATCATGCGCAAAATTTGCCTGTTCTCACGTGAAGTGGTGCATTGAGGTGGATGCGATGGACCACGTTGGTCCGTCGTACCCTCCTGCATCCAACGGTCACATATCCGCCTTACAGTTGTTTGGTTTCGTCCAACACGAATACCGATTTCCCTGAAAGATAATCCACAATCTTGGTAGGCCACTATTCTTCCTCTGTCGAACTCGGATACTTGAACAAAAGCTGATCGCTGTTTTATACGAGACATAACTGATCGTTTTTTGAAAAACCCACAAGATAAACACAATTGCCGAACTTGAAATCGTCGAAATCTCCAAGTCTAAAATAGCACTTTGAGGTGGCGCCACAGGCTCGCGAGATGTGTGTCTGCGCTGAAATTCTAATCATTTGCATATTTCACCTCCACTAATGCATTTTGTAAATTTCATGTTATTTGCATGCTTCCTTCTGGGTGTTGCATTTACGTTGGCCAGCAGTGTATATATACACTGATGGACAATTGCTAAGGATGGATCACAAATTGCTATGTAGCATAACATTAAGCGAGACATGAGGCATAGTAGGATAAAATATAGTTTCCACACTGTTCAGACATTAGAATAAATAATATTTATTGTTCTGGAATGTACAAAAGCTGTGAAACATCTGAAAGAAAAAAAAATGTTCATTTGATCTGCGTACGGAGAAATGGAACAATGCATCTAAAAGTCAGCAGGCACCTTAAAGAAAGGTATCAGTACGGGATATGTCCACCGTGGAGTGTGATTCAACATTCCACACGTCGTACCATACTTTCAACAACATTATCCAGCAGCTGTTGAGGCAATTTTTCCCATTCCTCTGTGAGTGCACGGATGAGGGTGTTCTTGTTTGTCGGAGGATAGTTTCGACCAGCAACTTGCCTCCCCAAAGCATCCCACACATTTTAAATGGGGTTTAGATCTGGAGAACACGCTGGCCATACGAGACGTTGAATATCCTCGTTGTCTAGACAATCCTGAACAGCGAGTGTTCGATGACATGTTGCGTTGTCGTCCATAAAAACAAATTTATCACCGACAGCACCACGGAAAAGACGAACATGAGGAAGTAGAACTTCATCAATGTATCGCTGACCCGTCATAGTCCCATTCGCAACCACATGTAGGCGCGTGCGGCCATTGATCATGATGCCGGCCCACACCATGATACTGCATGTCGGATATCGGTCCTTTTCCTGGATATTTTTTGGACGATAAGCAGTACCACTCTCGCGCCAGATCAGTTGGCGTCTCCAATCCGATGACTGAACCTACTCTCATCTGAGAATAGTACGCATGCCCAGTCCTGTTCAGTCCAATTGTGATGCTCACGACACCATTGCAAACGGGCAGTACGGTGCTGTCTGGTCAATGGGACACACACAACAGGTCTGCGTGCGTATAGTCCTCCTCCCTTCAAACGTCTGGCAACAGTTTTTCTGGAGATCTGCTTTCCTGAGGCAGCAAGAAACTGATTTGCCACCTGCTGAGCTGTGGTGCGCCTGTTCCTTTTTGCTGATAGAACGATATATCTGTCTTCTGCAGGCGTCGTACTTCTAACACGACCTCCCCCGTGCCGTCTACTACACATTCCAGTAGTTTTAAATGACTTCCACAGCCGTGAAACAACGCTGTGAGCGATGTCGAACTCCCTGGCAACATCTGTTATTTTTCACCCTTCTTCGATCTTTCCAATAATTCGGCCACGCATAAAATCATCTATGTGATGTCGGGTTGATTGATTGAATATTAACGTCGCACTGTTCAGCTACACGAGGGCTTTTGGCGACGGACCACGTAATTTTGAACCATGGTCAAGTGACGTGGACGACACCTGAGCTGGCACCCCCCTCTCCTAACTACCACACCACACCAACGGGAGGACGTTTCAGCTCTCTACAGATTTAACGTGCATCGCTTCCCTACACGGCGGGTCTTTAGTGGTAATGGGCTTGAACCCATGACAAAGCAAGCCACGTTCCGATACCAATACCACTCGGCTACCGCGGCCACTATGTGATGTCGGGAAGACATGCCAAAAATTTTAAGTTCGTCTATTAAATCTTTCCTGTAAAACTTTGACTTGAAACAACAACTGTCCACACGCGTCAAAACCTTTAAAGCTCTTATGAACGCTATCACGTGATGAACAGACGTGGAAAAAATTTGCATACTCATACTTCTTACTAATATCCCGCACTTATTCTAATTTTCCACATTTTGCTTCCTTTCATTTTGTGGTTGCTATGGATGATAGTGTTATCCGTCCTTAGCAATTGTCCAGCAGTGTATATATATATATATATATATATATATATATATATATATATATATATATATATATACAGGGTGTTTCAGCTAAGATGTTACAAACTTCTAGGAGAGGTAGGGGACAACAAGACGACTCGAAGTATATAGGCAATGCTGGGTCGGAAATTCTTTCCTAAGGCTCCACGCGCCGACAAAATTTAGGGTGCAAAACTTCAACTGGTCTTAAAAACGGGGGAAATTGTCGAAACGCTTTGGGTTTTGGTCAAATTTATTGTTATTATTTATTATTTCATTAAAAAAATTCTGAGCAATATTGCTGCTAAAACATCGCTAGAGGGCGCCTTAGACTTTGGAACGCTAGAAAAAAATTTTTCAATATTTTTTAAGTTTTTTGATGGCTTTCATAAGTTGAAACTTTAACTTGAATTTTGATACCAGATTTGGTATCCTCCGGGGAAAATTGATGTAAAAATCGAACATTGTTCAGGGCACTTAAAGCACAAACGGTGCTAAAAACGAGCAAAATGTTGCATTTCGGTGCGGTTTGCGTGAAAAGCATTCCCTTGCTGACTAATTTGTTCAAAACAAATTTTGACATTGTTGTCAAATTTAAAACCAGAGGTGCTTCAGACAAGTAAAAAGGCATTTCCGACCGACCTTTCCTATGTGATTCCGTGTTATCTAGGTGTACTCTTCCACCAACGAGGTAGAGTACACCTAGACGACTCGGAATAACATAAGAAAGGTGGTCCGGAAATGCTTTCCTGAAGCAGTAAGACCATCGAAAGCCTGATACGTAGCCCAGGAATTGCAAGTGTCGTGACAGTGAATAAAGCGAGCAGGGTTCTCGGCGAAAATTTTAGCGAGAGAGTGTTGAAGGCAGAATATGCAAATTTCACCGTCGAGAAGTGAATTAGCCCCCAGAGGGACAGAACGATAAGAAGGAGTCCGCTGGAAGGAAGCTTTATTTCCATTGCACACAGACTGGCTGTACGATGGCAGAGTACACGAACGCAGAGGAATCTAATAGGACCCTACATTCTGCCTGATCGCCTGACTGGTCCACGCTACCTGATATTCTTGGAACCAGTTTTGCCAGAGTTATTGGACAGCGCACACGTTACCGCTTCGACTCGTACTTCCATGTGGTTCCAGCAAGATGGAGCCCCCGCACATTTCAGTATTTCTGTTCGGAATCACTTGAATGCAACATGTGTTGAACGATAGATTGGCCGTGGAGGTCCAGTGCATTGGCCTCTCCGATCGCCAGACCATTCCTGTCTGGATTATTTCTTCTGGGGGCAAATGAAATCCTTGGTGTTCGAAACACCCGTAAACAGCGCCGAGGAACTTGTAGCACGCATCAGTGCAGCAGCCGGGGAAATACGAAACACTCCAGAAATGTTATCGAATGTTCGACGCTCCATGAAGCGAAGATGTGAAGCCTGCATCACATGCGGCGGGCGTCAGTTCGAACACCTCCTTTGACAGCAGTTTTTCCTTCTTTTTCTTTACTTTTTCTTTATGATTATGCATAGCAGTTAGTAAACAGCTTTTTTCCTCCTATTTTTGAGTCTTTCCTTGTGTTTTACTTCTTGTGATTTGGTACTTGTGTTTTTTACCCTCTTTTACTAAAATTTTTTGCTATAAAATTACTTTTTTGCAACACACGAATCTCATTTAGGAGGAAAAATTGCTAGTAATTATTCGGCTTACACCCAACCACAAAATTATCCAAATGAGTTTCCAAGTTGCAATGTCTGAAAGCGCCCTCTGGTTTTGATTAATAGCTACCAAGTCAAAATTTATTTTGAACAAATTAGTCAGTAACGGAATGCTTTTCGCGCAAACCGCACCGAAATTCAACATTTTGCTCGTTTTTTAGCACCGTTTGTGCTTTAAGTGCCCTGAACAATGTTCGATTTTTTACATCAATTTTCCCCGGAGGATACCAAATCTGGTATCAAAATTCAAGTTAAAGTTTCAACTTATGAAAGCCATCAAAAAACTTAAAAAAATATTGAAAAATTTTTTTTTTTCTCTAGCGTTCCAAAGTCTAAGGCGCCCTCTAGCGATGTTTTAGCAGCAATATTGCTCAGAATTTTTTTAATGAAATAATAAATAATAACAATAATTTTGACCAAAACCCAAAGCGTTTCGACAATTTCCCCCGTTTTTAAGACCAGTTGAAGTTTTGCACCCTAAATTTTGTCGGCGCGTGGAGCCTTAGGAAAGAATTTCCGACCCAGCATTGCCTATATACTTCGAGTCGTCTTGTTGTCCCCTACCTCTCCTAGAAGTTTGTAACATCTTAGCTGAAACACCCTGTATATATATGTATAAAGGAGAAAACGACTCATTCTCTCACTGACTAATCACCATATCTCCGGAACTATTAAACCTATAGATTTCAAATTTGGTTGGTAGGTTCCCTTCATGGAGTAGACATCAGCTAAGAACGGATTTTGCAAAGATCGAACCCAAAGTGGCGTTACGGGGGCTTAAGGGGCTTTATAGATAATTATTTCCCTTATTTAACTATTTCATGTACAGTCTTGAAACTTGGTACACAGATTTCTTTCATAAAGTAGAGATTCCCTTTATAACGATTTTTACGAAAATTGATCTCCAATTGGCGTTATGCATAATTATTTCCATTTTTAAACTATTAGACGTACAGTCTTGAAATTTGGTAAGCGGATTAATTTCATAGAGTAGAGATCTGCTACAGAATAGGTTTTGTGAAAATCGACTCCTAAGTGGCGTTGCAGAGAATTAAGTGGCGTTATATATATATAGGCGATTAACTCCTTTTTTAAACTATTAGACGTAAAATCTTGAAATTGAGTAAGCTGATTCCCTTCATTAAGTAGAGATCCGCTATAAGATGGGTTTTGTGAAAATCGCTTCATAAGTGGCGTTGCGGGGATTATATAAGGGGAGTTATAGATAATTATTTCCCTTTTTAAACTATTAGACCTGCAGTCTTGAAACGTGATATAAGCGGATTCCTTTCATAGAGTAGAGATCCGCTACAAAATGAGTTTGGGTGAAAATTGATCCTCAAGGGTCACTGAGGGGGATTAAGGGGCGTAATAGATAAATATTTCCGCTTTTCAACTACTTGACCCACCTGCTTAAAAATTAGAAGGTATGTTCCGTTCATGGAATAGAGTTCCTCTTGCAAATAGTAGTTTTACGAAAACGGACCCCCAAAGGAGTGGGATTGCGAGTGGTTAAGGTGTGTTTTAGAAAAATTCCTGTTTTTAAATTTAACCCATCTACTTGAAATTTGTTGTGCACGTTTCTTTAGTTGAATAGAGTTCCACTAAGAATGGATTTTACGGAAATCAACTCCGGGGGAAGCGGGGAGAGATACTGGGGCTTATTGTCAGACAAAATTTCCGTTTTCGAACTGCTAAGACTATAATAATAAAATTTGGTTTGCATGCTTTTTTTGTTGAATTGGAATCCGCTAAGAATGTTCTCAACGAGGTATTGATGATAAAAATTCCGTTTTTGCTCTGTTAGATTAAGACTTGAAATTTAGTACGCATGTTTATTTTATGGAGTAGATATCCACTGAAAGTTGATTTGGTGGAAATCCACTTGATTATTAGGTTAAATGAGCACAAAAAATCTTTCTACTTCTACTTTAGATATAAATAGAAACCAGATATCCTAATTTATGTCCTTTTTATATCAAGAGGCGAGAGTTACAGCTATAAATATATTTCAAAATACAATCGAACTCTTAATGCTAGATATCAATAATTTATATATATGTAAACAGTATACATTATTTATACAACGTCCTGAAATCCAGTGAAGTGGATGGGTAACGGCTAGTATATATATATATATATATATATATATATATATATATATATATGGGAGGGAGTGAACAAAAATAAAGTAAAACAAAACTGAATTAAATACCTTGATCAAATTTCTAGTCTTAACGTAATTCTCTATTGAAGAGTTAGATTAATATCTTTTGAGGACAATAACGAACTGTGATATAAAGTAATGTGATCTTATAATAACGTGTTTGTTATGGAGGCCGGTTTTTAGCTGAAACCCCCTATGAGTGAGTTCACTACCCTCAGGCATTTTGGCACGTTTTTGCTTTCAAATGCAACATTAAACAAATAATTTGTAACTTTTTTTCTTTGTAATTTGTCTTTCCCTTCTTCTAAAAGTTTTGTTTGTTTTATTTTTGTAAGCTCCGTTGATAATTATGGTGCAGAGGAATTATTTTATCAATTTTCAGTTAAAAATTGTAAAAAAAAATCCCCTTTCAATATTTCCTCTTTACTTATTTATAAAACAAAGACAAGTATCTAATGAAAAATATCTCCTTTTTACAACACCTCGAAAACAATTTTTTTTTTTGTGTACCATACACATATTTCACATTTACAGTTTTCTACACAATTATGAGAGCGAAGAATCAAGTCCTTTTCTTTTCTTTTCTGCCTTTTTTTCTTCAACGTCAATGAAGCAAATTTTCTTTCCCTACATTTGCGCATATTTTTTTTTCTTTTCTGTGTGTTTACTAAGATAAATATAATCACCAAAGAAATGGCATTATTTATATACGAGGAAACACCAGATAAGAAAATTAATTGAAATATTCAATTTAGAGAAGAATGCAACTGTTCAGTCATCAAAACATGTAAATTTTTCATAATTTTCGAAGAATAATGAGAAGGTGATTGTCCTCACCTATTTCTCGTCCCGACAGCTCCTTATATATTATGCAATGCTATACTAAATGAATTCTACCGATGTAATAGAAAAATTTATATTTATTTATATCTTCCATTTGAACCAAGTTCGAAAATCATGCGTGGTATAAAGAAATGAAGTAGTGTATTTATTCGAATCTAAGCCGCACCCATATTCCCAACACGTTTTCGTGAAAAAATAAAAAAATAGTGTAGAATGGTTTATTGATACCCGATATATATATAAATAATTTTAAAAATTTTAAATGAGAATTAATAAAAAGTGAATAATCTAATTCATTTTAATAATATTAAAAGCTTTTAAATACATGCATGAACATTTTATTACCATAAATGTCAGCTTCATGTTCAATTTTCCCTATTCAATGAATTTTTCTCATTTCGATTCTAATTCGCAACCAATTTTCAGTACCATTAACAATGGGGGAAAAGTGCGGCTCAGGTTCGAAAAGGCTCAGATGCGTTTCAGGTAATTATCCATTCATTCTAACGTAGATTAGAAGAGAAAAAATTATTACTGCTTCTCTCTCTCTCTCTCTCGAGCATAAATAAACTATTTTGGAAAATAATATTCACTTTCTCATATATATATATATATATATATATATATATATATATATATATATATATATATATATATATATATATATATATATATATATATATATATATATATATATTATATAAATTAAATGCATTTTACATTCTAAATCTGAAAATGATTAATTAGAACTTGGAATGAGAGCTATTTTCATATGCATATTTTTAATTACGTAAGTTGACAAACTATTTACGATCATTTATACCCTTCAATACAATGAGTTATATATATATGTGTGTGTGTGTGTGTGTGTGTAATAATTCCCTCTAGTATCCTTTTTATTAACTCTTTGTACTAATATTTAAAATAACTTTAATTCTTTGGTTTAAAAATAACATTGCAATCTTAATCATAATCGGCTAATCCTAAATCCCTGCCCCGCCCATTCTATCCAATCAGAACTACTATTACGTAATAATCACGCGCTTGCACTACTGGTATAAAAACAAAAATCTTGTGTAATCGCTCTCTTTGTCCGCTTGCCTTCATCATGTAAGAATGTAAATAACTGCAGCTCTTTGTCTTTGTGTCCTCCAACACGCTGCTGCCTATTCAAAGTGGAAATGTACCGCAATTGTGTTTTAATCTATTGCGTGTGTGATGTGTTCTTCATAATAAAGGAGGAACAGTTATTCTGAAGACGTCTTCAATAAACCAGATATGACAACAAACCAACATCGGCCAACGCTACTACAATATATATATATATATATATATATATATATATATATATATATATATATATATATATATATATATATATATATAACATTATAAATTATATATATTATAATTATATATATAAATTATGTATAGATAAAACTTATTATGAGTATTTTATTCATATATAAAAAATGTCACTAAAGTTATGGTGGAGAGAGTTTGTAAACTCTCTTATTAAATTTTATTTTTATTCTTTTAATACTTTTGTTAAGTGCTACGTTTCAGCCATTCACATGCTTTGAATCTGCATTTGGGTCCAGAATCTGGCAATGACTTATTTATTGCACTCAGATTTAGCGCGGGCTCTGCATCTTTATAAGTGCAATTTTTAGGTAAGTTACCTCTATATTGTAATGGATTTAGATATCCCTATCCATTATTTTCAACAGGTTTTTGCTTAATATTATTAACATAAAGGGGGAAGATTGGCTGGTCACAAAACATGTTCAACCCCACTTTTTTTATACAAATTATTTTATATATAAGCTGTCCTAAGTCAGCAATGTTTATAATACTGCAGCATCCATTTTATGATTTTTAATCTCGGTTGCTCATTTGTCCTTCATTGTGTGATTTCCCTACTGTCTATGTGTTTTTCGAATGTGGTTGTTGGATGTTATCTCTTGTTTGCAGAGAATAAGACTCTATATATATGATCTCCTTTTGTTACCTTCTCTCTCTTTCATCAAGTTGTTTATTTTTAAAAAGTAGAAGTTAAAGTGCTTTAAAAAAAAACAGTTTAAGCTTTTTTTTATTTTTGGATAATTGTCATCGATTTCCATCTAATATTCGGAGAATATAGCTATGAAATGATTGAGTATATTGTGAGAGATGTTCCTCCCCTTGGAAGTACATCTTTCGAAGTATCAGCATGAGCTAGAGGTGTAGGATTAGCGAAAGGACTAGGATCAAACATTATCTTAATACTACTTTATTAAGATATTCAACTTAAACCTTTAACAAATTAAATTATAATAATTAATATGAGAGAATTTACGATGGTAAAAATACGCAACACACAATAAGACCTAATCTAATTCAGATCACTATCAATAAACGAAATGCCTAATCTCCGATTCTAATATTAAATAATCAATCCTACCTTATTACAGCTTGGAGTAACGATCAATCTTGTCTTTGTATGCAATGGTATGCAACTTGACTGATTCCTTCTATTCGATCACTAATAATATGTATTCACGTCACGCAAAACTCAATCAGACTTGAACCACGAACTGTAATAAACATCAACTGCCACAAACTAACATCAATTGTCAAACATTATCTTACATTGCCATCACGCTTACTCTAAGTACCGATATTTAAACATTTGTTCATTTGCATCTTCTCATTCACACTTCACTTTTTGGATTTGGTTGGAAAAGAGTTGCCATTAATTCTGGCCCAAAGAACCCAAAGGACTTGTTAAAGAAAAGACGCGTTAGACGTCACAATATATTTATTAATGTCACACTAAAAAGCAACACGAGTGCTATTGTTGACAGACCTACTAACTTTGAACTTGGGTAGAGTGACGAGGACGACACCAGAGCTGGCTCCCTCTCTCCAAACTAGCACACCACGACAACTGAAGGACTTTGAGCTTCAAAAGATTTAACAAGCATTATCCCATCTTAAGAGACACTAGGGATCTAACTCATGACCTGCTGGCCTCAAGTTTGTGACCATAATCGCTTGACTACCGCGGCAACTTAGTTATGAAAGGAAAAACAAGAATATATTGACGGGTAGTAATTTTTTTTATTTCTTAAATATTGCACTGCTTAAAACATTTTTTCGGCCAATAATTATTCAATGAAAAAGAAAAATAACAGCAATGATTTCGTACAATTTTATGCCAATCTCTGAAGGCTGTTTTCGCCATATGTACAACAGCGTGACCTTAGCGTGGAGCACATTTTTTGACAGCAAAAATGCTTCAGTTTTTATAAAAATTTGTGACATAGTAATTCATGCATTTGTTTATAATATAGTGTTTTTAAAATTTCATAATATTTCATAAATAATTAATTTTTCCATTTAACATGTAAAGGAATAGCTCATTTAGCATTATAGTATAGGAGAAAACATGCGAAACACATTTTATAAAAGAAAAAATGTGTCAACTCGTATAAAAATGAGTAGTATGATAAAATAAGTGATTCTCTACAGGATAGTGAAGCCAGAATATAATATTAATGTTTGAGTACTTTTATATATGAAAAAATATTCATCATTTTAGTCCTATTCTTTAACATTAGCCGAAAACACAGCCTTAAGTGTAGATTTGTGAAAACACATCGGATCTGTCCAGTAGCACACACAGGAATTTTTCAAGGGGGGAGGGATGTCGGGGTCAAAAGTTCACCATTCTTGTATCATGCTCCTTTTGATTTTGTCGATTTTCGGGAGCAAAACACAGTAAAAAACTAATTATTGAATAAATATATAGCATTAATTAATAAAACTAATCATTAATAACAAATAATTAAATTTTACGTACTATATACATAGAACTATAATCAATCGGAAAAAAAATCAAAGGCTTTGGGGGGGTCCAGACCCCCAGGACCCTCCCTTGTGTGCGCCACTGGATCTGTCAAATATAATCTTAAATGTAACTCAGCTTCATATTTCAAGTTCGGTGAAAAATATACAGACTTAAAAACCTTTTAATTTTGATGGTACATAAACTAGGTTTCAAGGCCATAGAGCTATCCTTTGAGAAGCGCCCAACTGTTTTAAATATTTAGACCAATCTTCAAATCTTTATAGATAAATTACGAAACATAACAAATGGTGAAAATTACGTATGGATACCTAATTTTTATGGGACATTTTGGTTTCATTCTATTCAACTCTTAAATAATAAGCCCTGTATAATTACTATGTAGTTTGTTAAGTGAATAGAAAACTCGTTTAAGAAATCTGGGCTGATATTAATTCAAGAGAATCCACAAGGATTACACAATTTTAAAGGATAATCACTCGAAATGTTGAAATCATAAGATCCATAAACCGTGTGCTAATGTCCTTCGAAGCTTTTTTGAAAAAAAAAACAGCAAATAAGGCATGAGAAATTAATATTAATTTGCTTTCTTGTAATATATATGTTTTGATTAAATACTTAAAATTCTAAAAAGTCAAACGAAACTTCATAATTTTCTTCATCCATGAAAACCTGATGCAAAGACGCAAATAAAAAAAACGCATTTCATTTTAAAATGCATCTGTAATTATATAAATTAATCATCAATATATTACTTCTGATACTGAAATTATTGTTTGCTTTTTGCATGCATGAAGAAAGTCGAGTCTACAATTATGTTAACTATACAAATCGTATAATTTACATCAAGACAATCGCTATATTTTATCTGACAGATTTTTTTATTTTCTTAAATTTTAATTTATTTTATCATAATACTATCCTTGAGGGTTGGACTGTTTTACGTAAACAATAATTTACTTCAAACATAGACATATAAATAAGAGCTAAAATGCATTTGAAAAAAGAGAAGTTGCAAATTTTGTAAGTAACAAAAACTAAAATATGCTCCTTCATGTAGAAAACCTACAGTTCATACAGGCACTTCAAAGCACTTTGAAGTATTAAGAGGAAAAAACGAAGTAATATAATTCTGAAGAAAATATGAACATATTTCTCGAGACCACTACTGCGACAGGGGTAAGAAATAAGTCCAGAACATTTCGGTAGTTCTTTTTTTTTTTGAAAAAATATATGCTTATAAAATATAGTTCTTTTTAAACTCTGGAAACTAATTGACTGTAATACGAGATCACGTGAAAAAAATAAGCTTATGCTTCAATAAAAAAACATCATTTTTATATCAAATTTCTAAATTGATCGACTGCGCAGAAACGTAGTATTTGTAAAGATTTATTTGTTCTAGTAGAACAATTTATAATTTTCTATCACTATCCTACTACGTAGCTTAGGACAACAGTTTGAACTAGTACCTTATTTTTCTAGGCATTGAAAGTTATTTTGAGATTTAGATCAAGTTACTTTGTGTTCCTGAAATTCCGTTATTTCCTTAATGATCTACTGGGAAATTGAGGTACAAACTCATGAAACACAGAGCACTATTTTCGTAGCTGTGTACTAATACATTACCCCCTGAACTCCATCCTTGCAATTTTAGTAATAATTATACGTGAATAAAGAAATAAGGGACAGCCACGTAGATAATTAAAGAAAAAAATGTCAAATATGTTCTTCACGTTGGTTGCAAATACTAAGAAATGTACTAGACATTTGTGTTTATAGTTTTAGTAATAATTTGACAAAATTATCTTAGAAAGAAGAAATAATTTTAAGAAGGGTAGGACCCCCCTTCTTTTTTTAATTATGAGCCAGATTTCCTGAATTTGATCTCTGAATTTCTACATAATTTGTCTCAAAAAGAATTCTTAATTGTATTCTCTAGATGCTTTTATTCACATTTTAATAATTATAATTTTAAATGACTAGTTTTTATTATAGTTATTCATATTATCGTTATCCACATTATATTTATTTTTGTTATTCAAAAAAATAAGCTATATATATTTGAATTTTAACGATTAAATAAATTTCTATTGCAATTAGAAATTTTTTGAAATTTCGTTATTAAAAAAATGAGCGTTATTGAAACAGTCATTTCTGCAATTTTTCGCTCATTAGTTGAATGGTAATAAATCATATACATTCTGTCAAAAAAGTATTGGGACACACTACCAGTTCATATATTTCTATCGTAATATTTTACTTAAACATACAAATGAAACCAAAAAAAAAGAAAAGGTAAATGTTATTTTGGTAAATACAAATAATAATAATTTGAACAAAATCATTATTAGCATAAAACCACGTTAATGCAATTATGGTTAAAATTGAAAATAAAAGAAATCGAGTTAAAAAAAGCGATCAAAAAAGTATTGGGACACTTCCCAATAAATTAAAAAAAAGAATTCAAATTTGCTTTTTATGACCTCTTGAAGTCTGTTTAGCATGGATTGGATGAATTTTTTCCAAAACAATCTATCAATTTTGGTCCACTCTTCGACAAAATAATTTCTCAAATCCTGTTTGTTAGAAATTTGGTGCTCATACAGTTTTTGTTGCAAATAATCCCACACATGTTCAATGGGATTAAGGTCTGGACTTGGTGCAGGAGTCTTAACAACACTAGAGCAATGGTAGAAAACCCCCATAACTTGTAAATATCTGCAGTATGTTTCGGGTCATTATCTTGGTACAGTTTAAAATATCTTAACATTCCTAGCCTGCTCGCACTTAGCTTTAAATTTTGCTTGAGAATGTCAAGATAGACATATTTATTCATTATACCATCAGTAAAATCTAAGTTCCCAACACCAGAGCTTGCCATGCAGCAGCTCCAGACAATTTGGTTACCCCCTCCATATTTGACAGTAAGCTGTAAATTTTTGACATGCATTGCTGTATTTGATTTTCGCCAAACTTTTTGCTTGTCATCCGATCCGAAAATGATATGTTTGCTTTCATCAATAAAAATTACATTTTCCCAACATTCTGTTGGAGGGGGGGGGGTGCCTTACACACATTTAAGCAAATGCCAACCTAGCTTGTCTATTTGCTTTTTTTTTTTTTTTTGCTGATTTAGGACTTTCTTTGAGGTACTCTGCTATGATACTTATGTTTTCTTAAGAAATTTCTCACTGTTTCACTATTTACTGATTTTCCGAACCTATACTTCTACATCGCAAAATCATTTTTACACTACACTAGTTCTTGAATTAATGTGTACTTGTCTCACAATCTACCTCTCTTCACGTTCATTATATATCCATGGACGCACTGATCTTTGCTTGTTTTCAACACCATTTGTTTTCTTGAACTGGTCAATGATATTAAAAAGTAGACTTACTCAATTTCAAGATTTTTCCTTTACAGCGCACTGATTTCCTCTCTTTCCAATGACTTATTACGAGATTTCGCACACCAACCGATATATCTTTGTTTCGATATCTCTCTCTCTCTCTTTCTCTCTCTCTCTCTTCTTTTTTTTAACCTTATTTGTTGAAACATTTATGTTTAAACTTCTATTCTAAAACAATGGTGTGAAATTAAATTCTATTGATGCGCAGTGTATATTTGTTAAATTTCTCATTTCAAAAGTGTCCCAATACTTTTTTGACTCCAGTGTGCCTTTGAATAATGTTTCAGAAGCTAGATCAAATTATAATTCTATAATACTAATAAAAGTTTCCTTATATACTGTATACGAAATGTTCAAATATTTCTTAATTCTCATTTTGTTTTTTGTTTTAATGAGATAAATATTTTTATAAATGGCTTTGCAGTGATGCATGTCAAGTGTCCCAATATTTTTTGAGTGACTGTATATACACACTCAATCATAAAAATATATACTCCCAGAAGGAAAAGAGAACTTGATGAAAGATGAAACTTGACATGTATGAGGAGATAAACAAATAACTATAAATTTAGAAGAACAGATTGTTTTATTTTAAGAGAATGGGGCATGAAGGAGGTTACAAATCAGTAGAGAGTAAATCCACACCTGGCAACTATACAAGCCGAAACACGGCAAGGCATCGAATCAATGAGGTCAACGACGGGATCTCCTGCTGAAAATCATGCCATAATCTTTGAGTGAATGAGTGATTGTTAACGTCGTACTGCGCAGTTACACGAGTGCTTTTGGCGACAGACCTCGTCATTTTGAACCACGGCCAAGTGCCGAGGACGACACCTGAGCTGGCACCCCTCTCCTAACTACCACATCACACCAACGGGAGGACATTTGAGCTCTTGATGCCATAATCTTTGAACTGGGCAGTTAATTCACCTGTAATCCTGGACGACTGCATTTGCTTTTTAAGCACGTCCCAAAAAGGCTGTATTGGCGAAATATCTGGTGATCTGGCAGACCACGGGAGTGCGTCATATCCTTTAAGACATTGTTGTAAAAGTCGCGCAGTAGGTAGACGATCGTTGTCTTGCTGATAAATGCACCTGGATGACTGAATAGCTCTTATGACCGACATGTGCAGATCGCGCTAGTGATCATCTTTTGTCTTACAGCATTTCTGTAGACTCTAGCCACGGAGCACCAAACGACACTCAATAAACCAACATTTAAGAATATAGTCCATCATCTCTTTATTTTGGTAGACAAGTTACACATAACTCAAAGTCTGCTTATAACCCGTTCAATACATATTTGTGCCTCCCAGTAAGTATGGTGGATATGACCCTCGGGTTCGAATTCCGAATAAGGCATGGATGCATCTTCGGGAAAAGATGTTGGACTGATGCCTGTTGGATGTTGCCCGAAATGGAATACCGTCACGAATGGAAAACATCGCACCCCTTCTGTTCTATGCTGGGATCATCGTTTGTAATAAAATGTCTACCTTCTTCTGTGTTTGTATTGCATGTTTCTGTTCTTCTCCCTCTCTCGCTTTCATATGTATCCCAAGATAAAAAACACGACAACAACAATTCACATTTGCACTAATTACGAATTAATAGCATAGGTAGTAAAACTGGAGTTAAAATCTCGTCCAAAAAATTGAGTGCCGTCAAAGGACGACTAGAGATAATCAAGTGTCTTAAAGAACCTCGCCCCACTCAGACACAACTTGTGTAATCGCCATTTGCCTTACAACAACAAACATCGAATGGGACCGGTGGCTTGGCCGCCTCCACACGCGTATTATGGGCTGGTTGTCAGCACTGAAATAGAATCGAGATCTACCACTGAAGATCACACACCTCCAGTCGGTCCCACTCCAACTTGCCCGAGTTTGAAAAAAATCTAATCGACGCTGCCTTAGATGTGGAGTCAGTCATAGGCTTCTTAATGGACGTTGGCTCTTAATACCTGCGACGGTCAGTGGGATCCGAATGATTTCCCTTGATACCACTGGATATCTGGAAAGTGGTAAATGGTGCCGAAAAGATTCTAATGAGATTGTTGGTGAGGATGTGCCCGCTGATATGATTGCGCGATAATCGAGTGCATGTGTGCTACTAGGACACCCTGATACTTCACGACGGTAGACTTTCTCTTCAGTTATCCATTGTTGCAACAACCATATTGCTCCGATACAGGTGGCGGGTGATACGATTGTTACCAACCTGCTTCTCTGAGGTATACTGTAACCCCTCTCAAAGTCCGATACTTGCTCGTACTATCACCGGTTATGTCTCTAAGGCATCTCTAGTCACAATACCATCCATCCAAGTCAATCATGCTTTTAAAATCTCCTAGTTGCTCATAGCGCGCTTACGCTTGTCTCAATGGTGTTGAAATTTTAATCTCATCTTCATATCTTACCAAATTACATTCCTGCCAAGTTTCGTGATAGAAGCGCGATTTCCTGTGGGTGCATACATTTTATAAATACTATTTGCATCTTGCAAAATTCGAAACCTATTTTGATACCATTTCACCGAACTATTACTTTCCGATAACAAATCTTTTGTCTGATGTTTTTAGAAAAAAAAAGATAAAATGTTCTCTGAAACAAAAATAACACTTTTTAAGTGAGTGAATGTTAACGTCGTACTTTTCAGCTACTCGAGGGCTTTTGGCGACCGATTTCGTAATTTCGGACCATGGTCAAGTGACGTGGACGACATATGAGCTGGAATCATCCTTTCCTAACTACCACACCACACTAATGCGAGGATGTTTGAGCTCTTAACAGATTTAATGTGCATCTTTCTCTTCCCTACACGGCGGGTCTTCAGCGGTACTGGGCTACCGCGGCCATAACGCTTTTTGAAAAGTTATTTAAGAATGATCTATGAGCTTTTTGCTTCACTACATTTCTAAGAAATTTTCTAGAAACTAAATCAACTTTTCAGAGTGTGCAAATGAAATAAAAACGTTCATAATTTAAAAGCCTACTTGAGCTACTAAAACCTTAAAACATTTGAACATAAAATAAACTCTTTTTACTGTAATATATATATGTATTCTCTGAAACTAATCTTAAACTGGAATCTTAAAGAAAACTATGCAATAAATAATTTCTGCAATTAAAATTAAATTGTCAGACTCCAAGTAAAAAACAAAAGTCATCAAACTGAATTTTTAGCTTAAAGCATTGAAATATTTCAAACACGTATCTTGAGGACAAATTTTTTAAGTTAAACTATATCAAACGTTTGCTCATTGAATCATTTTTGAATATTTATACATAATAAATAATTTAAATAGTTTTTAAATCAGTCAAAAATGAGATAATTCGATAAATATTTCTTTCAAAATATGTCTCGACATAAATAAAAAAAATTATATTGTTTTGGTAAAAAATTACGTCGCATATATAAAGAGTTTTTTTTCCAGGTATAGAAGTTTAAGTTGGCATTACTTTCCAAGATGGCAACCGATTTAACAGCTGTCAAGTGATTTATTCTCAGTTTGGTTTGGCAATTCATCAAAACGATCATCAAGCAAGGCGTAGATTCGTCGAATGGGCCCAAAACGAGATTGCCGTTGTTCCCAATTTTCATAAGCGAATTTTGTTTAGCGATGAAGCGCACTTCTGGTTGAATGGCTACGTCAACAAACAAAAACTGCCGCATTTGAGTGAAGCTAATCCACAAGTGTATGTCGAAACACCGTTACATGCAGAAAAACTGACTGTTTGGTGCGCTTTATGGGCTGGTGGAATCCTTCTTCAAAAACGATGAAGGCCACAACGTTGCAGTCAATGGTGATCGGTATAGAGCCATGATTACTAACTTTTTCATTCCTGAATTGAATAATCATGTCCAGGAGCTGTGGTTCCAACAAGACGGCGCAACATGTCACACAGCTCGTGCCACAATCGATTTATTGAAAGACACGTTTGGTGACCGCCTAATTTCACGTTTTGGACCTGTGAATTGGCCTCCAAGATCTTGTCATTTAACACCGCTAGACTATTTTCTGTGGGGCTATGTAAAGTCATTGGTCTATGCGGATAAGCCACAAACGCTTGACCATTTGGAAGACAACATTCGCCGTGTTATTGCCGATATACAGCCACAAATGTTGGAAAAAGTCATCGAAAATTGGACGTCCAGATTGGACTACATCCGAGCCAGCCGTGGCAGTCCTATGCCAGAAATCATATTTAAAATATAATGCCACAAGATTATCTTTCGAATAAAAAAAATCGTGTCAATCGAATAATACATCGTTGTTTTATTGCAATTTAAAGTTCTATACCTCTAAAAAAAACACCCTTTATATATGAGGTTTTATTATATGACAAAGACCCTGATTCCTGTATGATAAAAGTTGTTGGGGGAAAAAAAGACAATTTAGTATTATAATGAAAACTGACTTTTTAAGTAAATACATAATCAGAAGTTGAATTTACGCAACGCCACCAGTTAATAAATACTCTGTTGCTGTCCTTGTCAGAAAATTTGATACAAAAGCTTTAACAACTTAATTAAAAAAGCATTGTATGGGGAAGCAGTTTTTTTCTCCGCACCTCTTGTTTATATAATCGAACCAAGTAGAAAAACATTCACAGTGGAAGGAAGTCCTCGAAGGAAATTCTAAAAACATGTTCCACAAACATTGGATGATAAATCTTTGTTAAATATATGTATTCCGTTTTCACTTATTAGCTCTTAAATTCAAGTAGGGATGTTTTCGTCGACTTCATAATTGTGTCACGAAAAGTAACGGAGAAAAAAAAATGAGAGAAACTAGAAAGTCTCTTAAGGTTTTAATTTACGTTTCGAATCCATTGTTGGGGAAAAACCATTTTTCTTAGGTTTCAAGTATATCAATGTGTGTGTTGAGTTCTTTGTATCCAAAAAATTGTATTTTATTAAAGTTGCCTGAAATATTTGAAGTATTTTTTATGATTTAAATTTAGTTGCAAAAAATAATTTATTACGAATACGTACTTTCTAAGATTATTATTTTTTTATTTAAAAAACAGAAACTTATTTATTCTTTTGAATTTTTTTAAATAAGGAACAGTTGACTTTGACGTATGACTAGAGCCTTTGTCTATATGAAACTCAACTTTAGCAATGTCCTTTCCATATAAGGTTGGAAATTCTTCTCGTCAAAATTTGGTTCTAAAATACTCTGCTGATAGTAGAGTGAATTAAATTTGGCTTTACTTCAGACTTTTTTGATTTTTAATTTGCCGCTATACCAAAATCCTGCAGCTATCATGAATCCCTTTGGAAACTTTTCTGTACACTGACGAAGCCATTTCGTACGGTCATTCCCGTCAATTAAACAATAGAAAATTGATTTTCTTTCATTACAGTCTTTTAAATATACCCATGTCTCATCGAGTATTGCCACTAATTTCCATTTTTCAGCAGCTAGGTATTTTTTATATAATTTTCTACAGTTTGTGATTTTCTTTCAGCATATGTTTTATATAAATTATAGTTTAAATAACTAAAAAACACCCTTTTTTAGATAGTTAATCGAACTAAATTGTAACTTAATCTTTTAGTCGCCAAATCTGGAATAAGTCGCCAGATGCGGGATGCTATCGGAAAATGGGAAATCGTTAATCTCGATGATCCTGATCAGGACAATGCAACAAAATTAGGAAAGTATTGTATTGTCATCGGCCCTGGACAAGTGAGCAAAATTTTAATAATATGGAGGTGGAAAATACAAACTCTAATTTTTCATTCAATAAATATAGATGTAATTTAATAGACATAGAATTATTGACCAAGTTTGCGGAAAGGCAAAATTTAAATACGAGTCCAAATATTACAACTTTTTTAAAATCAGAAAATAACTTTCAGAATGGTAATCCACTTAAACTAAAAGAAAGTATAATGAAAGCGTTCACAATTAAAAAAAGTATTCTGAGTATAAGCAAAACAAGAAACGGCGAGATCATAATTAAAACAAATAATTGCGAGACCGCCAAAGAAGCTTTAAAAATTAGAGAAATTTTTTAATGGTGTAAAAATAAGTACAAGATTGTCCTTTACTGGACTAACCAGTAGTTATATATTGCAGGGAAAAGACACAGAATATACAATAGACGACATAAAATCGGAATTAGAAAATTACAATTACACAATTTTTTAAAACCAACGCTTTACCAAAAAAACAGAATCTGGATTTAAACCGATCAAAACAGTTAAAGTTACCCAAATTGAATGCAGTATTCCCGAAAGAGTTCCAATTGGATTTGAAATGATTATAACTACTCTCTACTATGAAAAACCTAGGCAATGCACAAACTGTTGGAAATTTGGACACATTCAAAAATTTTGTAGAAGCTCAATAAATAGCCGAATTTGTTCACTGAACCACTCTGAAAACGATTGCAAAGAAATAAAAAAAAAAAAGAAATGTAGCTCTTGTGGAGAGGAGCATGAAGCTTATGATAAAAATTGTAAAATATATCAAGAAGAAATTGAAATCTTATATATAAAAATTAAAGTACAGCAACAAATCTCAAGAAACCAAGCAGTTGAGAAATTCCAAAGGGGAAAAAAACGTCATACTCGGCTAAAACCTATAATGATCAAACAGAGAAGATAGAAAATCTACAAAAAAAGTTTGCGAAATTAGAGTTGAAATTTGAAGAAAACAATAACATATTCGAAAAGAAATTAGAACAAATAGTAAAAAGCTTCACGACTGAACTGAATACCGTGGTAGTACAAATAAATTTAAGATTTTCTTTCCTAATGAATACCATGGAATCCACCCTAAAAAAAGTTGCATCCAATATAACAATTCAAAAAGATGATGATTGTCTAATAAATAGAAAACAGAATGAAAAAGCAAAAAGATTCAAGAAAATATCAGAACAGAGAGGAAATACATTAGATAGTGTAGTAGAAGAAAATAAAGGAACTTAAATAAATAATCAAATTTTCTTATATTCTCGCTAAAAACTCAATATTAATCTACTTTCTTTTTTCGAATTTTTAAACTAATTCGTAGTATCGCACCTTTTTTTTCGTTTTAAATCATGAACGTAATCCAATGGAATGCACGTGGAATTAAAAACAAAAGGTCAGATATTCTTTTCACGCCAATTTTTCAAAAAGCAAGTATTTTAATAATTCAAGAAACCTGGTTACATCCAAAGGATATTTTCACAATTCCCAATAAGAATATATTCAGAATTGATAGAGAAATCAAAAGAGGACGAGGGTTAATGATAGTTTTAAATAAAGATATTAGCGCAATAAAAATATTCTCAGAAATTAGTGAAGACTTAGAAATTTTAATAGTCAGAGTTCAGATCGATTTAGTTCCTATCACAATTTTTAATATATACATCCCACCGGGTAACTTTAAAGACATCAATTTATCTAAAATAGTATCATATTGATAATCACAGTTTGATATTGGGAGATTTCAACGCATCTCATGAAATATGGTGATCAAAAAATTCCAGTGCTTCTGGAAAAAAGATTTTTGACTGGATCACTGAAATGTGACTTAATATTTAATATTAAACGATAAAAGTCCAACTTATCTCCATTCATCGGGAATTTTTACATCTATAGATCTTTCTTTAGCATCTATAGATTTAAATTATGATTTATCCTGGTCCACAAATACCAATAATTTTGGAGGTGACCACTTCCCTATAATTATTAATTACAAAAGAACAAACAGCTCAGTAACTAATAATTTTAAACAAAAAACAAATTGGAACAAATTTATCAATATTATTCAACAAATTTAAATTTAAATGAAAACATAAATATAAGTATTATAAAAGAAATTAAAAAAGCTCAAATCTTATCTCAAGATACAGAAAAAAAAAAAAACAGATCAGTTCAAGAGCTCCATGGTGGACAGCAGCATGCGGGCATTTAAGAGCCAAAAAAAAAAAAACTCCTTAATAAAGCAAGGAAAAACTTTAAAGAAAAAGACTGGATAAAATATAAAGAAGTAAGCGCAAAACTTAAGCGAACAATCAAAGCCTGTAAAGAAAATGTTTGGCACAAGACCTGCGAAAAATATCTTCTCCTAAAGTTCTTTTTAAAATAATCCGAATAATCAAAAATAGAACAAATCCTAACTATTGTTCATTTAATATTATTGAAAATAACGGAACCATATTAAGAGGACTTGGTACCCTAAAAATCACAAACCTATCGTTTTTTTTATTTTCATTTAATCTTATTCTTTGCATTATTATCTTTCGATTGATATATCACTTGTGCATGTCGGAAAGTTAGAAGTTGACTAAAACTTCATTTGAAAACAAATTAGGCAATTGAGCCACACACCCTTTTAGAAAAAAAGCTAAAAAAAAATGCTTTATGATAAAAAAATCTATTTTAGAAATAGAAATAATAACTATAAAAAAGAATGTGTAGTATTAAAAGCAGAATATTTCCGAGGCAATACAATAACGTAATTTTTCTTCCTTGTGAAATGTGTGCATGTAAAATTTTTAAATTAAGGCATTTTATATTAATAATTTTATCATTTCAGTTCTTCTTCTTGATATATTTTTCATACAAATGTAATACTTTAATATTATAAGAAGAAAAACAGCTAAAATTTCTGTCGTGACAGAAAAAAATTTTTTTTAACATTTTTCTTGAATTTTCATGGGCAATTAGTACTCTCTAAAAGTTGATCATTTATAAAAATGTGTGGGTTGAAAAAAAAATATGAAAATGCAATTATTTTAAAGAAAAACGTATAACTAATACCTTAAAATTGTATTTTAGGTTTTTATTTAAGCTTATTATAATTTAGTTTTTTTTTTTCAAAATTATAAACTTTAAAGTGGTTTTTCTCAGTTTGTGTTTTTCGAAACATCAGTGCCTTCAAAATGCTTCTCCTTCCACAACTATTTACCAATCACTTCCATTTTTTCTTGCGTGTTTAAAATAAAGCATGTAATAAAATTAGGGATCCGTTTTGCTATAAACTGAATACTTTTTTTTAAAAAAAATAAAATGTAAGACATGTTGGTTTTTTCGTTGATTTTTAGCCTGTATATCAACATTTTATTTTTTTTCTCGAAAACGAATGAAGTTATTCTAAAATCGATCCCCAAAGTTGTTTAGATCATCCATAAGAGTATCATAAAAAAAATTTCAGGTCAAAAAATTAATTTTTACAAAAGGAGTAGGGTTTTAAAATTTTCCCAATTTTCTTCAAAAAACTTAATATTTTTAAAATTGTGTGAATAATATATGAAAATTTTCATCTGGTAACATTTTCTTGAATAGAAACATTGTATAAAATGCTAAAATATAATTTTTAAATACGTAAATAAAGTAGTTTGCTCAAAGGTTTCCTAGTCCCCTTAACAAACGAACAATCCCAAGCACAAACTGTTTTTTACAATATTACGCAAAACAAAAACAACTATAATATTCGAAATATTTCTATTCCGGACAATAGCCAGGATATTAATAAACCTTTTTCTTTAAAAGAATTAGAAAAAGCAATATCTCATCAAACGAACAGCAGTCGAGGGCATGATAAAATTTCTCTCCAATCAATAAACCATCTCCCCATGAAAGCAATAAATCTCCTTCTGAAATCATTTAATGACAGTTGGTCTTCAAGTCAAATTCCAAAAGATTGGACTCATGCAATTATCCTACCTTTCATAAAACCTCACAAAAATCCCAAGGAAGTTTCGTCATACCGTCCTATTTCTCTTACTTCAGTAATTGCCAAATTATTAGAAAGAATGATTCTACATAGAATGCTAGATTTCAGTTGTCAAAATAAAATTTTTCATATTAATCATCATGGTTTTCTCCCTCACAGAAGCAGCATTAATACATTACTTCAATTACAACATGACATTATACTGGCTAGAGAACGCAAAGAATATTTTATTTTGGTAGCGTTGGATATTAAAGCTGCATATGACTCAGTGTGGCCAAATGGCATTATTTCTAAATTAAACAAAGTTGGATACTTTGGTAGATTACTACTTAGGATTCAAAACTTCTTACATCAGAGAAGAATTCAAATCAAATGGAGAAACATTTTTTCAAAAACCGTTACAAACAATTATGGTGTACCCCAGGGTTGTATCCTAAGTCCTTTTCTTTTTATGATTTATATGTCAGATATTTTTGAAATTCAACACGATAGCCATCTTCTGGTTTATGCTGAAGACATATTTTTATATAGTAGTGGTACAAATTGGAATAAAACAATAGGCGAAATGCAAGAATCTTTAAATAAAATTTCAGTCTGGTGTAAAAAATGGAAATTAGCCACCTCTCCAGAAAAAAGCAGTCTAATCAACTTTTCCAGAAAAAGAAGCACAATGCCTACATTACTTAAAATATGCGACAAACCTATTCCCGAAGTGAAGAGTCTGAAAATCCTGGGTATCATCTTCGACCCCAATATCACCTGGAAAAATCATATTAATTACCTACGTCAAAAAGGATTCAAATATTTAAATGCCATTAAAGCCTTATCTTCTCCAAAATAGGAACAAGATCTGATCATCTTTTCAATATTATTAATGCCACAATCCGTTCTATCTTTGACTATGGAAGTCAACTTTTTTCCTTTTCTAGCAATAGCAACAGACAAAAACTAGAACCGATTTACAATACTTCCTTACGTTTAGCCCTAGGTCTCCCAAGAGACACCCCGTTAGATTTATTAAGAGCAGAGTCTATGAATAGAAGTATTAATACTCGCCATAATTTCCTTTGCTAAAAATTTATAACCAAGCAAATAGCATTAAAAGACTGGTCACCGAACGCAAGGTTATTTTGGAACATAAATAGTATTTTTTTATAAATATAGAGAAAAAGAGATCAGTATTTTTCAAAAGACGGTCAACCTGCTCCAAGAATTATGTATCTCTAAAGTAAATATTCTTCAATGGATCTCTTTCCTCCTCCAATCTACGAGAATAGCAAAATAAACATCTATACTCATGAACTACAATTTCAAAACAAGGATCTACCAGATGGCATAGTACAAAATCGGTTTAGTGATTACATTCAGCCAAAATGTAATAACAATATTATAATAGCAACCGATGGTTCAAAAATTACTAATCAAACATCAATAGGAATTTTGATCCCTAAGAAAAAAATTCGGCAAAATTTCATACTGAAAGAAATTATTTCAATATTCACAGCTGAAGTTATAGCCATATGGACTGCGCTAAAAAATTGGGTTTCTGAAACAGAAAATTATATCATCTTGAGCTTATCAGTCCTAAAAATCATCCAAAATATTAATAGAAAACCCAATACGATAGTATTAAATTTAAGTTCAACTTTACATCAGTGCCTCCAAATAGCTCAATCAATTACATTCATTTGGGTACCAGCTCATGAGGGAATAGGGATTAATGAAGAAGTTGATAAATTAGCTAAAGCCTCTCCAGAGCCGTGGAATATTATTTCTTGGATAACTTGGGAAGACCTACATACACTTTTCAAAAAACAACACAAAATCAAAAATAAAGAAATATGGAAAAAGAGCAAGAGACATAAAAATTATTTTTATATTTCTCATCTTGAAAAATGGAACAGACAGGTAGCAAAAAATAGAAATACAGAAGTTTTAATCAATAAGTTGCGAGCTAAAAAATTACCATTAAATGATATATATTTCCTTTTTAAACAAACAGATTCTCCTTTGTGTGCAGATTGTAAAGTACCAGAAACTATAGTGAACATTTTATATTTTTTATGAACTGTATCAAATACAAATCACAGCGTGAAATTTTGAAAAATTTTATCTCCAACCACGGAGAATGGTCTTATTCCTCAATAGCGAAATGTAAAACAATAGAGCATGTTCAAAAAGTTGAAAAATTTCTGACATCATCCAATAGATTCTAAAATTCCAGTTACTCTATACTCTACTTTCATCAATCTCAGTTGAAGCACAACGCGATAATTCAAATTACTGATGGACAGTGCAATCACGAACTGTGTGCTACAACTTGGATTAAAAACAAATCAAAATTTTATGGGAGCATAAGGCGTTAGCCAAGTCTCCACTATTTCAGTGATTTAACTGAACTGAACTGAACTAAACAACTCGTAGAGTGAGTGAGTGAGTGAATATTCAAACACTCGGCGGAGCTTTACATAAAAGTTGACGAGGATGCTTAACCAACGGATAACGTTTTGGCTACAAAATACAATAATAAACATAGTGTGACAGCGGGAACAATACACAAATACATATATTTTTCAGTTTTCCATTCGAATCTGTTGAAGAATTAGTTGATCTTTCCATAACATAAAATGGGAAAATGAATTTAATGATACGAACTTCCCATCATACGAGAACCACGAAAGGAAATCTACAATACGAAAAAAAAGAACTGTAAACAAATATAAAATCTAATATCTAGTTGATATTTAGGTTTATATATGTAGAGCAGTGTTTCTCAAACTGTGGGGCGCGCCTTCCTGGGGGGGCGCGAGCATATTGAAAATAAAAGGTTTAAAAAATAATTTTTTGGAATGAAGTAAAACAAGATGCTTTCTGACATAATAAAAAATACACATTTACACTGATATAATTTATTTTTGTCATCTGGTGATCATCAAAAGTAAAAGATTCCACTTCAAACGCTCATTAGCCATCTTTGATCCTATAACCAAATTAAACAAATATTTTGTTTGCTTTGCGGTCAATATGAGAACGACGAGAGTTTTTTTTAACGTTTCTTTTAACGATATCAAACGATGAGAGATTTCTTATTACGTTTCTTTTAACCTAAAATATTACTTTAGCTGACCTTCGAACTTATTCGTATGGTTATCTCCGTCTTTTTTTTTCAGGGAAGTTGTAAATATATATAATATATTTCTGTTTCATCTTTTTTCCATGTGAAAGAGTTTTATGATATATGGATAAGCATGAGTATTCTGAAACATATAATGCATAATGAAAAACGTTTTACACAACTATTTTTTAGAACATGCTACACTTTCCCCATGTACAATTTTGTAGTTTTGATTGCTGTGTTGTACGACTTATTCTGGTTTATAAATGTAAATAAGCAGAATATTAAAAAATGGGCATCTGTGATCCCTATTAAAGGAAGTTGAAACTGATCAAGCAATTGAAGAACCTACTGAAATAATGCATATTAATCAAGATATATATATATAGCGAAAGTAAATATCAGAAAAGCGTGAGACATGAAACTTTTGAGTTGATTTGAGTTTAGCTGGAAAATAACGTTCCTGTGTTGTTAGCGAAAAGTGTCTGTGATTTATGTCCTTTATTAAGGGCATTATTTATTTGGAACATTTTCTTTGGTTTTATTGGATTTTTTCTCAAATTTTCTAAGAAATATTGAAAAGTCGTTGAAAGTGGGTAAGTATATTTTCTCTTAATTAAATTATTCCCTGGAATTTTGTGATTTTTATAGTGTATAGTAAAAATAACTATAAAGTAAATTATAGTTTGAAAACAAACTAAAAAACACGCTTTTATAGTGAATCGAACTAAAGAGCAAAAAAAAATATTACTTAAAAGTAGGAAAAAATTTAATACTTTTCTTGTTAATTTTTAGCGTCAAAGTACATTATTGCATTCAGTACATTATTAATGTATAAGGGGGGCGCGATGAAAATTGTGATTAAAAAGGGGGGCGCCAGTAGTGAAAGTTTGAGAAGCACTGATGTAGAGAGATATAACGATAACTATGACTATCTTTCTTGTTAATATTCTTTTATTCCTTAAAAAGCTATTTTATTGATATTTCTATTTTTGCATTAAATGATGTACAAAAAGAGATCTGATATAACTCCTATATCATGCTACTCGAAACATTAAATATGATAGATTATATTTATGAGTTGCCTCCTAATACTTTTAAAAATAAGTCTTTGGAAAATTAAGTTGTATCGAGTTTTCACTAAAGATCGAAAACATTGGAATCCACTTAAGAAGTAATGCAACGCCCGGTTAACTTAAGTTAATTTAATTTATTCTTATTATCCGTTCTTTAGTACCCAGGTTCTAAATTAACTCTTGGCGTCACACTATAGCTTAAATTTAGACATTAATCATTAAAGACAAATAAAACGGACACTAAATTAAAAAGCCTTTCTTTAAATTAACTTAATTTATTTACAAAACATTTAAATTACGTTAATTACTAAAGATATACATTATCACTTAACTGGATTAGGATCTGAGAGAGAGAGAGAACATGGTGTGCCATCTCGGGAGTCTCCAACCTCGGCAATTTGTCAAAGGATCGTCAGACCAAAATCGGTGATAAAATTTGTGTCAGAGAGTGACTAAACTAACTAAAATTAGATGGACGCGGGCGACGGCGCGACAGCGCCTTTTCCCAGAAGGATGGGAGGAAATGAAAAACCGTATGAAAGAAAATGTATCTAATCAAGAGAACTCCCCGGCAGAACGGGGAGGGAGAACGTACCCCGAAACACGAAACGCTCTATCGAAGCAGAGCGCCGGCGGGGGGAGGGGAAGAACGCAGGAAGGCAGTCGGGACGGCTGAACGCAGTAAATCAAAGGCGGTGACTTATCACCCAAGAACCCAAAATAAAATGACGCAGTGCAGTGCAGCTAATATATGTTGTTGAGAGTGTGAAAAGAGTGTTTAATTGTTGAGTTATGGAGGGCGAAGCGGGTTTCTCCACTTCGTCGAAGAGTATGAATATTTAATTTTAGGATGAGGATACGAAAATAATGTTTGTGCTTGGATAATTGATTTTCATGAAATTCAATAGATTTAAATACATTTCTAGAAAGTTTAGTGATGTAATTAGAAATCGGCTCCATTTGTAGGTCGTTGTGAATCACGTCATTTCGGACGTACCAAGGTGCGTTCGTCATGACGCGTAGTATTTTGTTTTGCATTACTTGTACTTTTTTCATGTGGGTGGCGGCTGCGGCTCCCCAAACGGGTGAACCATAAGTAATAACTGGGCGCA
This sequence comes from Trichonephila clavipes, assembly GCA_019973935.1. Lineage (NCBI taxonomy): Eukaryota > Metazoa > Arthropoda > Arachnida > Araneae > Nephilidae > Trichonephila > Trichonephila clavipes. The sequence continues at coordinate 632,295 of BMAU01019528.1, read as the reverse complement.
AAATCTGCTTGTAAAGAATGACTTTATTTTCTAGGGATAGAGGAGACCTCCTCCCGACAAGGGAGATGGCCAAAGAAATTCTACCCCAGAATTTCTCAGAAAGATAGTCGATGTGCTTTTGAATGTTAAGCGGCTATCAATGTGTAGACCCAGATATTTCACCACCGGAACCCACTGTATGTAGTCATCAAAAGTGTAAGTTGGAAAGGCGGGTCAATAACCCCCATTTCCTGAAAACAATTGCTTGAGATTTATCTACATTTATTGCAATTCTCCAATGTGTAAGCCACGTCTCGAGTTTATCTAAAAAGTGTTGAATATTTTTAATAGTGTATTTCAGCTGGACACCATGCGAGAGAACTGCGGAATCATCCGCAAACAGGCAAGTACTGACGGTGGAGTGCTGTGGAAAGTCATGTGTGTAGATGTTGTACAAGTACGGTGAGAGGACAGATCCCTGAGGGACCCCAGAGTGACTAAATTCGTCGTGCAAGCGCTTATATTTCGCGGCGGTTTACCCCTGTATTCTGGAGGGGATTCTTTCTCGAAACACAATCAGCTTTTCTGATTGGTCTGAAGTCAGCGGAGGGATATCTTCCCGCGGTCCATAACTCACCCAAAACGCGGAAATTCCCAAAAACATCCCATACCATGATGTATTTATGGGTACATTGCCTTCTTCCAGGCGTGGGAAATGCGTCACCCTTTTTCGGTGAGGTGAGAGGCACTCCCAGAAATTCCTCTGCTTGTAAACAACAACAGGGTCTGTATACAAATTACTGTTGTAATCCTTATGGAAAGGCGGCCCCCCATCACTCCTCCCCTCTCTCAGATTAACAAAACCAAAATGAATAATAATAATAAAAAATTTCAGTAAGCAAACGAAATACAGAATTGGCCTAGCGTCGGCAAATGTCTATGTCAAGAACAAAATTTGTAGACTCCTGGTTCACTATCAGCTGTCCACGTCTTATGAGGGGTTCTGTCCATGTTCATCCCTGATGTTGGCAACTCCATCGTCGCTCAGATATTGCTAAAGAAATCTGCTAAACTGCAAAAAAAAGAACAAAACCTTGTCTCCCAGGGAAACCATATTAGTAATGAAACAACAGTTATGAGAAAAAAAAAAAATTAAACTTGGCCCTTTGTGACTACCCTTGAAGACTCCAAGCACCAATTTCCAACTCCTCTCACCGCTCATAAAATGAAAATAACAATGTTAAAAAAAAAAAAAAAAAAAAAAAATACAATCAATTTCTGACCAAAACCAAATTAACTATCAACAACTACAATGACGGTAATGTACGAAGAGGAGAAAAAAAAAATTTTACTGAATGGATCACCCAAACAATTCACAAAAACATCAGACACAGACTGACAAATAGAAATAATTAAACAATCACAAAGAATCGTGTGCCACTAAATAATAAAAATATTAAGACAAATAACACGTAAGAATACAAAATTGGCGTATGTAACAACTGCGCTACTAATAAAACAACACTTAGGAGTGTTGAACAAAATACATTGATAAGAAATAAACGCCAGTGAAAACATTTACATACAATTCAAGCGTGGCGCTCAGAAACAGACACTTCATAATCGTTTAACATCGAAATCTTGACACGACCAATGTGAAGTGAAAGTCCCAGACCATCAAAAAAAAAAAAAAAAAAAAACTAGCAGAACTCTTTACATACTCAAGCGCAAAAAATTTCAATGGTTCACGAAGAGCATCGATAACAATATTTAATGAAAATAATTGAGTAAAAGTAAAATTTTAGAGATTGAAACGATGAGTGTGCATAAGTGGAGAGAAAAAATTTATAACCTCGGAGAATGCTTAATAGCCTAAGAAATTAAAAAAAATTCACTACAAGCATTGGTTACAAATGAAAGTTAAAAAAATTAACGTAATTAATTCAGATTTGCAAATTAAAATTTTATAAATTAACTAATCGTATAAATGATAAAAAAATATGACCTGCAAGAATGCTAAGTAGCCTAAGGAATTTTAAAAGAAAACTTCACTACGAGCATTGGTTACAAATAAAATTAAGAAAAAAAAATACTGTAATTAAATTTAGAATTGCAAACTATGAGTGCGCATGTGATCAGTATGCACCCCCAAAGTGTACAAAAGCAAAACAAACAAAACATAACATCCCATTTCCTGCGATATGACGATCGCCGGCAACCGCCAACACAAGAAACAGAGTGCAGAATTATAACTAAAAAAAAAATAGCAAATCCGATTGTAAAAAAAAAAACTATATCGATTAATATTGTTTAAAAGAAACTTTAAAAAGAAAAAAAAATTTCTTCCACATTCAATACATTTGAATTTCCATTTGAGAAATGAATTCCAGAAATCACAAGTGCAGTTGAAAATTTCAGAAAAAAATTAAAAACATAAAATTGATATGCAACCCAAGTCATATGAGGCGATACATACAGAGTAAAGTAATTTAACTAAAAGAAAATTATTGCAAGTGTTACACAGAATTAAACAGTTTCCAATATAAAAAAATATCGCTTAACTAATCAACATAACTTTTTAACAATCCTCGTAATACAATGTATCCACAAGTCCAAATAATATAAAAAAAACTAAAATTGTTTCACTATACGCGCAACAAATATACAAACACGAGAAAAAAAAACACAAGATCCTCGATTTACAACAATACCGCTAACTTATTTCATCGAAAATCCTCTAATTAATAACTCAAGTACAATTCTATAACAACAACCTAAAATTCTCAGTAACCTTAAAATGATTCCTCGATAATCCAAAATTGCCTTTACCTCAGATCGTTCACATCTTATGCCTCAACAACACTAACTAAACTCATCTGCAACTACCGAATAATCAATTGACTGCTCCACAATACCATTAACTAAAACCATCTATGCTCATCAACTTATTTACACAAAATCTCACATACTCAATAACACTTAACTAGACTTACATATCTTCAACTTTCAAATAATTAATCGACTTCTCCACAATATCAATAACCAAAACCCATCTTAGCTCATCAACTTATTCACAAAAATCTCGCATAATCCTCCACTCGAACTTTCCTAAATGCATCTCAAAACATTCCTAAATATACCACACAACCATTAATTCAACTTATCCATGTTCATCAACCATTTACTCGGAACTGTACCAAATCATTAACTCAAATTATTCTATCTACATCAAAACAACTTTCTCAATTATACCGTATAATTATATCAACTCAATATTTCCTTTGCCCAAAATCCGTAACTCAAAATATCCTTCTGTACATCAAACAATTTTCTCAAATAAACCATGACTTTCCCTTCAATTCAATTATCCATTTCCATAAAAAAAAAAAAACAACCATCGAATAAACGTAAACCTTGAGCACAAACTCAACTATCTCCATAAAAAAAAAAAAAAACTTCCCAACCATTCAACAAATTCATCAGTCCGTCAAATAACTGTCTCAAATATTCCACGAAATCTCTTAACTCAACTTATGTAACTCCTTACAAGTAGTGAAACAACAACAAAAAAAATTCACACCCAATCCTATTCCAAATTCGCATAGCAACAGCACCGTAACGTAAAAACAGGAAACGAGGGGGGAAGAAACGAAAACCCATCGGAAAACAAATTGTCGGGCATCACGGAGCGTCGAGACGGCCATAAATCTGAAAACCCACCACACCGCGTGGACATGCCGAAGAATTCAAAATCACCCAGTGACACTCAGGAAAAAATTGAGGCTGGCCGAAGAATTTCACCAATGTGGCTGATAGGATAAGAATCAAGGCTCCACCCCCAACGCGAGACCTCTTTGTGGGGGGGTCCCACAAGAAAAAAATTGCGGCTGAGTCACCGGAATTGGACTTCATGCCGTCTCCATGTCAGCCTTGATTCGAGACTTCTGTGGGGGGGGCCCCACAAGAAAAAAAAATCGGCGGAGTCACCGGAATTGGACTTCACGCCGTTTCCATGTCCCGCCTTTATGACGGCCATCCGAGAGCAGAAGAAGAAGCAATTAAAATAACTGTACCGTACCAATCTGTGCTTGCTGGTCATGAAATGCAGGTTGGTAAACTGAAACCTTACGAGGAAGACAGAAGAAATTCAGCAGCTCTCCTAAAAGTTGGGATGCCATATACTAACAGTATAGAAAATATCCAAAAGAAATGTCCCCCCACTGAAAGATTAAGACTTCTAACTAAAAGGGATCTTCATAATGTAAGTCGGGATTTTGAAGTGGATAAAAGTATTTTACATGTAGAAGATGCGGTTTCTGTTGATCTACAAAATAAAAAAAAATCGGCGGAGTCACCGGAATTGGACCTCACGCCGTTTCCCCCATCACTCAAGCGCAAAAGATAATTAAAAACGATAACTCTCTCACTCCATTTCCATTCATCGACCATCAAGCGGAGAAAAAAAAAAAACCGTCCAACAGATGACTGACTCCCTGTCAGTATGCTCATGGTCTCAAACCCGCTTTCCAGTAGGCTCATCAACAGCCAAGAGAAGAATTGTGTGAAACTCTGGTCCACTTGTAAATTGGAGCACAATTCCACAACTGAAGATGAAATGTCCACACTGCAAACAAACCAACCGATCCCTCCAACTACACCAACAAGAGAAGAAGAAAAACCATAACCAAATAACAAGCAGACCTACTTATTAAAATCCAGAACAATAAATTAAATCAACATCAACACTCAGTTAAATAATCTACCCGCACTGACATAAATCAACACATGTAAGCCTAGCCCCAACGAGAAAAAAAAATACAATATCGACCGACCAAAAATCAAAATTCTTAGTAGTTTAGCACACAACCGAGACACACTTATTGACTGCAATTCATTTAACAACCACAGTTAATCTAAACCAACAGAAATACTATCTCGACAAACAAAACCTTCAATTCCTAGTACAGTTTAGCACAAGCGAGACAACGATTGACTGCACATTAATTTAACAACCACAATTAATCGAAACCAACAGAAATACCATCGCGACAAACAAAACCTTCAATTCCTAGTACAGTTTAGCACAAGTGAGACACAATGATTGGCTGCACATTAATTTAACAACCACAATTAATCGAAACCAACAGAAATACCATCGCGACAAACAAAACCTTCAATTCCTAGTACAGTTTAGCACAAGTGAGACACAATGATTGGCTGCACATTAATTTAACAACCACAATTAATCGAAACCAACAGAAATACTATCGCGACAAACAAAACCTTCAATTCCTAGTACAGTTTAGCACAAGTGAGACACAATGATTGACTGCACATTAATTTAACAACCACAATTTTAATCGAAACCAACAGAAATACTATCGCGACAAACAAAACCTTCAATTCCTAGTACAGTTTAGCACAAGCGAGACAATGATTGACTGCACATTAATTTAACAACCACAATTTTAATCTAAACCCCTGAATAAACCACAACAAAAAAAATTCCAAATCTATAGCAAAACAACAACGCAGAAATTAGAAGAGCATTAAAACATCTAACGGCAACACAAAAAAAATTTTAGTCAAAGTTAGCAATCATCTCACATAAAAACAAACAACATGCGCGGGAAAAAAAACATATTAAAGTTTCAACCTAATATCTTATAGAAAATATTCAAACAACCATCTCTATCCATATCTTAACAAGCATAAATTCCAATGTTATCATCATTTAGTAATACACAACCACTTAAAATTAATACACCAACACAATTTAGCAATAAAATTGATTCTAACAAAAAATGCTGCTACCAAAATTGATCTTCTATGCAAAAATAAAAATTTAACCAGAAAGTACAGTTATAAACAATCAATTCAGCATAAACTAAACAATTCAATAAAGGAACCTTTTATATGAAAAAATTATTGAAATTCTAGATAATAATCACAAAACAAATTATGTAATAGGGAAAAAAAATTTTAAATATGTATGTATCATAACAACATTCAAATTTCATGACAGGTGTCCAGAGACCCCAAAATTTGACCTTTGTCACAAACATAAATTAAAGCTTGAAATTACTAAAATTAAAATTGACGTACGTACATCATTATCATTGAATAACACTTGCATTACAAATTTATTTAAGATAGTGCACAAAACACACAGCATGAAAATATTTTATCTAGAGTTAAAATTGATATTAACCACAAACAACACTATGTCATTTAAGCATAGAATCACGACATAAAACAAACTGCATAAAAAATTTAACTGAATTCATTAAATAACAGGAAATCATTAAATAAATGAGTACAAAATTTGATATAACTAAAAAAAAAAACATAAAACATAGCATGAAACAAGGTGCAACTATGAGACAGGTATCATTCAATGCGTGCTCTCGAAATGACGAAGCGTAAAATTGTAAAAAATTAAGTCTCCCTCAAATATTTTTTTTTTTTTTTTTCTCTGCGCAGAAACGTATTTAACGAGCCGAATGACCTGCACGAGCCCTTAAATTATACCGTGGACTTGGAACAATACCCTTAACCTCCGTCTCGTCTGGTTGTAAATCATCCAAATTTTTCAAATGCAAATATGAAAATCTCTTAATAAATGGAATCATCCGATTGACATGCGTGTTAAATCTTCTCCTCAATTGTTCTACATGTTGCACCCTATAATTGACATTAGAAAAACGCTCTATCACTCTGTAAGGACCTTCGAACTTAGGTCTGAGTTTTGGAGATAAATTAGATTTAATGTTAGGCGTCTTTATAAAACACAAGGACCCGATCTTGTAATCGTAATGATGTTGTTTTGTCGCTCTCGTACTCAATTCAACATGTGATGCCTCCTGATCCTTTAGATTTTTTAAAACTTTATTGAAAGTATGCTCCAAAGACGGTAAAAGTTTCTCGACATATTCATACTTATTTTGTGGTGTATCAGAATTCTTTTCGTAAGTGTAGGATAATCGAATATCTCTGCCATGCTCTAGGAAAAAGGGAGATGTGTATGTAGCTTCATGGATCGCTGAATTTAATGCTAACATGGTGTGCGGGAGTTGATCATCCCAATCGTTTGTGTTTTGTGAAATTGATGCAAGGATATTGGCTAGCGATTGATTGGGTTTCTCTACCCTACCGTTGACGTGAGCGGAATAACTTGATATGTGCCTTTTTGAATACCCATGACTCTGCAAAATTCAACAAATTCGGAACTCTTAAAATATGTAGCGTTATCTACGACTAATTTATGTGGGCAACCCCTGTGTACAATGTAATTATCAAAGATAGCTTTTGAAATCGTACTGGACCTAGTATCCGGAAGTGGAACGATGTGAATATATTTTGTGAATGCATCTATCATAGATAAAACATAGCTATTACCTTTAAGCGTGGTTTTTAAGGGACCGAAAATATCCATATGACACGTTTCTCCTGGTTCAGTACTTTGTTCAACAAGTTGATGGGGTGCAGGTGGGATTTTAAAGGCGTTTTTTCGAGATAAACATATGGTACAAGAACGAACAAAATTTTTAGTATCTTTATACATATTGTGCCAAAAGAAGTTCTCGCTGAGTCGATGATAAGTTTTAAAAATTTAAGATGTCCTCCATATTCTGAATGAACTGATTCGAGAATTTTAGCTTTTAGACAATGTGGAATGCAAACCTGCTTTCTAGTGGTGTTAGACCTGGGTGATCTCGAGGGGCGCTTGGACAGATGACATAACAAACCTTCCCCATTAATAAAATAGTTGCTGATTTGTGGGCTAACATCATTTTGATCAATTTTTTGTATGATAGTGCTTAAAACAGAATCTTCGCGTTGCATATTAATAAGATCTTTAGAGTCCGGTAAAGCTATTGTGATGTTGTTAATATAACGAGAAAGATGATCTGCGACTGAATTTAAGGATCCCCTGATGTAGTGTATGTCGTAATTAAATTCTTCCAGAGCCAATTTCCAACGCAAAATTTTGGAAGAGGGATTTTTATTAGAAAGAAATCCCGCGAGAGGCTTTATGATCGGTAAAAACTTTAAATTTTCTGCCTAACAAGAAAGGTCTAAAAAAATTTAATGCTGTATATATCGCGAAAAATTCTAAAACAGTTGCGTTATATTTTTGATTGTGATGGATTTAATTTCTTAGAAAAAAAAAATAAAGGTTTGACTTCAGAGTTAGGATATTTTTGTTCTAAAACTGCCCCTATGCCGCGAGAAGAAGCATCCGTTGTTATTTGTAACTCCGCGTTTTGATCAGGTAGTGCCAAGACCGGTGGATTCAATATGGCTTTCTTAATATCATCAAATGCCTCCTGCGTTTCGGATGTCCACTCAAATGGAGTGTCTTTTCTCAATAAATTCGTTAAGGGAAGTGCACGTTTTGCGAAATTCTTGATATATCTCCTATAAAAATTACAGCACCTAAAAAATTTAATTTGTTTTTGATCCTTTGGAACTGGAAACTCATTAATTGATACGGACTTATCTTTATCTATAAGAATGCCTTCCGGCGTTACCACAAACCCTAAAAATTTACAACTCTTCGTTAAAAACTGACATTTACTCGGATTAAATTTTAAGCGAATCCTTTCAAAGCGTTCAAAAACCTTACCCAGTAGTTCAAAATGTTCATCTATAGTTTTAGTGAATAAAATAATGTCATCTATATAAACCAAGGCTCCGTGGTGTAATAAATCTCCTAGGACCTCCTGTGCGATTGATTGAAAAGCTTTAGGCGAGTTTTTTAAACCGAAACATAATCTGTTAAATTGATATTTATCACCGTCGGGAGTAGAGAATGCCGTCTTATGCCTGTCCGCAAAGTGTAGTGGAATTTGATTAAATGCTGACTTCATGTCTAACGCCGAAAAATAGTTTGAACCTGAAATTTCATGTAGGATGTCGTCCAATGTTGGAATGACAAAATCCTGAGTCACAGTTATTTCGTTGAGTTTCCGAAAATCTAAAACTAGGCGCCATTTTTCTTTCTGTTTGACAAACAATGCCGGAGTATTATACTGAGAATTGGATTTCGAAATAATTCCCGCCTTTTCTAAATCTGCTATTTGACGTCGAAATTCGTTTCTTAAATTGAATGGAATCTTATAAATTGGACATTTGATGGGATAATCGTGTTGTAAACTGATTCTGTGGTGCTCCGTAACGGCTGCGGATAATTCTACCGTAGAGCGAGCAAAAGCACTTTTGTGCGAAATTAAAAGTTGAAATAATCTGTTTTTGATTTTATTGTCCAAACCTGAAAGATTGAAATCTTTTCCGTGAGTGGGGGTAAAATATCTTGAGAAACCGGAAAATCAGAAGAAAAGTCTTCGTAATTATTGACTGTAATTATTTTCATGTTCTTGTTAAGGGTGATTATGTTATCTGAATCGTTTCTAATTTCTAAGACGGTGTCATTTGTCTGTGGATCAATTTTAATTTGCGAATTGGTTAAATGAATGTTTTTATTCCGTATCTTTGCTGAACTCCGAATAGTGGCCAGTGACGTCGAATTAGGTAATGTTTCAACATGTATGCGAACATTTGTGACCAAATGGGGACCCACACACGTTTTGTGTTTTAAAAATCCATTTATAAAGTTACTCTGTACCACACGCGTGGGGAGTGAATAATGAATAAGCGGAATTGAAAAATTATGAATTAATAAACGGTTTTTTCCTATATCTAAAACTGCATCCCAAACTTTCAAAAAATCGTATCCCAAAATAGCGCAATAATTATCGTTAATCTCTTGTTTCGTTATAAAAAAAATATGTCGAAATTGAAATTCCCCCAATGATAATTGTATTTCATAGCAACCGATAATTTCTACCGTGTCTCCGCTTACAGCTTTAATCTGAATTGAAACATTAAATTCCCTAAAGTTATCATTTTTTATTTTAGTGAAAAAAAAATTAGACATTAAAGATACGGATGCACCTGTGTCAATTAAAATTCTAAACTTGTGATGTTTAATGTTAGCATTTATGATCGGCAGATCGAATATTTTATCTCGAGATTGAATCGGAGAAAACCGCTCCTCTACCGAATGAAAAAAATCTAAATACGGCTTTCTCCACGGGAGTTTAAATTCTCATTCGTACGATAACGCTGAGAACCCCTATTCTCAGAATTTGTGTGTGTCGCTCTCACCGAATGCCTGGGGGCTGCGTAATTGTCGCGGAGAGTAGATTCCCTGAAATGTACATGCCTCCCCTCCTGGCCTGGGGCTACTTGAAAAGAATACCCGCTTGCGGCATTTCTCCGGGGGGCTGGTAACGGGCAGCGCGTTCGTCCCTCTGTCTCTTCCTACATTCCGCCTGTCTGTGTCCTTGAATACCACAATAGAAGCACTTGAAAACGTTCTCTCTTCTGTTAAAATAGTTCCCACCTGATTTACGAGCTGTAACTGCACTTGCCTCTTGTAGACGGCCGACCCTTAAATTTATTTCTTGTAATCTATCCGCTAATGCTGAAAGAACTGGATTTTCCGTTTGTGCGGACGACAAGCCGGATCTCTCTTCGCTAGCTATTTGATTTAATTTCATATTCTGCTCTTCTATCAATGCGGCATTGATTGATTCCTCTAAATTCAAAGGGTCTCGGGAGAGAACAAACCGGCGTATTTCATTTTTAAACCACTTATAAACCGAGATTGCAACAATTGGTCATTCGCATTTCTCACCGCGGTATTTTGAGCCGAATTTCCTGACTGGAAAATCTGTGTTCCCAGTTTATTGATGCGTGCTGCAAATTCCTGTACGCTCTCCGAAGGACCCTGGATACACGATGAAAATAACTGGAGACGCGTTGATAAAGGTACAGCTTTTTCGAATCTTCCAATAAGAATTCTTGCGATATCGTTATATTCTGTCAATTGACTATGTGTTGGGTCGGATAGAAAAAATTCCTCAGCTATTCCCGTTAATTTTAATTTTAGAATTGTTACTTTCTCATCGTTTGACCACTTGCCTAAATTTGCAACATCGTTTATTTTTCCCAAGAACCTGCGAATTCCTAACGATTCACCTCCGTCGTACATTGGAATTAGATCAATTAGATTAAATTTCTCGAATGCCGTTTGCGTCAAAAGGGGGTCTGATTGTCGTGTACGTGGCATATTTGTTAATTATTAGTTAACACCAAAATTTCTAGCGAATCTAATTCACAACGAGAATCGTTAAATTAAAACAAAATTTAAGCACTCGTGCAAGGCAACAGAAATTCATGAACTTTTAAATTTAAATGAAACTTTTAGCTAATCGGCTCTCGCGTACATACATGCACAGAAAAAAATTCACATCAATATTGAAGGAGAAAAAAAATTAAAGAGCACAAGTACCTGCGTCATCGTTGCACCCGGACTCTCTGACAAAACTGCAAGAAAAAAAAATTCACAGTATCAAATTCAAGCAATACATAAAATACACAGTAGCACACGAGATGAAAATTTTGTCCTGATGATCCATCAAGAAACGTTTACAAAAAAATTGTAAAAAAAAAAAAAATTGCTAACTCAAAGGATGTAAAAAAAATTTTTCTAACGACCAAAAAATTTTAAGATTCTGGTCAACTGGCACCATTATAATGCAACGCCCGGTTAACTTAAGTTAATTTAATTTATTCTTATTATCCGTTCTTTAGTACCCAGGTTCTAAATTAACATTTGGCGTCACACTATAGCTTAAATTTAGACATTAATCATTAAAGACAAATAAAACGGACACTAAATTAAAAAGCCGTTCTTTAAATTAACACTTAATTTATTTACAAAACATTTAAATTACGTTAATTACTAAAGATATACATTATCACTTAACTGATTTAGGATCTGAGAGAGAGAGAGAACATGGTGTGCCATCTCGGGAGTCTCCAACCTCGGCAATTTGTCAAAGGGTCGTCAGACCAAAATCGGTGATAAAATTTGTGTCAGAGAGTGACTAAATTGAACGATTGAACGATTGAACGATTGATTTATGGGCGTCTGGACTGAGTCTCAGTCCTCAATCCCTTATCTGGATAGCTGTGATGTTGGGCTTGGCGAAAGTGGAGTTCTACATTCTGCTTTGTGGCATGGCGGTGATTGGATGGTCGATGGAATCAGGGAGGCGTGGCTAACGTGCTTCATCAGGATGGGTGATGTTCAAGTTTTTTGGCATGGCTGAGAGCTTAGAGACTGCTCTCTGATTGGATGCTGGTAGAGTGATTATTGACTCAGGTTGGCTGCCCAACGGGCTGTGAAATTGTAAATGGGGAGGAGCAAGTCCAGTGGGGAGAGCCGAGGAAAAATAATGACAAAATAATTTGAAAGATAGAATTTTAAGAGATAAATTTTAAAAGAATAATTTTAGCAAATAGGGTGTGCAATGTTAAATTGCACAAAGTTAAAAATTACGGAGGATTATAAGAATCAAGAAGTATTCTTCTTGGCCTTTTTGTATTGTCATTTGCAGTATAAGGAATTAAGTTTTGAATATTGACATTATTGATAAAATCCAAATTATTAAAGAAGTTAATTGCATTATTCTGAATATATGCTTTAAAGCTATTAATTTTAAGATCTTTGCGAATGTCGTCATTGCGCATATATCTGGTTGCTTTGACGATCATACGAATGAGAGAGTTTTGTAAAGTATCTAGTTTATTTATATTAGTTTTAGCGGCATAACCCCAGACTGGACTTGCATAAGCTAAGATGGGACGCATAACGGCTGTATAGAGAAGCACTTTGTTTTCTATACTTAAATGTGAGTTCCGGCCTAATAGGGGAAGAGTTTAAACATAATTCTCCGGAACTTATCGCGAACGTATGTAATATGTTGTTTCCAAGTAAGGTGGGTATCGAAAATAATGCCAAGGTATTTGGCTTCCTGAGACCATGGGATCTGTTTATTGTACATAGTGATTGGTGGCGGTAGGCAATGTTTTTTCGTAAAAATTATGGCTGTTGATTTTTCTACGTTTATGCTAATTTTCCATTTGTCATAGAAGTTTTGGAGGTGTAGTAAGTGTTTGTTTATAGCAAAAGAAATTGTAGTTAGGTTTTTGAATGTTGCGTGAATGGCAGTGTCATCAGCGTAGAGGTTAATTTTTGTTAGCGAATATTCAGGAATATCGTTAATGTAAAGATTGAATAGTAGGGGGCCTAGCAAAGAACCTTGTGGACACCCTGCATTTACAGGGTGCTTGTTTGAGAGAGTCTCGTTAATTCTGACTTTGAAGGATCTGTTAGTGAGATAAGAGTGAATGAGGTGAATCATTGGGGGAGGAATATTATAAGAAATTAGTTTGAAAGTGAGTCCATTAATCCAAACACGGTCGAAGGCTTTCTGGATATCCAGAAAAACCGCGCCCGTGCTTTTCTTTTTCTGGAAACCTTCCGAGATATGCTCAGTTAATCTTAAGAGTGGGTGTAAAGTAGACAGTTTGGTAGTAAAACCATATTGATTAGGATTGAGAAGATTATTTGAGTTAATGAAGTTTTTTAATCTAAGGAGAATAATGGATACGGTAAGTTTACCGATAGTAGAAAGAAGGGATATAGGCCTGTAGCTAGATGCTAAGTGAGGATCTTTGCCAGGTTTGTTAATTGGAAAAATAATAGCTTCTTTCCAGTTTTCTGGAAAGTGATTAAATTTGAGGATTTTGTTGACTAGAATAGTTAAAATAAGGATGAGTTTAATGGGGAAATTTTTTAACATGCGATTAGTGATTAAGTCTTTACCAGGAGCTTTTTGGAGTTAATATGCTTAATGTAGTGTATAATTTCGTCAGGAAGGGCAGGTTCAATGTTAGTGGTAGGAGGGGTGGAAAGAAAGTTGTTAACAGTGGAGTTAATATTTTCGTCATTATGGTTATAGGAATCATTTTCGCGTTCATTTTCAATAAAGTTATTTTTAAGATTAGTAGCTAGTAGGTTAGCTTTTTGCTGATCTGTGACTGCCGTACCAGTTGCACAGTTGAGAGAAGGGATTTTGGATCTTTTATTTTTAAAAATTTTTGTGTGCGCCATAGGCTGTTGTCTGTGGTGTTGAGTGCTTCTAACTTTTTTGCCAAATGTCATCGTTGTATTTTTTTGAGTTCTTTTTTGAAATCTGATTGTGCTCTATTGTAGTATGTTTTAAAAATTGGGTTGAAGTGTCTGGTGATAACGTTTACGAAGGTGGTTTTTGAGTTTTAGTAGTCTATTAATGTGTAGTGGAGTGAAGTTTCGTTTGTCGATTTCTATTGGTCGGGAGGCGTGGCTATGAGTTTCGATGACCGCGTCGGTGAACTCTGAGATTTTTTGCTCTAAATCGTTAGTATTATTAATATCGTTCGGGTGATAATCAAATAAAGAAAGGTTATTATTTAGATTATTTTTGAAAGAATACCAGTCGGTGGAGACCGCTCTGGGGTTAGGGGGCTCAATTGCTAATTTAAAGCTGAAGTTTAGGAATACTGGGTTATGATCGGATGATAAATCGTCGATAGAGTTAATGGTGAAAGGATAATAGAAGTTCTTAATAAGTGCTATGTCAATTGTATTAGCGGAGTTATAACCAAATCTAGTAGGAGTAGGGGGATATGCGATATTTAAATTTAGCATATTGGCGAAGTTAAAGAGGTGCCTTCCTCTAGTTGTGTTATTATTGCAGTTCCATGCGTTGTGAGTAGCGTTAAAATCTCCGAAGAGAATACAGTTATTAGCAGTTTGAATAAAATGCTCGATATCTATTGTAAATAAGCTTTCATCGGAAGAAGGGGGATATAAACACAAGTAATAGAGATGGGGTCATGCTGTGGGGAGTTAGTATAATGTTAGTTGCTTCTAGAGCTCGAAGTGGGGGGGTGGGGAGGCAGTAGTGCTTTATAGAATTTTTAACGAGGATCAGAGTTCCACCTGCGGTACGCGCTCCTTCTGAGATTCTGTCATTTCTATGGCATACGTAGTTTGCGATATTGAAGTTGTGAGAAGGTCTCAGGTGAGTTTCTTGTATAAGAAGAACGTCTGGGGAGTGCTTCTCTATAAAAATACGAAGTTCGGCATATTTTCTTAGCAATCCGTTTGCGTTCCATGAACACAAACTGAGACCAATCGGGGAGGAACTATACATGATTAGAATTATCACTTACAAGATGCCTCTATTTGGGCGTACATTTGATTTGGGTTTAATTTTTGATTATTGTTCATATTGTTATTATTGCATAGAATTTGAGATAACTGCATTGACAATGCATTGTCATTTGCAGTGTGGCTTGAACATTAAAGTTATTATTGTTTTGGTAATTATTAAAATTAAAGTTGCTATTTCTGTTATTAAAATTTGGAAAGTTATTATGATTATATCTGTTATTTGGGGGTTAGGTTTTTTGGTCTCAGTTTGTGCTGAAAACCCAGGTTCTCGTGTCGCCATCTGTGGGGGGCAGTTAACTGCGTTATTTGCTCCAGTTGTTGCTTGGGCATAAGAGATGTTTGGCCTAACCAAGCTGTTGTAAATATTTGTGTAGGAGTTCCTATTGTTTTTGGCGGCTCCCTTTGGGGGTTTGGGGAATGAAGGGCATCCTCTGTAGTTTGCCATGTATAGCCATAAATATTGCAGTTGATGCAATACGCTGAATTTGCTGTTTTTGTTTAAGCGGACAGTCACGGGTTATGTGGTTATTCTTTACATTTCAGGCATCTTGGGTTAAGATGGCAATTTTCGAGGTATGGTTGATTATCTTGTTACAGGTGTAACACTGGGTTACACCTTTTCCATCATAACCCTCAACTCTGACGCTGAGGTATCCTAGGGTTTTTAAGTCAAAGATTTTTAGGTTGTCTAAGTTTCTGGGGAGGGTGATTAAAAAGATTGGTAGGGTGCGTTTTGTTTTTCTGCCGATTAATTGGTTGACCCTGTCCGGCGTGTAGCCGAGTAGCTCTAGGTCCTGCTTAATTTCTTCTGGGTCGGTCTTACGGGGATGCCTTTTTACCGCACTACCTTTATGGGGCGTTCGGCTTTTGACTTGAAGGTGTAAAATTGGTACTTTAATTTTTCAGCAGTTGAACTGCTGATCTGCGTTCTTCTGCAGTATCAGTGTAAAGCTTTAAATACTCTCCCGTTAATCGGGATCTAATTTTCGGGAATTCCTTAGAAATCGCGGCCATTTGAGCTTTGTAACTTAGTTCTTCATCGATGAAGAGCATGATGGGGGCGGGGAGCTGATTCTGGGCTGGAACCTGATTGGTCGAGCCGTTCTCTACTCTTTGAGAGTTGGTGTTACGTTCGTCGGTAGTAGAACCTGGGTTTTCTACGTTATTAGGTTGAAGTTCCTTAGGAATATTGAATTTATTTGGAGTTACTATGGTGATCTCCTCTTTATCTGGGGATTCAAGATTAATTTTTCGTGCTGTTTTCCTATTTGGGGGATATTCGAAGTTCGAACTATCCTTCCTCTTCCGTAACTATTATTTTGAGTTTGAACTTTAGGGTTGACTGTGTCAACTTGCTAGGAGAATTATGGGGAGTTTTTTCGTGATGTGGGCAGCCAGGGATAGTACATGGGTCATATGAGTCAATATCACTTACCGCCATGGAGATGGTTTCTTCGATCTCTTGCAGCTCCGTGAGCGCTCGAACGAAGAATGGCTCCTCTGGGTTGATCCGGCATCTGTTTTAATGCGTCAACACAGGCCTGTTTGCATTTACGGAATGTCTCCATTTTTGCCAGTTGGGCCTTGTTGTACTTTTAACTGCTCGCATGGTGTGAGCTGGGATTGAGGCGATGGTGACCTAGTTTCATTCCTTTGTGATAATGCCAATTCCAGTTCCATATCAGTAGGAAGATTTGCCATTTCCGAGTCGTCAACGTGAGGGAGAGGGAGAAAATTAATAATAGAGTCTGCTTAGACTAAATAGCCCTGAAAAGGGCTGCAAAAGTCAGATGCTCTTTTAGTATGGGTGCAGGGGTGGGTCAAATGCGCAGGCAGCCCTGTAGCATTTGCCGTAGTGGCAGGTAGTCGTATAGTCTGTGCAGAGCGTATAGGAGACGCGACTGCACTGTATCGAGTCTCAAGACCGAATGAGTGACTAAATTCGTCGTGCAAGCGCTTATATTTCGCGGCGGTTTACCCCTGTATTCTGGAGGGGATTCTTTCTCGAAACACAATCAGCTTTTCTGATTGGTCTGAAGTCAGCGGAGGGATATCTTCCCGCGGTCCATAACTCACCCAAAACGCGGGAAATTCCCAAAAAACATCCCATACCATGATGTATTTATGGGTACATTGCCTTCTTCCAGGCGTGGGAAATGCGTCACCCTTTTTCGGTGAGGTGAGAGGCACTCCCAGAAATTCCTCTGCTTGTAAACAACAACAGGGTCTGTATACAAATTACTGTTGTAATCCTTATGGAAAGGCGGCCCCCCATCAGAAGTATTTTTGACATTATTATCTTACTATCTTTCTTAGGATTACGAGGCTTATTCCCAAGTCATTAAAGATGAGACAGAACATGATCTATTTTATTTTTTACACATATTCAAAAACACGAACATATCCTATTAGAAGATATCCGTTTTTCCGCAAAATATAAGATGTATTACATCCATAAAAGTACTTTGAACTAAATATGGCAAGAATAACAATTCGTTTCTTTGTTTCAATTTCGATTTCCAATTCTTATGCTGAATGTAGGATATCAGAAATGCAGTCGCCTAGAACGAAAGCATAGAAAATGGAAAAATTCATTATAGTAATCTTTAATGCGAGCGATCATAAAAAAAGCCTATTGTTTGTCTGGAATATACTCCGTATGAAACTCTCTTCTCTACTCGTCTTCCACATTTCTAATTATTCTAATTATGACCTTCATTTAATCTTGAAAAGCGACTCACGCAGAGATCAGATCCCCAAAATATCCGTAAGTAATAATATTAAAGTAGCTACTATCTCCGGGGGAGATATTGTGCAATATTAATTAAATCACAGCGTGTAAGTGAAATTATCCAGGTGATGCCTCTAAAAACGCTATTATAATCAATAGAGAGAGGAACTATTCTGGAGATGCAGAATGTGAGAAAGCTGCAGGAACCTTAATAGTTGGTTTTATTTCTTTCTGTTCCTTTCATATTTTTGTAAAAGATGTTTAAAAAAATGCATTTAGTAGTGCTCTC
Source organism: Trichonephila clavipes (assembly GCA_019973935.1). Classification (NCBI taxonomy): domain Eukaryota; kingdom Metazoa; phylum Arthropoda; class Arachnida; order Araneae; family Nephilidae; genus Trichonephila; species Trichonephila clavipes. The sequence continues at coordinate 614,163 of BMAU01019528.1, read as the reverse complement.
AGATTTTGAGAATTGTATCTCTAGGTTGTAAAACTATAAGAGAGAGTTTGACCTTTTTATTTTCTTTCTTTTCTCTGGGGAGTACTAGTACACCCTAAAAAGCCCCCACGATACTTTCGCAACCATGCTAACTTTCCAGAGAACTTACCAAATTGGCAGTCCGATTTTATACGTGTCATAAGCGTTGAATTGGCAATCATGTGCTTCGTTTCATATTTCTTCGCTTGCTGCCATTCTAAGCCTGACCGTACGTTGATATGACAAGCTCGGATACTAAAATGCGAATTACCGAATTCTTAAAAAATAAAAAGTAGTGATGAAATTATTAATAACATAATTAAATATAACTATTATAATTTACAAATATTAATACAATAATAAGAATATAATATAAAATTAATAATAATAAAAGTAAAAAATAAAACAATAAAAATTAGATTTTTTCCTTCATTAATAATTATTTATTTATAATTACTTATCATTTTCCTCATAATATGTTTCGACTATGTTCTCCATATTCCCGTCAACGTATTCCGGTTTTAGAATTTGTGAGGTTTTATGTAATGTCGTCAAAATAGTTGCGATAGTACGTAAGTACCCCCTCCACGTATCCCTAGAGGTACGTTTAATCTTTAAGTACTCCTAAAGGAATGAGAATCATTATGGTATAATATTTTTTCAATAAAGCTGGGATCAAAAATGGGGTTAAAAAATTCAGAACTTTCATACATAATAATAGCAATGCATTTTCCGATATTGTCTTAAAGTTCTATGAAACTTTTTAATTAGTTTTCCCATTCTTTTATGAGTTATGTGGCCTCGGTAGCTGAGTGGTTTCAAACCCTCTCGAGCTCTTGCGCCTCTGAAGACCTGACGTGTAGAGGGATTGATGCACGTTAAATTTGTCAAGTTTCAAAGTCCTCCAGATGAAATGATGTAGTATTTTGGAAAATGGGTGACAGCTCTGGTACCGTCCTCGTCATTTGTCCGAGGTTCAAAATTTCGAGGTCCATCACCAATAGCTCTCGTGATGCTTTATATTGCGACGTTAATAATCACTCACTCACTTCATGAATTATTTCTGAATAACACAGATAGGAGAATACCATTTATAAAAATAAGCATTCATCAGGTCTGTTTCAATTAGACCACTGGTTTTATAAAGCATATTAATTTCAATGAATGTATAAGTTTGTATATTTATAAGAAAAACTGAGTGTAAATGTTTTTAATTACGTATTATCGCAAGTTTAAAGCTGTTTTGGTTAATATCCACGAAAAAAGTGAGGATTTTATTCTGCTTTACTTAATTCTCTGTGGGTATGGCTTTATTCTGTTCTATCCTTACTAATATTATAAACGTGAAAGTTTGTGAGGAGAGAGATATTTGGTACTCTTTCAAGCAAAAACAACTAAATGGATTTTAATGAAACTTTATATTAATATAGCGTTTACATCAGAATAACTCATAGGCTATAATTTCTAAAGATACTGTGTGAAGTGTCCAAAATAAAACGATAATTGTCAAGTAAGCAGGAAAAAATTCTTCCATCTGCAAAAAAGCCCGTGACAGCATATATCTATCTTTTATGTTTGAAGCAAAACTTTGCATTTTGTTTTGCGTACGCCTGACGCCAGGAACTGCGAAAGCTTGAACAGGCGGAGTGTGAGGCTGATTACAATTTTAGCATAAAATAAATACAACAGGAAGTAATATTAACGTATTACACATCCAAATATAAATTATTTATACTATTTTAAGCGTTCATTACACCACATTTGTTACAATGTGTTACTTTTGCTGAGCAGAGATCAGCTTAGCAAGGTGTTTTCAAAAATCGACCCACAAGAGAGTTACGGGGAGTTATAGATAAAAAAAAATCCTTCTTATCAGTTATTAGATCTGCAGACTTAAAATTTAACAAATAAAGTTTTTTTTTATTCAGCTGAGATATACTAAAAACTTTTTTTTGTTTAATTTGCAATTCACGTAAAATTAACTCATTAAAAACTTCTTTATCCTTCAATATCTGTTGTTTAATTTTTCAATTCCCCCGTGCGAAGATATAACAGCTAGTTGGTTATACTTCTTCCATTGACTCCCCCTTTCGTTTCCAAAAGTTGCTTCTGCAAGTATGCAAAGGTCCGAATTGAACTATCTTTTTCGTATGGCCCTTCTTTGTACATACTCTACTTGTAAATAAGCAGTCCTTTTGAAACTCATTGAATAATTCGCGGACGGGGTGAGCGACTCGTTTTAGCGCGCGGGCTACACTGGGGGAGAAGAGGTTCGCACTTTTTTCTAAAAAATGATTCCATTCATTATAAAAAAATAATAAATACAAGCTAAATAAAATAGTGACAGTTTTATTCAATTTATTTATTGTGCTTATTTCACGTCTCTATAGCAGCAAAAACATTTAATTTTAGAATCAGTTGAATGAGACAAATGTGTGTGTGTGTGTACCTTGTCACACTTTTCTCATATTTTTCCATTTTTTAATCAGAAGGGTGTAACGTCGTAACTCCCAACGGGGATCGGCGTATTTGGTGGACCCGACACCCACACGTGCATCTTGCAGCTGCAGATAAAACGTGGCGGCGTGGCTGACCTCGCAACCCCTTTTTTGATCCCCGAGGAATCGAATCCCGTCGACCGGAAGATGAAGGAGAGATGCTTTGAACTTACTCGGGAGCAGCGGCTAAACGATTCCTCCTCTCACCAATTTTTGGACTCTAACAATCTTTAATTAAGTTTAATAACTTCAATGTATATTTCAGTAAAAAATATTCAATAGTTGTTACGTAAATAAATTCAATATTTAAATTAACCAAGAATACGCTACCGTTATTCTTTCAAACGTTCATCAATCAATCAAACGTTTCAATCGCTTGTTGAAATTCTGATCACAGCATGCAAGGACATGTCAGAAAACTTGCATCTACATTTATTCTTGTTGATCTTCATGCAAGAAACACTTTGCCCACAAATATATGTCGACTAAAATATAAAGAACACTTTCCTTGATTCTTCACACATGGAAATTTTTCAGCTGACAAAGACTTGGGAAAGTCAATTAATGTCGTAACATAAAACATTTCTTTCACACTGTGATCTGACTGCAATTCAATAAGTTTAAGCCGTAGCTCATCAGGTGATGTATCAATATCAGCACTAATGGGATAACAGATAACTTAAGATTAATTTTCTTAAAATCCTGAAATCTTTTTGTGTGACCTCGTCCTCCAAGCTCTGCAGATGATTTTCTAATTGTGAAAAATAAAAGACGGATCTTTGAAAGCTCACAGGGAAGAAATCTCGATTCAAAAAGCATTGTCTGACTGTCTTGGCGGGCCACATAAAAATGATTTGTTTTCTGCTTGCCTTCCCCTGATTTAGATTAACCCTGTATATAGGAAGAAATAAGAATCTTATTGCATATACATACACATATTCATTGATTCAAATGGAAAAAAAGCTCGTACGCAAGAAAATCAAGATCATTTTTCTATTTGTCATTGATTCCTAATAGGCAATTTATTCCTTTAAATAAAGATGACTTTATAACAGTGCTTCTCAAACTTTCAATATTTGCGATCCAATATTTAACCATATTTTTCTCCCCCCCCTCCATACAAATAACAATGTATTTAATTCAATAATACTATGCTTTGACACTGAAGCTGCAACACGACTTTTTCTTAAGTGCCACTGGCGTCTACCTCAGCCAAAGCATTAACTGCTCTGGACGTATGTATACGTCTTTCTGAAGTACGATCTTCTCTGTGCAATCCTATCCATAAAATTATTCCGAAGGTTTTGGAATACAATAAATGGACTTTGACAGTGATTGCGAAGGATTTATTTAATTCAGAGAATTTCCTTATTTATTCCCCCCCAATACATCACATTGGGGAGCGAATCGCGTAACTTTGAATCGGCAGTTAAGGGACTAATTATAAACAGTACATATTATCAATATAAGTGTTATATTTCGCACATCATTTTATATATGACAATCCCATGGGATCAATGGTAATTATTAAACTTGTTCTTAGCTTAGTATTATTAAATTATAATTATAAAATACATTGAACAGTACTGATATCTTTATAAGTGTATTATATCAGTGCAAATGTTAATTATATTGTTTTATTATGTCAGATTGTATTTTGTTTTGTTTACTCTCTTTCAGTAAATTAATAATTGTTCCGGTTTTTTAATGTGCTCGTGCACCCCTCGTAGAGTTATCAAACCTCCTTATGGGGCGCGCCCCACAGTTTGAGAAACGCTGCTTTATAAGAAAAAAACCTTATATTAGCCTCCTCATATAGAAACACGAAGGCTATTTATTTCATAAGTGAAAAAAATAATTGTTGAGTTAAGCATAACGTCTTTCAAACAATATTTTATGACCGATAAGCGCATGGAGAATTGAATCTATAAATAGCACAAAATATCTCTCTCTAAAAGTTTTCTGCGAACAATGAGGTACGAAAAAAATCGATACTTTTACAGGCCAGGTAATTTATATTTCGAATTCTTTTCGTCACCCAATTTTGAATTCTCGAGGGAACAGAAATATTCGATAATTTAGGCGATTGTGAGAATGTGCTTTGTGTTCCCAGACATCCCTTTTTAGTTATCAGACTTGTATGATATCGATCTTTAAAAATCTGTGTTAAAAATTTTTGAATAATTCTATACTCTACTTCACACACGCATAGATTCTTCAAAATAAATTAATTATCTGGTCGTTTATCGCATTCATTGAAATAATTTATAAGCTGAGTCGGATTAAGTTCAGAATAAATTTTTAACTTTAACTTTTGTTGAGAATAATAGTTTTCTTTTTCATTAATAGCGCAGTAGAAAGAGAAATTGAATGTGCATAATGAGGCTAACACACAAGTCATTCAAGTTTGATTTTCTGAATTATTTTGTCTTTGTTAAACATCTTATATTTATCCCTTTTAATAGTGAGTACTTATTAACGTCACACTTAAAGCAAAACACGGTGACTATTGGCAACAGATCTCGTACTTCTGAGCCTCGGTCAAGTGACGAGGACGACACCAGAGCCAGCACCTCGCCCCCCTTTTCAAACTACACACTACGTCAATGGAAAGACTTTGAGCTCGACAGATTTGACATGCATCAGCCCCCACTAAACGTTGAGTGTTCAGTGGCTCCGGGACACGAACGTGCGAGTTCGAGGCTATATTGAAAATTACCTGTATAACACGGTTCTTTTATTGCGTGAATTCAATCTAACACGGTTAGAGAACCATGCTCAACATAAAATGTAATAAAAGTGACGACACCTGAGCTGGTACTTCCCTCTCCTAATTTCCACATCCCTCTAACACTAGTGCTTCAAACCGCTAAAGATTTAAGCCCTTAAACGGTCAATTTTTTTGTTCAAAATGTTCCAAAAAAAGGCAAATTTTTTATTGCATATTATTAAGCATAATACTTAACAAAATGCTAAAAAAGGGAATTTCAATTCGTAATTTTCAATTTTAAAGTTTTATCCATTTTTTTATTTTATAATTCAAGTACTCAAAAACCCTTAAGTATGTTTGCTTTTTAACAGTACACACCGATGCTTTGTGAAGAATCTTTCTAATGCGTTAAAATAATTTATCTTCTACTTACAGAAAAATTTAATGTTCATAGCTCTTTTTCAAAGGGCCGAGGACTTTGTGTGTGTGTGTCCATTTATATACACACAAACAATTTGAAGCCTTGTGCATATAATACGAAGTCTTACGTTCAACGGGGGCACAGATAATATAATTAACACACTTTTTTGGATTATCTTTCCATTTTCATTTCTTTTCAAGCAACAAACTATACATTACCTTGCCCATCCCTGTCCTGCATAGAATATTTCCAAGAATCTAAATTCTTGTACCTTCACCCCAAAGAAAATCCCGGTTGAGAGGTATGTCAGTACCGTGGACAAACTGCATTTCTTAAAAACACTAGCACTAATAACTTCATTCTAAGAATTTTTAAAAAAATGAGCAAATCAAAGCTAGAAAGAAGAAAATATCCGTTCAGCGTACGGGCAAACCGGTTAGTAGGTAGAAAAGCCGATTCTGCTGTAAAGGCGGTGCAGGCGGTGCAGGCGGTTGCAGGCGGTTGTAGGCGGTTGTAGGCGGTTGCAGGCGGTTGCAGGCGGTCGTAGGCGGTTGCAGGCGGTTGCAGGCGGTTGTAGGCGGTTGCAGGCGGTTGACGGCAGTGCAGAGTTGAGTTGTTTCGTTCCGACTGACGAGTTGAGTTGTTTTCTCCCGTGGAGTTGAGTTGTTTCGTTCCTACTGACGAGTTGAGTTGTTTCGTTCCTGCTGCTGAGTTGAGTTGTTTTCTCCTGTTGAGTTGTTTCGTTCATGTTACCGAGTTGAGTTGTTTTCTCCCTGTTGAGTTGAGTTGTTTCGTTCCTACTGACGAGTTGAGTTGTTTTTCTCCTGCATTGGCTTTGGTTTTCGAGCTGAGGGGGCGAGTTGAATTGTTTTTTTTTTTTCTACAGCTAAGTTGAGTTGTTTTTAAAAATGTGCACAAAAAATGGAAGTATGGGAATGTTAAACGTGCTCATGGCGCCACCTATTGATTAAAATGTACACTAATTATAGATTTTAAAATGATGGAAGTAAATAACGCTCAAATTAAAAAAAAAAAAAATCCAGATTCAAACTCACGGCCTCAGATCAAAATGTCTCCACAGGACAATAGTTTTCAGTTACGCTAACCATTATCCTATGAAGGCATACAGACCTGAAGAAAACTTATGTTTATAATCTCATGAATTTAATTTTGCAGGCGAAGCAGACGGCGACATGTTTTAAAATCATTTTCTTGATTAAAATGAAATAAAAAAATATTTAATTTATATTATTATTTTAATAATGTGTAAATTTTAATTCAGTATAATGATTACATACACACACAGTAAAGATACAAAGTAAATTGATTATTCAGAAAAATGTGCCGTAGTATACTCGTCATCAGCGTGAACCGGTTACGATTTAACTTGTTTTAGCTTGTCTGATCTTGATTCTACAAGACGGCGACTGAATTCTACGTCAGAAATTATCTCAATGCTTAGAGCGGATGAATACATTGCTTTCAACCACTCAGCGAACGCCGCTCAAGTGTAATTCGGTTGATATGCGTTAGACACTTATCACATTTTAGTTCACAATTCATTTCGTTTGTTAGTATTGCGGTGGGCTGTATTCAACAAGAAAAATATGGTGATGTCTGAAACACATAGTGAAAAACGAAAGTTTGAAAAGCCGGGAATCTTCTGTAAATAAGAAAGCCAGAAGAGAAGTTTCAAAAGTAAGTAACAACATTAAATAATTTTAATATGTAATTTTTATAATGTTTTTTACACATTTCTGATCTTTATTAATTTTGTTATATTATTTTCAGAAGTATGGAAAATTTACCGAGGATTGCATACCAGATGGAGTATTTCCAATTGAGATGATGTTTTTGTCTTTGCAAGCACCTATTATGATTCCGCATCAGTACACATAAGACGTTTCAAGAAATATGGCAAAACATACTACCCAACTCCCGAGGGAATAACATTAGACCCACGGTGGATCGAATATATCATGCGTACAAAGAAAGTGCCGGAATCACTGGAGGAATTACCAAGTGGACTTTCCCCTCCTGAACGACACATTCAAATAACTAGTGAGAACTTCATTGATTTTACTTTCAAGCGCATTAAATACAATCCGGATAAAGAGCCCACTTTTAAAGAAATAACCATATCCCGAGAGCAGTGGGCTGAAATGATTAAAAAATATGGTGCTATTGAAAATGCTGCTATAGACAATATGTTTCAGTGTATGGACTTTTTAACTGCATATAAAACCTTCTGTGAAGGCCCCATAGAAAATACATTACCTTCTTCTTTGATGTTAGTCTGGGTCAACAATACTTGACGCAAATTTTGAAAATCTATTTGTAGCCTCCTGAACGAAAAAAAAAAAAGGATTGAAACAGCCTCAGACTTTCGCTGAGGAGTTATGGGGAATCGCGAAGAAACATTTAATTCATATGTTTCATCACTTGAAGCTAATGAGATAGCTGATTGTTTTTATCATAATCTTTTGAAAATGAACACTTTTATTGTTAAAACCTGTACATTATGTAACTCAAGAATTTTTAAAAATCTTCGCTTGATATTATTTTAAGAGAAGTAAGAGACATGTTATGTCCACCTGATTGTTTTGAATACTATGAGGATTTTGTTTAAAGATTTTTATAAGATTCACACAATATTTTGTTTTTATAAATTTGAATAAAATTCTTTTTTTTTTTATATGCTGAATTTGAGTTATTATTTTTATTGTTTGTTAGTTTAATTTATGTTGAAATCGTTTCACATCTTAAAAATAAATAAGAGTATTTTTAAAAGAAATTATCAAAGTATGTACAAGTGATATTTTAAATGTATTTCATATGAAAGTGAGAAAATTTATGCTCATGTTTTTATACATAAACTTTTTTTGCCTTTCCCAAAAAGTATATAATAATATAACTATTCATTGTAATAGTCATTCAATCAAGTTCTTTTCATCGGTAACAATGCATCAAGATTTAGCAGCGTTTTACGAAAATCCTGAAGTTCCAAATAGCTTCGGGGGTGTGGAAGCATTACATCGCTCTGTAAAAGGGAAATATAGTAAAAAAGATGTGAAACATTGGTTATCGCAGAAAGATGCTTACACTCTTCATAAACCTGTTCGACATAAGTTTCAGCGGAATCGAGTGTTTGTAAGTGATATTGATCGTCAGTTTCAAGCGGATTTAGTCGATATGCAATCTTTAGCAGAATTTAATAAAGGGTATAAGTATTTGTTAACTTGCATTGATTTATTTTCAAAATTTGCTTGGGCAGTTCCTCTGAAAGATAAATTTGGAAAAAGTGTAAAGTCTGGGCTAGAAATTATTTTTAAAGAAAGGAAGCCTAAAGTGTTGCAAACAGATGCCGGTAAGGAGTTTTTAAATAAAATAGTTCAAAATTATTTAAAAAATCTGAATGTAAATTTTTTTTTTTTTACAAATAATGAAACAAAAGCTAGCATTGTTGAAAGGTTTAATCGGACATTAAAAACAAAAAATGTGGAAATATTTCACTGAATTTAACACTAAAAATTACATCGACGTCATTGATAAATTAATACACAGTTATAATCACTCGTATCACCGTTCAATTAAAATGGAACCTGTTTCTGTAAGTAGACATAACCGAAAGCAGGTATTAAAAAATTTATACGGTGGTCTAAGAAATGAGAAACCTAAAGCCCCTAGATTTAAAATTGGTGATATTGTACGCATTAATAAACAAAAACTTCACTTTGAAAAAGGATACGAACAAAACTGGAGAAGAGAACTTTTCATAGTTTTTGAAATCGTGCAAAGAATTCCGATTGTTTATAGATTAAAAGATTTACAAGGTGAAGAGATTAAAGGTACTTATTACGAAGCAGAATTACAAAAAGTTGTCGACTCTGGTTTCTACCCTGTAGAGAATGTTATCAAACAAAGAAAAAGAGGAGGAATCACTGAATATTTTGTTAAATTTTTAGGCTATCCTGAAAATTTAATGATTGGGTGACTGATATTCAAAAAGTATAAATAGTTAAACTTTTTTATTGCCAACTCATTTTCAAAATGTCTTTCTACGTAACATTACCTTCTGATAGTTCTATGCATTTCTTTCCAGAAAACAAAATATCTCATTTCAAAACTCAATTACCCTCTCCTGTTTGTTTAAAGGGTGAATGGGAAGTGGGATTGTCTGAAATAATCTACCCTCATTCTTGGCTTAACGTAAATGAAACTAACAATTATTTTCTATACAAAGCTGGTGACGGCAATATCTCTTCAACTGTTAAGCGAACAATTGATGTGGGTTGTTATGAAACAATGTTAGATATTATATCAGCCGTACAACTTGTTTTACCCAAAAATCCTAATCGGTTCACAATAATTTACAATAAAGCAACAAAACGGGTGAAAATTAATGCAGTTCAAGGTAGCAGCCTTCACTTAGAGAATTTAGGCGAATTGTTAGGATTCAAACGCAATGCAATTATAATAGGTAACATGAAAAGCGAATTCGTTGCTGATGCATGGTCTAATTTTTCAGTTTTTTACGTTTACTCCGATCTAATTTCACCCCAAATTGTGGGGGATACACAGGCTCCTTTTATTGCGAATCGTTCGCACTAAAGGTAAAGACGGGGAAACGATTAGTCAATACTATGATAGACCTCAATACTTACCTTTGGTGAGACACTCGTTTCAAACTATTCAATCTGAACTGAGACTCAATTCTGGTGATTTTGTTCCCTTTGAAAGAGGTAAAGTGATCATAGTGCTTCATTTTCGAATGAGGCAAATACTATAAATAAAGCAATGCATTTCTCATACCCTCATTTGGAGATAAAAGACCAAGATGAGTGTACCATACGTTTGCTGTACTAAAAATTTGAAGACCATTATGCAGGTCAAATAGGTTCGGGTCTGACTCATTACAAGGGCATTAATTTTCAAAAGGGTTATGGAATCGGAGGAATATTTCGTCGATTGTTTAGAGCAGCTTTACCTTTTTAGTAAAAGGAGGTAAAACTATTGAAAAGAAGTATTAATGACAGGGAGTCGTGTTGCCTCTGATGTATTGTCAGGAGAAAATTTTAAAGAAGCTGTAAAAACAAGAAGCAAAGAAAGTGGAAAAAAAATTAGCTCAGAAAGCTATTGATAGAGTTCAGTCTATGGTAGGAAAAGGACAGTATAAAAGAAAGCGTAAGAAACAGAAAAATTCATTTCATCCAAAGCACGTAAAGTGAGTGTACGTGACATTTTCGACTCGTAAAAATGGCATTTATTCTTAAAGATTCTCCTGAATGTGTTAAATCTGAATTGGAACTTTTCAACTTACCAGGAACTCAAACAGTTATTCAAGATGGGCAGTGGAAACAATTTCATCCTCTTTCTAACGTTTTCGATAATGCACCTGTAGAATTTCACATTTCCGGAAGTGCAGAAGATTACATAGATCTCAGTCAAACACAATTATACGTAAAAGCGAAAATAGTAAAAGTGGACAATACGCCTATTACTAAAGATGATACTATAGGACCTGTGAATTTATTTCTACATTCACTATTTTCTCAAGTAGATGTATCCTTAAATGATCGCGTGGTTTCCAATTCCAGTAATACATATCCCTATCGATCTTATATTGAAACTCTCTTAAACCATGGATATGACAGCAAAACTTCCCAATTAACGGCTGAACTATTTTACAAGGATTCTGATGATGGTCTCAAGAAAAGAACCGAATTTTTAAAGAAAGTGCCACTGTAGACATGATTGGTTGCATACATTCGGATTTATTTCATCAAGATCGTCTTTTACTCAATTTAGTGGATTTGAAAATAAAATTAATACGAAGCAAGCCCGAATTTTGTTTACAAGGATCTGAGGGATTTAAAGTTGTTTTGGATCATGTTTCTTTATTCATACGAAAAGTTCGTGTGAATCCTGGAGTTATTCTTGGTCATGCGAAAGCACTGGAAAAAACAAGCGCAAAATATCCCATTAACCGAGTTCTGTGCAAAGTGTATTCGATTCCTAAAGGAAGCATGTCTTTTATTCAAGATAACATATTTTCAGGCCAAATGCCAAAAAAAAACTTTTGTAGGATGTGTAGATAATGAAGCTTTTCACGGAGCATTTTCAAAATCTCCTTATGAGTTTAAACATTTTAATTTAAATTTTATTGGAGTGTATGTGGATGGACAACCAGTGCCTCACAATCCATTAGAACTCGATTTTTCTAAAGATCAATACATACGGGCCTATCAAACTCTATTTGTTGGGACAGATCGAATGGGTCAAGACAGAGGTATATTTATTTCTAGAAAAGAATATAAAGATTCAAATACATTGTTTGGATTTAACCTCTCACCGGATTTATGTTCTTCAGGAGAACATTTAAGTCTGATAAAACATAGCAATTTGCGATTAGAATTAAAATTCAGCAAATCTTTAGAACAAACCGTATGTGTTATCGTTTTTGCCGAGTTTGAAAATTTAATCGAAATAAACAAATCGAGAAATATCTTGTATGATTTCGGAAATTAAAGAATGGATGGAATGCAAATGTATACAGTTTTATCTCAAGAGAAGACAACGTCCCCCTATTTTCAAGGTGTTTATTCTAGAGATACGCTCCCTCCTCTGCAAGAAAACATGTGTGCTATTGTGAATTCTGATGACTCATCACAACCTGGAACACACTGGTTAGCATTATTTGTAAATGATAAAAGAGAATTAGAATTTTATGACTCGTTTGGACAACCTCCTGTATTCTATAACATTAGTACTACTACCTATTTAGATGTATTATGGAATTCTAAAGTGTTTCAATCACCAACATCTAATGTTTGTGGGCAATACTGTATTTACTTTTATTCAAACGCAGCCAAGGCTATTCTATGCATTATATTTTGAATCAATTGTATATAAATGATTTTCAAATGTATCAATTTGTAAAGAAACGATATGGTGTAAGATTTGTATTTAGAAAATAAAAAATGGAATGAAACTAAATATGTGTGTGTCTTTTATTTTCTTTAATTTTTTTTTTCTATTTTCTATTTACATTTTCTTATGATAATTTTTTTCTTCTAAAAAAAAAATAATATTTTTCTGTGTTAAATTTCTTTTTCTCTCAAAAAAAAAAAATTTTTTTCTATGATAAATTTTTCACCCAAAAAGATTAATATAATTTTATTTAATTATATATTTGAAACTTTTAAATTTTATCAAATAAGTATATTTTCTTCAGCAAAAAAGAAAACTGTTCAAATCATAAAGAGACAACTGAGACAATTTTTTTAATCAAATGAGTATCATTTATTTCAAAGTTTCAACCATGCATTTCTGCGAGCATACATTATTGGTTTCTTAATAATTTTGTTATTCTGATACAATTTTTTATTTACATCTAGATTTTTCGGTAAATTTACATCATTCAAAGCTCTTAAAAATACATATCTTCCTTCAGGTGCTGATTTTCGATTCCGTAGAAAATCATTCACGAGGAATGCAATATTGCTTCCTGGAATAACAGTGTTTTTGTAAATAATTTCACCATCAGAATTCCAACTGAAAGATTCTTGAAGCTTTAAAAACTGGAAAATATTTTTTGCTTTTTCTTTATACCTAGCTGGAACAATTCTAAAAATTTCATCCTCAAACACTTCTTTTTCCGTCTTTACTACTGATTCTTTTAGATTTTCTTTTAATGATTCCGTTTCTTGATTTTCTGATAGAGATGCTTCATTTGGAACTGGTTCAGACTCTCTTCGATTTTCGTTAGAAAAGTGCGTATATTTTTGTAAAACTTGTAAATAGAGAATTGTTTTTTCTTCTTCCGTTAAATCCTTTCTATGGAGAATGTTTTTCATGCGTTGATCAAGTTCCGATAAATGTTCCGTTACTTGAACTCTTTCTTCGGGTACCAGTACAAATTTTTGCTAAATTCCATTTTTAATTAAAGAACTGATGACTGAAATAGCTGCAGGCAATAAAATATTTAAGAATCCTTCTCCTTTTTGAATTAAAATTTTCTTTTCTCGTAAAGAGGTGTTTTTTTGTTAGAAAGTTTTCTTAGGCTTTCTTTATAGGGAGATAAGCGATTTTTTTTAATTTTAGTCAATAATATGTTACCACATAAAACATTCAGCACACACTCGCACAAAGTTTTTATTTCTTTCTTTGAACACTTTTTCAAAATAGATTTTGGGTGTTTTGTTTTAGAAATTAGTTTTAAGAGCTCTAAAGTTTGTTCAGAACACACCGGCATCTTGTGAACTATTGAATATTCATTGAACAATTTGAATCTATTTATATGCTTCAAAGTAATGGGTCATCGAGGTTGATATACATAAAAATATCTCCAGGAAACATACCTGTGCGCACACGCAAGGATTCATCAGTTTCAGGTTTTAAATCAATAAGTAAGTATCCGTACGGTTTTGATGTGGCATCTGCGTAACATTCTTGAAAAATTTCACTTTACGAGGATACAATTGGCGACCTAAATGTGTAATTTGGGATTGATCTCTTCGATTCTTAAATAATACAAGATAATGAGCGTTTAAGGAAATTTCTCTAATTTCTTTCCCTTTATGAAAAATATTCTGTACCACAAAAATTATACTTAAATTTCTGTGATGCGAAAATTTTACAAATAATTTTGTTAATTGGGGATCATTTCCTAACTCTCCCATAAGATCGTCTATAACAATTAACGCATCCGAATACTGGTGCAAATTAGAGGGGATACCTTCATGAAAGGAAATATTCGGCATTTCTTCATACAACGCTTGGTAAACTCCATAACACCAAATTATATTTTTAGGAAAGGGTTTAATCATTTTATTTTCGATTAATTTTTTAACGAACTGACTTTTACCGCTACCAGATGGCCCAGCCAAGATTAAAGTAAATGGATGAACTAATTTGAGAGAATCCATGATTAAACTAAATAATTTTATGAATGATGTTGCTATTTATACTACGAGTCACTTAATTCTATAAATTTCATTTTGTGTGATACCGAAAGGAAAATTCTTTCCCTGTCCGTAATTATATCTATTGTATCCTGTATTTTCCTGTCTTGATTCGTTACCAGATAAAAGTGAGATCGTGATATACATTCAGTAGAATATTTTCTCATGGTGTTTGATGGATTAGAGCAGATAGGGTTGGGGACAGAGCACATGGCCTTGGGCGTCATTGTTCATTGTTGGGATTCTGGTCTGCGACGTCAGTGGGTCTGTAGTCTTAATGGGCTGGACGAAACCCCGCTGTTCATCTTTTGACTGAGTTCGTCTGACTCGATACATCGGCGCCTCAAAAACGGCGGGTGGTAAGGGGGTCAGGTGTTCGGGCGGACCTTGTGTCGCCAGTGAGTGTGAGAGGGTCAGAGATAGATTCGAACCAATAAGGACGCTTATGAGTCTGCGGGCCGTGTGCAGATTTCTGTTGGGTCGACCAATGAGAAATGACGAGGGGGGTGAAGTGGACCCACCTCTGGAGTTTAAAAGGGGTTGGTGGGAGATATCCATTCCAATTTGCTCTATCGATTCTATGTATTGCGCCTGATTGTCACAGAGTAGCAGAACACAAAATTTGATTGCTGATTTAGTAGTGTGTGTGTGTTTAGCAACGTTCTATAAGTTCTACGTCTTCATTATGTATACTTGTAATATTTGTGGAAAAAACTTCGCTACAAACTATGTTTTAAAACGCCATACATTACAAGTTCATGAAAAAAATGCTGTCCTTCAATGTGCGGATTGTAGTACAAAATTCGTCCGAGAAAGTGACTTAAAAAGGCACAGAGACTCTGTGCATTCAACCGAGAAAATTACTTGTAAATTTTGCTATACGTCCTTTACCCGTAAAGACAACTTATTGAAACATTTGAACAATAAAAGATGCGAAAGAAAGTTGGAGAAAGAAGCAGGGAAAAGAAAGAGAGTGGATTTGTCTGTATCAAGTAGGAAAAAAGAAAACACAGTTGTCCACATCTGCTGAAAACTCTACGGCTGATCCTGAAAATATCTTCTTGCCACCAAAAGAGAACGAGAGTGCTTTTCAAAAAGCATATAAAACTTTTAATCTTCCCAATAACGATAGTTCACTGGGGATAAAAGAGTTTCTACTCTTAAGAAAAGAAGAGACAATCTTTATTTTTCGCAATGAACTGGAAACTTACAAAGCTTTGAAAGTGAGTAAATGGGTTCATTGCATTTACTCGAAAGCGACAGATGCTGGAAAAATGATAAAGAACGTAGAATTCAAAACGCCGAATAATGATGTATTACAAGGAACTAATCTCGCCAGACTTTATGACGACATGTCTGAGAAAATAGTGAAAGAAAGCGAGGATTTTGAAGGTAGAGACTCGGGCTGGACACTGGACGAAATTTTAAGACTCGAAGTCCGCACGAACCGTTATTCTCCTTTCAGAGGTTCATCATCCTTCATCGAGGTGCCGAAGCAGATCGCTGAAACAAAGGCAATCATCAATGTCATCAATAAAAAGGACTCTCAGTGTTTCATGTGGTCTATTCTCGCAGCTCTTTACCCCAACACCAGCAACCCCAACAAAACGTCAAGTTATGTCCCCCACCTAAATAAGCTGAACTTTGATGGAATATCCTTTCCAACACCGCTTAACGAGGTGAAAAATTTTTCAAAAATGAACGATATAGGAATAAACATTTATTCTTTTGAAGAAGATTTAAAAATATTTCCTCTCCTCATTAGTGATATAGTGTGTGAGAAACATATAGATTTGCTTTACGTAAAAAATGGAGAGTTTGGACATTATTGTTTCATTAAAAGCTTATCTCGACTTGTTTCGAAACAACTAACAAAACATCAACATAAAACATTTATATGTAAAAGATGTTTAAGTGCTTTCCAAACAGAATACAAACTTCTTCAGCACAATGAGATGTGTATACATAAAAATCCTGCAAGGGTAGTAATGCCGTCAGAAACAAGTAAGTTTTTAAAATTTAAAAATTTTCAACATTGTTTAAAAATACCTTTTGTTGTGTATGCGGATTTCGAGTGTGTAACTAGGAAAACTGATACTTGCTGTCCTAATCCAAACTTTTCGTTTACAAATATTTATGAAAAACATGTCCCAATAGGTTTTTGTTATTTTATCAGTTATCAAGGGGGACATTATAAAGATCCAGTAGTATATAGAGGTATTGATGCCCCCAAAATTTTTATTGAAAAGTTAGAAAAAGATGCAATAGAAATTGATAATATTTATAAAAAATCAAAACCGTTATTACCTCTTACTGAATCAGAAAAGCAATTGTATGATAATGCTAATAATTGTTATGTTTGTGGTCAAACCTTTCACGAAAACAATATCAAGGTTAGGGATCATAATCATGTTACTCAAAAATTTAATGGCCCTTGTTGCAATAGTTGTAATTTAGCAATGAAAACCCCCAAATTTTTGCCTGTTTTCTTCCATAATCTTTCAGGATATGACGCCCATATTTTTATTAATGAGTTAGGATATGATGAAAAACAAATTAATTTAATTCCGAACACCGAAGAAAAATATATTTCCTTCAGTAAAAATATTTCAAATGATTTTCAGTTAAGGTTTTTAGATTCTTTCAAATTCATGTCTTCTAGTTTGGAAAATTTGATAAAAACACTAAAAAAAAGATGAATTTAAATATATGAAACATTATTTTGACTCAGAAAAATAGATTTACTTTTAAGAAAGGGAGTTTTTCCGTATGATTATTTTGATAGTTTTGAAAAGTGTAAAGATTCTTGTTTACCACCTATTAGCAAATTTTACAATAAACTAAATGAGGAGGCTATAAGTGTAGAGGATTATAATCATGCATGTAAAGTATTTAATGAATTTCATTTAAATAATCTTGGTGAATACTGCGATCTATATGTAAAAACAGATGTTCTATTGTTAACAGATCTCTTTGAAAACTTTCGAAAAATATGCATGCAAACTTATAAACTTGACCCCTGTTGGTATTTTACCACCCCAGCTTTATCATGGGATGCTATGTTATTACATACTAAAGTAGCTATCGAACTGTTCACAGATTACGACATGCTTCTTTTTATAGAAAAGGGTGTAAGAGGAGGTATAAGTCAGTGTTGCAATCGTTATGCTATAGCTAACAACAGATATATGTCTAATTTTAACCCAGATGATGAGATAAAATATTTAATGTATCTTGACGCAAATAATTTGTACGGTTATGCAATGAGTAAATATCTACCCTTAAAAGATTTTGTTTGGAGTGATAACGATTTAACTGAACAGGATATTTTAAATTTATCAGATGAATCCGATGTAGGTTACATCTTGGAAGTAGATCTTGAATATCCTTCCGATTTGCATGACAAACATTCAGACTTTCCCCTTGCCCCTGAAAATAAGCCCCCACCTAATTGTAAAGAGCCTAGACTTTTAACTACTTTGGAACCAAAAACAAAATATGTTCTCCATTATTCTAATTTAAAGCTTTATTTAAAATTAGGGTTAGTCTTGAAAAAAATTCATCGCGTTTTAAAATTTTTTCAATCTCCTTGGCTTAAAAATTACATAGATTATAATACTAAATTAAGAACTAAATCTGTAAATGACTTTCAAAAGGATTATTACAAACTAATGAATAATAGCATTTTCGGGAAAACGATGGAAAATGTAAGAAGAAGAGTAGATATACGTTTATGTTCAACAGAAGAGCAGGCTCGAAAGTTAATAGCGAAATCAAATTTTAATCGACGCACAATATTTTCTGAAAACTTAATGGCCGTCCATCTAAAAAAAACCCAAATCAAATTTTTCAAACCAATACAGGTAGGAATGGTAATTTTAGATATATCAAAAGTTCTAATGTATTCTTTTCACTATGAGTACATGAAGCACCGTTATGACTCAAAAGTACGGCTCATGTATACAGACACCGATTCTTTTATATATGAAATAAAAACTGATGATTTTTATAGTGACATGAAAGAGGATATTAACTTATATGATACATCAGACTATGATGAAAACAATATTTATAATTTACCTCTTGTTAACAAAAAAAGTCATCGGGAAAATGAAGGATGAAAATAAAGGAAATATTATGACAGAATATGTAGGATTAAAATCGAAAATGTATGCCTACAAAACAAACAATAAGATTGAAAAGCGGTTAAAAGGAATTAAAAACAAACTATAAAAAATAAAATAACATTTGAGGACTACAAAGCTTGTCTTTTTAATGAAAAAATAAAATATGTTGACATGAACTTAATTAGATCCAAATTTCATTCATTACATTCAATAAAGCAAAACAAACTTGCTCTGTCATATAAAGATGACAAAAGGTTTATTAATGGTGATGGCATTACTACTCTTGCACATGGTCATTGGTCGTTGATGAATTTAGAACTATTTAATGAGCTGTAGGACATAAAATCCAATAATGGGATTTTTTTTTTTTTTTTTTTGTGTGTGTGTATAAATAATTGATTGTAATGTAAAACGGAATGCTGTTTTTGTAAATAAACAACTCACTTTGTATCTTTACTGTACATGTATAATCATTACACTGAAATAAATTTTACAAATTGTTGTTCTCCTGTAATGTAAATATACGATTGTAATGTAAAACGCAATACAAGATGTTGATTTCTGAATAAACAATTTACTTTGTATCTTTACTGTGTGTGTGTAATCATTATATTGAATTAAAATTTACACATTATTAAAATAATATAAATTAAATATTTTTTTATTTCATTTTCTTAATTAAAATGATTTTAAAACACGTCACCATCTGCTTCGCCTGGAAAAGCCGTCTTGTAGAATCAAGATCAGACAAGCTAAAACAAGTTAAATCGTAACCGGTTCACGCTGATGACGAGTATACTACGGCACATTTTTCTGAATAATCAATTTACTTTGTATCTTTACTGTGTGTGTATGTAATCATTATACTGAATTAAAATTTACACATTATTAAAATAATAATATAAATTAAATATTTTTTTATTTCATTTTAATCAAGAAAATGATTTTAAAACATGTCGCCGTCTGCTTCGCCTGCAAAATTAAATTCATGAGATTATAAACATAAGTTTTCTTCAGGTCTGTATGCCTTCATAGGATAATGGTTAGCGTAACTGAAAACTATTGTCCTGTGGAGACATTTTGATCTGAGGCCGTGAGTTTGAATCTGGATTTTTTTTTTTTTAATTTGAGCGTTATTTACTTCCATCATTTTAAAATCTATAATTAGTGTACATTTTAATCAATAGGTGGCGCCATGAGCACGTTTAACATTCCCATACTTCCATTTTTTGTGCACATTTTTTAAAAACAACTCAACTTAGCTGTAGAAAAAAACAATTCAACTCGCCCCCTCAGCTCGAAAACCAAAGCCAATGCAGGAGAAAAACAACTCAACTCGTCAGTAGGAACGAAACAACTCAACTCAACAGGAGAAAACAACTCAACTCGGTAACATGCACGAAACAACTCAACAGGAGAAAACAACTCAACTCAGCAGCAGGAACGAAACAACTCAACTCGTCAGTAGGAACGAAACAACTCAACTCAACAGGAGAAAACAACTCAACTCGTCAGTCGGAACGAAACAACTCAACTCTGCACTGCCGTCAACCGCCTGCAACCGCCTACAACAACCGCCTGCAACCGCCTGCAACCGCCTACGACCGCCTACAACCGCCTGCAACCGCCTGCAACCGCCTGCAACCGCCTACAACCGCCTACAACCGCCTGCAACCGCCTGCACCGCCTGCACCGCCTTTACAGCAGAATCGGCTTTTTCTACCTACTCCGGTTGTGACCAGCTTTCGGTAGTCCATCGGTGTGCGGGTTAAATGCAGCGATACTCAACCTTTTTAAGGGTCACTTATCTAAGAAATTCACTTATCTAAGAACAATGTATTCAAAATTGGGTGGGAAATTCTTTGACAAGAAATCAATTTGGTTTGTGTGCTGTCGATGTCGCACGACGGCGAATTGTTATTATTTTTCTATTTGTCAAGATTACGGTTAGTGATAACAGACAACAGTGGTGTAGCAAATATTTTACGGGTGGAACCAATTTTTAACAATCTTTCATACCTCGCAAGCGAAAAGTATTCGAACGATTTTTAGGTTGACTGTTTTGTAGAGAAAACCAGCATGGATCAGTACTTGTTTGATTTGTATAACAGGAACTACACGCCCATTCAATGACACCTTTCATCCAAGATCTCTTTCAAGAGGTGGATAAATATGTTTTATATTGAACATCCTTTGAAACAAAAACAAAGTGTTTTGTCAGTGGCAATGTCACAATGTTGTCTGTCAATGGAAAAAAGATATCCTATGAAGTTTGTTATATTATTGATAATCATATGAAAAAAAACCCGTTTACTACAAAATTTACCAGGGAGTGTTTCTTAAATTATTTTAATTTACTGTTAGTGACAAAAATAAAAAAAATATAAAAAATAATAATTAAAAAAAGTGAAACAGGAATTATAATATTTTGATCAATTTTCCACATTTTAAATTTCCAATGTTATCTTGGTCCTAAACTATTCCCCCCCTCCTATGACCTCATGTTCCGACCCGCGTGAAATAGAAGCAGAAAAAAAGGTTGAGTACCCCTGGGTTAATATATATCAGCCTCTCTACAAAGTTTATCTTCCCTAGTATCACACAAGGCTCGTAGCCGTGACTCGATAATGCAAACCACTACCACTACCACTAGACTACAACAGTCTCGTTACAACTATGTACAACTTCACGACCACTACCACTAGACTACAACAGTCGCGTTAGTATCTTATATATCTTAGTCTTAAGCTAGCTACAGTTAAATGATTACAGAGATACTTATAAACTGATATTTCCTTCAGCCCATTTCCACATCATGCCTCACGAGGGACTTTGATATGTAGTTCAATTCAATTTCGATTGAATCAAAGCAGTTAATCCAATTGTTCCATTTTTTAGCGGATCAGTATTTAATATTAAGCTCTTCGAACGTGTTTTTTTTATCGAAATATATTGAAATTATTATTATTAACATTACGAATGAAGCTAGAGCCTTTAAAAGCACCAGTATAGACGTAAAACTTTATTGGAAATAAAATTTTTATTCAATGTGAGACAGTTAAGGTTATATTAAAACAAGTTTTATTCGTTGTACAAAGGCATATGTCACATTAATGTGATTACTGCTGCAAAATGATAGGTAGTGTGTATGTAATGAAATAACTCCCTTTATATAAAATATGAACTTAAATTTTATGAGAAATTCGAAAAATAAATTGCGTGCTAAAATATCAGAAGACAGATGTAAAGAAACATTTATCAAATATAAGGTAGGAATAAAAAATGCATTACTTATTTCATTAAAATTCTCATAAATTCTAGGATCTAATTACAGGTTGTTGTTTTCTTATTGCGATATTGAATTGTTTTCTTCTAAAAATGATTCTTTATCGAATATTTTTATGATAACATGATTAATAAGTCGGGTAAAATGTATTAAGCACGCAAAAAAAAAAATGCTTTTTTATCAGAGGAAACAATTGCTAGATTCTAACCATTTGTCAATTTTCGTCAGAAATATTGGATTTAGTTCAATTAAAGGAAAAGAGTAAGAGATAAAATGAAAAGTTCAAAAGTATTTCATCCTGAAAAAGGTATGTTTAAAATACAAAAATTAAATTCATCTCAGTGGCGTAACGTACACCCCTCAACCCCCGCATTGAGGGGAGGGTAGGGATTATAGGGAGCCCAAAGAGCTTGACAAACGCTAAATTCGTATTTGGGCACAAAACATGACCTTGCAGGGGGCCCTAATATTCTCCGTTATGCCATTGATTCATCTTAAACTTCCTTTTACAAAAGAATTTATTCCACCGCAAGCGTTATTGTGAGGTTAACTTTAACATTTATAAGAGGATCTAGGTGAGACTTTAACATTTAAAAGATATAATTGGGACCATTCATTCATGATCAAGCGACTGGAAGCATAGTGTAAGCAAATGGCATTTTTTCACAGCTGTTTGTATTGTAGAAAATCAAATTATATTTATAAATTTTCATTTTAAATTTGTTCCTCTAATCTATAGGATTACATATATGTTATTGGGAGCAAACATTTTTTGCGAATAAGATGAGCAAATATTTTTAAAATATGACTACAGGTTAATTCAAAAAAAAAAAATTAGTATGACCAATTTTAAAAGTACATAACTATTTATGGTGAATTTCTATCGTTTTACTAATGGTTTTATTTCAAAAACGAAACATTTAACTTACTAATCTAACCATTTTTACTATTGGAAGTAAGTTATAGTCCCAAAATTGCGTTCTCAAACCCGGAACAAAATTATAAGGCTTTTGAAGGTTTTTTTTTTAAAATTCTGTTATAAATAAAGCATTTAAAATCCAAAAAAAATTTCACTTACAATTTTAAATAATAATACATTTTTCTAATGTATTACTATTTAAACTTTGATCGAGATAAAATTTCACTCGCAATCAAAAGCTCCAGGAAAAAATGTGAACGAAAGGAAGTTCTTAATGAAAAAGAAATAAGGTGAAAAGAATTATCGTTGTCGAAAATCCTCTGCTTTTAAGAACTTTGGCAAAGAAACTACAGTTACTGCGATTGACAATTTGTCGTTAGATAAAGAAAATTGGTTATGAATAGGGGAATAAACCAGTCTATCGTTAAATGTTTGCAAAGACCGTAGAAAAACGAAGAAAACGCTTTTGACCTCAGTATTTAATATTACGCAAAAGTATATACAAAACATGGATAACTTCGGTTAAATCACTGTTTCATCAGTCATTTACAACTGGCGAAGCGAAGATGCAACATATTTCACTCAAAAAGCATCGCAAAGACGCAGCTGTTTTGGAAAAGGCAAGTTAGACGTCAGGTGTTATGGTATGGATGGACATGTCCTCTGAAGGCTTAAAAAAACCCTTTTTTATGTAGAGCCAAAGGCTAAAATTGATGCTATATATTATCATAAAAAAGTTTTGAAGCACATGATCAAAGAAAGTAAACGTGTTTACCTTCGAGGAAAGTTTTTTTTTCACAAAGGTTCTGCACAATGTCGTACTACAAAATCAGCTATAAAATGACTAAAAAATAAAAATAAATTTTCTTCTTTAAGAAAAATAGATATCATCAACCCGACTGTGTTCCTTGCGAATACTTTGTACAGGAATACTTAAGGTATCCGACTACGTTCGGAACCGTGATTTTAAAAAAGCGCATAAATGGATAATTTTCATGATATTTAGTGTCACTCAGATTAGAATACATGCATAAAATTGTTTTAAAGACATTTTAACAAAAACATTTATTTAAATATAATATTTTGGCAAAAAATTAACTTAGAATAATCTTTTTTCCAAATGATCTCCTTTTGTGAAAAATGGTTCTATTATAATAATATTTTGCCTGTATATAGCTCAGACCTCTCTACAGAAGCTCAACAAGAATTTTTGAAAAATTTACATTATTTTCAGTGTTAACACCAATTGAAATAATTATTCGCGTTATTTTCTTAAAACTGCTCCCCTTTGTTGTCGTAAAATATGAATAAACCCACTTCTAAGTTATATATTTCAAAAATTCTAGTTAAGCCTCTGAACAGAGGTCTGAGTTATATACAGGCAAAATATTATTCTAAAAGAAGCATTTTTCACAAAAGGAGAACATTTGGAAAAATATTATTCTAAGGTAATTTTTTGCCAAAATATTGTATTTAAATAAATGTTTTTTGTCAAAATGTCCTTAAAATAATTTTATGCATATATTCTAATCTAAGTGACACTATCATGAAAATTATACATTTTTGCGCTTTTGAAAATCACGGTTCCGAAAGTAGTCAGATACCTTAAAAAACTATTAAATACATGTAAAGTAAGAACACTTCACACAAGGTCTTCAAAAAGAAGTCAATAAGGAAAAAAAATCTCCCCCCACCCCAGAAAAAAAAGAAAAAAATGTTTGAGGAAGCTCTTTTGGCTTGGCTAAGCGTTTACTTAAAGTGTACTATGCTAAAGTAAGCCACACTGAAAATTTCAAGTAAATAACTTTATTCAATAAAAAAATTATGATGCTCTGAAAATGATCACACGTTGTTTTTGAATCAAGGGATATTTGGTATTTTATGTAGAACTAAAATTTTATCTTGTGAATAAATAGCTTGGCAGAAAATAATTACTGTACCCCCTTATCATAAGTAGATTAGCAAGAAAATTGAGATTAAATAGTTAATATTCTATAAGATTAAGTTTGGTATCAAAATTAAATAAAAAACACAAAACGATTGTACAAAATTAGCTCGCAGGGCGAGAAACTGCGACTAATAGGATAGCGGAGAAAATCTTTGCATTATGATTGGCTGAAAAGGGCATATAATTGATTAATATATATAATTTGATAAATTTATAAGGAGACATGGTACGATTCATGTAAAAAATTTTAATTTAAGGATTTTCAAAATTTGTCTGGTTGCCTCCTATGTGTGTATACTATGTAAAACAGATTTTGTACTCAACATTTTATAAAAAGCCAGCCATTTAATTTTGTAAGGAAAAAACTTAAAATTTGTGAATTGATTTTAAACTGCTACTCCTCCTACAAAAGTTTACGTAAAGGGTGTTTTTTTAGAGGTATAGAACTTTAAATTGCAATAAAACAACGATGTATTATTCGATTGACATGAATTTTTTTTATTCGAAAGATAATCTTGTTGCATCACATTTTTAATATTATTCCTGGCATATGACTGCCACGGCTGGTTCGGATGTAGTCCAATCTGGACGTCCAATTTTCGATGACTTTTTCCAACATTTGTGGCCTTATATCGGCAATAACACGGCGAATGTTGTCTTCCAAATGGTCAAGCGTTTGTGGCTTATCCGCATAGACCAATGACTTTACATAGCCCCACAGAAAATAGTCTAGCGGTGTTAAATCACAAGATCTTGGAGGCCAATTCACAGGTCCAAAACGTGAAATTAGGCGGTCACTAAACGTGTCTTTCAATAAATCGATTGTGGCACGAGCTGTGTGACATGTTGCGCCGTCTTGTTGGAACCACAGCTCCTGGACACCATGATTGTTCAATTCAGGAATGAAAAAGTTAGTAATCATGGCTCTATACCGATCACCATTGACTGTAACGTTGTGGCCTTCTTCGTTTTTGAAGAAGGATTCCACAGACCATAAAGCACACCAAACAGTCAGTTTTTCTGGATGTAACGGTGTTTCGACATACACTTGTGGATTAGCTTCACTCCAAATGCGGCAGTTTTGTTTGTTGACGTAGCCATTCAACCAGAAGTGCGCTTCATCGCTAAACAAAATTCGCTTATGAAAATCGGGAACAACGGCAATCTCGTTTCGAGCCCATTCGACGAATCTACGCCTTGCTTGATCATATTTAAAATGTAATGCCACAAGATTATCTTTCGAATAAAAAAAATTCATGTCAATCGAATAAATCGTTGTTTTATTGCAATTTAAAGTTCTATACCTCTTAAAAACACTCTATACTTTCTGTTGTACTTATTTTATGATAAAAATTGTAATATTGGCAAGCAATATCCTTACCTTATAATGGTGTTTCAGTAGAAACTTGGCAAAATATTGGTGATGCAGCTATGTTGACATCATAAATAAATTTATTACAGAATCATGAAAAACTTTTTTTGTATATAAAGAGATTCGAAAATTCACCGTAAGATTTTGAAGAAGAAATTTTTCTACAGAATGATATTCATTTATTTTTAATTGTAAAGAAATGAGGTCAAACCGCTTACGATCATTTTATTCTTTTTTTAATCAATTCATAATCTTATGCAATTTTTGAACAAATAACAGGAAATTCTGAGCAGCGATTAAAGAAATAAAATTTTACAAAACATTCTGAAAAAAAATAATAAGGAATTACCCCACATCCACTTTGTCTGCCTATTCAAGACGTGTAAAAACAGATGCCGCAAAAGGGGTAAACAATTTTTCATTATTATCTTACAATTAAATAAGTCTATGAAAAAATAAACGGACATAAACAAAATGGCTCACGAAAAAGTAAGAGACGAGAGTTTTCAAAATAAACATCCTTGATAGAAGTCGGGAAAAGTTTTGAATTTTCTCTGACGAGAATTTTATTTTAAATTAGATGGTAGACCAAACGCGAGAATGTATTGTTATGATTTTCTAAAAGATAAATACATTCGTTAAACTGGTATGCGGTAAATTTAAAAGGCAGGGAATCTAATTCTTTTTTTTAAAAAAAAATAAATTTAAAAAATATACCTCCACATATGATAGTTATAAATAATTTTTATTACTGCTATCTAAGCTTTTTACTTTTCTTTTAGCAAAACATGCATATTTTTTAAGAAATAATTTTGAATTCTTTGAGAGATGGGTTTGGCCCTGAATGAGGATAGGGTAACATTGAAATATGCCTAAGAACTCATATCCAGATAGCAATTGTCTGCAATTCAAGAATTCGTAAATAATATTATAAGAATTGGAATAAACATAAGGGGGGTGATCATTTTTTACAAAGAAAAGGAGGATGAAAAATTCGAGAAAAATTACTACTTAAATATATGAAACGTTCTATTAATTCAAACAAAAATACGCTAACTACGCATACATTCTTTTTAATTATTATCTTAAACAAGTATTTTTTCCATTGAATGAATTTTTTTTTATCAACATATCATTTTATAATATATCGGAAAGTTTGGGCAAAAAATATCCTTCATACTGAATTTTAAGGTAAGCACTGTAGCTAAAATATTAACATTCAATTTTGATTTCTCACTAGTTCTCACAAAAATCATTACCAACTGAAAAAAAATCCTTCAACTAGTGCATTCCAGGGCAGCGCAGCGTAAATTCAACCAGAACAATTACATTTTCATATGGAATGTGATCATTTTTAAAATGGTTTAAGTATTTTCACTCATATCTCACCAATTTCTCAGCATGTTGATTCTCCAACTGTTCTAATTTATTAGAATATAAATGTACATTCAGCTTTCTTTCTACTTCAAACAGACAATTATCATCGATTTTAATATCAAGCATTTCTTTCGATAAAAACTCAACGTAATTTTCTATATCTGCCCACTTTACTTGAGACCAAGTCAAAAAATACCATTGAAAACTGTTATTTCCTGTGATATTTGTTTCAGACCATTCTTCAGAGATTTTGGAAGCATTTTTGGTTCATCGCTGAATACAGAGGTTAACAAATCAGTTTTCAAATATTGAAAAAGACTACAAAAAGGAGGACACTTTTCGAAGAAGGACAGAACCTATAAAAGGAGGACGATTGGTACCTTAATAAACATCATCAGGTATAAAAGTATTATTCCTATTTGCATGCTTTAATACGTTTAATACCTTAAAAACTAACCAAACAATCATAAATGTTGATTTACATTACAAAAGAACTAATTTTTATTCTCTTTTCTCTTACACTCCCTTCCCAAACTATCTAAGATTTGGTACAATCTAATGTTTGTGAGTCAAACGCAAAAATTTGATTTATTGTAATCTCCTGTAATTTTACTTTGAGACTATAAGACAGAAACGTTATTTGAAATATATAGTTATATGTGGTTGTGAAAATCATTTATTCTGATCTCTATGTTCATAATAATGTTAAAAAAATACAAATATAAAAATCGGGAAATTTTAAAAAAATAAAAATAAGCAAAAACTAAACTTATTTTATTCACTTCTAAAATTTCTTTCCATAACATCAAATTTTATAAATATATGCTTAACAAAACAGAATGTTTAAACTTCTTTGCTGGAGAAACTATTGCATGTGTGTGAATACAGAAGACGAGTAAGGAAAGCTGTATATAAAACGTTTTTCGTGATGCTGCTATAAATATATTTACACAAAAGATAGAGTGAGCAAAAATGGATCGTAAAAAGTTGAATTTAACTGAAGAGGAACGCCATAAAGGATTTACCTGGAACGATTTGCTTCCCTGCCTTAGAGCGCTTTCTTTCTTAAGTCATAGATTTCTCCAGTAATTTTCCAGAAGCATCCATATGGTCGTCAAGTCGCTAAAAATGTTCACCAAGTTGCCAAAAATGATGCCAATTTGGCTGTATCGCCAATATTTCGCAAGGTTTCCATTGAAACGTCATTATAATGTAAGATACATCATTTTGCTTGCGAATACTACAATTTTTATCATACAATAAATACAACAGAAAGTAATATTAACGTGTTAAGCATGCAGATATAAATTATTTACAGTAATGATGAAGTAATAATTAAACAAGAAGATAAAACATTCATTACACAAAATGTTTATTATAATAATTTTTTTTCTTCTGACAATATATTGACAAAAAAAGAGAACTAAATACTACATGTAAATTAGAGCTTTACGTTTTGAGCAATGAGTATGAACAGTTGTATTCTTTGACCAAAGGGGGTTGCCCCCCTCCTAGTGCTGCTGTAGCCCAGTGGTGAAGGTATCGGATCATGGCAGGTATGTTATGAGTTCGAGCCCAGAACCCCTAAAGACCCGCCGTATAGGGCAGCGATGCACGTTAAATCTGTCGAGAGCTGAAACGTCCTCCCGTTGGTGTGGTGTGGTATGCCAGCTCAGGTGTCGTTTGCGTCACTTGACCATCGTTCAAAATTACGTGGTCCGTCGCCAAAAGCCCTCGTGTAGCTGAATAGTGTGACGTTAATATTCACTCACTCACTCTCATTCACCCCCCTCTAGTTAAAATTTAAAAAGAAAAGTCTTATTCTCTTAAAAAGCCTGTATTATGGAAAAAAGGAATATTTTGTACTGAGAAATAACCACCTAAATATTTTTGGATAGAGCAATCTGTACACACACACACATTTCTCTCTCATTTACTTCTTAAATTAATACTATTTATTCTTTGACACATTTCAATATTCGAACTAAAATTCTCTTAAAATCTGAATTTATTTTGCTATTCTCAAAATTTTAAAATGATAACACTCATGGTAAAATAAAAATATTATAGCGCGATTCATTTATTTTGATATTTTATTTCAAAATTTCCTGTTAAAAAAGTATCATGTATATTTATTTTTTTAGAATCACATCTCGGAGAAATTTAAAATATTTCTTTATTTATTCTTACTTCCTATCTTTTATGTCTTAAAACTAGTCCTTCACACATGATCAATGGAAAATTGGCGAAATATTAGCGATACAGCCAAGTTGGCATCTTTAATAAATTTATTACAACATCACGAAAATCTTTTTTTATATTATATATATATATAGAGAGAGAGAGAGAGAGATAAAATCCTTATGTCTGAGATAAAGAATTATTTTTTTAAAAAAAAACTGTCTTTTTCAATGATAAATCAGACTTGTTGACGAAGACAGATTGCTGAGAAAGGGGAAAAAAAGAATTCTCGAGAGAAAAGACCTTTTTTCCCCGCAAGTACAGCGCACTTTCTTAGAAACTACCTCATTAGTTAAAATATTTAGTAGAAGATATTGAATCTCCTCTCCAAATTTTTAAAATCTACAAAAACAAATTGCAAGGGAAAAATTAATTAATGAATTCTAAGAAACCACATCTATAAAGCTGAAAGAAAAGACACACATTTTAAGGATTTCATTTCAGAATCATTTTTGCTGTTCAACTTAAGAACATTCACACTGCTATGACCTTCAAAGCTGCAATCGGTCACATTTCGAGTCGTCTTTCGGGTTAAAAGAAATATTAGACACCTGGCTTCGACAATACTTTTTGTAGTAGAATAAAAATTCAATAATTCGGTTCTGAGTTTTAAAAAGAATCGAAACTCTTACATGAACTTTAAACATGCTTAAAATCAGCGAATAAAAAATACGCTAAAAATTTTGCAAAGAAAGGTAATGATCCGAGAAACATTACGGTAAATTTGCCGTTCGATGCCAAAAAAAAATTGTAATTTACGCTCGTCTTACTATCAACAAATAAAATCTCCATTTCAGAAAAAGATAAACTATCTCTCCTTTCTACGAATTTCTGGGAATTTTATAAAAACAATATTTATTATTTTGTAAATTTGCGTTGCATAAAAAAGAATGAATCATGAAATTGAAGCTTCAATGCTTAGGATAAACGTCTGACCATTATAACAAACATTGTGTGTGTGTGAATATCATAAATAAAAATAATTTCTTCAATAAAGGAAATTTTTAGTGTTCCCAACTCCTTTTTTAAACATTATATATGCTTCTTAGAAAACTGTGAAAAAAAATCATTAAAAAAATGCACGAGACATATGTTAAAAAAAATCTTGTACGATGAAAAAACTAAATATTTTCCCAAAAATCCGTGCAATAAAAGTAATAATGAAATCCTCACATGTTACATATTTATAAAACTAAATTTATTTTTATTACAAAAAAAAGTAAAATTTGTGTACCGTGAAGATTCATTCTATAGGTACATACAATATATAAAAATTCAAATTCAAATTAGAAATAAAATTTCTTACAACTATTCATCGCCACTTGATAATAAACGTAAGCACTTGGATTTTAGACCCACTGAAACCACGATTCTTATACCTTTTCGATAGAAATAGAAATATATATTCTTATAATCAATACTGGAAGTTTCCCCATCGAATTAAAAAAAAACACTTTAATTTGAACATCAATTTTTAGAACTTTATTGAAATTATTTACTGCATCCTACAAACTGTACTAAGAACTATACTAAAGAACGAAATATTATATTCAAGTTGAAGTACAATAAATAAAAAAGTGATTATAAAACTCGGGTACTTTCCCATAACTCCAGAATACAAAGTAAACAAACTTTGAAGTAGACCAAGTCACTCACACATGTGTGGGCGTAAACCTACTGTCTTCTGATTGCATTGTAAAAATCAGAATTTAAAAACAAAATTGGCGGGACATTCGTGCTAGAACAAAAATTTTCATGAGAACATTCTAAATAGCAGTTGTGCCGCAAGTCCTCTCGTGAGCATGGTGGAAGAGGAAGAAGCGAGCTAAAGCGTACTGACACCTGTATGGTGCTCAAAGATACGGTTAACGATAAACTTATATCTAGCCCTCTTCCGCAATGAATTTCGTGGGCCTCGATCTGACAGCGACAACACAACAACAACAAAAAAATGTGTGTAAAAAAGTATATTGGTGAACCGTGTTATTTCAAAAGCGTTTAAAAAGAGAGTTGAATCTATTATGAAAAACAAAAAAAAAAAGGCATGAACCTTTTATTTTCAGGCTGATTTTCCTCTGTTTAAGGTATCCGACTACGCTCGGAACCGTGATTTTAAAAAAGTGCATAAATGGATAATTATCATGATATTTAGTGTTTCTTAGATTAGAATACATGTATAAAATTGTTTTAAGGACATTTTGACAAAAAAAGTTATTTAAATACAATATTTTGGCATAAAATTAACTTAGAATAACCTTTTTTCAAAATGTTCTCCTTTTATAAAAAAGCTTCCAAAATAATAATATTTTGCTTATATAAACTAAAGACTTCTCTCCAGAGAGTCTGAACTAGGAATTTTAAAAAAATTCACATTATTTTCAGAGTTACTACCAACTGAAATAATATTATCGACGTTTTTTTCTTCAAATTTCTTCCCCCAGTTGTAGTAAAATATGGATAAATCCACTTCTTAGTTATATATTTCCAAAATTCTAGTTGAGCCTCTTTACAGAGATCTGAGCTATATACTGGCAAAATATTATTATAATAGAAACATTTTTCACAAAAGGAGGATATTTTGAAAATTAATCATTCTATGCTCATTTTTTGACAAAATATTGTACTTAAATAATTTTTTATTGTAATACTATTCTTTAAACAATTTTATATACATTTTCTGATCTAAGTAACACTAAATATCATAAATATTATCCATTTATACGCTTTTGAAAAATCACGGTTCCGAACGTAGTCGAATACCTTAATGCAACGTTTCTCAAATTGTGAGGCGTAATAACTCTACGAGGGGGGCACGAGCATATTGAAAAGTCGAAAACAAAAGACTATTTAAAAAAATTAATAATTTACTGAAAGTAAACAAAAAAACCTCCCATTCTGACTCAATAAAAAATAAAATACACATTACCACTGATATAATAACTTAAAAATGTATCAGTATTGCACAATGTATTTTATAATTAATTTAACAATACAAAGTTAAGAAGAAATTTAATAATGACCAGCGACCTCATGTGCTTGTGATATATAAAATTATATACAAAAATTAAAACTTGTCTTAATAATTCGCACTGTTTATAATTAATCTTTTAATTGCTGATTAAAAGTTACGCAGTTCGCTTTCCAATGACACTGTTTTCCACATAAATGTGCTATGTGGCGCAAGTGATATGTTGGAAGGGGGAGGGAAAGAAAAGGAATAAATAAACAAATTCTCTGAAATAAGTGAATACTTTGCAAACTCTGTCAAAATCCTTTTATTTTCATTCCAAAGCCTTCGAAATAATTTGATGGGTAGCACTGCACAGAAAAGATCGTACTTCGGAAAGACGTATATACATGTCCGGGACAATTAATGTTTGGGCTAAATGACACTTAAGGTATTCGACTACCCTAAAATCGGGGATTTGGTCAAGAATTGACAAAAAAGTTTTTACGATTCTATTTTGTAGACCAACTTATTAGCTTTATAAAATTACCAAGTTTTTTATTTTTCGTTCACTAGAACAAAAGTTACAACTGTTTTAGTAAAAGCAGATGACACTTCCGGTTGGTAACTGCCGACCGGAAGTGGCATTCTGAAACCAAAACTGAAGGTTTTTTCGGTTTCTTTCCACTTTTTGAAAATATATTTTGAACTAAAGTATATTTTTAATATTTTGTTTAGACGCTATTAAAAAGCCTCACTTATTTTTCTTTATAAAATAAGTTTTCACATCTGGCAATTTCAGGATATGTGTTTATTTACTTCTTAACGTTTGATATTACTGCTAACTTTTTTTCATTCTAGTTTTTACTGAAATAAGTTCATTTTGATTTTCGTATTTTATAAAATTACTTATTTAGTATTCTTTAAGTTTCTGCCATGGGACATGAACGAAAGAGACGTCAGAAGAAGCGAAAGTTTCATGGGAATTTCCGCACTGCTCAAAAAAAGTTAGTGAAGGAAGTATTAGTTCTGAAAAATTGGGAAGAGAGGATTAAGTGACAATTTATTTAATGTTGATTCCGAAACTCTTTCTGGTAATAGGATTTTCGACATCGAAATACTGATGTCAATATTCTCTATTCTTTCTTGTCCTGTTTGTTACAATCAAGAACTGTACTTGATTGAAGACTCAAGACTTGGTTTGCAGTCAAATTTATGTCTCAAGTGTAAGAACTGTTCATTCACAAAAGGATTCACTTCCACATCAAAGGTGAATAATTTAAATATTATAAACCTTCTTTTTTGTCTTTGGAATGAGAATTATTGGCAAAGGATTTTCAGCTGGAAAGAAACTGTTCAGTATGCTTAATATTCCTTATCCGTCAAAATGTACATACAGACAACATGAAATTAAGTTGCTGCATGCTGCGTCATAAGCTGCAAACAATTCTATGTTGGAGTCAGCAAAATCCATTGCAGAATGTTCAAATGAGTGTGGCGTTAGTGTAGATGGTACATGGCAAAAACGTGGCTACTCTTCATTGAATGGATGTGTTTCGACAATTTCTGTGGACTATGGAAAAATATTAGACACATTGAAGTGCTCAGTCAATATTGCCGAATGTGTACGAAAACCGAAAAAACATCGGGATTCTCCAAATAATGCGTAGTGTCACATTTTTGTAAAAATCACAAAGGATCAGCGTCTAATATGGAAACTCTCGGTGCTTATAGGATTTTTGAAAGGTCTGAAGCAAACCGCAGTCTTCGATATACGTCTTATTTATTACGGGGATGGGGATTCAAAGGCGTTCAATAATGTGAAAGACATTTATGGTTATGATAGCGTAGTTAAATATGAGTGCATAGGACATGTGCAGAAGAGAGTTGGCTCTCGTTTACGAAAGTTGAAAAAATCTACAAAAAGCTTAGGCGGAAAAGGTAAATTGACCGACAAATTCATCGACACACTTCAAAATTATTTTGGAATTGCAATTCGGAGTAATGTCGGCAATTTGTCTAACATGCAGACTGCAGTCATTGCTGCATTTTTTCATTGTTGCTCCACCGACAAAAAACCTATGCATGGACAATGCCCTTCTGGATCCGATACATGGTGTAAATACCAAAAGGCCAAGCAAGAAGGAAAACTGTATAAACACAGAACAGCTGGCTTACCAAATGCTGTATTGAACACAGTGAAAACCACCTATATGGATTTATGTGACCAATCACTTCTTGAAAAATGTTTACACGGAAAGACCCAAAATGCCAATGAAAGTTTTAATGGTGTTTTGTGGAGCATAATCCCAAAAGAAACTTTTGCTGAACTTCTGATATTACAATTTGGTGCCTTCTTGGCTGTATTACAGTTCAATGATGGATCTAAAAAGAAACTTTCCGTGTTGGAATATTTACACATCCCAATGAGTTATTTCATTCTGAAGGGATTTTCAAAGGTTGATGACGAAAGAATTGTCGACTCGGAGAGACATTCATTGCCAACTACAAAAAACAAGAGAAAAAAACTCAGAGGACTTAAAAAAAAGGAACTGTGCATTATCTGAGAAAAAGGAAGGTGTCACGTATAAATCTGGAGAATTTTAAACCTGTACGTAAGTATTAATATTTAGAAAAAAGTATTTCAAACTTTAAAATGTGTTTTTTCAGAAAATGTTCAAACGGGGACAAGGATTGCTGAAAAAGTTTTGAAAATAATTTACTGAAATTTCTTGTGTATGTTCTGTATAATAGTAGAATTGTTTTGATCTTCAGATTTTTAAATCACTGCATTATTACAAAATTTACAGTCCCTTATGTGAATATAACTACTGTTTTTTTAAGCAATTTCGTATAACTAAGATAAAGTGCTCTATTTTTTGTAAAAATTAAAATTTCTCTTATCCTGAAGATCATTTCAAACATGAATAACAAAGCAACATATCAAAATTGAAAAATTGAGGATTTGTTCATAAAATATTTTTACAGAGCGGGCCCCGTTTATGTAATTTTTTGTAAATTTTCACCAGTTTTTCCCAATTTTCATTCTAATAAAAAAAATTCTTTTTTTAATTTTAGGATTTTTTTCTTAAAATATACCAAATAAATCTAAAAATCACAAAAAAATCCCCATATTTCCATTTTTTCAAAAAAAAGTTGTCGCAAGTAGTCAGATACCTTAAAAGGTTAAAATCGTATTGTAGCTTTAGCGTCAATGTATAGTTTTATGAATTCAAAACGTTGTTATTGTATGGAAGGGGGGCGCGATGAAAATTCTGATTGAATATTGAGTCACCAATATTGAAAGTTTGAGAAGCACCACCTTAACGACATTTGAGCAAAATATCTATTGTGGAGGCTTCCTTGGCATTCTTTAATGAACCAAGCTTATTTTAGAAGGAAAAATAAGTTTATTAATTTGTTAAACATTTTTAAAAAGATGAACATACCTTTCTGCGTGCTTTTGCTTCCAAATACGACAAGGTAATCCTCATTGTAGATGGCACTACTGTAGTGCAGCAGGGCAATTCCCACGTTACCTTAAAACTCAGAATAAATGGTGACTTTTGATCTTTTCATCTGTAGTTAAAATCGGATTACATTAGCATCTCCTGGAGACTCTCTAAGCTTATCAAATGAATTTAATTCAATAATGGAAGTTGGAATTTAATTAATTTCTGTTCAATGAAACAGAAATTTTCTGGGAATTCAAAACATTTTAGTTT
The DNA here is from genome assembly GCA_019973935.1 of Trichonephila clavipes. Lineage (NCBI taxonomy): Eukaryota > Metazoa > Arthropoda > Arachnida > Araneae > Nephilidae > Trichonephila > Trichonephila clavipes. The sequence goes on along the minus strand of BMAU01019528.1, from coordinate 577,611 downwards.
GAAATATTTTTGTGTAGGAAGAATAAATCATTTTCGATACTTTTATATTATCGCAAGCACTTTTCAGTCACATAAGTGAAAATCGCTTGAGTCAATAAATGCGTCAAATTCTTCAAGTAGCCTACTGCTATTGCTTCATGTTAATCACGATTGATGCTTAATGAATTCTGAACAATTATAAAGAAAATAATAGCGAAGCAATGCAGGAAAAGGTACAAAAGCTACAGAAACACAATAACAAATTTTAGGCTTAGGACAAAGGTTGTAGGGTTACACATAGTTTCAAGGTGCTTACCTGGGCTGTATATATGTATGATAAATGTTAGATTTATGACAAATTGTGCATAGAATTAATTATTTACTTGTATATATGTTGTGCTGTTACAAAAGCCACCTGTCTGATGGTATCGGATCGAGACCCACAAAATTCATCGTGGCAAAGGGCCATATGTGCACCTATCGTTAACAGTAGCTTTGAGCACTATACAAGTGACAGTACGATTTGGCTCAGTACAACCCCAATTTTGAAATAGAACACCCTGGAAATGGTCAAGGGCCTCCCCTCTCACTTCTCCTTCCACTGTCATCACGAGAGGGCTTGTAGTTTGACTGCTATTTAGAGTGTCCTCATAAAAATTTTTGTTCTTGCACAAATCCCGCCATTTTTTTAATTCTGATTTTGACAGTGTAATCAGAAAACATCCGGTTTATGCTCACACATGTGAGAGTGACTTGGTCTACTTCATAGTTTGTTTCCTTTGTATTCTGGACTTACGGGGAATATCCGAATTTTATAATCACTTTTTCTTTATTTTCTTGTACTTCAACTTGAATACAACATTTCGTTCTTCAGTATAGTTCTTAGTACAGTTCGTAGGATGCAATAAATAATTTAAATATTCTAAGAATAGATGTTAAGACTAAAGTGTTTTTTTTAATTCGATGGTCATTTCCTTTAATTCGATGGTATCATCACGGCAAACGGCCAGATGTACACCTGTTGTTCTCAGTAGCTTTGAGCACTATGCAAGTTACAGTACGATTTCACTCGGTTCCACTGCAGTTTTGAGGGAGAACACCTTGGAGGTTGTCAGAGATCTCTCACCTCTTTTCCCCTTCCACCAACCTCACGAGAGAATATGCGGCTCGATGGATATTTAGAGCCGCAAAGGCACCATACGTTTACAAACATCTATTCCTTCTCCCTACGGCACTATAGTCATCGTCACTAGCCAGTATACCGGACGGGCAGCTCTCCTTTGCATATATATATGCAATAATCCCCCCTAGCATCCTTATAATTAACTCTTTTAATAATATTCAGATAATCTTTTAATTATTTGGTTCGAAACTAACACCCTGATCTTAATCGTAATCGACTAATAATATTACATCATTAATCCCTTTCCCGCCCCTTGTAACCAATCAGAGATCTTATTACAAAAATGCCACGTGGTCTTCACCGTCGGGTATAAAAACCGATGTCTCTGGAAATCCCACCTCTCTCACTTCGCTCGTTTCTCTGTAGTCCTGTAGCCGGCTGCTTTGTGTTGTAGTTTCTTTGTCTGTGTTGTGTCGTCCATGTTCATCGTAATTAATATGTCTAGGTGTTTCAAGATATTCAATAAATTGGATTTACTAATTTACCAGACTGCCTCGTCGATCTTTCCATAGAAAATGCATCAACATACAGGAATCACTTACCACCGGCCACGCCCTATCCGTTGGTTCGCTACAGTAATAACATCCACTCGTCACGTCTTACAATTATTTTTACCACTCTCCAGAAATATTATAGAAATATTACATATATATATATATATGTATGTATATATGTATGTATATATATATATATATATATATGTACTGGGATTCAAAAGTTCCCGTACAGAGTCTATAGCTTAAGAATTATGAATTAAAATGTTGTAACACAACACTTTCTTCGAAATAAGACCCTACCACAATAGAACTTTTGGTCATGATCTTCAAATATGTGTGTGTGTGTATGTAGGTGCAAGTGTGTATGTACATATGTGTATGTATGTTTGTGTATGTGTGTACGTATATGTATGCATGTATGTATGCATATATGTGGGTGTAAGTGTTTTTGCAGGTATGTGTGTATGTATATATATGTCTGTATATATGTGTGAATGTATGTATATATATGTGTGTGTGTTTCTATATATGTAGTGACTTAATTTAAAATTTTAATCATTTTTTTTAAATTTATTTTTTCTCTTAATTTTTTTTCTCTAAAGTCATATTTCATTTTGTATTAAAGGACCACAAGCTATATTTTCACAGGTTTATTCGTGACTCCTCGTTAAAAAGATTAGAGATTGAAGTTTTTCACAGATTTATTCGTGATTACAAGAAAAAGAATAGCTTAGGCGTGCCTTGCTGAGTGATTGAATCTTTTCACCTAAAACCAATTGCGCAATTTTTGAAAATAACTAATGTTTCAATTCACTTGAATACGTAATTATATTTTGTTTCAATTTAACTGTAGGAAAAGATAATTCAACTTCTTTTTTTCGTAGGATAATTGTAGTGAAATAATGCATAAAAAAACTCGCTCTTTTCTAATGTTTAAAATAAATTAACAAATTCCTGGTTTTTCGACTCGGCTGATTTTCTAACAACGACTAATTCATTTCTGCTAACAAAATGAGGAACATATATAAGTAGAATTCTGGCGAGTGGCTTCACATTTGAACCAAATAGTTTTTGCAGTTGTGACGGTCTTATTTGTTGTAATGAGAATCAGCCATTACTTTTTGATTCCGATTTATTTTACAAGTTGAAATACACGAAACGATGTAGATTGTATTACTCCTAATCTAAAACCCTGAGCACATATTTTTGAAGAATTAAAAGTTACGGTTAAACCCCGTTCGGCGGGTAAGCTAGAAGTTGATTGCTTACGCGAAGTCCTGGAGTTCTCAGCACCATTACAAAAGCTCCCAAGGAAAAATTAACGTGATTTTTTTACATTATTAGTATATATACCACGTATTTACTCAAATCTAAGCGGCTCTTCCCCTCCCAATGTTTATTCTACTGAAAATCGAGTGTGGCTTAGAATGGAAGGCAAAAAAATTCATGGATATTGAACATGATACTGACGGTTCGAGCATTTACAGTTTCATGTCCTGTGGAACCTGTTTTTCGCAGTCCTTTTTATGCGATGTTATTTTCGTACGATTTTTTTGTGCGGTCTTTTTTTATGCGGTGTATGAATTTCAACGGTTTTGGCGCCCCTGTAATGTTTTATATCAGTGTACATATATACACTTCAAGACACTCTATTAATTGGTTATAAACGTTCTCTCGACAATGCACGTTCTATTGCTTTCTCGCAACGCAATAGCAGCACGCACTTGATTGAAGACGAAATTTTCAATAACAATGACACTATCAATAATTTGATAGATTTTGAAGACGGACATTAAGAACCAGATTCTTTGAGAGTGAATACAATATATGCTGGGATTTAGCTTTCCGACAAATCGGAAAAGTATTTTCTCAAAATAAATACTTACCGATTCCGAAAAGAGTGTAATTTCAAAAAGAGCTTCGATCATGCATATCTGGGTACGGTGACGTTCACAAGCAACTGACAACCTACCGTCGTCAACTCATTAATTGAAAAAAATAAATCAATTGAAATTGTATGTTCAAGTGACGAAGGCGATTTTGAACTAAATCATCACAGGGAGATGCGAGCTTTGGATTACGATGAGTAGCAGTGAATTATGTATGAGAATTTTGAAAATTTATCCATGTAACTGTGATAAATTAGCTGTCCCGTTTATCGATGTTTGAGGGTTAAAATAAAGATCAGCCATAGCCAATACAATTCTAATTTATTGTTCTTTCACTTAATTTAACAACCCAGAGTAGCAAATGCACACTTCTAAGTATAGAAGCAATTATACGGTAGAAAGGATACTTAATATTTAATTATAATTCAATTAACTTACTCTTGGAACGCTTTGGTTATCCACAGTCTAAATTACCGTAATTATGTTCTCAGTAATTCGACCTCCGGTCGTTATTATTCAGTTCTAACTTTATTGAATAAATCGTCAAAACAATCTTGAAATATTCAGCAATTAATCGTCGAGTAACTCTCAGCTGCTTTCAACTAACCGCTAACTTTGCGTACCTAAAAGTTAATGCTTAAATATATCTCTTCATTTACATAAACCGTGTCTTCTTCGGGAGAAAGTTTTCTACATATCAACATTTAAAAGAAAGCAATTTGCTGCAAGAGGATTAGTGAAGGCTCGCGGATTGATCCGTTACAATACGAAGAGAAGTTAAATGTTTTTAAAATATTTCCATGTGGAATTTAATTATTTATTTTTTTGGAAGCACTTTCTCATAAATTTTTTAAATAATTGACAAATTTTTTAAGTGCGACTTATTTTATGCGGTCCCTTTTCACCGCATAAAAATAGTTTTTTGTAGTATGTCGACAAAATGTTTGTTATATGTAAGTATTTATGAAATTTTCGAATATTCTTTGTGAGATTTCTTTTATGCGGTCCCTATCTACCACACTAAAACAGGTTTAACTGTATGCACTTTATATAATGCTGGTAAAAAAAAGTTAACTAATCTCTTCTTATTAATACTTTTAGTTTTTGTTAATTTCATTAATATCGAATATAGATAAACCATTTTACACTTAAAAATTTTTTTTCACAAAGTCTGTTGAAAATTTGGGGTGCTGCTTCAAATCGATGGCGGCTTAGATTTATTTAAAATTACGTTATATATATATATATATATATATATATACATTTCTTTTTATCCTACTTTGATTTTATTCTTCAAAGTTAGGCCTAGAATTTGCTGACAACAAATGAAAAGGCAATAAAATTTCTTCAAATATAGATATAACATATTTACATCAGAAGTACAAAAACTTTAATTCACATCTCATGCTATCGTATTTTGGGAATGTACATTTGGAGATATAATGTAAAAATTGAAAGATCACATTTTCAATTACAATTGTTAAATTGTTCGGAAATAGTCTATGTGCCTTTTGCCACTGATGCATGATTTACGTAAGGTGATTTACATATTTGCTTCGAAATTTTCCTCCCTCCAAAAATAACAGAATACTGCTTAAAAGTTGACAGTTATTTTTTTTTCATGATAGACAAAACATAAAAAACGACTAACAGTATTTTTTTATTACTGAAAGTAAACGCTAAAGTAAAATTTTGTATTGAAAAATTGTAACAACTAAATTTAAACCCTGCCTTCCCTTGATGATTAGTGGCAGCCAGGGGGCACCACCTGTTCTTTTGAGAAGCGGGAACTCGTTCCCCTTGCTCTTCTGCCCTGGATCGCTACCGGGGAAAGATGTGTACACGTGGAGTCAGGGAAAGCCTGTTTCCCTCCTTTTAGTCCTTAAGCCATTTTCTGTAACGATAATGGATGTGTGTTGTTTTGTTGCTCTATTTAAGTGACCCCTTGTGTTGTGGAACGTAAGAACATTAAATAGTATTTGTTTTAGTAATGAAAAGGCTTCTTTATTTCAACACAATGAATACACGACATGGGGGATTGTCATAGTGGCGCCCAACGTTCTAACCGGACCAAGAAACCGAGATGCTGATCAACGCTTCCTTGAGCGGACATGTTGTTTTTCTTCGACCAACTGACCACGTTTATGGAAATTTCAGTGTGTGTCGCCCCGACAGTCCAAGTTAAAGTGCTTGATTGTATCTGGAAATCATCGGTTTTAGTATCATCCCGATACTAAGGTGAAAGTGCTCGTCTTTTAGTTGGAAAATAATCGGTTTAGTATCATCCGGATACTAAGGTGAAAGTGCTCGAAAAGTGAGGAAATAATCCGAAGTGAAATTGTGTTGATTTATGTGTTAAAAATACCATCGTGATCAAGAAAATGATGTGCTTATAAGATATCTGCTAAATATATTCAATATATCGTTTTGAAGTGCGCGAGTGGTGCTTACAAGATATCTGCTATTTTGAAGAAAAACAATCTCTTCCCGAGATTATGTGTTACTGAAATCTTCACCTGTACACTTGAACAAGGAAACAGAAATTAAATGTGTGAGCAGATGTAACAAATCTTTTGTAGAATAATATTGAAGAAAATGATCATTTATCTTTCTTGAGATATTACTATTTGTATATTTTGCTTCTATAATGCATTTTTTTAATTATAATTATTTCAATCTGCTGTTGAAATAACTGTGAAAATTCAAATAGTGAAAGATCATTTCTGCTTTCAGGAAGAAGCAACTGATATAACATTATTGATAAATATGTATTGGTGCATTTTAAAGTAATTGCTATGTAATAATTTGCTGTAAATAATTGCTATATTGAGTAAATGGTGAAATTCTAGGTTATTATTATTATAAGGAGCTGTTGAATATATTTCCCCCCTAAAGTTAAATATTGAAATAAGAGGTAATTTCTTCTATCAAGCAGAAGGGGAGAAACCTCATTTAATTATCAAACTTCGATATATGTAATGCTTTCAGATTTAGATATTTTTACTGTTTATATATATATATATATATATATATTTCATGTGAATGGATATATTTATAGCTTTCAAAAAGTTCTATTTGGTGATTTTAAATTTTATGTTTCTTGAGAATAGATTTTTTGTTTAATTTGCATGAGTCACATCCTGTGATAGCGGAGAAATTGTTTAGTTAAATATACATATTTCTTTTTGTGAAAATAGCATGATTATGCAATACTGTGTATTTTATTCATTGCATTTCCGGTGTGTTTTTTAGAATTACGTAAGGAAGGTTTCATAAAATATATAAGTATTTCACAAGAAATACTTCTTTTTTTAAAAAAAATGAATATTATAAATAATTTTATATTCTTAATTGAGTCACAGTGTGATACATTTAGCTTTTAAATGTTTTGTACTTATTAAGTATATATATATATATATATGTATATTTCATAACATAACATGTAATCACGTTTTTTCAATATGCTATTGTGACTCATGATTAATTTTATATTTCATATACAGTTGAATTTATGGTATTTTATTTAGATTTTCTGAAGATCTTTGTAAAAAATGTTTTGTTTATTCCCTTTATATTGAATTTTTCTCTTTATATGTTTTCTCTACAGGGAAGGTAGTTGTTTAATGATTAGTTAATACTTATCCATTGCTGTTAGGAAAACCAATTTAATTTATAACTTCCTGTATACTTTAAAACCTGGATCTAGTTTTATTTTAAAAGACAAGTATGGCTTTTCTCTCAAAAGGCAAGAAAATAGACCTCTATAATTTAGCAAGTGAGCTACGAGGCTCTGTGACTTAAGAGGATAAAATAATTGACTTACGCGAAAAAAATCACTTCGTGTACATTCTTTCAGAATAATGAGCAGTTTGTGAAAGATATGCTCGATAACATTGTTGATGAACGTAAATTGCTTGAAGTCGAAGCCTTAAAGAAAATAGAACGGGAGGATAAGTGCCTTGCTGATCAGAGAGCATTTGAGCTTGAAAAGCTTAAATTACAAGCGCAAAATCCTCCAGCTTCCGTAGGTAATTCTTCTCAAATGGATTCTAACCCCATGAGGCTGGATTTAAAAACAGTTTTGCCCACATTCATCCCTGATAAAGATGACATATCATTGTTTTTAACAATGTTCGAAAGACAAATGAAGCTCCTAAATGTACCTGCCGATTTTTGGGTATCACACTTAATTGGAGTCCTGCCAAGTGATATTGGCAGGTTAATAGCAAGAGAACCGGAAGAGATGTTTAGGAATTATGCTCACATTCACAATATTTTATTGCAAAGGTTCAAACTAACAGCTGACCATTTCAGAGTCCTTTTTTGCCGACACCAGAAACAGGATCATTCCACGTGGAAAGATTTCTTTTTTGAGCTAAGAACCTTTTTCGAAGGTTGGCTAAAAGAATTAGAAATAGATTCATTTGAAACTTTGAAAGATCTTATCATAGCAGATCAAATAAAAAAAGGTGTCCACCAGATTACATGAATCATTTCCTAGATACTTGGGAAATACTGAATGATCCTGTTGTGTTAGCTGAAAAGCTGGACTCATACGAAAATGTTAAACCTCTTCGCAAAAATTAACAAAACTAAGCAACTCTCGTTTTTCTAGGAACACAGGCAATCCGGAGCTTAGGAAGTCTCACTCATTCAAAGTTGAAAAGAATGTTTCGGGTAACCACAATAGTGCTTTTGCTAACCCTAGCTACATGCCAGCTCGGAATACTAACACCGGTTTTCATCCACCTATTTCTTGCTATGGTTGTGGCAACCCTGGATTTATAAAATCGAAATGTCCAAAATGCTCACTAAAAAAAGAGAGTGCCTCTGTCAACGCCATCTACATGTTTACTTGTCTTACCTCCCCAGTAGCTCTACTTGACATCGAAGTCTATGAGGCTACAGGCACAGTTTGTGCTGATACAGGAGCCTGCCAGTCAGTCGGGGGAGAATTAATGTTTAAATTCTTGAGAAATCGTAGACAAAAATTCTCAGAATTTCATCTTGCTATGGTCAACAATCCACATCCCTTGTTCAAAATGCTACAGTACCAATCACCGTAGGTGGACGAACTTTCCAAATCAATTTAATTTTTTTTGCCACATGCAAAAGGTAACCGCACTCTTCTAGGTGTTGACTTTTTAAAGACATCAGGAATCGTAATGGACATGCGTAACAATTTTTGGTATTTTGGGGACAAACCAAGCTTCAGGATACCTTTTTCAAAAGATGTTCCTTTGCCTGTAGACGACAGTCCTGTCGAAATAAATAGTAGTTCTTGTCCCACAAATTCGATTCCCAGTGAAATTCCATTACATAGCAACACTGTTGATGAAGAAATTTGCGAATTAAAAACTATAATTATTGATTTCCCGACGAGAACTGCTAATGAGCTAAGAACAGAACAATGGAAGGACCTTGAGCTAAAAAAGATAATTGATTGTTTTGAAAATCCCAACAAGGGAGTTGACTTTGCCAATTGGACTGGGAGAGGGTACGTGATGAATCAGGGAGTACTGTACCGGTACTCACCTCATGCTGAAGTTGAAGAAGCTCAACTGGTTGTCCCTATTCATGAGAGAGAGAGAAGATATTAAAATTGCACCATGATGCTCCCACCGCTGCACATTACGGTGCTGATGGTACCTTTTCCAGAATTTCCTCGAAATATTACTGGACTGGTATGAGGAAATTTATTGCTGATTATGTGAAGAGCTGTTCAGAATGCATTAGATACAAAGCCACTAATCAGAAACCTGCAGGTCTTCTGCAGACTCCGGTTCCAGCTCAACGATTTGAGAGCATAGCTATTGATCTTTTTGGTCCCTTACAAGAAACGACCGAAGCTATGAAGTGGATTTTCATAGTGGAAGATTACACAACAAAATGGGTAGAGTTATTCCCATTAAAGCAAGCTACTGCTAAAGAATGTGCCATGACACTTCTAAATGAAGTCTTCCTAAGAGATACGGAGTGCCCCGTAGACTAATAAGTGACAATGGGACTCAATTCGTGAGTGCGGTGATGCAACAGTTACGTTTTGTCTTGGATATCAATCGAAGTCTCATTCCCGTATATTACCCACAGGCAAATCCAGTCGAAAGGAAAAATAGGTATTTGAAACCTCGTTTGGCAATGATGGTAGGTAACAACCATACATTATGGATTGAAAAGCTACCAGCTATTAGGTTTGCACTGAATACTTCAAAATGCGAGTCAACAGATCACACGGCAGCATACCTAACCTTCGCCAGAGAACTACGAACTTTGGACCAAGTAAATACTGATCTACGGTCTGTCATCCATAACGATAATTTTGTGCCTGAATTTACACCCTATTTAAAACGTTTTGAAGGATACATGTCACAAATTAAAGAAAACATTGAGATCAAGATCGTCAAAAAAAAACATATGCAGATAAATCACGCAGACCAAGTCCTAACTATAAAGTTAATGATCTGGTATGGGTAAAACTTCACCCATTAAGTAAAGCGAGTCAGAATAGGAGTGCAAAACTCATGCCTAGGAGAGACGGGCCGTACATAGTGTTATCCTAGAGATCTCCCACTACCTTTGTAGTAGCCAGTTGTGACAAACCTGACGAACCTTTAGGTGTCTACCATACAGCAGCTTTAACACCCTTTCTGAATGGCACAGAGACCCAGTCTCCTGTAGTACCTCTCAAAAAAAAGGGAAGGCCACGCAAACAGCCATTGATTCCTAGAGGGACTGCCCGAGAGAATGCCATATTGTCTGCTAGTACACCCCCTCGCCGAGACGGTCTTCGGCGGTGTAGGGGGAGAATGTAACAACTAAATTTAAACCCTGCCTTCCCTTGATGATTAGCGGCAGCCAGGGGGCACCACCTGTTCTTTTGAGAAGCCGGAACTCGTTCCCCTCGCTCTTCTGCCCTGGATCGCTACCGGGGAAAGATGTGTACACGTGGAGTCAGGGAAAGCCTGTTTCCCTTCTTTTAGTCCTTAAGCCATTTTCTGTAACGTTAATGGATGTGTGTTGTTTTGTTGTTTTATTTAAGTGACCCCTTATGTTGTGGAACGAAAGAACATTAAATAGTATTTGTTCCAGTAATGAAAAGGCTTCTTTATTTCAACACAATGAATACACGACATGGGGGATTGTCATAAAATAATTTTTTTAAGACAAATTAGGATTCATTGCTTGGTATTGGAGTTTTCTCACAAATGAAAATTAATGTTTTCCATGCATTATAACAAAATCTTTTAAAACTCAATTCTAATATTTGAGAAATCAAGAAATCTCCTAGCTTCACTATGTTTATTCTCTAACTAGAGCCAAGATAAAACAAAGCCAAATAAATTAACTTTTAAATCTTGTAACATCTATCTTTTGTCAAATCAGAGCATATTTTCTCTTTATTTACACTTATAAAAATAACATCTCATCGAAGGATAAAATATCCAGGATTTTAAGTTAAACCATTTACAATTTTGAACTCTTCTCTATATAGTATACTAGTCATTATCCGCCTGCTTTTCTGTGTATTTTATGATGTTGTATGAGTATATACTATTTGTAACTTATTGATATTTAAGTAATAGCAATTAGCGTTAAATTTTGAAAAAGATTATTATAACTCTCACCCTCTTGATCTAAAAAGGACAGGAATTTCTGAAATTGAAGAAGAATTTTCTTTTACACTTCCATTACCTCCTTCCACAAAGTGGAGAGATTTCCGCAAAACACATTTTTAGTGGATCTCTATTTAACGAAAGAGATTTCTATTTAACATGCCAGCCTAGTTTCAAGCCTAATTCTAATAAATCAGAAACAGAAACTTTTTTTTATCTTTAAGACCCTTGTCACTTTTGAGAGTCGATTTCCGTAAGACCCGTTCTTAGCAGATTTCAATTCAACTAAAGAAACATGCGTACCAAATTTCATTACTGTAGGCCTAGTAGCTCCGAAACTGGAATTTTTCTTATCCATACACCCTCAGTAACTCCCCTTTCCTTCCCATACGAGTCAATTTCCATAAAATCTTTTGTTAGCGAAATCTTTGTTCAACAAATAAAACATGCCTACCCAAAAACAAGCATGGCGATCTATAATAGTTCAAAAACGGGAATACACTCGTATATACATATATTTATTTACAACTCCCCTGGACCCCTGGCAGCACCTTTGGAGGTCGATTTTCGTAAAAAACTTCTTTTGCAGCGGATCTCTACTACATGTGATTGCATTAATTAATTAATTCCGTTTATCATTTTGTTACATAATACCAATTTATCTCCTAAATTATTTTTACACGAAATCAAACGTTCTACATTCCATAGGTCTTTAAATAATCTTCATTTACTTCTAGAAACGCACAAGTATTACAATTATTCCTCATTATTTGAATTTGTCTACTGGTATCGTATTTGCTTTCATGGAACTCATAATAAACTTTTATTCCTTGAGGTCAGAATTTTCAGATACAAATATACCTATCGCAACAATTTGAATTTTTATCTGGGCTTCAAAAACGTTGACTTTCAAGATTTAATTATGCTATAATTTGACGGTACGAGAACGTCATAAGTACTGTTTCTTAAAATTTCGTTCCTGACTTAATGCTTGTCAGAAGAGAAATGGTATGAGTTTTGAGAAACTAAAAATCTAATTTAATCTCTTTCATATATTTGTTTAAAAGTTGTCTCAGAAGATGTATAATGTTTTGAAGAATTTATAAATCTTAAATATGAGTGAGCTGTCAACTAAAGTGATTGTATAGACAACATTTTTCAGCGTTCGGTGAATATTTTTAAAATGAAACGAAATCAGAATTTTTTATGGCATTAAATAAGTAAAATAATCATGATTATCTTCCATTCAATTACGTGTGATACGATACGAGCATATAGTTAAAAGTTAGTATACTGGCGCTCAAGATATAGAGAATATATACATATTTAGTCGAACTTCTCACAAACCATTAAACGAGAAAGATTAAACTGATGTACCCAAATAAGAATATAAAGTTTTAATATCCATAACATAAGCGTGCACGGGCATTTAGAGTAAAATGCTCTTTTAGAATACCTACCAATTCCGAACTCCATTCGGTTCTCACGCTTCAGCAATTTTTTTTATTTGTATGAATTTAAAAGCAAACAGAAAAAAATGAGCAATCGCTAACGCTTGAATAGTGGAATGGCATGCAGAATCGTCGGTAGATTCGAAGAGAAAGGAACTCCCTCCCATTTTACATGTTGCATGTAATTTATGGAGACCATTTAATAAGTCAGGATTCGCGTAAAAGGAAGGCCTGTGCAAGATCGTTCAAGAGCCACGACAACCAATGTAGATCAATATTTTTCCATTATAGCCCAACAGGAACGCAGCAGCTTCTCAGCAATCTCATGAACTTCATGAAAGACCTAAGATTTTCTAAGACATAGGCCTGCTGGGCCCGGGACCAGGTCCTCAGCCTTAAAAAAGAGCTTCATCTCTTTATTAACTCGGTCTCAAAAAGATAATGATCGAAATAATTTTAAGCCTCTTATGTTACTCCGGAACATATTCTCCGAAAAATAAGAAATTGTTAGCTATATACCAACTGGTAATAGTTGGCATGTTACGTGACGTCAACCGTTCGTGACTAGGCCTAGACCTACCTCCATACACCATCATTACTCATTTAATCAAAAGATAGCAGTCTTTGGTTTTGTGCTTAAATTTGTGAGCTTTTGAGTCACGCACATTTATTTGTTATGGGTTAATGCTTATAAGAGTGTTCGCCAACGTATGCTTCATACTGTATACTTAAAAGAGTATCAGGTGGGGCCTACGTTTGCTTAGAGGCACAGGGCCTCAAAAAGCCTTAAGACGTCATTGGTGGAAACATGAACAACAATTTAAATGTTACCGTGTCTTAAAGGTAACTTGAAAGAGATACATTTACAAGAAAAAGCATGTTATTATGTGCACAAAAAATGTTATTTTATGCAAAGAACGACAATGCAACAGGATCAGTGGGAAAACATTCTATTCTTTAATGCGTTCACATTCAGCTCAACTGTGGATAATTTTGTACCGTCATCTGCAAGAAACCAGAGGTACAATAAAAATCCTCAAACATCCGAGAAAAAGACTGGTAGAGCAATGGATATTTTATGGTCTGTGCAAACATCATTATAGAAGGGTCCATGATCTTTACAGAGTTTCTGTGATTGTTTTAAGGTATTTTTTCCCGATGAGTTGACCAGCCAAATCTCCAGACCGCAACCTTATGGTGTGATCATCTAAATCTTCAGACCTTAAGCTTATGGAGTGGCCACCTAGATCTACAGACCTTAACCTTATGGTGTGACCATATAGATCTTCAGATATTTAACTTAAGGAGCATATTTAAGACGCCTTTTAGTGGGGAATTACAACTTGTTTTTCTCTTTTCATTCTGGACCAAAAAACAGTGTTGCTTTAGTTGGAGTACTTGTAATATGCCCCATTTTCCGAAAGAATTTACGTTCTGGAGGCTGTGGAACTGCAATGAGGGATCCGTACTCTCTCTTAACCCATTTTTTTATTCCGTCCTAATCTCTTTTTTAATAACCTCTCTTTTAATATTTTTCATGTTTATGAAGCTTGCGCACGAGCATGCGTGTGAAGCATAACTAAATGGTACAAACACATGATTTATTTTTTAGTATTATATTAACATATAAACATGCCTAATTTATTCAAAATTTCTTGAACACTTCTGGAGATTGTGAGCCAAAACTAGAAATGTACAAATGTATTTCAAATCGATATAAATCGAATGAAAATATCTCTTTAAATAAATCCTAGTAGAATTTTGGCTTATTTATATTTCTTGAAAATTTTATTTTCCAGAAAATTGATGAGTTTTTTTTTTCTCCCTAATGAAACCTAATCATACAAATTTCGTAAATTATAATGGCACAGTTAATAACATATTTTTTAATTATATTTGTAAAACACAGTTCTTGCTAATCCATTATTAGAAAAAGAGCCTTTTTTCAGAAAAAAAAATGATTATTTTTAATTAAAATAAGAATGCTTTCGAAAAATGCATTTATATTTTCTATCTTTTTAAAACCCTACCATAAAAGTTAACGGTAATCGTAGCTTTATTAAAATTATTTATAATTTTTCATTTGAAAAATATTTTTTATCTTATCTTTAAAATGGTTGAGTGGTTAAATGAACGGTTCAGTTAAATAAGAAACAAAAGTAATTTTGCACACATTTTTCGAAGAAGAATTTTATTTTTCTCATTACGTTTTAATCAGAGATCACATTAAGAGTTCAGTAATATTTCGTTCTCATTAAAAGAAAAAAAAATATTTATATATATATATATATGTTACCCTATTCTATCTATATAAACAGGTAATATAAAAAAATTTAACCAATTCCTACTTTGATCAGCAAAGAAAAATCTTATTTTATTTACTATTTATTAAATAATTACAATTAATATAAATATGTATATACATATGCCAGAATCCAGTGGCGTAACGGAGAACATTAAGGCCTCCTGCAAACTCAAGTTTTAAGTCCCCAGCTCAAATACGTACTTAGCGTCAGTCAAGCTTTAGGCCCCCTAGATTCCCTGCCCGCCCCGGGATGTACGTTACGCCACTGACAGAATCACAATAATAAGTGACAAAATAGAAAACGATTTTTCTTGTAATTTTCCATTTTCCTTTCTATATATGGTGTTTGGCTACTTTTTTTTTGTTTTTTACTATTTATTCATTAATTAAATTTAATTATTCTGATAAAATAGTACAGTAAAAAGAAATAAGATTCTCAGGAATTAGACCATCCCAGGTGGGATTCCATTGTACGACCTTTACATCAGAAGTCCAACGCGCTATCCATTGTTCTACAGAGACACATAGAACGATTTTCCATTCTATATATGCTGGTGGACTGTTATTTTTGTTTGTTATTACTTATTCATTTTTTAATTTAATTAATTAATTAATATTTGAAAAAACTGAATTAAGATCAAGTGTCATCCACCACAAGTTTAAAAAATTGTATTTAAACTTGAGTGGATAAACAAAAAGTATTTTATCAACGATTGAAAACTTGAACAAGATATATATATATATATATATATATATATATATATATATATATATATATATATATATATATATATATATGTCATGATTTTTAAGACAGAATCAGATTAAAGTTAGAAAAGTGAAAAGACGACCTTTATTCTTTCATTTGTACATCTGTTCTGACACCGAGAGAGGAGGAAAAAGCACGCCATGGTGGTGGTTTCAAGTGGATAACACTTGAAAAACATATGGTAAGTATCGCTGCTTTGAAGAGGGTGCTTGCAAGTTAATGCTGACATATGTTGACTATTAAATCTAACGATCTGGAATTAGACATTTTTATTGGCTAGGCCATATGTTCGGAAGAAATAAATGGGTGAATAGTTTGATACTTGAAGATGGAAACTGAGAAAGATGAGTCAAGTGCTAGATAGGGAATTTAATTTTTAATCTAATTTAATTATCCTTACATATATAGGAAGAGTGTGAACTAATAGTAAGAATTGAAAAAAGTTTTTCGTGGGGCTGTAATAAATTTATTAGGTACTATCGTAACAATGCCAACATTGAAGAGAACTCGCCAAGTTGTCAACCTCGATTTCGCATGTGTCGTACCCACTGAATTGGTCACCATATACTTCGTTTCATATAATGCCGCCAATACGGTTACGATAGTAGAATAATAAACGCTCTCTCGCAGAAAAATATCACAACGATTGCCTGAACTGGAATCGTTGCGTGAGAAGAAAGACGCTACCTTATACGAAGACGTATTAACAATCAACGGAACTAAATACTCAACTTTCCAGGAAGCTGCAGGTTTATAAAAGTTTGAGGATTTATCAATGAAGTGTAGGACAATGCAGCTTCAGTGATGAATTTAACTGAAAAAGGGCGCCAAGAGAATGACTTTTGTGAAAAAGAACAAATAAATTGAACTAATCCAAGCAAATTACAGTTTTACAATTGCAACAATGAGTTTGTACCAGTAGCGCACACAGGAATTTTTCAAGGGGAGGTCCGGGGTCGAAAGTTCACCATTCTTGTATCATGCTCCTTTTGATTTTGTCGATTTTCGGGAACAAAACACAGTAAAAAACTAATTATTGAATAAATAATTAGCATTAATTAATAAAATTAATCATTACTAACAAATACTTAATTACATTTTACGTACTATATACTTAGAATTATAATCAATCGGGAAAAAATCAAGGGCTTTGGGGGGGATCCAGACCCCCAGGACCCCCTCCCCTTGTGTGCGCCACTGGTTTGTACAGTTGCTTAATGTGCACAATGGGGGTTGGTCCACCGTTAGGTGGACAGGGTGCCTGTCCTTAAAAGTTGTTTTTTTCTAATAAAAATATAAATTTTAATCCAAATTTCTTTTAACTTTTCTTGTGAGTTAACCATACGAAGCATTCAAAAATTAAAAAGGGCATCAAATTAGAGAAACAATTAACAAAGTGCACAGCCCTATTAAATTATTATAAAAAATATCACCTGATAGCGCATTTAACACCAGCATAAGACTAAAATTTACTGGGTTTTCTTTAATAAGAAAAACTTCTTGAATTATTTCTCATTAAGAGGACTTGGTATCCCAAAAATGACCAACTTATCATTTTTTTTGTATTTTTATTTAATCTTATTCTTTGCATTATTATTTTTCAATTGATATATCATTTGTGCAAATCGGAAAGTTAGAAGTTGAAGAAAACTTCATTTAAAAATAAAATTAGGCAATTCGGCCACGCCCCTTTTTTAGTAAAAAAAGCTTTATGATAAAAAAATCTATTTTTTATAAACAGAAACAATAACCATAAAAAAAGAATGTGTAATATATAAAGCAGAATATTTCTGAGCAATACAATACTGTAATTTTTCTTTTTTGTGAAATGTGTGCATGTAAAATTTTTGAATTAAGGCATTTTATATATTAATAATTTCAGTTCTTATGCCCGATATATTTTTCGTACAAATATAATACTTCAATATTATGCGAAGAAAAAAACTAAACTTTCTGTGTGTGTCTCGTGAAAGAATTTTTTTTTTAACATTTTCTTCAATTTTCTTGTGTGTGTGAGTGCAATTAATACCTTCTTTTAAAATGTATCATTTATAAAAATGTATGGGTTGAGAGAAAAATACGAAAATGCAATTATTTTCAAGAAAAATATATGTAACTAATACCTTAAAGTTGTATTTTAAGATTTTATTTAAGCTTATTATAATTCAGTTTTTTTTCAAAATTATAAACTTTAAAGTGGTTTTTCTCAGTTTGTGTTTTTCGAAACATTAGTGCATTCAAAATGCTCTACTCCTTCCACAACTACACTGCTCAAAAGAATTAAAGGATATTGTAAGTTATATGTAAAATAAAGATATAAGCGAATTTTTTTTGCCGAAAATGAAAGAAGAGAATCACAAATGCAAATTTTTCTGATTTTCAAACTGGGGCGTATGCTACTTTTGAGTTCGACGTCAAAAACGTCGCTTCAGCGGCAGCGAATGAAATTTGACTTTCAACTGAAATGAAGACAAGGATGATCGGCATTCAGTGACTACTTTGTTTCGATGAGTACGATGTCTCAGCGAAGTCATTTAACCGATTCAGAAGCTTGAAGAGTTGTTGGTAGGTTAGAACGGGGCCAAACTCAAGCCAAATTAGCGCAAGCCATTGGAGTGTCACAAAATGTGATTTCCAGGATCTGGAACCGATTTTGGAGACTGGAAGTGCAGGCCGAAAACCAGAACAAGGTTGTAGATGGGCAAGAACGCCCAATGAAGATCGGTTTTTAGTGTTAACGGCTCAGAGACACCAAAATATGAACGCTACTCTTCTCCAACAACACCTTCGCTCGGCTACTGGCACCACGGTTTCAACTCAGACTGTCCGAAACCGGCTCCATGGTGTAGGTCTGTATGCTCGCTGACCGATGGTATGTGTTAAACTAACATCAAGGCATCGTTGCGACCGCAGGGAGTGGGCAACAGAGCATGTGAACTGGAGGAGAAATGAATGGAGCAATGTTCTTTTTTCTGACGAGTCCCGTTTTTCTGTTCATCCGGATAATAGGCGTATTTTCATCTGGAGGGACCGTGGCAGTAGGAATAATCCTGCGTTTGTGCACGAAAGTGTCAGATTTGGCGGTGGGGGAGTGTTGGTGAATGGTGGCATCTCCATTGACGGATGCACATACTTCTACATCATTCGAGATGGACCTCTGACTGCTCGCCGATATAGGGATGAGATCCTCAGACCTATTGTAGTCCCTTACGCTGCAGCAATCGGAGATGATTTCATTTTAATGGACGATAACTGCAGGCCATATCGTGCTAACCTGGTGGAGGATTTCTTTTTCGAGAAAGGAATCGTACGAATGGAATGGCCAGCGTGTTCTCCAGACATGAATCCAATAGAGCACGTTTGGAACGCTCTAGGGAGACGAGTTGCTGGCCGCCAACCACCCCCAAAAACTCTTCAAGAACTGGAAAGAGCTCTTCTGGAAGAGTGGGACAGAATACCCCAACTCATGATTAATAGCCTCATTGACTCCATGCCTCAAAGGTGCTAAACGTTGCTGGCCGTCCGTGGAAACAATACCCCCTACTGAAAATGATTACCTTTGAAGAAAACACCTTTTCTTATTCTTTTTTTCTCATATTCACAAATTGTGTTTTTTCCCTTTTGTACACAAATGCGCACTAAAATGCATTTTTTTCTGCCAAACATGTGTAATTTATTCTCATATAACCTTCTACGTCTGTCGACCATGTATCATTCAGCTAAAAAATTTCCCAGCCACAAGATCCACCTAAAACCGCAATATCCTTTAATTATTTTGAGCAGTGTATTTACCAATCACTTCCATTTTTTGTTGTGTGTTGAATATAAAGCATGTAATAAAATTAGGGATCCATTTTGCTGTAAACTGAATACTTTTTTTAAAAAAAATTAAAATGTAACAGATATTGGCTTTTTCGTTAATTTTTAGCATGTATATCAACATTTTAATTTTTTTCTCAAAAACGAATTAAGTTATTGTAAAATAGATTCCTAAAGTTGTTTATAACATCCATAAGAGTATTGCAAAAAATTCCAGGTTAAAAAATTAATAATTACAAAAGGAGTAGAATTTTAAAATTTTCCAAATTTTCTTCAAAAAATTTAATTTTTTAAGATTGTGTGAATAATATGTGAAAAATTTCATCTCGTATCATTTTCTGGAACAGAAACACTATATAAGATATTAAAATATAATTTTAAATACATAAAGAAAGAAAGTAGCTCAAAGGGTACCAAGTCTTCTTAAACATTTAGCGCACAGTTTTTCTCTCTACAAGCCACAAGCAACGCTATCAGCAATCAACTGATTCTTTTTGTTTTATATATGAGACAGCAGATATTAGCTACACGCGCACGGACGACTGCTCTTCGTAAAAGATTTCTTGCGTGACAAAGTAGAATTCAAATCAAGGTCATAGAATGTTACAGACATCGACCGAAAAAAGAATTCATTATTCAGTCGATTCTTTTTTTATATTTTCTATCCCCCCCTCTAAATTGAGTCGATTTGGTGGCACATATTCAAGGTTACTCGTATGTTCATTAGAATTATGGAACGACTTCGACATGTTAGAGTCGACTCTCTTCAAAACGTACTCAGACGAAAAATTAAACAGAAGAATATTTCAAAAGGATGTTTATTTGCACATCAATTTCGTTTGAGAATGATAAGGTTTTAATAAGGTACCTTTTTAAGGTATCCGACTGCGTTCGGAACCGTGATTTTAAAAAAGAACATAAACGGATAATTTCATGATATTTAGTGTCACTCAGATTAGAATACATGTATAATATTGTTTTTAGGAGATTTCAACAAAAAAAATTATTTGAATACACAATTTTGGCAAAAAATTAACTTAGAATTGTAATTATATTCAGTCTATTAATCTTGTAATTATATTCAGTAAAAGACTTAGTCTGCGTACTGCCAGCCAATCATGAATATTTCCGTAAATAATTACAAACTGCTACTCTTCAGGCGGTCACAACAAATTGTCTTGGCGATCCACCTGTCGATCCCGATCGACGTAATGCTTATCCCGGGATAAGAGGGTTGCATTTACATAGTCAAAGGCATTTTCTACTATGCTTTATGTGTCTCATTTCCCTGTACCTCAAGTATTAGTATCCTGTATTTGAAATAAAATTGATATTGTGAGAAGAAGTAGGAAGCCAAAACTCTTAGGTTAAAAAGTTTAATGTGATGTTCAAATAGTACAATGACAAACATTAAAGAATATTAACCTTTAGAGCAACAATAAAGACAGTTATGGAAACTACCATTGCAACAATAAACGGGGACATAGGTTCTAGACCAAAGGTAGGCAATAAGTAGGTCGCGATCGACCGGTGGACCGCCAAGACATTTTGGGGTGACCGCCTTTATTACGACCTTAGACGCGCTTACTAGAATTAACATTTACAGAACACCGACACCATATGTCCCGGATTTTCCCTATTATAGAATGAAAACTCTAGTACTTTTATTTTTCTAATAAAGTACTTATTACATAGTTTGATAAATATACTTCCTAATTTTTATTATCTGCATTAATTGTGCATACTTTAGTTTATACATAAAGGATGAAAAATTCAGAAATTTGAGTATGCTGTTCTATGAAAGACTATTTCAAAGTATATGTTACATTTTAATATTCAGAAATAATAATTGAAACATTAATGTTAGTAAGAACATTGTGAATTTTGAGAAATTAAGTATTCATTAAATATAAATGAGGTGTATTAAATAAATTATTTTATTTAATATAATACTTTTAAACTTTAGAACAGTTTCAATATTTTAATGTCTGAAACATTTTGATTAAAAATATTGATTAAAACGTAGTGAATCAAATAAAGTTTTATATTCGAGAGTTCCAAAAGAAAGCATTAAATCTAATAATATAAAAGCTAATTTTGCGAGATTTCTAGAACTAACTGTAACTAGAAATCGCACGTATCGTTTTATCGTCAAGTAGTAAAAAATTTTCTGTTGATCCATATGAGTGAGGTAAGCTCATTAATTTTTCTACTTTTTTACTCTCCAGTTATGTATCATTTTCAGATATAAATTCTAGTTATTGCGTGATTTAAGTGAATAAAGTTAAACACTGTATCTCAGTTTCTTGGTAGCGTGGGACATTAACGAATATGAATAATTACCTCTCATGTTTATTTAAATACATGGCAAGCTTCCAACCACCTGTTACTCTTTAGATATTTCCAAAAATAAAGCTACGAAATGGTCACTGAAGGTTCCGAAAATAAAATGATTTCACATTGTTCGCTTATTAATAGTAGCAGTTATTCATTCGCATGGTTTATCCAAGGAAAAAAATGCATGTAACTCAAACTCTTAAATAAATTGTTTCTATAATGTAATCAACAAATGAGAAAAGGAATTTTCTCCTTGTGGAGTAGATCATTTTTAGAACGATTACGATGACATAAAGAGGCAGTGCTAAAAATATTTGCTGAGAATATATGTGTCGCAGGGAAATGATTAAAAGTGGGGCTTTCATCAAATTCCTAAGCGAGTTGACAATTCACGCAAGATGTTAAAATAAGAACTCTGTAAAGTGATTACCCTGAGGAAAGTGAGTGAATGGATCAAATCCCTAACCTCTTTCCGTGAAATGATGAAATAATATTGTCAAGAGTTTACAAGTATTTATTTAGCAAATAGGGTGCATTATTAAAAGAAGAGTAATTTTAATACAACAATAAAATCATTGACTTACAAACTATTTATCCGAAATTAATTAACAAAATAATTAGATAATAAAGCTTTTTTTTAAAAAAAAGGAGATTTGTAGTAAATTTCAAACATTTTTTAAATTATACATTATATAATGTAGTACTTCAGAAATATTCTGCTTTATTTATATCACTTTTTTAGTTATTATTTCTCTTTTTAAAATAGCTCTTTTATTATCAAAAAGCTTTCTTTATCTCTAAAGAAAGAGTTTCCCTAATTTGTTTGCTTACATATTTCATCTGAAGTTTTATCCACACAGTTTCTAATTTTCAGGTATACAAAAGTGATACATCAATGGAAAGATGATAATGCAAAGAATATAACTAAATAAAACTAAAAAATGATATTTAAGTCATTTTGCTTTAGTGCGTCACGTCATCAGCTCGGCGCTGCCTGGCAGGGACGAGGAGAGAGGGGGAAAGTAAAAGGGAGTGATGACAAAAGCGAGGGGAAAAAACAGAGCTCTACAAATGCTGACTTGTTCATTTCATCAGTTCACTAAAACAGTGGGAATTTGATCAAATCACTCTCTTATATCAGGGAAATGACCTCAAAGATTCGTTATTTTAACATCTTGCGTGATGAAAGCCATAATTTCATCATTTTCCGGCGACATATATACCGTATTTACTCGATTCTTAGCCACCCTCGATTCTAAGCCACACCCCGAATTCTCAAAATGTTTTTGTGAAAATATGTTGTCATCGATTCTTAGCCACCCTCGATTCTAAGCCACACCCCGAATTCTCAAAATGTTTTGTGAAAATATGTTGTCATCGATTCTTAGCCACCCTCGATTCTAAGCCACACCCCGAATTCTCAAAATGTTTTTGTGAAAATATGTTGTCATCGATTCTTAGCCACCCTCGATTCTAAGCCACACCCCGAATTCTCAAAATGTTTTTGTGAAAATATGTTGTCATCGATTCTTAGCCACCTCGATTCTAAGCCACACCCCGAATTCTCAAAAGGTTTTTGTGAAAATATGTTGTCATCGATTCTTAGTCACCCTCGATTCTAAGCCACACCCCGAATTCTCAAAATGTTTTTGTGAAAATATGTTGTCATCGATTCTTAGCCGCACCCCCATTTCTCTACTGGTTTTTGAGAAAAATAAAAAATTGTATAAAAGCTTCCTCACACTATTCGATACTTAAGAAATTTTTTTAAAAACTTTAGTGAGAGATAATAAGAAGTTAATAATTTATTTATTTGACCAGTATTATAAAAACTTTCAAATACATATATTTACCTCTAGTTACTCATCGGAAGAGAGGTCGTTCTCAATGGATCCCATCTCATTGCGGTATTCATGGAAACGAACAAACCGACAAGCTGGCCAAAGAGGCTTCGACGCTGCTTCCCCTTAGCCATCCTATGCCTCTTCGAAACGCCAAGCGACTTCTCAGGGACAAATTGCGACAGAAGAGAATTTCCACTCTTACAGACCTGGCTGTCGGCAAACCTTGGTCTTGTCTGTTCGATGGCCAAAGACGTGCTCAGCTTTCTGCCCTATCTAGGGTGGTGGGTGTGGCATGTTTCAGACTCATCACCGGACATAATTACCTGCAAGCCCATCTGTTTAAGATTGACCTGGCTGATTCACCACTCTGCTTTCTCTGTAATTCCGTGCCAATGACTGGGGAGCATCTATCCGCTTGCCCCGCTCTACTTCATGTTCTCTTGCAAGACAACTGTGGAGCTCTTTTTCCTGCTAGAGCGACATCTGCTTTATATTGGACTGCAAGATGATTTATGTCCGAGAGGACGTTGGCGGGCGTAATTTAGAAAAACAACAACCTCTAGTTACTGTAACCGTAAATATCATGTTCCGAAAATGATTCGTCATTCCCCTTGTCACAGCTGACTTCGGAATTAGCGCCGGTGTCGCCATTTTCCCACACGATGTCGTCTTCCATGCCCTACAATGCATTTGTTACGTTACATTTTTTTTTTAAAAAATAAGATTGTAAAATAATTATTAAAGACCGTTGAACATTTACAAGCAAAAATTATTTCATTTGTTTACTCCATCGACGTATATTTGTTTCATCCGGGACTTATTTTCAGTGGGCGATTATCTGTTTCTGCTTTTTTTTCTGCATATAAAATTGCCTCCTTTTTCATACTTGCGTCACGGTGAACTCGTCTTGATGTCATAACCGATGTATTTGATAGTAAGGTTATTAAAAGAAAACCTACGTTCAAAAATAAAAATTCCTAAATATGAGCAGTGAGTGAGTGAGTTAATATTAACGTCGCACTGTTCAGCTACACGAGGGCTTTTGGCGACGGACCACGTAATTTTGAACCATGGTCAAGTGACGTGGACGACACCTGAGCTGGCACCCCCTCTCCTAACTACCACACCACACCTACGGGAGGACGTTTCAGCTCTCGACAGATTTAACGTGCATCGCTGCCCTACACGGCGGGTCTTTAGTGGTACTGGGATCGAACTCATGACATGCCTGCCATGGTTGGATACCTTAACCACTGGGCTACCGCAGCCCCTCTAAATATGAGCAGAGAACGATGTTTAGGATAGACTGAATATTGGAGATAAATTACGGAATTATATAAGTTATCGATGCAAGTGGCCAGAATGGACGGTTTCCCCCATCCAACAAATTATTTGTCTTCGCGCTTCTAAGCCGTGTCCTATTTTCAGTAACATTAACACTGAAAAGATGGTGCGGCTTATATAGATTCAAGTAAATACGGTACATAATTCAACCGCATCTAAAAGTGGTTTGCGAAATATGAAGTATATGCACATACAGAGTGTTTTTTTCCAGGTATAGAAGTTTAAGTTGGCATTACTTTCCAAGGTGGCGACCGATTTAACAGCTGTCAAGTGATTTATTCTCAGTTTGGTTTGACAATTCAACATGAATAGACTCACGCCTGAACAACGCTTTCAAAATGTGCAATTTTATTTCGAAAATAAAGGTCGATTTTCATAAGCGAATTTTGTTTAGCGATGAAGCGCACTTCTGGTTGAATGGCTACGTCAACAAACAAAACTGCCGCATTTGGAGTGAAGCTAATCCACAAGTGCATGTCGAAACACCGTTACATCCAGAAAAACTGACTGTTTGGTGCGCTTTATGGGTTGGTGGAATCCTTCTTCAAAAACGATGAAGGCCACAACGTTACAGTCAATGGTGATCGGTATAGAGCCATGATTATTAACTTTTTCATTCCTGAATTGAACAATCATGATGTCCAGGAGCTGTGGTTCCAACAAGACGGCACAACATGTCACACAGCTCGTGCCACAATCGATTTATTGGAAGACATGTTTGGTGACCGCCTAATTTCACGTTTTGGACCTGTGAATTGGCCTCCAAGATCTTGTGATTTAACACCGCTAGACTATTTTCTGTGGGGCTATGTAAAGTCATTGGTCTATGCGGATAAGCCACAAACGCTTGAGCATTTGGAAGACAACATTCGCCGTGTTATTGCCGATATACGGCCACAAATGTTGGAAAAAGTCATCGAAAATTGGACGTCCAGATTGGACTACATCCGAGCCAGCCGTGGCAGTCATATGCCAGAAATCATATTTAAAATGTAATGCCACAAGATTATCTTTCGAATAAAAAAAATCATGTCAATCGAATAATACATCGTTGTTTTATTGCAATTTAAAGTTCTATACCTCTCAAAAAACACCCTTTATATCACTGTTTGTTTAATTGTGTGAATCAGTGACGAATTCAGAGAAAGTGTTACTAGACTGCAGCTTCCCTTCGAGTTATTCTCACTACTTATGTTTATTCTTGTTTTCTCTTTTTTTGGAAGTGGTAACATTGTATTCACACTATTTTTAGTATTTATATTATGTGATTGTGATCTTCAAGCTTTTAAAATAAAACATTTTTTTTTTCAGTTTGAATCACACACATACAGTATTTAGTTTGGTGTCTGAATTTATAATAATTGATTAAAAGAGCACTCTCTTTTGTTCAGTTCAGCAAATTTAAATCAATTACAACGATACAACTTTAAAACCTTGGTACCACTCCCCTTAACCAATAGCCTAGAGGGTGTTCTGTAAATATAATCATTGTTGGAATACAATTAGTTGAATAGGGGGGGGGTAATCTTTTTTCAAATTACCCTTACAAAGAGGGTTATAGGAAGAAGTCTATATTAGAAGCAAAAAAAATCCGAAAATTTTCTCTTTTTTTCAGATTGCTAATAAAGTTTATTAAGTGCGAGCTGATTACGCACCTTTGAAAATTCCCCATACTTTCAATTATTTACTAATTTTAGTGTTACTTGAAAGTATTTATTAACAGGATTTATTTGAGAAAAAACAGGAATCAAATTAAATTTTTTTTCTTCAGAGACAGTAAAACGTATTCATAACAAACTCTGAAATTTAAAATTTTAAACATTAAAAAGGAATCGAAATAGTATGAATTATTTTGATGTTTCTTGCTTTTACATGAATTAATCCGTGTTTGAATGGAAAGAAATAACCAAGGATTCCACCTTCGGATTTTTTAAAATATATCGTTGTATCATGGCTTGAAAAACAATCTTTTCTTTCGAAACGATCTTCGCACCCACCTGGCGCTTTCTGATTTTCCAAAGCCCGGTTCTGCCTGGTATTTTATTTTTTTTCTTTATTTAACTCTCATTTTTTGTCCTATCGATATGTAGCACTGAATCAATTCAATAAATCGATACTTTATCCTAGAAAATCGGCATTCGATTTTTTCTGTTTTTGGTAAAAACCACAAAATTATTTACGATTAGTTGAATGTACTATCTTTAAAACCCGCAATATTACGGTGTTGGCGGTTAAGGGGACTTGGCACCCTTTGAGGAAACTTCTTTATTTACGTATTTAAAAATTATATTTTAATATTTTATACAATGTTTCGATTCAAGAAAATGTTACCAGATGAAAATTTTCATATATTATTCACACAATTTTAAAAATTTAAATTTTTTGAAGAAAATTGGGAAAACTTTAAAATCCTACTGCTTTTGTAAAAATTAATTTTTTGACCTGAAATTTTTTATAATATTCTTATGGATGTTCTTAACAACTTTAGGGATCGATTTTAGAATAACTTTATTCCTTTCCGAGAAAAAAAAATAAAATGTTGATATACAGGCTAAAAATCAACGAAAAAGCCAACATGTCTTACATTTTATTTTTTTTTAAAAAAGTATTCAGTTTATAGCAAAACGGATCCCTAATTTTATTACATGCTTTATTTTAAACACGCAAGAAAAAAATGGAAGTGATTGGTAAATAGTTGTGGAAGGAGAAGCATTTTGAAGGCACTGATGTTTCGAAAAACACAAACTGAGAAAAACCACTTTAAAGTTTATAATTTTGAAAAAAAAACTAAATTATAATAAGCTTAAATAAAAACCTAAAATACAATTTTAAGGTATTAGTTATACGTTTTCTTTAAAGTAATTGCATTTTCATATGTTTTCAACCACACATTTTTTATAAATGATCAACTTTTAGAGAGTACTAATTGCACAAGAAAACTCAAGAAAAACTTTAAAAAAAATTTTTTTTTCTGTCACGACAGAAATTTTAGCTGTTTTTCTTCTTATAATATTAAAGTATTACATTTGTATGAAAAATATATCAGGAATAAGAACTGAAATTATAAAATTATTAATATAAAATGCCTTAATTTAAAAATTTTACATTCACACATTTCACAAGGAAGAAAAATTACATTATTGTATTGCCTCGGAAATATTCTGCTTTTAATACTACACATTCTTTTTTTATAGTTATTATTTCTATTTATAAAATAGATTTTTTTATCATAAAGCATTTTTTAGCTTTTTTTTAAAAAGGGGTGTGGCTGAATTGCCTAATTTGTTTTCAAATGAAGTTTTATTCAACTTCTAACTTTCCGACATGCACAAGTGATATATCAATCGAAAGATAATAATGCAAAGAATAAGATTAAATGAAATTAAAACAAACGATAGGTTTGTGATTTTTAGGGTACCAAGTCCTCTTAAAGAGTTAATTACTCAAAAAACCTCGCGACATACTTGCGTGCTTAGTTTTCATCGTCTCTCTTTAATAAATAAAAAAAGTTACATTTGTAATTTTTGACATTTTGTATTTGTTCATATTTTGTCATTTGTTTATCCCTTGATTGACTGACTGTCGTAATATACTGTGATTAGCGAAATAAACATTTATTTTTATGTAGTGTTTGTTACGGAAACATAAGTAATTGAGGGTAAGTAAATCGCTGTAAGTATTTTAGGATCATCTGTTCCTTGAGAGCGCTTTTTTTTTCGATTGCCGGCAACATCGCAAGTGATGAGCGGAACCATTTGGATCCCAGAAGACTTGACAGACTGTTGTTTTTAAAAAGCTTAGATATTAAACATTGGAAACTATAAGCTATATTATCTATTTTCTAAACTTTTTACGTATAACAAATACATTTAGAAAATAAATATCTTCTTTTATACCTGACCCTTTGATATGGTACTTAAAATAATTGTATTGTCGAATTCCCTGAATTAAAAAATTCCCTGATTTTACTCATAAGAGATCGTTTATTGTGGTATTTTTCTTGTTTTTCATAAAATGGATTTATATTTACATTGTAAATGCAAACTTGAAAAAAAATCGATTTTTTAGAAATCGATCTTTGAGACCTCATTTTTTTTTCTTTTGAATCTATTCATCAAGTTACGATTAAAATCGATTTAAAAATCGATCTTTTTCGGAAAGAATCGCCATCTTTACTTGACCATGGTTCAAAATTACGAAATCTGTCATCAGTAGTCCGTAAAAACCCACTCACTTAAATTTGTTGAGTGTGTTTTCTACAATTGATCTGTCGAAAAACTAAAAGTCACATTTCAGCATCAAAATATATCCGCAAGCAATCGTGAAAAAAGTATCAAAAGTAATTCAATCTATTCTAATCAAAACACTCCACTTTAATTTAAAAAAGATTAATTTATAAATGGAAGATTCGAGAATATAGTTTTTTGAATAAAAATAAGCGATATGAATCATATTTTTGAAACAAATTTTTGTGTTTTAACTAATTCATATATTTTTAAAGTATTTTTTTAAAAAATTTAGTTGTGTCAAAGATATTTGAAAGTCATGTGATTTATTGTTATTTTTATTTATTTATTTTTATTGAAGATTCATCTGCTGAGTAATTGTGACGTAGCTTACTTTATTAATCGTAAACGTGATAGACTTGCGTAATCATGACGTACTATATTTCTCTTCATTTTTTTGTGTGATTCATATGATGTCTTTGAAACTCAAAGGATCTTAATCAAACAGAGTAAGTAGAGAGAGAGAGAGTAATAATTTATATTTTGATTCCCATAGATAACGATTCTGTTTTTTTAATAAATTTAATTCTAAAATTCAAATTTATTTAACACATTGTAACGTCCCAGAGGACGTTAGTGTTTGGGGGTTCGACCAAAGATCAGCCATAGTAATTTAAACACAATCACTTAATCACACTACACAATTAAAGGGAGAGAATGCACTAAAACATTAAACCCGGAACAACAATCTCTTAGGATTAATTTAATTATCATATAAATAAACTCATTAATTTTAAACTGGAGCTGTCTTGACTCCCCTCAATTAAATTCTCTTTAAATAACTTGCTTAACTGTACGACCTCCGGTCGTAATTTTATTCACGCTTCAATCTCCAGTTTCAACCATCAACTATTATCTCGTACTCTAATGCAAATACTTAAATAGAAGTTCTCTCTCATTTGCGTAAATCCCATCTTCTTCACCGAGAAAGGTTTTCAACTGAACTCCCAGTTAAAAAGATTAATTTTACCCAAGAGAATTAATGAAAGAATAGCGGACAGACCTGTTACAACACGTCGTGCAAAATAAGGGAATTATTCGTGGTAATGGTTAAGTGTGGCTTAGTACTGTTAAACTGTAAATCATCTGTAGAGGAAAGTTCAGTTTAGATGTAGTACTGACCGTATAGCCATGGCTACAGTTTTGAAATCCATCACCAATGTCTCTTATGTACTTTATGTGACATTCATTCTATTCAATTAAAGGAAAAATAAATTGTGTCGATTTTCTAATGATCATGTGATGTTATTTGAAAAAAAAAGTTTTTTTTTTGTACTTGCTTTTTCTCAATTTACAGAAATGCTATTTCTTGTTGTCGTTTCTAATGCCACCTGTCTGACGTAGTCAGATCGAGGCCCACGAAATTCATCATGGCAAGGGGTTGGATGTACGCCTGTCGTTGACCTTAGCTTTGAGCATCATACAGGTGACTCGTACGACTTAGCTTGGTGAAATTCCCGAAGGTACAACAGATCTTTACGATAGATAGTGACACCACTGATCTCCACTTCCACAATTTAGGCATGGAACTGAAGAGGAGGGAAATATTCTCCAGTCCCCTGCACTCGTGATTACTGCCCACAAAACTTTCGAACCCACTGACTTAACGAGCACGTACTCCATGTGTACTCGGAGGGTATTTGGAGGCACGGGTATCGAACCCAGGCCTTCCGGTCTGGAGTCCGATGCTCTAACCACAAGGTTACCCATAGCCAGGCTTTGTTTCTTACAGCAGGAATACGTACTTCAATTTTTTTTTTTAAATTTAGCAAACTGCATTACTGAAAAACAATGTTTCATCAATATCTTAAGGTATCCGAGTACGTTCGGAACCGTGATTTTAAAAAAGTGCATAAATGGATAATTTTCATGATATTTAGTGTCACTCAGATTAGAATACATGCATAAAAATGTTTTAAGGACATTTTGACAAAAATTTTTTATTTAAATATAATATTTTGGCAAAAAATTTAACTTAGAATATTTTTTTTCCAAATGTTCTGCTTTTGTGAGAAATGGTTCTATTATAATAATATTTTGCCTGTTTATAGCTCAGACCTCTCTACAGAGGCTCAATTAGAAATTTTGAAAAATTCACATTATTTTCAGAGTTACTACCCATTGAAATAATTATTGGCGTTTTTTTCTTAAAATTGCTCCCTCTGTTGTCGTAAAATATGAATAAATCCACTTCTAAGTTATATATTTCAAAAATTCTAGTTGAGCCTCTGAACAGAGGTCTGAGCTATATACAGACAAAATATTATTCTAAAAGAAGCATTTTTTACAAAAGGAGAACATTTGGAAAAATGATTATTCTAAGGTAATCTTTTGCCAAAAGATTTAAATGTTTTTTGTCAAAATGTCCTTAAAATAATTTTATGCATATATTCTAATCTAAGTGACACTAAATATAATGAAAATTATCCATTTATGCGCTTTTGAAAATCACGGTTCCGAACGTAGCCGGATACCTTAAGGCTACAGAATATCCTATAAATTCCATATTTACCGAAAAAACACTTTTTTGTTTTTTCTTGTGGCTCATATCTTTGAGAAGCTTGCCATCAAATTTCAGAACTGTTAACATATTGGTTTTTAAGATATTTGAAGTTTTCTCAGCTATGAGCTTGATTTCGGTTTCATTTTAAAGAGTTTTTCCACTCTTAAATTGAATTTTTGAGTTCTTTGAATTCTCATAATTAATTAATTAAAATTGATTTCAAGGCCAATTTTTGCTTTAAAAAATAGTTTGTATAACTTAGAAGTTTTATCATTAATTTTTCCTGTTGAGGAAATGCCATGGCTAAAATATTATCAGGTTGTTGTGAGAAACAATCTTTCGAAGAGATGGAATACTACTGAAAAAATGTATGAAAATGTTACATCGCACAAAATGCAAAGTCTTTTATATCATCATTTAAAGGAAATTTAATACTGAATTCAATACAAAAAACAAAATTCAAGTATTTGCAAAACGAAAATAGCTATACTGTAATAGCCATCGATATACATTCGATACTGATAGTAGCAGTGGGTTATCAGTACTTATTGATGTAGCCTTTATTTTTTATTAGAGCTTCACATCAGGGTTTCACTGAGCTGAAAATAGTTTTAATGTAACTCTCTCACTCTCTCAAAAGCTCTTCATTTTGCATTTGAAATACATCTCTAACCATACCAAATTATTAGGTATCTATATTCTAAAAATCATGTCAGAGGATCAAGTTCTTCCGAGACAGAGAGTAGTTATTACCTTTTTCAGAATATGATGTAGTCGCGGTACCTGGTTCAGTCATGATCACCAACTCATTTCAGTCAAGACATGAGATTGTGTATTGGTGCCACCTTTCAAGTAGAGAAGCTGATGTACGTTAGTCTATCGAGTCTCAAAGTCCTCACATTGACGTGGTGCGGAAGTATGGAGAGTGGAGTCCCAAATCAAGTTTCATCATTGTTACTTGACCGAGGTTTAAGATTATAAGGTTAGAATATGACGTTTATAATAATACCACATATTGTACTACGTTTTTCGGGACTTGCGTATTATTAAATTGGTGAGATCTTGAAGAATTTGCGTGAGTTTGTTAGCATAAATAATTAAATTTAAATTGCATTCCATTACATAAATCCCATTATTTTTGCAAAAAATAAAACACGTTTTAAATAAACGAAATATCTGATAACAGTTGCATTATTGAGGTGAAAGCTTGTCTTTTTTTAAATAAATGGACAATACATACTCCTCTACACACATTATCTTCCCTAAAAACGGTACAAAATTCTAATCTTTTTTTGGAAAAAAAAATAATAATAATAAATAAATAAATAAAAATAAAAGAAGAAAAACGAAAAGAAAAATAATAAGATTTTATAGACTAGGTTATTGTGAAACTCTCTCCCGGGTGGCTGAAAATCACATCATTTGGCGATAATTTCTAATTGGGTGAAAAATGTCTATGGGTAAAAACATACATACATACATACACGTATATATAAGTTCTTCATTTATTGAAAATTTCTTAGCGCAAAAATAATTGATTCAATTTACATAAAGAGATTTCAATCCAGATTTTAAATGATACTCTCATTAATTAATAACTTTAGTACAGAATAAAGAAGGCACTGAGAAAACTATTCTTATAGACTGTACACACACTATTCAAGACTCGATTCAATAAAATTCTCGTATTACTTGAAATAGAGTTTCGTATAACATAATTGTGCTATGTCAGGGGGCAGACTTTTATATTGTACGGTCTACTTATAATTTGTTTAAGGTTTTGCGGTCGACCCAATGGTGTTGGTGTGGTAAGCTGTGCAGAAAAGCTCAACACACAATATTTATATTCTAACAATACTATATACAGAACATGCACTTACTACATAATTACAATAAAAAATTAACCTGTTTATGACCACGTTTTAAGCAAAACGCAAGATACAAACATAATAATTTTATACCCACAAATTTAATAATATCAAATGATGCATTTGTTATCAAAGAACTCGAAATACATTGAAAATAAATCATTTTCATTTAAAGTTAGTTCTCGTAGAATTTTACTGCCTCAGTAGAAGACTTAGTCTGCGTACTGTCCGCCCCAATTTTGAATATCTCGGTATATAATTATTAACTGCTAATCTTGCACTGGATTCCAAGTGGACATCTGTGAAACGGGAAAGATATGCTGTCTTAATTATATTCATCGTTGAAAATGTAGAATTACACAAATTATTTTTAAACTTTTTAGTTCGATTTAACATACAAGCGTGTTTTTTAGTTTTTTTTTAAAGCTATAATTTATTAAATTAGGATACTTTACTTCGTTCATTAACCGATGTATGTCCTTAACACGTTCGCTGCCGGGTGTCTTCTATTGCGAGACGAAAATCAACACAAGAACCCAATCCCGCGGAAGCGTGAGCTGTAGAGTGATGTTTCAGTAACCAATACCTTGTTATCGCGGGAAGAGCTGGTCAACGTAGATGTTCATCTTTAGTCAGTGAGTGGGGGAAAACGCATTTCTACGGCTGCCATCGTGGTGATCGCATTTTCCCTCTATAGTCGCAGAGAATGTGTTGAGGATCATATCGTGTGCTTCTAAAAATGGTACATGTGACGTCTACACGCACATGTACCATTGTGAAGAGCCGATACACCAGTCTAACTGTCGTTGGTGTTCTACAGATATATTTATTTTAGTATACTATTCTTAGTTTTTATGTAAAGGCGGTCCCCTTAAATTGTCTTGGTGGTCCACCGGTCGATCGCGATCGACTTAATGCCCACCCCGGGGCTATGTTATAGGATACTCAGAAGCTTGAATAACCACGTAGGAGGATGCTCTGATCGAAGTACAAAATTCTACTTCCCAGCCGAAAATAACCCATAATACATCATTAGCTAGATTTTAATAATATTTATTAATTATTTAATATATATACATAT
Organism: Trichonephila clavipes; assembly: GCA_019973935.1. NCBI lineage: Eukaryota > Metazoa > Arthropoda > Arachnida > Araneae > Nephilidae > Trichonephila > Trichonephila clavipes. The sequence goes on along the minus strand of BMAU01019528.1, from coordinate 542,843 downwards.
ATTTATTATTATGTTCCTTTATCATTACCATTCATTTCTAGTTATAAATTTCGTGTTGATAACGTAGAAAGTCAATTACAGATAAGAGTTTTGAATTTAATTGTACGATATTAAATTATTTATGAGAAAATAATTAAAATTGTTGACACAATTCAAATTCTAAGATGATTTTTTTCTAAGATATTGAAATAAATATAATTAATTAAAGGACAGTCGGTACAATAAATTATAATAAGATCAAACAAGTTTTAATTATCGCAAATTAATTTATCACGAAATTTAATTTTCTTTATCTTCACAAAGCATAACGTAATTATCCTCATTAACACAGTAATCGTATTAAAACTATTAGACAGCTCTGAATAATTTTGTTTCTTATTTTGTTTTGTTAATGCTGCATTGTTTACTTTTAAGTATCTCAAACTGTGTATCCAGAATAACTTAAATAACGTAAATTTAATTATATCTTTCCAAACTCAAATATGTGAGAATAGCTTTTTTCATTAAAAACTCATTTCAATTAAAAGTATAATAGCGTTAAAAGACTTTCTCAAAAGCATTACATAAATCAACTAGCAACATAAATAAAGCTATGTTTATTTTATGCAACGTTAACAAATAAGTTATATATATATATATATATACTCATGTCCATAAATTAAGGATAATTCAGAATGACACAGAAATTGAATTCTAAAATACAAATATCACATGTAGAATTATCACACTTATCTTGAAGAAGAATATGCAAATTACAGGAAACCACCAGATGTAATGGATAGTACGTCACAATGACGAGAGTGTAAGAGAGGGGTATATATAAGGAATGGTGGCAAAGAAGTAAATTTGTTCACAAGCGCTTTAAAAGATTTTCAGTGCAATAACAGCATAGTTATGGCACAAAGGAAGCATTTGGACGATTTTTTACGTGGTAGAATTATTGGACGTACCCAGCTGGAAGGATCCGAGGAACTTGGAATCGCCCAGAGTGTCATCTCCAGGCTTTGGCAACGATTCCAAGATGATGGTAATGTGAGTAGATGTTACAGCACAGGTCGCCCCCGAGTTACAATGCCGAATGAGGACCGGTATTTGACAGTTACTGCCAGAAACAAACGGAGCACAGCGTCAGACCTGTCTCGTCAGCTCTCTTCAGCTACCGGTACGACAGTTTCAAGGCAGACCGTGTACAGCAGCTTAGGGCACATTGGTCTAGATGCTCGTAGGCCTGTCAGATGTGTTCCACTTTCCCCAACTCACTATCACCTGCGATTAACCTGGAGTAGAGAGCATGCATTTGGGACACCACAACAGTGGTCTTGAGTGATGTTTTCCGACGAGTCAAGGTTTGGTTTCAGTCTGATTCTCGCCAAACTTTAATATGGAGAGCGCCATGTACCCGTTACCACCAAGAGAACATCATTGGACGACACCGTTACGGTGGTGCAGGATGGCTCATTTGGGGAGGAATTATTTTTGTGGTTCCCGAACAGACCTGCATGTTCAGAATATAACGATGACAGGCCACATCTTTCGGGATGTCATTCTGGAACAACATGTACGTTTGTTTCGGGGTGCCATGGGTGCTGAATTTCTGTTTATGGATGACAACGCCCGTCCTCACTGTGCAAACATTGTAGACGAATGCCTTCAATCGGAGGATATTTCCCGTACGGATTGGCCAGCATACTCACCGAACTTGAATCCAATAGAGCATGTGGGGGATATGCTTGACCGACGAATTGCAGCCCGTCAACACCCTCCCACCTGTCTACTGGAAATTCGGAAGGCATTGTGCTTGATGAGTGGTGTAATATTCCCCAAGATCAGATTGTTAATTTGATACTCAGCATGCCTAGGCGTTGTAAGGCCTGTATTGCATCGTCTGGAAGACATACTCCGTATTAACCATCATACTAACCATGTTATACTGTTTTTTGTAAATAGGTTTTTTTTTAAATTTGCTCCAGGGAGTAAGAATCGCAATTTTTATTAATTATGTCAAACATATAGCATCTTTTTTGCTCTTTACCTTTTTTTTTAATAAATAGACTTTACAAATAAGTCAAATTTGTTTTGCTTCTGTCTCTTTCTTTGCCTGAACTTCATTATCCTTAATTTATGGACATGAGTGTATATATATATATATATATATATATATATATATATGGGAGACAACAAGGGGTCCAAGACATTTGTCTTTCTTCAGATTTATTTTAAACTTAACAAAAATTAATTAAAAAAAAGGTAGCTATTCTACAATTGGATTTCCATGATGTGACGACGGTAACACCTGCTCGCGCGTACCTCAGTCTTTCTCCGCTCTTTTTCCAAATGTCCAAGTTTTTGTTTCAGTTTTGATTAACTGCGCCTGAGCGCGAAGACTGCGTGCTTTGCTAGAGATTCAAGTAGCTGACGATTCCACAACGGCCAGCCTGACTGTACGCTGTCCGCAGCGGTACTTATTCTTTTTTTTTTTTTCATGGAGACCAGAGGAGAATCTGAAACATACAAAAAAGACGGAACAGACAAGGACTATACAACAAATACACAAAGATTTAACATATCATAATTTTGCTGAACTAGACAGTTTCTCCCCACATCTTCATGTGGTCTGCTGCTGTGGATGTAGTATTGGCCCAATATCATTCAACGATATTGGAGGTTCTGGAAGAACAGAGAGAACAATTTCCCCATCATATGAAGGCACCTCTTCGACATCCGGAAGGTTCAACAGGGAAACATTGTGTTTCACAGGCATGGCATGATTCTGAGATGACAATAGTACGGTAGGAAAACCAGAGTTGGTAACCACAGTGGTGTTGTAGGTTTCTAAAACAGAGGACGACGTGTACGTTACCGACGGAGAGTTACGCTGCTTCTCAGTTTCTGACATGCCACTCTCGAGCCCAAACCCGTTGATTTGCGGAATGTGGTTCTGATGAACAGAATCATTTATTTTGCTATCTTGGTCTTTATCAGTTCCATCACAGGCATAAGAACGCCCTTTTTAATAAGCTTTTCTTTGGTTGAACGCATCGATATTTTCCTCTCTAGAGTTCTGGACGTCTGTTCAAAACGATCGCTCTTTTTCTTCCGTTTCCACTTCCAGGGCTGGAAGAGCCTCCGGAGCATCGCAAACTGACTATGTTTACTCTCCATAGGTGAACAATAAGAACATTTTTCTCTTATAATACCCTGTTGTAACCAATCATCAATTTGATCGTTTACCTGTAATTTCTCAGAACAAGATAAACGTCTGGCTCTCTGACACACAGGAATATCATCTTTTAATATAATATTCATTTTTAACTTAGTACTCTTAATTTTATTAGGTTTATAATTCTTATAATTAGAGAACTCAAATCATTTCTAATATTAAAGTTTTTAACATGTGACAAATCATAACTAGAGTTTTTTCTCACACTTGAAACAGAAACGTTTGAATTAAAATGAACACCCAAAGAGGATCCAGTTTCACTTAATAAAACATCGCTCTTTGCGTGGCCTAGTTTCTTTATTTCAGCATATACACTGGGATGTATAATAAATTCTTCGGTCAAGGTCGGTGATATCGCCGTTCGAACACTTAAGCTGGGAGAGTGCTGAGTAAGAGAAATATTTATGGGTTGAACTTCTACCATACGCGGTTTTCCAAAACATGAGCTTAATGTTATTATTTCTTCGGAAGGTTTGTTCATTCTAATTAGTGAGGTATTTAGAACTGGGATCTGGCAACCTGAATCAATCAAGGCTGTTACGGGCTGATTTTCCACAAAAATGTTTACGGATTAGAGCTGTGCGAGCTCATCGCTTTTTTGTTTTTCGCTCTTGACTTTCAAACTATTCGCGTTTTTTCTATTATGGATGTGAGATTCTTTAGGCTTAAAACGATTCTCACAATCTCTTGCGTAATGAGATGAATCACCGCATATATAGCAATTTTTATTTTGTCTTTCAGGATTCTGGGGATAGTTATCTTTAATCTTTGGTTTATAGTTTCGTGGCCTATTTTTAAAGGGGTCTTCGGTATATCCACAAGCAATAGGAGTTTCCTTACGTGATCCGCATCTAGATGAAATATAAATATCGCACTCTTTAGCTAAATCAATAGGCCTAAACCAATCTTCCGCTTCTCGAATGCCAATATGAGAGTTGCGGTTTCCTTATTTAAAGTTTCAAATAATTTATCAGAAATTAAAAGATCACATAGAGATTCAAAGGAATTAACTTTTTTTAACGAACAATAATATTGGAAGTTTGCCGTCAATCTTGCAGCAAATTGGATGTATGTCTCGCCTGATGATTTTACAGCATTTTTAAATGAGTTTAAACACTCGCGAGGGGTTACTTGGAATTCTCTGAGTACTATAGATTTTAGTTTTTCATAGTCATTTAATTCCTCCTTTTTTAATATACAATAAGACATTATGAGCTCTTTCGCCCAGAAGATTTATTAAAATTTCAGATTTATATTCGTCATTTATTTTCTTGGTTAAAAATGCGCGTTCTAATGATTGGAAGAACAGATTAAAATTTTCAGATCTGGTGGGAACAGGAAGAGATAAAGTTTTAATGCTTTTGATCATATTTTCTATGCTTGTTTCGAACTGTTTCTCTTCGACTTTAGCTGCAGGATTTAAACTTAATGCTTTATTTTTAGCCGTTTGAAGTTCGACTTCTTTTTCTAACTGAGCTAACTGTAGTTTTGCGAGCTCAATTTTCTGTTTTTCTAAAGTTGCCTCTCTTTCGTTTCGCGATACCCTCTCATCTATACAGTTTTTAATTAAAGTTTTAACGAAATCTGCATCACTCTCAAATGTACTACTCTTCTCAATTTTAGTCTTTAGTTTAGCTATGGTGTCCGTACTCTCCACAGTACCGTCTAGATCCTCAACAACTCTTATGAGATCCTCTTTAAGAGCGTTTTTATACATTTTAGAAAAAATATGGAAAGATCCTACCTTTTTTTTCTAGCTCCCTTGTTGCTCGCACGTACGATGTATCCAATAATTGAGGAAAAACACTGATTCACCTCTAAAAATAGTTCTTGAAATTGTTTACACCTCTTCGTAAGTGATAAATCAATAGTTCCGGCCTCTACACAGGCGGAATATTCACGCTGGGTTCGAATGAAAAATTCAACCTCTACACAGATTGAGCCAAGTTTCCAAAAAATGGCGGCGCGTCTCCTCCACGGACGCTTCTTTAGTTCACGTGTTCCAAACTTTGATCAAAATCGAAATTTTATCTATCCCGGCCGAACCCCCATAATTTGTGGGAGACAACAAGGGGTCCAAGACATTTGTCTTTCTTCAGATTTATTTTAAACTTAACAAAAATTAATTAAAAAAAAAGGTAGCTATTCTACAATTGGATTTCCATGATGTGACGACGGTAACGCCTGCTCGCGAACCTCAGTCTTTCTCCGCTCTTTTTCCAAATGTCCAAGTTTTTGTTTCAGTTTTGATTAACTGCGCCTGCGCGCGAAGACTGCGTGCTTTGCTAGAGATTCAAGTAGCTGACGATTCCATATATATATATATATTGATGGGAGGCCGCCGGTCCCCGAGATACAATTGTAATTTTTATATTTGCCCTGTTTACAGGAAGCAGTCTTCTAAGGAGTTTGGGGTGTGCCCCAGGTCAATGTACCTTATGGCGGGCAAAGCTGTATTCTTGTGCGGCTTGTTGGTCCAATTAGAGTAGTAGAATTTACCGCTAGAAGTGCGGGGTGGTAAGTCTAGCACGATTTCTAAGGCTTTCTTTGATAATTATATTGTACATAGGGGTTGCCCACACAAATTAATCGTAGATAACGCTACGTATTTTAAGGGTTCAGAATTTTTTGACTTTTGCAGAGTTATGGGTATTCATAAACGACACATATCAAACTATTCAGCTCACGTGAACGGGAGAGTAGAGAAACCCAATCAATCGCTAGCCAATATCCTTGCATCAATTACGCAAAATACAAACGACTGGGACGAGCAACTTCCACACACAATGTTAGCATTAAACTTCGCGATTCATGAGGCTACATACACGTCGCCCTTTTTCTTAGAACATGGCAGAGATATTCGATTGTCTTACACTCTTATGAGAAAAACTCCGACACACCACAAAATAAGTACGAATATGTTGAGAAGCTTTTACCGTCTTTGGAACAAATTTTTCATAAGGTGTTGAAAAATCTAAAAGAGCAGGAGGCATTGCATATTAATCTGAGTACGAGAGCGACAAAGCAACATCATTATGATTACAAAATCTGATCTTTGTGTTTCATTAAGACGCCTAATATTAAATCTAATTTATCTCCAAAGCTTAGCCCTAAGTTTGAAGGTCCCTACAGAGTAGTGGAGCGGTTTTCTAACGTCAATTATAGAGTTCAACACGTTGAACATTTAAGGAAAAGATTTAACACGCATGTAAATCGCATGATTCCCTTTGTTAAGAGATTCTCATATTTGCATTTAAATAATTTAGACGACTTACTACCAGATCATACGGAGGTTAAAAGTATTGTTTCAAGTCCGCGGTATAATTTAAGGACTCGTGCAGGCAATTCGGTTAATTAAGTTAATTCTTATTGCGCTAAATGTTTTTGAGGACACCGAGAATTTTGTTTGTTTGTTTACGTTGTTGACGTTTCGTCACTTAGAGAGAGTCCACACCTAGAAACGGTACCTGTTTTCATAGTTGCACCTTGTTATTTAATGAAATCGTGCTCATAATTTTTTTTGCCATTTGTTTCATGTCAGGTTTTGATGCTTAAGTGAGACAACGTTGTATGTGGTTAATTAATATCAATGTTAGCTCTAGATAAATTTTTTTTATTATGCTATGTGTTTCATGACAATATATAAATTTTGTTGTTTGTGATAAGATGGAGATTTAATTTTGCTATGTGATTCATGTATGCGCGTCAATAATTTTTATTTTTTATATTGTTTATATGTAATACATGCTGTTGGCAACAAAAATTAAATTTTGGGGTCCTTTGGACACCTGTCAAGAAATTTGAATGTCGTAATGTTTATATATATTTGGCATTTTCATTAATCAAATAATTTTTTATTGCGGTTGTTACCTAGTATTTACGTTTTTTTTTTATAAAAGGTCTTTTGCTTGAATATTTTTAGTTCATGTTTACTTGACTTTGTTATAACTATGTACTTTTATTGTTAATTTTTGAGTTTGCATAAAAGATTTGTTTAGTGACGGTACTTTGTTAAATGCAATTTTAGTGATACGTTGATGTTAGTGTATCAATTTTAAGTGTGGTTGTGTATTACTGAATAATGATATCTTTGGAACTTATGCTTGTTAGAATATTGATAGAGGTGGTTGTTTGAATTTTTTTCTTGGGAAATTATTTCGAAACTTAACTCTGTTTTGCTCATGTTACTTTTGTTTTGTCAAATGATGGCTAATTTCTGTCTAAAACTTGTATAGTCTGTCGGTTAGGTGTTACAATTCTATTTTGGTTTTTGTGTGTGTGTGTGTTTTTGCTATAGATTTGGAATTTTTTTTTTCGTAAGGCTCTCTAGTTAAATTGTTGCTTAGTTAAAGGAATGTACAGTCACACCACAAAAAAAAAATAATAATTTTGTCTCGCTTGTGTGCTAATTTGTAATATGAATTGAATGTTTTGTTTATGTCGTTGTATTACGTCTGTTGGTTCAGGTTAATTTTTTTTATTCATGGTAGTGTTTGGTTAGATTATTAAATTGAGTACTGATATTAATTTTGTTTTTTTTTTATGGTTTTGTGGTTTTGGATTTTAATTGTAGTTTTGCAGTGTTATTTGGAAATAAGTTATGATCAGATAATGGAATTGTTAAATTTTAGATTTCGTGTACGCGTAGTTAGGTTAGCTTTGAGTTTGGTACTGGCAAAGAGGAAAATTTTGATTTAGAGGCTAATTAGTATTGTTTCAGTTTGTAGATATTAAGTTTGATGATAATTTTTTTTTGATGTAAATTTTGAAATGATTAGGTGCGATTTTTTTTTATTAATTATTTGAAGGAGATAGATAAATTTGAGTTAATGATTTTGTGGAATATTTGAGAAAGTTATTGAAGGAGATAGATAATTTTGAGTTTATAAGTATGTGGTAAATTTGAGAAAGTTGTTTGATATGGAGATGGAAAATTTCGAGTTAAGGATTATGTGAGATTTTGAGTAAATAAGTTGATGGACCTAGATAATTTTGAGGTAATTGTATTGTGGAGAAGTTGATCAATTATTTGAAAGTTACAGATAAGTTTAGTTAGTGTTATTGAGGTACAGGGTATAGATGATTTTGAGGTAATGGTATTTTGGAATAGTTGAAGAATCATTTAAAGGTTACTGAGAATTTTGAGTTAATAGAATGCTTTGAGTTAATAGAATAGTTTTGAGATTGAGCGATATTTGAGTAATTAATTCGATGGTTGTAGATGAATTTGAGTTAGCGGTATTGTTGAAAATTGAGGATGTTTTTTTTTTATTTTTTTACGAGTATAGTGAACCATTATTATGAGTTTGTTAATTATTTTAAATTAATGTATTGAATTACTTGGAATGTTGATTAGTGAAGTGAAATTTTTTTGGGGGGAATTATGTTGTTTAATTATGTGAAGCACTTGTAATAAATTTTTGTTTGTTTGTTTTGGTTAAATTTACTTTACTCCGAATGTGTTGCCACGTATGTCGTGGGTTGCATTATCAATTTTGTGTTTACAATTTTTTTTCTCTTATATTTTCAACTGCATTTGGGATTTCTGGAATTCATTTCTCAATGTGGAAATTCGCATGTATTCAATGTAGAAGAAATTGCTTTTTTTTTCCTTTTTTTCTCAAAATATTTTTTAAAGTATTAATCAATATAGTTATTTTTTTTATAATCGGATTTGCATTTTTTTTTTTGTCTTGATTGTGCATTCTGTTTTTTGTGTCGACGGTTGCCGGCAATCGTCCTATCGCAGGAAATGGGATGTTCTGTTTTTTTCCCACCTTTGTAAACATTGGGGGTGCATCCTGATCACATGCACACTCATTGTTTGCAATTCTAAATTTAATTGCAATATATTTTTTTTATTTTAAATTGTAACCAATGCTTGTAGTGATTTTTTTAAAAAATTTCTTAGGCTATTAAACATTCTCAGAGGTTATAATTTTTTTTTACCTATGCACACTCATCGTTTGAAATTCTAACTTTTAATTTGCAATATTTTTTTTAAAGTGTAATCAATGCTGTAGTGAATTTTTTTAAAATTTCTTACGCTATTAAGCATTGTCAAAGTTACAAATTTTTTTTTTTACTTATATGCACTCATCGTTTTTAAATCTACATTTGAATTGCAACATTCGTTTTAAATTGTATTTCGTTTAAAAAAAGATTGTAATCAATGCTCTTAGTGAATCATTGCAATTTCTTATGCTTTGAGCATTGTTAAAGGTTACAATATTTTTTTTTGGTGGTCTGATACATGCACATCATATTATTCATTTCATGATTTCGATGTTATATGGTTTTGTGTTGTGTTGTTTTCTTGTGCTATCATCGTTCCGTTTTTTTTTTTTTTAAAAACTCACGTTCTTTGTTTATGTCCGTTTTACTTTCAATTATTTCTTTTATCACGGTTTTAATGTTTCTATTTGTCATTATTGTGTTAACGACAAAGTTATGTTATATGTATATGCATTGATTTTACTGTACATTACCTTGAATTTTTTTACATTGATTGTCACACGCTTAGTTAAGATTATTCAATTGATTATATTTGTTATTTTATATATTTATATCGTCTTTGTGAATTTTTTGGTGACTCAGGTCTCATCTCATTCGATAATTATTTGTTCGGAACATGAATTTAGTTCTAGTTGTTAGTAGTTGAATTTTTTTTTCTCTCTCCTCTCGCAACGTTTAAGAAATTAGGATTAACATGCAGTTATCTTGTTGGGGTTTTTTTGTGCAAATTTTTTGTTTAATAATTTTTTTAGCCAATCCTTCTTGAATTATTTTTTTACGTTTGAGTGATTGGTGGACGATATGGGGACCTCGGGTATCCGAAAGCCCTGTGGAAGAGTGGGAAAATTTTTTCTCCCTATTTTATATACTCTACTGATGCTGGCTCTCCTAGGAGAGTGTTCGTGTTTTTTTCTCTTTCAGGACATTATGCCATCGTGACTTCCTGTGTATTGGGTCTAGATTGCTCCACGAGATAGTATCCTACAAAATGTAGAGACTGAGACTCAATGTTTCACCTCGCCTTTGCACCACTGGAGGAGCCCCCTCGGGATTCAGACCCCACCGGTTCTTCATTCCACGGGAGATTTACTGCATAGAACAACTGCGTCTCTATAATGCTAAGGACTGTGACGTTATGCTTCACCCAGCCTCATGAGTCTTCATTAAGATTGGGATGTTTCAGTTATCATTCTTCAAGAAGTGGACAGTCGTTCTTGACCAGGAGTTTGACGACGGGACTGTTGTCGCTATTGCATTTATATAATATTTACATTTTCCTGAATATTTTTTTGTGTTTCTTTATTTCTAGTTTTGTTAATCTGAAAGAGGGGAGGAGTGATGGGAGGCCGCCTGTCCCCGAGATACAATTGTAGTTTTTGTATTTGCCCTGTTTACAGGAAGCAGGCTTCTAAGGAATTTGGGGTGTGCCCCAGGTCAATGTACCTTATGGCGAGCAAAGCTGTATTCTTGCGTGGCTTGTTGGTCCAATCAGAGTAGTAGAATTTACCGCCAGAAGTGCGGGGTGGATGTTTTTGGGAGTAGCGCGGTTGACCTTTAAAAAGTTTGGCACGCCATTTCTCATGGATTTTTTCTTACAAATTTTTACAGCTTGAACATCGAAGAGTGCTAACTGCTTCAACCGTTCCCCGGGGCCACCCATCCCAATCCTTTCACTCAGTCTCTTTCAGATGAGTAACGTCTTTTCATAATGTACTGTTAAACCATGTTCTTTAAATAAATTAAATTTAATAATGTTTTAAAACTATACGATCAGTGTTTAATTAAGCGTGAGATGAGTGTTTTTAATTTAGAATTTAGTTAACTTAACTTGTAGTCATGATACGATGTTAACTTATGGAACTCTGGTCGATGTTAAAATTAATAAGTTTAAAACAACGTCGCATCAATATATAATATATATCTAGGTATATATTATAAATGCGAAAGTTTGTGAGGATGTTTGGGAGACTTTGACACAAAAACAACGGAATGGATTTTAATGAAACTTACAGTAATATAGCTTATACATTAGAATAACACATAGGCTATAATTTATAGCATATACTATAATTTATAAAGATATTGTGAGAAGTCTCCAAAATATAACGATATTTGTCAAGTAAGTAGGAAAAAATTCTACCATCTGCAAGCACCTCTGCCGTGCGCTGCAAAAAAGCCCACGTCATCATATATCTATCTTTTGTTTGTAAAAGAAATCTTTTTGTTTTGGCTGCGCAAGGCGCTCGCTTTTAATTAATTCCTGTAAACAGCATAATCCCTAATTTTTTTTATTTCAGAATAAAACTAAGTTTTGAAGGGAGAGGTTGCTATAAATCTCTCTTTATTTGAATATTTTTTAATGATTTTATTATGCACATTTGGTAGTAAGAAATTAATCTTTTTTCAAAATAAATACTTTTATTGCTTCCGGTACTTACAGTAGATAAACTTTGTCTTTCACAGTACATCATTTGGATATATTTCCATAGTTTGTTGTGGTTAGTAGTTAATTATAACGCTATAATTTTAATTGAATAGGCCAGATATTGCATTTTTAAGTATAAAAATAATTATAACTACTGTACTGTATTTTTTGGAGTGAGTGAATATTAACGTCGCACTGTTCAGCTACACGAGGGCTTTTGGCAACGGACCACGTAATTTTGATCCATGGTCAAGTGACTTGGATGACACCTGAGCTGGCACCCCTTTCTCCTAACTACCACACCACGCCATCTTTAAAGGAATATTCTACCAATACTTAGCAGGAATATTCTTCGAAATTCACTCTTCCAAGATATATGGCAGTGCGGGTTTTATGATGAGTATTTTAGCGGGAAAGGCGAACAGTTTTGCAGCAGATATGCGTTTTCAGCAGACGGCGTTTTCAGTGGATTGCAAAGATTATTATTTTTGTCCCGAAAAAATAGTTTATGTCAAAATTTAAGTGTCTTATGTTTTTGTATGTTAATGAAGACCTTAGAAAACAATTTGATTATTTATTTTAAGTGAAAGGTGTATACAATTAATTATACAGTGGAATATCTTTAATTAATTTATTATCTCTAACGGATTAAATTTCCCAAAGTGGAGTATTTTGTTTAAGTATATCCCTTAATGTTCAATGTAGTGATCCAACAAAATATTGCATGAAAAAAACTGCAGTAAATCATAATGTGGTTGGATAAAGCATTAAAGTGCATTTCTCCCTACACGGCGGATCTTACAAAGCTCTAATAAAGCTCGAACTTTGAAAGTAGCTAGACATTTGCCAATTTGACTACCATTATCATTTCGCTGTGTTTTTCATTGAATCTCCATTATAGCCATTATAATATAACAAAGGCGTTGCTTGCGAATATTACAATTTTAACATAAAATAAATACAACAGAAAGTAATATTAATGTATTACACTTTCAGATATAAATTATTTACACTATTTTTTAAGCGTTCATTACGCAACACTTTTAACAATGTGTTACTTTTGTTGAGCAGAGATCAGCTTAGGGAGGTATTTTCAAAAATCGACCGTCAAGAGTTTTACGGGGAATTATAAACAAACAAAAAAATCCTTTTTATCAGCTATTAAATCAACATACTTCAAATTTAACAAAGGTGTTTTTCTTTCTTTTTTTTTTTTTTTTTGTTAAGCTGAGATATGCAAAAGCTTTTTTTTTTTTTTATTTGCAATTCACGTAAAATTAACTCATTAAAAACTTATTTATCCTTCAATCTGTGTTGTTTAATTTTTCAGGTCACCCGTGCGAAGAACAGGTATACCAGCTAGTATATATGTATACATTTTTATATTTTAACCCTATTATATTTTAATTTCTCATTTATCCTTCAATGTTTGGTTATCTTAAAATTTCAATTTTTTTTAGTTCTGCTTGTTGAGTGTTCATCTCTCTTTAATAGAGAATTTCTTTAATGCATATATATATATATATATATATTTATATATATGCTATAAATCTAAAGAAGCAAAGCAAAAATAGATGTATAACCAGACAGTATAAGTCAAAAATAAGTTAGCCACAGTATTGCAATAGCAAAGTCTTATACTAAAGAACTAAGATTGCAGGTTTATACATTGTATTCAGAACAACCAACCTTTCGGTGGAGAGTGACCAGCTTTCTGGGAGGTCACAAAGCTTTAGAAATGCGGCTTTTGTTGAAAAGGTGTATGATAATGTAATATCGTCGTTTAAGCGTACGAGAGGTTTCTGAACAGGTTGGACCAATAAAGGGTATGCACATGCAGTTTTGTGTGATGATTTGTGAACATGTGGAGGGTGGCTACGAAATTTATTCTTAAGCTCTTGTCGGTAGAAGCGAAAGAACTCTGTCTTGTAGTTGCACATGACCAACTGGACACTACAAGACCTAAACCTGGATATTTTAACACCATTATAACTGGAGAAGAATCATGGGTGTAAGGGTTCGACCCAGAAATAAAAGAACAGTCAACATAATGGAAGTTTGCGGGTTCCAAAGTCCGAAAAAAGTAAGAATGGTGAAAACAAAAACAAGTTGATGCTAATTGTATCTTTGATGTCCATGTAACTGTACATCATAAATACACATCGGAAGGACACAAACGGTGATAAAGACTATCATCTGGAAGTTCTTCGTAGTTTGGCGCAAATGAGGAGACCTATAGATGATAAAAAAAACCTGCCTTTTGCATCATCACAATGCGCCATCGCATTCATCCTACCTGATTCAGCCAATGGATGATGGAATTCCAATCATCCCTCTACCTCTTTACTCTCCACACATGTATCCTTGCGATTTCTGACTGTTCCTGAAAATGAATATGCTTTTGAACGATACAGTTATCAGAGTGGAGATGAGATAATGCAGAACGCGATGGTGGAGTAGGACTCCATTCCAAAAGAAGCCTTCCAGAAGCGTTTTTGGCATTGGAAGGAACGCTAGTCTAAGTGAGTGAAAGCGCAAAGAGCTTACTTTGAAGGGGATTAGGATCCCAATCCTACAAAGTAAATAAGATATTTTTTCTGGCCAAAGGTCGGATACTTTTTGAACAGTCATTGTATATGGAATAATGCAGATATATTCAGATTCATAAACGCAAGAATTGAATGAACGCTACATTTCTCCCCCTCCCCCCCAAAAAAAAACTTATTGCCGAATTAAAATATGGGTTAGGTTTAAAATGTAATATTCGACCTTGAAAAAAAAGGTTTAGTTGTTGTCATTAATTTTTCTAAAATTTACTCCTTATGTAAATGGGAATTATATCGAGAGTAAATTCTTATAAGGAAATACATAGTAGTTTTATATTCTCTCTGTGAAAAGGTTTTTCGTTACTAATAAAATATAATTTTTATCAATATAAACTTCTATGTAAAACTCACATATCCATTTTCTTTGAGATTTTTTTATAATTCTAAAATAAATTTAAAAACGCCATAATATATTCGTTTGTTACAATAACTAAACTCAGTGGCGCAACAGCCCATGAGGGCCTAGATCTACTGTGCCTATCTCAGTTTTCGTGACCTTAGGTGAGTTATAATAATCTGACTAATAATAAATAGTAAATTTAAAAAGAACAACTTTGAAAACAGATTGTAATAAAGAAATGACTACATTTTTTTCTTTATTCTGTAGTCATTAAATCGTTAGAAAACTGTATCTAAGCTTGAGTAATATTTAATATAGAACAAATCATATGTTATATAAACAAATATTTCTGGCATATAATATAAAAATACTTTATGACATTTGACAAACGCATTACTTTTTTATTTTTATCATCTTCAGACGTCATGCGTCATGAGTTTTCTTGTTTAGAAAAACATTTTAACGAATGCTTTCTTTGACTGAAGCAAAGGTAATAAATAGCATTAAATGAACTATTAAAATAGCGTATCAACTATAAAATGAGTAGAAGTTTTGCATAGTTAGTACTAAAATGACGTCAAAGGGGAATATAACGGGTTGAAAACGCAAGTCATGTATTTGAAATCGGTTGTATTTTAAAAACAGAACGGAACCTTCAAAAAGTAACCTTATATTATGGATGTAATTCTGCTGTTATTGTATTAATATTTTATTGGCGGTATCAGAGAAATTTTTTTTATTGCGTGTTAGAGAATGAGACATGCATCACAAATTTTTACTGTTTAAGTGATAAAATCTTCATAGATAGGCCCGCTTAAAGCATTTTAGTGGCCCTTCCTTTGACAATTTCAGGAAATATTGCATTGTCTACTTTTTGTCGTAAAAAGCACCATTTTTTTCTATTATTCTTGATGTTTAAAACATTTTATTGACATACTTGTTTTACTTTTGAGATAAAAATTTTCGTAAAATGGACGATGTTTTCAAAAATTTCATTGTGTATTTTAAATAGTTTTAAATATAAAATACCTAACTATATATGTATAAATTCTCATAAGTTTTCAAAAGAAAAAAAAAAGTGTAAAGAACAATTTTAATTCTAAAATTCTGCGAGCTGCATCTACCCGATGCTCGGCGTTGGAGGAAGAAATTCAGTCTCGAGCCAGTCAATTAAAGTAACTTAGTTTATTCAGAACTACCGAGTGAGAGTGAGCACGTGATTGCTTCACCCTTTTTATATTGTTAGACATTTAAAAAAAATCGGATCCAAATTTTTATGATCTCCTTGTGTTGTTTTTCCAACCCCGTTCCATGATCTCAATGAAAGTAAGCACACCGATTCGAACCCGATCTTTTTGAGTTTCGTGATTTGAGGTTGGCAGCAACTGCCATGCAAATCGAGCTAGTATTTAAACTCGGCTCATGTTAGTTTTTAAAAAGGAAGGAGAAACAGAAATATAAGAAGTGTGTGAGTGGTTTCTCTCTTAGAGGGAGAGAACAGCTGGTTGGCAATGCAACTGCAGGTTGCATCACCATTTTAGATTAGAAATTAATTTTACAATATTAGAAGACGGTTCGAATCGGATGTCTCTGGTAATGTTGCTTTTTGAACTTATTGTTTTTATCGCTCCAGTAACGAGCGCAGTGACTTTATGATTGATTATTAAAGGCCAATTTTAAGAAACTGTTTTTCGTCTTCATGCCTCCTCGACACATAAATTTCACTGCTAGCTTTGAAAAATTTAAATTAGTTTACCAATAAGAGTAACAAATTTGGTTATGGGCCCAGTCCATGTACTGTGTCGAGGCAGGCTAAGCAGTTGAACCAGGCCATGAACTTTGTCTATTTAAATACTGTTCCAGTCTAGAACTATTTTTTTATGAACTCTGTTGCTAGTACGCTAAATCGAGTAACAGGTATGGAGTTTAACAACCAGATATCAGTGTTGACTCCAAATAACTGGAACACGTGGAAGCATGATATGCAAGTACTCTTAATGCATTATGGTTGCTGGCAGTTTATAATACAGACCAAGCCAGAGCAACCTGATGAAGAGGCAACATACCAGGAAAAATTAGATCTACAACTTCGTAAGGATAGATGTTATACGTTGATCTATACTAACATCAGTTCAGATTTGAAAAATCTGATAACGGAAACAACTGACGGAGTAGCGGCATGGAAGATATTAAAAGATCACTTCGAACCAGTCACAAGAGCAAGAGTAATTCAACTATTAGATCAATTTTTTGGAACAAAATACCAACCAGGGGAAGATGTTGGAATCTTCATATCTCGTGTAAAGACAGCGGCAACCAGACTACAAGAAGCGGGTCATAAATTAGACGACCTGTACATAGGATTTCAATTAATAAGGTGGCTTCCTCAGGAATTCCAGTCTACCGTGTAACAAATCTACAGATGGAAAGAAGAGGACTTCAGAGTTGTAAAAATTGAAGCAGAGCTGATATTAGAAGCCAATCGTCTTCAGTTGATGAAACAAGATTTGGAGAAAGCGGAGAATGCTTACTTGAGCAGTTTCACTTTGAAGAAGTCGAAGACGTTACCTGGTGCTACGGCTGCAGCTCATGGAGATCCAAATGGCAAAAATGATTACTAAAAGAAAGGTGGTAAGGTATTTAACTGTAAAACTATTAAAAATGTTAAACAATCTATTGAGAATATAGGCCCGTGTTATGTATGTAATAAGTACGGACATCTTAAAGTAAACTGTAAAGAGAAAAAGTCTCTACAAAAATCTCCTTCAACTGTAAATGAAACTTTTAACACAGAGTTTAATATAAATTTAAGATTTTGTGAAGCTGAATGTAGTCTTTTAGAACTAGATAAACAACTCGTAACTAGTTGTATCTTATTTGAGGAAAACTCTGATAAAGGTGTTTGGGTAATAGATACTGCTGCCACGAGTCATTTTTGTAATGACAAGAGTTTATTTTTAGATCTTAAGCCGATAACTAACATGAAAATGTCGTTAGCAACGGAGGATAAAAGTTGTCCCGTAGAAGGAATCGGTACACTTAGATTTCGGGTAAAATATAAGGGGAGTTTTCATGAAATAACTTTGACTGATGTATTATTTAATCCTAAGTTGAGGAGAAATTTATTATCCGGTTCCAGATTAGAAAGTAAAGGTGCGCATTTTGTGGGTACTAAAGGTAAAATTAATGTTTTTAATAAAGACTGGATAAAATTGTTCTCGGTGACATGCCATGAACATTTGTATTTTTTTTAAGCCGGATCATTATATTATACCAAAGAGTAAAGAAATTAGTTTTTTTAGTGATATAACCACTAAAACAAAAAACGGATCAATAGAAATATGGCATCAACGCTTTTGTCATGTTAATAACGATTACTTGGTAAAAACTAGTAAAAATGATAGTGTAAAAGGTCTCCCACGCTTAACTGATAATGGTAAGACTCATTGTATACCGTGTAAATTAGCAAAGTCCAAGAGAGTTTCATTAAAAAAAACGGGGGCCGTAAGATCAAAACGTCCATTGGAATTATTGCATATGGACCTCTGTGGTCCAATGCCAACTGAAAGCCAAGGCGGTAATAAATATTTCTTGAGTATAATTGACGATTATTCAAGAAAGGTGACTGTATTTCCCATGCGAAATAAATCTGACGTATTTCATACGTTTATAAGATTTCAGAAACGAGCAGAACGTTTTCTAAGTAAAAAGGTAATAGCAGTTAGAACTGATGGCGGACTAGAATTTTGTAATAAGGATATGGATAATTTCTTGACAGAACTGGGTATAAAGCATGAGGTAACAAATTCATATACGCCAGAAATGAATGGGGTCGCGGAGAGATTCAATTTAACCGCTCTAGATGGCATCAAAACATTGTTTAAGTCTAGTGAAGTTCCCCATAAGTTTTGGGGAGAAGCATTACTTTGTTTCACTTATGCGTGGAATCGAATTTGTCACAAAGACAGTAACAAAACGCCTTTCGAAAATATTCAGGTAGAAAACCATCGGTATTGCATCTAAAACCTTTTTGGATGTTTGGCATACGCTGGTGTGCCAAAACAAATTAGAAAAAAATTCGATATGCGTGCGAAAATAGGAATTATGATGGGATATACGCACAACGTACTAAGGGTTATAGAATATGGTTGATAGATGAAAATAAATTAGTCGAGACTATTAATGTAAAATTCGATGAAAATAAGAGGGGAATTAATTTTAAACAGAAAGTTAATAGTAACCTTGGATATAATTTAAACCTTCCTGATTATTATGATGATGAGGATGATTCCGATAGAGCAAAAGATTCATTAACGAGTCGTTTAGTTTCAAAGACAAGTACGGAAACGCCCTCAACATCTGAAAAACCAGATGTATCTTCCGATAATCATAGCTTGATCCCATGTACAGAGGTTAAGTGGATTCGAAATATAGGTAGGAAAGTAACTGGATCTAACGTATATTATAGTATAGAAGGGGAAGCAACCCGATTGAAATCTTTTAACGAAATAGAGAGATACTGTAAGAGGCATAATATTAAGTATGATCCTAGTTTATTTAATTTTAGAAAAGATAATACCGAATCCCAGGGATTTTCAGATTTGTCAGAGCAACAAGAAGCTCTTATGGTTGAAGTAACTATTCCTAATTGTTACAAACAGGCGATAAGATCCAGAGACGCATCTAAATGGCATGATGCAATGGATAAAGAAATTAACGTAATGATGGAACGTAAAGTTTGGGATTTAGTTGATCATCCGGATAATATAAAAATTTTAGAAAACCGTTGGGTTTATACCATTAAATATGATGAAAATAATAAAATTGTTAGATACAAGGCCCGCTTAGTTGCGCGAGGTGTAACACACAATTACGAGGTGATTCATTTGACGAGGTATTTCAAGAATACCATTTAGAACTTTCAAAAGTTAAATCATTAAAACTAAGATGTTATTCAGACTCGGATTTTGCTACAAATGGGAATGATCGAGTGTCGATGGGAGGGTTCATAACTTTTATAGACGAAACTCCAATTTCATAGCGAACTTTCAAGCAAAAATTCGTTAGTCTGTCGACCATGGAAGCTGAGTATGTTAGTTTAACAGAAGCAGCTAAGGAATTCATTTGGCTAAAGAATGTAATTGATAATAAAAGTTTAAATTTGGAATTAAGTGAAAATGTAATGTTTTGTGATAATCAAGCTGCTATAAGTTTTTCAAAGTCACCGGTAGAAAATTATAGAACAAAACATATCGATGTTCATTATCATTTTCTAAGGAATTTGATATACGACAAGGTTTTCCAAATTAAATATATAGGTACCAAAAATAATTTGGCGGACATTTTTTTACCAAACCCATGGTAAAGGAAAAAATTGTTAGAATTTTGTAGAAAATTATTTCTTATAGAGAATAAGACTTTGTTTCTTTAAGATTAAAATATTAGTTTGTTTATTACAATAAAGATTGTGAATAAAATGTATTTTTTTTGTGTTAAATTGTATAACATGTGATTATAGATTAAAATTAATTTACTGATTTGTAAGAGATAATGGTACGAGAGATTGGAAAAAGGGGGCCGATTGTTAGACATTTAAAAAAAAATCGGATCCAAATTTTTATGATCTCCTTGTGTTGTTTTTCCAATCCCGTTCCATGATCTCAATGAAAGTAAGCACACCGATTCGAACCCGATCTTTTTGAGTTTCGTGATTTGAGGTTGGCAGCAACTGCCATGCAAATCGAGCTAGTATTTAAACTCGGCTCATGTTAGTTTTTAAAAAGGAAGGAGAAACAGAAATATAAGAAGTGTGTGAGTGGTTTCTCTCTTAGAGGGAGAGAACAGCTGGTTGGCAATGCAACTGCAGGTTGCATCACCATTTTAGATTAGAAATTAATTTTACAATATTAGAAGACGGTTCGAATCGGATGTCTCTGGTAATGTTGCTTTTTGAACTTATTGTTTTTATCGCTCCAGTAACGAGCGCAGTGACTTTATGATTGATTATTAAAGGCCAATTTTAAGAAACTGTTTTTCGTCTTCATGCCTCCTCGACACATAAATTTCACTGCTAGCTTTGAAAAATTTAAATTAGTTTACCAATAAGAGTAACACTTTTTATATACAGAACATAATGACGTCACACAACCTCTTCACAGTTACAAAAACGTGGCGCCATGCAGCCACTCATTCACACAAATCATTTTTATTCACAACAAAAAGGGTACTTTTATCTTTAATACGCAAATTATTTAAATTCGACTCCCATTTAACGTTTTTGAAACTCTCTGATACATATATACTAATCTATAACACCATCTTTTCCCTTAGAATTTAGTTGTAGACTACTCGTAGTAAAAAAACCTCCCTTCCTTATTTAAATTTCCTGACTGCATTATTTTTTGACAGTCATGTGGCCCGCGGATCATTGTAAATTTAATGAGGTAGCCTGCGGATTATTGTGTATTTATTGTTATGGCCATCGAGCGTTAAAGGTTGAAGACCCCTATTGTAACAGAATTTCAGAAGTCTTTTGTGAGAAGTTAGAGTATCTATTTATTTTTATACTTTTAATCAAATCCAGGGTTATTACGTAATTTTGAGTCTTCGTCAAGAGAAGAGGAAGACACATTTGAGCTAACACCACTCTCTCCTAATACAATTTAGCGACGAGAGGACATTGAGCCTCAACAGTCCCACTCTACACGGCGGATTATCAGCGGCACCAGGTGGCCGTGGTAGCCTAATGGTCAACATATTTTCTGAAGTCACATTGTAGTATCAGCTGAAGTCTGGATTTTAGTTTGTGATTTTCAGTTGTATTCCACCTCTTCCAAGTGGCCGTGGCAGCCTAGTGGTCAAGGTATTTTCTGAAGTCACATTGTAGTATCAGCTGAAGGCTGGGTTTTAGTTTTATGATTTTCAGTAGTATTCTAAATCTTCCAAGTGGTCGCGGCAGCCTAGTGGTCAAGGTATTTTCTGAAGTCACATTGTAGTATCAGCTGAAGGCTGGGTTTTAGTTTTATGATTTTCAGTAGTATTCTAAATCTTCTAAGTGGTCGCGGCAGCCTAGTGGTCAAGGTATTTTCTGAAGTCACATTGTAGTATCAGATGAAGGCTGGATTTTAGTTTGTGATTTTCAGTTGTATTCCACCTCTTCCAAGTGGCCGTGGCAGCCTAGTGGTCAAGGTATTTTCTGAAGTCCCATTGTAGTATCAGTTGAAGGCTGGGTTTTAGTTTTATGATTTTCAGTAGTATTCTACCTCTTCCAAGTGGCCGCGGCAGCCTAGTGGTCAAGTTAATGGACTCGTGGCCGGCGTGTCATGCGTTTGAGCCTAGTACCACTGAAGCCCGTTGGGTAGTCGAGACCGAGGACCTTTAAATATATCGAGACTGAAATGTCGTCCCACTTCTGCGGTGCAGAAGATAGAAGAGACGGGTGCCATCTCAGATTTCGTCCTTATCTCTTGACGATGGTTCAAAATGACGAGGTCAGTCGTCAAAAGCTCCTCACACACAGTAGCTAAATAATACTACATTAATATTCACGCACTCATTTAGCGGTAATAGGACTCTAACCCGCGATACTCTGGCTACGAGGTTTTAACCCTATCCACAAAACTACCGTGGCTACGTTTTTGTTAGGGTAGCGGAATTTAAAAGAAATATTTTTGGATTGACTGCTTTTTTCTTTTATTAACATCGCATTTGTAGCAATACTTGGGTTATCGGAAACAAACCTCGTGATTTTGAATCTCGATTACGTGACGAGGACGACATCTGAGCTGATAGCCCACTTTTCAAACTTCCACACTACGTCACGTTTGAATCTCAACAAATTTAATGAATATCAGCCTTTCTTTACGGAGGATATTCAATGACTGGGAGTGAGTAAGTGAATATTAACGTCGCACTGTTCAGCTACACGAGGACTTTTGGCGACGGACCTCGTAATTTTGAACCATGTTTAAGTGACGAGGACGACACCTGAGCTGGCATCTCTCTCCTAACTACCACACCCCACCAACGGGAGGACGTTTGAGCTCTCGACAGATTTAACGTACATCGCGCCCCTACACGGCAGGTCTTTAGTGGTACTGGGCTCGATCTCATGATATGCCTGTCATGAGATATTCAATGACACCAGGACCTTAACTCACGACTGGTTGGCAACTATACTAGTCACGAGTTCTTGACAATGTCTACAAGGCTAAAGTGATTGTGATATACTTTGGAAGCAAATTATTAAGAATTTAAAGCTTTTTCACAAGCATAAACCACATATTATGTATACGTTTGAGAGGCGTATGTGTATCATATATATATGAAATAAATTGGCTTGACTGAAGGCTTTTTAAGGTATCCGACTACGTTCGGAACCGTGATTTTAAAAAAGCGCATAAATAGATAATTTTCATGATATTTAGTGTCACTTAGATTAGAATACATGTATAAAATGGTTTTAAGGACATTTTGGCAAAAAAAAAATATTTAAGTACAATATTTTAGCAAAAAATTAACTTAGAATAACCGTTTTGTAAAATGTTCTCATTTTACAAAAAATGCTTCTATAATAAATAATATTTTGCTTATAGAAAGTAAAGACTTCTCCAGAGAGTCTGAACTATGATTTTTGAAAAATTCACATTATTTTCAGGGTTACAACCAATTGAAATAATTATCGGTGTTTTTTTCTTAAAATTTCTCCTCTCTGTTGTCTTAAAACACATATGGATAAACCTACTTCTAAGTTATATATTTAAAAAATTCTGGTTGAGCCTCAGTCTGAGCTATATACAGGCAAACTACTATTATAAAAGAAGCATTTTTCACACAAAAGGAGAATACTTTGAAAATTGATCAATCTAAGTTCATTTTTTGTCAAAATATTGTACTTAAATAATTTTTTATTGCAATAATATTCTTAAAACAATTTTACATTCTTTTTCTAATCTAAGTGACTCTAAATATCATAAATATTATCCGTTTATACGCTTTTGCAAAATCACGGTTCCGAAAGTAGTTGGATACCTTAACTTTTAATATGACATTTTGTTGGATAGAATCAATAAAAAAAAATGTCAAATTACAGTTGGACCTCTATTTAACGAAGTCGCTAAATCCCGGAAAAAGATCGTTCATGTATGGAAAATTCGTTATATCAATGTTCATCTTTCAATACACTGTAGAAACCACTTAAAACAAATTTAAATTCATAAAAACTATATGCTTAAAAAAGTGTAATTATTCACACCTTTTTATAAATTAATATCTATTTATTTTATTTTTCTTACTCATAAAAATTGAAAGAAATAAAAACTGCAAGGAAAACAAGAAAAAATAATGTTGAGAAATAAACTGTATTTTCAACATTATGAAAATAATTTTATATTAAAATTAATGAAATTTTTAAGGACATTTTCTAATTTTAAACATAACATTATTTTATAACTAGAAATTATAAACACATACATTACTACATGAGTCCTTAAATGTAATTAGTCTTAAAATCTGCTAATTTTATTTGAGTTTATTGTTTGAAAAAATGCTTTGTTTCATAATACGCGCTTCGCACATCTTTGCAATGCACCAAAAATCCCTTCACGAGAGATAAAGTTCGTTATATAGAAAAAGCACTTCGCTATTGGAAAGTTACCTTACGAAGAAAATGGGGAAATGTTCTTGGTTCCAGGAAAAAGATCGCTATATAAGAAAATTCGCAATATAGAGGTTTGACTATAATTGATACAATCGTTGAGGCATAGGCTTGGTATTTGACGTTCAGAAAAGTGGCCTTTTTTGACCCCAGAGATCTCGTTTATTTCAAATCATGGTCAACCGGAACCAAATAGGAAACCTCTTGAGTTCTCTGGAGCTGGGGGATGTCAGTTCCCTACTCGTGATGCCTCTAGTTTTATCTAAGCAGCAGACCTTTGTCGCCCTGTGCAGCCATTTGCTTATAGTTGTAATAATACCTTAAAACCTTTTAGTTGGTTTCTTCTATCCTACTTTTTTTACTCATTGATTTATTATATGAATCTGATTTTTAGATGCCGGAAAGTACATAAAAACATTATAAAGGGTGTTTTTTTCCCACGTATAGAAGTTTAAGTTGGCATTACTTTCCAAGATGGCGACCGATTTAACAGCTGTCAAGTGATTTATTCTCAGTTTGGTTTGGCAATTCATCAAAACGATCATCAAGCAAGGTGTAGATTCGTCGAATGGGCCCAAAACGAGATTGCCGTTGTTCCCGATTTTCATAAGCGAATTTTGTTTAGCAATGAAGCGCACTTCTGGTTGAATGGCTACGTCAACAAACAACTACGTCATTTGGAGTGAAGCTAATCCACAATTGTATGTCAAAACACCGTTACATCCAGAAAAGCTGACTGTTTGGTGCGCTTTATGGGCTGGTGGAATCATTGGTCTGTACTTCTTCAAAAACGATGAAGGCCACAACGTTACAGTCAATGGTGATCGGTATAGAGCCATGATTACTAACTTTTTCATTCCTGAATTGAACAATCATGATGTCCAGGAGCTGTGGTTCCAACAAGACGGCGCAACATGTCACACAGCTCGTGACACAATCGATTTATTGAAAGACACGTTTGGTGACCGCCTAATTTCACGTTTTGGACCTGTGAATTGGCCTCCAAGATCTTGTGATTTAACACCGCTAGACTATTTTCTGTGGGGCTATGTTAAGTTATTGGTCTATGCGGATAAGCCACAAACGCTTGAGCATTTGGAAGACAACATTCGCCGTGTTATTGCCGATATACGGCCACAAATGTTGGAAAAGTCATCGAAAATTGGACGTCCAGATTGGACTACATCCGAGCCAGCCGTGGCAGTCCTATGCGAGAAATCATATTTAAAATGTAATGCCACAAGATTATCTTTCGAATAAAAAAAAATTCATATCAATCGAATAATACATCGTTGTTTTATTGCAATTTAAAGTTCTATACCTCTAAAAAAACACCCTTTACTTCACCTTTTTCTGTTTTTTTTTCTATTACTCGTACTTAAAACTTTTTAGAATAAGACTGCTTGATATTTTTCAGCTGGTTGTGTCAAGTATTATATCTACTGAGTTATATGTGCCTGAATATTAATTCCAACTTAAAAATATGTTGATGTTCGAGCAAATATCTTTTTTTCACTTTAACGAGCGCCTAGAATATAATGCGTAGTCTAAGTTATCTGGGAAATTAATTAAGTAAAAAAAAGAGAGGGGGAAAAATGAAACAACCCTTTCCGCACTTTAACGGATTGGCCTAGTTAACCTACAAATTACCTAGGTTAATGTGCATATTACCATATTTCCACGCTTAAGCAGACATATATCAATCAAAATAATGCTGGATTTCAACCTCCTCTGGGTTTTTTTTATTACTGTATTTATTAATATTTACTCAAAAACATTTTTTTTCTTAACTGAATTAAAAAACTGCTTTTTAAGTAATAAAATTTCGAATCTAAGACGAAACTAACTCCACCTGAATTCTACATTCTGTTTGTTATTTAAAAAAGAAGGTAATCGAAAGAAAGTTATGAAGCAAGAATACATCAATCAAAACCCAGTTTTCAAGGACACATTATGATCTGTGATGAGATGCAAGTGAGGTGTGGGCTTTCTTCTAGAGATAATCATATGGAAATCACCAATATTATCCGCCCCTTCTTCTAATACGATGATTTTGGAAAAAGTCCCTTGAAGTAGAAAAAACTAGAAACGAAATTTCGATATTATGAGGATGGATATTATGTACAGCTATTGAATGAAAATAGTGTAAAAAGGATCAAAACCTTCATCGTTATACTTTCCTGAATATCTTCCATTTAAAGAAAAAAAACAGTGTAACAATAATTATTATTTAATTCTAGCACATTATTTCAAAGTTTCATACGTCAATCACTTAAAGCTGTTGAAAAACGTTGTTAAAAAAATAATTGCAGTGAATATTTAATACGTAAAATATTTTGCTGTAAACTAAAAATATAAATCAAATTTATATTTCTTTTTTAACTTACGTTTTGCTATTTTTTATTCTAGTATCTTGTGAAAAATTATACTTATAGTAACAAAATAATCTTCTTTTGTCTAAATTAATCTAAAGATTATTACTTTTAGTTGTGTTTTTATGCTAGAACAAAACTTTATGCTATTATTAGAACATTTTTTAGAAACAAAGACGTGACCAAAAAAATAAGCCTTAGAATGAATTTAGGATTCTTGAAATATACCCTCTAATCCCCTCTCAAAAAAAATGTCCCGCTTAATATATAGTCAGCCAAATAAATACAAGTAATACGCCCATGGCAAAATATAATGTAGATACTGCATTGTAAAATGATATTAATATGTAATTATATAATGATATTAATATGGAGTGCTAAAACTTGTGAGAATTTATGAATATTTATAGATTGTTATAAGGAAGTATTTTAGTCAATGACAAAATGGATCTGTGACAAGGGCGGTAAATTTTGAGGGGCGGCATTTTTTATTCATGGTAGCGTTTGATGTATGCTAATGAAGCTACAACTTGATTAGATGCTTTGAGGTTTCAAAGAAAAAAATCCCGATGAGAAAAAAAAAATTAGAGAAAATTTTTGATATTCTCGCTAGAGTTTTTCAATTATATAGGGTTTATCAGTCATTTAGACCAAGATTTACTTTCTTTATTTAGAGTGATAGGCAAATTTCGGTGGGGCTTGTGGCATGGACGGCAACAACTTTTATTTTACCTATGGGTACCAAAAGAGCAAATCCGGCCGTGATTTGCATTAAAATGTAAAACATCAGCTAGTTGCTTTGGATATACATAGCGTAAAGAACTTTTAGTGGCACACCTAATAATTCGGAACCAAAAACAGGCTCTTCCTTCTGCCACCTCTTTTGAACTTTTTGGTGGTCCGTCGCCAATAGCCCTCGTGTAACTGAACAGTGCGACGTTAATATTCACTCACTCTGAACTTTTTGCTTCCGAAATTTTTTTTATCCGCAAGTCTGAGGCAAATTCCATTTAGAGAGTCCCTCTTTTAAACGATTGGTATGCTGGAAATTGTCCTGGTCTGTCCCTACACTCAGCAGGCACAAGATCAGCACAGACTGCATTGGCCAAGCTGCTTAGTGGTTACATCAGGAGCTTGAAATTCCTCCACAGGAAATAGATTTTTCATCTTGCCCTTGTTCCTGTCCTGCTTCTCCTACTCAAGTCATTGACTGCATTGGCACCTCTGTAAGGCAGCTGTGGAGTGAGGGGAAGAATGGACTTGTGAAACTATTAGAGCGACAGAATGCAATGGACTAGGTGGACTTGAAACAACTACAACAATAAACAAAGAAAATATATATGAGTGTATCTCTCTATCTGAGCATCTTTATCAGATGCAAACCAATCTCGTTCAATACGCAGCAGCCAGTAGAATAGTCAGAAATTGTGTGTGTGATTTCTACCTCCTTTTTTTAAAATTTTAAGTTGATAAACAATGCAAGGTTTTTTTTTCAACATCTACTTTTTTTCTCCCCTAAAATTTCATTACAACATTTAGAATGATTGTCAACATGTCGAAATGTTATAATTACAGTTTAAGCTTCAAGAGTCATTAAATTACATTTCCTTATAAAAGCAAACTCATTTTTATCTATTGAGAGAAGAAGTATTATTCTCTTACTTAAAGTTACATTTCTTTGCACTTATTTATATATTCTACATGATTAATAACACCATTATATTACCTAGTTTAAGAGCATTTATTCGCAATCGTATGTATAATTTGAGATGAAAAGTCAAGTTTAAAAACTATATAACATTAAAATAAATCTTGAACAAAAAAAATAAGGATATATATTTTCAAGTAATAACTTAAATTTTTCAAACTTAACACATATTCGATCGAATATTTAAATAGAGATTTTTGATAAACATTTCTTCAACCAAGATGTATTATTTGATTGCTGTTGGGATTTCAAATTGTGTTTTTATTATTAGCTATTTTTTATTTGAGTCTTTACTTATGTTTAAATCAAATTATTTTCAATTTTCAGGTATTTTGTGTAAAACAATTATTTTCTGTCATGTTGTTTACCAACACCATCTACTACTTTTTTGCGTGATGGCAAAATGTTTTTGTTTTCGAAGGTGTTTATACGGAAAGCATTTCTAGAATGCAGGGAGCTGTTGTTTGTCGCTCGTTGCCAAAGTTGAAATCAGTTCTCAGTTTTCAAATTTCTGGATTTCTTTTGTCAAATAAATAAATGGTTGAATAAAATGTTTTGTAAGTTATTTTGATCAATCCTAAAATCACGACTTTAAACAAAAAAAAATTTAAAAAACATTTTTACTTACTCACGCGTGAATATAAAAGTTCAGGTTTTTAACTATTTTTTTGTTAAAAGGCACTTATTTTTATCTTTTATAAAATCAAGATATGCTTATTTTTCATTATTTAAAATATTTATTTCATTTTAGGAAAACAAACCAAAAAAACAACTATCATTCAAGAAATACACGCATTTTAACGCAACGTAACTCTACAAGTTAACCAACAAATGTAATGTAATTTTGTATGATGTGTGTAATAGTTAATATGTTTTGTATTTATTTAGGGCATTCTTAAGAACTCAGAAAAGATAAATATACGATAAATAAACTTCAGCTTGATTTCCTTTGAAACTTCTATAGTAAAAAGGAAATTTTTTTCAAGAAAATGAATTTCTTTAAAAAGGCATTGTTTTATGAGTAACAGTGTATGCATATTATTATTTTTAATACGTTAAAGACATTAGATTATTAATAATAAATTAAATTAGGTAATTTAAGGTATCCGACTACGTTCGGAACCATGATTTAAAAAAAAAACACATAAATGGATAATTTTCATTATAGTTAGTATCTCTTAGATTAGAATACATGCATAAAATTGTTTTAAGGACATTTCGCCAAAAAAATTATTTAAATGCAATATTTTGGCAAAAAATTAACTTAGAATAACCTTTTTTTAAATGTTCTCTGTTTATAAAAATGCTTCTATAATATATATATATATATATATTATTGCTTTTATAAAGTAAAGACTTCTCCAGAGAGACTGAATTAAAATTTTTGAAAACACCGCACTATTTTCAGATTTACACCAATTGAAATAATAATCGGTGTTTTTTTCTTAAATTTTTTTCTCCTCTGTTTTAGTAAAATATTGATAAATCAACTTCTAAGTTATATATTTCAAAAATTCTAGTTCAGCCTCTGTACAGAGGTCTGAGCTATATACAGGAAAAACAATATTATTATAGAAGCATTTTTGATAAAAGGAGAATGCTTTGAAAATTGGTCATTCTATGTTCATTTTTTGTCAAAATATTGTACTTAAATAATTTTTTTATTGAAATAATATTCTTAAAACAATTCTATATATAAGTTTTCTAATCTAAGTGACTCTAAATATCATAAATATTATCCATTTATACGCTTTTGCTAAATCACGATTCCGAACATGGTCGGATACTTTAAGTAAACAAACATTTATGCAACATTAAAAGCTTATTGTGCTGAAAACTATATTTTTCGCCGATGGAACAATTTTTGTACCCTAAGTATATGGATCAATTGCCCTTTAAAGTTACGTTGAAATACTTCTATTTTTGTTATTGCTGATTTTAGGATGGCTATAGCTAAATTTCATTAAAATAATTTATAAAACAGAAATAATATTTATCTCTTAAAATAATTTAATTTTTGTAAGAGCCACATAAATCAGTGATTTGTTATCAAGTGAAACATACGATTCTTCCATAATAATTAACATTCATAAATGAAGAAGTCTTATTCTGTAAGTTAATTTGTCTTCTCGTGTACCTTTTGATATTTTGTCAATAACATATCCCGTTCCACATGTGTTTTTGAAATGATTTTGATAATTGATAGCCAAAACTTATAGTGCAAAATATTATTAATACGTAAATTAACTCGGTAAGTGAATTATGCAACACTTTCACACACATACTAGCTTCACACAAGCCCAACTTTTTAAGTTATTTAAATAACTTTTAAAGTCTAATTAACATTTTGGGTCTCATTAAGTCCTCACTGTTAGAAGCTTCATGTAATCCATCATTCTTATAGGATAACTGCCTATATAATACAGAGATAACACATCTATTAAAACAAATTAAATGACATCGAAGTTATTCTAGAATATTTGAGCCTTATTATTATAAAAAACTGTCCCTTACAGTCATTTATTCACTAATCCAAAAATAGCTCTATTTTTTTTATTTGAATGATTTCGCTAACTGGCCATTTTTTTATTTCTGAATAGCATTTTAAGATCCCAGAGTTCTAGTTTTGAAGATGACAAAAATGTATCATCTCCAATATGTGATACAAAATATGTGATATTGATTTCTATAATTATGTCCCTTCTAAGTAGAAAGAGAGGACTGCAGATTTGAGATATCTTACTTAATAGATGTCGCTATGGCGAACTTGATCAATAGGAAGACATTAAATAAGTCAATGGTGTTCAGTGTCAAATTATTAAGTCTCATTTCTTATCAATGTCGTTTCATTTCATTCCTTGCACCTGCTATTTGGTTTCGACTTTTTGTCTACTATCTATTTTGTTATTCCTATAAGTTCCTCAGCCATATTCAGAATCCTTTTTAAAGAGATCTGTAAATATGCAAAAGTAAACTTACTTACATTATCCCATATAGCTGGTATTCTTAACCCTCTAACCGGATAGCACGGAAAATTCCGTCAGTGTAAAGATGCTTCGAAAATGGACTGCACTGATTTTTCTGCCTTCAAGGAACGTTTTCAAAAGCGGATTAGCCGCACTTTTCTGAAATCCTTTCCCCCTTTTAAGGTTTAACATCTTGAAAGATAATTGGGGACGGTGGAAGCAACACAGCAGGACACTGAGGGGAAGTTTTATGGCTCCCAGGAAACCCCGTGTTTTGACCCTGGGGCAATCGTACAAAATTGGGGGGAAATTTCTTTAGACCTCAGGAAGTGTTTACTTGTTACCTCGTATTTTAAAAGTTTTGAAAAGTCCCAACGCATAAGTAAAATACGTTACAATTTCCTTTTGGTTTCATATTAATTTGAAACTGTAACAAGTTGGGGCGTGTCAGTGCAATCTGCTATTTTATACAGTTAGACAAATTATCTTTTTAAGTATATTCTTTCGCTTCATTTTTTCTTATTTTAATCAAAGCTTTCAGTTTTTTGAAACATGATTATTTTATTATAAGATACCGAAAAAATTAATAAAACACCAAAATCTTTAAAATTTGAAACCTTTTCAATTTTTCAACCACTAAAAATGAATAAATTTAAACTTCGTCAAATCATTTGAAACATTTTCTTACACTTTGATAAAAATAATAACGAAAAAAAAAAAACTAATTAAGATTTATTAGTTTTTTTTTTTTTTAGATTTCAAAGCTTAAGTGTTCAGGGAAGTTTAAGTACAGTGCATAGTTACATATTGTTAAAATACACCGAATTATATTTGAATTTTAAGTGCTTGAACTTCAGTTTACATCAAAGACAACATGAATGAAGATTTTCACACATTTTTTTTATAACTTGAATGTTTGAATAAATGGTAATCAAAAATATACGGAAACATTTACAGTAGACATTTATGCATATATAAATAAACATAAAAATCAATTTTAAATTCGAGCTATTAAAAAAATTCGAATTATTGTTCAAAAATATCTATTTATACAAAATATCTCAACATTTATCTTTTTTTAAAGGCTAACTGAATAAGTAATTAAAATCTGGATATGTTTTGAAATCTCGACCTTATATAAAGCTAGAAATTTTATGTTAGAAATTCCATTTGAAATTTCGAAAAAAATGCATCGCGCAGTTAAAAATTATTTACCATAAGTTTTAGCAATTGTTTGAGTATAATAAAATTTCAAATTTTATTATATAGCTTGGTATCTTTAATATTTTTCGAAGATTTCATACAATTCAGTTGAAAACTGCATGCTAAGTGCAAAAATATACTAAAAAAATTGATGAATATACAATTACAATAAATTCTTACATAGAGAAGCAAAACTGAGAAGCTAAAGCGTAGGAATGAAAATTTTGAGTATATCTGAAGTAGTTTTCGAAATATTTATTTTAAAGTTCAGAAAATTTGTCTGCGTTATGTGTTATACTTAATATTAATTAAATGGTTAAAATAATATGTTAATATTAGTCATGTAATAGTTTGATGACACATTCATATACTAATAAAAATTATCATGGTCATTGATGCGAATGTCAAGAATTTTATGTAATTTTAAATTCAGACATTAAGATATTGATGTAGAAAATATAAAACAACCATCTAAAATACATGAAAATGCAGTCTGCTATAAAATGATCTTGACAAACAAAATTCGGCATTTTCACTGACTATGGCAGAGCCGGCTTAGTCAGGGGCGATCTGGAAAAACAGAGAGAGAACCGCGGTTTTGATGGATGCCCCTCTAGCTTTTAAAAAAAGTTCCCAGGAAAAATTATATATATATATAAATTACAAATGCAAAAATAAATCTTGTAATTTTCCATACATTTTTATAACAACGAATTGTGGAATTGGCTTCCAATGCATTCTTGTTTTTGACAATATGTAAGGTAAACAACCCTACTTTATATAGATTTGTAGTACTTTTTCGTAACCGTATTCCTTTTAAAATTAATTTGTGCAGCCGAAATACACCTTTTGCACCCTTAAAAATTTATGTAAACTATAACGGTTAATTTTAATTTATGCAACTTGTAAAATGTTCATAATTAACCATTTCGGTCTAAACAGTTTACATGGGAAAAAAAGTTTGGACTCCCTCATTCATTAGGGATTTATATAAGATTCTAACATTAAATTTTATTTTTCACCGAATAGGATCGAGTGGTTGTGTATAGTGCTTCCACACCACAGGTCTGGGGTTCTATTAATGGGCAGCGCAAGGTCGACTCTGCCTTTCATCCCCGCTACATTGGGTCGATAAATGAGTACCAAGCTTGCTTCGGGTCTTAAACACT
The DNA here is from genome assembly GCA_019973935.1 of Trichonephila clavipes. Lineage (NCBI taxonomy): Eukaryota > Metazoa > Arthropoda > Arachnida > Araneae > Nephilidae > Trichonephila > Trichonephila clavipes. The sequence continues at coordinate 509,164 of BMAU01019528.1, read as the reverse complement.
GAAGGTCTCTCTTCAGACATACCACCAAATCGGGACATCTGTTCATGCACCTCAGCGTCCAATGGTCACGTGTATTATGATGGGCACAGTAGTTGCTGGCCCTCATGGATTGTTGTGCCACTGAGTTTAAGTCTTAAGTTTGAGGATTACCTCACTTTGGGGATACCCCTTAGATAAACATGTATTTCCACTCATTTGCAATTAAACATTTTTCATTCAATTACGTTTATTTCAGAAGGAAGTTTGATTTTTCAAATGTATTTGCTTAATAACATGTATATTTGAGTGTATTATATTAAAAATTTGATCAATCCAAAATTACATGTTTTTAGCTCCTCTAAAAGCTTTTAGGATTTTACAACTGATCTTACAATCCATATACGTTTTATAGTAGTATATTTAAAAATGATAAAGACATTTTTACGACTGTGTGAGCTTTTATGCCTCGTTTATAAATATAAAAAATTGCATTCAGCTACAGTTTTTAAAATGTACTGAAATAAGTGGAGGAATAGGATACTTACATATTATGAATATTTTTGACTGCAGTAAGATATATTTATATTTCAGTTTCTTTACAATTTGAATAGACGTTGTAAGCTATTTTGCGAATAGTTTGATATTGAGTATAAACCCATAGGCTTTTTAATATTGTAAAGTGCTTTACTTTGATACCAGCCCACATTAAAATAAGGCTCATTTGCAGTTATATGATCAGCTTCAGTGATATTTAAATTTTCAAAAATAGTCTACACGTACGAAAACATTCTTTCACAACCGCACACCACATCTCATACTATATCTTCCCTAAAACAGGAAATATTTCTGTATACTGAAAAATTTAATACAGGATACATTTCCAAGTGTTAAATTTGTTTTTAAAATTTGGTATCAATACATTGTGGAACTGTCGGTTAACTTCACTGAACAAAATTGTTTCAAGTGTACTGTTTTGAAAGACAAAATTAATTAGGGAGAACTTTTCTCACAATAGAATTTGTAATGACTGAATTGTGTGAAAATGTAGTTATCGATGTGTGACATTTTTCCTTGAAATAAAAGAAACAGAAACATAAGAAATTTAACTTGAGTAGAAAATGGTTAGAAGTACTGTCATGCGCATTTGAAGAAGTATATCCCCCATTAAAATTAAAAATTATTCACTGAATGTGTGTTATGTCCATCACAAATGCCGATGTAGAAATCATATTTTTATTTAATGCAAGGAGTTCGAAAAGGAGAACACACTAGGAAGGAAAATTTAAATTTTTTCCGAAAAATATTCAGTTAACATAAAAATATCTTTTATGATTTTAATTAAAATAAATTAAAAGTATTGAAATCCTTTTTTATGCTATTTTAAATTAAAAATATAACTGAATAAAGAAAGATCGGTTTTATTTCATAAATATAATCATCGTATGTACCATTTATTGTGCTATTTTTTAAAAATGAGATAGGGCCTTTGCTCTTTTTACCTCATTACTTTTTTTAAAAAACAGGAAAGTGAGTGCGTTTTCTTACTCTCATATTCAAAAATGAATACATGATACTTTTTTCTGGTTCAAATCGCAATACCAAAAATATATATATATATTTTTAATTTTTAAAAAATGTCAGAAAAATAAAATTTGTTTGAAGAAAATATAATTATTTTTCAACTTCTAACATACTATTTATTTCATTTTTTTTTACCCTGCATTTTATTTTAATTTTACTGTGACGGAACATATAGGAGAAAGAAACACCGAATTCCACTACAGTTTCATACAAGATTGCCCAAGGCAACTCTACAGCTAGCTGTAAACGATTGATCTCTTGGTTCTTACTTGACAAAGTATCCGAACTAGGTCATAAAATTGTCCCCGTTCAACCTCCCAAGTTCTAAAAGGGGGAAAGGAAAGAAGGCTGCTGCATTTTTAAAGCGATCTTCAAAATAAGAGTTAACGCTTTCGGAATAACTTTTCAGTAGGAAGGTATCCACTTAGAGGGTTAAACTCTTTATGTACAAAAGTTTTGTGCAACCCCAAAAGCCTTGCACAAAGTTTACAAACTCTTGGACACTTCTACATGGACTTTATTGTAGTATCTTATTGTTTTGTAGTAATAAACACACATTCGCAGTAAGGTTTTACTTTGAAAATATAACGATATAGAAATTTTAATTAAAAAATAAAGAACACATTATATAATGTAATTACATGGTAAATTATACATAAACTATGATCTGTTTAAGTGTAGTCACATTTTGAGTTCACTTCTGAGATCTTTACGTTTTATAAACAAAGGTATCTGCACGATTTAAGTATCAATGGTAAATATGCACTTTATCCTTTTTAATTATGTTATTAAATCTTGGAATAATAATCGACACCACCAGACGAAGTAATTCCTCAATATTCTTTAGATTTCATCGTTACTCCGATAAGAATCTAAAAAAACTATAAAATTATTTTTTCACTAGCTGGTATACTCGTTCTTCGCACGGGTAAACTAAAATATTAAACAACACAGATTAAAGGATAAAGAAGTTTTTAATGAGTTAATTTTACGTGAATTGAAAATTAAACAAAAAAAGCTTTTTGCATACATCAGCTAAACAAAAAAAAATAAGAAAATAAAACCACCTTTGTTAAATTTTAAGTATGTAGATCTAATAGCTGATAAAAAGAATTTTTTTTATTTATAACTAACTCCCCGTAACACTCTTGAGGGTTGATTTTTGAAAATACCTCCCTAAGCTGATCTCTGCTCAGCAAAAGTAACACATTGTTAAAAGTTTTGTGTAATGAACGCTTAAAATAGTGTAAATAATTTATATCTGAAAGTGTAATACATTAATATTACTTTCTGTTGTATTTATTTTATGTTAAAATTGTAATATTCGCAAGCAATGCCGTTTTTTAAATTATAATGGCGAAACAATGAAAAAGATAGCGAAATGTTTACGATAGAGTCAAGTTGGCAAAATGTCTAGCTACTTTCATAGCTCGAGCTTTATTAGAGGTTTGTAAGACCCGCCGTGTAGGCAAGCGATGCCCGTTAATACTGATTATGATTTACTGCAGTTTTTTTCACACAATATTTTTTTTGGATCACTTTATTGAAAATTAAGGGATATACATAAACAAAATACTCCACTTTGGGAAATTTAATGCGTTAGAGCTAATAAATTAATTAAAGATATTCCACTGTAAAATTCATTGAATACACCTTTCACTTAAAATAAATAATCAAATTGTTTTCTAAGGTCTTCATTAACATACAAAAACATAAGACACTTAAAATTTGACATAAACTATTTTTTCGGAACAAAAATAATAATCTTTGCAATCCGCTGAAAACGCAATATGTGCTACAAAATTATTCGCCTTCCCCACTAAAATACTCATCATAGAACCCGCGCTGCCATATATCTTGGAAAAGTGGATTTCAAAGAATATTCCTGCTAAGTATTGGTAGAATATTCCTTCTAAGTTGGTGTGGTGTGGTAGTTAGGAGAAGGGGGTGCCAGCTCATGTGTCGTCCACGTCACTTGACCATGGTTAAAAATTACGTGGGCCGTTACCAAAAGCCCTCGTGTAGCTGAACAGTGCGACGTTAATATTCACTCTCTCACTCACTCCAAAAAAGACAGTACAGTAATTATAATTATTTTTATACTTAAAAAGGCAATATCCACCTATCTAATTAAAATTATAGCGTTATAATTAACTACTAACCACAAACAAATTTTGAAAATTTGTCCAAATGATGCAGTGTTTAAGAGAAAGTTTATTTACTTGAAATACCAGAACCTATAAAAGCATTTATTTTGAAAAAAGATCAATTTCTTACTACCAAATGTCCATAATAAAATCATAAAAAACATTCAAATAAAGAGAGATTTGTAACTACCTCTCCCTTCAAAACTTAGTTTTATTCTAAAATAAAAAAAATAGGGATTATGCTGTTTTCAGGAATTAATTAGAAGCGAGCGCCTTGCGTAGCCAAAACAAAAAGGGTTTCTTCACAAAGAAAAGATAGATATATACTATCGTGGGCTTTTTTGCAGCGCACTCTAGAATTGCTTGCAGATGGCAGAATTTTTTCTACTTACTTGACAATTATCGTTATATTTTGGACACTTCACACAATATCTTTATAAATTATAGCCTATGTGTTATTCTGATGTATAAGCTATATTACTGTAAAGTTTCATTAAAATCCATTCAGTTGTTTTTGCGTGAAAGACGGCCAAACATCCTCACAAACTTTCGCATTTATAATATATATCTAGATTTTCTCCAATAAGAATTTAAATAAACAACTAAATTATTATTTTTATTAATGGGTAAGAAATTGTTATTTGCAAAATGATGTAACAAAAATCCTAAAATTTTTGGTGACCGCAGTGGCAAGTCACGTGATCTTCTCCCCCAGTTTAAGAACCACTGTCATAGAGTAAGGTTTCTTAATTTTTTTATCCCACCACACACTTGATATAACAGTAAAACTTTCACTATCACACTCAAATTGTTAAATAGCACAAGTAAAAATGATAATAATAAAAGAAAGAACATTAAGAATGGAGAAGATGAAAGGAGTTGTCACCCTTAATATTTTATGTCTAGTATTCAAAAAAAATTACAGAATTGCAGACTTTTAAACTGTAAATGAAAAGTTTAATTTGAGTTTGATAAATAGCTCTGGATAGTAGTATCAATCTCTTTTACAAAACTTAACTTTCTTAATTCAATAATCTGCTAACTGCTGTTCGCAGAGAACACATGTAGTCTTTAAGAAAATATTCTAAATTTAAACCCCAGTGAATTAACTATGATTACATTGTAGATTCTTATCATGCCATTTAGCAGTTAAAATACTTTCTTTGGCCATTTATCAGCTGCTGCCATAAATTATTCCTTGCTGATATCCCGCTTAATTAAATCCAAGTCACGTTGCTCACGCGTGTCCACGAAGCTCAAAAGTCACCATGAGGCCAATGCCAATGCACTACTGGATGCTTAATGAAGATTATTGACAATCTAGCTAGTCAGACGTGAGAGAGAAGAATCTAGAACCTACTATTCTTAATTGCTAATGACCGGCTACCGATGTTTGCTATGAAAATATTGAAATTCTTAATGTCTCAGTTTGTCGAACTTCCTTTAATGGATTAAAATGAGATAGAGCAGAGCTTATTAATACGCTTATTGTAAATTCTGATATTCCGTTTGGAGACAGTAAGTAATTCACTCAATTTTAATGTATTTTGCTCTGAATTTGCTGTAACTATTCTGTTTTTTGAAAGAAAGGGCCACTCAATAAAATTGATTACAAATCCTCTTGCAGCGCGATGTCCATCTTGGCCGCAATTTCAGTTTCTACTGCTCTGTGTTTGAGGAATTTAAGCCTAAGCCAGTCGCCCATCCGGTATAGTGGTTAGCGACGCTGACTGCTGTGCCGTTGGGACTGGGTTTGAATCCCGGAGAAGACATGGATGTTTGTAAATGTTTAGTGCCTTCGCGGTATGGGGGTACTTTAAATAGCCGCAAGTCCTCTCATGAGGTTGGAGGAAGGGGAAGAGAGATGGGAGGCACCTGACCACCCCTAGGATGTTCTCCTCTAAATTGGGGTTAAACCGAGCAAAATCGTTCTGTCACCTGTGTGGTGCTCAAAGCTACGGCTAACGACAGGCGTCACTTAGCCCTTTGCCATGATGAATTTCGTGGGCTTTGAGCTGGCCTTTGCCGATCAGGCGGCATTAGTAACAACAACAAAACTAAACCAGTGTTTCTCAAACTTTCAATATTTGCAACCTAATATTCAATTATAATTTTCATCTCCCCCCCTCCATGCAATAACAATGTGTTGAATTCAATAATACAGTGGGTGATCGGTTAACGAACATAATCCGTTCCAAGACTATGTTCGCTATCCGAATTGTTCGTTAACCGATCATCGATTCTATGTGAAATCGATTAATTCGTTCTGGAGACCCTAAAAATTAAATTTTAAAAAAATGTATAATTTCTTAGTAAGTTTTTTAAAAAGTAATACATACATATAGTCTTGCATATTAATGTCCTTTTCATTTTTTGCTTATGGGGTGTTGAAGAACATGTCCAATGTCGAATGCATTTCTCTCTTTTTCAAGATTTTCCGGAAGTAATTAATAGCATTGTCGTTGTAAAGATCCCCAACCCTACTGACATCAGCTTGGTTTGGGTGCCATTCTAAGACTATTGCTCTGACAGTATCCCACTTTTTAAAAAGATCTTTAATGGCAGATGTCGACATTGGTCCTCTTTCGTCTTCCTCTAGTTCAGAAGGAGACACATTTCTTTGTGTTTCTTGGTGTTCTTCATTCAAAATTTCTTGGAGTTCTTCTATCGTCAGTTCATCTTCATGTCCCATTACGAGCTCTTCTTTGTCATCCTCGTTCACCTTCAATTCCAGATCTGTAGCAGTTGTCAAAATTTCATCCATAATTTAAGGGTGTCTCCCTGATCACCTCCGAATATGTGTTATTTGTCCAAACACAAAAAATCTTTCTTGAAAGTGTTCGTTATCCGAACACAAAAATCTTTCGTGAAAATATTTGTTAACCAATTTGTTCGTTAACCGATCACCCACTGTACTGTACTTTGACATTAAAACTACAATACGACTTTAATCTCTTAAGTACCGCCAGAGTATATAAACGCTTCGCTCAGTCAAAGCATTGATTGCCCCGGTCGTTTATGTACGTCTTTCCGAAGTACGATATTTTCTGTACACTGCTATCCATAAAATTATTTAAAATGGCGAATCGCGTACCTTTTAATATGCAGTGAAAGGATTAATTATTAACAGTACAAATTATAAAGAAAAGTGTTAATTTTTGTATATAATTTCATATATGATAAGCCCATGGGGTCACTAGTAATTATTAAACTTGATCCTAACTTAATATTGTTAAATTAATTATTAAATACAATATGCAGCACACACACATTGATACATTTATGTGTGTGTAAATGTGTATTTTACTTTTTATTATGTCAGAATGTATTTTGCTTGTTTACACTTTCAGTAAATTAATAATTTTTTTTAAATGATCCTTTGTTTTCGACTTTTTATATGCTCGCGCCTCCCTTGTAGAGTTATCACGCTCCCCAAGGGAGAGCGCCCCACAGTTTAAGAAACGCTGAACTAAACACATTAAATTCATTTTCTGAACTCTTCTTCTGACTTTGTCTTATATGAATTAATTTTATACAAGCTGTTCTAAATACTTAAAAGCTTCATCAATAAATTAAAACAATTTCTTTTCAACATCACGCAACCTTAATCGACAAATGGAATCAGGAAGCATATTTTTCGCTTTTCATAAAAGTACTGTAGCTTAGAGCCAAATATATTTTAAGCCCAAGTCCGTAATATAAATTATGTAAATTCCTTAAGTGGGTAATACTTTCACCAGGGAGGAGGAAAGTAGAGATTTGTGCGTGCGTGTGAGATGGAAGGGGCTCTTCTTATTTTTATTAAGATGCACTGATGTGACGACCACTCTTACTTAATTATGAGAGAAATAACAAAAAGGAAAGGGATTTCCTGAAATTTGTCTTCACCTATTTCTAAAGAATATATAAGACACAAAAAAACCGCAGGACATTTTTTCATACTAGAAATTACTCCGACATTGATATTGTAGTCTGAACAAAACATAGATCTCCAACAATTTTTATCTGCATGTGTGTGTGAGCGTATGCTTATGTGTGTGTGTGATGGTTTAACTTTATTTATATGATTATTACTAAGAGCATAATTTTTTTACTATGAAATAGCCTAAAGATTTTAAATGTTTCGTAAATTTTGAGCCGTATTTTAAATCTAACTCTGCTTAGAAACTGTATAAGCACTGTTATGAAAAAAGGAAATAAGAGAGAGAGAATGATCCTTTTTAGATTACGAAACGAGAAATAAAAACGTGGTTGGAGAGGAGTCTTAAGAAAAGTCGATGGACTAAGGGACCAATTAAGGATCTTCCCAGTTTTATAAGAACCTCTGAAGAGAGGAAAACAAACACAAAAAACCATCCTCAAAATCTTACTTTTCTCATGATTTGTTCATTTGATTTCTTGATACCGTAAGCAAGCAAAAATTGAAACGATCTATAGGTTCCCATCCGCGATTATTATTTATTTATTGTGACTAGATTTTATTTGTAATAGTATGAAAAATAAATTTACCTAATGCACATCTTTATTTATTCATTTCTGTTAACTGCATAAACTTTCGCAAGAGAACACTAGCAAGTTTTGTCAGTATCGTAAAAGAAAACATGGATTTTGTAAGGTTTCGAAATGCTTTTCCATCAACATTTACTGTGAAAGGATTCCATGACCCGGAAAATATTAGGACTCTTTTCATCTAAAATACACAAAGGTTTCGTAAAGCTTTCGCATCATTTGGAACATGTGGTAATTTCTAAAAATATATATTGTGTGATTGGGGTTATATATTGAATAATGTTTAAATTATTTTATTAATAACTGAGACCAATAAGTTGTTTAATATACACATACAACCAATTGAATTTTTAATAAAGCATCACACATGGAGCCATTAATCCGTTTTATATTATTTTTAATGCTGAAAATGTGTGAATCTACTTATTATCTCTTAGAAAAGTAACGGAGTGGAAATATATCTATATTGAATTTTGAGGTATCTCTGAAATCAGTAACACAGCATATTTCACTTTTTATAATAGCATCAAGGTCTGAAAGATATCTACTTTAATTTTTAATTGTACGCACCCCAAGACATTTTTTCATGAATTTTTAACATATGTGACTAAAGGGGTACCTTCACAAAAATCAGTGAAAAAAGTGATTTCTCAATTTTTAACGGAAAAAAAACTTAGGCTCCTTCTGCTTCTAATTCATTTTAAATTTTTAATCTAACTATATTTTGAATACTTAAGTAGTTCGAATTATAATGCTAATATATGCATTACATAATGGTAAAAGTGTTAACTTTAAATTGCAATTTCTGCGAAGTGCAAATTGCAACACAAAAGGATTTAAAAACTCTACTAATATTATAACTTTACATATACACTGGTGTGCAAAAATTAAGGACGAAGTCGAAAAATTAGCATATAAGCTGAACGAAGAGGCAGAGCGGACAGAAAGACCAATAAGGAGATTAAGTAAGGTGATGTACGGTAGCACATGCGCAGATATGCAGGTAGACGTAATGGGGGAGTGTCTGAGTAGTATAAAGCATGTTGTCGGTGTAAGATCAGTATTTCTGGCAATGAGATTGCACGCCGTATAGCAGTTAAAATCACACCGAGTTGCTGCCTCAGCGAGAAATGGCGAATAATCAATCTGTTAGACGACATCTGGATGCTTTTACCCGAGGTCGAATCATTGGGAGAAGTTGGAGGAAGGCCGCAGTGTGACAAGTGTGGCTGCAGAGTTCGGAATTGCTCACAGCATCGTTCCACGACTTTTGAGACAATTTCAAACTACAGGAACAGCTATCCAGGGGTTCAGTAGTGGTCGTCCACGAGGAACCACACCCGCAGATGACCGGTACATTGTCTTACAGGCCAGAAGAAACAGGCGGCAGACAGCGGGAGAAATCGCTAGACACACGACACAGGCGACTGGACGACCGATATCGCGTTTTACCGTGGTCAGAAGACTGCACGGTGGTGGTCTGTTTGCACGACGCCCTGTACGGTGTGTACCTTTAACGCCTGCCCATCGGAGAAGGCGTTCTCTGTGGTGCCAGGAACACCGGAATTGGAGAGACAATGAATGGGGACGAGTACTCTTTACAGATGAGAGCAGATTCGGTTTGAGTACCGATTCTCATCGCATACTCATCTGGAGAGAGCGGGGAAGCCGCAATCATCCCTCGAACATCATTGAAAGGGACAGGTATGGAGGTCGCGGTGTTCTCGTTTGGGGAGGCATTTTCATGGACGACAATGCACTATGTCATCGCACAGTAGCTGCCGAACAGCTCTTAGAGAGTGAGGATATTGAACGTATGGATTGGCCGGCACGATCTCCGGATCTCAATACCATCGAGCATGTAGGGGATTTTCTAGGCAGACGCTTGACAGCTCGTACCTTACCACCAGTAACGATTCGGGAGCTTCGATTGGCGCTGCAAGACGAATGGGCAGCAATGCCTCAACAACTCATTGACACCCTCATTCTCAGCATGGGCAGAACCTGCCTAGCAGTCAGGGGAGATCATATCCCTTACTAAAGACCGGATGTTTCTTGCTGGACACCCATCACAGGGATATTTCGGCCTTCAGTCGCATTGCGCTCCATGCTACTTTTTCAATCAAGCTTCTTTTTATCCCTCTGATTTCTCTTTTAGTAAGTGTTGCTTACATATTACACATGTCCTTACGTATTGGGGATCTTACAGTATTAAATATGTTGATTTGGAAAGCTTTTGTACAAAGTTATATTGAAAAAACCGTCTCGTCCTTAATTTTTGCCCACCAGTGTATATTAGTTTTACATAAATAAATATTTTAATGGCAAATTTTGTGTTTCAAAGAATATTTATTCGAAAAAAATTTATAGGTTAAACTGTTCATGATTTTTTATCGTTTGTGAAAGCTTCCTCCGTAATACTTCACTTAAAAATTTTAAAAAACTAATCAAATTTTTTTTAAAGCTCTATTAAAAGAATAATGCAATGAATGCTCAGAAGAAATTAATGGTTGTATGACCAGTCAATTTTTTAAAACTCGGTCTTTTGTAACATTATGGAGAAAAGGAAAATACTGCGTAAAGTGACATTACAGAGAAAAAAAATTCGACTACAACACTAATAAAGAGCTCAATTTTTGAAACGGGTCAGGTTTTCAAAAAGATCTTGGGATTAAATAATTTATCAAATCAATGAACCACTAGTTCCAAAAGACTGTAAGACAAAAAAGGCTGTAAGCTATTCCATATGCTTAGAATTTATATTGAAATACATTACTCTGTGTACAAGCACAAGTACTTTGCGAATTATTTTTTTTCTTTTGAGCAAAGTATGTCGACTTATGTGCCAACGAAGTGCACTTTTCGGTAACTTTATTTGTCTGCTTCCGTTTGAAGAAAAAAGCTGTTTAAAGTCAACAATGATTGTAAAGGCTTATGGGTACCATGCATCATCAGTTTCAACTTGTGAGTACTGGATAAAATGATTCAAAAATAAAAAGTTTGACACGGAGGAGAGATAAAGTGGGCGAAGAAATACCAGAAACAATAGAAGATTTCGAAATAGAGGAATTATTCAACGAAGATCATGTAAAATGCAAGAGAAATGTAAGAGGAGAAACTTCAAGAATGACTCAACAAGCAATGGGCTAAATTCTGTGACGATATAGTCATATGATAAATGCAATCACGTGTTTTCAACCAAGCAGTTCACTGTTGTAGACTTCTGCTTTTTACAGGAACAGTCTCTATGAAAATGCGTATATGTCAACAATAATAACGCACATAGGTCAACACAAATACACTTGATTTAAAAGCACTCGCATAATATAAGGTTTTTTTTTATCTTTGAAAACGTTTTGAAGAGTTTTAAAATACTTGATCATCTTTTCTCAACTGCCAACTTTGAAATTTTATCTAAATTTTACAGGTACAAAACAAGTACAAGTCTAATGACAGTTTTGAATTATATGATGAACATGTGATAGCATTTATCATGCGACTGCCATGAATTGAGCCCATCCGAAAGCCGTGGGGATGGTCCAAAAGCGAAAAAATTTTTGGTGCCATACAAATTAAAGTTAAGAGACTTGGAAAGTCGAATTTTCACTTGCGAGCAGTTATTCCAATGACAAAAACGAAAGACTTTTCTATTTATTTGTAAATGGTGATGAAAATTGAATTTATATTAAGACCAGGGATGTGTGTGTGTGTGTGTGTGTGTGGGCGGACTTTTCCAGGGTACGGGCTACTTCTAATTTTTCAAGGTATTGCGGGGTCAGTGTCGAACACAAGGGGGTCCACATATCCGCACCCTCCCCCATAGCCCTTGACTTTTTTTCGTGATTGATTACAATCCCATGTACATACTAAGTAAAATTTAATTAAGTATTTGTTATTACTAATTTGTTTATTAATTAATGCTAATTTTATTTATTTAGTAACTTATTTTTTACTGTTTTTTCCCGATAATCTGCAATATAAAATTTAAAAAAAATATGTTTGACTGCGTATTGGGGGCATGATACAAGAATGGTAGACTTTCGACCCTCGTTCGCCCCCTGTTGAAAATTCATGTGTGCGCCACTGCCCAGTGTCATAGGTGTGGTGAGGTAAGTCTACAATACTTATTATAACTAAGTAATAAATGCGGAATATGTGTTCATAGCACTAAAATAAAAAAAAACTAACACTTTAAAACCACGTTTATAAAGCAAAACTATACGCATAATAATAATAGCCACTAAACTATCATATCAAATGGTACATTTATTATCTAACAATTCAAAGTACATTAAAAATGAAACATTTTTATCTAAAGTTAGTTTTCGTTGTTATAGTCAGCATAAGACTTATTGTCAGCCAATCTTGAATATTTCGGTATACCATTACCGACGGCTAATGTTCAGGTGGTCACCCCAAACTGCCTTGACGGTCCACCAGTCGATTGCGATCGACGTAATGCCCACCCGGCAATCCAAAACGTAAGATAATTGAATAAAGAGTATTTTATGAGTCACTAAATCTTAATTAAACTGTCACGGGGGCTGCTGACTACAATTCATGCGTTTGAGTCATTCAAGGATAATAAATAAAAGTAAAGACAATGCAAAGTGATTTGGCAGAATGATAATTCTCGACAACAGGTTGTAGAGTGCAGCCAAATACTCAAACGGAATACTCTATCCCATCGGCCGTTTTCTCAAGACATCGCTCCTACAGGTTACTTCTTGTTTCGATCAATGTCTTATGGCCTGACTGAGAAGCACTTATATTCTCCCGAGGAATGAAAAGAATATGATTCGATTGCCTCTAAATATCTATCGTTCTTACAATGTGTAGTTTCTTTATTGTCAGGAAGACGGGGAAAAGTGGTAAGTGGGGATGGATAATACTTTGAGTATTAGATTTGTTTCAAGTTTTACTCAATTGAGCCCCAATTTTTACAAAATATCCTTTGAAACACTTTTATACCCGATATTTGGAGAAATGGTACAAAACAAATACAATTTACTGAATGGCGTATGCGAAAACGTAAATTTACTATTTAATTTAATGATTTTGAATTTCTCTTTCAGACGTGAAAATATAAATTCAAAGTTCTGTTTATTATAAAGAGCCCTTTGAATTAAATATCTTATTTTAATATTTTAAGAATTTGATGCTATTTACAGTTTCCTTTTGCTTCAAGCGCTGCCTTGTGTGCATAAGGATTTTGTGTCAACAGCCTAAACCAAATAATTGTGAGTTTGTTGCTGAATAGGGACAATTCAAATAATTATATTAAAAATAAGTTTCCTGGTTCCCTAGGAGTAGCAATTAATTACGTGAATTTTTCACTTTAAAATAGATTTACACATTGGTAATTACTTAAGAATAGCTGACTCATTTACAAATACACCCAACTCTTTTTACACGGTATATACTTTCCTAAGAAAACCATGCAAAATTCGTATAAAAAAGGCATACGACAGGTGGTTAATTTGGTGATATGTTCGAAAACTTTAAAAACTCCTGTGAGATAAAAAAAACTCTAAATATTTTCCCATAAAACCATGCAAAAAAAGCAATAATGAAATCTGTGACACATAGAAAACAAAAACAATTCATTTTCATTACAAAAAAAATAAGTATACAGTGAAAATTCAGTGTATAAGTACATACAACTTATAAAAAATCAAACTGAAATGTGGAATAAAACTACTAACTTACAACTATTCATAGCTACTTGATAACAAGCCTACACGTTTATTACGAACTGGAACTAAAATGCTATCATTAGTAGATGCGTCAGATATGCATAATACAAGTGTCGGCTTTGATTCAAATCGTGCTAGAACAAAAACATCGTGTAAAAAAGTATTGTACATTGGTGAACCGTGTTATTTCAAAATAGTGCAAAAAAAAACCGTTTAAAAAAAGAATTGTGTGTAAACTTTAATATAAATTTGTTTAAAAAAATGAACCAGACTAAAATCGTGTACATTAAGATCTCCATTGTAAATATTTTATTATTTTTATTACTTACATTTTGTTTGACAAAATTCATGCTCAAAATAATATAACTGTTTCAATTTAATTATTGCACAAAAATAAAATTTAATGTAATTTCATATTTGCAAGCTCTTAAGAAAAGTCAGATTATTTTATGCCACCATGCTAGTGATTCAGGTTTTTCGTGCCTTTTGGTTTTAACCCTTAACTTCGCAATTTTTTAAATTTTTATGAAAAAATTATATCAGCTAGTTCTCAAGTAATAATAAAAGGGGGGGATTAAGCAGTTTTAAATTGAATTTCAGTAATTGTTTTGTTTGTTGCAGGAGTACAACATTGCGCAGTAGTGCTGTAAATTCCAAATTTTTTTTATATGAGGATTTTATTATCCATCATAACATGTTTGAATTTCTTACCTGGTAATTTATTTCGACAATAAACAAGTCGAATCATAAAATATAATGGATTATTTTTATTGCAAAAACACAATTCTTGAGGCATCAGAGATTTTTATAACTGTTGTGATTTCTGGAAAAAATGTGCTTCCGTCTAGTGACAAAACTAGCATGTATTTCATTGCAGTAAACTTTTTTTTTCTCAGATAAGTGATTTGTAGGTAATTAAAAAATATTGAGTGTGCTAAATTAAAATAAATCGTATGCTGCAGAAATGTAACAGTGCGAAGTTAAGGGTTAAAGTGTCTATTTTAAACACAAGTATGCGAATACATTTAAAACACTACCAATGACAAAATCTGGAATGCCAAGCTAACTCGCATTTTCATTAAGTAAATGTATACATAATTGGATCGATTTTACCTTTTACAGTGAGCTTTCGTTCGTTATTTAAGACTAATACAATTGAATAGGAATAAAATGGAAATGTATTTTATAGATTTTTTTCCTTTACGGGCATTATTAACGCCGCATTTTGAAGCTACACAAGAGCTATTGGAGGCGGACCTCGTAATTTTGAACTTGGTAAAGTGATTAGGGTAGCCTCTGATCTGGCGCTCCAATCTACACCTTCCGCACCATGTCAACTTGAGGATTTTGAACTTCTACAGATATAAGGTGTATAATCCCCTCTACTTGGTGAGTTTTCAGTGGTGCAACGGCTCAAAATTATGTCACTCCGGCAACGAGCTCGTGACCTTGAGCCCATACACTGTAATCGGTAAAAGACATGATAGATTAGAATACAGAAAGAGACCGCATAAACTCAATTTCTGATATACAGTCGCTGGCATTGATAGCAATAAACTGAATCTAGAGAGTTAGGTTTAATAATGATAATAATTGTAAATAAACCCTTAAGTTTTGTTTTACACTGGTGTGCAAAACTTAAGCACAATGTAAATTTTAAGCAAATATCCATGAAATTGCAGAAGTGGGGTTATCACGATCAAAACAATGAGCACGCAATTCAATAGAAAAGTGATGAATATGCAAATGTACGAAACAAAAAGTCACAAGCAACGTATAGTAAATCTACGCAAAACGTGTTCGGTCGGTGCGCGCAACTCAACTGCAATAAAGGAAGGAACGGATGTACAATTAAAGATATTCGCTGCAAGTTCAAATGAGTTCCTTCGTGAAATATGACTGAATCCCCTGGACGACTTCACACGTGGAGGAATGATCGGAAAGCTGGAGGAGGGGCGTAGTTCAAACAGTGCAGCTGAAGCGTTCAAAATCAACAAAAGTGTGGTTTCACGCGCTTGGAAAGCCTTCCAAATCGTAGATACAGCTGTTAGAAAGGTTGATGGTGGCCACCCTAGGAAAACAACTGCAGTGGATCATCGATATATCGTCCTGCAGAAAAAAAAACGGGATAACAGTCAACAAGTACCAGTTATCAGCAACTGTATACAAGAACCGAGCGACAAGTGTCGCGATTTAAAGTAGTCAGATGCCTTCATAAAGATTCATATTTGCTCACCATCTCGAACGCTGCATCTCTTTGAAAGGTGTCTATCGGTGGCGCCATTTAGAGTGGTGTAAGGAGCATAAAAACTGAACAGCTTGTCATTGGAGTCGTGTTCTCTTTACAGATGAGAATCGTTTCAGTACCACAAGTGATTCTCAGCGTCAATTGATTCGGAGAGAGGTCGGAACTCGGCCTCATCCCAGTAACATCCCGGAAACATTATGTTGAACGAGCAGACTGTTTCCGACGTTTCGGAAGACGTTTTCGGAAGAGATTCTGTAATCAGATATCGCTATTGTAAGGAAGTGATCCCTCCCCATGTGCGTCTGTTTAGAGGTGCTAGTGGACTAGACTTTTTTTTTCATTGATGACAATGCACGCCCACACCGTACTGCTGATGTTCAGCAACTACTTGGAAAGTGAAGATATCACTCGAATGTATTGGCCAGCGTTTTTCTCTGATTTAAACCCCGTAGAAAATGCGATGGACACTTTGGAAAGTTGCCTTACGACACGATTATATCCTTTGAGGAAACCTCCAACAACTGAAATAGATGCTTATTGAGGAGTGGGCACTCCTACCTCAAGAAATGTTGGACAATCTGGTGCTGAGTATGGAGAAACGGTGCGAAGCACCCATTACAGTTAGAGGAGGTTATATCCTATACTAGTGATGGCGAATCTCTAACCCGTGGGTCAGACAATGACCAACGCAAGCTTTTTAATTGACCCATGACTACTAGGTAACCCCTTGTTTGTTTACGCGGGTTTATTTAGATTTTCTAGTTTGTGTGGATTATTTATATTCTATTTGTATTTTTTCAAGCATTGCTGTTACACAAATTCAATTTAAATGCTGTCTATAACTTTCAGTTTGATCATTACAGTTCCAAAGTTACGCAAATGACAACAAATGTATACCAAAGTATGAAGTATTTGAAATAAAGCAAAAGTGTTTACAAAATATCAAAAAAGTGTACAATTTTGCTCACATTTTGTTTGTTGAAAAAAATCAACAAACCAGAGGAAATAGAAATATTTAAACTACTTTCTTCGGATAAAATGCACATTTGTAAGGTTATGTGTGTAAAGGGTGTTTTTTTAGAAGTATAGAACTTTAAATTGCAATAAAACAACGATGTATTATTCGATTGACATGAATTTTTTTTATTCGAAAGATAATTTTGTGGCATTACATTTTAAATATGATTTCTGGCATCGGACTGCCACGGCTGGCTCGGATGTAGTCCAATCTGGACGTCCAATTTTCGATGACTTTTTCCAACATTTGTGGCCGTATATCGGCAATAACACGGCGAATGTTGTCTTCCAAATGGTCAAGCGTTTGTCGCTTATCCGCATAGACCAATAACTTTACATAGCCCCACAAAAAATAGTCTAGCGGTGTTTAATCACAAGATCTTGGAGGCCAATTCACAGGTCCAAAACGTGAAATTAGGCGGTCACCAAACGTGTCTTTCAATAAATCAATTGTGGCACGAGCTGTGTGACACGTTGCGCCGTCTTGTTGGAACCACAGCTCCTGGACATCATGATTGTTCAATTCAGGAATGAAAAAGTTAGTAATCATGGCTCTATACCGATCACCATTGACTGTAACGTTGTGGCCTTCATCGTTTTTGAAGAAGGATTCCACCAGCCCATAAAGCGCACCAAACAGTGAGTTTTTCTGGATGTAACGGTGTTTCGACATACACTTGTGGATTAGCTTCACTCCAAATGCGACAGTTTTGTTTGTTGACGTAGCCATTCAACCAGAAGTGCGCTTCATCGCTAAACAAAATTCGCTTATGAAAATCGACCATTATTTTGGAAATAAAATTGCACAATTTGAAAGCGTTGTTCAGGCGTGAGTCTATTCATAATGAATTGCCAAACCAAACTGAGAATAAATCACTTGATAGCGTTAAATCGGTCGCCATCTTGGAAAGTAATGCCAACTTAAACTTCTATACCTGGAAAAAAACACTCTGTAGAAAGAGACTTCCATAGAACTTGTATCGTCCTTTGTCTGTTACACCTTGTGAGGCGGCAATGGACGCCATGCGTATGTCTGTTATTCTTGATACTAGAGCAATTCTTGGCTCGCAATTTAAGGCACGCCTGCACCAGTCAGTTCCAGTGCTGAACTTAGTGGTATCCATTTTGAACACATTTGAAAGTAATGTATATTTATGTGTATGTATTTTAGGCATGTTATATAATTCAAAATTTCTTCTCAAAATTATTGTATTCTAAATATAAATATTTTTAACTGTAGCCCTGTACTATGTCGGCGGTTAAAAAATTAAAAAAAGGCCATACAAGTTCCATGCAATATCAAACTGAATGGTTTAATAAATATTGTGTGTTTGATAGGGATAAAATAGTTATATGTGTAATTTGTCATGGAAAAGTGACTTTACGTATATATAATATTAAAAGACATTTTGAAACCTTGTATTCTAATTTCGACATGTCAACAGATGAAGAAAGAAAAACAGGTTTTTTATAAAAAAAAGAGAGAGAGAGAGAATTTTTCTTAAATCAGAGTGTTTTAAAAGATATTTGGTTCCAAAAAATAACATTACAGCTGCTAGTTTTTAAGTTGCCCATTGCATTTCTTGCCACGGGAAATCTCTTCTGAAGGAAAATTTGTAAAAAAAGCGTTTCTAGTATGTAGTCCTACATTGTTTGCTGATTTTAAAGAAAAAGATTTGATTATAATGCGTATAAATGAGTTACCTATAAGTCGCAATATATTTAAAAATCAAGTTATAGAATCATAAAAAAATATTTTTAGTAAATACATAACTACTTAAATTATGCAGAAATCTATTCAAATGCTTTAGAGGAGAGTAATGATGTAAATGTTTCTGCCCAATTAGCAGTTTTTGCTCGGTATAAGTATGGAAATACAATGAAAGAAGGGTTAAGAAAACAACGTTGAAAGGAAGTGTACCGGTCTTGATAATTTTAAAGAATTTGATATTTCATTTAAAGAAATAGATATTGACCTTCAGAAAATAGTTTCTGTAACAACAGACGGTACACTTAGTATGGAGGGGAAAAAACACTGGATTTATTCACTACCTTAAGCAAGCTTCCCATTCTCTGATTGAATTTCATTGTATAATACACCAGCAAGTTTGATTTAAAAAACATTTTCCAAAATATATAATGTCATTGTAATAAAAACTAATCAACTTTATGAACGCAAGAGCTCTCTATAAACGACAATTTGCAAAATCCTTAAAGAAAATTGAATGCCACACAAAAAAATATTCAGGGATTTTCACTTAAAACAACGTGCGATGACTTACTTTCGGTCAAGTCCTTGATCGCTTTATAACGTTATTTGAAGAAAATCTCTTTTTTTAGTTGAAAAAGACAATAGTTTCAATGAATTATCCAGTATACATCGGTTAAATGGTTTTATGTTTTTATGCTACATCACTCGGCATTTTAATGAACTGAATAAAAAACTACAAGGATATGGACAAATTGTTTTAACGATGTTTGAAAATATTAAAATATTTATGACGAAACTTTACACCTTTACTAAGGAGTTGAAAATGAAATATTTTCCTCAATTACAAAATCATTTTCAAAACACAATAATTTTTGAAAACTTCGTTGACATTCCATAAAATGCAATTTAAAATTTTTTAATGATTATACAGGAAATAAAACAAGCTTTTGAGAAGAGATTCAATCAATTTAAAGGTGTGTGGAATACATTTCACTTTATTTCATATCCCTACAAAACAGAATTTTAAACAATGGAGTTACCTAATTTATGGGGATAGGTATCGATAATTTAGAAATGGAATTGGTTGAATTGCGAAACATCGTGGAGTGGAAAACAAAATTTGAAAACTTAATTTCTGAAGAAGGAAAATTGTGAAGAAGTAATGCAGATAATATTGATAATAAAGTAAAAATTGAAAATATTATATTAAACGTATGTGATTTTTTACCAAATAATTTTATATGAATGAAAAAACTAGTTAATGCTCTTTTAATGATGTTTGGGTTCACATATTCATGTGAAAAGTTGTTTTCTCCAATGAACTTTGTAAAATCTTTTAATAAAAATAGAATTAACAGGGAATTTTAACTTCAAAATGCGTTAAACTAATGAATACGAAATATGAACCAAATTTTAAAAAAACTATCTGAAAATAAACACAGCAACAGATTTCTCATTAAATACTTTATAATCAATTTTGTTATACATATATATATATATGTATATATCTACTAATAACTAATATTTCATACTATATATTGTATGTAATTTTCATTATATTGTATGTTCCTTGTTCATTCAAACATTTATTGCAATTTGCTCCAAACACTTAGAGCTGTTAACCCCACTAAAAACTTTTAAATCGTCAAATCACGCCCATTTTTACCCGGTAAGCCAATTGAATTTTAAAGATGTTTAGATTTTTTTTAAAAAATTCAGTTAAAATTGTCTTAATTTAACTCTGGTGCAAATATGCATTAGTGATCCTCGAGCTAGTACCAAAAAATATATGAACAAAGTTTGACCCACGCGTCCGAAAGGTCCGCGAACTTTTTGTTCCTTCACTTGGACAGACGATCATGTATAACGATACTATGGGCTCAATAAAGCGTCTTTTTTCTTTTCATTCCATACTGTATGCATTGTATTCATTTTTGCGCAACTTTGCTTTTGTCATCGTTTATGTACAAAATGCTGTCTCATTTCGGAATTTCCTGTCTCTCAGATGATTTCTCGAGGAGTTATGGGAAAAAACACTTAAGTTTTTCACACCAGTGTATGATCTATATATAGTTTTAACTTCAAAAAAGAAGCTTACTTTAGTTTTGATCCCATACTGTATGCATTGTATTCATTTTTGCGCAACTTTGCTTTTGTCATCGTTTAAGTACAAAATGCTGTCTCATTTCGGAATTTCCTGTCTCTCAGATGATTTCTCGAGGAGTTATGGGAAAAAAACACTTGTTAAGTTTTTCACACCAGTGTATGATCTATATATAGTTTTAACTTCAAAAAGAAGCTTACTTTAGTTTTGATCCCATACTGTATGCATTGTATTCATTTTTGCGCAACTTTGCTTTTGTCATCGTTTAAGTACAAAATGCTGTCTCATTTCGGAATTTCCTGTCTCTCAGATGATTTCTCGAGGAGTTATAGAAAAAAAACACTTGTTAAGTTTTTCACACCAGTGTATGATCTATATATAGTTTTTACTTCAAAAAGAAGCTTACTTTAGTTTTTCCACTTAGAAGTTGAGAGCTCTGAATGTTCCTGGTTAATAAAAGAGTAATTTTCTTAATCTGATTTCTTGTTCATTCGTCGTTCATGAAGTATAGATAAATTTCTTAGAAAATCATTGAATAAAATCCATGGGAGCTCAACAAGTTAAACCCCAATGTTAAAGAAATATGACACTATCTTATCAGTTCTTCACAAATCATAAGCCTCCTTCAAATATAATATCCTCTGGACTTGCTTTGAATGCTATTATAAAAAATAATCCCTCTTTTATTTTCTAATGTAACAATGTTATACGAAACAGGTGAGAGACTTCATTTCAGACTCTGTTACTTTATTCTGGCTTTTTACTATCGCTTCCTTTTAGTAAAGGTTTTTAGAGATGTGTGTAAAAGATCGTTCATCCATAACAATTTTATTTATCTATATATTTTTATTTCTTTTTCCATTTATATTTACAATGTAAAACTCTCCAATTGTGTAATAAATTTTGAGTATTTTAAATATACCATACACATGGTATTTACAGTTGAAAGCGATCTTTGAAGCAAACGGATTTAAGATACTTTTTTCTTTCGCTTTTTGAAATAAACTAATGAAACGTTAATTAATGAAATAAATTAATGCTTCGTGAAATAAATTATTTCCAATTAACGCCTTAAAAATTTTCTTCTTAACAATATCTGAGAAATATCATTTTATAAATAAAAATATCATGTAATCAAATAAAATACGTGGTAAAGAGAATCTGACACATAAATTAATAGTTTTTAAGTTATATTTTAAGCCATATTTAAAAAAAGAACTTACTAAAAATAAAAAATACTTTCATTACTTTATCTTACTACGCATTCCTTTAAAAACTCTAAATAGTTTCAGTATGATTTTTTTAGAATTAGGCATTAATGTGCCTAAATTATAAATTTGTTTACTGTATTTTAGCATTTTTTACGGAATTTTAAATTAAAAATCAAAAGTTATTAAAGTCACTTTACAGAGAAATATCTAAATCCATATTGGATGAGCTCGGTCTTGGACAATAACTAAATAATCCATTTATTACCACAGTTCATATAAGTGTATCGATTATTTTTAATTTTTCTTTATTATTTACATTCTATGAATTTTTATATTGATGATCTCATCTTGTAGGAAGTTTTGCACATATTCAGGTATTTATTGTCATATATGTGAGTACGTGTATGGGGATGAATTTTATTCAGTGAAATGCCTGTCATAACACTTTCTTAGAACTTAATCACGAAATAAATTCTTATTTTCTGTGTTCTTCGTCAATATATAATTAACAAGTAATTTTTTTAAAAAAAATTAAGTCAATTCCCACTTAGGTCAACAAAGAAAATTTTTATTTTAGTTACTTTTTATTAAATAATTACAATTAATATAAATATGTATATACATATGACAAAATCACAATATTAAGTGACAAAATAGGAAGCCATTTTCTTTGCAATTTTCCAATTTCCTTTCGATATATGGTATTGGACTATTATTTTTGTTTTTGTTACTATTTATTCATTCATAAATCACATTCGCAGAAATTAGGCCATCTCAGGTAGGATTCGAACCCACGACCTTTGGATTAGAAGTCCAACGCGGCATCCAGTGCACTATAGGGACACAACGAGCAATTTTGCTTTTTATATATGGGGTTTGACTATTATTTTTGTTTATTATTTATTCATTAATTAAGTTTAAATAATGAATTAATATTTGGAAAAACTGTATTAACATCAAATGTCATCCACTACAAGTTTAAAAAATGCATTTGAATTTGAATGGATGAATAGAAATTTTATTAACAATTAAAAATCTGAACAAGCTATATTTATATAAGGGAGATTGGGAACTAATAGTAGGGATTTTGAAAACTAGGGTCATGTGGGTCAAATGAAAGAGAAAATATCAATGTTTATTTTAAAGCTGTGAAGATCCCCTTGGATCTCACTTTGAGAACGAGAATAATTTGGAGTCAGATAAGAGCCAGTAGCCATTTTTATAAATAACTTTCTTTATTTGGTTATTTTTCCCAAATAGAATCAAAGACTTTTAATAACAAATAAATCAAATTAGCTATATGAGGTTTAAAAGGGACTTTCCTTTAAATTAACTTAAATATCTAATGATCCAATTAATTAACAATTAGAATATCGATCACGCAGAGATTACCGCGATAAGGGATCCCAGATTTATATTCAATAATGTTCCTATTGAACATTTAACTTTAATCTCACTCCTAATAGAAAACTTTAACGAGACTTTAAATATAAATCAATATTTACCACACAGAATCTCAACTCTTCCTGAGATTAAATTATCCACCAAGAAATCTTCAATAATAAATCTCTAACTTCACTATTATACCTTTCTGCTTCAATCTCTCTCTCCTACTGCCTTTTGCTTTACTATTCCGTTTGACTTAAATACTTTATCTAATCTGCATAACAAGGAATCCTGTCCTCTTATTGGAGCTGATTGGAAATAGGTAGGGGAATTAAATTTTTCCCTAAAAAAGACGACTCAGAAGGTTAGTGATAAAGTTCCGTATAGGTTTGTCACAAAGCAGCTATGTCTAAATTCGAATAAAAAAATATCACAAATATTGAAGTACATATATCCTATACATCCAAGACCTTTTGCTTAAACATTAGATATTTTCCTCAAAAAAATTCGAATAAAAAAAGTGAAATGAAAAATGACTTCCTTTAATAATCTTATCATACGTTCTATATTATGCAAAAAACCATGCAATATGAAATAAAGAACTATATTTAATTTGAAGGAATCGTATAAAATTGCACAAAACCGTAAAAGTTTTGATTTTTACACGAATGATAAATACATATGCAGTTTTTATTATTTTTTTTCTTACGAAATATGTGAATAAGAATTATAAAAGGAGGAAACTTCTCTTATGGTTCACGGTCGCTTGATTGATTGATTGATTGAATATTAACGTCGCACTGTTCAGCTACACGAGGGCTTTTGGTGACGGACCACGTAATTTTGGACCATGGTCAAGTGACGTGGACGACACCTGAGATGGCACCCCCCTCTCCTAACTACCACACCAAACCAACGGGAGGACGTTTCAGCTCTCGACATATTTAACGTGCATCGCTGCCCTACACGGCGGATCTTTAGTGCTACAAGGCTCGAACCCATGACAAAGCAAGCCATGGTCCGATAACTATACCACTCGGCTACCGCGGCCATGGTTCACGGTCGCGTGCATACTTATAAGACAATGACTTAGAAGTCATGTTACATCAAATAAGTTTGTCAAGGAACTAAAACGTTTTGAACCATGTAAAAAATAATTCGATGTATTTATATTCAGTTGTTTTCATTCCATTAAAAGTTTTAGCATGCACTCATTCATTTCTTACTCTGCGTAAGTTTCTTTTTCTCTTACGAAGAAAAGACGAGACGTACGTCTCTCGTCTTTTACGTAAGAGGTTTCTTTTAGCTACTTTCTTATTCTCTTTATTATTAGTATTTTGTTGAATGTAATTCAACTGAAATTTTCAGATGGATGAAAATGTCTTAAAAGGACTGAGTGAACCAATTCAGTGTTAGTTTTATTAAGGGCATTGGGTCTATCCATTTCAAATAATACATCAAAACATTTTCTAAAAACGGTATAAGGGCCTGAATAAGGGGGACTTAATTTCCTTGTATTGGGGTATTGAAATTCCTCTTACATTACTAAGTCACCAATCTTGAAATCAGCTTCCTGAAATTTTTCATCTCATATCTAATTTTATTTATTTTTTAATATTGTTCGGTTCTTTCTTTGGCTAATTTTCTTGCCTCTTCTATGGGAGGATATATCTCATTATCTTTTAGTGACATTTCGAAAGGTAAATTACCATACATTAAGTAGGTTGAAGGGAAACCTGTTATTGTATGTGGAGTTTGATTATACTGATGGGTTACTTTTTCAAGAATTTTTGTCCATGGGACTTTACTTGAACTATTACTAATTTTACACTTTAAGCGGGTAATAATGGTTTGATTTATACGTTCAACCTTTCCATTGGTTTGCAGTCTGTGAGAAGTAGTTAATAATGAATGACATTGTTATGTCTTAAGAAATGCTTTAATTTTGAAGAGATGAACGCAGTATTTCTATCACTTAAAATTTTTTCCGGTACATGATTCTTAAAGATTTGTCTTAAACAATTTATATAAGTATCTGTTGTTGCATTTTTTGATGGGATAGTCCAAATGTGTATCTAGTTGCATGATCAATAATAATGTGCAAATATTTTCAACAGAGTTGTTATAATTTAAACCACCTACACTATCTATCGACAAAAGTTCAAAGGGTTTTTCACAAAGAGGAAGTGATTGCATCAGTCCGTATTTTTTCTGATGTGACTTATTATTTATTTGACAAGTTTCACAGTGTTTCACATAAATTTGTATATCAGTAATAATTTTTATCCAATAATATTGTGGTATTAATTTTAACATGGTAGCTACACCAGGATGGCCAAATTTTTCATGAGTTGTTTTCATTAACTTCACTCTTAGAGCTTTGGTTACAATTATTTTAGCTAAACCTTGTCTTTTAACTACAAAAACACCATCTCTCTTAAAACATTTAGGAGCTGATATATTTTCTATATTTTGAAAATGACTTATTTCATTTATATCTAATAAAGGTTCTGGGGGTGTATTAATTATATGATAAGCAATAGGAGTTTTTGTTAACATATCAGCTTCAAAATATTAGTGCTACCTTTCTTACATTTTATATCAAAACCATACATAGAAACTTTTAAAGACCATCTAAAATGTCTACCCATGGAATGTTTGAAATTTTTAAGCCAAACTAATGCATTATGATCGGTATGAACTGTGAAATGAGATCCATGAAGATAGCAATGGAATTTGTCTAAACTATCAATTATAGCTAAGCATTCTAATTCAGTTATTGTAAAATTAATTTCATAATTTCTCAGACGTCTCAAATGGAATGTAATCGGATATTGATTTCCATTGGGTTTTTGTTGTTTGAGGATACATGAGATCGCAGTTTTCGATGCCTCTACATAAAGATGACAAGGGTAATTTGAATTGAATATAGCTAAAATAGGCTTTGAAATTAAGCTGTCTGTAAGCTTTTGAAAAGATTGTTGACATTCTGGGGTCCAATTCCAATTTTGATTCTTTTTAAGAGGAATATTTTTAAGGGTATTCTTAATTTTGCATATTGAGGAATGAATTTATAATAGACATTAATACTACCAAGAAATCTTTGTAAATTTTTTACACTTCTAGGGAGTAAAAGTTTTTAATTATTTCGACATTTGTATTTTTTTGGAGTGTATGATCCTTGTTTTTTATTTCATATAGTAGATATAAAAATACATGGTATCATACAAATATTAAAATACTAATTTTGTATAAAAATCTACTCTGGCGCCATCGTAGTAATTCTTATAGTGTTGCACAAAATTTTACATATATGAATGACATTTTTTAAATAGATAAAAAATATAGACAATAAAAAGAAATTATTAATAATATGGAAACGGTATACAACAACTTATATGCACTATTCAACACAATAAACAATACTTTATTTCATACGCGTTATAAAATATAAGAATATAAAAATATAAAATTATAAGAATATAAGAATAAAAGAATATAATAGTTTTAAGAATAAAAGAGCTCTTTAAACAATTGTGAGTCAGAAATGTGGACTCTCTTCTATCATCACATCTGGCATTTATGTAAAATTTTCACAATATTCACTCTAACTTAACAATATCGCACACAATATTTTGAATCTCTCCGCAACCCTCTAAGCATTCGTTTCATAGACAAAAATCTCTTGACTTTCTCCCACATCACACATTCACTAATACAAACTGTATCACACACACCACCCATCCCTGATCACATCTCTCCGAGAAATCTGCGTGATCTAAATTACAGATGTTCAGGGATGCTAATAAGAAAACAATAAGAGGTGTACATACCAAACTAAACACATCTGTCCTCTTAATGTTTCAAGATATATACAAAATTATAATGATTGTAATCTCCCTTATCCACTGTGTAATATCCAAAAACAAGCTTCAAGTTATTAAATTATTTATAAATTTAAATAAGGAAAATTTCGAGAAATAGTGAATCTTGATATATGGCCGGTATATCAAAACACACAATTTCAAAATAAAAAAATAAATAAATGACATGCAATAAGGTTACTGATGAATAAAATAATTAACAAAACAATAAAATTCAGTGGAGGAAAAATAATGCAACACATGACTTTACTTTTGTTTCCTATAAAAATCAATATTCCTAGTATTAGTACATTAGTCATTTTTCTAAAAACTTAATTTATATCTTTCAACTTTAAAACACCAATTTCTATCATAAATGTTAACTCATTCGACATCTTAAGATAAAATTATGAGAAGTATATTAAAATTTCTCAAAATATTGTATGACAAAACCTATACACTTTGTTTTCTCAATTAAAATATAAGGAATATATCATTTAACACAACTATATTATAAAAATTAAATATCATATATCATATTTTATTCTTCTTGGCCGAAAAGTCTTGTTAAGAGGAACTCAGAGATTCTTCTGTATTACGTGAGAGGTTTCTTTTAGTTATTTTCTTATTCTCTTTATTATGGGTATTTTGTTGAATGTAATTCAACTGAAAATTTTCAGATGGATGAAAATGTCTTAAACGGACTGACTGAACCAATTCAGTGTCAGTTTTATTAAGGGCATTGAGTCTATCTATTTCAAATAATACATCAGAACATTTTCTTAAATCGGTATAAGGGCCTGAATAAGGGGGACTTAATTTCCTTGTATTGGGGTATTGAAATTCCTCATATACATTACTAAGTCATCAACCTTGAAATCAGCTTACTGAATTTTTATCTCATATCTAATTTTATTTATTTTATTATATTGTTCGGTTCTTTCTTTGGCTAATTTTCTTGCTTCTTCTATGGGAGGATATATCTCATTATCTCTTAATGAAATTTCAAAAGGTAAATTACCATACATTAAGTAGGTTGGAGGAACCTGTTAATGTATGTGGAGTTTGATTATACTGATGAGCTACTTTTTCCAGAATTTTTGTCCATGGGACTTTACTTAAATTGTTACTAATTTCACACTTTAAGTGGGTAATGATGGTGTGATTTACACGTTCAACCTTTCCATTGGTTTTTGGTCTGTAAGAAGTAGTTAACAACATTGTTATGTCTTAAGAAATGCTTAAATTTTGAAGAGGTGAACGCAGTATTTCTAAAAAATTTTTTCCGGTATATGATTCTGAAAGATTTATCTTAAACAATTTATATAAGTATCTGTGTGTGTGTGTGTGTGTGTGTGTGGTTGCATTTTTTGATGGGAACGTCCAAATGTACCTAGTTTCATCATCAATAATAATGTGCAAATGTTTTTTAACAGAGTTGTAATAATTTAAACCACCTACACTATCTATCGGCAAAAGTTCAAAGAGCTTTTCACAAAAGGGAAGTCCATATTTTTCTAATGTGACTTCTTATTAATTTGACAAGTTTCACAGTGTTTCACATAATTTCGTATATTAGAAATAATTTTTATCCAATAATATTGTGGTGATATTAATTTTAACATGGTAGCTACACCAGGATGGCCAAATTTTTCATGAGTTGTTTTCATTAACTTCACTCTCAGAGCTTTGGGTACAATTATTTTAGCTAAACCTTGTCCTTTTACAACAAAAACACCATATCTCTCAAAACATCTGGGGGTGTATTAATTATATGATAACTAATATGATTTCTTGTTAACATATCAGCTTCAAAAAATATTATATATATATATATATATATATATATATATAGTGCTACCTTTCTTATATTTTATATCAAAATCATACATAGAAACTTTTAAAGATCATCTAAAAAGTCTACCCGTGGTATTTTTGAAACTTTTAAGCCAAATTAATGCATTATGATCGGTATGAACTGTGAAATGAGATCCATGAAGATAGCAATGGTATTTATCTAATCTATCAATTATAGCTAAGCATTCTAATTCAGTTATTGTATAATTAATTTCATAATTTCTCAGTCGTTTCGAATGGAATGTAATCGGATGTTGATTTCCATTGGGTTTTTGTTGTTTGAGGATACATGAGATCGCAGATTTCGACGCATCTACATAAAGTTGACAGGGGTAATTTGGATTGAATGTAGATAAAATGGGCTTTGAAATTAAGCTGTCTTTAAATTTTTGAAAAGATTGTTGACATTCTGGGGTCCAATTCCAATTTTGATTCTTTTTAAGAAGATTATTTAAGAGCATTCTTAATTTTGCATATTGAGGAATGAATTTGTTTTGGACATTAATACTACCAAGAAATCTTTGTAAATCATTTACATTTCTAGGGGTTAAATGTTTTTTAATTATTTCGACATTCGTATTATTTGGAGTGTATGGTACTTGTTTTATTTCATATCCTAAGAAATCAATTGTATCTTTACCAAATTTACACTTTGAGAATTTTAATTTAATATTTTCTATTTCACAAATTTTAAAAATTTCCTCTAAATGTTTTGCATGTTCTTCAATTGATTCCAAATATACTATTATATCGTCAAAGTAATTTAATGCAAACTTTATTTGGTATTTATTTAAAATCTGTCTAATAGCTCTTTGAAATAAAGCTGGGGATTTTTTATATCCAAAAGACAAACGATTAAATTGAAAAAGACCGTAATTTGATGTAAAAATGCAAGTTTTTCAGATTCATTATCATCTAATTTAATGTGCCAATAACCACTACAGAGGTCGATCGTTTAGAAAATTTTGCATGTGTTACTTTGTCTAAAACTGCATCTATTCGGGGAATTGGTTCTGCATCTAATTTTGTGATAGCATTTAGCTTTCTGTAATCGATACATAATCGTGTACGAGCTTTATCCTCTTTTTTAAAAGCCAATGTTATAGGGGCAGCGTAAGAACTATAAGATGGTTTAATTATTCCTGCTTTCAATAATGCATCTAATTGCTTTTTTATTTCCGTATCATCTTTAAAAGATGTCCTATATGGTCGATTTGCAATGGTTAATTCTGAGGTAAGTATTATTTTAGGAGAATTACATTTTAATTCGCCCATATCAAACTTGTTTTTAGCAAAAACATGTTTATATTTATCAATAATCATATTAATAATATCATAATCACTGTTAGGAATTATTTCTATATTAAACACATTATCAGTTTTCTTAGTGATAATTTTATTATTACTAAATTTAAGAGTTTCATTTTCTTTAAAACTTTTCTTAGATTCATAATTTGTAAAAAAATTATTAACTCTTTGAAAAACTTTATAGTCACTAAAATTAATATTTAATTCAAAAATACTCATAGTTTTATTAGAAATTATCAATTATTTCAGTTATACATTTACTATGAGTAATTTAATATTTTCAATAATTTCTCCTATTTTCAATTGTAAAGTAATTGCCTCACTCACCTTAATTTGTCCATTGATGGCGGCAATTTTTCTTTTGATATACTGCACATTGTGGTGTCCCTTGATTTGTGATATTATATTTTTTGGAATAATGTTGACACTTGATCCTGTATCCAAGAGGACTTCAACTTGTTTGAAGTTGATTCTTTCCTGGATGATCGCAAGTTCTCATGTTCGATGAAGTTGGAATACTGTATTATTTTCTTGGGTTCTTTGACGGGGGTAGAAAGGTGAAGCATCCGGTCGCAAAACTGCTGGCCGTTGCGGCAATCGTTGGTTTCTCGGATACATGGTCCGCCGCTGAAGAGAAAAGGACGGGTGATGATAATAAGGTGATGGAAGCTGATGAGAGTATACATTGTATCTTGAACCGGTTATGGTATCCGGGTGTTGAGATTGATCATTTCTCCAATTCCATCTTCCATACTGTTGTCTATGAGCAAATTGATTCGTATGGTGAGGTATTCGTGTCATTGGATACTTTGGATATATAACTTCATTCCTATTTGATTTTGATTTTTCTTGGATATCTAAAAGTTTCATTTTTTCCTTCAGTTTCTCTATGTTGCTGCAGGTTTGTAACTGTATTTCTATGGATCTATTTACCTTTAATCCTTTTATGATGTAAAATTTTTCAGCTTCTTTTTCCATGTTTATCCGGGATGCGATTTCTTTTATTCTGTAGAAATATTCTATGTGGGTCTCTTTTGATGTTTTTCTGTTTTAGATAATTGAAGATGAATCATCGTTGTATTGACTTGTGTTCCGAATTCACGTATTAAATTATTTTTCACTTCGTAAAAATTTTAAGGGGTCGATTGTGATTGGATGTAAGTCTTCACAGCTCCATCTACTAACTTGGTTATAAATAGGATTTTCTGTTTTTCATTTATATCGAAGGAATTGCACGTACTTTCCAGGATGGGCATTTCCAGGTTATTTTTTGGAAAAAGTCTGTACATCTTCAAATCGAATATAATTTTTTATAATGGCTATTGTTTGTTTTAATTTTTCTTAATCTGCATCTGTATTCTCTTCTTGCTTAATTTTATTTTCGTTCTTTCCTTCCATTTTTTAATTTTGTTAGGAGAAGACGATGATTCTAGTTCTTTGGCGGTAAGAGCAATGTTCTTCCGGGGATTAATAGCTCGTTTCTTTCATTCGCGGCAAAACGATTTCTTTAACGCAGATTGAAATATCGTTCGACGGAGTACCGTAATCGTTATTTACAGCACTTATCTCGATAGCTGGTATACTTTGTGCTCGTTTTTTAAAATGCTTTAACTTTAAGAACTGATTTAAGTTAAATTTTTCGAGCTCCATTAGAAGATAAATCCTGCCGGCTTTAATTCCGACATGTTTTTGAGCCAGAATCAGACTTAGTTTTAAAAGGGAATCTTTCTTTGATGAAATCTATACAAGTTCTGACGCTGAGAGGAGAGAGAAAAAGAACGTCACCGTGAAAACTAAGTGGGTTATCACTTAAAACACCTTTGAAGTAAGTATCGCGACTTTTATGATTGTACATGAAGGTTAATGTTGACATATAGGGCTATTATATCTAACTATCTGGAATTAGACATGTTTTTTTGGCTAGACCATATGCTCGGAAGAAATAAATGGGTGATAAGTTTGATACTTGAATATGAAATGAAAAGATGAGTTAAGTGCTAGATAGAGAATTTAATTTTGTGGAGTCGTCATCCAATTGATCTTCTCAACGAAAGCACGCTTCTTCGCGCGCAGGCGCAGCTAATCCAATGTGAAACCAAAACTTTGACCATTGAAAAAAGAACGGAGAAAGACTGAGGTGCGCGAGCAGACGTTCCCGTCGTCACATCATGGAAATCCAATTGTAGAATAGCTTTTTTTTAATTAATTTTTGTTAAGTTTAAATAAATCTGAAGAAAGACAAATGTCTTGGACCCCTTGTTGTCTCCCACATATATATATATATATATATATATATATATATATATATATATATATATATATATATATATGGCATGCAGCCAAAAGCAAGGCAGTCTTTGCGCGCAGGCGCAGCTAAAACACGAACTGAAACTTTTGAACTAGTGGAAGAGAAACAAAAACTCTTGGACATTAGAGAGAAAGGAGAACTCGAGAGGTGTGCGAGCAGGCGTTACCTTCTGCATATCATTGTCAAACTTATCTACCTTTTTAATTAATTTTTGTTTAATGTTAAATAAACCATAAGAAAGACAAAAGTCTTGGACCCCTTGTTGTCTCCCACAAATTATGGGGGCTCGGCCGCGATCGATAAAATTTCGATTTTGAACCAAAATCTGGACAATGAACAAAAAAGCGTCTGTGAGGAGACGCTCCGCCATTTTTGGAAACTTCGTTCAACCTGTGTAGAGGTTTGAACTCAGCATGAATACTCCGCCTGTGTAGAGGCCGGGATTGAAAAAGATTTCGATTTTGATCAAAATTTGGAACGTAAACAAAAGCCGTCCGTGGAGGAGACGCGCCGCCATTTTTCGAAAACTTCGTTCCGCCTGTGTAGAGGTTGGAACCCATCGTCGAAAATTCCGCCTGTGTAGAGGCCAGAACTACAATTTCACAAACACCTGCGAAGAGGTATCAATTCGAACAATTTCAACTATATTACCTGGGAAGAGGTGAGATCTGTGAAATCGAAATTTTTCAATTATTGGATACATCGTACGTGCGAGCAACAAGGGAGCTAGAAAAAAAAAAAAAAAAGGTAGGATCTTTCCATATTTTTCTAAAATGTATAAAAACGCTCTTAAAGAGGATCTCATAAGAGTTGTTGAGGATCTAGACGGTACTGTGGAGAGTACTGACACTATAGTTAAACTAAAGACTAAAATTGAGAACAGTAGTACATTTGAAAGTGATCCAGATTCCGTTAAAACTTTAATTCAAAACTGTATAGATGAGAGAGTATCGCAAAACGAAAGAGAGGTAACTTTAGAAAAACAGAAAATTGAGCTCGCAAAACTACAGTTAACACAGTTAGAAAAAGAAGTCGAACTTCAAAGGGCTAAAAATAAAGCATTAAGTTTAAATCCTGCAGCTAAAGTCGAAGAGAAACAGTTCGAAACTAACATAGAAAATATGATAACAAGTATTAAAACTTTATCTCTTCCTGTTCCCACCAGATCTGAAAATTTTAATCTGTTCTTCCAATCATTAGAACGCGCATTTTTAACCAAGAAAATAAATGACGAATATAAATCTGAAATTTTAATAAATCTTCTGGGCGAAAGAGCTCATAATGTCTTATTGTATATTAAAGAAGAGGAATTAAATGACTATGAAAAACTAAAATCTATAGTACTCAGAGAATTCAATTAACCCCTCGCGAGTGTTTAAACTCATTTAAAAATGCTGTAAAATCATCAGGCGAGACATACATCAATTTGCTGCAAGATTGACGGCAAACTTCCAATATTATTGTTCGATAAGAAAAGTTAATTCCTTTGAATCTCTATGTGATCTTATAATTTCTGATAAATTATTTGAAACTTTAAATAAGGAAACTGCAACTCACATTGGCATTCGAGAAGCAGAAGATTGCTTCAGGCCTATTGATTTAGCTAAAGAGTGCGATATTTATATTTCATCTAGAAGCGGATCACATAAAGAAATTCCTATTACTTATGGATATACCCAAGACCCCTTTAAAAATAGATCACAAAACTTTAAACCAAAGATTAAAGAGAACTATCCCCAATACCTTGAAAGAGAAAATAAAAATTGCTTTATATGCGGTGATTCATCTCATTGCGCAAGAGACTGTGAGAAGCGTTTTAAACCTAAAGAATCTAACGACCACATCCATAATAGAATAAACGTGAATACTTTGAAAGTCGAGAGCGAAAAACAAAATAGCGATGAATTCTCAAATCTTCAATACGTAAACATTTTTGTGGAAAATCAGCCCGTAACAGCCTTGATCGATTCAGGTTGCCAGATCCGAGTTTTAAATTCCTCACTAATTAGAGTGCAAACACCTTCCGAAGAAATAATAACATTAAGTTCATGTTTTGGCGAACAGCGTATGGTAGAAGTTAAACCCATAAATATTTCTCTTGATCAACACTCTCCCAGCTTAAGTGTTCGAACGGCGATATCACCGACCTTGACCGAAGAATTTATTATACATCCCAGTGTATATGCTGAAATAGAGAAACTAGGCCACGCAAAGAGCGATGTTTTATTAAGTGAAAGTGGATCCTCTTTGGGTGTTCATTTTAATTCAAACGTTTCTGTTTCAAGTGTGAGAAAAAACTCTAGTTATGATTTGCCACATGTTAAAAACTTTAATACTAGAAATGAATTGAGTTCTCTAATTAAGGATTAAAAATGTAATAACATTAAAAGTACTAAGTTAAAAATGTGTATTAAATTGAAAAATGATATTCCTGTGTGTCAGAGAAACAGACGTTTATCTTGTTCTGATAACCCTTCACATATGAAGAGTAAATATCGACGGTTTGTGTTGCTCCGACGAATCTTTCAGCCCTGGCAGTGGAAACGAAGGAAAAAGAGAAATCGTTTTGAACAGACGTCCAGAACTCTAAAGAGGAAAATATCGATGCGTTCAACCAAAGATCAACTTGTTGAAAAAGACGTTCTTATGCCTGTGAAACACAATGTTTTCCTGTAGAACCTTCCGGATGTCGAAGAGGTGCCTTCACATGATGGAGAAACTGTTCAGTTCAGCAGAATTATGATATTTTAAACCTTTATGTATTTGTCGTATAGTCCTTGTCTGTTCCGTCTTTTTGTATGTTTCAGATTCTCCTCTGGTATCCATGGAAAGGAAAAAGGAATACGTACCACTGCGGACGGCGTACAGTCAGGATAGCCGTTATGGCATGCAGCCAAAAGCAAGGCAGTCTTCGCGCGCAGGCGCAGCTAAAACACGAACTGAAACTTTTGAACTAGTGGAAGAGAAACAAAAACTCTTGGACATTAGAGAGAAAGAGAACGCGAGAGGTGCGCGAGCTGGCGTTACCTTCTGCATATCATTGTCAAACTTATCTACCTTTTTAATTAATTTTTGTTTAATGTTAAATAAACCATAAGAAAGACAAAAGTCTTGGACCCTTTGTTGTCTCCCACATATATATATATATATATATATATATATATATATATATATATATATATATATATATATATATATATATATATATATATAAAAAAATACAGGATGATTCACTACCAGAACAACAAATTCGTAGGGAGGGGGGCACAGAGCCGACTCGGAATCACATAGGAATGCAAGATGGCAAATGCGGTAGTTGCGAGCTATGTAAAAAAGAACAGAAGCAACAACACATTAATTGAGGGGCATTAAACATCTTATTGAAAGGTTGTACTACAACAGGAGTTCGAAATTGCAACCAGAAGTCGTTTGGCTAACCTAACAGCGGTACTGCGGAGAATTCCTTATGTTCTGGAAGATTCCTGGCAGATCATGTATCCTACCGGTAGCTACAGATATTCGAGCGATAAGGTCTTCAACTGAAGGAATGGGCGTCTCGTTCAGTCGACGAACGTGAATTGCGTAATGTGGAGGAGCCCCATCATGCAGGTATCTCATGGAGTGCCCCAACGACGGAGGACCCTGTACTGCGTCAAGAAGTTCGGGCAGGACGTTTCAAGATCATCAGATATGTCCTACCTTCCAAAAGACTGGGAAGAAGATGTCAGTCCTACCAGAAGACTTCTGGTCGCAATTTCGAATACCTGTTGTAGTATAACCTTTCAATAAATTGTTTTCTCTATCATTAATGTATTGCTGTTTCTCTACTATTTTTCTGCTTCTTTGCACCATAGCTTGCAACTACGGCATTTGTGACCCTGCATTCCTGTAACATTACGAGTCGTCTCTGAGCCCCTATACACCCTGCAAATTTGTCGGTCTGGAAGCGAACCATTCTGTTATGTATACATATATGATATTTCACGTGTCAACAATGAGCTTTTTTAAAAACGGTTTTATTCAGCGAGCAATCTACATGTCTGTCGCTGAGAGAAAACGCCGCCAAAAGTGAATCCTAAGTAGCTTTACCACTTATATCCAGATTAAGCACCTCTTAGTTTTTGAGTTGTACTGAAAAGTTAATGCTGACATAAGGGCTATAAAATATAATAATCTAGTATTAGAAGTGTTCTGTTTGGACCATCTGTTCAGAGAAATAATTGGGTATTTAATTTAATGCTTGAAGAGATGTAATGGAAAATAAAAGTAAGGTTTTTATATTTGGAATTTAATTTTAAATCTAATTTAATTATCCTTACATATATATAGACAAAATTCTCTTTTAAAGAGAGATGAATAATCAATAATAAAAACTGAAAAAAAAATTGAAATTGCAAGATAACCAGACATAAGATTTATGAAAGAATATATGAGAAATTCAAAATAATAAAATTTAAGATATAAAAATATGGATGCCACAGTATTATAAACATTGCTGACTTAGGATAGCTCTTATATATAATATTATATATGTAATAATTCCCTCTAGTATCCTTTTCGTTAACTCTTTGTACTAATATTTAAACAAACTTTAATTCTTCGGTTTAAAAATAACACTGTAATTTTAATCGTAATCGTCTAGTCCGAAAACTTTGTCTCGCCCATTCTATCCAATCAGAACTACTATTACGTAATAACCACAGCCGGTATAAAAGCAAAAAAAAAAAATCTTGTGTAATCTCTTCCTTCTGCTCTCGCTTCTCTGCAATCATGTAACCAGCCGGCTGCCGCGCGTTCTGTGTTTGTGCCATGATGTTTGCTTCTTGTTATGTGTAATGCCGTCCCTACTTGATCTCTATGTGTTTCCAGATGTGAATAAACTGGATTATTCATTTACATGAGTGTATCTTCAATAATACAGCACTCAACCACTTGCCACGTATCACAGGAAAAATCACACCACCGGCCACGACCTACTTTTGGATTGCCATTGTTTAAAATCTACCACTCAACACGACAAATTATGTCACGCAAAAAGTTTTTATTACTATATATATATATCCGAACCTCCATATAACGAACCTCTATATTGCGAATTTTTCTGTATAGCAAACTTTTTCCCGGAACATCTCACGATTTTTTTTTTTGTAAAATAGCCTCCCAATAGCGAATGATGCAATTTTTTCCCTTTATTTTTGAAGTATTTCTGGACATTTCAAGTTATTTTCTCTTTTATTTATTCTCTCTGGTCATAAATCTTGAACTGGTTTTATCAGGATCCTAACTCGCCAAGAGCAATAGAAATCTGGGCATTTCATCCAAGAAGTGCAACCCTTAACTCCCATTATCCAGTACACTGGAAACATCTTTGATATCCCTTTTCCCCCTCAGTAGAGTCTCCTGTCCTTGAACTAGAGTCTCCGTTTATTTGTAGTGTTGTTCAGTCGTACTGGTAAATTCGTTTTCTTGTAGCTCGAAAATGCCAAAACGTAAGTGCTTGAGCATCAAAGAAAAAAATTTAATTCGTCAGGAAGAGGATAATGGCGTTACGAAACCTTTCTTTTTGTTTTTCTTTCTTTTTTTGTAGGTAAGATTTATAAAACAAGTATATATAAATTTACAAAAAGGTGTGAATAATTACTTTTTGTGATATACAGTATTTATGAATTTAAAGTTTGTTTTATGTGATTTATAAAGAAAATTGAAAGCTGAACCTCAAAATAATGAATTTTCCATAAAACGCCTTTTTTTTTCGGGATTTATCAACTTCGTTATAACGAAGTTGCTAAATCCCGAGAAAAAGGTCCCGAATATATTGCATTTACAACTTCGTATAAAACGAAGTTGCAAAAGCAATAATACTGAAATCCACATAGACATTTTGGAAAATGAAATAGTAATGTACAATAATGTTTTAAGATATCATATAACGAAAACTTCAGATTGCATATCTAACTGAAAGGAGTTTCCAGTTATTGCGGGTTACAAAAATTTTGACACTATAATGTTAATGCATTTTCAATCTCATTAGCTCAATATTTTAAGAGTTTTAAATCATCTAGACTGGAATTGTTTAAAATTTTAAAACTTTTATACCAATTGTAATTTAATGACAAATGCTTTAATAGAAGAGTTTCGAGAAATCTATTTTCGTCCATGATCAGAACCTGTCTCTCAGAAAATCCTTTCATTTTTTATTTCAAGAACTTGTATCAAACAAATATTTATCGTGTACCTACAGTAATTTAAATTTGAAAAGCTGAAGCGCTTTATCGATTGTAAGTTGTTGTCAAAATAATTATTAGAAAGACTTTTTCTTTTTGCCTTTTACCGAGAATAATATTTCTAGAAATCCCCCTTGATTTCCAGAAGCTATGTCTAAAAATAATTTATAAAGGCACTGAACACTGCCACATCTGTAAATGTTAATTCAAATTTCGAACATGCTATTGTGCAATTGGAAACTTAGTTGAGAGCGAATAAATGAATTCTCGGAAAAACTCATTTTCGGAATTCCGGATTATGTTTAAAGTAATGATTTATTTCCTCATTCGGCGGTAAGAAGCGCTATTTAAAGGATTTTTTGAAAAAAGAGAAGAAATATTCGCCTTTCTATTAGTCATCCATAGGAAATAATTCACATAGATAACATTATTGGAATCCTCAGAGATTTAAATGATTCGAATTTAAATGAAAATATTTTGTCTGCAAAAAATTTTATCTCTGACGCGGATGTAAGATGAGAGGTATGTAATTAGAAAGTTATAATGGAGGAAAATAAGATGTGCAGTTGAACCTGTTTTTGTGCGGTAGATAGGGACCGCATAAAAATAAACGCACAAAAAAATATTCGAAAATTTCAAAAATTTCTTACATATAACAAACTAATTCGTGGAAATACTACAGAATTTTTTTATGCGGTGGATGGGGACCGCATAAAAAAATTGCGTTTATAAAATATGCCAATTATTTACGAAATTTATGTAAGAGTACTTCCATAACCAAATAAATGATTAAATATTACACATGGAAACATGTTTAAAACATGTTAAGTTTTCACACAAAATGCACATACATAACTCACTGCTACTCATCGTAATCCAAAGCGCTCATCTCTGTAATGAATACGTTCAAAATCGCTTTTTTCACTTGAAGGCACAATTTCACTCGATTTATTTTTTTGGAACCATAAAATAAGAGATAAGTTTTTGTGACGAAGGTTGGGTGGTCAGTTGCTTGTAAATGTCACGATAGCCAGATATACATGATTGAAGCTCTTTTTGGAATTTTATATCCTTTCTTAATTGATCTCTATTTTAAGAATATGCTTTTTTAATTTGTTGGGAAATTGGATTCCTGCATATTTTTAACCGCTCTCTTAGAATCCGGCTCTTCTTGTCCGTCTTCATAATCTATCAAATTATTCATAATGTTACTTTCGTTAAAAGGTTCGTCTTCAATCATGCGCGGGCTGCTGGAGCGTTGAGAGAAAGCAACTGAACGCGCATTGTCGGGAGACTGTTCATAACAAATGAACAGAGCGTCTTGAAGTGTCTAGGCGCTACATTTCAGTGACGTACACCCCCGCATCGTGGGAGGGGAGCAGGACTCTAGGGGCCCAAGACACGACTAATGCTAAATACGTATTTACCCAGTTTATAAAATATTAAAGGCAAAAACTGACTTTCAGGAGGGGGCTAACATTCTCCGTTACGGCACTGGTAAATAAATAGAAAACATTACAGTGGCACCAAAGCCATTGAAATTCATATATCGTATAAAAAAAGATCGCAAGAAAATAAAATCGCCTAAAAAAGGACCGCACAAAAACAGGTTCTACTGTACTATAAATAGTAGGCAAAAACAATTGGCTTAAGATTTCAAAAAAGACAGATAGTTATATTAACATATCACTATAAAACAACAAAGGGCTATTGGCAACGGACGTGGTAATTTTGAAACTCGGTCATATGATGAGGATGACACCTAAGCTGGCACCTCCTCTCCAATCAACCATACCACACCAATGGAATAACATTGAGCCTCGAAAGATTTAACGTGTATCGCTTCCTCTCTACACGCCCGATAGCTTAAGATTTGAAGAGGGAGGTTTAATATCATTCAGTTTTAGGGTCATTAAAATACTCAGATTTTCAATCCCTTTATGTGTCCTGGATATTTTTTATGAGTGAAGAAATTTTTATCTAATTAAGATCTGGTAAATTATATAACTATTGCCCTCATACTACATTATATATATATATATATATATATATATATATATATATATATATATATATATATATATATATATATGTGTGTGTGTGTGTGTGTCAGGCCCGCTGGTAAAATGAGGAGGGCATCATCTCAATAAGAACGTCTTTATTTCGCTTCAATCGCGTAAAATCAAACATGGCGGCCCTTTGACGCGCAACGGGGTGGTACAAAAGACAACATCTCGGCGAGGAGTCACCAGCTAAGCCTTTTCGAGTATGCGTTCTCCTTCGTCATAGGCGTTGAATAGGCGTTTTCTTTTGGGCGTCTGGACTGTAAACAGTCCTCAATCCCATATCGTGAGAGTCTATGATGCTGGGCATGGCAAAAGTGGTGTTTTCCATTCTGCTGAGTGGCATGATGGCGATTGGTCGAGCGACGGAATCCGGGAGACGTGGCTATGGTTCTTCATCTGGGTGGAAAGTTTTTGAGTTTTTTGGCTTGGCTGAGAGCTAAGAGATTGCTCTCTGAGATTGGATGCTGGGTACAGTGAACATTGACTCCGATTAGCTGCCCCAGGGGCTGAGATTTAAATTATGGGAAGGAGCACGTCCAGTGGGGAGAGCAGGAGAAAAATATTGACAAAAATAAAGAAAGTGAGATTTTAGTAATTACGGTGTGCAATAAAAATTGCACGAGAAAATAGAATTACGGGGGATTATAGGAGTCAAGAAGAATTCTTGGTCTCTTTGTTTTGTCATTAGGGGTATATCAGCGCTCGCTCCACCTTTAAATAGGCTTATTTACCCAGAAATCCTTACGCGATCGTAAAGAGTTCGCTCTATTTTCATTTATTACTTACTTAATTTTGAAGCTAAACTTTTCAAACCTGACATATTTATATACATAGTCATTGTTGCTCGGTAAAATCTCATGGCCGCGGTATCCAAGCGGTATAGTTATCGGATCGTGGCTTGCCTTGTCACGAGTTCGAGTCCAGTACCACTAAAGACCCGCAGTGTAGGGCAGTGATGCACGTTAAATCTATCGAGAGCTGAAACTTCCTCCCGTTGGTGTGAAGTAGTAGTTAGGAGAGGGGGGTGCCAGCTAGGTGTCGTCCACGTCACTTGACCATGTTTCAAAATTACGCGGTCCGTCGCCAAAAGCCTTCGTGTAGCTGAACAGTGTGACGTTAATATCAATCAATCAACAAATTGGTAAAATATCTCGTATTCTTATTTGATCATTTAGTATGATTTATTTTGTATTACCTATTCTATTTCTTCCAGGCAATTTGCATTGATTTTTCGAAGTTAATTTATGCACATTTTAGAGAAAAAAAAAGAAATTACGCCTTCTAGGTTTGTATAAAATATTTTTAGATGCAATCGAGAGGAAGGATTAAACAAATAAAGTTCACATGTTGTGGTGGATCAGGACTCACAACCACCAGAAGTAATCACAGATACAATAGTTTTAGTAAAAATAGTGAGTAAAAGAATTTTTAAAACTAAATCTATATGCATATATAAACATGTAGTGGCATCATATGTGTTTAGCGCAATCGTGATATACCTCAAAAATTAGCTGACACACTACCAAAGAGTCAATGCATTTGTTTACTATCTCAGGAAATACGGATGTTCCTTACCGAATTCTTTCTTTCCTTCATTTTTCAACATGGAAGAAAGAGAGGTAATTAAAGTCCGTGAAAAACTTGAAAGAAAATGTTTTTCAAGAAATTAGTTAAAAAAAAATTGGCGCTAACTTGTTTACTTAAGTTTATCTAATGTTTTCTTAAGGTACCCGAATACGTTCGGAACCGTGATTTTAAAAAAGCGCATAAATGGATAATTTTCATGATATCTAGTGTCACTTAGATTAGAATACATGTATAAAATTGTTTTAAGTACATTTGACAAAAAAACTTATTTAAATACAATATTTCGGCAAAAAATTAACTTAGAATAACCTTTTTTCAAAATGTTCTCCTTTTGAGAAAAATGCTTCTATTTTAATAATATTTTGCCTGTATATAGCTCAAACCTCTGTACAGAGGTTCAACTATGATTTTTGACAAATTCATATTGTTTTCAGAGTTACAACCAATGGAAATAATTATCGGCGTTTTTTTTAAATTTCTTCTATCTGTTATCGTAAAGCATGGATAAACCCACTTCTAAGTTATATATTTCAAAAATTCTACTTGAGCCTCTGTACAGAGGTCCGAGCTTTGTATATACTGGCAAAATATTATTATAATAGAAGCATTTTTCACAAAAGGAAAATATTTTGAAAATGGGTAATTCTATGTTCATTTTTTGTCAAAATATTATACTTAAATAATTTTTTTATTGTAATAGTATTCTCAAAACAATTTTATATACATTTTCTAATCTAAGTGACACGAAATATCATAAATATCCATTTATACGCTTTTGCAAAATCGCGGTTCGGAACGTAGTCGGATACCTTAAGACACAAACTGTTTTGGGGTAAACCAAAAATAAAACAAGAGCTCAAAACACAATACATAGAACATTCTTCAGCAGCAAGGTATTCTGCAAAGAATTTGCCCCGACTGGACAAATAATTATTGATGAGTATTATTTACATGTTTTAAAAAATTTTATGCCCAGATTTTGTGACATTCACACAGAATATCGGAATGAAAACAGTTGATATTTGTATCATGGTAATACACTCATTTGCAACTCATTCAAGGAGAGACGAAATTTGTTTAAAAAAATAACGTTTGTTTGTTAAATCAACCCTGATTTAGCATATTGCGACTTTTCTTCATTCTCAAAACTTAAAATGAAGTTGAAAGGGTGTTATTTTAATAACATACTGGGATTTTACAAACAGCTTTGACTCGAGTTTTGGAGGCAGTCCCACAAAGTGAAAACAAGTATTCGAATCGTTATTAAGCCACTGTAACAAATGAATTGAAGCCGCAGGAGCTTATTTAGAATGAAATTACAAAAAAAGCGATATGAATTGGGGTTTGTATTAATGTTGAATGGGTTATAGCATAATACAGTAACATTCATCAGCTGTTTTTCATCTTATAATATCTCAAAGGAAAATGATAATGGGGCTGAAAATAAACCTCGATTCATCACTAGAAATAATAAAAAAATTCTTAAAATACGCTTCAAAGCACAGCCACGCAGATTCCGATTCCAGTATAAATCATGACATTAGCCACACGTAGCTTCACTCGCGCAACAAACTAACTCTCACCAATTCTAATTTCAAATAGCGTCTAATCTAAAGGTTTTTTTTATTTCCAATGGTAGGTACATGACACATAAAAAAACAATATAGCACACAAAATACAAGGTACATAAACAAAATAATATAAGTCAAT
Source organism: Trichonephila clavipes (assembly GCA_019973935.1). NCBI lineage: Eukaryota > Metazoa > Arthropoda > Arachnida > Araneae > Nephilidae > Trichonephila > Trichonephila clavipes. The sequence continues at coordinate 464,652 of BMAU01019528.1, read as the reverse complement.
GACCCAAGCGAAGTCTCTCTAGCCAATATCGCTCTGTCTCGGATTTTGTCCGAATTGTAATGCACCGTCTGAGATGGTCTCTGTCCGTAATACCATTACTGAAAAGTAGGCTATAATCTCAAAGTTAATATTACACTATACAATCGCGAAAACCTCTCCTCTCCTACATCAGATCTTTTTAAGAAGCAATCGTAATGTTTATATATTACGGTTCCTTCATAAGCCAAGTTCTCGAATCAAGCGATCAATAAAATATATTTCCGAGAAATTAGTTCAAATATCGAGAGAATCCGCTACAAAATGTATTTTTTTCTTTAAATCTTGTAGGCCCAGTTTTAAACGTTCTTTGACACACTATGTATATATTTTATTTTCCTTGATCAAATTATCAAAATTACTTATACGCTTAGTATAATTAACCGAATCTTGTGAGGTTCTCTTTCACGCCTAAACATGTGGGAGGATGGGAAGGAAGTGTAGCCATATCCAAAAAATACTCTATTTATTTGTCACACAATCAACAACACAAGTTCAAGCAATCTTAAAGAAAAGATGCTCCCAGTTGAAGGAATACGTTGATCTATAACGAAGTACGCGAAGTAAGAGAGAAGACTTTAAATACCAATGCACTTACTTCATGTTCAAATCTACTTTCCTAGCTATCTAAGCCCTATTTAAACTCTAGTGACCAATTGTCGCTTTAATTATTACAATTATCAAAGATTTTTGAGTTATACTATAAATTTGATTAATACCTGATCACACTAGTAATCTATCCCAACTCCCTCACTTTCTTTCTCTTCTAGTTTGAAAGCCTAGACTATATATAGTAGACATAATTTAAATATTCATGTTTTCTTCTTCAGAGGATTCGTTGCAAATAAAATAGATTTAAAAGAAAAAAGATTTCCCAAGAGGATTTGTTATTAGGAAGGACGCGGATATTGAGCCGTCGCAATCATCAAATTACAGCTAGAAAATGTACTGTTACGTATTTTGTTGTCTATCACCATACAGGGGACTGCCGAATTCAACCACAAATTCAGAGGGGTGATAGAAGCCAGCATGGAGATGGCAAATCACTATAGAACATCAGGTAGCAAACCACGTTTAGTCGCGAGTAAATCGCAAAAACAGTTATGAAGGGTGCGATGTCGAGTGAAATGGAAGGGGCAATAAGTGGTAAGAAATACATTTATTAGACATAAAGAATGCTTACAATAAGAACAATGCATCACATCTCGACGCCAAAAATGCAACGACAAGTGATTTGTCACAGGAATTTTTTTGAAGTTGCAAACGCTAAGACCATGCACAACCGACACAGACGGACGAAGAATTGTCGGACGCGTTCAAACAAATCCGGTGTGCTGACGATGTCAGCTAAAGCGACAACGATCCCTGCGTGAGAATCTAAATTGCAACCACCAACGCCTCCTCCTTCACAAACGATTTCAAGTGGCCCCACAGGAAGAAATCCAGGGGGTTGAGATCCGAGAAGCATGAAGGCTAAGTAACAGGTCCGTCACCTTCAATTCACCTTTCGGGATAGGAAGCATGGAGGTGGCTACGCACCACAATCAAAAATATGCTTATGTACCATCGTGCATGAACCACACCTTGTGGAGCGCATTCGCTGGTACTCACTGCAGCAGCTCCAGGAAGATGTGCTGCAGGAAAACAAGGTATTTTGCACCTTTGAGGTGTTCGGATATAATATGTTTATCCCCACATTCGCTTAGCCACTTCCCTCGGTAGACTCATCCTCCTCCCGACGGCTACTACTATCGCAGTTTTCACCGACTAAATGTGGTTTGCGACTCTCTGTTCTATAGGAATTGGTCATCCTCATGCATGTTTATATATTACGGTTCCTTCATAAGCCAAGTTCTCGAATCAAGCGATCAATAAAATATATTTCCGAGAAATTAGTTCAAATATCGAGAGAATCCGCTACAAAATGTATTTTTTTTTTTAAATCTTGTAGGCCCAGTTTTAAACGTTCTTTGACACACTATGTATATATTTTATTTTCCTTGATCAAATTATCAAAATTACTTATACGCTTAGTATAATTAACCGAATCTTGTGAGGTTCTCTTTCACGCCTAAACATGTGGGAGGATGGGAAGGAAGTGTAGCCATATCCAAAAATACTCTATTTATTTGTCACACAATCACCAACACAAGTTCAAGCAATCTTAAAGAAAAGATGCTCCCAGTTGAAGGAATACGTTGATCTATAACGAAGTACGCGAAGTAAGAGAGAAGACTTTAAATACCAATGCACTTACTTCATGTTCAAATCTACTTTCCTAGCTATCTAAGCCCTATTTAAACTCTAGTGACCAATTGTCGCTTTAATTATTACAATTATCAAAGATTTTTGAGTTATACTATAAATTTGATTAATACCTGATCACACTAGTAATCTATCCCAACTCCCTCACTTTCTTTCTCTTCTAGTTTGAAAGCCTAGACTATATATAGTAGACATAATTTAAATATTCATGTTTTTTCTTCTTCAGAGGATTCGTTGCAAATAAAATAGATTTAAAAGAAAAAAGATTTCCCAAGAGGATTTGTTATTAGGAAGGACGCGGATATTGAGCCGTCGCAATCATCAAATTACAGCTAGAAAATGTACTGTTACGTATTTTGTTGTCTATCACCATACAGGGGACTGCCGAATTCAACCACAAATTCAGAGGGGTGATAGAAGCCAGCATGGAGATGGCAAATCACTATAGAACATCAGGTAGCAAACCACGTTTAGTCGCGAGTAAATCGCAAAAACAGTTATGAAGGGTGCGATGTCGAGTGAAATGGAAGGGGCAATAAGTGGTAAGAAATACATTTATTAGACATAAAGAATGCTTACAATAAGAACAATGCATCACATCTCGACGCCAAAAATGCAACGACAAGTGATTTGTCACAGGAATTTTTTGAAGTTGCAAACGCTAAGACCATGCACAACCGACACAGACGGACGAAGAATTGTCGAACGCGTTCAAACAAATCCGGTGTGCTGACGATGTCAGCTAAAGCGACAACGATCCCTGCGTGAGAATCTAAATTGCAACCACCAACGCCTCCTCCTTCACAAACGATTTCAAGTGGCCCCACAGGAAGAAATCCAGGGGGTTGAGATCCGAGAAGCATGAAGGCTAAGTAACAGGTCCGTCACCTTCAATTCACTTTTCGGGATAGGAAGCATGGAGGTGGCTACGCACCACAATCAAAAATATGCTTATGTACCATCGTGCATGAACCACACCTTGTGGAGCGCATTCGTTGGTACTCACTGCAGCAGCTCCAGGAAGATGTGCTGCAGGAAAACAAGGTATTTTGCACCTTTGAGGTGTTCGGATATAATATGTTTATCCCCACATTCGCTTAGCCACTTCCCTCGGTAGACTCATCCTCCTCCCGACGGCTACTACTATCGCAGTTTTCACCGACTAAATGTGGTTTGCGACTCTCTGTTCTATAGGAATTGGTCATCCTCATGCTGCCTACTATCACCCCTCTGAATTTGTCAGTCGAATTAAGCAACACCCTTTATAAAGCACGGATCAAATAAAAGTGCGTATATAGCAGATCAAAGGCGGCGGGAGTGAATCGTACAAATAAAACAGGAAAGAAAGAAATACAATTTCACTTAGAAAACCGAAATAGTTATCAAGTTATCACGATCATCCGTATTATATATAGAAATATATAACAAAGATCAGAAATAATAACCGATCTATAAATGAAATCTTCTTACGGTTGAAGAACACAATGCTTTCCTCGAATTGGCTTATTCATAATTTTTACCAAGTCACTTTTGTTGTTACACTATTAGCAACCTCAAATCTATACTTAATATTCTTCTAAGACATGCTGACGCATCGTGCGGTACACACTCTTCAGTAATACTCATCAAATCTTGTCCCTTCTCTCAATCTTTATATACTTAAATCGCAAAACCTCTCCTTAGGTCTCCTGAATCTCCATTTGCAACATAAGCGCTTGCACGCTTTTACGTAAGCCTCTCATTTTAGCTCCATTATCGTTTTTTAATATATTTTCAGTTTTGCTTTTCCTGTTGAGTCTTTTACTGTTTCAAAATAACTTCTAGAGTCCTCTCCATTAAAATATAATAAAGCTGTAATAGACATGTTTTCCTTAATTAGTTTTATTGTTTCCTGTCTAACTTTTTTATGCAATGTAGGAATCAATACATCTAGCATTGGATGAGGCAAATAGGAAAATGATACTCACTTTATATGCAACGTTGCAAATGTTTTTTGAATGGGTTAAATCTTGTAATTCTATGAAAGTAAATTATCACTTTACGGCTTTTATATAAAGTATCGCTACTTCTCTTGAATGCCAAATTATGCTCTGATAAACGTAAAATTGCAGTTAGACTATTCATCCATAAAAAAACTTTTTTTTATATTTCTAGTTTCGATAATATAGATATTACACTAAACATTGTCGCCCTTTTAAACATAATTGTTTTCTTTATTCTCATGCCGTACGATAGGCTGTTACAACTCAAGCACAACAAAGCATTTACTTTTCTCACCAAGTGAGTGAATGAATATTGACGTCGCACTGTTCAGTTACATGAGGGCTTTTGGCGACGGACCTCGTAATTTTGAATCATGGTCAAGTGACGAGAACGACACCTGAGCTGGCAGCCTAGTGGTCAAGGTATCCTATCGCGGCTGGCATGTCCTGAGTTCGATCCCAGTACCACTAAAACCTCCGTGTGGGGGAGAGATACACGTTAAATCTGTCGAGAGCTCAAACTTCCTCCCGTGGTGTGGTGTAGTAGTTAGGATGGGGTACCAGCTCAGGTGTCATCCTCGTTATTTGACCATGGCTCAAAATGACGAGGTCCGTCGCCAAAAGCCCTCGTGTAGCTGAACAGTGCAACGTTAATATTCACTCATCCATTCATTCCCCTACACGGTGGGTCTTCAGTGGTCCTGGGCTCGAAATCATGTCAAGCCAGCCACGAGTCCGTTACCTTGACCACTAGGCTACCGCGACTATTTTTTTTCTCACCGATAGGTACTTGCAGAATATATAGATGGGAAAAGTATATGCTTAAAACTTAGTATTTTATTATTTGATCTAGTATTTGACTCAAACCATCCGACCTTGCCTTGGAATAGCCAAAATTGAATGTACATTGAGATTCAAGTGTACATGATGATGATGTCGTGTCCATGACGGGACAAAATCAGACAGTACCATGGGCCCAGACGACTATCTTTTCGCAATCTGTTCAATATTATCTACCTAGAGGTTTATTGTCGAAAACATGTCCCTTTTTTCTCGTTGATCAACAAGAAGAGCTGGATAGTCAAAAATATAAGCAGGTGTTAGACATCTTTTTGAACAGTTATCACAATTCATATAAGTTCTCCTATCCCTATCATTCTTCATTCCTCTGTAATAGCCTGTTCTTAGCCTAGCAATGGTTTTTGTTTTAACGTGGCTTTGATGCTTTACAGGAAAACTTCTCTCTCAATTTGAAATTTACGACAGCATTCGCGTCTAATAAGGTAACATTCACAAAATTGGTATTCAGATTTCTAGCCTCTTTCGCCATTTCCATTGTCTGTAACGTCAAAATGTGCTGGCAATCATTGGAGAAAGCAGACTTTATTTAACTCATCTAATCGAAACAGATGAAAGCAAATATCTTCAGTAATCCATGTGTTCTAGAACAGGGAGAGTCTCATATAATATAAATCAAGAGCCTCAATTATTGCCCGAAGTTCACAAGTGAAGCAAGAGGCAGTGGCACCAGCACTGATTACTTGTTGGTAGGTTGCATCACTTGGAGTGGTCAAAAATGCCCCCGAACCTCCATTCAAGAATATTTCATCAGAAGAATCGTCTGTATAGGTAAACACAAAATAATCTTGTCGAGTGTAGTCTTATCAAGTGTGTATATATTCAGATTAAAACAAAAATAAGCGAATGAAATAATTCTAATTTTATAAAAAAAACAGTCAGTACCGTAGGTTTTTCATGAAGAGGGACCGTGTGCACTGGCAAAGTATTTAACCTTTTCAGTAAGGCTTAATTATAATGTTACCCACACACCTAAACATTTACATAAACTTATTACACTTATAATATAGAGGAAGAGAGTCTTCTGGATAGAGTATAGTTGATAATAATATAAAGGGAAATGTAAAAGATATTACATGGGGCTTATACCCAAATTAGAAACCTCCCCCCTTTCCTCACGATTGAAATTCTTCTGATGAATTATTTCAATTTAATTAGCAAGAGAAACGAAGTTAACCTGAGATACATAGTGATGCGACGCTATTTTAACTTAAAATTGTGAACCCAGTTTCCTAATTTCACGTCGCATCATAACCATAGTTAAAATAAACAAGAATCCATAAATTAACAGTAAAATAAACAAAAATCTATAATTTAACAGAACGAACTTTTAACGTTTAAGATAAATTTATTTTAAGCACATGCATATAGAAATTTACTTTTACAACAAGATCAGAATAATTAACTTAGCTTGAGAAGGTGAGGGTGCTGAAGGATGGACATGGTTGACGCTCGGAGTACGGTTCTTCTGTAGCTCTGGGACCGGCTCTCTGTGTCTAAAATCGGGTGCGTGCCGTTTTTATTCAGCACCTCGTCACCCAAAAATCCTAGAGCTGGACTCTTTGTCTTGTCCAGTATAATTTCTCTGATTGGTCCCGAGGCCGGCGCAGTGTTACACCACCTCAAAATTTATGGGTTTAGGGAACTTTTTAACGCGGGAACTTTTTTGACACACCCCACCAAAAGAAATTTCACCACATCCGGTTAGGGGGGACTCGTATAAAAATTTCAAGCCGTTTCAGGCGCGAATTCAAAACAGGAACAAATCTGGCCTCCCATCAGTAGATAGAGAGAGTTTATAAAAATAAGAACAGATATTTGATTTTATATATAGTTTAGAGATATTTTTTTTAATTTATATTTAACGTAAGGTTCCTTTAGGGAACTTCTTTTTACGGCAGAAATCCTAAGCACACACACATAATTTCTACACATTATGCGGACATCGTCTCATTATTGTGAGATGAAACATGTAAATATATATGAAGCGATCACGGTTTTTTCTAGTATTATTTTGGAAGTTCTTGAGGCCGAAAGACATTAAGGAAGGCATATTGATCATATTTCTTTATTTATTTTCAACTACTTGTTATTCTTTAAAAAAGGTGATTACACAAGAAGGCTTTTGCAAAACATAACGGCATTAGTGACAACATGAAAATATGTGCATAAGCAACATAAAAGCGTTCTTCATCTCGATCCAAGTCCTCAACTTATTTTAATTAAGGTATCCGACTCCCCTAAAATCCTGATTTTTTAAAAAATGTAACAAATTTTCATGATTTTATTTTATGGGTCATCTTATTAGCTTTGTAAAAATACCAAGTTTTTTATTTTCCATTCACTAAAACAAAAATTAAATGTGTTTTAGTAAAAGCAGATGTCATTACTTTACATAAGACGTTAAACTTTAAAATGCGTTTTACTCGAAATGTGTTTTTTTTCGAAAAGCTCAAACGGGGACAGCGATTGCTCAAAAAGTTTGGAAAATAATTTGCTGAAATTTTGTGTATGTTCTGAATAACAGTTGAAGTGTTTTAACCTTCAGATTTGTATCAATCACTGATTTATTACCAAATTTACAGTTCTTTATGTGAATATAATAACTGTTTTTTAAGTAATTTCATATAAGATAAAGCGCTCTAGTTTTTGTAAAAATTAAAATATCTCTTATCCTGAAGGTCATTTCAAAAAGGAACAGCAAATCAATACATCAAATTTGAAAACTGAGAATTTGTTCATTTACTGCTTGTACAAAGTGGGCCCCGCTTGCGTATTTGTTTGTCAATCTTTTTACCCATTTTTTCCTATTTTAGTAGCAATAATTTATTTTTCTCTTCTTAATTTTAATCTTTTTTTCTTAAAAAGTACTAAATAAATCGAAAAACCACAAAAAAATCTCCATATCTCCATTTTTTTTAAAAAAAAGCTGTCGCAAGTAGTCGGATACCTTAAAGAAGCTCCGGGAATTTTCTAAAATCACGTGATTTATCAATCTGAATAAGACAATTGGTTTGATCTGATTTCTGGAGAAATATTACTTCAGCACTGCACAAAAAATTCTTGACGTACTACTTTTTAGAAATAAAGTTACAGTTAAAACTTTTGTCCCGTTAAACGGGTGAATAAAAATAATTTAGTATTACACAATGTCTTGGAGGGTTCAGGATCAAAATGAATAAAAGAAAATCCTTCTTAAAGGAATTGAAATAAAGAATCATTAAGTATATATAAACAATAACCCTATACTTAATTGCCATAAATCTAATAAAGCTAAGCACAATAAAGAGAAATATAACAAGACAGTATAGCTCAAAATAAAATTGCTGCAGTGGTATACTAGCAAAATTTAGCCTTCAGAACTAAGATTGTAGATATAAACATAGTTTTAAGGCCAGACAACCTTCCCCTATTTATGCACATTCAACTGGGTAGAAAGGAAGGTAAAATTGTTTAAAAATAAAGTTTCGAAAAAAAAAAACTAATACCAAGTGATTGTATTTAAAGTACTATAAGATAGATTATATTCAAGAAGATAACATTAAACAATTCAAAATATGAAAACAATAAATGTAACAGATTAACCTGATTATAATGAAAATAAAAAAATTAAAAATTAATTTCTTGAGTCAAGAATCTAGAACAGGGATGGCGAACCAGTGGCACGCGTGCCATTAATGGCACACAACACAATATTTTGGGCACACCACCGATCAAAACGGTTTGCATTTTAATTCAAAATAACTAAGTTCAATATGAAGTAAAACGAGAAATGTTAGTGATCGGTCGCAGTTTTCAGCGAGATTTTCTCAGTTCGAAGAATTATCGGAAACGCTCAATTTTTTTATGTACCTTAATGTGATTTCAATAATTATTTGGATTTGTCCCAATTATATTGGTTGTAAATTGAAAAAATTAAGTGTATATCTGATTGATTTCCAGTCTAGTTCAATTTGGATTCAAAAATTTGTTGGTAAAGGAGAAAGTTGGAATTAATTAAAACATAAAGATTAACAAGCAATATAAATAAAAATGCTTGTAATGAAATTTTGGAAACACAGAATTCGATTCCAGATACATTTAACCGTTTGAAAAAACTGGTTCCTGCTATTTTAACCACATTTTCATCTACTTATGCCTACGAGACATAATTTTCAGAGATGCATAACATTAAAAACTCACTTAGAAACCGTTTGGAAGATGGCTCCAATTCAGCTTGCATTCTGGTAAAAATAACATCTTACTATCCTAATACAAGTTATTTGTCATCTAATCTATATCACAAAAGAATTCACAATAATGTTACTTTAATTTCAATTACACGTATAAGTAAAAAAATTTACTACTATACTGTGCAAAATGTATTTTTTCGTTGCAATTAAAGAATTTTAAGTTGTTAGTATTTGTTTTTTTATTATTTTTTCAATAATCTCAAGTCAAAATTATTTGATGGCACGTCTATACCTCCTTAAAACATTTCTTAAAGGGAAAAGGGCACGTTGGTCCAAAAAGGTTCACCACCCCTGATCTAGAATATAATAAGCAAACCAAAAGAAAAGAAATATTACAAAACCAAATATAAAAGAGCAATAAAATAAATCAAATCTAATTACAATAGCAAGACATTGAATACTTTAAGATTTCAAAATTAGTCTATAAGCTCAATATAGCTTGCTTTTTATTAGAATAAATTAAAATTGAAGATTCAACCATTGTTTTGGCCCCCATCCATAGCTCTAATTAAATTAATGTACTCATACTCAAGAAAACTGTTGGACTGTAAGTTTTTCTATCTCTGTTTACATCAAAAACTCACACCCATCTGGTTACACTCTCTTATATCTTAGAGTAGACACGGCCACTCGCTCATCATTTCACTTCTCAGCATTTGTGAAGCGATCACAGCTTTTTACAAGGACAAGGCACTCCACAACCCAACTTCGGCGGAATTTAGCCTCCCTTCCGTATTAACCTCTAACTGTTGATTAAAAGTTCCGCGATTCGCTCCTCAGTGCCATCATTCTTCCCAAAGGCATACATAATGTGTTACAGGGGAGAAAAAAGGCAAATGTTCTGAAACAAGTCAATTCTTCGCAAACACTCTGAAGGCCCATTTATTGCATCTTAAAGCCTTCGGAATAGTTTTCCTGGTAGTAGCGCAAACATATAAGGATCGTTCTGTGGAAAGATGTATACATACGCCAGGGTCAGATAACGAATCAGCTATATACGCTGGCAGCTGTTTTAATGGGGGTTAATAAATAAACAATAACCAAACACTAAATTTCAATAGATCTAATAAGGCTAATTAATACATATATGCCTTTTTAATGCTTCAAAAATCATATCCTCCAATGCCCGAAAAATTGCTGATGTCACTCGTAGTAGCTGGCCTTCAAAAAGAAGCTGTAGTCATCACTTTTACAACTATTTTACTCTTTGTTTATTTTTTTAAGTTTATAATTTGAGATTGCTCTTTCTGTCTCTTCTCACACTGCGCACACATGGCTTAAAGTAGCGAGTTGAGACCTCTGCGAAGTTTTTTCTCCCGTTACAGGGAGTCTCAGTGCAGTTTATTTTGTCTCGAGAGCTGAAAATATAAACAATTTTCAAAGAAATATAAATGTTTGGAATTAAAATTAAATAAATCGATTCTTTTTTATTCATTATTTATGAAAGAAAGAGGCTTCCCAAAAGTGCAAAATGTTTAAAATATAATCACACTTCTAAAAATGATAAGCATATGAAAATAAGAAACATTTCTATAATAAATATTAAAAAAATTTTATGTTGCGCAAGTTATTTTCTTAAATACTAGCCTTAGATGTGTAAAACTTTATAGAATTATGAAATGTATCATACTCTTAAAACCCTACCTAATTTCAATATTGTATATCTATTATTGTCAAAACATTTGAAAAAGATTGATATTTAAAAAAAAATTTTAAATATTTTTTTTACAAATTTTTTTTATTATTTCATTTATATAAAAAATAGCTTCAGTCTAATAAAGATATATTTAACTTTAAAAATCAATTTATTGTTAGTAATTCGAGCTACTGTTTTAGAAAGTATCAAACGCAACGTAGAACTTAATTTTTCTTACAAAATGTTTTTTATTTTCATATGTGCTTGTAATTTTTAAAATTATTACTACATTTTAAACATTTTACACTTTTTGGCGCCTCATTTCTTTGCTTAAAAGAATCGAATTATTTCATTTTAACCTCAAAGAATTGCATCTAATCGAAAATTGTTTATATTTTAGCTATCGAGATAAAATTAACACCCCTGAAATCTCATTGGTATCATATGCTGTTTTAAATTATACCGTTCTGCTTTTTGTATACCTGCATATGATGGTAGATTTTTATGATATAAGATGGCATTGAATACTTCCTGTAAAAATGTACAAGTATAATCACGGGAAACAATATTTTCAAAACGAAAGAAAAGGAAAAAAAGCATTGAAAAATCCACAAGAAACTAAGATAACATCATGAAAATTAAAAAATACTAACATTACGTTATCTACAAAAATGTAAATGTAATGATGTACGATTCTCGTTAAATATGAAAATAAGATTATTACACGTACTCCGAGTAACTCATTAATTGCCAGACGCTAATTTAATATTTTACATGTCAAGGGGAAAAAAACGATTTTTTTTTCTTCTATTGTGATAATCCTTTTCGTGTGCTATGAATAAAATTCTTTCCTTTTTTTTTTATTTTTTTCTGTAATAGCTTTATCGAAATTGGATAACTGTTTGGCATGATTTACGTAAGATATTTAATTTCTTATGGTAGCTCAAAAATTCTTAAAATTTGTAGATCACTTGAAAGCAAACTACAAATTGCATAACAAATATTGTTTATCTGTTGTAGTAGAAATCTTTTTTCCCAAAATCCCTCTATAAAAATTCAAATTCTTCAATCTTCTTATGAAAGGAAATTATAAATAATAATAATCCTTTTGAATTTATTGTTATCATTAAATAATTTTCAAATCATAGATTAATATCTTCTCTATATAAAAGGAGACATTTATTGTTGGATTAATAAAAAGTATTAAATATATGAAATATAATTATCTTTTAAATAAATATATTCAGTATTAACATATTATTGGATATTAATATTTATTATGTATTCAATAATAACATATAATATCCAACAGAATTAAAAGTAAATACCCATTAATTTTTCAACGTGAATGTTGAACATAGTTAATGAAATTTGTTTAATTGTGTCTGTTTAAAATTAATAAAAAACTAAATATGTAAAAAAACTTACGTATTTAAATATCTAAATTATTAAAACTAAATGTAATAATATTTAAAATAAACTCAGTTTCATGTATTTTTAAGAAATTCATTTTCCGTCAGAAACACAGATATTATATATTTTTATATAATTTTTCTACCTAAAAATAAAATTTTTTAGTTATTTCTTTATATACACTCAGGAACATTGAAAATAGCGACCCAAGAAGGAAGCTAAGTACAATCGCGAAACTTTGCAAATAGGTACAGCGTAATGTGATATGCAAATAATCCAAGTTTTGTGCCAATACGCATGCTCATACACGCCGAGGTGGCGCTACAATCAGGAAGAGGGTGCAATATAAGCCAGTGCAAATTCGAAGATTCATAAACGGGACGATTACCCGCCGATTGTAGGAAGACTTTGGTAAGCGAAACATGCCAGGTAAAGGTGCTAGAAGACATTTCTCACAGTTAAGCGAGTTTGAGAGAGGCCTGATCATCGGGATGAAAACTGCAGACTGGTCGACTCGCCGTGTTGCTGGCCAGATGGATCGTTCGGAGTGTGCCGTTAGAAATTGTTGGGAGCAGTGGACACCAGAAGGTACCCACGCGCGGAAAACCGGGTCTGGAGCGACCAGGAAGACCACGAGGAGAGAGTATCGAGGGATCGTGCGGCAAGCACTTGTGAACCCCACAGTGACTCGTTTAACGATACGAGCAGACGCAGGCGTAGCTATTGTTCCACAAACAATTTCCAGACACATTGCAGAAACAAATCTTAAATCCAAGCGCCCTTTCCGTGCACTCCCTTTAACACCGGAACATCGGCAACTGCTATTCAGTGGTGCCAAGCCAGATCAATGTGCAATGCCACAGATTGGGAAAAGGTTGTGTTTAGTGATGAATCCCGATTTGTTTTGTGGACAAATGATAACCGTGTACGGGTGTGGAGGCGCCCTGGTGAGCGGTACGATTCCCCCCACACTGTTCTACGTCACACTGACCGCACAGCTGGTGTAATAGTTTGGGTGGCTATAGCGTATAATAGCCGGCCCACTTTAATTGTGATGCGTGGAACCTTAACGGGTCAACGCTACATTGTGGATATTCTTCGACCACATGTAGGACCTTTTCTAAATGGTCTCCCAGGGGCAGAGTTTTCCAGCAAGATAATGCTCGTCCGCATACAGCAAGAGTTGCTCAAGACTTCCTACGTCATTTTCAGACCCTTCCATGGCCGTCCCGCTCCCCGATTTGTTCCCTGTAGAGCACGTGTGGGATCAGCTTAAACGACAGTTTCCATCGTGTCGCTCTGTACATGATTTAGAGTTGGCTGTTCAAGATTTCTGGGCCCATCTGCCTCAGAACAATATAAGGTGTCTAATCAACTCAATTCCGGACCGTGTGGCGGCATGTATTGCAGCTGGAGGTGGTCCAACGCGCTATTGAATTATCCCAGTATTTGTGTCGTTGCACACCCTGTAACTGTTTAATTGTCTTGTTTTTGAGATTAAGTGAATCTCTCATCTGTGTCATTATGTGCGTTAAATTTCATTTCAATCCGATGCTTTCTTCTTGGGTCGCTATTTTCAATGTTACTGAGTCTATAAAAGAAGTTTCACATGTAGATGTAATAAAATTTATTAGTGCATAAGGCATAGTTAGTAAAAATGGGTCGTAAGAAGTTGAATTTAACTGATGAGAAACGCCAAGAAGAATTGGCCTTAACCCTCTAACTGGATACCTTCCTCCTGAAAAGTTATTCCGAAAGCGTTTTACTCTTATATTGCTATTCCCTTCAAAAATGCAACAGACTTCAATTCTTTCCCCCTTTTAAAACTTGGGAGGTCAAAAGGGGACAACTTTATGACTTGGTTCGGCGTATTTGATCATTGAGAACCAGGATAGCAATCGTTTACAGCTAGCTGTTAAGTTGCCTTGGGCAATCTTGTATGAAAACCGTAGTTCTTTCTACTATGTCGTTTTCCCCATAGATTCAGTCACAGTAAATTTAAAACAAAATGCAGGGTAAAAAAAACATGAAATAAAAGGCGTGTTAAAAGTTGAAAAATAGTTATATTTTCTTCAAAATTTATTTTTCTGACATTTTTTAAAAAATTAAAAACAAATATTTTGGTATTGCGATTTGAACCAGAAAAAAAGCATCCTGTATTCATTTTTGAATATGAGAGTAAGAAACGCGCTCACTTTCATGTTTTTAAAAAAGTTATGAGGTAAAAAAGAGTAAAGGCCCTATCTTTTTTTTTTAAACAATAAGACATAAATGGTGCATATTTATGAAATAAAACAGATCTTTCTAATCAATTATATTTTTAATTTAGAATAACATAAAAAATGATTTCAATATACTTTTAATTTATTTAAATTTAAATCATATAAATGATATTTTTATGTTAACTGAATATTTTTCGGAAAAAATCTAAATTTTCATTCCTAGTGCTCTCTTTTTCGAACTCCTTGTATTAAATAAAAATATCTTTTCTACATCGGCATTTATGATGGACATAACACACATTCAGTTAATAATTTTTAATTTTAATGCGGGATATACTTCTTCAAATGCGCATGACAGTACTTCTAACCATTTTCTACTCAAGTTAAATTTCTTATCTTTATGTTTCTTTTATTACAAGGAAAAATGTCACACATCGATAACTACATTTTCACACAATTCAGTCATTACAAATTCTACTGTGAGAAAAGTTCTCCCTAATTAATTTTGTCATTCAAAACAGTACACTTATAACAATTTTGTTCAGTGAAGTTAACCGACAGTTCCACAATGTATCCAGTATTAAATTTTTCAGTATACACAAATATTTCCTGCTGTAGGGAAGATATAGTATGAGATGTGGTGTGTGGTTGTGAAAGAATGTTTTCGTACGTGTAGACTATTTTTTAAAAATTTAAATATCACTGAAGCTGATCATATAACTGCAAATGAGCCTTATTTTAATGTGTGCTGGTATCAAAGTAAAACACTTTACAATATTAAACAGCCTATGGAATTATTCTCAATATCAAACTATTCGCAAAATGGCTTACAACTTCTATTCAAATTGTAAAGAAACTGAAATATAAATATATCTTACTGCAGTAAAAAATATTCATAATATGTAAGTATCCTATTTCTCCACTTATTTCTGTACATTTTAAAAACTGTAGCTGAATGCAATTTTTTATATTTATAAACGAGGCATAACAGCTCACACACTCGTAAAAATGTCTTTATCATTTTTAAATATACTACTATAAAACGTATATGGATTGTAAGATCAGTTGTAAAATCCTAAAAGCTTTTAGAGGAGCTAAAAACATGTAATTTTGGATTGATCAAATTTTTAATATAATACACAAATATACATGTTATTAAACAAATACATTTGAAAAATAAAACTTCCTTCTGAATTAAACGTAATTGAAAGAAAAATGTTTAATTGCAAATGAGTGGAAATACATGTTTATCTAAGGGGTATCCCCAAAGTGAGGTAATCCTCAAAGTTAAAACTCAAACTCAGAGGCACAACAATCCATGAGGGCCAGGAACTACTGTGCCCATCATAATACACGTGACCATTGGACGCTGAGGTGCATGAACAGATGTCCCGATTTGGTGGTATGTCTGAAGAGAGACCTTCAGTGTTTAAGGCCCGAAGCAAGCTTGGTACTCATTTATCGACCTAATGTAGCGGGGATGAAAGGCAGAGTCGACCTTGCGCAGCCCATTAATAGAACCCCAGACCTGTGGTGTGGAGGCACCATACACAACCACTCGATCCTATTCGGTGAAAAATAAAATTTAATGTTAGAATCTTATATAAATCCCTAATGAATGAGGGAGTCCAAACTTTTTCCCATGTAAACTGTTTAGACCGAAATGGTTAATTATGAACATTTTACAAGTTGCATAAATTAAAATTAACCGTTATAGTTTACATAAATTTTTAAGGGTGCAAAAGGTGTATTTCGGCTGCACAAATTAATTTTTAAAAGGAATACGGTTACGAAAAAGTACTACAAATCTATATAAAGTAGGGTTGTTTACCTTACATATTGTCAAAAACAAGAATGCATTGGAAGCCAATTCCACAATTCGTTGTTATAAAAATGTATGGAAAATTACAAGATTTATTTTTGCATTTGTAATTTATATATATATATAATTTTTCCTGGGAACTTTTTTAAAAGCTAGAGCGGCATCCATCAAAACCGCGGTTCTCTCACTGTTTTTCCAGATCGCGCCTGACTAAGCCGGCTCTGCCATAGTCAGTGAAAATGCCGGATTTTGTTTGTCAAGATCATTTTATAGCAGACTGCATTTTTCATGTATTTTAGATGGTCGTTTTTATATTTTCTACATCAATATCTTAATGTCTGAATTTAAAATTACATAAAATTCTTGACATTCGCATCAATAAACATTATAATTTTTATTAGTATATGAATGTGTCATCACACGATTACATGACTGTTATTAACATATTATTTTAACCATTTAATTAATATTAAGTATAACATAACGCACACAAATTTTCTGAACTTTAAAGAAATATTTCGAAAACTACTTCAGATATACTCAAAATTTTTTCATTCCTACCCTTTAGCTTCTTAGTTTTGCTTCTATGTAAAACTTTTGTTGTATATTCCTCGGTTTTTAGTATATTTTTGCTCTTAGCATGCATTTTTCCACTGAATTGTATGAAATCTTCAAAATATATTAAAAAATACCAAAGAAGCTTTATAATAAAATTTGAAATTTATATTATACTCAAAGAGTTGCTAGAACTTATGGTAAATAATTTTTAACTTTGCGATACATTTTTTTTTCGAAATTTCAAATGGAATTTCTAACATAAAATTTCTAGCTTTATACGGTCGAGATTTCAAAAAATATCCAGATTTTAATTACTTATTCAGTTAGCCTTGAAAAAAAAAAGATAAATGTTGAGGTATTTTGCATAAATAGATATTTTTGAAGAATAATTCGAATGTTTTTTGAATAGCTCGAATTTAAAATTGATTTTTATGTTTATTTATATGCATAAATGTCTACTGTAAATGTTTCCGTATATTTTTGATTACCATTTATTCAAACATTCAAGTTATAGAAAAAATGTGGGAAAATCTTCATTCATGTTGTCTTTGATGTAAACTGAAGTTCAAGCACTTAAAATTCAAATATAATTCGGTGTATTTTAACAATATATAACTAGGCAATGTACGTAAACTTCCCTGAACACTTGGGCTTTGAAATCTAAAAAAAAAAAATTAATAGATCTTAATGAGTTTTTTTTTTTGTTATTATTTTTATCAAAGTGTAAGAAAATGTTTCAAATTAATTGATGAAGTTTAAATTTATTCATTTTTAGTGGTTGGAAAGTTGAAAAGATTTCAAATTTTAAAGTGTTTGGTGTTTTATTATATTTTTTGGGGGCATTTAATAATGAAATAATCATGTTTCAAAACCTAAAAGCATTGATTAAGATAAGAAAAATGAAGCGAAAGAATATACTTTAAAAAAGATAATTTGTCTAACTATATAAAATAGCAGATTGCCCTGACACGTCGCAACTTGTTACAGTTTGAAATTAATATGAAACCAAAAGGGAATTGTAGCATATTTTACTTATGCGTTGGGACTTTTGAAAACTTTTAAAATACAAGCTAGCAAACAAACACTTCTTGGGTTCTAAAGAAATTTCTCCACGATTTTTTACGATTGCCCCAGGGTCAAAACACGGGGTTCCCTGCGAGCCATAAAACTCCTGCTGTGTTGCTTCCTCCGTCCCTCATTATCTTTCAAGATGTTAAACCTTAAAAGGGGAAAAGGATTTCAGAAAAGTGCGGGTAATCCTCTTTTGAAAACGTTACTTGAAGGCAGAAAAATCAGTGCAGTCCATTTTCGAAGCATCTTTACACTGACGGAATTTTCCGTGCTATACGGTTAGAGGGTTAAGGGTCCTTCCTACCTTCCAGCACTTTCTCGAAAAATCGTGATGTTTTAGATTTCTCCAATAATTTCCAGAAGTCTCCATATGTTATCCAACATTGCCAAGTCACCAAAAATGACGCCAACTTGGTTGTATCGCCAATACTTCACGAATTTTTCATTGAAACGCCATTATAATGTAAGGGATGGTGTTTCTTTTGAATAGTACAATTTTTTATCAAAAGATAAATACAACAGAAAGTAATATTAACGTATTAAACATCCAAATATCAATTACTAGCTGGTATACCCGTTCTTTGCACGGGTGAACTGAAAAAATAACACAGATTGAAGGATAAAATTTTTTTTAATGCGTTAATTTTACGTGAATTTCAAATTAAACAAAAAAAAAGCTTTTTGCATATCTCAGCTGAAAAATAAAGAAAAAAAACACCTTTGATAAATTTTAAGTCTGTAGATCTAATGGCTGATAAAAATGATTTTTTTTTATTTATAACTCCCCGTAACACTCTTGAGGGTCGATTTTTGAAAATACCTCCCTAAGCAGATCTCTGCTCAGCAAAAGTAACACATTATTAAAAGTTTTGTGTAATGAACGCTTAAAAAAAATAGTGTAAATAATTTATATCTGAAAGTATAATACATTAATATTACTTTCTGTTGTACTTATTTTATGTTAAAATTGTAATTTTCGCAAGCAACGCCGTTTCTTAAAATATAATGGCGATTTAATGAAAAACATAGCGAAATGTTAACGATAGAGTCAAGTTGGAAAATGTCTAGCTACTTTCATAGCTCGAGCTTTATTAGAGCTTTGTAAGACCCGCCGTGTAGGGAAGCGATGCACGTTAATACTTTATCCAACCGTATTATGATTTACTGCAGTTGTTTTCATACAATATTTTTTTCGATCACTACATTTAAAATTAAGGGATATACATAATCAATATACTCCGCTTTGGAAAATTTAATCCGTTAGAGCTAATAAATCAATTAAAGATATTTCACTGTAAAATTAATTATACACACCGTTCACTTAAAATAAGTCGTCAAATCATTTTCTAAGGTCTTCATTGACATACAAAAACATAAGACACTTAAATTTTGACATAAACTATTTTTTCGGGACCAAAATAATAATCTTTGCAATTCGCTGAAAACGCAATATCTGCTACAACACTATTCACCTTCCCCACTAAAATACTCATCATAGAACCCGCGCTGCCATATATCTTGGAAGAGTGGATTTCAAAGAATATTCCTGCTAAGTATTGGTAGAATATTCCTTCTAAGCTGGTGTGGTGTGGTAGTTAGGAGAAAAGGGTGCCAGCTCAGGTGTTGTCCACGTCATTTGACCATGGTTCAAAATTACGTGATCCGTTGCCAAAAGCCCTCGTGTAGCTGAACAGTGCGACGTTAATATTCACTCACTGCAAAAAATATAGTACAGTTGTTATAATTATTTTTATACTTAAAAATGCAATATCTGCCTATTCAATTAAAGTTATAGTGTTATAACTAACTACACTAATCACAAATAAATTTTGAAAATTTGTCCAAATGATGCAGTGTGAAAGAGAAAGACTATTTTCTTTAAGGACCAGAACTGATAAAAACATTTATTTTGAATAAAGATCAATTTCTTACTGCCAAATGTGCATATAATAAAATCATAAAAAAACATTAAAATAAAGGGAGATTTATAACAACCTCTCCCTTCAAAACTTAGTATTATTCTGAAATAAAAAAATACGCATTATGCTGATCACAGGAATTAATTAGAAGTGAATGCCTTGCGTAGCCAAAATAAAAAGGGTTTTTCCCAAACAAAAGATAGATAGATATTCTGTGGTGGGCTTTTTTGCAGCGCACGCCAGAATTGCTTGTAGATGGCAGAATTTTTTCCTTACTTAACAAATATCGTTTTACTTTGGACACTTCATACAATATCTTTATAAATTTTAGCCTATGCTATAAATTATAGCCAATGTGTTATTCTGATGTATAAGCTATATTACTGTAAAAGTTCTTTAAAATCCATTCAGTTGTTTTTGCGTGAAAGAATCACAAACATCCTCACAAACTTTCACATTTGTAATATATATTAGATTTGCACTATTTTAAGATTAGACAATAAAATTACACAAGAAAATAAAACTTTGATCATTAAAGAAGTGCTTTCAATGTATTGTAAAAAATAGAACTGCATCCGGGATGGGCATTACATCGATCGCGATCGACCTGTGGACCGCAAAGACATTTTGGGGTGACCGCCTGAAGATTTTAGCAGTTAGTAATTATGTACGGAGATATTCAAGATTGGCTGAAGTATGCAGACTATATAAGTCTTCTACTGTCACTATTACAACAAAAACTAACTTTAAATAAAAATGTTTAATTTTAATGTATTTTGAATTGTTTGATCATAAATACATCATTTGATATTATTATATTTGCGGCTGTCATTATTGTGTTTGTATTTTGCTTTAAACTGAGTTTAAAAGTGCTAGTTTTTTCTATTTTTGTTCTGTAAGTAAAAGTACGTACATATTCCGTATTTATTATTAATTTATCAACATATATATTATAAATGTGAAAGTATGTTTGGAGAGAGATGTTTGGTAGTCTTTCACGGAAAAACAACTGAATGGATTTTAATGAAACTCTACAATAATATAGCTTATACATCAGAATAACACATAGGCTATAATTTATAAAGATATTGTGTGAAGTTTCCAAAATATAACGATAATTGTCAAGAAAGTAGGAAAAAATTCTGCCGTTTGCAAAAAAGCCTGTGGCTGCATGCATCTATCTTTTTTTTGTGAAGCATAGCTTTTCCTTTCGTTTTGCTTACGCCATGCATCAGTGCGCGGTTGCTTTTAATTTATTCCGTTGATCAGTGTAATCACTATTTTTTTTATTTCATAATAAAACTAGATTTCGAAGGAAGAGGTGGTGGCAAGATTTTAACATAAAATAAATACAACAAAAATTAATATCAGTTTATTACACTTCCAAATATAAACTATTTGCCCTATTTTAAGCGTTCATTACATAAAATTTGTTTCAATGACAGTGGAATGAAAAACTATGAAATTAAAATGAAATATCAAAATGTTTTTATCAGATAGTTTTTTTTTTCTTTTGAATATTTTTTTCAGTACATGTAAATATATATCTAGGCTTTCCCCAATACTGTTTTTTATAAATATATATATATATATATATATACAGATGGGTGACAAAATAATACGAACACCTGTGAAAGAGGAGAAAAGCTTTATTAATAGGGAGTTGGACCCCCCTTTGACTGAATTACAGACTGTATGCGACGTGGGATGGGTGCATAGAGGTCATGAACAACTTATAATGGAATATATGAAGCCATTCTTCGTGGAGAGCGGTCTCTAATGCCGAAATCGTAGATGGTGGAGGGAATCGAGCACGTAGTTTTGACTCCAAATATCTCCACAAATGTTCAATAATATTTAAATCAGGTGACTGAGGGGGGCCAATCAAGATGACCTACTTCCCCCTCATGCTCTGCAAACCATTCTTGCACGATTTTAGCAGTGTGGATAGGAGCGTTGTCGTCTTGATAAAGTGGGCATTCTCCGGGAAATGAAGTCTGGACAAATGGATGCACCTGATCTCCCAGGATATTGACATAGTGGGCAGCTTTAACCTTGCCATGCAGAGTAACAAGTGGCCCAAGACCACGCCAAGATATCGCCCCCCATACCATAAGGGACCCATCTCCATGCTTAAAAGTCGGCACGATGCATCCTGGAGCAAATGCTTCTTCGGGCGTTCTCCACACAAAAACGCGTCCGGTGGTTTGGAATTAGGTGAATGTCGATTCATACGACCAGATGACTTGTTGCCACTGTTGTGGGATCCACTGTCTGTGTGTTCTACACCACTGGCGTCGCTGTAAAGCATGACGTGCTGTTACCAATGGTTTACGAATTCCAATTCTTTCATACAAGTTCGAAGCATGAAGTTCCCTTTGGACGGTTCTTGCTGAAATAGGGTTACAAAGATGACTATTCACCTCAGACGTTATCTGGGATAGCGATTGCTTGCGCTTTCGGGCCACTATGCGGGTTAAGACTCTTTTATCCCTGTCGGTAAGCTTTCTTTTCCGTCCACTGTTGTGCTTGCCAGACCTCGCATTCCCACATTTCTTGTATGCTGTCATAACGGCAGATACAGTACTCCTTGCACGCCCCAAATAAATGGCTGTTTCCGTCATCGAGCAACCAGCGCACCTCATTCCAACAATCATACCTTTTTCGAACTCTGACAGGTCCGTCATTATTGCGTTTTTCAGAAATTATAATTGACAATGTGCCACATCTATCGCAGCTGTTGAGCGAATGATACTTTACCTTTCGAATCCGCTAGGCGGTGGACTGCAACGCTAACTGACATGCGCGTTGTGCGTCTTTGAAATGGGCCATGCCTCTTTCACGGGTGTTCGTATTATTTTGTCACCCATCTGTATATATATATACATATGTTTATTCAAGCATTAAAAAAAGCAATCGTTTCAATAGCTATCTGCAAATTTATCTTTTATTTATTACTTATAGAAAAGGGATTATAATTAATATATATATATATATATATATATATATATATATATATGTGTGTGTGTGTGTGTGTTTAAAAGGATTATTTCTATTATTTCATTACTAAATTAATTATTTGTTAATTAAAAAGTACATCGCCTATTATTTTGGATAAAAATACATTTCAGAGACTTTTTTAAGCGAACTATATGTAACGATTGATTGATTCATGAAAATCTGAAATTTATTTAATTATTTTATTTTCTTAGAAACTAACTATTATTAAAAAATGATGCAAGTTTTTTGTTTTACTCTTGAGCATCAGAATCGTTTTCTTTTTATTGCTTCACATTAATAATTCTTTAACTAATGCAATATTATTTTTTATAAGTCATACATCGAAATTTGAAGCTATATCTTATCTGTGAGGGGGAGGAGAAGAGGGAACAATAATTTTACACTAAAAAAACCCGTGTCGGGCTAGAGAGAGGGGGAAAAACCCTGTGTTAAATCGAAAATACGTGGAACAAATTTCGAAAAACGGAAATTTAATGAAATAATTTTAGAAATCGCTTATATACATTGCGCGCGTACAAACACACACATATAATTGCTGGCATCATGAGGGGAAAAGAATGCCCATGCAACGCCGAGCCATGCAGCTAGTAATAAATATTGTTGACCTTTTCCTACCTCATCACACCTACGATAGTGGGCATTGGTGCACACGAGAATTTTTCAAGGGGGGAGGGGCGTGGTCGAGGGTCGAAAGTCTATCATTCTCGTATCATACCACAATATTTTCCCAAACATATTTTATTAATTTTGTAGAATTGTCAGAAACAAAAAACATTAAAAAAATAGATTACTAAATAAATATTCAGCATTAAGTAATAATAAAAAATATTAATAACAAAAATTTAATTAAGTTTTACATACTGTATACATGGGATCGAAATCATTCGGTAAAAAAAAAAATCAAAGAGTGTGAGAGAGGAGGGTCCTGACCATTGCCCTCCTTGTGCACGCCACTGACATTGGGTGGACCGTAACAGCTTGAACAAATTAGAAGTAGCCCGCACCCTGGAAAAGTCTGTCCACCCCTGAATTACATAATACATTTATATTACAGATTTACAATGTGAGCCATGAGTATGAACAGTTGAATAATTTGTACATTGGGAGTTGGTCCCCCTTTGGTGAACAATTTGCAACACTCTTCCCCCTTCCGTATTTAAAAATAATCCCCAATATGCAGAACATGCTTGACAATAAAATACTCAAGAAATCACTTGACTTTTCTTAAATCAGTATAAAATAAAATTTTATTAATGTGGGTCTTTTTTTTAACGCTAAGTAAAACAGTCTACAATCTTAATTTGCATTTTACCTCTCAAGTAACTCATTATAAATACTCCTATTTCGGTGAAAGAAAATTTAACTTCACTTTAAGTAAAAATTCATTGCAATGTAGTTTAGTTACTAAATTATAAAATAGAAAAAAAAAAACTTCACAGATTTTTTGTATTAAAAGAAATAATTAAACATATTTTAATCTTGATAAAACTTGATGCTTTTAAGAATACACACAGGTACAATGATTAAATAAGCAGGTGATCGGTTAAATGTCGCTTCCATAGAAACGGTTACCATGACAACCGATAGCCGTTGCAGACGGAAATTTTTATTTCTTGCCAGTTGAATCTGTATCAAATTTAAAAGGATTAATTGGTCCAACAGAGCTAGAGATAAATTCAATTAAAAAATTCTGAGGTAGAACATATACAATATTTATGTGCAGGAAAAATTTGAAACGGAAGAATTTGTTGACGGGAAGACAGGATTTTTTTCCGTGGCTGAAAAGCTATTTTTAATTGGCTTTCTTTGTATTCGTATTAAATACCAAGAAATAAAAATAGTCTTCTTTCCTGTAGAACCTTTACTCTTTCATACATGCGTTTGCATATGAGTGCATAATTTAAATAGTAAAATCATTTTTGTACAAAAATAATTCTTACTTTTGAATGCATTGCCCATTACAATATTTTCTGTGTTTGATTTTTCCTAACTCTGCTTTTTTTAACATTTTATAAATAATCAAATTATCTTAGGTCTTAAGTAGAAAATATTTAAAAGCTATAAATATTCTCGTTGTATTTCTTAGAGATACAAATATTGAAAACTTAGAGATTTTATACGGTTGACGGTAGATTTTAAAGCAAGATTACAGATATTTTCATTTTCAAAATTTAAAGAAATTCGTATGTCGGCGCATTTTATTTTTTGCAATTGTAGAAATTTTCCTCAAAAATTTGAAAATATTTCGCATGTTCAAAATATATTTGCAAAAATTTATATCGAAAAAAATGGATGCCACCATGATAAATCTGCATAAAATTATTTAAATATTATTATTTTCTTTTATATTTATATTTGAAAAAAATACAATATCCATCTTAACAAAAAAATACTATTAGATAAACAAATTGAAAATATACTAGTTTTTAATCTGTGTATTGCGTTTTATAGTAAATTATATTGCTCCCAAGAATTTTGTGGTCCAATCCTAAAACAGTTTGCTTGCCTTTAGATCACCCAAAAACTTTTGAACATGAACTATTTTTGTAACTCAAATATTACAGCTTTCTCTCATTTGCATTTTTAAAATCATATATTATAATTGATGGCTGCCAACTTTATTTATTAACATCTTATATATTGGAGGCACGACTTCAGGTATTCGAAAGTAAGATAACTTCTGTGAATGTAGAGGATTTTTTTAAGAACCTTTTTTTAAAAAAAAATCATTCTTTGTAGGGCCTGAAGTAAATTTTTTGACATTCGTAGACATTTCTATATTGCAAAATGGCTTTTTATTTTAATCTAGTAAGACCCAAACAAAAAATTTAAAATATAGGCTCTTCGAAACGCACAATTTTTTTAAATAATTATAATTACATGCAATAACTTGAGGAAATAAATAGACTTTCAGTGATTTTTTTCCTACCTTAATCATGTCACAGTCATGATAGCTCTTAAGGAAGTCGAACTATATTTTAATTATATTAGGAAGAAATCATAAGCACATATCGATCAATTGTCAAAAAAGACGTGAATGATGCATATAATGTCGGAGATTAAAAAAATATTTTTTGCATAGGCTTGTGTATATGAAATGCATTTTTTCTTCTCATGTTAACGTTTGTTTCGTTGCGCTATTGATTTATCATAATCTCTTTAAGGTACGTTCAGAACCGTGA
The DNA here is from genome assembly GCA_019973935.1 of Trichonephila clavipes. Lineage (NCBI taxonomy): Eukaryota > Metazoa > Arthropoda > Arachnida > Araneae > Nephilidae > Trichonephila > Trichonephila clavipes. Next base: position 438,435 of record BMAU01019528.1, on the reverse strand, counting down.
CTTTTCAAAAGCGCATAAATGGATATAATTTATATTTAGAGTCAATTAGATTAGAAGAGGTATATAAAATTGTGTTTTAAGAATAGTATTAAAATAAAAAATTATTTAAGTACAATATTTTGACAAAAAATGAACATAGAATGACCCATTTTAAAAACATTCTCCTTTTATGAAAAATGCTTCTATTATAATAATATTTTGTGCTTGTATATAGCTCAGACCTCTGTACAGAAGCTGAACTAGAATTTTTGAAATATATAACTTCGAAGTGGGTTTATTCATATTTTACGTCAACAGAGGAAAGAAATTTTAAGAAAAAAATCGCCTACAATTATTTCATTTGGTGGTACCTCTGAAAATAATGTAAATGTTTCAAAAATTCCAGTTCAGACTCTCTGGAGAGAAGTCTTTACTTTATATACGCAAAATATTATTATTATAGAAGCATTTTTATAAAAGGAGATTGTTTTGAAAAAAGGTTATTGTAAGTTAATTTTTTGCCAAAATATTGTATTTAAATAATTTTTTTCGTCAGAATGTCCTTAAAACAATTTTATACTATACATGTATTCTAATTTAAGTGACACTAAATATCATAAAAAATAGCCATTTATGCGCTTTTTTAAAGTCATTGTTCCGAACGTAGTCAGATACCTTAAAAGTCGTATTGTCCATTGCCCCAGTCACATTTTAACAAAGAAGCCTTTCTCAAAATTGTTCCAATTTGATATTTGTTTTGAATTTCGTATGGATATGAATTCAATATATTGGTGTAATTTTATAGGAGTATAAACTTTGTAAAAGTGTTACATAAGCAGGTATTTGACTGTTAACGATCAAAAAGTGCAATGTTAATTTGAAAAATTTAGGTCTGGTAATTTTTCCTTCAAAATGAGTCGCGTGGAAAAACCAATACATCTATGAAAAATGTTGCTTTGAAAGCACTGATAGAAACGAGTCCAACTGTATCTACACTACTCAAAACAATTAAAGGATATTGAGATTGTAGATGAATCTGTGGCTGGGGAATTATTTAGATAATTAATACATAATGCATTTTATTGAGCATTGGGGTACAAAAAGGGGAAAAAACACACACATAATTTATGCCTATGAGAAAAAACGAACAAGATAGATTTTTCTTTGAAAGAAAAAAATCCCCTTTAGTAGAGAGTATGGTTTCCCTGGACAGCCAGTAACGTTGAACATCTTTGAGGTATGGAGTCAGTGAGTCTATTAATGATGAGCTGGGTTTTTTGTTTCACTCCTCCAGAAGAGCCTTTTACAGTTCTAAGACAGTTTGTGGGGGGTGGTAAGCGGCCAGCAACTCATCAGCCTAAAACAGGAGGGGTACTCAACTTTTTTTTCTGCTGGGCCGCATACATATGTTAGTTATTTCACGCGGGATGCAGCATGAGGATAAATGGAGGAAGGGGGGAGAACTGCTTTATTACCAAGATAACACTGGAAATTTAAAATGTGGAAAATTCATCAAAATAATATAACTCCTGTTTTGCTTTTTTTTAAATTATTTTTTTATTTTTGTCACTAACACTAAATTAGAAGCAATTAAGAAACACTCCTTCACAATTTATGCACCAGGAAACGGTTCCATATGATTACCAATAATGTAACAAGCTTCATAGGATGTCTGTTACCGCTGTGATATTAGCACTGACAAAACACTTCGTTGCTGTTGCAAATATTATTTAAGAAAGCCTATTTATCACCTCTTAAAAGAGATTTTCGAGGAAAAGTGTCATTGAATGATTCCTGTTTATTGGTATCTCTTAAATACAGCACTTTCATGACAAATAAAACAATTACTGTACCATGCTTGTTTTTCACTACAAAACAGTCAACTTCCCAGTCGTCTTGAAACAATCTATTTTCTTCTAATATTTTTCGATTACAAGATATGAAATATAGTTAAAAATTAGCCCATAAAAAACCACCCATAAAATTGTTGCTACTCCACTGTTGTCTGTTATCTTGTCTAACCGTAACCGTTCCAAACAGAAAAAGAATATCAATTCGCACCCGTACGACACAGACAGCAAAAAGCAAAATTGATATATTGATTGATTTTTTGACAAATAATTTCTCATCAAATTTTTAATACAATGTTCTTAAATAAGTAAATTTCTCAAAGCAATGGGTCATGACCGAGCCACTTAAAAAGGCTGGGTGGGCCACATGTGACCCGCGGGTCGTAGGTTGAGTATCGCTGGCCTAGAATGTCCCAAGCATGTTCGATTGGGTTCATGTCCGGTGAACACGTTGGTCATTCCATTCGTGTGATTCCTTCCTCGGAAAAAAAATCATCCACCAAATTAGCACAATGTCGCTTGTAGCTATAAATTAGAATTAATTAGTATGCTAGTAAGCCTTAATTTATCTGATCCTACTTTACGTATATAAGCTAAGGCTGACACTAGACACTAGTACGTCCATGCTTAATTTCTAAGAAACAATCCGATTTCGAATATTTTTATTTTTGTATTTTTTGCATAACAAGAGTTACGTATGTTTCGAAGACTATTTCTGTTACAAATTATTTCACAACCCGTACGATTAATGTTACGTCATTTTTATGTCTAGTCATTACTTAGCTGATTTTCGATCAGTTGTTTCGCCCTTCTCATTGTTAATTCTCTTAGAGTTTCAACAGCAGTCTTTGCAAAGCCCAACAACAAGAATGCCCAAACAACATTTTGTCATTTATAAGACCGGGATTTAATCGACTACCTGACTTGAGACATAGGTCATACACGTGCTCAGAATTATAACATTTAGAGTTTGAACCAGGTCATCACGGCGTCATCAGGGGACTGTCACAGTCAATAATTATATGGCATTGATATTATACCTAACAAACATAATTTTAAAAGGATTTTTTTTCGTCGTCTTTTTTTCACTAACCTTTATATGATTATTTATACGATACAAACATTTACTAATATTTTATTTCTTTGCGTAATGCAATGTCTTTATTTAGCAACCTACAGACACGAAGGAAAAAGAAGTATTTCTAAAAATAAATTACATTTAACAGAATTTTAAAGAAATTTTTAAGGTTTCTAAGAGTAAATGTTACTATGTAACACTATTTTAGCTTGCTTGGAGGTAAAATAATTTAAAATCATAGGACAAAGACATATAACAATGTGTAGATTTTTTTATCAATTTAGAACTTTAATTTGGATCAACTTGTAGTTTTATTAATCATTTGTTTTCATTTGTTCAAATATACTTTATTTATGCACAAAATTATACCAAACGAATAACATGAAACCTATGAGAAAAAAAGTAATATCTTATTACCGACACGATAAGCTTAAATAAGTAACGAGAAAAGAATACAATCCGTGAATGTTTTATCTTTGGCACCATTTTTTTTTATTTGACAGTTCTTTTCTTTTTTTCCAAAAGCTACAGTTCATGTAATTGCATTCAGCATTCGTTCTACTTTGACATTTTGTATAAAAATTAAAATACGGTTTTAATTAAATACGACGATCACGAATTTTAAAGTGGCTGAAAATGCTTCCCTTAGTCATGAAAAAATGTTAACAAAGGACTCTTGCCTTTACAATTGTCAACTTACTAAAGTTAATTATTTGTAAATATTTTGAATGTACACTCAGGAACATTGAAAATAGAGACAAAAGAAGAAAGCATCGGATTGAAATTAAATTTAATACACATAATGACACAGATGAGAGATTCACTTGATCTCAAAAACAAGACAATTAAACGAATACAGGGTGTGCAACGACACAAATACTGGGCAACTTGAATAGCGCGTTGGACCACCTCCAGCTGCAATACATGCCGCCACACGGTCCGGCATTGAGTTGATTAGACACCTTATGTTGTCCTGAGGCAGATGGGCCCACAAATCTTGATCAGCCAACTCTAAATCATGTACAGAGTGACACGATGGCGTCTGCCGTTTTAGCTGATCCCACACGTGCTCTACAGGGGAAAAATCGGGGAAGCGGGCCGGCCATGGAAAAGTCTAAAAATGACGTAGGAAGTCTTGAGCAAATCTTGCTGTATGCGGACGAGCATTATCTGGCTGGAAAATTGCCCCTGGGAGACCATTTAGGAAAGGTCCTACATGGGGTCGAAGAATATCCTCAAAGTAACGTTGGCCCATTAAGGTTCCACGCATCACAATTAAAGTGGACCGGCTATCATAGGCTATGGCCCTCCTGACCATTACACCAGCTGTGCGGGCAGTGTGACGTAGAACAGAGTGGGGGGACTTGTATCGCTCACCAGGGCGCCTGCACACCCGTACACGGTTATCATCTGTGCCCAAAACAAACCGGGATTCATCACTAAACACAACCTTTTGCCAATCTGTGACATTCCACATTGATCTAACTTGGCACCACTGTAGACGCAGTTGTCGATGTTCCGGTGTTAAAGGGACTGCACGGAAGGAGCGCTTGGATTTAAGATTTGCTTCTGCAAGGTGTCTGGAAATTGTTTGTCGAACAATTGCTACGCCTACGTCTGCTCGCATCGTTGAACGAGTCACTGTGGGGTCCACAAGTGCTTGTCGCACGATCCTTCGATCCTCTCTCCTCGTGGTCTTCCTGGTCGCTCCAGACCCGGTTTTCCGCGCGTGGGTACCTTCTGGTGTCCACTGCTCCCAACAATTTCTAACGGCACACTCCGAACGATCCACCTGGCCAGCAACACGGCGAGTCGACCAGCCTGCAGTTTTCATCCCGAGGATCAGGTCTCTCTCAAACTCGCTTAATCGGGAGAAATGTCTTCTAGCACGTTTACCTGGCATGTTTCGCTTACCAATGTCTTCCTACAATCGGCAGGTAATCGTCACGTATATGAATCTTTGAATTTGCGTTAGCTTATATTAGCACTCTTTTCCTGATTGTAGCGCCACCTCGGCGTGTATGAGCATGCGTATGGGCACAAAACTTGGATCATTTGCATATCACATTACGCTGTACGTATTTGCAAAGTTTCGCGATTGTACTTAGCTTCCTTCTTGGGTCGCTGTTTTCAATGTTCCTGAGTGTATAGTATTCGTTTACTCTTGCTAGTACTATGTATATAAGCGTGTATGGCCTTTTTACAGCCGTACATGATATACAATTCTACTATCTGGAAAGGTAAAAAATACTAGTTATTTCATTTAGTGTTTAAATAGTTTGTTTTCTTTTTTCTTCAGGTACTTGAATTACACAAAAGTGCACTTTGTGCTTGTAATAGGATAGTTATCTTTCTCTCTCTCTTTCTGTCAAGATATTTTTAAGGTATTAATCACATCTTTGAAAGTAAATGGTGCTATAATTATATTAAATCGTAAACTTCTTCATTTTCTAACAAATAAAAATCTTCGTCTGTTGTTTATCAGTTAATGCTACTCTTTACGTAATGCCTTCTCTGAATGATTGCCATTCTATTTTCAAACAAGTTTTATTAGGAAAAAACATTACAAAAAATACAAAAATTTAATTTAATTCAATTAATTTAATTAAAATAATTAGGTACAAAAAATTGTATTCGAAGATAAATAAATATTATTACATAGAAAAAACATTGTCCTGATCGTAGTTTAAAACTATATTAGTGTGAGTGATTTAATTTGTATCCCGCTGTGAAGCAACACGAGGGCTATTGGTGGAATACCCAAGGATACCGAGCTCACCCGAAAGAGGTTTAGAGCTACAAAATGATCCACCGGGAACTACCACCCCCGCGTTCAATCTTTATTGAGCAAAATCATGGTATACATTTTATACGGTAGGACACATTAAATTTACATATTATAAACTAGCTGCACCTTGCCACGCGCTGCTGTGGCTCAGTGGGGTTAAAAAGAAAGAAAAGAGAAAGTACATATTTTGAGAATGTTGAAACATTTGCATTTGAGGTATGATTTTTTATAATAAAATTTATAAATGTTGTTGTTGTTTCTAATGCCACTTACCTGACAGTGTCATACCGAGGCCCACGAAATTCATCGTGGCATAGGGCTAAGATGTATGCTTGTTGTTAGCTGTAGCTTTGAGCATCATGCAGGTGACAATACAATTTGTCTTGGTTCCACCCCGATTTTGAGGGAGAATATCCAGTGGTGGTCAGACGTCTCCCAACTCTCTTCCCCTTTCACCAACCTCACGAGAGGACTTGCAGCTCGATGGCTATTTAGAGTACTCCCATGCCACAAAGGCACTATAATTTACAAGCATCCATGATTTCTCCAGGATTTGAACCCAGGCCCTACGACACAGCAGTCAGCGTCATTAACTACTATGTCAGAGGGGGCAGTAAAATATATGTTCACAAAACTTTCCTTAACTGATTTCCTTTGTAACTTGTTAACCAAATACTTGAAGTTATTACTGCTTATTTTCATCCTTATGTTATGAACCTAAAATTATTTACATTGTCTTCATAGTGGAGACAAGCTCGAGGATAATTTTTAAATGGCTCTACTCTAGATTCCTCAAGGGCGAAGGGTTAGTTTAGAAACATGAATTGTATTTCTCAATGATATAAGAAATGTTTTTATTCTGCAATATATCTGGCAAGCAAAGTTTTTAATAGCTCTGGAGGTTCTCCAAGTTGTGGCAGTTTAATTTTTCCAGTGGTGCAAAGCATTCCTTTTGTTTCTCCCTTAAATTTCAGTCTTGCAATAATGACATATTTCAGCAATTGCGCTGATGAGAACATGCTGGCTCAACCAATAATCTTCTGCTGGGTGGCACTGGAATGCAATGTGACAATAAAATAAAATTTGTGCATTGTTTGCAATCATATATTGAATGTGCCTGCTTTCCTTCATCTCCAACAAAGTTAGGGGAGAAATATAAACCATACATGTGTGTGGGGCTGAAGATATTTTCAGTTGAATACGCAAGGAAATTTCAAATATTAACTTGGATTTCTTAGCAAAAAAATGTATGATGAAGTGTCATGGACAATTATTTGTTGTGTGCGTACTTGCGTATTAGCATCACCGCAGCCAAATTGTCACCATGAGAATCACACTATTTTCCATCCAAATCTGACTGATTGGTTCTTTTTCATATAAAAAATGTTAGAGTCTTTGTTACTTCGATATCAAGATGCGATTTGCGTGGCACCAATTTTGTTACGGTGATGCTAATATACAAATACCTTTGTGTGTTCTAGAGCAATAGTCACAAAATGATGGTACGTAAGAAATTTTGCACGATCCACAGAATAATTGGGACACTTGTACTTTTACGATATAATCGCACAAAATCGACACCATCGCTCACACAATAGCAATGCAATTTATCAAAAAATAATTAAGGTGATTGCTTAAATTCAAAATGTAACAGACACTGGAAGCTGGTTGACTTAAAAATACGAGGGCTAAATATAAATTATATAAAATTGCAAAATATTAAAAAAGGGGAAAAAATAAAAATACTATCAAAATATTTAACTTCAAATGCAAATCAATCAATATAGCTCAATTCTGATGCAACAGGAAACGTAATATTTCATTCCACTTGAACAAATCCCTCCAAAGAGGACAATTTCCCTATTATTTCAAATGAAAATTAATTGACAGTACAGAATTCTCACCAATTGCACTTATATATATATATATATATATATATATATATATATATATATATATATATATATATATATATATATAGAAATGAGAAAACAATTAAAAAAACTAAATGAAGAACAATGAAATAATAAACTATGATCACACAAAATTGACACTATCGCCAAAATGGAAGTGGTATCAACATAAGCGTTTAGATCGAGCTTTATTTTTATCAAAACCTCTAGAAGATGTTAACGATCGGCTGCGATACCCGTTTCGATTAGGTGAATACGCGGAAACTGTCAACTTTTTAACCATATTCTTCAAATCGGCCATCTCAGCTTTAAGCACATCTAATTCGATTTGATTCGATTTAGTTTCAATGCGTGCAACAGTCAGATCATTTCCAGACACTTCATGCACTTTATCTGCAATCTGTGTAAGCTCATCCAATGGAGCTTTGCAAACAGAAAGAACTTGTTGCAAATTAGCAGGTAAACGCTGTAGCCACAAGGTCTGCAAAAGATCATCTTCCAATTTAGAAGGAGCAAAATTTCGCATTTCACTCAACAAATGTGACGGGCGTTTCTCACCAAGCTGCAAATCATGAAGCAACAAGTTTAATCGATATGCATCTGATTGCGAGAAGTATTGCAAGATCTTATCCTTAAGGGAGGAATACGCACTTTCCTTAGGAGGATTCTTTACCAAATCTCGAACGCAAGACAGGATATTTGAATTGAGAGCAGCAATAACTGCATGAAATTTTGTGGAATCATTGGAAATCCCAGCTAAAAGAAATTGAGATTCAACTTGAAAAAACCAGAGTTCTGGGTCATTTTCCCAAAACGCTGGAGCTTTGAAAGCGATTCTAGAAAGTTGGGATTCCTGATCAACACTAAGCGGAATTTCAGTTTTAGAATCATTCATAATGAAAAACACAAAATATTGTAATAAAAAGTCAACCAAAATTATACTATTAAAGATAACTAACAGGTCAAAAACATGCAATCATTGAGGGATCAGTAGCGATAAGGAAAACAGACACAATACCTTACTTACCAACACTCAGGATAGCTTGAAAACATTCGGCGTACAAGTAGTTCACTAGAAAGTGTCAGACATAGCTGGTTCTTTCCCAGAGGTGATGAAATGACGACAACAGCATCAAGAAATCGTAGAATTCGAAGTTAATTTCAAAACAAAAATGACTTCTGCAGGTAGAATTCCATGGCACCAATATTAAAAGTAGCACATCTTTAGAACTCGGGTCACCACTGTAGCGATTCCATGCTGTAGCAGTAAGCCTAAGCTACTACTTTGCTAGTCAAAATGGTAGCTTAGGCCTAATACAATTGCTACAAGGTTTTGAGGAAATTCGAATCCTAGGGGATTGCGGGGTCGTGATGCAAAAAATCCCTTACTGAACTAGGAACAAGTCTTGTAAAAGTCGAAGATTTGTGTTATAGATAAAAATTTCCTTTTTTTTAAAGCTATTTGACCTAATGACTTGGAATTTGGTAAACGTTTTTCTATTGCTGAACAGAGATATGCTAAGACCTAAAGGGAGGTTGAGGGAGGTTACAGGGACATTATTGTAGATAAAAATTTTCCATTTTTGAATTATTAGACCCACAGACATGCAATTCGGCAGACAAGTTACTTTTGTTGTGTAAAAATCCGCAAAAAATTGGTTCTTGCGGAAATCGACTCTGAGAGGGTGTAGAAACAGAGGGAGGTACAAGGTAAATACACTTCTGTTTTAGAAATTTAAATGTTACCCTTTTAAATCAAGAAATGAGGTCTAAAAGAATTTTTTACAAAAAATCAAAGCCTTAAGATATCCGAATACATTCGGAACCGTGATTTCAAAAAAAAAAAATCACATAAATAGATAATTTTTCATGATATTTAGTGTCACTTAGATTAGAATACCTGTATAAAATTATTTTAAGGACATTTTGAGACAAGAAAAAATTATTTAAATACAATATTTTAGCAAAAAATTCACTTAGAATAATCTTTTTCAAAATATTCTCTTTTGATCAAAAATGCTTCTAAAACAATAATATTTTGCTTATATAAAGTAAAGACTTCTCCAGAAAATCTGAACTAGGATTTTTGAAAAAAAATCACATTATTTTCAGAGTTACCACCAATTGAAATAATTATCGGTGTTTTTTCTTAAAATTGCTCCCCTCTGTTGTCGTAAAACATGGATATATATATATATAAACCCACTTCTAATTTATATACTTCAAAATTCTAGTTGCGCTTCTCTGTAGAGAGGTCTGAGCTATATACAGGCAAAATATTATTATAATGGAAGTAGTTTTCACAAAAGGAGAATATTTTGAAAATGGGTCATTTTATGTTCATTTTTTTGTTAAAATATTATACTTAAATAATTTTTTATTGTAATACTATTCTTAAAACAATTTTATATACATTTTCTAATCTAAGTGACACTAAATACCACAAATATTATCTATTTATACGCTTTTGAAAAATCACGGTTCCGAACGTAGTCGGATACCTTAATGTATCCAAACATGTTCAAATGACCAAAATAGGTCAAAACACATGTTTATTGCTTTTATTTTATTGAATAGAGTTGCATTTTGGCTGTACAAAACTTACTTCGTTTTGTTTCAACGCTACCTAGAGGCCAAGTTAAAATCAATTTTATAAAATTAGACAAACTAGAAGTAAACCTTTTTTAATCTACCAGAAGTGGGTGAGTCTAATAATTCAAAATGATGTAAATGGGTATTTCTTTAAAACTTTTTGAACCTGACATTTATATTATTTTCTAGAGAATGTGCTAAAATATTTCTTATTATATGAATACTTATTGAGTTATAGCCTGTATTTTAAATAATGGTCTCAAAGAGAGAGAGAGAGAGTGAGAGAGAGAGAAGAGAAGAGAAGGAGAGAGAGGGAGAGAGAAGAGAAGAGAGAGAGAGAATGTCCCATTTCTTATCATATTTAATTCATCAACTCTAAAATTTAAAAATATTAGTAAAATATTAACATTTTATTACATTTCCTAGATAAATGCATCTAATTTGTTTTCGTAATACTTTAAATGATATAAGTTTATTACTTTTTTCTCTAATTGCTTTAAAGTTGTTAAAATTTCCCTTATAATTGTGATTTTTGTAAAATTCGGATTTTTTCCAAGTATTGTTAGTTAAATATTAATATTTATTGGGGTATTGATTGCAAAAAGGGAGTTAATAATGTTTTAGTATGTTTTTTTGTTAAAAAAAGTATTCTGAACGTGTTCAAATACTGTAATGCTATCAATAACTTAAAAACAATATTCTATCATGCATCATCATGAAACGCATAGCAAAGCCGGGAGGTAACGACTAGTGTTTTAAATGTTCTGCTTAGATAGAGAAAATTCCTGTTTTTAATTTTATAATATTTCTTTGATTAGAACATCATTGAAGTTTCCAAAACATTCCGTTATTTACATTAAGTGTTTGAATTTGCGTTTTGAGTAATGAGAAATACACATAATTGATAACTGAATTTGTGTGCTTTAAAATGATAAATATTGAATAGTTTCTGAATATAGGACATTCTATTAAAATTAATTCTAAAATGCTTCTTTTTGACATTGTATCAATCTTACATAAATCGAAAGTATTTCCATTTCACGAAATATATAGAAAGGAACTCTATTATTTCAAAAATCCATTTTATTCGAATCTTCTCTCAACATTTGTTGTAAATCAAATAAATATCGCTTTTAAATATCTTTTCAATAATAAAATAAAGCTAGCTCCTTTTTTACTCAACGCTTTATTTCTGGATCGATAAAATCAATTTCTTAAAACATATCTAATTTCCTGTTGAAGTGACTCGGTTGAAATTTGTCAACATATTTTTCTCTTATTTTTCAATCTTTTAAATTATACTTTCAAAACATCTTTACTTTTTTGCTTAAAAAAATGAATTTGTATAAAATTTATTCATATATATTCTAAAGATTCAAAAGCTAATTAATTTTTTTAAACATATTTATGTACCTGCTCAAGATTTGAGATTAAATGTTTTCCATTAAAATATGATTAGATTCAGAATGAGAGGAGAGTGCTAGGTGGAGTTAATTTATTTTTTTCTATTTTAAAAACATTCTGGGAAACACGATACTTTTTTAATGTAATTTGCTACCAAACTTCTAAAAATAATCTTGTTTATTTTGTATTACATTTCTGTGGGCGTTTAACCAGCATTAAGGAACAAGAAAGAGTATTTTTTGTTTGAGTTTAAATGCACTGTGAGCTACTAATATTTTTTTTATTTTAAGATAAAAAAACAATTATACCCCAAAAAGAAAGAAAAAATGACATTTTAAAAACCGAGAGGAGAAAAAAAGAATTTTTTTTAAGAAATGAGAGAGAAACCTTTTTTTTTAAAAAAAAAAATCATTTTAGAGATTAAGAATAAATCCCCGAAAAGAAAATATCAGAACCTGAGACACGCTAGACTGCAACCCCAGAGCAAGATTGTCGCATTTTGCAATTAAAAAGTAAAAATTTAAAACATGAGCAAGCGAGCAACAATTATTCGACAAAACAAAAATCAAACTAAATATAGAAATAAATTATCTTAAAAAGGCAGGTATTTCGCGAAATGTGAAAAATTCCGAAAAAAATGAAGTGAAATATGAGATCTCATTAATAAGTGAATATTTTCAAAAGTTTTTATAAAGGAGAGTTATGTTACATTCATTTTCGTAAATGAATGTACATCTTTGTCGCTATGCCTGCATTTTCTTTTGTTTTCGTGTCGAGCAACGGTTCTTAAACTTTCGATCACCACCCCCTCCCTCTTTATGTATCAGCCGGAAACCCACCCCCAAGATTTTGAACACCCCTCCCTGATTCCCAACAAGATTCCCGCAGCAACCTTTACAGACTTTTATTACTACTTTCTTTTTTCCCTTTAAAGAAACAGTAAACATCTAATTAACAAGTAATATAAAAAAAGTGAATTCCTACTTCGGTCAACAAAGAAAATTTTTATTTTTGTTAACTTTTTATTAAATAGTTACACTTAAGGTATCCGACTACGTTCGGAACCATGATTATACAAAGCGCATAAATGGATAGTTTTCATGATATTTAGTGTCACTTAGATTAGAATATATGCATAAAATTGTTTTAAGGACATTTCGACAAAAAAAATTTATTTAAATATAATATTTTTGGCAAAAAAACTAGCTTAGAATAATCTTTTTGTCCAAATGTTCTCCTTTGTGAAAAATGCTTCTATTAAAATAATACTTTGCCTGTATATAGCTCAGACCTCTTTTCAGAGGCTCAACTAGAATTTTTGAAATATATAACTTAGAAGTGGATTTATTCATATTTTACGACAACAGAAGGGAGCAATTTTAAGAAAAAAACGCCAATAATTATTTCAATGGGTGGCAACTCTGAAAATAATGTGAATTTTTAAAAACTTCTAGTTGAGCATCTGTAGAGAGGTCAGGCAAAATATTGTTATAATAGAACTATTTTTCACAAAAGAAGAACATTTGGAAAAAGATTATTCTAAGTTTATTTTTTTGCCAAAATATTATATATAAATAAATTTTTTTTTGTCAAAATCTCCTTAAAACAGTTTTGTGCATGTATTCTAATCTGAGTGACACTAAATATCCTGAAAATTATCCATTTATGCGCTTTTTTAAAATCACGGTTCCGAACGTAGTCAAATACCTTAATGTATAATTATGTATATACATATGACAGAATCACAATATTAAGTGACAAAATAGAAAGCAATTTTCCTTGCAATTTTCCTTTCTACATATGGTGCTGGACTGTTTTGTTGTTGTTGTTACTATTTATTAATTAATTGAATATTATTATTCTAATAAAATATAATAAAAAAATCAAATGCTCAGAAATTAGGTCATCCCTGTTGGAATTCGAACCTATGACCTTAGGGCTGGAAGTCCAACGTGCTATCCATTGAGCTACAGGAACACAGCGAACAACTTTCCTTTCTATGTATACTGTTGGACTATTATTTTTGTTTGTTACCATTTATTCATTTTTTAATCTAATGAATAAATTAATATTTGAAAAAACTGTATTAACATCAAGTGTCATCCACTACAAGTTAAATGAAAGGTATTTGAACTTGAACGGATGAATTGAAAATATTTTATAAATGATAGAAAATTTAAACATAGTATATATATAACATGCTTCGAGCCAGAATCAGACTTAATTTTAAAAAGGAACTTTATTCAATCATTTCTACATCTCTTCTGACGCTAAGAGCAGAGAGGAAAAAGCACGCCACGGTGTGTTTTAAGTGGGTTAACACTTAAAACACAGATGCGGTAAGTATCGCGGATTTTATGATTGTACTTGAAAGTTAATGCTGACATATAGGGCTATTAAATCTAACGATCTGAAATTAGACATGTTTATTGGCTAGGCCATATGTTTGGAAGAAATAAATGGGTGATTAGTTTGATACTTGACGATGAAATGAAAAATATGAGTCAAGTGCTAGATAGGGAACCTAATTTTTAATCTAATTTAACCATCCTTACATTTGCCCCCCAATTTCAAAAGGGAGTCACGGAGTGGTTTTTTTCTCTTTACAAACTTAATCAACTTTCAACAAAAACAAAACAATACAAAACATCATTTGGAAACGCATATTACACACAGTAGAAATATTTAAGCAATAGGAAGCAATAGGAATAAAATAAACGAAACCAAAACAACAGACACAATAATGACACTTCCAAAATATTAATTGATAAAAATGAATTTCTTTACATGTAACTGAAGATTAGTTTGTTCAAATCTATTCGATATCCAGAATAAGAGCTCGTGTTTCCTCCTATTCCTTCATAATAATAGATTCGTATTACAACTAGCACATAATGATTTTAAAAAAAATTATATTGGAAAATATAATATCATATCAAACAATAAGATAGTAGATATAAAAATACATGGTATCATACAAATATTAAAATACTAATTTTGTATAAAAATCTACTCTGGCGCCATCGTAGTAATTCTTATAGTGTTGCACAAAATTTTACATATATGAATGACATTTTTTTAAATAGATAAAAAATATAGACAATAAAAAGAAATTATTAATAATATGGAAACGGTATACAACAACTTATATGCACTATTCAACACAATAAACAATACTTTATTTCATACGCGTTATAAAATATAAGAATATAAAAATATAAAATTATAAGAATATAAGAATAAAAGAATATAATAGTTTTAAGAATAAAAGAGCTCTTTAAACAATTGTGAGTCAGAAATGTGGACTCTCTTCTATCATCACATCTGGCATTTATGTAAAAATTTTCACAATATTCACTCTAACTTAACAATATCGCACACAATATTTTGAATCTCTCCGCAACCCTCTAAGCATTCGTTTCATAGACAAAAATCTCTTGACTTTCTCCCACATCACACATTCACTAATACAAACTGTATCACACACACCACCCATCCCTGATCACATCTCTCCGAGAAATCTGCGTGATCTAAATTACAGATGTTCAGGGATGCTAATAAGAAAAACAATAAGAGGTGTACATACCAAACTAAACACATCTGTCCTCTTAATGTTTCAAGATATATACAAAATTATAATGATTGTAATCTCCCTTATCCACTGTGTAATATCAAAAACAAGCTTCAAGTTATTAAATTATTTATAAATTTAAATAAGGAAAATTTCGAGAAATAGTGAATCTTGATATATGGCCGGTATATCAAAACACACAATTTCAAAATAAAAAAAATAAATAAATGACATGCAATAAGGTTACTGATGAATAAAATAATTAACAAAACAATAAAATTCAGTGGAGGAAAAATAATGCAACACATGACTTTACTTTTGTTTCCTATAAAAATCAATATTCCTAGTATTAGTACATTAGTCATTTTTTTCTAAAAACTTAATTTATATCTTTCAACTTTAAAAACACCAATTTCTATCATAAATGTTAACTCATTCGACATCTTAAGATAAAATTATGAGAAGTATATTAAAATTTCTCAAAATATTGTATGACAAAACCTATACACTTTGTTTTCTCAATTAAAATATAAGGAATATATCATTTAACACAACTATATTATAAAAATTAAATATCATATATCATATTTTATTCTTCTTGGCCGAAAAGTCTTGTTAAGAGGAACTCAGAGATTCTTCTGTATTACGTGAGAGGTTTCTTTTAGTTATTTTCTTATTCTCTTTATTATGGGTATTTTGTTGAATGTAATTCAACTGAAAATTTTCAGATGGATGAAAATGTCTTAAACGGACTGACTGAACCAATTCAGTGTCAGTTTTATTAAGGGCATTGAGTCTATCTATTTCAAATAATACATCAGAACATTTTCTTAAATCGGTATAAGGGCCTGAATAAGGGGGACTTAATTTCCTTGTATTGGGGTATTGAAATTCCTCATATACATTACTAAGTCATCAACCTTGAAATCAGCTTACTGAATTTTTTATCTCATATCTAATTTTATTTATTTTATTATATTGTTCGGTTCTTTCTTTGGCTAATTTTCTTGCTTCTTCTATGGGAGGATATATCTCATTATCTCTTAATGAAATTTCAAAAGGTAAATTACCATACATTAAGTAGGTTGGAGGGAACCTGTTAATGTATGTGGAGTTTGATTATACTGATGAGCTACTTTTTTTCCAGAATTTTTTGTCCATGGGACTTTACTTAAATTGTTACTAATTTCACACTTTAAGTGGGTAATGATGGTGTGATTTACACGTTCAACCTTTCCATTGGTTTTTGGTCTGTAAGAAGTAGTTAACAACATTGTTATGTCTTAAGAAATGCTTAAATTTTGAAGAGGTGAACGCAGTATTTCTAAAAAATTTTTTTTTTCCGGTATATGATTCTGAAAGATTTATCTTAAACAATTTATATAAGTATCTGTGTGTGTGTGTGTGTGTGGTTGCATTTTTGATGGGAACGTCCAAATGTACCTAGTTTCATCATCAATAATAATGTGCAAATGTTTTTAACAGAGTTGTAATAATTTAAACCACCTACACTATCTATCGGCAAAAGTTCAAAGAGCTTTTCACAAAAGGGAAGTCCATATTTTTCTGATGTGACTTCTTATTAATTTGACAAGTTTCACAGTGTTTCACATAATTTCGTATATTAGAAATAATTTTTTATCCAATAATATTGTGGTGATATTAATTTTTAACATGGTAGCTACACCAGGATGGCCAAATTTTTCATGAGTTGTTTTCATTAACTTCACTCTCAGAGCTTTGGGTACAATTATTTTAGCTAAACCTTGTCCTTTTACAACAAAAACACCATATCTCTCAAAACATCTGGGGTGTATTAATTATATGATAACTAATATGATTTCTTGTTAACATATCAGCTTCAAAATAAATATATATATATATATATATATATATATATATATATATAGTGCTACCTTTCTTATATTTTTATATCAAAATCATACATAGAAACTTTTAAAGATCATCTAAAAGTCTACCCGTGGTATTTTGAAACTTTTAAGCCAAATTAATGCATTATGATCGGTATGAACTGTGAAATGAGATCCATGAAGATAGCAATGGTATTTATCTAATCTATCAATTATAGCTAAGCATTCTAATTCAGTTATTGTATAATTAATTTCATAATTTCTCAGTCGTTTCGAATGGAATGTAATCGGATGTTGATTTCCATTGGGTTTTTGTTGTTTGAGGATACATGAGATCGCAGATTTCAACGCATCTACATAAAGTTGACAGGGGTAATTTGGATTGAATGTAGATAAAATGGGCTTTGAAATTAAGCTGTCTTTAAATTTTTGAAAAGATTGTTGACATTCTGGGGTCCAATTCCAATTTTGATTCTTTTTAAGAAGATTATTTAAGAGCATTCTTAATTTTGCATATTGAGGAATGAATTTGTTTTGGACATTAATACTACCAAGAAATCTTTGTAAATCATTTACATTTCTAGGGGTTAAATGTTTTTTAATTATTTCGACATTTGTATTTTTTGGAGTGTATGATCCTTGTTTTTTATTTCATATCCTAAGAAATCAATTGTATCTTTACCAAATTTACACTTTGAGAATTTTAATTTAATATTTTCTATTTCTTAAATTTTAAAAATCTCCTCTAAATGTTTTGCATGTTCTTCAATTGATTTCGAAAATACTATTATATCGTCAAAGTAATTTAATGCAAATTTTACTTGGTATTATTTAAAATCTGTCTAATAGTTCTTTGAAATATAGCTGGGGAATTTTTACATCCAAAAGGCAAACAATTAAATTGAAAAAAACCGTGATTTGATGTAAATGCAAGTTTTTCAGATCCATTATCATCTAATTTATAATGTGCCAATAACCACTACAGAGGTCGATCGTTGAGAAGAATTTTGCATGTGTTAATTTGTCTAAAACTGCATCTATTCGTGGAATTGGTTCTGCATCTAATTTTGTGGTATCATTTAGCTTTCTGTAATCGATACATAATCGTGTACGAGCATTATCCTCTTTTTTAAAAGCCAATGTTATAGGGGTAGCATATGAACTATAAGATGGTTTAATTATTCCTGCTTTCAATAATGCATCTAATTGGTTTTTTATTTCCGCATCATTTTTGAAAGATGTCCTATATGGTCGATTTGCAATGGGTAATTCTGAGGTAAGTATTATTTTTACATTTTAATTCACCCACATCAAACTTATTTTTAGCGAAGACATGTTTATATTTATCAATAATCACATTAATAATATCATAATCACTGTTAGGAATTATTTCTATATTAAACACATTATCAGTTTTCTTAGTGATAATTTTATTATTACTAAATTTAAAAGTTTCAATTTCTTTAAAACTTTTCTTAGATTCATAATTTTTTAAAAAATTTTTTCCTCTTTGAAAAACTTTATAGTCACTAAAATTAATATTTAATTCAAAAATACTCATAGTTTTATTAGAAATTATCAATTATTTCAGTTATACATTTACTATGAGTAATTTAATATTTTCAATAATTTCTCCTATTTTCAATTGTAAAAAGTAATTGCCTCACTCACCTTAATTTGTCCATTGATGGTGGCAATTTTGTTTTGATATACTCCACATTGTGTGGTGTCCCTTGATTTGTGATATTATATTTTTTGGAATAATGTTGACATTTGATCATGTATCCAAGGGGACTTCAACTTGTTTGAAGTTGATTCTTCCCAGGATGATCATAAGTTCTCATGTTTGATGAGGTTGGAATACCGTATTATAGTTTTGTGTTCTTTGACGGGGGTAGAAAACTGGAGCATCCGGTCGCAAAACTGAAGGTCGTAGTGGAAATCGTTGGTTTCTCGGATATAGGGTCGGCCGCTGAAGAGAAAAGGACGGGTGATGATAAGAAGGTGATGGAAACTGAGGAGAGTATACCTTATATCTTGTATTGGTTAAGGTATCCGGATGTTGAGATTGATCATTTCTCCAATTCCATCCTCCATATTGTTGTCTATGGGCAAATTGATTCGCATGATGAGGTATTCTTGTCTTTGGATACTTTTGGTATATAACTTCATTCTTACTTGATTTTGATTTTTCTTGGATATCTAAGTGTTTCATTTTTTCCTTCAGTTCCTCTATGTTGCTGCAGCTTTGTAACTGTATTTCTATGGCTCTATTTTCTTTTAATCCTTTTTATGATGTAATATTTTTTCAGCTTCTTCTTCCATGTTTATCGGGATGCGATTTCTTTTATTCTGTAGAAATATTCTATGTGGGTCTCTTTTGATGTTTTTTCTGTTTTAGATAATTGAAGATGAATCTCCGCTGGATTGAATTGTGTTCCGAATTCACGTATTAAATTATTTTTCTGTTCGTAAAAACTTTTAGGGATCGATTGTGATTTGATGAAAGTCTTCAGAGCTCCATCTACTAACTTGGTTATGAATAGGATTTTCTGTTTTTTTATTTATATCGAAAAAATTGCACGTACTTTCCAGGATGGGCATTTCCAGGTTATATTTTTGGGGAAAAGTCTGTAGATCTTCAAATCGAATATCATTTTTTATAATGGTTATAGTTTGTTTTAATTTTTCTTAATTTGCATCTGTATTCTCTTCTTGCTTAATTTTATTTTCGTTCTTTCCTTCCATTTTTTAATTTTGTTAGGAGAAGACGATGATTCTAGTTCTTTGGCGGTAAGAGCGATGTTCTCCCGGGGATTAATAGCGCGTTTCTTTCATTCGCGGCGAAACGACTTCTTGAACGTAGATTGAAATATCGTTCGACGGAGTACCGTAATCGTTATTTACAGCACTTATCTCGGTAGCTGGCATACTTTGCACTCGTTTTTTAAAATTCTTTAACTTTAAGAACTGATTTATGTTAAATTTTTCGAGCTCCATTAGCAGGTAAATCCTGCCGGCTTTAATTCTGACATGTTTTTGAGCCAGAATCAGACTTAGTTTTAAAAAGATATCTTTATTTGATGAAATCTATACAAGTTCTGACGCTGAGAGGGGAGAGAAAAAAGAACGTCACCGTGAAAACTAAGTGGGTTATCACTTAAAACACCGATGAGGTAAGTATCGCGGCTTTTATGATTGTACTTGAAAGTTAATGTTGACATATAGGGCTATTATAACTAACGATCTGGAATTAGACATGTTTTTTGGCTAGGCCATATGTTCGGAAGAAATAAATGGGTGATTAGTTTGATACTTGAATATGAAATGAAAAAGATGAGTTAAGTGCTAGATAGAGAATTTAATTTTTAATCTAATTTAATTATCCTAACATATATAATATATATATATATACAGGATGATTCACTACCAGAACAACAAACTCGTAGGGAGGGGGGCACAGAGCCGACTCGGAACCACATAGGAATGCAGGATAGCAAATGCGGTAGTTGCGAGCTATGTAAAAAAGAACAGAAGCAACAACACATTAATGGGGCATTAAACATCTTATTGAAAGATTGTACTAAAACAGGAGTTCAAAATTGCAACCAGAAGTCGTTTGGCTAACCTAACAGCGGCACTGCGAAGAATTCCTTATGTTCTGGAAGATTCCTGGCAGTCCATGTATCCTACCGGTAGCTACAGATATTCGAGCGATGAGGCCTTCAACTGAAGGCATGGGCGTCTCGTTCATTTGACGAACGTGAATTGCGTAATGTGGAGGAGCCCCATCATGCAGGTATCTCATGGAGTGCCCCAACGACGGAGGACCCTGTACTGCGTCAAGAAGTTCGGGCAGGACGTTTCAAGATCATCAGATATGTCCTACCTTACAAAAGACTGGGAAGAAGATGTCAGTCCTACCAGAAGACTTCTGGTCGTAATTTCGAATACCTGTTGTAGTATAACCTTTCAATAAATTGTTTTCTCTACCAATAATGTATTGCTGTTTCTGCACTATTTTTCTGCTTCTTTGCACCATAGCTTGCAACTACGGCATTTGTGACCCTGCATTCCTGTAACGATACGAGTCGTCTCTGAGCCCCTATACACCCTGCAAATTTGTCGGTCTGGAAGCTAAACATTCTGTTATGTATACATATATGATATTTCACGTGTCAACATTGAGCTTTTTTAAAAACGGTTTTATTCAGCGAGCAATCTACATGTCTGTCGCTGAGAGAAAACGCCGCCAAAAGTGAATCCTAAGTAGCTTTACCACTTATATCCAGATTAAGCACCTCTTGGTTTTTAAGTTTTACTGAAAAGTTAATGCTGACATAAGGGCTATAAAATATAATGATCTAGTATTAGAAGTGTTGTGTTTGGACCATCTGTTCAGAGAAATAATTGGGTATTTAATTTAATGCTTGAAGAGATGTAATGGAAAATAAAAGTAAAGTTTTTATATTTGGAATTTAATTTTAAATCTAATTTAATTATCCTTACATATATATAGTCAAAATTCTCTTTTAAAGTGAGATGAATAATCAATAATAAAAACTGAAAAAAAATTGAAATTGTAAGATAACCAGACATAAGAGATTTTAGAAAGGATATATGAGAAATTCAAAATAATAGAATTTAAGATATAAAAAAATGGATGCCACAGTATTATAAACATTGCTGACTTAGGATAGCTCTTATATATAATATTATATATGTAATAATTCCCTCTAGTATCTTTTTTGTTAACTCTTTGTACTTATAATTAAACAAATTTTAATTCTTTGGTTTAAAAATAACACTGTAATTTTAATCGTAATCGTCTAGTCCGAAATCTTTGTCCCGCCCATTCTATCCAATCAGAACTACTGTTACGTAATAACCACTGCCGGTATAAAAGCAAAACTCTTGTGTAATCTCTTCCTTCTGCTCTCGCTTCTCTGCAATCATGTAACCAGCCGGCTGCCGCGCGTTCTGTGTTTGTGCCATGATGTTTGCTTCTTGTTATGTGTAATGCCATCCCTACTTGATCTCTATGTGTTAGCAGATGTGAATAAACTGGATTATTCATTTACATGAGTGTCTCTTCGATAATACAACACTCGACCACTCGCCACGTATCACAGGAAAAATCACACCACCGGCCATGCCCTACTTTTGGTTTGCCATTGTTTAAAATCTACCACTCAACACGACAAATTATGTCACGCAAAAAGTTTTTATTAGTATATATATATAAGTATATATATATGCGAACCCCATATTGCGAATTTTTCTGTATAGCAAACTTTTTCCCGGAACATCTCACGATTTTTTTTGTAAAATAGCCTCCCAATAGCGAATGATGCAATTTTTTTCCCTTATTTTTGAAGTATTTCTGGACATTTCAAGTTATTTTCTCTTTTATTTATTCTCTCTGGTCATAAATCTTGGTTTTATCAGGTGCCTAACTCGCCAAGAGCAATAGAATTCTGGGCATTTCATCCAAGAAGTGCAACTCTTAACTCCCATTATCTAGTACACTGGAAACATCTTTGATATCCCTTTTCCCCCTCAGTGGAGTCTCCTGTCCTTGAACTAGAGTCTCCGTTTATTTGTAGTATTGTTCAGTCGTACTGTTAAATTCGTTTCTTGTAGTTCGAAAATGCCAAAACGTGAGTGCTTTAGTATCAAAGAAAAAAATTTAATTCGTCAGGAAGAGGATAATGGCGTTACGAAACTTTTCTTTTTGTTTTTCTTTCTTTTTTTTGTAGGTAAAATTTATAAAACAAGTATATAAAAATTTACAAAAAGGTGTGAATAATTACTTTTTGTGATATACAGTATTTATGAATTTAAAGTTTGTTTTATGTGATTTATAAAGAAAATTGAAAGATGAACCTCAAAATAACGAATTTTCCATAAAACGCTTTTTTTTCGGGATTTATCAACTTCGTTATAACGAAGTTGCTGAATCCCGAGAAAAAGGTCCCGAATATATTGCATTTGCAACTTCGTATATAATGAAGTTGCAAAAGCAATAATACTGAAGTCCACATAGACATTTTGGAAAATGAAATAGTAATGTACAATAATGTTTTAAGATATCATATAACGAAAACTTCAGATTGCATATCTAACTGAAAGGAGTTTCCAGTTATTGCGGGTTACAAAAATTTTGACACTATAATGTTAATACATTTTCCATCTCCTTAGCTCAATATTTTAAGAGTTTTATATCGTCTAGACTGGAATTATTTAAAATTTTAAAACTTTTATACCAATTGTAATTTAATGACAAATGCTTTAATAGAAGAGTTTCGAGAAATCTATTTTCGTCCATGATCAGAACCTGTCTCTCAGAAAATCCTCTTTCATTTTTTATTTCAAGAACTTGTATCAAACAAATATTTATCGTGTACCTACAGTAATTTAAATTTGAAAAGCTGAAGCTCTTTATCGATTGTAAGTTTGTGAAGATCCCCTTGGATCTCACTTTGAGAACGAGAATAATTTGGAGTCAGATAAGAGCCAGTAGCCATTTTTATAAATAACTTTCTTTATTTGGTTATCTTTTCCAAATAGAATCAAAGACTTATTAACAAATATATCTAAATAGTTTTATGAGGTTTAAAAAGGGACTTTCCTTTAAATAAACTTAAATATTTAATGATCCAATTAATTAACAATTAGAATATCGATCACGCAGAGATTACCGCGATAAGAGATCCCAGAATTATATTCAATGATGTTCCTATTGAACATTTAACTTTAAACTCACTCCTAATATAAAACTTTAATGAGACTTTAATTATAAATCAATATTTACCACACTGCAGCTCAGCTCTTTCTGAGATTTATCCACCTAGAAATCTTCAATAATAAATCTCTAACTTCACTGTTATACCTTCCTGCTTCAATCTCTCTCCTACTGCTTTTTACTTTACTATTCCGTTTGACTTAAATACTTTATCTAATCTGCATAACAAGGAATCCTGTCCTCTTTTTTGAGCTGATTGGAAATAGGTAGGGGAATTTAATTTCCCTAAAAAAGACGATTCAGAAGGTTAGTGATAAAGTTCCGTATACGTTTGTCACACCCCTCCATAAAGAAAACGGGATTTATTCGAAAGTCTCATACGTCCTGAAAATAAATTACGTAATTCCTATCTTTGTCTTATAGTTCCGACGATTTTAACTGCTAATTGGATATTACTGAAACTCTCTTTCCTTAAGGAAAAGGACAAATAAAATTACGACTTATAATTAATGTTTAAACCTCATAACACTTTACAAGTTTAAATTAATCCGTGCACTCTATCAATTCGGCCACGGAGGCGTGGGAAAAACCACCCAAGTGGTGGTAAAAAACCAGCCCCATAGAGTTTACTTAATACATAAAACAATTTCTTTTTTGGCACTGGAACATCGAGGACTTCAGGGTCAGCTACCCTGAAAGATTAATTTCCATTTGAGGGGTAGGTAAAAGCAGACATGAATTTATACACTTGTTACATGAATTTTACATACAATATATATCTGGTTCCTTTGCCTTCCCATTCTAAAAAATTTTTGCGCTAGTTAGTGTTAATGGTTAATCCTATCTAACTTCGCCGCGCCCCAAGTCACCAGATTTGAAACAAAATATACACATATATATATACACATCATACCATAACAATCATTTTGCAATAAACAAATAACACAAACAACCAAAGGAATTGTCGCATCTTAGCGAAGTCATACATCGAAGTAAACAAATGCAAATTTTACAGATGTTTTCTCCAGAACAGAAAAAATTATCACAAAAGCTGTTTTTTCTGCTACAGAAAAAAACACACACAATGCAGTGTCCACTTTTGCCAGTCTTTTTAATTTTAAAGTCCGCCCGTGACTTGTTTCAATTGCAAAAATTCTTTACTTGTTCGTACCGCGAAGATAAAGAAACAATACAACCTGGTT
This sequence comes from Trichonephila clavipes, assembly GCA_019973935.1. Taxonomy (NCBI): domain Eukaryota; kingdom Metazoa; phylum Arthropoda; class Arachnida; order Araneae; family Nephilidae; genus Trichonephila; species Trichonephila clavipes. Next base: position 413,442 of record BMAU01019528.1, on the reverse strand, counting down.
TTTGTCTGTTAAATTCTCCTATGTACCGGGTCTCCATCCAACGCTTCCATACTGAGGCTTCTTCTCCTTATTTCGCTGTGAAGGATGCCGTTGATTTCGATGTTCCTCTGCTCCTCCGGAATTCCGTCGCTTTCCTTCACTCGGCTGCGTAGATAGTATGGGCAAGGTCTCCTTGTAGTGGCTTGATTCGACCGGACTGGTCTCTCCGCTTTGCGTCCTCTCATTGTTGCTCTAGTCTGGCGGGTCTGGTTATCACGTCCACTACCTTCCGTCCGGGATCCGACTGTAGTTGATTCACTCCATCCGCGATCAGGCAACCTTGATGGACCTGCAATGGACTCTACTCCTTGTGAAGAGGTATTAGGTCTCTTAAATTTGTAATTCCTGGACGAGATCGAGGATGGGATCGACCTCTTGACTCCCTGCCTTTGCTCAGGAGCGCGTCTTTTCCGATCCTGGTGCTCAGACCCTTGCAGTGATCTCTTCCTGCACATCTTGGACCGTTTTAAAACGTGGTCCTTCGACTCATACCTACTTAGTTTGCGTTTGTTTCTTTGGATCTCCCGTGCGGTGTTACCCTGCCGTGATCTACACCCCTCACTTTCCTGACTAGAGGATTTCTTGTGCTCTTTAAACTGCCCTTGATTCGATCTATTCGACCCATGACTAACTTCTTGCTCGTCATACAGTTTCTACCGGACCTTCCGAACTAATCGTGTCTGTCTGACGAGGTCGGTACACTCGAACCTGGTCAATATTAACTGTCATTTTTCTTCCGCTTTTCCAAATAATTAAATTATTGCCGTTTACTTGAAAAACTCTATAGGGACCTTCAAACTTCGGCATAAATTTTCCAACCTGTTTTCTACCCCCAGCACTTAAGAAATGTGTTTGAAGTAAAACTAAATCGTTCACTTTGATGTGAACATCCCTCCTTCTGCGATTGTAATATTTTTCCCAAGACTTAGCCCCCCTCTTTCTTTAATTGGTACAATGGTTAGCATATATCTGCGTATCGCGGGATAAATTTTTGGTACCAACCCGTCATCCTTAAAAATTTTGACACTTCCCTATTATTTTTGGGAGGTCTCATTTCCGTAATTGCCCTAATTTTATTACTGTCAGTTTCAATTCCGTCTTTGCTAATAATCAAACCTAAATATTGTAGATTGTCACGGGCGAAGTGACATTTTTCCTTATTTAAAGTTAGCCCTGCGTCTCGTAATAAGGTAAAAACCTGACTTAAATGATAGAGATGGTCGTTAAACGATGGAGATGTGATTATAACATCATCCATATAGACTAACACGAAACGCCCAATAACAGGTTTGAGTATGATATCGATGGCCCGTTGGAAATTTGGCGCCGCCCCAGGAAGACCAAAAGGCATGCGGAGGAACGCAAAAGTGCCATTGTGAGTGATAAACGCGGTTTTCTCTATATCTTTTGGACTAATCGCCAATTGAAAATAGCCACTTTTGAGATCGAGAGTGGACATAACGCCGGTGTGAGGAATATTGGTGAGTAAGTCATCAATCACCGGTAATAGATATCTAGGATATTTGGTAATTCCATTTAATTTGCGATAATCGATCGCGAAACGATACGCCTCCGGAGAATCTGGAGGAAGGTCATTTTTCTTTCGTGTTAGAACGACTGGAGATGCGTAAGGCGAATTAATAGGACAAATTGTACCATCCCGTAACATCTTATCGATGTGATAATCAATAATGCCTTGCTTGACCCTGTCGTACCTGTATGGTCTCGACACTACCGGTCCTTTGTCTCCAGTATCTATCTCATGATATAGAATATGCGTTAACCCCGGATGATCGGAAAATAACCCCTTAAAATTATTAAATAAAGCTTTTAATTGCCTCTGTTGCCCGTCACCAAGTTTTGTGTCTGCGAGATCAATATCGACCGGTTTCTCTACTTTCGGCAATTGTTTGATCTGATTGTCGGGAATGATCAAGGATTTCTGATCAAAATCCAATGTCAATCGTGACGCCTTCATAAAATCGATTCCCAAGATGCATTGATATTGCATGTTGTCTAGAATATGGAATTCCCAGGGTTTCTGAAATTCCCTGATCCTAATCTGCAATTCGACCCGACCTAAGTGACTACATGGGGCACCCTGTGCTGTCACGACTCTGTCTTTCGTCTTTTGACGAGGTCGGCATGAAAAATATTTGCGGTATACCTCCTCCGAAATAAAAGATTTCTCCGCTCCCGTGTCCCATAGTGCTGTAATAAAGGTTTCGTTTAATAGTATAGGGACATACGGTAATTCGACTGGGGTCATTCTTATAGAGGATACTCTGATAGGCCGATGATCCAAAACTGGAGGATTTTCCGTACTCCGCGATCGATTACCTCCATATACACATCGATCGCTTTAAATGTCTACTTCGTTCATTTTGACCCCGAAATGAACTATTTCTCGACCCACTTTGTCGATCGCCCTGATTGTGGAATCGCTGATCCGATTGTCCACCTTGGCGTCGACCCTCGAATATTCCGATTATTTGCGAAACCTTGGTTTTCGAATCGATTAAACTCTCTTTGTGGTCGGCTATTATTGGCGGATATCGCATTATTTCCGTTTTCCCTCCAATTTTCTTGTCTATGCCGGGTATTAAAACGATTGTTTTCATTAGGGTTTGAACTTCTAAATCCCTCACTCGAACCTCTGATCTGTCTATGCATAAAACGTTCTTCGTATTTATCAACGATTTGTAGGAGATTGGCAGTATTTTGTGGATGTCGAACTTCGACATAATCCAAAATTTGAGGTTCTAATAGACTAACGACGTGATCAATTAATTTTTCCTCCAACATTTCTAGTTTAAGGACCTTATGAATTTTCAATAATTCATAAATAAAGTCCGAAGGCTGTTGATCACGCCTTTGCGCTGAGGAATAAAATCGCGTTTCTAGTTCTGACCTGTTTCTGACCACGGGGAATTGTTCCGACAAGGCCTGTTTTAAGTGCGCGTAGTCTGTTGCCTGATCTTCAATGACCCTTTAACCAAGAACGTCGAACCAGTCTAGTGCCCGTCCCTTGAGATGACCTTTCAAGTAAGAAAACGCTAGTTGTGCAGGTACCTCATAATACGCGAGATTATGATCAATATTCTCCAAAAAATCATATATGTTCTCAACCCCCGAAAAGTATTGTTTCGGAATGATTCTAAAACTGGATCCGACTCTATTCTCGGGATTTATTCGTTGGGCGCCATTGTGAAGATCCCCTTGGATCTCACTTTGAGAACGAGAATAATTTAGAGTTAGATTAGAGCCAGTAGCCATTTTTATAAATAACTTTCTTTATTTGGTTATCTTTTCCAAATAGAACCAAACATTAACAAATATATCTAAATAGTTTTATGAGGTTTAAAAAGGGACTTTCCTTTAAATAAACTTAAATATGTAATGATCCAATTAATTAACAATTAGAATATCGATCACGCAGAGATTACCGCGATAAGAGATCCCAGAATTATATTCAATGATGTTCCTATTGAACATTTAACTTTAATCTCACTCCTAATAGAAAACTTTAACGAGACTTTAAATATAAATCAATATTTACCACACAGAATCTCAACTCTTCCTGAGATTAAATTATCCACCAAGAAATCTTCAATAATAAATCTCTAACTTCACCGTTATACCTTCCTGCTTCAATCTCTCTCTCCTACTGCTTTTTACTTTACTATTCCGTTTGACTTAAATACTTTATCTAATCTGCATATAACAAGGAATCCTGTCCTCTTTTTGGAGCTGATTGGAAACAGGTAGTGGAATTAATTTTTTTTCCCTAAAAAAGAAGACTCAGAAGGTTAGTGATAAAGTTCCGTATAGGTTTGTCACAAGTTGATGTCAAAAGAATTTTTAGAAAGACTTTTTCTTTTTGCCTTTTACCGAGAATAATCTTTCTAGAAATCCCCCCTCTTGATTTCCAGAAACTATGTCTAAAAATAATTTATAAAGGCACTGAACACTGCCACATCTGCAAATGTTAATTCAAATTTCGAACATGCTATTGTGCAATTGGAAACTTAGTTTAGAGCGAATAAATGAATTCTCGGAAAAACTCGAGGGCTGCGGTAGCCCAGTGGTTAAGGTATCCAACCATGGCAGGCATGTCATGAGTTCGATCCCAGTACCACTAAAGACCCGCCGTGTAGGGCAGCGATGCACGTTAAATCTGTCGAGAGCTGAAACGTCCTCCCATTGGTGTGGTGTGGTAGTTAGGAGAGGGGGGTGCCAGCTCAGGTGTCGTCCACGTCACTTGACCATGGTTCAAAATTACGTGGTCCGTCGCCAAAAGCCCTCGTGTAGCTGAACAGTGCGACGTTAATATTAACTCACTCGGAAAAACTCATTTTCGGAATTCCGGATTACGTTTAAAGTAATGATTTATTTTTTCTCATTCGGGGGTAAGAAGCGCTATTTAAAGGATTTTTTGAAAAAAGAAGAAATATTCGCCTTTCTATTAGGCATCCATAGGAAATAATTCACATAGATAACATTATTGGAATCCTCAGACATTTAAATGATTCGAATTTAAATGAAGATATTTTGTCAGCAAAAATTTTTATCTCTGAGGCGGAAGTAAGATGAGAGGTATGTAATTAGAAAGTTATAATGGAGGAAAATAAGACGTGCAGTTGAACCTGTATTTGTGCGGTAGATAGGGACCGTATAAAAATAAACGCAGAAAAAAATATTCGAAAATTTCAAAAAATTCTTACATATAACAAACTAATTCGTGGAAATACTACAGAATTTTTTTATGCGGTGGATGGGGACCGCATAAAAAAATTGCGTTTATAAAATATGCCAATTATTTACGAAATTTATGTATTATTAATTAATTTTGTACTTCCATAACCAAATAAATGATTAAATATTACACATGGAAACATGTTTTTAACATGTTAAGTTTTCACACAAAATGCACATACATAACTCACTGCTACTCATCGTAATCCAAAGCGCTCATCTCTCTGTAATTAATACGTTCAAAATCGCTTTTTTCTCTTGAAGGCACAATTTCAATCGATTTATTTTTTGGAACCATAAAGTAAGAGATAAGTTTTTGTGACGAAGGTCGGGTGGTCAGTTGCTTGTAAATGTCACGATAACCAGATATACATGATTGAAGCTCTTTTTGGAATTTTATATCCTTTCTTAATTGATCTCTATTTTAAGAATATGCTTTTTTAATTTGTTGGAAAATTGGATTCCTGCATATTTTTAACCGCTCTCCTAGAATCCGGCTCTTCTTTTCCGTCTTCATAATCTATCAAATTATTCATAATGTTACTGTCGTTAAAAGTTTCGTCTTCAATCAAGCGCGGGCTGCTGGAGCGTTGAGAGAAAGCAACTGAACGCGCATTGTCGGGAGACTGTTCATAACAAATGAACAGAGCGTCTTGAAGTGTCTAGGCGCTACATTTCAGTGACGTACACCCCCGCATCGTGGAAGGGGGGCAGGACTCTAGGCGCCCAAGACACGACTAACGCTAAATACGTATTTACCCAGTTTATAAAATATTAAAGGCAAAAACTGACTTTCAGGAGGGGGCTAACATTCTCCGTTACGGCATTCACAGGTATGTAAATTTTTTTATGAATTATTTATAATGATTTCTAATATATACTAAAATGAGCTTTTTGTAAAAAACTCAAAAATTTAATTTGTACAAATTTTTTAAGTAAAAAATGGGTCAAATTTCGCAATGTTTGATAAAATATTTCATAATTTATTAAAAAATTCAAAATTAGCTAAAAGCTCGTTTTAGTATAATGAGAGAGGTGTACTTTAATAGTATGAAAAATTTCAACCATGTACATAAAAAAGATTTTGAGAAAAGGTACATCGAAAAAAGCCAATTTAACATTGTCAGTATAGAGAGAGAGAGAGGTTACCAACTCCCCTTAAGTAATTTAAACTTTAGTATGAGATGGATTGTAAAATAAATCATGTTTTCATACAACTGAATGAATTTTCAGTGTTATACTTACGGAAAAGTCACTTTTAGTTATTGTTATTTAATCACATCATTTGCGACTTTGCTTTTGATATTTTTTTCTGTGCAAGAAATGACATTATACTAAATAAATTTTTAAACTTACGCTTCATATGTATTTCGTCACAAACATTTAGAACACATTTTACAATGAATAAAAATGCAAAAGTTTAATAATCAGGTTTATTTCATTTTTATCGATACGATTAAGCTATAAAGCTTCTGGTAGTGATTCTTTTACATTACATAGAAACTGTATTTTAGTTTGTTCTTCACCAAAAGAGAGTACCTCGTATTTATTTTTTTAATCAACATATCACAGTCAAATATTTTTTTTCCAATTATAAATACAATATTGATGCTGCAACTGGTGTGTTTTTTTAAAAGATTTTTCATCGTATTTACCTGATTATACTGTTTTTTTTGTGCATAACTTCGGCTTCAATTCATGCAAATTAATAATATATGTAATAGTTTTTATTTCCCCTTAGCATTTCAGTTATCTTCTCACTTTCTCATTTCTATTTCTGCAGTTATTAAAATCATCATCATCATTTTTTAAACATGAAACAATTTTAACTAACAAAAATAAGTTACAAATTTAAATCTAATAAGCCTATTTAGCAGTAACGTGTTTATTACTATCAGATAACAGCAAATTTTCCGTACTTTTTTTTACATTAAATCAGAAATTAAATAGACATTTTAATAGAAAAAAATTTTAATTACAAGATTTTTAAGAATAAATAAGATTTTTTAGTTATCGAAAATCTAACAATTACAATTCGAAAAAATTAACTATTTATAATTGAAAAATAGTTTTAAAAAAATTGAAAGCTCTCCAAAAATGCTGAGTCAAACAAGCTACTAGAGAACTATTTATAAACTGGGACAAAATAAAACCTAAAACGAGTAACACTTAATGATATCACGAATAAATGTAGTTTTTTTTCTTACAACAAGCCTTACCTTGCTAAATAAATACTTTGACATGTCTGTCACTACGCATTACTTTTCAGTCTAGATATATTTAATAAATTGAATTCTTTGACATTTTTAATTGAAAATATTCTTTCTTTCATTTTAATCAAATTGAAGAAAAAATTCATTTAAGCGAAATAATTGAACAGAAAATCCTTTCTTTTTAAAAGTCAAGGTAATATAAAAGTGTAAGCTGTAAGAGTGGAAATAACATTTTCCGAACATTCTGAAACATAGTGGCTTATCTCAGCTAAGCAATGCTTCGATTTTATTTTTACCTTTATTCCAGTCCAGGATAACAAAACTCTTAACACAAAATACATGTTTTATTTCTCAAGAGTAAAAGTAACATAGAATAGAAGATCTAAATGAAACATTGTTTAGCCGAATAAACAAAAAAGTTCGCAATAGAATGGATCTTTGTATTCTGCTTTCATTTTTCTTTCGTAACTTCGGTTGTTTACCTAATACATACCCAACAATTTCTCGCTTTAAAAAGAAAATGTTTTTGTTTTGTATTTCATTATAGATTTGTCTCTGCTTTTCTACAATGAAATAAATGTCCGTAAAATGTTGCTTTCGGTTTGCAGAGTGAGCAGCAGATCTTAAATAACGACACAAAAATTGTTACAGTGAAAATGAAGTTGCATTAAAGAGCCTTTGTTTCATATAATTAACAGCGCAATAAATTAATTAAATCTTAAAAAGAGATGAAATTATACTTATTTAGTTTCGTTTCTAAAATTTAATTAAATCTTCTAAATGATTCTAAAAAACCATTAAATGATTCCACAAATCTTCAAAACTATTCTTAGTTATCATCAAATTTTTTTTTTCAGAATTGAATTTTATAATTTAATAATTAAGTCTTCCCCCGCAGGAAATCAACAAAAAAATAACACCTGTAAAAAACGAGTTTTTTAATCATCTGTTTTCTTTCAAACTTCACTCTTTGGGTATTATTATTTTTTATACTATAAATTTTAAGAGTGAAAGGGGGAACGTTGAGAGAGTCAGTTTGAATTTATTCAAAAATTAGTTTTAATAATTTAGATTTATGGGAGGATAGTTTAATTTGCTTGTTAGAGTTATGAGTAAAATTTAATTCTGTAAATAATTAGCTTTAATCAATTAATTTTTATTAATTATAATTAAATTATCGTATTGTCTTCGCAATCGCGTATAGAAAATTTTAGCTCAATTAAGAGCTACAAAATGTAAGAAAAAAACCTTTAAATTTTTGACCTAGACATGGTTACAATGTGAGTGGAAGAAAACCAATTAAAAAATGGTTTTTGCTCAAAAAATCATTTAAAGGTGTTATAGTTAATTAAGAGTTGTATTCACAAATCAAAAGCTAGAGTTTTCTAGATAAAAAATATTGACTTAATTTGTACGTTGTGAGTCTGCAGAAATTATGAAGGTTAAGTATTTTGTATAGAAACTATTTTTGTCACTTTTCTATACATAAATACTATATTTTACTCAAATTGCTTATGTTCGATAGTTATGATTATTTAATATAACTGTGTTTGGAATTTTCTTATATCTGTAGTAATTCTTTAAGCGTGGATGAGTCAGTTTTATGCTGTTTCGCTTAAGTGGTTTTCTGAAATCTTAGTGCATGCAGAAACCACGCTAATTTCCAAAAGTACGTTTTACTAAAACAAAAAAAAAAAACACAAACTCCATTGGGAAAGTATTAGGTGATAAACACTAAATTTATACTGGCATTATATATATATATATATATATATACCGATGGTAGGCAAATGATCGCTTTTTAAATAATACAGGTTCTTCCTGTTAATTATAAGCAGGGTGATGGTCCCGAATTCATGACACAAACTTTAAGGATAGATACAGGGCATTGTAACAATAATTTATTGTATGAGAACGTATGAGTTGAAGTGACGCGATGAGGCGTAAGAAGAGGGAATAAAAGAAAAGAGAAATGGAGTTATCGGTTGGTTGTGTTGTCGGTAGGATGTGTAGTAGATGTCTAATCAACAAGATGCATCTCAGTAGGGTAAAGCGCCATTCGCAATTGTGCTGACGTCTACGATAGGAGACTTTACGTATGCCGTACATGTATGCAGACGCGCATTACATGTACGGGGCTGTGCAAATGGTATCGGCATAGCTGCGCTACGAAGGTATTACGCGCAGTTTCCTGATCGACGAATACCGGATCACAGAATTTTTCAGCAGTTACATCATCAACTTCGTGAAACGCGTTCGTTCCGCGTCACCAGATATGATGAAGGTCGACGAAGAGCTATACGCAGTCCTAGCCTGGAAGAAAGGATTTTGAACGTTGTGGCTGATAAAACCGAGTCTACAAGAAATGTTGCTCATCTCGTAAGTGGGAGTCATCAGACCGTTTATAGAGTGTTAAACGAAAATCACTTACACCCCTTCTATTTTCAGTGAGTACAAGCTTTGAATCCGGCTGGCAGTCCTCTCCGTCTGAACTTCTGCCAGTGGGTGGTAAAACAATCTGCGCTGCAGCGGAACCTCATATCTCATGTCCTGAACAATTATGAACACAGTTATTGTAAACATAACACTTGTCAACGATGCTTTCAATAAACACATTTTGTGTTTCCTTTCGTCTCTTATTTTTTGTGTTTGTACTTCACCGCGTCACTTGCACCCATACATTCCTATATAATAAATGAATGTTAAAATATATATCCTGTACCTACCCTTAAAGTTTGTACCATGAATTCGGGACCACCCTGTATAATACAGACTTTATATATCATGGACAATAAAACACAAAATGATTGCCATGCAATAATCAAGAGACTTTTTTTGGACTTAAGGCATATACATTTTTATAATGTAGAATAAAAATTGGAAATTTAACTTTTATTCGGTAGTTTAAATGTATATCATTCAAATTAAAATGAAATTTATTCGTCTCATCCCACAGTCTTTACATTCTATCGAAATTATATTTCTTATTTTGTCCTTCATGATATTGCGTTTCGCATATTCCGTTGACCCTAATTGTGAGTGAGTGAGTGTAGGGTTAATTGGCGCAAGAGCCAATCCTGGTTATACTACGCCAAACATTTGCTAAAAATTAAAAACATTATAAAATATCTTAAAATGTTGACAAAACACAGTTATAGTAGCATAAGATAAAATATCAAATAAAATTTTTAAAAAATCAAATTCATAAGATAAAAGCGTTTAATTCTTGGTGGGGGCACCCCACCAAGTCATACAAGGTTAAAACAGATCAATGAAAAACGAAATAAGACGCATAAAAATTGCAACAAACTAGTTAAAATGTATGTTTCTTCAAAAGTTATAAAACTAAAAAAATTACTTTCAACCGTTTCTAACATGAGTGGGACTTAAAAAGTGAGAATATTGGATACGTGACAACAGTATTTTTTTTAATGCATTCCTCCACATCGTATTTAAGCATTTCCTCGTACGATGTATCTTGTATTGAAGAAATGGGGTACCATTTTTATTTCAATATTAAAGTGTCGTTTTTCCAAAATGCGCTTTTTTGAACGACTATTCACATTTTGTTTCAAAGCTCGAGTTGTAGTGGATACACGGGAAGTTTGATTATCATATGATGTCGGGGTGGATATACAGTTGCAGGAACAGAGGGACTTGTTTCAGTTGACAAGGCAGTACATTTAGCTGGAAAATGCTTTCTTGATTTCCTAACTATTGCTTGATCTCTTAAGGATGAACGAACAGGTTAAAAATAGGAATAGGAGGCTGACATTCTGACATTGTAGGTGCTATTGAAGAGGGGGAAGGTAAGAGGTGTGCTTGAGTGGAAGACGGCGATGTAGAAACTGAAGGTTTCGAGGAAAATATATTTGGCTTCGGCAGGGATATTATAGGTTGAAAATTAAACATAAAGGTGGGGTTTTTTTATTTTTGTAATATTTTCATTTGTTTGGATTGCAGTGGTTGCAGTTGAGGATTTGGCAACCGGGGCATAGCTTTCGGATAGTTGTGGGGCTCTTAATTTTTGGGCTTCTACGTATGATATATTTTTATTTGTTTTAATTGTTTACACATTTCTATTTCTATTTTCCACTTCGGGAATAGTTTAAAATCGGCGCAATTAGGCTGGGAGCAATTAACACATTTCTGCTTCAAACTGCAATCTGTGGAAGAATGTCCACCAGATTCACATCTAGAGAAGGTCAATTGACCGCGGCATGAAGTTTGTGAATGTCCGAAACTCTGACGCTTGAAGCAGTGCAGAGGATTCGGAATATATGCACGTATTTTGCAGTTTAAATAAACAGCTTTTATTGTTGTTGGTAGTTTCGGGCTATTGAAAGTTGGGATTAAATGTTTTGTCCAAACAACTGTTGAATCTTTTTTTTTTATTGTTATTTTTCTGATCAGAAAATCCTTCGAGGATTTCTGCTTGAGAGATTCACAACAGGTCAGGTTCAGATATACTAGTAACACTGTGAGAAGTATTAAGTGATTTATGTGAACTTATTGTTAAAGGTACATTCAGAAACGTTTTCGTGAGAAGATACTCTGTTTGTATAGCAGAGAGTGTTTCAATTAATAGATTACCGGATCGCAATCTTTTAACAGATTTAGGTTCACAACCACCTATTCCTATAAGAGCTTTGTGTATAGCAAAAGGCGATTTAGTAAACATTTCATTGTTTGGTAGAGAAATAAATAGGAATCTAGTATGAGCTGAAATCTGATTTATGGTTAAAGTGGGTAAAACAAGGCATTTACCAGGACACAGCTGACTAGGATCCATATAAGCGTGTAGAAAACTTCATCCTCGCTTGCCTCTACCACCACGGAGTCTAGCAAGGGAAACAATGTGCCGGTCAACTGACAATAGTCAGGTTCAGCGCTTACCTGGACTACATCCACGATATAGCACTATAGCATCAGGGTGAGGATCCAACGGGTAAACCCGCCACTCCTTATCTGCAGCACTAACCCTAAAGCAATGCCTCTTCGGGGACACCGAAAAGAGGTATCACCAGCCGATTGACAGGAGCGGGTTCACTCCTGCCACCCGTCTACAGTGAAGCATGGGTCAAAGGGAACGCAAAAGGTATCCCCAGGACACCATTTTTCTCCTTACGGGACGCCACACACGGTAAACATGCGTTTCTGCAAACCAACGGTGTTAGTGAAAAAGAAAAGCAATACAAAAGTCAAAATAATAGGAAAAAATTAAGTAAAAAATGAAACTAATTTATACCAAAATGAAACCCAAAATATGTTATTAATATTGGATAAATATAATCCAATTAAAGCAAATTAATCTGTAATTTTCAACACGAATATTTAACGCATATTTAATTTGTAATCTAGAAAGAAAGGAGGAAATGTATGACAAGAAAGAGGGTCGAAAATAAAGAAGGATCACCAGAGTACTCCGGGGTCTTTAGACCCGTGTTTACCAAAGACAGTAAATCCCTTGGGAAAAAATCACAAGGACACCTCGGAATTATGAAACCGTACTCATATAAAGGAGACGAGCCCCCTAAGAAGCGTTGGACCTCATATTTCACTGAAAATAGCATGAAACGGAATCTTATAGTTTCAGAACCTTCTTGAATTTTTCGCCCCCCGAACAGTTTCCTCAATTGAACTTTGAATATTCTGGTAATTCTCTTTTTCTTTACATTCCTCTTCCAACTACAGATCTGTCTCATTATTCTTCGTTCTCTACTCGTATTCATGATGTTCTCTTCTTCGTTATTCGTGTCGAACTGCTCAGTGAGTGAGTGTGAATATTAACGTAGCGGTGTTCAGTTATACGAGGGCTTTTGCCAACGGACCTGGTAATTTTGAACCACGGTCAAGTGACGAGGACGACACCTGAACTGGAACCCTCTCTCCTTACTACCACACCACACTAATGGGAGTACATTTAACGTGTATCACCCTACATTTTGGGTCTTCAGTTGTACTGGACTCAAACTCATGACGCGGCAGCTACGAGTCCGTTATTTTGACCACTAATCTTCCGCTGCCACGACGAACTGCTTAGAGTCAGTGTCCTATAGATCAGTGTTTCTTTACCTTTTTATCGCCGGTGACTGGTTTAGCGTTTGATAATTTTGCCACAAACCACTCAGGGAGAGGATGACATTGATTGTTTGTATTTTAAATTGTTTTGATTTAATAATTTAATTTAATTGTATTTAAATATGCCTTCAGAATCAAATACAGTTATACCAAAAATGAATATAAGGTGATATATATTTAACCTGGAAGTTACTTTAATGGAAAATCACACAAACCCTAGAGAAATACACCTCAGTAAATAAAAAAAATAATTTAATGTTCCTTGGGCGGCCTGGTACCATTTGATTCACGGACCGGTCCGTGGCCCGGGGGTTTGATGGACCACCGCTATAGATTACATACACCATCCGCAAAATTTCATTATTTTCTCTTCTCTCTTTATCTCTATTTCAGAACACACAAGCTCTTTTATATTATTTATTTATTCAAACAATTTCCCTTCAATTGACATTTTAGAGGTAAATTTTTGAATTTGAGTTTGAACAATTCTCCTAACAATAAAATACAAATATTACTACTATAAACTAAGTATTTTTATTTATTTATTTATTTCCCAAAATCTGTAGTCTATTATCATTACAAATGGAACTGATCAGGTATATAGCTAATATTTATAATTATTGTTATTTTGTCTCGTCGGTTATCTACGAAAGGAGCTTGGTACGGGGTATAAAACAATCAGTACCTAAACACATTCGGATGATATTTTCCTAAAGATCTAGAAAGCTTGAGATTTGAATGCTGATAACAATAAGATTTCCTAAATTTTCCAGTGATCAAAAGATAGTGGTAGATAATGGTAGAGTGCATATGATTATCAGGAAAAACGAAAGAAGAGAGATAAATATTAAAAAATTGAGTAACAATATAAAATAAAGTCATGTAGTAAGTTCAAGAACAATGAAAAACCTGTGGAGTTTAGCTATATCGTTATTAAAGTCTCCAAAGCGGTCATTTGATCGCTCTGGTACTTTTAGTGTTAAACAGGTACTTCTGCGCATCCCAGTTTCCTATTTTTTTTAATTCCTACTCTCTATTAGATCATTCTCTCCCTATAATCTTGCTCAAATTTTCAATCGGTAGTAAAATACTTTAAATTTTAATCCATTCAAGTTCAAATACATTTTTTTAACTTGTAGTGGATGACACTTGATGTTTACACAGTTTTTCAAATATTATTACATAATTATTTTAAAAAATGAATGAATCGTAACAAACAAAAATAATAGTCCAACAGCATGTATAGAAAAGAAAACCGTTTGTTGTGTCCCTATAGCCCAATAGATAGCGAGCGCTTTGGGCTTCTAATCAAAAGGTCGTGGGTTCGAATTCCATCTGGGATGGCCTAATTTCTGAGAATGTGATTTATTTTTTACTATACTATTTTATTAGAATAATTAAATTTAATTATTTAATAAACAGTAACAAAAACACAAAAATGAATAGTACAACACCTATATAGAAGCGAAAATGAAAAATTGCAAGAAAAATCACTTTCTATTTTGTCACTTAATATTGTGATTATGTTATATGTATATGCATATTTATACTAATTGTAACTACTTAATGAAAAGTAACTAAAATAAAAAATTTTCTTTGTTGACCTAAGTAGGAATTGACTTAAAAATTTTATTTATATTACTTGTTTATGATTAGTTTCTTCCAACAAAAGTGTAGAAAAATACTTGTTTTCGGCTTAAATCACTTAAATAAAACCATGCGTTTTCATTTGTCACGACAAACTCTCTCCTCTATTTCTAACTGAATTATTTTCACATATCCCTCTGCAGTTAATTTTTCTTTCTTTAGTGTTCTACGACAAAAACATGTGAACTAGAGGTTGAAGCACTTTTTAACTTAAAATCTTTATGAGTAATTTCATTTTCAGCTAGCGATGACATTCCAAATCTCATAACAAAGTTTTTCAAAACATTAGATTTCACCTTCTAAATAATATGTGGATTCCAAATAGTTTTAAGGTAAAAGTTTTCCTTATTCGAAAATTATTTTTTTTCTTTGAAATTCAAAATATAATGAATGCCTTCCTTAGGCAATAATATAGCCATATTTTTTTCCTGCAATTTACAATTAGAATGAATATCTTTCCTTGTGTAAAATTCATTTACATAGCCCTCAAACCATTTGTCTGAAAGCCATTTTTAAACAAAGCTCTGTTTGGTCTTCTAGTTAAAAATACAAAGGTGGTAGACAAATGTTATTGCATTTTTTTACGAAAAAATTAAATTAAGAACAACGATTCTTAAATCTTTTCATAATGGGCAAATGTATGTGAAAAATATAGTAAAAATAAATTACATAGCACTAAACGCATCAAATATTTTTCTAGCAAGTAAAAAAAATTATTTCTTTATCAATTTTTAAAAATATTTCTCCTGTAATTTATTTGTTTAAAATAAAAAATGCATGACTTTTCTGTTTATGTGATATTTAATTTGTAAATGAACTAATTACATACACTTTCAAATGATACCAAAAATAAGTTAATTTTCTGAAAATCAATTAATTTTTCTTCGTATCGAGATTCGAACTGCAAATTTTTTTTAAAAAAAATCAATTAAATCCCCGTTTTAATCTTTTTGGCCCTTATTATTTGAACTCGGAAAGAAATAACTGATTAGACAAAATTCAAAGAATAAAATGAAGATTTTGAACAACTTATTTTATTTCCTAAGCCAGTGGTCTTCAAACTGTGTTCCACGGAGCCCTGGAATTCTACGAGGCTCTCCCAAGGGTTCCACAAGTCACAATAAAAAAAATTGAAAAGAAAATTATAAATGTGTATGCAAAAGGGGGGGATTCACACTCTCAAGGAAGTTTGTATTACTACAAGTATCTATAACCTCATTCAGGTTATAAAACTGAAAATTATATTGATACATAACTTTATTTTGTGTAATACTTTTTATAAACTTTTATTATACTATAATAAAAGAATATTCTAATGCTTTTTCTGTATATTTACCATTTACTGGATTTTTAATATTCTATTGTTTGCTATATCCTGGATCCAACGAAACAATTTTGTACTTGTTAGTGCAATGATTTTGCACAATTAAATAGCTTTCTAATGGAATATTCACCTTTTTTTCCATTTGTGGATACAAGCACCTTTAATGGAGGGGAAACAACTTATGGCATATCAAAAGATTTGACGATAAAATTTATGTTTAAGCAAGAACAGCTCCTAAATTTTAGGTTGCAAATTCATCCAAAATACACAAGATTTCTCACACAGTTATAAACAATTTAATGTTGTTCAAAACAATTT
Source organism: Trichonephila clavipes (assembly GCA_019973935.1). NCBI lineage: Eukaryota > Metazoa > Arthropoda > Arachnida > Araneae > Nephilidae > Trichonephila > Trichonephila clavipes. The sequence goes on along the minus strand of BMAU01019528.1, from coordinate 397,065 downwards.
ATATAAGAGAAAAATATTTCTCAGTGTGAGGGGCTACAAAATAAAATATAAAAACAGATAAAACGCATAATATGAAATGCGACTGCTGATAATTTCAAAAGACCTAGATTTCGAAAACAGTGTAAAAAAATACAATCACATATATCCCTGTTACTCAATATAATGCATGGGTAAGGTACACTTAAATAACAAACTAATATTATTGAGTAAATATTTTTAAATTACATTAATATTTATAACAAATATAATACTTTTTGTCTTTACATAAAGCACCTAAAACATGTTGATATACTTTAAAGATTATTTTAAGATATGCTCTAAGTGTGTGTGTGGAATGGGGCTCCCCACAAATATCTCATAGCTTTTTCTTCCATGAGTAGAAGTTTGAAGATCTCTGTCCTAAACTAATGCAATGAAACCAGTTGAACAATTTGATATATATTATCCGCAAACTAAATCTTGATTATATTTCATTCAATGTACATGTGAATATTGTTTTCTTTTTTATGTATTTTAGAAAGCGAGAGTAAATTGAAGGTCAGCTTTTAAGTAATTATCGTAGCTCCGGGAAACAATTGCATTTTTACTCCCAAAGCAGCTATTTCCACAAACAGTCGTAACTGGAGACCGCTACAAGTGTAACCTTGAAATGTAAAAAATGAACACCTCAGTCATTTAGCCTTATTACTTCTTGACGAAATTCAATGATTACGACCACCACGATGCAAATTACATCAGCTGCAAAAATGACAGTTTTTGTAACGAAAAATCTAATCTTTTACATATCTATGTATCAAGATACCCAGCTGTAATACATAAGTTATAAAAAAATGTAAGAAAAATATCAAAATTAGAAAAATAAATTAGCAGTTTTTGATATGCATTCTTAACCCATAATGCTATGTAAATAATACAGAAAGATTGGATTATTACTGTAATAAACCAACAAATTACTGTTCCAAAATTACTCTCTTCGCACTTGTTACTATGCTTTCAGTTTTTTTTTTTCGTAGCTGATTTATTTTATGTATTTATCTATCAATTTATTTTGTCTATTTATCTATCTCAATAAACATAAAACAGATTTATAGATGTATATAAGTAATAGGTATAATTTAATGTCTATACACTATATTGAAAGAGAATTGGGGGAAAATTACGGTGTAAATTTACTATAAATTCTTTTCTCAATTACGATAACATGTTTATCTTTTTCTCATTTTTGATAAATGATAATAATTACAATGTATTGATAGGTGTTATTAACTGAAAATTGAGAATGCAGTTAAAGAAACCAAGGATGTGCATCATAAAAGGTGAAAATATTTAATGTATTTAATTTTACTGAATTATTTTTATCGTAATAAGAAATTTTATTCAAAGTAATTTGGATAAGTTTGCTTATTTTCGTAAATTATTTAAAAATTGGAAATACGTAAAAAGTTAAACTTTTGGTGAATTTATGAAGAAATCCATTGGTTGAATGAAAAATTTTGACTATGGATTACATGCAAAATTTCATGGTTTGATTACAACAAACAATGTCAGATATTTTTATGTTACAAGTTTATGTAGAGGAGCTGTTGCTAAATATTCCTTTAGCGACAATGGTATTTTACCTGATTATTCGCTTGTCTTTAAATATAACTAGAAAACACAAGTTATCTGTACATTTTGCTTACATTCACCTAATTAGCTAGCAAATGTTTTGTTATGCAGTATATTCGTAATACGATCCAAAAATTCGGGGGAAATTTATTGACGACGAAAGCAAGTACCTAAAGTTAAAAACCACTTGAAATGGATTCTCCCAACCCTTCCCTATCTGGCCAGGTTGATTTAGTGCATGTCATGTGACAGATCCATACGCGCAGCTGTCATCTTCCGATGCTAGTTAGCTTTGATCGGCGATGTAAAAAAGATGGCTTTTCTTAAACAGCATTGAACAATAAATTCTGTCAACGCTTAGGTAAAACACCAGTGGAGATTTTGGAAATACTAAGTAAGATGTAAGGTCATCCGATGAGGTGAAAGGAGCACCGCAGGAGGCCTTACGAGAGGTTGCGAAAAATTGCTTGCAGCTGTGCTTCCAGAAGTTACACGAACGCTGGCAGAAGTGTATCGTCACTCAAGAGGACTACTTTGAAGGTGGATGTGCTTCGGTGCTGTGAACTATTCAGGGTAAGGTTTTCTACAAATTGTCCCCGAGCTTTTGGGTCATACTACGTATGTTAGCGAGAAAAAATAACCGAGAAAGTAATTACATATTTACGCACCAACATATAACAGTTATTAAGTACACTTGATATGGTCACAGTAGCCTAGTGATCATCGCCATGGACGTGGCCAGCGTGTCATTTCGAGACTTATTGCCTCTGAATACCCACTTTATGGAGCGTTTGCACACTAAATACGTCGTGGCTCGGAGTCTGGTGTGGAAGGTAGAAGAGGAAATTGACGTGGTGTGGAAGTTTGAAGAGTATTACTTGCTGAGGTGTCGTACTTGCCTCTTGACCGTGGATGAAGATTACGAAGTCCGTCAACAAGTCCTCGTGTTGCCTCAGAATACGATGTTACTAAACGCTCACTTACTTAAGATATAATTTAATTACGGATTTTTTCTTTCATAAAATAACTGATATTTTTTTATAAATTGTGTACATTAAATTTTTGAATTGATTCCCTCAAGGTAAAAATTACTTGCACATTTTAAGCTATTTTAATTACAGGTTAAAATTTACATAAAGTGTGTTTATGAATAATTTACATTCTCTCCTAAATAAATGAATTAATATTTTAAAAATTAAACATCATAGTTATAACTTATTTTCATGAGATTATTATATAAATTTAAACATGCAAAACACTAAAATTTAATAATTAAGTATTTAACGCAAGTAGTTAATCTATTACAATCCACATTTTTGGAACAATATCTATAGCTGCGATAGATATTTGTAGGAGCTCCTTTTTCTAGAAATCTTTTTAATTCGTTCTACATCAATACAACTTTTATTTTTATGAACTCTTGAATGGCGACCGTGATAACTGAGTGAACATGGTCACCAACTGGTGGCCAGCGTTGTATATCGAGTCGTGGGTTCGAGCCCTGGTGCCACCAGACTAGCCCCTGTAGAAAGGCCAATGCCTGTTAAGTGTGCTGAAGCTCAAAGTTCTCACATTTATGGGGGGTGGAAGTATGTAGAGTAGTGGTTCTTCAGCTGTCGATTGTCATGGTCTTTTTTATGTACTAGCCTGAAATCGTGGAACCCCAAGATTTTGAACACCCCTCCCTGACTCCCAACTCATGGCTGGGAGATGTAAAGATTCTCTCAATAAGCCTGAGACTGCCTCTGCTACTTATACAAAAAGTATAACATTTTTTTCTTCTTTAAAAAAAACAATAATTATCTTATTAAAAATATTACGTTATAGAAATGGCTATGTAGTTGCAAATAATTAAAAACTTAATTAATATTCTTGTTCAAAATAGAGTGGCAGCAATAGAGGATATTAGTCCCCCCTGCTAAGTTAGATTTTGGACCTCAAACCGTACTTAGCGTCAGTCAGTCTTTGCACCCCCTAGATTCCTGCCCCTCCCCGCGATTCAGAGGTTACGGGGGTGTACGTTACTCCACTGGTTCTAGTAGAGTTTTATCACTGAGAGCAATATTAAGTTATCCAATCTAGGATGGCACATCTTTCAATTTTTCCACGAGGCCTTTCAGAATCTCAAAGTGGGAAATATTAACATTAAATGATATTCCCTCTCGGACCCCCTACAAGAACGCTGGGGTCCCGGGGGCCCGTGCACCACAGTTTAAGAACCGTGTAATTGACGTCCCGTGCCGTCCATTACTGTGAGAGGGTCGGAAGGAAGATTAGACATATTCAAAACAGCTTATATTTATTCACACTTATCAACAACAACACAAATTCAATAACCTAAGTTAAGAAGTGCACCAATTACCAAATATGTGAAGCAATAGCGAGGTAGACAAGATATTAGAAGACTTTAACAATAAATCGGATCACTTACGTTCAGGTAATATACTTTCTAATTCCAATCGACCTAATCCAATTTAATCACTAGTTGACCAAATCGTCAATGCTAATATTAATCAAATAAGCTACGAAGTGCACACGCCTAGCTTCACGTTTAATCAATCACTGCTATCCGTTAGCAGTCTAACCTCTCTCACTAACTCGAAAGTTTAATCTTTACATACAAGTCTTAATTTACATAATCACATCTTTTTCGGAAGAGGAGGGTTTTTAATAGAATAATTTTTAAAGACCCTTTATATTCCCCAAGAGGACTATTAGTGGAAAGAACGCGGATAGACCCGTTACAGCGCTGATGTAGAGGGTATGCTAACTTGTGTTACTTCCTTGTTAAATGGTCATGGCTCAAAATGGTGTAGGTTGCTAAAAGTCCTAGTCCTGCCTCAAAGTGCGAAGTTAATAAACAAATAAACAAATCTCCGTTCATAATTTTTGAGTCTTTTCTGTAGTATCAAACATATGCATTATAACACTTCTAATTTCTTAGTGAAATCATTTTACTGTAAATAAGATCCTTGTTGAAAGTATTCCCCTTTCTTTTCAGTTCCGTTAACATAGGGTTTCTTTGTGTTTATTTTACTTTCAATGAAACCCTGCTCAAAACGGAAGTTGCTAAAACTTTGCAATTTCCTCTCTTTCGGATACGACAAATCGTTTTCGAAAGGATTTATTCTTAACTTTCCATCCGAATCGACTGTTGTTCAAAATACTTTTTGCGGTAGTCGTAATTCATTTAAATTTAAATTGTAATTACTCATTAATTACCCAAACCCTTTTGGTGTTTTTCTGAAGGAAAACATTAGTCTTTGGGATGGAGTTTTTGAAAAATTCGGAACTCTCTTTCAAGTGTAATTAGTATAGTTTTCAAAATAGGACTCTAGAAATAAGAAAAGGCTTTGTGAAAGTCCACACATAGACATTCAGAAGTTTATAAAGCAAAAAATAATCCGAAAAAATACAATCTTTTCGTAAGGAAGGTTAAGAAAATTCTAAAGATTAGGTTGAGTTATTATAGAAGTAGTTATACTTAAATATACTTTTTTCCATATAAGATAAAATCTGAAACTATAGTATATAATAATGACTTTACACAGTTAAGGGTTATATTGATCTTTCGTATATTATATAATATTTCAAATGATGTGAAAGCAACTAGTCTTCAAAATGATACAAAAGATAAATCAGGAAAAAAATATATAAAATTTTTAATGTTTTTCGTGTACTGTTCTATTTTTGGTTTTCAATATTAAACCAATGTATTTCAAAATTCTAAAAAATTAAGGAGGGAAATTAATACATATATATGTGTAAAGATAATTAAATTAGATTTAAAATTAAATTCCCTATACAACAAATAGCTTTTATTTTCCATTACAACTTCAAGCAGTAAATTTAACACCCAATTATTTCTCCGAAACAGATGGCCCAACCACAAAAGACTTCTAATCCCAGATCATTAATTTTATAGCCCTTTATGTCAGCATTAACTTTCAAGTATAACTAAAGTGACCAGACGTCTCGTTTTGAACGGGACTGTCCCTTTTTATAATTACGAGCCCGAAATGAACTCTGGGACGCAAAATTGTCCCGTTTTCGGAAACCGAGCGAAAATTTCAGTAGTCGAGCCGGCCGGACGTGAGCGGTGGGCGAGAGTGAGACCACGTTGTCGGTCGATGCGAAGATAGGCGAGAGTGGCTGAGACGTCGTCGCCCGCGCTTTGTTGACTATTTGTTTCACAGATTTTTTGGTCACCCATTTCTCGTTATTTTCTTTGTTGCTGTTTGATGCTCGTGTAGTAAATAACAAAAACTTCTTTTATTTCGGAATCATAAGTTAACCCTTTATCTACCGCATTACGATTTACTGCAGTTTCTTTCATGTAATATTTTTTTTTGAATCACTACATTGAAAGTTAAGGGGTATACATAAACAAAATACTCAAATTTGGGAAATTTAGTCCGTTAGAGCTAATTAATTAATTAAATGTAATCAACTGTAAAATTAATTATATACTCTGTTCACTTAAAATAAATAGTCAAATTGTTTTCTAAGGTCTTCATTAATATACAAAAAAAAGACACCTACCTTTTGATATTAACTACTTTTTCGGAACAGAAATTACAATTTTCGAAATCTATTGAAAACGCCATCAGCCGAAAACGCAAATTCTGCTATAAACTATTCGCCTTCCCCGCTAAAATACTCATCACAGAACCCGTGCTGCCATATATCTTGGAAGAGTGTATTTAAAAGAATATACCTGCTAAGTATTCTCACAGGATTCGTAAAAATGATTATTCTATGTAATTTTAAAGTGAATGGTACTTATAAGTACCGTCGGTAGATGAAGGGTTAAAATGCCAAAACGCAAGTGTTCGTTCAATGTTAGCTTACAAGAAAAAAAATCCGTTTATCAATCGAATAAATACTCCCTCAGATGTTATATGCGAAAAGTGTCGTACAGAGTTTAGTGTTTCCCACAGTGGTGCCGATGATATTGAACAGCATTTAAGGTCTCAAAAACATAAAAATGCCGATCGTGCCGCCTCTTCGAGTTCTTCGATGTTAAACTTTTTCAAGAAATCGGACGTGCCAACTTCAAAGGATTTAGAAATCGCCGCCGCAGAAGGCGTCTGGGCTTATCACACGATACAAAAAACCACAGTTTTTGGTCTAATGATTGTGCATCGAAATTAATTCAATCATGTTTCGAACCGAAATTTTTACTTGCGCACGTACGAAATCAGAAGCTATTGTAGTAAATGTTTTGACGCCTACAGCGATGAAAGAATTACGAGATGATCTTGTAAGTCAAATTCTATGTAACGACGCTTCAAACCAAGGTAACAAGAAAATATACCCTATTGTAGTGCGCTATTTTCAACCTTACGTAGGCGTGCAAGTAAAAATTTTAGATCTCTAACACCAACCAGGTGAGACTTCTGATATCAATGTCAATTATTTAAACCAAGTGTTGACAGATAATAATTTGACAGCAAAAGTCCTGGCATTTTGCGGGAACAATGCCATATTCAATTTAGGAGGCGCGGCTACGCGAGGAACTAACAATGTGTTAACGAGATTACAATCATCTCTGAAAAAGCCATTAATAGGTATTGGATGTAGAGCCCATGTTATTCCCAATGCAATAAAATCTACTGCAGACGGGCTAGAGTAAGATTACAAAAGCATTATTGTGTGTGAAGATGTATTCATTTTTTTATATTTACACGATTTGAGTTGAAGCTCTAAAGGAGTTTTGCATCGAAACTGAAACTCAACAAATGCTCGGCTATAGTGAAACCAGATGGCGTGCTCTTATGCCTGCCTTGGAAAGGATTTTAAAAATGTATCAGCCATGAAAAAACTACTTTTTAAGTATTGAAAAATGTCTCCTGTAACTAAAAAACTTTTTTGTAGATCCCACATCCAATTGTGGCTTTATTTTTTACACTCTCAGTCAGCAAGTTTTCATCAATCTGTATTGAAACTAGATCGGCAATTGAAGGTGCAAAAGAAATCAATCAACTAGAAGAAAATTTGACTCACAGAAACAAACCAATCAGTTTCTTCTATTTACGGTCCGTCAATTAATGGAGAAATTGAAAGATAATGGTACTGATATAAATGAAGAGTTTGTGAAAAGGACGGCTACAGAATTTTATAAAACAAGCCGTGAATATATATCTGGAGCAGTAGACTTGTTTTCTTACCAAAGAAATAGAGATATTTTATTGGGCAGATTTAAAAAAGATTCCCGCATTGGAAGACGTTCAAAAATATCTGGATGTATTAATTGAAAAGGAATATAATGAGTGTAAAATAAAGAGAGAGATACAGAAGTTTTTGACGAATTTTCATTAATTTCTAACTACATTACATCGCAAAATGTAACCGAATGGAATAATCTAAATGTTTCCACGGAAACTCGTTAGGTGGAAGTATTCAAACACTTTCACGCCAATAATCTTACAGCAGGGGTACTCAAACTTTTTTTTCTGCTGGGCCGCATACATATGCCAGCTATTTCACTCGGGCCGCATACATATTTTAGTAATTTCACGCGGGCCGCAATATGAGTATAAATGGGGGAGAGAGTGGGAGAAATTCTTTAAGGCCAAGATAATATCGGAAATTTAAAACGTGGAAAATATATTGACCAAAATATTAGAACTCCTGTTTCGCTTTTTTTTTAACTATTATTTTTTATTTAGAAGCATTTAAGAAACACTCTTTCACACAATTTTTGCACCATTAAACAGTTTCATATGATTACCAATAATATAACAAACTTCATAGAATATCTTTGTTCCAGCTGTGATATTACCAACGACAAAACACTTAGTTGCTGTTGCAAAGATTATTCAAGAAAGCCTATTTATCACTTCTTGAAACAGATCTTCGCGGAAAAGTGTCATTGAATGATTCTTGTTTATTGTTATTTTTTAAATACAGTGCACTTTTGGGACAAATCAATCAATTACTGATCCATGTTTTTTTTTTCACTACAAAATAGTCAACCTCCCAATCGTCTTAAAAAGATATATTTTCTTCCAATATCTTTCGCTTTCGAGATATGAAAGATAGTTAAAAGTTAGTTTCACCCATAAAATTGTCGCTACTCCACGTTTTCTGTTATCACTAACCGAAAGCGTTCCAAATAGAAAAAGAATATCAATTTGTACTCGTGCGACACCGACAGTAAAAAGCAAAATTGATATATTTGATTTCTTGACAAAGAATTCCCCACCCAATTTTTAATGCAATTTCCTTAAATAAGTGAATTTCTCAGAGTAATGGGCCATGACCGGGCCAGTTCAAAAGGTTCGGTGGATTGAATATCGCTTATCTACAGCATGAAAACTTATCTATTTTAATTGAACAGATTTTATCTTTGCCTGCTACAAATGTTCCAGTAGAAAGAGTATTTTCCATGATGAACTAATTGTGGACATCTGAAAAAACCCAGTTACAAATTTCAGTTCTAAAGGCGATGTTGATAATTAAGGTGAATATAAAAAAATGTGCCAAGAGTTCATTCTTACTTAAAATCTTCACCAGCTATATTAAAGCAAATTAGTTCCTCTGATAAATATAACTAAACATTTTGGGTATATTTTTTTAATTCGTAATTTTTAAGCTAACTAACGTTTTCTGAATAAATAACTTTGAAAAGTGTTTTTTTTTCATTGTGTACCTGTTAATTGACCTAAATAAACCAATGTCCCGTTTTGAGTCAAAGAATAAATGGTCACGTTAAGTATAACCCATAACTCACGTCTGAGCATAAGTGGTGAAAACACTTAGATTTCACTTTGGCGACGTTTTCTCTCAGCGAAAGAACATGTAGATGGCTCGCTGAGTAAAAACTGTTTTTAAGAAAAAGCTTGGTTTTAAATTGAAAGATGTCATATATAAGTAACAAAATTATGCAGCTTTTGTAAAAAAAGAAAATTTGAAACTAACACTATTCCTTTAAAGCAGTGATTCCCAAAGTGGTCTATATAGACCCCTAGGGGTCTATGATGACTTTCAAGAGGTCCACGACAGCAAGAAAATAATTTGGGGGTCCATGAGGTGTGTAAATGGGAGTCTACGGCAGTTCTCACTAAACCAGATCGTGATTTTAATTTTAAAAGAAAATTTAATCGAATGGAAACCAGATTTTACCTCTTAACACATTTATTTACTATATTTATTGAGGCTAATTTGCAGTTATGTGACAGCATAAATTTCACTAAAACAAGGACCATCCTTTCGGCATTTATTGCCAGAATTAAGCTAAAGGAGTGTAATATTCGACGTAACGAATTTTGTCCCTTTATTAAGATTTTGAAACTAGGTTTGAGAATACATTTACTTGGTCATTACCACAGAAGGCAATGAATTCTTATGGTCACATTGAGAAAAAAAAATGTTATATTACAAAAGGAACTGATCGGGAAAGGAAGCAACGGAGTAAAGTTTAGAAACGGATGTCAACAATTTTAGCTTTAGAGACCTGTTATCTACCTCGAATTATGGAGCATTGCAGAAATATTTTAATTACTTTTCCCAGTGAGGAGTTTCAGCGCTGTTGTCAGCTGGACACTACTAACTGAGGAAATTTAGGGTTAAACCTGACAAAATTGTTGAAAATTTGTTATTGAAACACCAGATTCATCTATATAATTATAAACATTTGTTTTTTTAATCAGTTATTTTATGTATCACTTAAATTTTAAATTAATTAGAGATCAGCATAGTTTTAAATTCTATACTTCACTACAGTTAGAACTTTATAGCATTTAATGTAAGTAGTTGTGTACCAGCTGTTATAAACACATTTCAGTTAATAAATTTGCAAAAATTCCATATTACGTAAGCAGGCAAACCAAAAACATGGCAAGAGGTCTACGAGACAAAAAAGTTTGGGAACCTCTGCTTTAAAGATTAAAAGAAAGCAGATTTAAACACTTTGAAGAGAGTCAAGTTATGAAGAGTACCGCTTTCACACAGGGAACTCAGTAGCCTGGCGGCCAAGGTAATGGACTCGTGGCTGGCTTGTTATGAGTTCGAGCCTAGCACCACTGAAAACCCGCCGTGTAGGGGAGTGATGCACGTTAAATCTCTTGAGAGCTCAAAAGTCCTCCCGTTGGTAGGGTGTGGTAGTTTGCAGAGTGGTGCTTGCTCAGGTGTCATCCTCGTCCCTAGACCTTGGTTAAAAATTACGAGGTCCGTCACCAAGAGCCCTTGTGTAGCTGAATAGTGCGACGTTAATATTCACTCACTTGGTCTCGAGCATAGACAAATGGACATGATAGCCTAGTGGTCATAGTTACGAGCTCGTGACCAGTGTGTCCTAAGCTCGATTGATTGATTGATTAAAAATTAACGTCACACTGTTTAGCTACACGAGGGCTTTTGGCGACGGACCACGTAATTTTGAACCATGGCCAAGTGATGTGGATGACAACTGTGAGCTGACACCCCCTCTCCTAACTACCACACCACGCCAAAGGGAGGTCACTTGACCATGGTTCAAAATTACGTGGTTCGTCGCCAAAAGCCCTCGTGTAGCTGAACAGTGCGACGTTAATATTCAATCAATCAATCAAACGCCAACGGGAGGACGTTTCAGCTCTCGACAGATTTAACGTGCATCGCTGCCCTACACGGCGGGTCTTTAGTGGTTGATTGATTGAATTTTAACGTCGCACTGTTCAGCTACACGAGGGCTTTTGGCGACGGACCACGTAATTTTGAACCATGGTCAAGTGACGTGGACGACACCTGAGCTGGCACCACCCTCTCCTAACTACCACACCACACCAACGGGAGGACGTTTCAGCTCTCGACAGATTTAACGTGCATCGCTGCCCTACACGGCGGGTCTTTAGGGGTACTGGGCTCGAACCCGTGACAAAGCAAGCCACGGTCCGATACCTATACCACTCGGCTACCGCGGCCACGGGTCTTTAGTGGTACTGGGTGTTTTAAGCTCGATCCCAATAGCCAATGAAGAACCACCGTGTCGAAGGGCTTATACACACTAAATTTGTCATGGTTATTAGTACTACCGTTGACGTGGTGTGGTAGCTTGGAGAGGTGATACCAGCTTAGGTGTCATCCTCGTTACTTAACTGAGGTTCAAAATTTAAAGACGAGACATTTATTCATTCCCGCTGGAGAAGCAGCCATAGAAGAGGAAGAAAGCACTCTCGTGTCTTGTCATTCAATTATAGGTGTGAAGTATTACAGCAAACTTTTGTTTTATGTTTAACTCTTTTGGTTAAATTTAATTTTAATTCCTCCTACATCAACCCTTTTCCTCCTTTTACATAATTTTGTGGACTCGGACGCAATCGAACTGAGAAACAATGAAACACTGGCGAACAAACGCTTGGGTTTACGTTGCTGCCCTGCAATTTTCAAAAAAAATTTTCATGAACTTGCGAGTAGATTTGATCAAAAAGATTTCCCTGGAATCCCTTCGCAAATGAACAAGATTTTTGTGCAGAAACAACATTTTTTAGAATTCAGCTTTTCCCAGTTTTGGAAATACAGCGTGGATCGCCTGTGGTGAAATATTTCTGCGCCTAGAGAAAGGATACGGGGAAACTCCTTAAATTAAGGTAGGATCTTTAAGACGTTTTAAAATGTGAAGAAAGTCCAGAAAAGAGAATTTTTCCTACTTCGTTGAAGAAATAGGTAGTACCATAGAGAGTACCAAGATATTAACACAGCTACGGGTAAGTTAACTAAATTAACCCGGGAGCAGGCATGCGGAGCACGGAGTCACCCCAAGCTCATGAAATCGTTATTTCTGGGAAAACTGTTTATTTTTTATCAATGACCTTGACGGGGTATCCTCCTATATGACAATCTTCATGGGAACTAAAATGTGTTTGTCACATATCTTCATCTTTTTTGAGTGGTAAACGCTTTATTACAATCTTAAGGTACTTGTTTTGAGTGAATTCCTTGCACGACCACTTTTCTTCCAGAATATTTTCAATGAACATGTGCTACATTTTCCCCCTGTGAACAACTTAGGGGTTTTGATTGATGTGTTGTACAAACTTATTATGGTTTATAAATGTAAATGAGCAGAGAGAGAATATAAAGCAAGAGAAATGGGCCTCTCCGATTCTGTTGAAGGAAGTTGAAACTGATCAAGCAAGGGAAGAAACTGCTGAAATAATAAATATTAATCATGATAGCGAAAGTAAATTTCAGAAAAGCGATGAACATGAAACGTTTGAATTGAAAGGAAAATTTTCAAAAGTGCTACCTAAAGAACTCCAAGAAAAATATGAAGCCATGAGTGTAGCACAGGACACACTTCGCCCTGTCAAAAAGACACAAGCAAGAAAAAGTTCAAGTTGCTGTTTTTCGATCATCAAAGGATAATAAAACTACAATAACTTGAACAAAATATGACAGTTTTGCTTGAAAGTAATATTCCTGTAATGTTAGTGAAAAATGTCTGTGATTTGTGTCCTTTATTAAAGTCACGCACATTTGAAACTTCTTGGTACAGTTTGATTGATATTTTTTCTGAAATTATCAAATAAAAATTGAAAAGTCCTTAAAAGTAGGTAAATATACTTTCTCTTAGTTAAATTATTCACTGGAATAATGATTTTTGTAGTGTACAATAAAAATAATTATAAAAAAAGGATTGGGGCGACTCCCGCATGATCATTAACGTTAGTATCGATTGCGAATTTTTATTCTCTGGATGACCCTCGCGTATATACAATTTGTAGCAAGATTAACTGCCACAATTTTGAATTTTACTGTAAATTACGAAGTTAATTCCGAAGAATCGTTATGCTACGCAGTAATTTCTGACAACTTATGCTAAACGCTTTACAATGCAATTCAGCGGAAAGCTGGTTTAAAAAGGAGTTGGCAAAAGAATATAATATTTTTTCTCTGCTCAAAGTGTGCCTTTTAAAAAAACAACGATTACTCACACACACAAATATTTAGTTGACACTCAAAAAGAGAGAGAGAAACGAAATACTTGAAGTATCCGTCAAGAGATCGTTACTAAAATTTCTGATTAACAAAATGAAGAATGTTACATATATCCGATAATAGAAAACATTACGCTTAAAAAAATTCTAATCAAATAATTGATGGTCGTGCTAATGATAAAAGAAACTAGAATATTGAGAATAATAATAAATTTAATAGACTGCGTTAGCAAAAATTGTATTCGATAGATGCAATGTGTCAACATTTTAGTGGAAAACCAACCTATTTCTGTATTCTTCTAAGGCTCTAACCCCAGAAAGTAATTCATCCTTAGTTGAAATTAAGCACTTAGTTTACTCTGAGAAAACCCAGAAGAGAAATATTGAGGGTGGTGACAGTCATAAATAAAATTCTCCGATCATTGCAGCCGATCATGAAAAGTCTTTCACGTTATTCTTACGCCGAATGTTTATTTTTATCTGCAGATGGGAAATCAGGAAGAATCTACGAAAATCACAAGTTATATCCCGAACGAATCTTTCTTTGACGATTTACATGTAATGGATCCCTTATTAAAAATGAACTCGACCATTATTAATTAATATTTATAAGGCTCTAAAAAATTAAAAAATAAAATTAGCACTAAACCAACCAGTACCGGTCGAATTGACCGTTTTCAAACTTATGTAACATTTACTCACATTTAAACGTTATAATACCACTATCAAACTCTCTGACTCTCTTCATTAAATATGCATGTAATATATTCTTCTGTCTTTACTTCTTACTAGTTTTGTTTTCTCTTTTTTTCCTAGAAAAATTTATTGCGTGTTCTCCTACCGTGGTCGGTCAATTGAACAGGTAGAGAAGATATTTCATGTACTATTCTAAATTTATATAATCTGTATAAAGTAACGGTTAACATAGAGTCGATTGCAATTCAAAAGAGTAAACAACACTGTTGAGTACAATCTCAAATGGAGCAGTTCTAAACTATTTCTTATACAATTTCGTTATAATTGCTTTTTAAAGGAGATAAAGTATCAAAACCTGGATGTAATTTTTTTTATTTTTTGCATAATTTAATATTCTGTGCTGGGCATATGCTCTGTAGTAAATGACAAAGCGTTTCAAAATTACAAAGTACTTAGAAAAAAATAATGGCCATGGAGGAATAGTGCTCAGTATGTGATAAACAAGGAATTTCTGGAACTGAAAACAAAATTTTGGAAACAGTTCAAGAACTACTTAGAAACAGTGAATTAGTCAGAAAGTGATAGGGAAGATTATAATATTATAAATAAGCGTTCGGGGTAGAAAAGAAAGAGTGTGTTTTATTGACATCCAAAGTAAGATAAATTTAGAAGATAAACGCATCGAAAATACAGCTGATGGAACAGTTTGGGAAGAAAAAAACGAAAGTCCCAAACTTGGCAGGACACCAGTACAAAATATTCTTAGGGAGATATGTTAGATCTAACAGAATATACTAAATGACATATAATGTAAGGACAAATAAAGACGGCATTTTCTCTTATCATTGATAACAGAATAATGGATCATCTTGCACCGAAGAAGGCTGTTGGAGACTAAGTGGGAGCTAAATGCTACAACACTAGATGCATTTATTGCTTTACTATATGCCAACAGCCAGTGGCGTACACAAAGGGGGGGGAGTCCTGGGAATCCGGACCCACCCCCAAGCCCTTGATTTTTTTCCGATTGACTATAATTCTATGTATATAATACGTAAAATTTAATTAAGTATTTGTTATTAATGATTAATTTTATTAATTAATGCTAATTATTTATTCAATAATTAGTTTTTTACTGTATTTTGTTCCCGAAAATCGACAAAATCAAAAGGAGCATGATACAAGAATGGTGAACTTTCGACCCCGCCCCCCCCTTGAAAATTTTTTGTGTGCGCTACTGCCAACAGCGCATATGAGACAGAAATTTGGAAGTCTCATATTTGTGAAATAAAAGTTGAAAACTCGTTCTTTTTTCAAAAATAATGAGCAGAAACATATAAGTTTCACTTGTATGTAATGGAATCCTTGAACTCGATTTTTACCCACTTTAAAAGATCAGATTAATTCGAAATTTGGCACACTTGTCAAGGACCAATGACAATACAATAATTTTATAATTTTGTTTCATTGTCCTGATCAGGATCCTCAAAAACAAGGATTTTAAGGATCTCGAGAGTTGGCGACTAATTGCATAAACCGTTTTCAGGTTTGGCGACTAATTGCATAAACCATTTTCAGATTTGGCGACTAATTGCATAAACCATTTTCAGATTAGGCGACTAATTCCAAATTTAGGGACTAAAAGATTAGGATGCAACCCTAAAACCACATATAGGCTTGTGGTTAATACAAATAAAACAAAAAAAGTGTTCTTTATGTGAAAAAGGGTAGGGTTGGTGCGTAGTTTTTCTGAAAATGGAAATTAAAAAGAAGACTCGTTCATTTGAATAAAAATAATTTATTTTCTAACTGCTAAATATTTTTTTTATTTTTATAAAACAATATGTTTAGAAGTGATGATAAGAATTAACATAAAAGCAAAACGTTTAAAAGGTGATAATACGATTGACATTTAATATTTCTTCGTAACACACTTTTATTAGTTATACCCGTATCTAAAGAGACGGCACCTTTGAAATGTAACGATATGGGACTCATACGAGACCCCGTGAAAGGAGAGAATAAATACCCTTCAGACCCATTAATTAAAATCCATTGAAGAGCAAGACTAATTCCAGCCTTCACATAATTCCGGCTCCAAACATCAAACTCAATGATAAATTCAACAAAGAAAAATTATAGTTTTAAAAACTAAGAAAACAGGCTTTTATTGTAGACCGAACTAAAAAATGAAAAATAAATTATAATTTAAAAAAACTCAGAAACACGCTTTTATAGTGTGCGTGTGAATCGAACTAAAATTTTAAAAAAATAATCCTTAATATAAGAATAAAATGATTAACGATAAAATTAATGTCACTGTGGTAAAAGCGTGGGGTGTGCTTTGCACTACATTTTTACACTAACTCAGCATTTCGGAATAGAACTAGTAAGAAATTATAACAATTGATATAACTTTTATCCCAATGACATTAATTTTCTCGTTATTCATTTTATTCTTTTATTAAGAATTATTTTTTTTACTTTTAAGTTCGATTCTCTCTCTTTCTGCCTCTCTTTCTCTCTCTCTTTCTCTCTCACACACTATAAAAGCGTGTTATTTAGTTTTTTTAAACTATAATTTAATTACCGGTTAATATGACGGAGCGTGGTAGGACTAGGTATACAAGAGAAAAGTGTCAGTATAGGTTTAATGTTAAGGACACTTAACTATTATGCACAATGAGTTGAAAGATTATGTGCCTGCGAGTGTGCCAAAGGGTCAGAACCGGCTTTTCCTGTAAAACAAAATGCTAACGACCAAGGGAATGATTGGTTAAAGAGTATTATTAGACATAGTTGTTAATATTGTTTTCCCATAAGTGTTTTGGAACTAAAAAGATGGAAATTTAAGACATTATCGCAAATTAAATGCAATAACTGTTAAAGATAGTTATCCATTACCCTTTATCAAAGATCGATTGCAGTCAGGGAAATTATTCCCCATTTAAAAATGGGTTCTTCTATAGTAAAATGCGGGAGAGGAGAGGTAAAAATGAACTTCATTTGTAACATGATGAACAGTATGAGTTGAATAACATTCCATTTGGCCATTGCTATAGCCCCCGTATTTTTCAAAGACACATCATACATGTATTTCGGGATCTCCTTAAATATAGTATTTTTATAATTTACAGGTGATATATATCATTATATCTTTGTTCAATATGATTGAGGGGTAGAAGCGCTTGTCCAGTGTATTAAGAGCTACATCTGAATATGGTTTAGAACTCAGTTGAAATAAATGTAAATTCCTGAAGTGTAAAAAATTGAATTTTAGGTCACATTATTGAAAATGGAACTATTAAATATATATATTCTTAATATAAAACTGCAGCGTTTCAAGATTTTCCAGAACTCCAAAATTCTAATAAAATTCAAAGCTTTCTTGGTCTCACTAGTTACCTTAGGATATTTATTCAAAACTATTGAATTATTTTTGAATTACTGAGAGATTTATTTTGCGACAATGCAGTATTTGATTTCGAACCTGAGCAGCATTCAACATTTGAGCGAACATTTCACTTTAAGGCAAAAGCCCAGAACCCCAGTTCTATACAATTTTCTGCAAGGTGCAAGACTTGACTTACATACTGACTCCAACAAATTGGGTTGTGGCGTCATTCCTTTATAATAATCTAATGACAATAAGCTTCACCCTCAAACTTTACATGAGCAAGAAATACTCAAGCTATTATTTTGAAGTTTTGGCAAATATTAAAGTTATTAAAAAGTGTAAAAACTGTTTAGTTGTCAGTAAATTTACAATAGTAACTGATTGTTCAGCCTTTCAAAGGAAAGAAAGAAAAAAAGAACTCCTAATGATGGTCTCACTTGACCATGGTTCAAAATTACGAGGGGTCCTTCACCAAAAGCCCTCGTGTAGCTGAATATAGTGCGACGTTAATATTCACTCACTCACCCTAATGATGGCCTTTATGTTTAAAAGATTTTAATTGTGAAATCATATATTGTTCTGGTAAACGAATGCAGCACGTAAATTGTTTAAGTAGGTACCCTAAAATGCTTGTATTATATAATGAAATAATACCTAAACTTTTGCTAACAGTTAACAAAGTGATGAATATATTCGATTCGATATGAATAACTTCTAAAAAATAAGCAACTTAATGATTTTGTAGTTAAGAACACACACACACAATGTTCTTTATAAAATAAAAAATGATAGTAATCTTGTGCCTCAACTAATGCAAAAAGCAACTATTCAAAGCATTTGTTCTAGAGATCACACATTTTGGTGTGACTAAAACTCATAACATAATTAAACAGAATCTTTTCTTCCCTAGAATTAGAAAATGTGTGGAAAATGCAACTTTATATTGCATTCATTGTATACTTATAGATAAGAAGCATGGGAAAGGCAAATGATGTTTAAATCCTATTTCGCAGGAAGATATCCCATTAAATATATATCACATCGACTGTATATGCCCATTACCATCGACAAATAAAGCGATATTCCTATTTTTACTTTAATAGATACTTTTATCAAATTTACTTGGTTTTACCTTGTTAAATCAACGTCAAATCAAGATGCAGTTTATAAACTAAAATTTCAACAATTCATATGTGAAAATCCTTCCACAATTATTACCGACAAAGGTACAGCATTTACTTCAAAGAAATTTAAGATTTATTGCCAAGATGAGGGAATTAAGCATATTAAAGTTATAACGGGAACCCCTAGCGGAAACGGACAAATCGAAAATCCCACGGGGAAATGGACAAATTGCAATCATATACACTACTGGTCACACAAAATGCAACACCCTGAAGGAAGCATGCAAACCATGTGAAATTTACATCGTGCGTTGGCGGAGATGAAATGTGAAAATCATTAGCATTATAATGCAGACGCACATCACGAGCGACCGTAGCAGCACCCGCAAGCGATATATAAGGGGAGAATAGATTGGCGATTTGAGGTACGGCAATTGTTTTTTCATGCGTTTCTTAGAATAAGCTGTTTACCTACGCCTCGTGGAAGACATTGAGAGTCTTTTGATCAAGATTCTGAATTCGACCGAGGATCAATAGTAGTCTATATGGTTTGCGGATTATCCTTCAGAGAAATCGGTCAATGTGTTGGATGAAGTCAAGCAACTGTGATGCGGATCTGTCATTACTGGATGCAGGAGAAAACGATGGCCCACTTGGGCCGATCGCACCCACATCGTTGCGCCACTGTCTGTGATGACAGGCGGATTGTGCGCATGGCAATAATGGACCACGCAGCCACATATCATTCGTTGTCCTCTCGTATGATTCAATGATGTTTGCAGCAGAGTCTATCTTTAGAATGTCTGTAAGGCGGCCATTACTTCGTATACTTCTGACTGGAAACCAGAGGTGTTTGTGCCGCCAATGGTGCAACGAACCATGAACATGACCAATGGAATGAAATGAAATGTGTTTACTGACGTATCCCGCTTCTGCCTGCAACATCACGATGGTTAGATTCGAGTTTAGATACACCGAGGTGAGAGGCTGCTGAACTGTTGCGTTATGCATCTCCACACTGGTCCTGCACCCGGTATCATGGTATTGGATTTCACTACCACACCCCTTTAGTATGCATTGCTGGTATATTGAGCAGCCAGCGCTATATTTATGAGATGTTGGAGCCCATGGCACTCCCATACATTCAGCGCTTGCCATCAACTATATTCTAACAGAATAATGCATGGCCATACGTGGTACGCAATGTTCAAGAGTTCTTCTTTAGCCATCAGATTTAATTGTTTACTTGGCCTGCTTGTTCTCCCGATCTATCGTCAATCGAAAACATGTGATCCCTGCTTGCACAACGACTGGCCCAGGATACACACCAGTCAACTTTGGCAATATATGGAAATCGCATGGACTGCTGTACCCCAAAGATGCATCCAAAGTCTCTTTTTTTTTATTCTATGCCGAAACGTGTGGCAGTGATTATAGCCAACAATAGTGGCTGCATTAACAATTGATTTTGTCATCATCCACTCGTCACAAGAGGCTATAATTTTAATCGCTTGATCTTTGTACAACATGTTATCTGCCAAATAAATTTCGCTGTGTGTTTCGCCAAATAAATATCTCTGGTCCTTCTTGGAGTTGCATTTTGTGTGACCAGCAGTGTACAAAACTTTGATGTCAAAACTATCAAAACTCTCAAAATCATTCCCAACAAAAGATTTAAACATTTTTCTTCAGTTCAAAAAATAATTCATAACACCACGTCCAGAAGTATAAAGTTCACTTCTTTCAAATTTTTAATTTGAGCAAAGCTTAAAGATAAAACCGATTTAAATATAAAGGAAACATCAAAAGAGAAATATCTTAAATCAATGATGGAAAACAAAAATGAGAAGAGACTCGTCAGAGAAAACATACTGAAGATGCAAGCAGAGATTCACAAAAGATTCAACAAACAGTGGAAGGAAACTCATGTCTACGCACCTGGTGATCTAGTGACCATGCAGAGTAATCAGTTTGACACTGAACTAAAACTAAGACAAAATTCAGGGACCGTATAAAAGTATTAATGTAAACCCTAAAGAAACAACAGAAGCAAAACATTCTTTAGAATTCAGCTGTCCTAGTTCAGAAATATAGCATTCGTTAATCATATGATGTCTGAGTTTTAACACGCTGATTGGTTATATTCTGTGCCTGTTATAATATTGCATCATTCTACCTTGAAATGTGTCGATGTGACACTTTCTGTGGCGATAAAGTAGCAGAGTTAAAACTGTATTTCATGGAGGGTTAGGTTGGTAGGATTGGTTATGTGGAAATGGAAAAGAGAGAGAAAGTTATTTTCAACTAGGGATGAAGATCCTATATACCACGTCGACAATGTCCAGACAGTTGTCCGAATACAGATCGTCTTGAGGACAGTCACTAATCCGTTGCAAGATTGCCCAAATGGCAGGACAGAAGAACAGGAAGTCAGTTCGGTGTCGAGGCAGTTCATGCATTGCAGGTATACGTTCTTGTTTCATTTTCGTGGATTTTAATCCCTCTCAGGGGAGGTGTCCTGAGTCTGGTGAGGGTATTCACTAAAGTTCTATTTGTGATTGGTAGCTCAGAGAGAAATTTGGTATTTAAACTTTACAGTCTTGTCTTTAAATACAGACCTTGTCACTGAATTTATATCGTTCAGTGTGACTAAGAACGGTAGTGTAACACAGTTTAGTTTTCTTGCTTCTTTAGCTTAGGTATCAGTGGTCTCGTTTTTGTCAATTCCAGCATGGACAAAAGTACCACTGAAACGTATCATTTAATGAAACAAGTTTGAGCCAAATTTTGTTTAAGTAGATGTAATGTTTTCTTAAGGCACAAACGTGTAGCGATAGTATCTATACAAACCAGTAACAGCCTTCGGACAGAAGTGATCATTTTGGTCTAGTGGTATGTTACGTGCTTACAGAACCGAAGGTACTGAGTCCTATACTCCACATTGATGACCTTGATACTGAACTAAGAAAAACGCAACCTTTGCGCAGCTGTCGTGGCGCCATCTACCCGCCACAAGAGCAATCAAAAGCCGTCAGATCCACTTGACACTGCAAACAAAGCCATCAGACGCACTTGACGCACCAATCAAAGCCGTCAGACACACTTGATACCACAGCAACAACTCACATGCTCGCCATAACATCTATATCGTTCGTTCATCTAACCACCGACTCACTGGTAGGATAGTGTGTAGCGGTGGTATCTATATAAGCCAGTAACAGCCTCCGGACTGAATTGATCGTTTTGGTCTAATGGTATGTTACGTGCTTACGAATCAGAAGGTACCGAGTTCTATCCTCCGCAATCGTTTTTTGGCGGCAAGCCAAATTAAAAACAAGAAAAGTTCATCAAAAATCAAAACAGTGCTTAGCACATTTCGCTATAGCAATGGGTATTATACAATAAAAAATTTATTCCGACTGGACAAACAATTACAGGGGAGTATTATTTAAATGTTTTAAAGCATTTGACGGCCAGAATTCGTCGCATTCACTCAGAATATCGACATGAAAACATATGGTGTTAATTGCAGGGTAATGCACTCAGCCTCAATTCACTCAAGGTGCGAAGATTTTTGACAAAAAATAACGTTGATTGTTTAATAATTCATCTTATTCAACCAATTTAGAACATACGTTATGGTTCAAAATTACGAGGTCCGTCGCCAAAAGCTCTCGTGTAGCTGAGCCGTGCGAAGTTAATATTCACTCACTCACTCACTAGAACACACGACTTTTCTTCATTACCAAAACTAAAAATGAAGTTAAAAGTGTGTTATTTTAATGACTTAGTCTGATTATGCAAACAATTTCGACGTGAGTTTTATAGTCAATCCCCAAAGGGAACTCGACTAAGTATTCAAGTCACTCTAACAAATGTATCGATGCTGAAATGACTTATTTTAAATAAGAGCCCTTAAAAAATTTAATTTTAAGTTTTTATTTAAGCGTGTTATCTTTAACTTCTAAAATGCAGCCCATTTTAAAAATAATCTTTTGAAGACATGGCAAGTTTCCAAGTGTGAGAGCCCTTTCATTGGTGGCCCCATTTATAATGGTGGCTTACCAAACTTCCGACGCTTGAATTTATTTCCTTCAATCTGTCGTCGGATGCTAAATAGTTCCGTGATTTAATTTTACCCTGAGTACCAAAGTCAAATTGATGTTCAAGGTATTTTTTATATGTCACATAATAATATGAAATGCGTGCCTACGATTTTCGTATCGAAAAAAATCTATCACCTCCAGCCGGGATCGAACCCGCACTCCTTACGGGGCAGGTACGCTACTTCTAAGCCACCGAGCAGAAATTCTACAAACTTAGTTACTGTATATTTACTTTCGATTTAAAAGCAGTCTGCTTTGAAGAGCACTAATTATTTACAACTAAACATTGTTTTTTTATTTTTCGTCTATTGTAGAATTCTAACTTGTGTTTTATTCTGTTATATTCCCTAATAATTATCCACGGGTTATTACTAATCTACAATAGAAGTATAACTATGAAATTACTTAAGTAGAAAATAACTTTTAAGTGGGTGGGGAGATATATGCTACGAAAATTGGAGCTACCATTTAACCGATGTCTAATCCTTGTTCTAGATTATTGATTTACTGTCACTTTCAGGCAACAGTTGGATTAAATCGCAAATCTTCTATTTGAGGCTTTAACTCATCTTAAGAAAACAGAGACGTTTAAATCGATTTTTCAATTTTCATCTTAAAAAAAAAGTAGATTTAATGCTAATTCCAAAAATGTATAACATGTATAGGTTTAAAACTTAATATCGCAGTAATTGCGGTTTTAAAATGCAAGCAACAGCTGTCACGCCTCTTGTTTACGTTATCGCACGTCAACTGCCACGCCCATCTTACAGCTTACCGAAGCATGTTTTTATGTAGATTGGAGTTTTTATATCACTTAATCTGATTTATTTATTTTATTCTTGTGGTTTGAGAAAGACTATAACTACTCAACTCAATCTTGTTTATACATAAGCTGCGATTTTTGAACGTTTTGCTACCTCGTGCTTGGTTTACAAACACGTGAAGTACGAACTTCTTATTTTGACTGCTTATATACTATTTTGTTGTTTACATTCAATTTGTTTGTAATTTGCGAGAATTTTAAACATCTACAATGCCTCGAACAAAAAGTTTGGCCAAGTCAAACGTCGTTTAATTCGTAGTAAAACTTCAGTAAATGCTGAGAGTGAACGACTTGATGTCAGTGCATCTAAAAAGAAAATTGAGAAGAGTGAAGGGTCTTTTAAGGACTATGAAGATAATTTTTCAGTTGATACTCAAAGCAGGTATGTTATTATTGACTTAAATATGCTCAGATATTGTGATAAATATATATATATTGTGATAAATCTTTCTGCTTTGATGTTGCTGAAAATAAAAGTAGTCGCAAAGGCCTTGCGACTAGTGTGTCAGCAACTTGCAAGTATTGTGGTTCTGGTCATACTTCAATGACTTCAAATACCGTGTCAGATGGATATGAAGTAAATTTGAGGTTTGTTTAGTTTGTTTATGGCATGAGGTGCATTGGAATTGGTAAAAGTGCAGCTCAGATATTTTCTGAGGCTTTATTGAGGCTGATGAACTTACCTCCTCCTCCAGCTAAATTTGAAAGATTGTATACGCCAATTTTTAAAGCGTTGGAAACTGTTTCATCTCGTTCAATGGTTAACAGCGCGTTAATGAAGCTGTCATTGAAAATGAACACAATAAGAACAAAGCAATTGCTCTTGATGGGACCTGGCAGAAAAGAGGACACACTTCGAAGAATGGCGTTGTAACGGCAACTTCTCTCGATAATGGAAAAGTAATCGATTTAGAGTGCCTTTCAAAATATTGTTTTGAATGCAAAAGTACGAACAAAACCTGTGATAATTGCCAGGTAAACTATCATGGATTTAGTGCGGGAATGGAGAGTGAAGGAGCATTGCGGATTTTCAGTCGCTCCTTACCAAATTACAATGTTCGGTATGTTCAGTACCTTGGAGATGGAGATTCGAAGGGGTTCCTAAGGGTTCAAGAATCAAACATATACGGTGATGAATTTCCTATTGAAAAACTAGAGTGCATCGGCCACGTCCAAAAGAGGATGGGAGCAAGACTGAGAGCCCTAAAGAACAATTTAAAATCCACCAAGATGTCAGACAACAAACCGATATCTGGACGAGGAAGGCTGACAGATGCAGAAATTCTTCTGCTGCAAAAATATTATGGCCTAGCCATAAGAAGAAATGTTGGAAAATCAGTCGCAGATATGTCCAAATCCATCTGGGCAATATATTTCCATAAACTGTCGACAGATGAAAATCCACAACATGCTTTGTGCCCTATGGGAGAAGAAAGTTGGTGCGGGTACAATAAAAGCATTGTATCAGGTGAACAATACATCCGACAAACATTCCCTCCCAGATGCAGTTCTTTTTAAAATTAAAAAAATTTTTAGAGATTTAACTGCAAAAGAACTGTTATTAAAATGTTTGCATGGCCGAACTCAGAACCCCAACGAAAGCTTTAATAACTGTGTATGGAATCGTGTGCCGAAAAAACATTTGTAAGCAAAAGAACTTTGCAAATGGGTGTTATGGACGCGGTTATATGCTTCAATGAAGGTGCATATGCAAGAACTGAAGTATTAAAAGCATTAAAAATCAATCCAGGCGTCAACACTTGTGAAGGCCTTCGTAAAATTGACTACGTCAGAATTTGTGAAGCTGAGATGGCTGTTCAAAAAGCTTCCAAAGAAGCCAGGACAACAAAAAGGCAAATTAAAAGGAAACAGGATGCTTTAGAACAGTCAATGCAAGATGAGTACAGTGCTGGAAATTTTTAGACTTTAAATTTTAGGTAAGTGTATCATTTTATTTAGTTTTTTCAATTTTCTCAAAATGGTTTTTTTCAGTTTTTGGTACATGTATAGAAAAATCTATTTGTTATATTCTAATGAAACTTGGTATGAGCTTTTGTGTCATAATAATGTATTTAATGCTACTAAATTTATTTCTGAAAAGTTAGTATTTTTACTTTTATTGTTCAATTTCTGAAAAAAATTGCCATTTTTATCAAAATTTCAAAAAGTCAAAATTCAAAATTTTTTTAAAAAATTTCTAAACAAGGAAATATGAAAAGAACTGTTACATTTAAATAAACGTACAATTTTATAACTAAAACAGCATGTTTTGTGGTGTTATATGTCATAAAAGGAAAGATACATGTACCTAAAGAGCACCATGTATCCGAAAACTTCTTTTGGTGTGTACTTTTTCGAATCCTTATATTTCTTAAAATATTTTATATATTTAATAATTTTATGTTGTAGTATATTAAGAAAAGTACATAGATTGTATGACACAATTTTTTTTATTTATGGAGTCTTTCTGTTTTTGAAAATAATGTTCTTTCGAAAAGCCAAATTTTGCTCATTTTGTGTCATCGAGAACGTCCCGGTTCCCTTAAATAATCTCTCCGGCGATAGTGCCTCTCGACTGATTTAGAAAAATAGGCTTATATAGAAAAACTAGCAGCTGTAATTGATTGTAATGTGCAATCAATTTCTTCCTTTGGGTGGGATATGTGGTAAAAGAAAAACCAATAGAATAAAATAATATCACATAAGATGTTGTAAAAAGAGTCAATTCATTCATAATCAAAATATACGTAGGCTTTATTTCGCAATTTTATTCATCAGATTTTAAAATCCAATTTACCTTTCACAAACAGTGTGTTTTAAAATATTGTTTTAATCTGATACCTTTTTTATAGCGAAATAGCTCTTAATAAGTTACTTGGATTTTATACAAACAACTGATCAGAAATCTGTCTTTAAAATATATAGGTGTAACCACTCTTGACACAGTAACTTCATATTGATTGTCCCACGCACAGAGGTACCCTTTAGCGATCGGTCAAAAAGGGTTACACTTCAATACAGGCTAAGTGCTCGTTGTGTTCGCTTATGCTCTTTTTAACACGCTTTTATAAGTTTCATTTGTATATAATGGAATCTTTGGACTTGACTTTTACCCACTTTAAAAGGTCAGATTAATTCGAAATTTTGCACACTTGTCAAGGACCGATGATAATACAATAATTTCAAAATTTTGTTCCATTGTCCTGATCAGGATCGTCAAAAATAACGATTATAAGGATTTCGAGATTTGGCGATTAATTCCTTATATCATTTCCAGATTTGGCGACTAATTGCATATACCATGGATGGTGAACCAGTGGAACGCATGCCATCAATGGCACGTGACACAATATTTTGGGCACATCAAGGATCAAAATGACTTGTATTTTATTTCAAAATAACAAAATTCACTATGAAGTATTACGAGCAAACGCGAGCGATCGGTCCCGGGGCAGCGGTGAGCACCCTCGTTTGTTATTGTCTTGCCTTACTTACGTCGTGGACTACAGTTGTTTAGGACAGTGCTTCTCAAGGTTCCAATACTCACGTACCAATATCCAATCATTATTTTCATCGCGCCCCCCCATACAATAACAATGTACTGAATTCAATAATACTATAATTTGACGCTAAAACTACGATACGACTTTAACCTCTTAAGCCCCCCGTGTATATAAACGTTTCTCTAAGCCAAATCCTTTATTTCTCCAGACGTATATATACGTCTTGCCGAAGTACGATTTTTTCTGTGCACTGCTATCCATAAAATTATTCCAAGACTTTGGAATGCAATAAAAGGACCTTGACAATGTTTGCCAAGGATTTACTTATTCCAGATTATTTTTGCTTCTTTCTTCCTCCCCCATTACATCATATACGCGAGCCTACGTGGAAAAGGGTTGGCATCGGGAAGCGAATCACAAGATTTATGATCGTCAGTCAAGATTTAATTATAAACCGCACAAAAATTATCAAGATAAGTGTTAATTTTTGTTATAAATTATGCATATGACAACCCATGGGGTCACTGGTAATTAATAAACTTGTTCTTAACTTAGAATTGTTTAATTAATTATAAAAAATACATTGTGTAGCTCTGATATATTTATAAGTGTAATATATCAGTGTAAATGTGTATTTTATTTTTTTATTATGTCAGAATGTATATTTTGCTTGTTTACTTTCAGTAAATTAATAATTTTTTTAAATAATCTTTTGTTCTCTCTCTCTCAACTTTTCAATAGGCTCGCGCCCCCCTGTAGAGTTCTCACGCCCCCCAAGGGGGGGCTCCCCACAGTTTGAGAAACACTGGTTTAGGATGCAAAATTTGTCTATGCATAGCATAGTCAATTTCGTTGACACAACTGTATTTTAAAGTTTATTTGTGTTGTATTTATGATTTTTAACTTATTAATATAGCTAGTTCAGCAAAAGAACAAAAATTGCAAGATAGTAAGTGTAACCGAGAATTTTCAAACTTGGTGAATCTAGAAATATGGCATTATTAGTAAAGGCGACAAAAGTGGTGTGTTTTTATATTCTGGAACAATGAATGCAGAACATCATCTGTAAAACGTCATTCTGAGACAAATCACAAATCCTCTTGTCAAAAAAGTGAACCACAGCAAAAATAATGAATTTCTTAGAAACCATGTAGCAGATGACTCCAATCCAGCATGCATTCTTCTAAAAGTAAAATCTTTCAATCCTAATATAAGTTATTTGTCATCCAATCTGCAACAAGAGAAGTCACACTAATGTTACTTTAATTTGAATCACACGTATAGCTAAAACATTTACAACTATACAGTACAAAAAGTATTTTTTCGTAGTAAATAGTTTTCAGTTGTTAGTATTTATTTTGATTATTTTTCCAAGTCAACATTATTTGAAGCACGTCTATACCTCATCATACATTGCTTTAGAAAAAATGGCACGTTGGTCCGAAAAGGTTTACCATCCCTGGCGTATGCCATTTCCGAATTTGGCGACTAATTCCAAATAGGGCGACTAAAAGACCCTACCCCTTAAAAAGTTGCAGCCCTAAAAATGAAAACGCTTGTTATTAATACAAATAAAACAAACAAAAAAGAAGCGTTCTTTATGTGAGAAAGGGGGAAGACTCGTGCATGTGAATAAAAATAAGTTATGTTCTAACTGTTAAATATTTTTTTATTTTGATAAAACAAAATGTTTCGAAGTGATGATACGAATTAACATTATAGCAATACGTTTTTTTGAAGCTTATCAAGCGGTATGGCAAATATGTCACTGTACTTGGTACTTATATATAGTGGCAAAATAAGTTATGTCTTACCTTTAATGTCTCATTCTGTGTTTTGACTTTAATACAAACTCTGACCACAGTCGACAGGGGAAACTTATTTTCCGACTTACCCTGGTATTATTATTTATTGATGTATTAGGCATAGTGACATGCCTCTTCATTGTTTTTCTTGAAAATATGCGTTCTAAATGACAATTAAAGTCGAGAAATAAAATAAAGTACAATTCAAAATATACTATAACTATATTACTTCTTTCTTGTCTTAGTTTTCGCCAAAAATGAATCTAATCAAACAGTTGATCCAAAAAAAAAAAAATTTGTTTGATTTTTCCTCTTTGACTAATTAGCGGACATTTTTTTTCAATAGCTTAGTTTTCCTGCAATCGTTTTTTTAAACAATAATGCCACTGACGTGTTTCATTTTCGCATCAACTCGTTTTAAAAATCTTATTTAGTTAATCTATCCATTGTTCCAGCTTATCTCATTGTGAATACTTCAATGAAAAAACCGTATTAAACAGGAGTTTTGGATAATATAAAAAGGATCAGTCTTTAGATACAAAAAAAGAATTCAGTCAAAAGATTCAGTCTTTTGTTTCTGATGTATAAAAACGCGCGTTTCACAGCAACTTTTTAATGACATTTCAAGAAAACTGTTTTAAGGAAACGAAATTGAGGAAACGATGCTAATTATACAGATTTAGAACCAGTTTCAAGTTATCAGTAAAATACGATTCATTTTTTAACCATCCCCTTATTTAGAGAAATATATTAGAATCTATAGTTACAAAAAATTTAAGTTACGTTTAATCTTTTTAAAAAAATGTATTTTAAAAAAAAGAGGAATTTTTTTCAAGTCGAGATAATGAACAGAATGACAAGGAATAGTTTATAAAATCTGCATTTGTAAGTAATTACATTGATTATCATAGCTAATCTGCGTTATTGATGGCATTCATCTCATTATAACTTAATAACCAAGTTATTAACAGTCTCTCCGCGAATGTTCAAATTATTCCATGCTTCTTCGTCATTTTTATCCCATTTAAATATTTTATGCGATAATAATTTCAAAAAATATTTTTTTTTAATACTTACGGTGCTGAAAATGGATGTTAGTCAACAAATAGACAATGATATCCTAGTATTGTAATCTAAAAATGTTTGAAAATAGGCGGAAATGATTTACCTATTAAGTTACATGAGGTTTATTGGAGACAAACTCGTAATTTTGAGCCATGGTCAAGTGACAAAGTGGATACCCAACTCACCAAGCTTCCACACGCCACCGACATGAGGACGTAAGGTCTCGACAGATTTGACATGCAACAGCCTTGTCCTGTCTTTAGTGGCACCTGGACTCGAACCTATCACTTGACAGAAGAATCGCCGGTAAGAAGTTCGAAATCCAATCAACTAGTTTTCTATAGCCACGAAAATAAGCTGTATCAAAGTTATCACAAAAGAAAATATATTTTTTCTTCACTAATGAGAATGAGTGAGTGAGTGTTTATTAACGGAAATCATAAGAGTACACAAGAAAATTGTCCAAATACATTAAATGAAATCTTAAAGATTAACACAAGTAATATAAAAAAAAATTTAAGTCAATTCCTACTTAGGTAAACAAAGAGAAAAATTTTATTTTAGTTTCTTTTTATTAAATAATTACAATTATGTATATATATATGACAGAATCACAATATTAAGTGGCAAAATAGAAAGCGATTTTCCTGGCAATTTTCCATGCTCCTTTCTATATATATGGTATTGGACTATTATTTTTTGTTACTATTTATTCATTATTTAAATAGAAATAATAAATCGATATTTGGAAAAACTGTATTAACATCAAGTGTCATCCACTACAAGTTTAAAAAATGTATTTTAACTTGAGTGGATGAATAGAAAGTATTTTATTAACGATTGAAAATTTGAACATGATATATATAAATATATATATATATATACACTCTGTCGCAAAAAAACATATGCACCCAGAAGAAATCAAGCTACAATCACGAAACTCGGCAAGAATGTAGTCTGGTAAGAGATATGCAAATGATTAAAATTTCGAAGCCAATGAGACAAGGCTAAGTGTGCTATGCGCATATTAGTTGCGCAACTGGGAGAGTTTAAAAGCATGAGTACGAGCGCCGTACGGCTATCCAAACGAATCTGATGACTTTGATAGACGATATTGAGACTTAGGATGCCTCTAAGACGTAACCGGCGGCAGTACGAGCAGCTGACGGACTTTGATAGGGGCCGTATAATAGGCCTCAGAGAAGCAGGTTGGTCGAATAGACGTATCGCCCGCCACCTAGGTCGGAGCGATATGGTAGTTGCTCGGTGTTGGCAACAGTGGATCACAGAAGGTAGAGTGTACCGTCGCGGAGGGTCAGGACGTCCCAGGAACACAAATGATCGCGAGGATCGTGCAATCAGAAGAGTGGCCACTTCGGCACCAACAACGTCACTAGCATCGATTCAACGCCACTTACCTCCTTCCAGACATCCAGTGCCATCAAGAGAAACCATAAGGAGACGACTGACCGAAGTTGGCTTGAGGAGCCGACGTCCGCTAAGACGCTTACCACTGACCCCACATCATAGGCAGTGTCGACTGGATTTTTGCCGACCTCAGGCAACTTGGAGTGTGACAGACTGGAGACGTGTCATCTTCAGTGATGAATCCCGATTCAGTCTCAGTGCTGATGACCACCGCACACGTGTCTGGAGGCGCACCGGCCAGCGGTCCGATCCGGCATTTATTGTCGAGCGGCATACAGCAATTTCACAAGGTGTGACAGTGTGGGGAGCAATTTCTTGGGACACACGATCATCTTTAGTGGTCCTTCAAGGCACTTTGACAGCTCGCAGATACGTGGACGATATTTTAACGCCGATTGTGCTACCCATGCTATCAAGTCGCCCAGGTGCCATTTATCAGCAGGATAATGCTCGTCCACATACTGCGCGACTCTCCCAACAATGTCTTCAAGGATATGACGTCCTACCATGGCCTGCCAGGTCACCAGATCTTTCGCCAATAGAGCAGGTCTGGACGCGCTGGGAAGGCAACTGCAGCCGTCCCGAGATACAGGAGAATTAACTGCGCAGATGCAAAGACTATGGCAGGATCTTCCACAGGGTGTCATAAGTGATCTAATTGAATCGATGCCACGCCGAATTTCGGCTTGTATAGCTGCCAGAGGTGGCTTTACTACTTACTGATTTTTAACCTTTTGCAAGCTGTAACCGCTTAATAAAATGATATTTTGTTCTGAATTTTTAATCATTTGTTTATTTTCATATACACTACATGCATACCAAATTTCGTGAATGTAGCTCAATTTCTTCTGGGTGCATATATTTTTTTGCGACAGAGTGTATATATATATATATATATATATTATATATATATATATATTATATATATATATATATATATATATATATATATATATTATATATATATATATATTATATATATATATATATATATATATATATATATATATATAGAGAGAGAGAGAGAGAGAGCGAACTAATAGAAGAAATTGAAAAATGGGGAATTAAATGTAAAAGAAAACAAAAACTCACAAAAATTACAACATTGAGTAAATATAGTATGTTTGACCATTAACTTTATATTAGAAAAAAATTATACCCAAAGAATTTTAACAATTCTTTATGAAATATATTGAGCAACAAGTGAATTTTTCAAACAAGGAATTTATTAGATAATTTGTTTGATAAACTTGATTCTGAAAAGCTTATCTACTCACTCATTCATCAGAGCTATCCGGAACCACTAGACCTACAAACTTGAAATTTGACCAGCATGTTTCTTTTTGAAGTAAAACTTATTTACACACGCTTGACGGGGAGTAAGCTGGTGAATGCGTGACGAGAACGTTACGAAAAGTGTGTTCGAGAGTGAGGTGAACGGAAGTTGAGGTTCGTTTGCGATTTTGCTAGCGTTACGCGAACGGTGATTTCTTGATTATTTCGTAATTTCATTTCATTCTTGAAAAATTTTATAAATTGATATTTTTCAATACATTAAATATTTTTCTTTTAAAGTGAATAAAATTGTAATTTCATTTTAAAGTTCATATTTTGTGAATTTTCGGTTGAATAATAACAAATTATGGCAAGAAGTGACACAAACTCTAAATATGAAAGCAATGCTCCAGGATCATAAGCTAAGAAGCAATTACGTACGGAAATTGTGCATAAAAAGTGTGTGACAGTATATTCAAGGCAAGATTTTAAACCTAGTGAGATTTTAATTTCATTGCGAGATTTAAGCGTAAAAATGTTAGATCAGAAGGAATGGCAATTTATCAGAAATCAAATGATGCCTCTAATATAGTAATTTGAAACATGGACATTTTATTACGATATATTCGTGAAATCGATATTGGTCAATCATCAATTGGTGATACATGTGCTGCTCACTGTGTTTTGGACGATGGAGCAAACATCATAATGGTAGTTGCTTACATTTCGCCCAATAACACAGTTAATTATATTATAATTTCTTATGATTTAAGGTCGAGTATGCTCTGAAGAATTAGGAGAAAACTATAATACGTTGCCTCTAATTTTAGCAGGAGATTTCAATGTTAATTTCATGTCCGAAGATGGACAGCTCTTGGTAAACTTTCTTCAAGATAATTTAGAACTACAAATGAATAAAATGAAATTTAACCGAAATGAGTCTACCAGTAGACGTGAAACAGCAATCGATGCAGTTTTCTCTAGATATCTTTCTAATATTCATTCTAAAACATATGTATCTTATTTCTCAAACCATAAGCCTATTGTCTCGGTCTTGCAATCAACCACAGTAATTACTGATGTATCCGATGATGAAAATAATGAATAAAAATAAAAAATCTATTCAATAATATTGGTTTATGGATAAAAACCCATAATAAATTTAAATATTTGTAGAAAATTCATATATATGTATATGAATATATATATGTATATATTAGGTTAGGGAAAAAGAAATCCATTATTTTTTCGGTAGATGGCTGTAGTGTCGATATCTCGTGAAGTATCGATCAAACAATTTTAAATTAATGCTCGTTGTCAAGGTGACATTTTACATTAAACAAATTACATTGCTGTTTTTGTTTGGTCTATTCAATTGTGAGAGTTACAGGGTATTAAAAATAGAAGTCAACAAAGAGAAGATTCGGTACATTTTACAGTTTTTCTTTAATAAAGACGAAAATGCAAGCCAGGCGGTTGAAATTCTGAATGATGTTTATGGTACCGATACTGTAACAGTTAATTACGTGCAATTTTGGTTTCATAGTTCCGTTCAGGCATTTTTCATGTTAAAGTTGCCCCACGCCCGTCATCGAAAATGTCGGTAGAATGACAGAAATAATCGAAGTTGACCGGCATGTTAGTAGTCGTAGCATCGCCCAGGAGCTAAAGATTGACCGTAAAACAGTTTTAAGCCATTTGCGCAAAGTTGGATTCTAAAAGAAACTCCATGTTTGGGGGCCACACCAATTAACACCAAAAAACATAATGGATCGAATTTCCATTTCCGAAACCTTGCCTAAACGGAATGAAATCGACCCATTTCTTAAGCGGATGGTGACTGGAGATGAGAAATGGATCACATATGACAATATTGTGCGAAAACGATCGTGGTCAAAGCACGGTGAAGCAGCTCAAACGGGGGCCAAACCCGGACTAACTTCCAGGAAGGTTCTATTGTGTATTTAGTGGTACTGGAAAGGAATAATTTATTATGAGTTGCTTCCGTAGGGCCAAACACTAAATTCATATATCTACTGTATTTGAAGCCAGTGACTGGCTAGAAACGGCGAGAATTGGTCAACAGAGGAGGTGTTGCATTCCATCAGGACAATGCTAGGTCACACACGCTTGTAGTGACTTACCAGAAACTCAGGGAGCATGATTGGAAAATTTTAATGCATCCACCATATAGTCCAAACCTGGCACCAAACGATTGCCACCTTTTTCTCGCATTGCAAAACTTCCAGAGTGATAAGAAATTGGGATGAAGAGAAGATTGTGTGTGTGTGTGTGTGTGTGTGTGAAAATCGATTACTAAAGTTTTTCGCCAATAAAGGCCAAGACTTCTATGAGAGAGGCAATATGAAGCTACTTTTAAAATGGCAACACATTATAAAACAAAACGGTACATATTTGACCCAAATTGGACAATCCGAAACATGTTAAATAAAGTTTTGAATTTCATGCAAAAATAATGGATTTCTTTTGCCCCAACTCTATATTATACATATATGCATATATAAACACATATATACATACATATAAATGGAGCTAAAGAAGTTTTGCTTCTGTCATGAGGTCTAAAGCACACTTTTTTTTGAGTAGGTACTCAGGGAGATGGGAGGGGCATAAAAGATATAAATGTACTTCCTTTTTAAATATTAAAATTTTTGTCTTCTTAAATCAAGGGGCGAGGCGGGAGAGCTATAAGAACGTTTTTTAAAACAATTGAAATCTCAATTCTAGGATTTAGGTATCAATGCTTTATAAGCGATGTATAATCATATAATATCATGAAATACTCAGCGAAGCGAAGGTGTAATGTCTAGTAATGTAATAAACGACTTAGTCTGATAAATTGACTTTTTCCTAGTAACCTAGGAAATTCTTGCTTTTTTTTAAAAATAAAAATATGATGTTGATTAAATCAAGTCTTACATTTAAAAGTATATCTTATAAAAATTGACATCTCCATTCATCTGTATAAAAAAACTAAAATAAAGCCTTTAAATTATTTTTAATGACATACAAAAATTTCATATAGTAGATTTCAACAATACAGTCTTATTCTAATATTTAAATAAAAAATAATCAATGTATGTTGACAACGAAATCACTATTATTAATTAATTAATTAATTAATCAAATCAATTAATCATGCATATAAGAAATATATTAATTTCTATTATATGCGCAATAATTACAGTTTCATACTTATAATTTATCTAACAAATATTGAAAAATAAAAAGTTACTGATATTATATCGATTATCATTCATTAAACCAACAGAAGATTTATTTATACATGAAGTATTTTTCTTACTCAGAATATCTATTTATAGTTTTTTTCTTAGAATTTTACTATGGTTTTGTTTTTAACTGCGTTTTCTGTGAGAACTATTTTCATTATTTAAGAAAAAAGAACATAACAAAAACATCTAATTATAAATTTAACCATTTATCTTTAAAATCATACCAGTTTCGCATTTCATTTTTAAATACCAATATACAGATGTGTTATCTAAAATCTTACTCTATCTTGCTCACATGGCACATAAGGAAATATTATGAACTACCTTCTGTTGTTTTTAATTTTGCAAAACAAAAAATAATAAATAATAGGAAATATTTCCACGAAGTGTACGGTACTCATTTGAACAGCTATTTGGATTGCAAATGAGCTTGTTTTTTTCCTGTCTTTCGAAATGATATTCTGTAAACTCGGTTGAATCCATGAGATTGCTATAATTACTATTAAAGTGAAGTAATCGTGGCGCCATGTGAACTCGACATTGTCGTCTCCGTCTGAAGAAGCGTAAAGACAACTTGAGTTAGTTTGATTTTTTAAAAAAACATTACCGCTAAAGCAATGAAAAATCAAGTTAGTATATTCGAGCACACAAATGCAGCAATATATAAGTTCAAGATCGATTTATGATGATATATTGCTAATAATAATAAAAAATTCTATTGATCAATAAACACAAAACTTATACTTTCTTACACAAACTTAATTTACACACAACACATATATGGCTTGATTTCCAAAGTATATAAAAAGCTTCTCTATTTCTGAAACACAAAATTAGAGCACATTTTCTACTAAGCTTGTTTTGAAGATTCTCTATTTTGCTATTGTTCGCTCGAATTTTGAATATTGCAGCCTTGTGTAGGATTCTTATAAAAACGAAATCAAAATTCTTGAAAAGATATCAATTAAGTTCATGAAATACTTATTTTATAGAAAAAGAGACATTTTAATCCGCAGGATTTATCGTCCACTTATCTCAACATAAAGTTTTTTATATTCCAAATTTGAAGTCCCTACGAGATCTCTCCCTTTCTCTTTCATGGGTAATTTTTTTATAAGGTCATCAATAATATAATTGACTGAGTTGACATTTTAAACAGTTTTAATTTTTCGTACCAGTGGGAAGTTTGAGAAAGTCTATTAAGGATAAGTTATCCAGGCGCAATTATATGGAGAGATAATTTGTCTTTCTATAAGTTAAAAAAATTTTTACCAGGTTTTCTGAAGAACATGATATTTTAATATGTCTTTTAACTTATTTAAATGTAGTTTTATGACTTTTAAACTCTAAATATCCATTAGTTTTTATTCTCAATGTTTTTTATTATTTTAGTGAGGTGTTTTTGTGTGTGATTATAATGCTTCATTTAATATATATTTTTCTAACTCTCTATATCTCTTCAATTGAATTTGACATAATTTCGAGGTTTAATCTGTTCAGTTTTTTATCATCCGCCTTGTAACAGGAATTTTATCTGTAGTGTGCATTTCCAATAAATAAGTAAATAAAATAAATAAAGTCTAAATCACACCAAGGAGTTTGATTAGCAATACATGCGCTCGTGGACAAAACGGTTTATGCCGTTTTACTTGCTATTCCATGATAAGCTAAGGTAGCAAGTTGTCCACGAAAGTGTTGTTACAATTGTAATTCATTTATTGGTTCTCTCTTCATAATTTCATTTTATTTTACTGTCTGGTTTATCATCCATGTGTGTTAGAAATAGGCTTAACTTTTCAACATGGCTCTGTTTTTTTCTATCATGTCGAAAATTCTGCTGTACGGGGAGGGTAGTACCATAAAGCGTCTTAACCCTAATTCGTTGGCCCTAATTCAGCGACAGCTTTAGAAATCATAATAGGTCTCCATTTTAGTCCTAAGACTTTTTCTGTATCTTCAATTGTTATGTTTCTTGGAATCTAGTTTCTTTCTTCTTTGGCCTTGTACGTTATACAACTTTCTCACTTAGTGTTTTATTTTATTCTATTATATACTCACTCTCTCTCTCTATCTCTATCTATCTATATCTATCTATATATATATATATATATAGATAGATAGATAGATAGATAGATAGATAGATAGATAGATATAGATATAATTATTTTATTTTAAGTTCACTTAAATATTTAAAGTTATAAAGTTATAATTATCAAAATTTTTAATTTATCTTAGAATTTTAAAAATTATCTTACTTTTAAATTCATCTTAAAATTGTCTTATCTTAAAGCCATCCTAATTTTAAACTATCTAAAATAGTCAAAATAAAATATTATCAATACAAATAATTTTTTTATTCTAAGTTTCACTTAAGATATCCGACTACATGCGACAACATTTTTTTGAAAAAATGGAAATATGGGGATTTTTTTTTGTAATTTTTAGATGTGTTTAGTATATTTTAAGAAAAAAATTCTAAAATTGAAAACAAAAAAAATTTATTACTTTTAAAATGTGAAAAAACTGGTAAAAATGTACAAAAAATTGCATAAACGGGGTCCACTCAATACAAAAATTTTATGAACAAATTCTCAATTTTTCAATCTTCATACGTTACTTTGTTATTCATGTTTAAAAGGACCTTCAGGATAAGAGATGTTTTAATTTTTACAAAGACTAGAGCATTTTATCTTAGTGACTACAGAAAATTGCTTAAAAAAACAGTGATTATATTCATATAAAGGACTGTAAATTTTGAAATAAAACAGTGATTGATAAATGTGAAGATTAAAACAATTTTACTGTTATGCAGAATATACACAAAGAATTTCAGCAAATTATTTTAAAAACTTTTTGAGCAATCGCTGTCCTCGTTTGAGTTTTTTTAAAAAAACACATTTCGAGTAAAACGCATTTTAAAGTTTGACATCTTGGGTAAAGTTATGGCATCTGTTTTTAATAAAAATTTGTAGTTTTTGTTCTAGTGATTAGAAAATAAAAAACTTGGTATTTTTATAAAGCTAATAAAATGGCCTATAAAATAAAATCATAAAAAATTGTCAATTTTTGAAAAAAACGTGATTTTAGGGTAGTCGAATACCTTAATGGACTCAAAAAGAAGCAACTCTTCGATTATAATTTCGTTATAATGAAACCAATACATTAGTTGTAATGCTCTCCTCTTTCATATTCAGTGAACCACTTAAAGCTTTTGGCTTTCACAGGTCAAAAAACTTTAAATCACTGGTACCCACCCCCACGCAAATTTTACAAGTATCTTGGTATTGTTTGTACACGAACGATAGGGACGTGGAGAGAAAGAAAAAAGCACTTTTTTTATGTTTAACTAAATTTTAACTGACTTTTTAAAAATTAAAAACTAATGCACAGTTTCAAGGAATCGGTCGATACGAAAATCAAAAAGTAATGAACACTGGAGACTTCGGTTCGAGTTTAGCTTAAATTTTTCTCATACTTTTTTAATTACATAAAAATAAAGGCGAACATGTGTAAAAAAAGAAAAACAATTGATCTAATTTTAAAATCCTTCTCTCTTTTCTCTTAGATATCTTGATTTTAAAAAACAGCGAAAAAAAAGTGTTATGAAATTTTATCCTTATTTTTTTTCCTTTCTCAGTTTAAATAAAATATGTAATCTTGAAAAATGATGAGTTTTAATAAGGGATTCAGAAATATATTTTTCCGTAAGAAACTTAAAATATGTATTGAAACTTACTTTTTTCATTTTAGTTTTATTTTGGCGATTAATGAGTCCAGGAAAGAATAACGAGAACTAGCTAGAAATTCTGAAGAGTATCGGTTATATATTTTAATAAGCAAGTTACATATTGCTGTAAAATTGTTTTAAAAAATAGAATTATGACTTTTTTTAATTTATATTTACTGATTTTCAATTTATATTTTACTAACTAAAGCATTAAGAATTATTTTGAAACTATCCAAAGGCAGGCAT
Source organism: Trichonephila clavipes (assembly GCA_019973935.1). NCBI lineage: Eukaryota > Metazoa > Arthropoda > Arachnida > Araneae > Nephilidae > Trichonephila > Trichonephila clavipes. The sequence continues at coordinate 357,087 of BMAU01019528.1, read as the reverse complement.
ACAAACGAATACAAATATTACTCTTACGTTTCAGTAAAATGAGACTAATATTTCTTCACGGGCAGTGGAAGTTTGCAGAGTAACAGTTCAAGGGCCGTTCTTGTTACTTGACAGTAATTCAATACTCGGTCTCCCTCATATAGCTATAAAATGCAACTTAAGGGAACATGGTACGCTTTACGCAAATTTTTTTAATTTAAGGATTTTCAAAATTTTTTTGGTTTGCCTCCTATGTGTGTATACTATGTAAAACAGATTTTGGCCTGAAAATTTCATAAGGAATTTTTTAAGGAAAAAACTTAAATTTTGTGAAATGATTTTAAAATGCTACTAAAAAATTCAAAGCATTAAGCACAGTAGAAAAAAGACTTAGCATTTTAAATGAAGATAAACTAGCTATTTTATCTTTCTGAGATAAGTCAGTTGAAAGTTTTTATTTGCCATAGGGATGTGCATATAAGCGAACGTAAAAGTTATCATAATTCTGCGGTTTTTTTTAAGCTTAGAGCTTTCAAATTTTGTGAGGTTATAGAAAAGTATATAAAGAATAATTTTGGCTAAAAATTATATTTGATTTTTTGACCGATTTTTGTCAATTGAATCGTATTGTGTCCTCTCTAAAACAAGTAACATAAAAAAAAATAATTTAAGTCAACTCCTACCGGTCTCAACAAAGAAAAACAATTTTATTTTATATAGCTACTTTTTATTGAATAATTATAGTTAATATAAATATAATATGTTAATATAATATGTTAATATGTTTTAATATATATATATATATATAACAGAATCACAATATTAAGTGGCAAAATAGAGAGCAATCTTCCTTTCTATATGTGATGTTGGACTATTGTTTATGTTTGTTACTGCTTATTTATTCATAAATCACATTCTCTGAAATTAGGCCATCCCAGGTAGGATTCGAATCCACGACCTTTGAATTTGAAGTCCAATGCGCTACAGGGACACAAAGAGCAATTTCCTTGTTATATAGTGTCGGACTATTATTTTTGTTTGTTGCTATTTATTCATTAATTAAGTTTAACTAATGAATTAATATTTGAAAAAACTGTGATAACATCAAGTGTCATCCACTACAAGTTTAAAAATGCATTTGAACTAGAGTGGATGAATAAAAAGTATTTTATTAACGATTGAAAATGTGGACAAGGTATACATATATAGGGAGAGAGTGATCTAATAGTAAGAATTGAAAAATCAATCGAGAGGGAGCGGTAAGTATTTAAAAATGGGGGAATATTTTAACAATTAAAAAATTCGAAATTCAAAGCATTTATTTGAAAGTACGAATTTGAGAAAATTTTAGTGAATTTCATTCTTTACAGAACCTTTCAGGAATTAATCTTTGTTAGATAAGAATAGAGTTTCGCGACCCTGAGCTTTTTATTTTCCTCGAGGACTTGAATATACACAGTGGATGCGTCCCTGACACACCCTAACGATATTTTCTACCTTTCTTCGTGTCTTTCGATTCCCCCTTCTTTTCCCTTTTCCTGCATTTACAAAGTTTGACCGAAATGAGTGGTGGTTACCAAGGCGGGATAAGCGTAACTCAGTGGGAAATACTAAGTTGTACCGGGGGTCCCAAAGAAGTAGAATCGTGAGCACTTCTAGTAATTTGTCATGAGTTCGAGCCTAGTGCCTTGTGGAGGAGACCCTTGCACGTTCAATATGTCGATACTCAAACATTGGTGTGGTGTGGAAGTTAGGAGAGGTGGGTACTAGCGCAGGTGTTGTCCTCGTCACTTTATTATGGCTCAAAATTACGGGGTACATCACCCTTAGCCCTCGTACAGTTTTAAGTTGTAACACGTAAATATAACTTTTAATTTTGGGGTTAGAGATACGCGTTCCACGAAGTTTCGAGTCCAGAGCAGTGATACTCAACCCGATCATGGCTCATTGCACTAAGAAATCCAATTATTGGAGAACAATGTAGAAAAAACTCAACAGGAAACTCTATCAATCAAATGTATCAATTTTGCTATCAATTGTTTTCTTTTAATAGTAGATGAGGCTTGAGGTCACTGATGAAAGAAAATAGAAATTATACAATAACTCAGTAAAAATTCATAAAAATAAATATTTTTGTGTGTGTGTTCGATAGAAAAGTTAATATAGTATTAAAATAAAAGCCAAAAATGAGTTTTAATATTTTGATCAATTTTGCTTGTCAATGTGCCTTTGATCTTATAGTCTGCTTTTCCCATTATCCGCATGTAGCGGCCTGCATGAAATAACTGTCATGTGTATGCGGCCCAACAGGAAAAAAGGTTCAGTACCCCAGGTCAAGAGTGAGTGAGTATTAAAGTCACACTTTTCAGCTGCTCGAGGGCTTTTGGTGACGGACCACGTAATTTTGAACCATGGTCAAGTGACGTGGACGACACCTGAGCTGTCACCCCTCTCTCCTAACTACCACACCATCGGCAGGACATTTGAGCTCTCGACAAATTTAACGTACATCGCTCCCCTACATTGCAGGTCTTCAGCGGTAATAGGCTCGAACTCATGACACGCCGATCACAAATCTGTTCCCTCGACCACTAGGCTACCGCGGCCCTTCCCTTGGTCTAGAGCGTAAGAGCACATTTTTTTCCAAAATAGAAATATTAATCCAATGATTTTCAGTTTTTTTCTTCTCCACGTACTATTATTCTACTCCGACCTCAAATGGTGTTTGATAACAATTTTAAATGAATGTAAACCTGAATTCTCGATTTCTCTAAAAATGGTTGCAGGCTTACATGTATGATGATAGCATTTCTTTTAAATGTAACAATATTGTTAAATAATACAAGTATTTACTTGATCTTTTCTTACTTGAACCAGCTCAACTATCGGGAATCCCTAAATAGATTGAATCTCTAAATCGACAATTTTAACTAAGCACCTGTTTCTTTCTTTTGGTCAAAAGTGGTCTGCTCAGATTGTTTTTGGAATAATAAAAATATTTAGAGAATTCTATAAAATAAATAAATAATTGCTATAGAAATCTTCAAATATTTTTAAGAACTGATTTTTTTATATGTGTCTAAGTTTATATATTTACATTATTTCAGTGAGTGTTTATTAACGTATCACTTTAAAGCAAAACGATGACCACGGACCTCGTAATTTTGGACCTAGGTCAAGTGATGAGGACGAGACCTCAACTGGTACCCCTCTCCATACTTCCACACCACTTCAATGAGTGGACTGAACCTCGACAGATGTAACGTGTACCAGCCTTTCTATATGCCGCGTCTTCGGTGGCACTGGGCTCGAGTGTGAATGAATGAGTGAATATTAACGTCGCACTGTTCAGCTACACGATGGCTTTTGGCGATGGACCACGTAATTTTAAACAATGGTCAAGTGACGGGGACGACACTTGAGCTGGCACCCCCCTCTCCTAACTACCACTCCACACCAACGGGAGGACATTTCAGCTCTCGACAGATTTAACGTGCATCGCTGCCCTACACGGCAGGTCTTTTGTGGTACTGGGCTCGAACTCATGACATGCCTGCCATAATCCGATACCTTGATCACTGGGCTCGAACTTATGGCATGTGAGCCAAGAGTCATTGACCATGACTACTAGGGGCTACTACGTCCTCTTTACTCTTCCTAAAAATAATTGTAAAAAAAAAAAACAGGAATTCATACATACATACATTTTCGATAGTCGATTGGTGCTGTGTCCATCGTAACCGAGTGATCATGGGCACGAATTCATAGCCAACGTTAAGGCTGAAGTACACGGGGCGTGTTTACAAGCTACAAGCCGGCGAGTAAGAAGCCGGCGAGTTGGCGAGTGCGCTAGTTGTCAAGTACACATAAACATTCCACTCGCTCAGTAGCCAAGTAGCTGGCACGTGGAAATATACTGTTTTAGTTGATTCGTAGTGGTTTCCTGTTGACAAAATGAAGTGGAATGCGAATAACATTTCGTTGTTTTTACAACTGTATCAACAGTTTCCGGCATTGTGGAACATTAAAGATAAAAATCACTGCAACAAATCGTTGAGGGATACGGTGTTTAAACAACTAATGTCTGAACTGGAAGAAAATCAGTTGTTGGGGCAAATGGATAATAAGCAACTTAAGGCAAAAATTAAGTCCATTAAAGATGTCTACAGAACGGAGTTAAATAAAATTGAGAAATGTAAAAAGAGTGGATGTGGGGTAGATGACGTTTATGTGCCAAAACTAACCTGGTTCAACGAAGCATGTTTCCTGAGTGAGGTTTTGGCAACAAGAAGCAGTCAATCAAATTTGGTAAGTAAATGTATTTACATTTTATTTTTAAATTCGATTACAAAAAATATTTTAAATACATTCTTTAAGGCCTTTTTAGTCCAAGTTTCTCCCATTGCCAGGGTAGAGGATTTTCTTCAGTGAAATATTTCATGAACTGTTGTCTGATCTGTATTGCTGTTCTGTTTGGATTGTTGCTGCCCAGTGAGGTCACTGGTCGTAAGGTGTTGGCATGTAACCTCCACTGACCAGGTGTTACTTCTCCTGTGTTAAAATATTCTCTGTCCAGTGCATTTTGTGGCATATAGTGGCCTGGGGAAGTCTTTCGCAACCAGTTATGCAAACTGCAAGCAGCCAAAATAACTCTATCGATGGTGTCGGGTTTCAGCTCAATTGCTTTTGAGAACACTCGAAAACGCCAGGTAAGTATGCCAAAAGCATTCTCTGAAACTCTCCTGGCACGGGATGTGCGATAATTGAAAATTTTCTCTTCATCACTTAATCCATGTTTACTAAAAGGCTTCATAAGATCGGGTCTTAGAGGGAAAGCATCATCTCCGATAATAACATGGTCCTCAGGAAACCCAATTGCTTTATTTTCCATTGAAATATTCAGAGAACTATTTCTGAACACTGCACTGTCATTGGCTCTTCCATTTCCTCCTACATCAACGTAAGTGAAGCAATAATCGGCATCCACCATAGGCAATAGTATGATGCTGTAGGTTTTCTTATAGTTGTAGTATACTGAACCTGAACCAGGAGGTCTTTTAATAAGAACATGTTTACCATCAATCGCTTCACAGCATCTAGGGAAATTCCAACGTTGGAGGAAAACCTTTTCAATTTTTTTTCCACTCTTCAACAGTTGTGGGTACCTGAAAATGAAATATAGTTTATAACAACTTTTTGATACGGTATTAGTCAGTCAGTGACGGTTTTTAATTTCCTTCTTTGTAATAGCTAATTATATATTTGTATCATATTAAGGTTTGCTTTTACATTGGGGAATTTTGATTCAGAGGCTAATTACAAATTTTCATGAAAATCAATGCTACTCTAAAACATTAGGAGGTATACAGTAGAAATGAGGCTCAAGTACGAATTATAGCATGTTCTTGCCTACATTACTACGAATTATAGAAGTTACGACGAACTGAGCCCATCTGGGCAGCGAAATTACTACGAAATAAGGAGGGGACCGTAATACAGTATTTTTACTGTCATTGACTGGACTATAAATAATGAATAAAAATTAAATAAAATTATTAGTAGTTTTTGTCCTTTTTTAGGATGCAAGCCAAACTGATATTGCAGAAAAGATGAGGAAGGGAACTCTATTGACCAAGATGAGCCTGACATCGGGGAGAAATCACTCCTCAATCATCTGAAATTATGAAGCCACCTGAGCAGCCGAAAAAAAGGTTAAAAAAATCAGATAGTATACCAGACAAAGAAATAGCTCAAGCTATCCAAAAATTAGATGAGATAGCAAACAAATCTACTGAGTACAAGCCATATGATCTGTTTGGCAGGTATGTCGCATCAGAAATGCGTCAGCTACCTAATCGGGCAGCCATCCTGCTACAGCAGGAGATACAAAATTGTATCACTCGTTGTAAGTTAAACACATTGGACAATGAATCAGTTCAACATCAATATGACAATTTTCCTTCTCATTGCGATCTCCTCAATCAATAGCGTCCGTTTGTTCTTCAAACGAGGAAGAGGACATATTAAAAAGAGCAATGATAAATACGTTTGCAAACATTTAATTAATATATTATGTATCAAAAGCATTTCATTTTGTTCAAAATAAATTTTTAAATACAAGTTTTGAGATTGAGAAGTGTATATTTACCATCCTTTTCTATATTTCAAACCAACGTTACTTAATACAAGGGCAAAATGTTCATTCATGCAACTTTTGAAAATAAAAATAAGATAAAATATTTACACTTACATTAATAAATGGACGAAGCACGCAACAAATCTCCGTAAGTACATGTGGTAAGAACCTGGATATTGTTGTTTCTGGAACTCGAAACAGGTACTCCAAAGATTTAAACGAATCACCAGTTGCTAAATATCGTAAAGTTATTTCTAATTTTGTGGTTACTGGAATCGCCATTCTCATTGTCGTGTCCTGCTTTGACAACTTTCCGCGAACCATTTCCAGTAGCTCATCAAACTGTTCACCTGTAATTCTTAACATATTTCTATAGGCTGTATGGTCTTCGTTCTTCAGCTCTTTCAGTAATGTATGTGATGCACCATATTCAGTACGTCTTCCTACCCACGGTTTCACCCACACTTTCCTCTTCCGTTTCGCGTTTTGTCGTCTAATTAACTCTTTTTTTAATCACTTTTGATAGAACTAAAACTCCCGATAGAACTAATTCCTCCGACATTTTAAAGACCGTTCTACTCGTTGCTTCTGGACAATCCACAAGCTACTGTCAGTACACTTGGCTAGTTTACAATCTAAATCGCTCAAAAGCCGGCGAGTGGCGTGTAAAGTCGCCGGCAGAGTCAACTTTTTCAAGAGCTTTTTTAAAAGCAGCTTTTAAGCGAGTGCGGTGAGTACACTGGGCTAGTTTACGAGTTGCTTGTAAAAAAGCCGGCTTGTAGCTTGTAAACTCGCCCCGTGTACTTGACTCTTTACCTCCGTCGAGTCTTCTCATATTTATACGTAGCATGATTCAAAAGTTCCTGGGCTGAGTCTATAACGTGAACAATTTTTGCAGTGGAGCGACCATGGTAACATTTCTGTGTAAAGGGTCAAGTACACGGGCGAGTTTACAAGCTACAAGCCGGCGAGTAAGAAGCCGGCGAGTTGGCGAGTGCGCTAGTTGTCAAGTACACATAAACATTCCACTCGCTCAGTAGCCAAGTAGCTGGCACGTGGAAATATACATTTTCAAGACCGTTCTACTCGTTGCTTCTGGACAATCCACAAGCTACTGTCAAGTACACTTGGCTAGTTTACAATCTAAATCGCTCAAAAGCCGGCGAGTGGCGTGTAAAGTCGCCGGCAGAGTCAACTTTTTCAAGAGCTTTTTTAAAAGCAGCTTTTAAGCGAGTGCGGTGAGTACACTGGGCTAGTTTACGAGCTGCTTGTAAAAAAGCCGGCTTGTAGCTTGTAAACTCGCCCCGTGTACTTGACCCTTTACTGCATCCTTCCCCTTCTCTAAAAATTGTTTTTCTCAAATCACATGGTCCGTGGCCCACCATGGTGCCGTATTTTGTAGTCAGATGCTTTTAGTACCCGGCGATTGAAAGAACATTTCAGCGATGTTCGAAATTACATTATAGTGGATATTGAATGTTTAAGTAATTTTTTTACAAATCATTTATGCAATATTTGTCATACTGCTTCTTTAAAACTTTGCTTTGAACAAAGAAATTGATTTGCATATAAAATGAATGTTGTATGTGTTAATTGTGACCTAACTCAAAGTGAAATATGTTCTTCAAAACAGTTGGTTGATACTAAATTGCATCAAATATCAAATGTTAGCAAGAATAAATTTTTTAATGCTCCATTTGATGTAAATATGAGAATAGTGCAAGGTATATTAAGTTTGGGACTTGGCTACTCGGCGTTGGAAAAATTCTGCATGCACATGAATTTAAGTATAATGTCTAGTGAAACTTTTAATTCCTATAAGGCAAAAGTTCTGAATGGACATCTCGTTTGGTCAAATCAGCTGTTACTTGATGTTCGTAAAAATGTCAGAGAGACGTATGGCTCAAAGAATGATAAAGATATCGTTATCGTCGATATTGAAGTGTCATACGAGATGGAAGCTGGTTGACAAGAGGACATACGTCAAACATCGGAGTAGAATGTGTTATTGACTTGCTGACTGGCTTCGTGATAGACAATGAAGTAATGTCAAAATGGTGTGGAGAATGTGTGAGCAGACAAAATTTGCACTCGAAGAAGACAGTGCTGAATTTCGTATTTGGTATGAAGGACATCAGGATGCTTGTAGTGCAACACATGTCGGATAATCTGGTGCAGTGGAAGTAAATGCAGCTGTAAAATTATGGGAAAGATCTGAGAGCATTGGCTTCCGGTACACAACCTTGCTCTGTGATGAAGATTCTAAGTCTTTCTTAGAATTAAAAGAAAGGAATGTGTATGGAAGTGAGACACAAATTAAAAAAGAAGAATGTATCAACCATGTAAGTAAAAGGTTGGGAACAGCTTTGAGGCAGACAGTTAAAGATTGGCGAGTGAAAGGTGTAACTTTGGGAGGGAAAAAACGTGGTAGTTTGAAAGAGACAATAAAAAAACTAACTAGATACTACACTAATGCCATACGAAAAAATAAAGGTGATATAGAGGCGATGGAAACTGCAATTTATGCTACCCTATTTCATTGCATGTCTACAGACCAGAAGCCACAACATAAAAAGTGCCCTTCTGGTATAGACTCGTGGTGTTTTTACCAATCATCATTGGCACGTGGTAAGAAACCAGGTTTTCACAAAGATTGGGTAAAAACACCAATCAATGAAGAATACTTGCCCAAAATCTTGCCGATTTATCAAAGATTAGCTTCATCTGAATTATTAAGCAGGTGTGTCAGAGGTCTGACACAAAATTCTAATGAAGCATTGCATTCGATGATATGGAACATATGTTCCAAAGAAAATTCACCTTCTAGGAGTCGTGTGCTGATTACCGTGTCGAGTGCAATATCTGAATTTAATGTTGGAACATTAAAAAAGCTCTAAAAACACTTAAGGATGTTAATTGCCTTGAAACAAGTTTATCGTCTGACATTTAGCTTTCTTTACTGATTATAGAAGAACCTATTTCAGAAAGAAAAAGAAAATCTGCAAATTTTAAAGTCGCGCAGCAAAAATAAAACTTGCTAAATTGCGTCGACTTAAAATTGCGAAAAAATTAGGTCATATGTACAAATCTGGTGGTTTTTAACTTTTTTTAAAATTTTATTTATATCATTACCGCAGGGAGTGGGCAACAGAGCATGTGAACTGGAGGAGAAATGAATGGAGCAATGTTCTTTTTTCTGAGGAGTCCCGTTTTTCTGTTCATCCAGATAATAGGCGCATTTTCATCTGGAGGGACCGTGGCAGTAGGAACAATCCTGCGTTCGTGCACGAAAGTGTCAGATTTGGCAGTGGGGAAGTGTTGGTGTATGGTGGCATCTCCATTGACGGGCGCACAGACCTCTACATCATTCGAGATGGAACTCTGACTGCTCGCCAATATAGGAATGAGATCCTCATATCTATTGTAGACCCTTACGCTGCAGCAATCGGAGATGACTTCATTTTAATGGACGATAACTGCAGGCCACATCGTGCTAACCTGGTGGAGGATTTCCTTTTCGAGGAAGGAGTCGTACGAATGGAATGGCCAGCGTGTTCTCCAGACATGAATCCAATAGAGCACGTTTGGGACGCTCTAGGAAGACGAGTTGCTGGCCGCCAACCACCCCCACAAACTCTCTAAGAGCTGGAAAGAGCTCTTCTGTTAGAGTGGGACAGAATACCCCAACTCGTGATTAATAGCCTCATTGACTCCATGCCTCAAAGGTGCTCAACATTGCTGGCCATCCGTGGAAACCATACCCCTACTGAAAATGATTTCCTTTGAAGAAAACACCTTTTCTTATTCTTTTTTTTTTTCTCATATGCACAAATTGTGTTTTTTTCCTTTTGTACACAAATGCGCAATAAAATGCATTTTTTCTGCCAAACATGTGTAATTTATTCTCAGATAACCTACTACGTCCTCCGACCATGTATCAATCAGCTAAAAAGTTTCCCAGCCACAAGATCCACCTAAAACCGCAATATCCTTTAATTATTTTGAGCAGTGTATATGGTGTGTGCGCACAACTCATTACTTTTCCTGATTTAATCATATTAACACCATCAGCAGAACACGTAAACTACCTGTTTTTCAAATTTAATTTCTTCAATTTAGTTTAGCCGCTAATCCTTTGACACAATTTTCTCTGCTAAAATTGAACTTAACTTCCCTAACAAAGAGTTTGCCTTCACTTTGTGTTCAAATATCGTTTCTTTGCAAGCCATGTAGTCCTGTGTTTAAATTCGATAAAATTTCATTCAAAACCTGAAATTTATTTAAATTATATTTATTTAGAAGTAAGTTCCATAACATAACTTATAGGGTTACAGATTTCTTGCTCGTATTTCCATCCCGGTAAGCAAATATAATTCCAGGGAGTACAAAAGCGTTTGAAAATCGAACTATTTCCCGGAAAACAAACACTACTAGCGCATTCTGAGAATGAATTATTTGTGACACAAAAAAAAATACTGAAGAGATTATATTTTTATTATGCACTATATAATACACTCGCTCTATTATTCTACATCAATGAAGTTTCTTCCAACAAAAGTAATATTCTTCGCGGAAAATTTACAATGGTGGTATTTTTGATGTGTTAATATTATACGCTTATTTTTTCGAAAAGGTACAAAGAAGTATTTTTATTTAAAAAAGTGATGTGTGAACTGTAAAAAAGCATGAACAATATATTACCTAAAATATATTTCAGTCTATTTATTTATCGCAAAGAAAATTATCAAACAATGCGATATATATATATATATATATATATATATATATATATATATATATATATATATATATATATATATATATATATATATATATATATATATATATATACATATATACATATATATGTGGCATGCAGCCAAAAGCAACGCAGTCTCCGCGCGCAGGCGCATTGAATCGAAACTGTAACAAAAACTTTTGGACATTAGAGCAGAATTAGAGAGAAGCAGCGAAGGAGAACGCAAAAAGAACGCGAGAGGTGCGCGAGCAGGCGTTACCTTCTGCATAACATCTGTAAAAACTTTTCTACCTTTTTAATTAATTTTTGTTTAATGTTAAAATAAAATAGAAGTAGACCAACGTCTTGGACCCCTTGTTGTCTCCCACAAATTATGGGGGCTCGGCCGGGATGGATCGATACCAAACCAAATTTTGAACCAAAGTCTGGACAATGAACAACAGCGTCCGTGAAGGAGACGCTCCGCCATTTTTCGAAAACTTCGTTCAACCTGTGTAGAGGTTTGAACTCAGCATGAAAATTCCGCCTGTGTAGAGGCGATTGAAAAAAAAAAATTTCGATTTTGATCAAAATTTGGAACGTGAAAAAAAAAAGCCGTCCGTGGAGGAGACGCGCCGCCATTTTTCGGAAACTTCGTTCAACCTGTGTAGAGGTTGAATTCTTCAACTTCATTCCGCCTGTGTAGAGGTTGGAACCCATCGTCGAAAATTCCGCCTGTGTAGAGGCCGGAACTACAATTTCAACTATATTACCTGCGAAGAGGTGAAATCAGTGGAATCGAAATTTTTTCTTCATTGGATACATCGTACGTGCGAGCAACAAGGGAGCCAGAAAAAAAAGGTAGGATCTTTCCATTTCTAAAATGTATAAAAACGCTCTTAAAGAGGATTTCGTAAGAGTTGTTGAGAATCTAGACGGTACTGTCGAAAGTACTGACACTATAGTTAAACTAAAGACTAAAATTGAGAACAGTAGTACATTTAAAAGTGATCCAGATTTCGTTAAAACTTTAATTCAAAACTGTATAGATGAGAGAGTATCGCGAAACAAAAGAGAAGTAACTTCAGGAAAACAGAAAATTGAGCTCGCGAAACTAGAGTTAGCACAGTTAGAAAAAGAAGTCGAACTTCAAAGGGTTAAAAATAAAGCATTAAGTTTAAATCCTGCAGCTAAATTCGAAGAGAAACAGTTCAAAACTTTAAATAAGGAAACTACAACTCATATTGGCATTCGAGAAGCAGAAGATTGGTTTAAGCCTATTGATTTAGCTAAAGAGTGTGATATTTATATTTCATCTAGAAGCGAATCGCATAAAGAAATTCCTATTACTTATGGATATACCCAAGACCCCTTTAAAAATAGATCACAAAACTTTAAACCAAAGGTTAAAGAGAACTATCCCCAATATCATGAAAGAGAAAATAAAAATTGCTTTATATGCGGTGATTCATCTCATTACGCAAGAGACTGTGAGAAGCGTTTTAAACTTAAAGAACCTAACGACCACATCCATAATAAAATAAACGTGAATACTTTGAAAATCGAGAGCGAAAAACAAAATAGCGAAGAATGCGCGAATCTTCAATACGTAAGCATTTTTGTAGAAAATCAGCCCGTAACAGCATTGATTGATTCAGGTTGCCAGATCCCAGTTTTAAATTCCTCACTAATTAGAGTGCAAACACCTTCCGAAGAGATCATAACATTAAGTTCATGTTTTGGCGAAGAGCGAATGGTAGAAGTTAAACCCATAAATATTTCTCTTAATCAACATTCTCCTAGTATAAGTGTGCGAACGGCGATATCACCGACCTTGACAGAAGAATTTATTATACATCCCAGTGTATATTCTGAAATAAAAAAACTAGGCCACGCAAAGAGCGATGTTTTATTGAATGAAAGTGAATCCTCTTTAGGTGCTCATACTTATGCTTATTCAAGTGTTTCTTTTCCAAATGTTTCTGTTTCAAATGTGATAAAAAACTGTAGTTATGATTTGCCATATGTTAAGGACTTTAATGCTAGAAATGATTCGAGTTCTCTAATTAAGGATTATAAGTGTAATAAAATTAAGAGTACTAAGTTAAAATTGAGTATTGTAAGAGAAAAATGTTCTGATATAGTATTGTGTAAGAAAGCCAATGGTGCCATGAAAACGAGTTCCGTGGAATTTATCTCCCGCTCACCTAACCCTTCACCTATGGAACGTAATTATCGACGATTTGTGTTGCTCCGAAGGATCTTTCAGCCTTGGCAGTGGAAACGAAGGAAAAAGAGAAATCGTTTCGAACAGACGTCCAGAACTCTACAGAGGAAAATATCGATGCGTTCAACCAAAGATCAACTTGTTGAAAAAGATGTTCTTATGCCTATGAAACACAATGTTTTCCTGTGGAACCTTCCGGATGTCGAAGAGGTGCCTTCACATGATGGAGAAACTGTCTAGTTCAGAAAAATTATATGTTTAATCTCTATATATTTGTCGTATAGTCCTTGTCTGTTCCGTTTTTTTTTGTATGTTTCAGATTCTCCTCTGGTCTCCATGGAAATACCGCTGCGGACAGCGTACGGTCAGGCTGGCCGTTGTGGCATGCAGCCAAAAGCAACGCAGTCTCCGCGCGCAGGCGCATTGAATGGAAACTAAAACTGAAACTGTTGAATTAGTGGAAGAGAAACAAAAAACTTTAGAGAGCAAAAAAGAACGCGAGAGGTGCGCGAGCAGGCGTTACCTTCTGAAAACAATCGTCAGACTTATCTGTAAACTCATCTACCTTTTTAATTAATTTTTGTTTAATGTTAAAATAAAATAGAAGATAGACCAACATCTTGGACCCCTTGTTGTCTCCCACATATATATATAATATATATATTTATTTGCATATGCATGCCTGTATCATTTTTTTTTGGCTCTTCAGTGTATATCTCAAATAGATCATGCTGAAAGAAAATGGTGAATTTGATTTACGATATATATATATATATCGTAAATCAAATTCCCCCCCAAAAATGATACAGGCATGCGTATGCAAATAAAGAGATATGGAACCAATCAGAGTACAGTGCTTCGGTCGGTAAAGCCTATACAAGACAATGAGTGTCTGGCAAAGTTGTTAGATAGTTACTGCTGCTATATATATATATATATATATATATATATATATATATATACAATGGCAGGTTATCCAGATTTAAGTGAGTTTGAAGGGGTGTTATAGTCGGCACACTAGAGATGGGACATAGCATCTCCGAGGTAGCAATGAAATTTGGATTTTCACTTACGGCCATTTCTCGAGTGTACCGTGAATATCGGAAATCCGGTAAAACATCAAATCTACGACATCGTTGTTGCCGGAAAAAGATCATGCAAGAACGGGACCAAGAACGGGACGACTGACGAGAATCAATAAGCGTGGTAGACGTGCTACCCTTCCGCAAATTGCGGAAGATTTTAATGCTGGGCCATCAACATGTGTCATCTTGCGAATCATTCGACGAAACATCATCGATATGGGCTTTCGGAGCTGAAGGCTTACTCGTGTACCCCTGTTGACTGCACGACACAAAGCTTTACGCTTCGCCTGGGTCAGTAAACACCGACATTAGACTGGAAACACACTGCCTTGTCTGACGAGTCTCTTTTCCAATTGAGTCGAGCTGATGGACATGTACGAGTATGGAGACAACCTCATGAATCCATGGTCCCTACATATCAACAGTGGACTGTTCAAACAAGGAGAGGCTCTGTGATAGTATGGGGGGCGTGTGCATTTGGCGTGATATGGGACCCCTGATACGTCTAGATACGACTCTGACAGGTACGTAAGCATCCTGTCTGATCACCTGCACCCGTTCATATCCATTGTGCATTCCGACGAACTTGGGGAATTTTGGCAGGACAGTGCGACACCCCACACGTCCAGATTTGCTATAGAGTGGTTCCAGGAGCACTCTTTTGAATTTAGACACTTCTGCTGGCCACCAAAATCCCCAGACATGTACATTATTGAATATATCTGGGATGCCTTGCAACGTACTGTTCAGAAGAGATCTCCAACTCCTCTTACTCCTACTGATTTATGGACAGCCTTGCAGGATTCATGGTGTGTCAGTTACCTCCAGTACTACTTCAGACTGGAATTGAATACATGCCACTTCGTGTTGCGGCACTTCTGCATGCTCGTGGGCACCTTACACGATATTAGGCAGGTGTACCAGTTTCTTTGGCTCTTCAGAGTGTTATTATTTTTGTTTCAGTACCAGTTCAAGAATTTGAGAGCGTATTTATTTTTAATATGTTTTATTTCATTAATAAGATGCTTTAATTGTATATATTAATTAATTACATGCTAAGGAAACGATTATATGAACTTTGGTATGACTACGTGTGATATTTATAAGGATTCTAATCGCCTCTCCGGTATAGGGGTTAGTGACGCTGACTGCCTGGGCTTAAATCCCGGAGAGGGCATGGATATTTTTAAATGTATAGTGCCTGTGCGGTATGAGAGCACGCAAAATAGCCGTCGAGCCGCAAGTTTTCAAGTGAGGTTGGTGGAAGGGGAAGAGAAATAGGAGGCTGCTAACCACATTCTCCCTCAAAATTGGGGTGGAACCGAGTCAAATCGTACTGTCAGCAGGATGAAGCTCAAAGCTATGGCTAACGTCAGGCGTAAAGCTAGCCTTATGCCGTGATGAATTTCGTGAGCTCCGATCTGATACCGTTTGTCAAGAGGCATTAGCTGAAGTTATCAGTCGAATTCGACAACACCCTGTATGTCATAACAACGAGAAAGCATTGAAACCTGACTACTTTAAGAGAATACAGGACATATAAAAATAACAAAAGTCAAAGAAATATTTTTTGGCCGATAAAAATATATAAGCAGTTATCTAACCTATGACATGGTTGATTGATTGAATATTAACGTCGCACTGTTCAGGCACACGAGGGCTTTTGGCGACGGACCACGCAATTTTGAGCCATGGTCAAGTGACGTGGACGACACCTGAGCTGGCACCCCCTTCTCCTAACTACCACACCACACCAACGAGAGGACGTTTCAGCTCTCGACAGATTTAACGTGAATCGCTGCCCTACACGGCGGGTCTTTAGTGGTACTGGACTCGAACTCGTGACAAGGCAAGCCACGATCCGATACCCATACCACTTGGCTACCGCGGCCGTCTTATGACATGGTGGTTGATGAACAATGGGGGTCGAAACACAACAAATCGAATTAGAGCTTTTACAACAACAACAATGCAACACAACATGATGATTCTAACTACATTTAAAATTATTTACTCTTATTATATAAAATTCCCATTTTATAAGTAAAATGTAAGTAAGTTATGTAGCAAGAGTTTTTAATAAGGGAGGGGGGATTAATGATAAAATATTCTGAACGATTTTGGGTCAAAAATATTTCTCAATTCATAATGTTAACGATTTATTCTTACTATATTTTACTGAATGTAGTAATAGCCGGTTTCCTTATTGAGAAATCCAACATTTTAAATTTAGTTTGAATGTGTCATTGCTGAAATTAGATAATATATATATATATATATATATATATATATATATATATATATATATATACATATAATACTTAATTAATAATACTTAAATTTTCTCTCAATAGATTTTAATTCATAATGGTCTTGAGCCCTCTAAAACTTTACGTGGTAATTAATTTTTATTTTAACCACCTAACGGGAACAAAAAAAAACGGAACTTTATCCCTCAAAAAAAACTAAGAGTTAAGCTTTTTTTTAATTCAGGATGATGCCATTTTGTATCACCCATGCATGCAGATCAATCAGAAAAACCTTTACTGAAAATCATATGACTTCATAGCTTCTGGTTGACCATCACTCTAAATAGACGAGATCTCGGGAGCGAAAAAAAGAATGCTTTTGTGACCATCTTAATGTCCGCATATCTGGATGCTGGTGTTTTTGATATACTTCTCGTGTCCTTGTTTGTTCATCAACAAAATATATATGGATGTTTCACGTCCAAAATCTTCCTCCTCCTTTCCATGATTACAACTATCATTAAAAAAGAATCACCTCAATACCAAAATAGATTAAATCAAATCCGCAGTATTACACACACACACATATATATATATATATATATATATATATATATATATATATATATATATACATATACATATATGCACACATTTATGCATGTGTGTTATTATTATATGTTTCCACACTGTCTTCGCTGAATGAGAAAGTAATATTTATTAAAATGTATTTAGCTTAGAGAAAAACGATTTCTCCCCTAGTGAAAAGAGAGACAAAATAAAAAAAAAAAAAGTTTAGAAAAGGTTTTTAAATTTAATGAACGTCCGGAGATTCAACAGATGTTTCTAAATCCTGCTTTTGATCTATTTCTTTATTTTTTTTTCTCTGTTAAATGATAAAAAATATGTCAAGAAAAGACCTTTCATCGAATAGATCGTGATTTTAAGAGTAATACTTCAGCATAGGAGCGTAACGGAGAACGTTAGGGCTACCTGCAAAGTCAGGCTTTGGACCCCAAACCGGATCTTAGAAAGGGTTCGTACATGGCGTCAGTCAAACGTTGGGCCCCATTGAATCCTGGGACTCCCGCGGTGCTGGGGTTGCTTCACCACAAATATTGCTTGCTTTTAGTATACTATTTTTGTCTTATCTACTGAAAGAACGATAGTTTCAATGCTGCTGCATTTTTAAAAGGAAAAAAGAATAATACATCTAGTATGTGTGGATTGAGTATAAAAAAAGAAAAGCTCGGATACTTTAGATAAGTTAGATTGCTGATATTTTTCAACGCTTTTAATTTCTTTCTTTCAAGTAGTTTTATTTATATATATTTTATTTATCATTTAATCAGGTCTAGATAAATAAGAAATATATATGTACAAGGGCTATTTTAAAATAATTCTGCTGAAAACAAATGTAATCCATTTTAAAAGAATTGCTAAATTTATGTATTTAATACATAGAATAAAAAATTTGGCGTACTTTATGTTTTTAATGATAATTTTGTTTTACTGAAAATAATAAAGCAATAAAAATAATGGCAATTAGTAAAGCCGGCGAAGTTTTTAAGATAGAAAATTAAACTAAACATAATCGGGCAATTAATCTGTATTACTTATAAAATGATTTTATAATTTCTAATTAAATGCCATAACAACACATACAAAAAAATTTAAGTGATGATGTAATTGAAATCTTGAAAGTTTAAGAGAGGCAATTCTAAAATAATACTTTTAGTTAATTGAGGTATTCCTTAAATATATTTTTTTCGAATATATTTGTAAAAAATATTTAATTAATAATTAAGGAATATTTCAGGGAATAAAAACCAGACGAAATTTGATAACGTAATAATATTAGCTAACACAAACTTATGATTTAATAGCAAACTATGTGACTAGAAAGTGGGATAAATTTTTAAGAATTTTAATTTGGCACAAATAAGATATAGAAAGAATCCATGCATTTTTCTAGAGAAATATTGGAAACATCCTACTCTTATCTATATACAGTTTCCGCAACTTGTATAAGTACAACTTTTCAAACAATTTCGTTTAATATGCATCTTTCGTGATACATATCTTTATTTTCTATTATTGCATAGAACTGACAGTTTTCACACAGTTTCGCACGCACTTAATGTTCGTTAACATTTGAAAATTCAATAACTCTCTCGGAATAATGCATGTAGAGATGTAAAAATTGAGAAACATGCTTGAAATGACATGCGGTTTTATTGAAACCAAAAGAAAGTGAAAAAAATGGTCAAAAGATGGCACTTTATATAACAAAAGCAATAATTAGCATAGCAAATTATTTTTAACAATAAATGATTTTCTTTGCAACAAATGTTCAGCATGTCGGCAGTAACTCATCAACTATTATACCTGTAGTTCACTGGCGTAACGTACACCTCCACGTCGCTGGGGGGTGGGGAGGCAAAAGTTATGGATTTTCAATCTTTTGTAAGATTCGGCTAGGGGCCCAAATCCTGACTTTGCAAGTCATTCTTTGGCCCTAATATTCTCCATTACGCCACTGCTGTAGTCGATGGACAATATTAAGAACAGCATTTTAAAGCATACTATCTATAAATATGTTGAGAAATTGTCGTCGAATGTTGTCCTTTGGCATAACTTATGAGGTCGCACGATTGCGGTAGACTTACGACTCAACCAATAATCACACGGATTTGAGGTCTTTGAACCTGGGAGTCCTCACATGACGAAAGTGGCAGTTCAGCACGCTATTCTTACCAAATGATGTGCGCAAGAGTAAGCTGAAGCAGTTCTAACCTGTTAGACCTCGAGTCAACAGGAGCTTCGATAACAGATATAGGCAAGTTATTTCATTTTCAAGTCATTTCACCAAACATAATGGCTAAAGAGCGGTGGTGGACTAGTCTCTCAGAAATCCATAACCAGATGTTTTCAATGGGTCAGAGATGTGAGAATGTGCTGGCAGGGGCATCAGTCGAACACCCACTGTGATGAAGCCCGTCGGAACTCTGCCTTGTGTTTTGCTGTTAAAAGATGACATCTTCGAGACCCTGAAAATAGGGCACAACCATAGGCTTAAGATCTGAGAAGTATCAGTTCAGGTTATTGATTATACAAGCTTGGGATGTTCGTATACTCTATGGCTTCCCATTCCATCGCAACATGTGCAGTGACCCTATAACGGTATTGAGTGCAAACAGCCCACGTGCGTTCTCCTCAGTGCCTCCAGATGAGGATGCATCCATCATGAAGCTGCATGCAGAGCCAGGACGTGTGAAAGGAAGACGAGGTGCCTCTCTTCTATACAATTTTCCCGTTGAGTGCACCATTGTCACGTCGCGTCGTTATACTACTGCGTCGAGAAAAGAGGCAATAATAATCGCTGCGAAGGCACTCAATTCTGCTCTAGCCCTCGTCGCACTATCCATAAAATACTTGTGCTACAAACAAGCCTAATTCCTGATTTAATCCCGGTGGTATGGATGTACGATACTGCAAGGCCGACCTGATACCATGTGTGTCCTTTAGAATGTGAATAATAGTAAGAAGTTGAATTCCCCAGCATGGCATTCAGTATGACTCCTGAACCCATCGATTCTATTTTAGCATGACAGTCGGTGGATTACGACTAATTCAAGTAACAATAAATGCTGAATGATAATCCGTAATCTTCACGGGCAACAATCTTGCCGATTATCGAATTACGATATGCGCTTGAAGCTATTTCTCCTTTTTTACACACAATCTTCTCACAAACAACCAAAATTCACTATTTTCGTATAAGAAACCTGCTTTGTATTTCTCCTTTTATACAGATTTAGAGGGGCCGTTTCTGCCTCCTGCTTCGTTTGATTGCATTTAAATGCTATTTATTTGCAAATCGGAGCATTTTCTTCTTTAATGTGAATTTGACGTTTGTATCATCCTTCCTTCATTGTGTTGAAGCATATTTTTACCAGTTAAATACTTTGTGTGTGTGGCGAGGTGTGGTAGTTTGGGCATGCGATGTCCGCTCAGGTGTCGTCCTCATAACCTGACCGTCGCGTAAACCTACGAGGTCCCCTCGTGTTGCTTTACACGAGGGACGTTAATAAACACTCACTCATTTGAGTTATACTATTCAAATCTAAGAAGCATCCTTTTCCCCCATTGTTCAGATTTGAATAAAATATTCTACATAACAGGGGTCAGCAACCTTGTTGCCGTGATGTGCCAAATACATCTGCCAATTCAATTCAGGGTGTCACACAGTAGGAAATATTTGAAAAAATTCGATTCCCGTAGCAATGCTTGTAGAATTAGGGGATAGAGGTCAAGAATGCAGGTTTACAATTTTATAATATATTAATTGCGCATTATTTAAGAAATTTATTAACAAAAATATAAACGAAAAGATAACTATTCTTACAATATAAAAAACTAAAATTGTGCGCATACTTTGTATTATGTATCTTTTTACATGTTTATTAAAATAAGAAATGAACAATAAATGTAAGTATTCCGTAGATATTGTTAAATACTTTAACACATACCTTTTGTCCTCGCTTCTCTCTAGTGGCCGCGGTAGCCGAGTGGTATAGGTATCGGACCATGGCTTGCTTTGTCACGGGTTCGAGCCCAGTACCACTAAAGACCCGCCGTGTAGGGCAGCGATGCACGTTAAATCTGTCGAGAGCTGAAACGTCCTCCCGTTGGTGTGGTGTGGTAGTTAGGAGAGGGGGGTGCCAGCTCAGGTGTCGTCCACGTCACTTGACCATGGTTCAAAATTACGTGGTCCGTCGCCAAAAGCCCTCGTGTAGCTGAACAGTGCGACGTTAATATTCAATCAATCAATCGCTTCTCTCTATTTGATATTGCAATATCGGGGGCGTATTTTTTGACTTAATGTTTTACATGATTCTAAATATTCAGTCCACGAAGAAATTGTTAAACACGACTTTTTTGTTGACTTAAAGTTACTTTTCATATGAGAAAAGGGTTGTTCGCATTAATATGTAAAATCAAAAACGGAAAACAGAACACATGCAATTTTATCTTCAAACAATTAAATCTCTCAAGAAATGGCCTCCAACAATTTAAAATAGCTGTCGATTTATTGTGTGTTTGAGCTATCTTCCATATTTTTAAATAATTCCGTAAATTTTCCTTTCCATGACTCTGAAGATATTAGTTCAATAAGCTCCATATATATATATATATATATATATATATATATATATATATATATATATATATATATATATATATATATATATATATATATATATAAAATTATCCACTTTATTTAAAAACTGACTAATTTGTAAAAAGGTGTCGAATGCCACTAAGAATGTCTCTCGTGTCAAATTTGGCACACATGCCATAGGTTGTTGATCCTTGCTATATAATGCAAGATATGATAATTCGAATATTCCAAAAGCTTACATTTAAATTAAATACTTCAATTTTTGAGTGATATACCCAAGTAACAAAATTTAGAGCTGATTTAGTTTACTAAATCATTTCAAATATGTGCTTTTAGAACTATGCTTTCATCGCGAGGCCTGAAGATTGCAGTTCACTATTTACTAAAAATTTTAATCACTGCTGTAGCTATTAGATTGATTTAATCTTGTTTGGATAGTTTCTAGCAGTTCAAACTACTTTACTTAGTTGAAATTTGAATTATCTTACCGGTTTCCGATGAAATCTTTAAATTATTACTTTTTTCTTCAAGCTGATGCTTACTGTTTTCCTGCCTTTCTTGATAAAAGTCTTGTGAATTTTTCAAATTATAAGGAAAAAAAACACTTTTTTTAGTTATTCTACCCACCAATTTTTGTCTTTATCGGACAACTCGTTTTGGCGCGTCGTTTTTTATGTTGCAGAGTGTAGCTATCAATTTATTGTTTGAGCTATCTTCCATGTTTTTTTATAATTTCGTAAATTTTCCTTTCCATAACTCTGAATATATTAGTTCAATGAGCTCCATATCAAAATCATCCACTTTATTTAAAAATTGACTAATTTGTGAAAAGGTATAGAATGCCAATAAGAATTTAGATAGATAGTTTCTGGCTATTCGAACTACTTTACTTAGTTGAAATTTGAATTATCTTACCGGTTTCCGTTGAAATCCTTAAATTATTTTTTTTCTTCAAGCTCATGCTTACTGTTTTCCCGCCTTTCTTGATAAAAGTCTTGTGAATTTTTCAAATTAAAAGAAAAAAACCACTTTTTTTACTTATTCGTAAGTTTGGCACAGGAGATCTAGAGCTAGACACATCTACATGAGATCTAGAACTACACAATTCATATAAATTAAGTTTAGATTAAATAATAACATAAAACTAAAATTTTAAGCATCGAAATAACATTCTATGATTTCAAACATTTCTTTTTATAGTTAAATAATTTTTTTTTATTTCATTACATAATTTTTAAAAATAGCTTTCGTGTATTCAAAAGATTAAAAAAAAACTTTCTTCTAAGGAGTCAACTGTTGAAGATTGATTGAATATTAACGTCGCACTGTTCAGCTACACGAGGGCTTTTGGCGACGGACCACGTAATTTTGAACCATGGTCAAGTGACGTGGATGACACCTGAGCTGGCACCCCCCTCTCCTAACTACCACACCACACCAACGGGAGGACGTTTCAGCTCTCGACAGATTTAACGTGCATCGCTGCCCTACACGGCGGGTCTTTAGTGGTACTGGGCTCGAACCAGTGACAAAGCAAGCCACGGTCCGATACCTATACCACTCGGCTACCGCGGCCACCAGCTGTTGAAGAAGAATTAATAAAGTTCTATTTTTTCTGAGTATAAATATTATTTACTTTTGTTTTATTTCTGTAGATACCATTTCAATCTATTTTATTACACATAAAAGAGATCTCCAATGACAAAAAAAAATTCCTCCCATTCTCTCTATTATTCACAATTGCATAGTCAACGTGATCCATAATTAAATGATGGTATGATAACGACACGACACAAATAAAAATTCAATGACCTAATTTCACCAATAATGCATATGTGGATGATTGCTTCATCTCAGTTAAGGTTGTCATCGGCAAAAATACGAGAGCCTGAATTAAACAAGAAGGAAGCACATTTTCAAACAGAAAAATGCCTCAAATTAGATGAAAATTTGCAACGTTATAACTCATACATCTGTGAATAATATAGTGTTATGGCTCACTCCGTCAAATACTCAGGACTCAATCACAACACAGTTTTTAGTGGACTGGTGTACATTTATTTCTCGCAACTTCTTACATTCATATCAGAATTGCTGGGCATGCGCAGTTCAGGCAGCGCTGTTGCGCTTGCGCAAACATATAGTGTTTTTATAATTTCAAATATTCCACTTAAATACTTTGTTTTTCATTTTAACACATAAAGGAATAACTCACTTTACATTACAGTATAGAAGAAAAATGCAAAACACACATTTTATACCAGAAAAAATGGATCAACTCGGTTAAAATTGTAAAATATGATAAAAAAAAATATGCTACTCTCTCTCTGAAGGAGAGATAGTGAAGCCAAAATATAATATTAATTTTTCATTTCATATATATTTGAAAAAATATTCCAAATTCGGGTTCTATTCTTTAACATTAACCGAAGACAGCCTTTAGAGTAGAAGAGGAAAAACAACATCCTCACAAAAATCTATTGCTTTTGAGATTATGCGCACCAAGAAGAATGGATAAAGATAATTTAAATTCATCTTTGTTTGAGCAACGACGTTAAGTAATATACCTCAAAAATAAATTTTAAAAAATGTTTAAAATAAAATAGTAACTTATTACCTGAAAAAAAGTATGTTTCGTTAAACCAGGCATAATTTTTTCTATTTCCTACATCAGAAAATTCTTCATCAAAACAATTAAAGATTTTTAATATTTTACGATGAGTCGAGTTGGGGCTTTCATAGGCTTCATTGTATTACGTCATTTGGTTTGCTTTTATTCTGTTGTAATTTCTGTTCTGTAGTTTTATTCTGTTGTCTGTCATGGTAGCGAATTCATGACCGGCGTTCTTATTGTCGTGTCAAACGTTTGAATCTTGGTCCCACTGAAGATTCGTCGAGTCAAACTTATGATGCCCTTTCAATCTATCAAGGCTCAAATTTAACATTTTGGAGGAGCATGGATTTAATTTGAGTTCAATTTCCGACATACTCTGAATCATCACGAGGGGTTTTGGCACTGGACCTCATAATTTTGAACCCCAATCAACAGGAGGGTTTTGAGTTTCAGTAGAATTAACATGCATCTTCCCCTCCATACGGCTGATCTAGAGGCACGAGGTTTTGAACCCGCTACTCAACAACTCTGGTAACGAGTTCGCGACCATGACCACTCAGCTACCGTGGTCGTGGTTTGAATAATAAGATGCCAGCTCAGGGTCCCTAGACCGTGGCTCAAAGTATGATGTTCTCGTTAACAATAGCTCATGATATGGACATTAATAAACAATCAATCCATGCACCTTATTTTCACCGCATATATTTAGTTTCATCTCTTTAGAGAGGCTTATTTTATTTATACCTCTCAATCTGACAGGTTGCATAAAACACGGTTGGTCTACATCAGGGGTCGGCAACCTTATAGCTATAGTGTGCCAAACCAATATACCAAAATGATTCAGCGTGCCACACAGTAGTAAAAATTTGAAACAATTTGATTCCCATGGCCAGTGGTTCACAAAGTGGGTTTCGTGGAGCCCTGGGGTTACACGAAAAAATTTAGGGGTTCCGCGTGACAAATTTTATGTCATTAAAAAAATAAGAATGGTGTTTAATACATTCACATTTGCTTCGGAAAGTTTACAATTGAACCCCCAAAATTTATGTAATTTTGTGTGTGCGCACAATATACCGGTGTATGGATGCTTAGCCGGTATCAAACTTTCGATCCTACCAATACATGGCCATAGTGGCAAATTCAAACTTCTTTGGGTTACTGCTTTGGCGATTATCTACGTCCCTTTAGCTTCTTATAACTCCACCAGTTGAAGCAGGTGCATTCTTCACGTTAAAGATTTTCCATTTATTTTAGTTAATGTTTTGCATTTTTATTAATTATTTCTATAATGAATTTTTTTTAGTTTTTCTTAATTCAATAAAATCTGAAATACCAAAATAATACTTGTTTCATTTAATATTAAATATTAAATTTTGAAAAGTCGTTGATTAAAAAGTATTCAGTGTTCCGCGACCATTGGCAACCAATGTTTGGGTTCCCCGACCCAAATAGTTTGGGAAGCACTGCACATGCAGAGTTAGGGAATAACAATGAAGAGAGAATACAGATTTACAATTTTATTATGTATTAATTTTGCATCGTTGAAAGATGCTAATTAAAATAAAAATAAGCAACAAAATCTTCAACAAAAATAAAATTTGAAATTGTACATATAGTATGTATTTTTAAGAATATTTGTTAAAATAAGAAATAAACATATGGTATATTCCTCCAATATATTGAAATAAAAATTAAAGTTTTAATGCTCTAATCTTGCCCCTACAAAGCTCGTAATATCGGTAGTATAACTTTTGACTTCAAATTTCAAACATGATTCTGAATGTTGGAAAATATATTTCATATGAGAAAAAAAATTTCGCGTATTTATGTAGAACCCAAAGCGGAAAGCAGAGCTCCTGAAATTTTTTCAAACAATTAAATCTCTCCGGCAATGACGTACATCAATTTAAAACAGCTGTCAATTTATTTATAGATTTATTTCTTCCAGATCTTTACATATTTCCACAAATTTTGCATGAATAACACTGAAGATTTTTTTTTTCACGACGCAGCAATGAGTGATTCTTCATTTTACAAGCATTACTCGATCGTTGGGATTGGAATTGAATATTTAACGTTAAGAAATGAGTCATATTTATAAGTAGAGGAATTTTCTCTCTCTCTCTCTCTCTTTGCATAAATCCCACAAACTACACACAAGCAGATTGAGCAGAATCATTGTATGGCTAAGAATTGAGAGTAAGAAATAGTCTTTTTGCGTGAGGCGTTGAGAGGAAAGACAGAGAGATATTTAACTTGATCTAATAGGTTTTTAGTAGAAAGAGGTGGCCGCGGTAGCCGAGTGGTATAGGTATCGCATCGTGGCTTGCCTGGTCACGAGTTCGAGCCCAGTACCACTAAAGACCCGCCGTGTAGGGCAGCGATGCGCGTTAAATCTGTCGAGAGCTGAAACGTCCTCCCGTTGGTGTGGTGTGGTAGTTAGGAGAGGGGGTGCCAGCTCAGGTGTCGTCCACGTCACTTGACCATGGTTCAAAATTACGTGGTCCGTCGCCAAAAGCCCTCGTGTAGCTGAACAGTGCGACGTTAATATTCAATCAATCAATCAATTAGTAGAAAGAGAGAGAATTGCTCCGTGTGCCACGTGGTATAGGTTGCCGACCCCTGATTTAAATAAAACGAACTATTTGTTACTTACAGTTTGTTTTGCGTCTGATTATTCAATTCCCACAGAAACCCCGCCAGACTTTACTGAGCTTCAATTATTTTATACCGCACCTGCATTACAAATGTGCTCTTTCCCGATGATATACTTTTAAAACCTAAATAGATCTGATGTTTAGATTTTGAAAATTATACTCCACACAAGAATGTCTTCACTTGTCAAAAACTTAGAATCATGTTTTAGAAAAAAAATGTCGGTGTGTTAACATAAACCTGTGTTATATTCACATATAACCCCATTTTTCATACTGCGTTCTTGAATTTAAAAGCCTTATGTTCACTTAATGTTTTCACTTTAAGATATGTTACTTTTAATGCCACTTATCTGACGGGGTCAGATAGAGGTCAACGAAATTCATCATGGCAAAGGGCTAGATCGTACGACTGTTGTTAGCCGTAGCATTCAGCACCATGCCGGTGACAGTACAATTTGGCTCATTTCCACTCCAATTTTCAGGTAGAACACCCTGGAGAGTCAGGGGCCTCCCTCCTCTCTTCCCCTTTCCCCCAACCTCACAAGAGGACTTGCTGTTCGACGGCTATTTAGCATAATTATTAATGCGCGAGTCCTGAAGGCCAGGACCATTACAAATTAAAAAATATTATTTAGGGTGAAATTATTATTATTATTATTATTATTATTTAATCAACGGATGATTTTCAAAAAATATAAAAATAAACTCTTTTTCTTACAATTGTCTGAGTGTTTTTAATATTATAATTGTTAATAAAGATTAAATTAGAATTCCTTTACATAAGTAATTGTTCAAATAATTTCAGAAAAAAATGAAGCATTAAGAATTCGTAAGTATAAATGTTAATAAAATTTTATAATGATATATATGAGAATTCATAGTTTATTTTCTTGAAAATAAAATTTATTAATAATCAACAAAAATTAATAAATGATGAAACCCGTAATAAAAGATGTTTCAAGATTTAGTGATCTATACGAAAGGTGATAGTTTCGTTGAACCATAGCAGTCTTTTACAGACTATCCAGGCCTCTTGAAAAGACTTCCTGGATATATCGCAAAGCCCTCGAGAAGCTGAACAGTGCGACGTTAATATTCACTCACTCACTTGATATATTGCCTATTTCTCGCAAAGTTTAACTCTAACACTTCATAAGGAATAAAATTTTGCCTTACAGAAAGAATATCCCATTCATGTTAAAATATTAAATGTATAATGTGAAGGTATATTTTCAGTATTATCATCTAGTCTTTTAATCTCCTTAATTAAGCATGGTTTCACTGTAAAATAACATTGATGCTCCCTGATCCACTCCGAGTTGCAGTAATTTCAACCATAAATTTTAACTCATATTTTCCACATTATGCAACTGTTGCAAAGTAAAAAGTATCCTTAAGACTGATAACTTTGATCGTTTAAATGTGCACAGGTCTCATCAACAAACAAATTCAGGATGGTGTAGATTATCATAATGATAATAATAATGATGATGACGGGTATCGACCAAAAACGGAGGAAAGAACTCGTCCTCTCTTTACGCGTTATTAACATTTTTAACATTTTACACGCTGTTAACATCAGTTGTCCATTGCAAGAAAAATTTTGGTTGTACGTGAGCAAAAATAAATGCCGATTGAAATTTTATTAATAAAAAACTTAAATTCTAAATTGTTTGTATTAGAACAACTTAATGGTATCAACTATTCATGATCGATCTATTTTTTTTCTTTTTACGTATGCTCTTAGTTATTTACTTATTATACCTCATAGAAGCACATGTCTAAATTCAGCATTTTAATTTGATTAGAACACGAGGAAATTAATCATTCTTGAGTATAATTGGCATTATAGATTCTCAAATTTTGCATAACAGCCTTTGGATTACGAAATATACATACAGGATGTTCTTAAATTGATGCGCCAAATTTTAAAGGAAAGTAAAATATATATAAAGAAGCATTGGTTTATATATAACAAAGTAGAGAAGAGATAATAGAAAGTTTTGGAGGAAATACAAAAAAAATGAGAGAAAATGAAAAAAAGCTTTTTATTTGCATCAATAATTACAGCAACTACTCAAATCTGCCTAAGTCGACATCGATACAGGTTTAGCAGAGCCTAATAAGTGATTGGGATATACTTTCTAAGATGTCACGAGTTTCACAAACAGCTACAGCAGCAACTAAGAGTCTTGCAATGATCCAGTACATTGAGGACCAAATGTGGCATTGAAGTACTTACGCTCCTTAATGTTGAAATGGGTAGAAGCCTTGTCATGCTGAAGCCACATGGTACTTCAAAAGGCAAGTAGAGCATTATCATGTATTTCCAGTATATTTTCCAAAAAGAGGCAATATACTGGGCCGTTGAATCGATGTGATAGCAAATAAATGTGAAAAAAGAAATTATTCACAAGAAACGCCCACATATCAAGAGAACTGCTCCGGGAAAACCACTGTAACATGTGAATTAGATGTTGCCCACAGATGGGAAGAGTGCACATTAAAAATAACGTAAAGACAGTGTATCTCTGGAAATTACATTTGCTCCAAGTTCAAACATTCTGCAACAAGAATCAGTTGCAGAGTCATTTTGGATCCTACAATGCAATACAAAAAAAAACATTCTTCGTGCATGTACTGTACCTTCATTTAACCCTCCAACTGTATAGCACGGATTTTTCCGCCTTACTAGAGAGGCTTCGAAAACGGACCACACTGAATTTTTCCTAAGGCCGGGTACTCACCAAAAATGAACCAAACAGATTTTTCCCCTTCAAGTAATGTGTTCAAAACCGGTAAGGTCGTATTTTTCCGAATTCTTTTCCCCCTTCAAAGGTTTACGATCTTGAAAGATAATTAGAGACGGTCGGGGAGACACAATGGGCATTGAGGGGAACTTTTATGGCTCACGGGGAGACCGGTTTCTGTGGCAATCGTAAAATCGTCAACCTAAAGTGTACACAAATAGGGAATTAACGAGTTAAGAATTCTCATTTTTTTCTTTACCTTAAAATTCTCAAATGGAATTAAGTTTTTATAATGTATGTCTACGTTTTTAAAAAATATCTGAAGTATTTAAATTCAAATTATATATTAAAACATTTAGGATAATTTACTGTTTCATTTTTCTTATTTTAATCAATACTTTCAGAGATTTTTTTTAAAAATGATTATTTTGTTATGTGTCAAAAAAATAAAAAAGGTTCAAAATTTAAAATCTTTTAAAATTTCGGACACTTCTAAACATGAATAATTTTTAAGCTTCTGTATTACATTATTTGCAAAAAATTTATATGTATTGTTAAAAAAACCCTATTTAAATCTTTTAGTTTTTCATAATTTTAAAGCCAGATATTCAGGGCATCTTACATAGAATCCCTTGTTTTGTATTGTTCAGATAACAAATTATATTTGAATTTTGAATGTCTGAACATTAATTTCATTCAAAGAGAACTTTAATTTCAAGTTTATATTTTTGAACTTGAATCTTCAAATAAAGAGTATTTAAAAGCATCTGGACAAATTTACAGTTAACATTTGCGCATATAAATAAATATAAAGATCCTTTTAAATTCAAGTTAAAAAAATATATATTTATGCATAATCCCTCATCATTCATGTTCCATTAGTGGTTGACTGAAGAAAAGGTTATTAAAATTTGGACATTTTTATAATCTTAACCATGCAAAACTAGGAATTTTGTATTAGCTCCACTAAAATTTTTGCATTGGAATTTCGAAAAAGATATTTATGCGTGTCTCACATACTCAGTTGAAAAACATATATTTACCATAAATACTAATAAATCTTTGGATATTTAAAATTATCATTAGATTAATTTTTTAATATATATATATATATATATATATATATATATATATATATTCGACTTCTAATATTTTTTCAAGTATTCCTTAAATTTCATATAATTTAATTAAGTGAGGGGATATTAAAGTCGCACTCTCTCTCTCTTCTCTACTCAACTACTTGAGGGCTTTTGGCGACGGACCTGTGGCCGGGGTATCAGGTGGTCAAGGTATCGAATCATGGTTGGCATGTCTCGAGTTCGAGCCCAGTGCCACAAAAGACCCGTCGTGTAGGGCAGCGATGCACGTTAAATCTATCGAGAGCTGAAATGTCCTCTCGTTGGTGTGGTAGTAAGGAGAGGGGGTGCCAGCTCAGGTGTCGCCCTCGTCATTTGACCATTTTTCAAAATTACGAGGTCCATCACTAAAAGCCCTCGTGTAGCTGAACAGTGCGACGTTAATATTCACTCACTTGGCGACGGACCTCGTAATTTTAAACCATGGTCAAGTGACGAGGATGACGCTTGAGCATCGCTCACTTACACGGCGGATCTTCAGTGGTGCTGGGGTCGAACTCATGACACGTCAGCTACGAGTCCGTTACTTTGACCATTAGGCTACCGCGGCCTCAAAATGTGGTTGAAAACTGCATGTTATGAGTAAAAATATGATGAAACATTTGATGAACTTATAATATATTTTTGCATAGAAGATAGATGTGTGATATGCTAAAATGACACTATGTAAAAGTTATGAGAATATCGATGACAATTTTTGAAAAATTCAATTTAAGTTTCAGTCTGAAACTTATTCGTTTTTTTTTCGCATTTAATATTAAATATAGTCGCGATAACAAATTAATAGTTTAACGCATTCATAGATTATAAAAAATAAAGGTATAAATGACATTGTTGGGAATAATAAGTTTTTATAGTTTTGAATTCAGACTTCTCTTTGCAGGAGTGTAGACTATTAAAAGGCTGATGTAGAAGTTAGAAAACTAATATTTAAAATATATGGAAAACAATATCTGCAATTCCATGATCTTGACGAGCAGAAGACGGCATTTTTACTTAGTAGGGCAGAGTAAGCATAAGGTAGGAGCTTGTGGAGTAAACAACCAGGCCTCTGCAGTTTTGGCAGTAATGAACTCCCATTTGTTGCTTTCAGTAAGGAATATAAAAATAACAAATACAAAAATAAGTCATGTAAATTTTTATATTTTTAATAACAATGAATTGTGAACTTAATTTCCAATTCATTGTCACGAGTTGGCAGTAACTACGGTACTCTATCGACGTACTTCTTATATATATATATATATATATATATATTTATATATATATATATATAAGAAGTACGGTTGATAGAGTACCAATAATTTTAACGCAATTTTATATTTCGTTCTCGTAAACTTTACTCCTTTTAAAACATGTATTGACAAGAGATACTCTCCTTTTGTATATTTATAAAATTTTAAAAATATAATGGTTATCTTATACAACATTTTAAATCAGGGACGGCAACTGTGTAGCTAAGACGTGCCAAACCAATCTGTCAGTATCATTCAGCGTGCCACATAGTAGGAAATTTTTGAAATCCTTCGATTCTTACGGTAATATTTGCAGATTTAAAGAATAGAGGTAAATAATTTAGATTTACAGTTTTATTTTATATTAATTATGGATCAATAAAATACATTTATTAACATAAAAATAAACAATATTAAATGTTACTATTTCTTCAACAAAGATAAAAAAAATTAAAAATGTATGTTTCCAACATATTTACTTAAATAAGAAATAGACAAAGTGAAATATAAATGATTCCCTTCATTACAGTTAAATAAAAATTGTAATGCGAATTAACTCTTTCACGACTCTTCTTTCATATCGCAAAACCAGGGGTATAATGCATGACACGATTCTGAGCATTCAGTTGTTAAACAATTTCTTTGCGGAGTCGAAATATTTTTCATATTAGGAAAGATTTTTTACTTTGATATGCCGAATCATAAGTGGAAAGCCGAGTACATGCAATTTTTTTTTTTCAACAATTAAATCCCCTAGCAATAACACTCAATTATTTACAAAATAGCTGTAAATTTATCCTTAGAATTATCTTTCAGATTATTTTGTAATTCCATAAATGTCCATAACTCAGAAGATGTTTGTCAAATAAGGTCTATTATCCACTTCCATCCGACTAAGAATTGTACCACGTGCCACAGGTCCATAGATTGCCGACACGTTTTAAATGTTCTTATTAACTAACCATCTCCTATTCAAACACAATTTATATGATAAAAAAAGGTTTTCATTTATTTTGTAGGGAATTGTATTAGATTCAACCATAAGTAATTTTGTGTTTCAAATAAATTACGTTGTTTCGGGGATCCCCTTAGAGCAAAATGAAAGGAATTTGACATAATTATAGTAAGTTTCTCTAAAAGGGGAAACGTTCACTTTCAAAATACACTGTGGAAAGTGGTTTTAGGTGTACGAAGTTATATTCACTATTATTCCTAAAATAAATTTTGATATTTTGGTTTTTCGTTAAGTTTTGAAGTTATTTCTTCAAATATACTTCTCCATTACATTTCTTTCAAACTTGCTATTTTCTTTTGCGGCCACGGTAGCCTGATGGTCATGGTTATGAACTCGTGTCCAGTGTTCGAGCCCTGGTACCACAAAAGTTTAGCGTTGAAGAGGAGCTGATGCACGTTAAACACGTCGAGGTCAAAAGTCCTCACGTTGGTGTGATGTGGAAGTTTGGAAGGGGAGTTATATCAGCTCAGGTATCATCCTCGTCACTTAACCGCGGTTCAAAATTACGTAGTCGCTCGTCAGTAGCCACCGTGTTGACTTAGAATGCAATATAAACCCTTGAAGTGTGCACTTGAGTTAATTCGAGTACGCTAAACAGTTCTAAATATGCACATTAGATATAATTCAAACGAGGTCGCCTTTTATGCTGCTGTAATTTTCTCACTCAAATATCAGCGAGCGCCGTCTGCACTCGTGATATTTGACTGTTGTTTCTTATATTTACGATTTAGTCGTTAAACATCAAAAACTCGTTTTCAATGTAAAGACTGTAATGTTGGACTGTGTGTGTGTGTGCAGTGCCGTGTTTCGAAAAATATCACACTGTGACATTTCTATAAACGACATGTATGTGTCTTTCTCATACTTCTTTGATATTTTTTGCTATTTATACCTGTTAAAATTATTTTTATAAAGGTTTTTTGTAACTAATTGTAAATTGAATAAAACCTTTTCTTACAATTATATGTATTTGAGGATGAAATCTGATTTATACTTTATTCAGGAAATTTTTAGTAAATTTCATTTTCTTAGCCAACTTATTTCTTTTAAAACATGCATATTTGTGTATTATATAATTAAATTTCTAACTATCTCTAAAATTATGTCTGGCTTTTTTCTTCATTAAAATCTTTCAGGATTTTACAAATTATCTTGCCATTATTCATTATGTACTTAATAAGGAAAAATATATCTAAATATAAATAATTTCTGTCCTAATAAACATATAATTGTTTTTAGCTACAGTTTGGAAAATGCATTGAAATTTGTATCGGGACAGGATTTTTAACATATTATGAATGTGTTTTTTACTGCCACTATGTTATATATTTATCTTTCATTCTTTATACAATATGAGTAGAAGTCGTAAACAGTTTGTCACAGTAAAATTAATTTTTGTTTTATATTCAAATTATGCTATTATATTGATTCTGAAAATAATAGGTTAGTTTGACAAGCCATTATTTCACAATTTTAAAGCATTGAACAGTTTTGAAATTTTTAAAACTTTTCTAAAATGTTAAATTATTAAAAATATTTAATTATTGTAAGTGATTAATATTTCTTAGATTATTGGAAACAAAAAGTATAAAATTTAAAATATATCTCTTTGTTGAATTTTAATAATTATTTTTATGTCTAAACCTGGAAAAAAAAAAAAAAACCAACTTTTTTAAATATTAACATTAAGATATTTTTAAAAAATAACTAGATCTCTCAGACCTAAATCCATATGAACTTTTATAGAACATATGTAAGGGAACATTTACAAGATATTTCAAGACTCTATCTTGAAGAGGAAAAACGCCTTAGGGATTAGAAAACACTCTCATCTTCAAAAATTAAAAATCTGAGAAAAACATTTAAAATTGTAAAGGCATAAAAAAATTCCATTGCCTGTAAAGCTTTGATTTTTCAATCTGTTACTATCCAACTTATGCTCTACATGAAAATTCTACTTGAAATAAATATGACTGAAATATCTTTTTAATTCAAAATATTCTAAGACATAACATTGATAACAACTGTTAATTTGATCAATTATTCACTTTTATCAGAACCTTATATATTCACAAGAGTTTTAAATGCAAAATATTTATATAGAAATTAGTAGTTATACAAGCGTAATCCAGAAATCACCAAGTTTGTAAACAATATCTATTTTTTTCTCAGTTCCCCATCGTGGCAGTTAAGCAAGTTTAAGTTTTTGTTGCATGACTTTAAAATACTGCAGTATAGTACTACAATAGATTTATTATAATGTAGTTTGTGGTACATCAGGGAAATATTTAGTTCATTCTGCAACATTTGTATTCTGTAGTCTAATTGTAATATTACCTGAAAAAGCTGCATTTTAGATTTACCATTTTCAGTCATATTCCATCCCTTTCAAGTATTATTTATCACAGTAGCCTGCGTACATTTTGGTCATGGCATTTTTCAAAAGGAAAAAAATAATGAAAACAAAGTAAAGAGCTTTTAAATTATATAAATATGTGTCAAAAAATATATTGGTCTTTAAATCAATCTTAATTAAGTAAATGTGAGTAAACTCAAAAACTTAAAAACATGAGCAAACAGAAATGATTTTAGAAACTAAAATTGTAGTTAATTGCCGTTTCACACGAAATATTGGATTGTGTTAAAAAATATTTTTAATTAATTCAATCTAGGAATGCAAAAATGCTTTAAAATGAAACCAAATTTAAAATCAAAACTCAGAAAATTAAAATTTCTTAAAACCTAATTGGTTTTTAGATCAGAAATTGAGCAAGTTTTCCAAATATATGAAATATGTATTTGCAATAAATTGGGTGAACTTTCTGTTGGCCGTGAAGTGTAGAAAATATCCATTTCACAATCCTCGGCCTAGGCCACAGCTGTGAATGAGAAACCTCCCGTTTCGAAGAACACAGAGACCGAAAAGCAATAAAATCATCCCCTGCAAAACCAATTCAGGACCTCCTGCGGCTTTAACAGGGGAAGGCATTAAACTGCCGTGCATTTTTGAAGCAGTTCACGAAATTTATCGGAACATTTTTGGCTTAGCTAGCTTTGAAAAAGCAGACCGCTTTCGAAGTGAAATTCAATTAGCTGGTCATCCAGTCAGAGGGTTAAATTTTGGTTCATGAATTCTGGGACACCCTAGATGCTACGTTTTAATTTATATATATGTAATTACTAGAATTCACCGTTGCTTAAGACATTGCGATAATTTTCATTTGTTGTTTCACGTCAAATATTTAATTTGGTTTTCTTAGAATAATATTTCGAGTTTACCGAGTAGTTTAACGAATGATAATTACATGTAATTCAAAGCAATTAAGTATTTTTGGAAAATGTATTATTTTCGCGGAGCTAGATTATATTATTCCTAAAACTGACTAATTAGAAGGAAAGGATTTATCTGCTGTTTTTAAAGAATATTTGTTTACTTAAGTTACGAAATATATTAAAAAAACGAAAAAAAAATCCGAAAGTTTTAGAATCTGCTTAATAATTGATACGATAATTGTTCGTTTTGTGGAATGGAATATGATAAATTCTGTCTTCTAAAGAAACATATCAAGTCGATCATGAACTTACAACACTTATATTCATTAGAAAATCCCCATAGTACTTGTTACTTTTGAAATCAGACTGATTATTTTGCAAGATACCATAGTAATTTTAACTAATAGCAAACTTAAGGCACCAGTTAAAATATTTAGAATAAGAAGAAAAAAACTTAATTTTAAAAAATTGAAATAAGTGTTATTTTTGAGAATATTGTATTGAATAAAAAAACCATGTAAAGAGCTTTCTCGAGTGACTTTTAATTTATTCGCCTTGTTTTACATATTTACGCCATAGAATAGAATGCTTTGATTAATGAAGCACCATTCACATTTGAAGGTAAAATAAGCTTCTTGCTAGCATTAATCCTACGCATTTTTATCAGGCATTCTAATGTATCGTCATGGCAACGCGGCGGCAGTTTATTCTGTGTATTCTCTGAAGTTTATTCTGTGTGCGCTCTTTGCAATTTACTCTAAATGCTCTGTGCAGTTTACACAGTGTTCTCAAATGCTGTATCCTGAGATACCAAATAAAGATTTTGATATCAATTGTGAAGGTCTTCTAGGACCTCACTTTGAGAACGAGAATAAATAGGAGTCATGTAAGAACCAGTAGCCATTTTTATAAACAACTTTCTTTATTTGGTTATCTTATCCAAATAGAATCAAAGACTTATTAACAAATTTGTCTACTAATATTATGAGGTTTTAAAGGTAATATCCTTTAAATTAACTTAATTAATTAATGATCCAATTAATTAATTTATTAAATAACGATCACGCAGAAATTACCACGATAAGAGATCCCAGAATTATATTTAATAATGTTCTTATTGAACATTTAACTTTAATCTCACTCCTAAAACTTTAATGAGACTTTAAACACAAATCAATATTTACCACTCGGAATCTCAATTCTTGAGATTAAATATCTCTAACAAAAAATCTTCAATTTAAATCCACGATATCTTTCTGCTTCAATCTCTATCTCCTACTGCTCTAACTTTACTATTTCGTTTGACTTAAATACTTAATCTAATCTGCATATAACAAGGAATCCTGTCCGCTTTTTTGGAGTTGATTGGAAATAGGTAGGGAATTAAATTTCCCTAAAAAAGTTCGACTCAGAAGGTTAGTGATAAAGTTCCGTATAGATTCGTCACACAATGAATATAAAATTATTTGAACTATAGATCTAGTAGGACATATATTGATAAACTCTGGATTTCTCTGCTTTCAAAGCTGCTGCTTCTTCTATTCTCTGCTTCTAAAAAAACAAAGCAGTAAATAGAAGTATATAAAATACGATAACATATATATATATATATATATATATATATAACCATTAATTTATATTAAATTATAACAAATCATATATCTTAAAGCAAAACAAAATAAAAAATAGCATGCGAGTACAGGACAAAGTAAAATCTTCATAGTATAATGTACACTGGCCTCAAAAAGTTAAGGTACAACATGTTTTTCGAAGCTCACCATAAAAAAAATGGCAGTAACAATAAAATGCATAGTTTACATGAATGATAATAACGAACTTTAAAAACATTAATGCAAAAACGATTGCTACAACTTTTATTTTACAGAAAAGAACCTATATTTAGGAGTGAGAGAAAAATATGCAAATATCAAGCTTTCGTACTTTTGTGTGTAAGTTGTGTTGATTTTCAACAGTTGTTGGCAGTTTCCTGGTGACAATAGTCAATAGAGTTTAGAAAATGTCTCAGAGACGTCATTTACTCAATTCGTTAAGGTGGCGGGCAGTTGGATGGATGGAAATGGGATTGTCGCAGGCTGATGCTCCTAGACGTCTCAATGTGTCTCTCGACTTTGGGATCAATACCAATCCGAAGATTCTGTGTCCAGAAGACCTGTTCCAGGCCGACCACGAGCTACAACACCTGCAGAAGACCGTTTTCTAGCTCTTTCGGCACGAAGGAGAAGAACCACTACTGCGTGCCGCAGCTCGTTGCAGACCACTTTCAAGCATCAGGAAGAAGAATCTCCGCTACTACGGTGCGAAATCGTCTTCACAATGCAGGTCTGTATGCAAGAAGACCAGTTGTGTGCGTTCCCCTCAACGGACGACAGCGAAGGAACCGCTTATGCTGGGCAAGAGAACATGTTTCTTGGACGCAGCAACAATGGGCTTCTGTGCTGTTCACAGACGAGTCCAGATTTACAATGGAGAGTGATTCAGGGCGTCTACTGATCTGGAGGGAACAGCGCACTAGATACCATCAATCCAACACTGTTGAAAGACACAGTTATAGAGGTGGTGGAATGCGGTTTGGGCAGGGATCTCGCTCGGTGGCCACATTGACCTGCATGTGTTCCATGGAGGAACCGTAACTGGTCTTAGATATCGGGATGAGATCCTTGATTCATATGTCCGCCCATATGCTGCTGCTATTGGTAACGACTTCATTCTGATGGATGATAATGCACGACCTCACCGAGCTCGGATTGTTGAGGAGTATCTGGAGGATCACGGTTTGGAACGAATGGAATGGCCAGCTTGATCTCATGACCTGAATCCGATAGAACATCTTTGGGACTATCTTGGCAGAGAGGTTGCTGCTTTAAATCCTCCTCCAAGGTCGTTACATGAGCTGAAACAAGGCTTACTCTGTGTCTGGTCTTCGCTTCCTATTCCGGTGTCCGACAACTTAATAAACAGCATGGGAAATCGATGCCGCCAATGCATTCAAGTTAGGGGTGGACACATTCCTTATTAGAACACATTTTTGTATTGTTTTTATGCCATTTTACCGCATAACACTGTGATGTGCTGTTTTCTCCAAGAATGGACTTTTCCGCAGAGATTGCTTTTTTTTGTTATAAATCGTTTTTGCAATACACTTATACAAATTTCTATGACGCATTCAATAAAAAACTATTTAATGCACAGATCCTCCAAATTTTTTGTTTCTACATTCATTCATTTGCAAATTAGACACAAAAACCCGGTTGTACCTTAACTTTTTGAGGCCAGTGTATTAGAAATCTCTTAAGCTTAGAGATAAGATTGAAGGGTTTAAAAAAAGTCTTAAGGCAAACATTTAATATTGGTTGACCCATTTTCACAATTATAATTTTCATCGCACCCCCCTCATACAACAACTATGTATTGAATGCAAAAATGTACTTCGACGCAAAAGTTACAATGTGACTTTAATTATAAACTGCATGAATTATCAAGACAAGAATTATAATTTGTACATAATTTTGTGTATGAGAAACCTATAGAAGTCAATAGTAATTACTAAAATTACAGTTTTTTAAATTAATATTGATAAATTAGTATCTTAAATCAGTGTGAATGTGTGTATTTTTTTATTGTGTCAGAATGTGTATGTATATATATAAAGGGTGTTTTTTTAGAGGTATAGAACTTTAAATTGCAATAAAACAACAATTGCAATAAAATATTCAATTGACATAAATTTTTTTAATTCGAAAGATAATCTTGTGGCATTACATTTTAAATATGATTTCTGGCATAGGACTGCCAGCTGGCTCGGATGTAGTCCAATCTGGACGTCCAATTTTTGATGACTTTTTCCAACATTTGTGGCCGTATATCGGCAATAACACGGCGAATGTTGTCTTCCAAATGCTCAAGCGTTTGTGGCTTATCCGCATAGACCAATGACTTTACATAGCCCCACAGAAAATAGTCTAGCGGTGTTAAATCACAAGATCTTGGAGGCCAATTCACAGGTCCAAAACGTGAAATTAGGCGGTCACCAAACATGTCTTCCAATAAATCGATTGTGGCACGAGCTGTGTGACATGTTGTGCCGTCTTGTTGGAACCACAGCTCCTGGACATCATGATTGTTCAATTCAGGAATGAAAAAGTTAGTAATCATGGCTCTATACCGATCACCATTGACTGTAACGTTGTGGCCTTCATCGTTTTTGAACAATGATTCCACCAGCCCATAAAGCGCACCAAACAGTCAGTTTTTCTGGATGTAACGGTGTTTCGACATACACTTGTGGATTAGCTTCACTCCAAATGCGGTAGTTTTGTTTGTTGATGTAGCCATTCAACCAGAAGTGCGCTTCATCGCTAAACAAAATTCGCTTATGAAAATCGGGAACAACGGCAATCTCGTTTTGGGCCCATTCGATGAATCTACGCCTTGCTTGATGATCGTTTTGGGCCCATTCGATGAATCTACGCCTTGCTTGATGATCGTTTTGATGAATTGCCAAACCAAACTGAGAATAAATCACTCGACAGCTGTTAAATAGGTCGCCATCTTGGAAAGTAATGCCAACTTAAACTTCTATACCTGGAAAAAAAACACTCTTTATTTGCTTCCTTTCAGTAAATTGATAATTGCTTTAAATCTTTTATTATCTACTTTTTGACATGCTCGCGCCCCCAAGTAAGGATATCATGCCCCCCTAGGGGGGCGTGCCCCAGATTCTGAGAAACACTATCTTAAGTAGCAAACATTCCCTTTATTGGTCTATATTATTAGGCTAAAATAAAATTTAGGTGAGTAAATACATCTAGAAATAATATTTTTTAAAAGTATTAATTTTCAAATCACACACACACACACATTGCCATAAAAGTTTGCACACCAAGAAGTAAGAGTGAGTTTTGTAAGAGTAAGAGTTTTGTTTGGCCTGCTGTCCAGTATCAAAATTGTTGCATAGTAAAAAATGCAGATAAAGCTTTGAAATTTTTCAGGTATGTTAATAATGATTCGAGGCATCATATAAGCCAATAAAAAAATACATCGATAGTTTGATGATTTTTTTTTTTTTTTTTTTTGGGGGGTACCATGTTACCTGAAGCTGATCATCTTTTCACATACCATTGTATAATAAAAAACCATACCACATATTAAATATATTACATCATTATCTCACACAAATTACTACTACAAAATATCACACGCATCAACGATAGCCTTCATTTACTAAAACAGGGGTAGGCAAACAGCAGCACACAAAGAGTTTTTAATTTATTTTTGCGACCCGCCAATGCAATCTTAAAACCAAATAGACAAACAATGATCCCTTTTGGGGGGGTGCAGTGTTGCCAGATCGTGTGGTTTTTCGCAAATTTTGCTACTTTTTAGAACTTTCCGCTATTTTTTTTTTATCCTATTTCTACTTCGCGAATTTTATGCTACTTCACTTGAAGATCCCGCTACTTTTTGCTACTTTCAACCATATATAAAAATATTGGAACAAGTTTCGACAAAAATGATTATTTTCGGAAAAATCGCAAAAAAAAGTGACTTTAGTCCCTAAACAAACCATGGAATTGCGGTATGTATCACCACTCCGAAACGCTGTAATCCCCCTCTCTCACCACGAATTGGAGCCGATCAAAGCGGGACTCCCCTCTTCCACCACTCTTTTCCACTGCAAGTGGTAGAAAAAAGGAATGGTGGGATTCTTTCAAATCCCGATAGCAGCATGAAAATGAAACATGTAACATTCTTAAAAAATAGGCTTAGGGAGAATTTCTACATAAATATTAAACTGGAAAAGTAATTGTGAAAGGACAAATTCTTATAGAACTAAGTAAATTGCATGATTATCATTAACGGTATTGCATTGAATTAAAGAATAAAAATGTATTTTTGTAATTAACTTGCGTTTCAGCATTGGACTTATAGAAAATTGCATACAACGACAAAAGTAAACACTTGTCATCTAGAGAGAGATTATGTGATAAAAATCTGATTAAATCCCTTTTGAAAGATTTGATCCAAACTCGATGGCGTAACGTACACCCTCGCAATGCGGTGTGTCCTAGGGGTTCTAGGGGTCCTAAAGCTTAACTGACTCCAAGTACGTATTAGGACTTGGAGTCCAAAAGCTAACCTTGCAAGGGGCCCTAATATTCTCTGATACGCCACTGCCTCTCTTTCCAATCAACTACTTGTCTTACTATTCCGTTAATTAAATGATTTCAAGGATAGAATTAATTACAGCTGTCAATTGTAGCAGAATTTGAGTGGATTAATTTGCCTTTCAAAGCTACGTTGATCATTGCAAATTACTGAAAGAATTAAAGGATTATACCCTTACTCTTTTAAGAAGAACGATTTACCCTAAATTTGTGAATCTCGAAGTTGACATGAGTTTAACAAGCACTTATTTACATATTGAAGTACTTTATGGATGTCTTTTTGAATAAACTAACCAGCAAAATTTTCATAATTTCTGCAAAAAATCTACTAAAGAAATCTATCAAAGATGTCATAATTTTCTAAAGATTTTATGTGAACAACTTTTAAACCGAATCTCTTCAATTTACTGAACTTTAAAAAAGATAAAGAATTTTTCCCCTGAGATACTTTTTAAAATTCAAATTTCCTTCTTTTTATTTGCCCTTAGAATTAGCAGACCAATCTAAATTATATGTTCTGGAGAATCAATAGAGACAAATTTTTAACATACAGTTGAAAGATGTTTTTCTATCTGAATCTGAGCTTTTAAATGAAGGAAAATTATTTTGGTGTCACATTTTTAATATAAAAGACGCAGTTGGAAATCCATTTTTAAGAGATTTACATATATTTGTTTTAAAGCTTTACAGCCTACCCATGAGTAATGTCACAGTGGAAACGGCATTCTCCAGAGTGACGTCAAAAGAGACAAAATTAAGGAATCGAATGTGCCGTTAACTGTTCGAGTCAATTCTCAGAATCAAAATGACATTGGAAGAATGAGGGACTTGCTGCGTTGATTGCATTCCATCGCCACAAATGCTTCAATATAATTCAAAATTTATAAAAAAGATACAGCAGATTTCGATACTTCTCAGAAAGAATTTGAATATATTTTAAATGAATATTAAATAACTAAAGCATTTCGATGTATTTTTTAAAACAGTCTTACAAAATTAAAAAATTTGTATTTATGAGTTGCAAGTGAAAATCGATTCGCTAATTTTTGCTACTTTTTTCCTTCTTCGTGCTACTTTGCCGCATAAATTTCTGGCAACTCTAGTGGGGTGGGGTGGGGAGTTAATATATATATATATATATATATATATATATATATATATATATATGGGATTATATATGGTACAGTTCTAGGGGTATTCAATATAATCACACTCTCGTTTGTTTCTAATCTAACGTTTAATTACACAGTTCTACTCACTAAGACAGACGTTTAACACATATAATACAATATCTACAATTCGATTAAGTCCTCGTGCTGAGAGTGACCTGCGCGTCTCTCTCCTTGACAACGGGTTGGTGGGTCCCTACTCGGCCACCGTTCTCGTCACTTCCTTCAGCCCCGGATCATCGACCTGCGCGTCTAGAGT
Source organism: Trichonephila clavipes (assembly GCA_019973935.1). Classification (NCBI taxonomy): domain Eukaryota; kingdom Metazoa; phylum Arthropoda; class Arachnida; order Araneae; family Nephilidae; genus Trichonephila; species Trichonephila clavipes. The sequence continues at coordinate 313,195 of BMAU01019528.1, read as the reverse complement.
CCACTCGCTCAATTCTGATCTTCACAATAATACTGAGGTACAGGAGTGTTGAGAGTGACCTGCGCGTCTCTCTCGTGAACAACGGATTGGTGGGTCCCTACTCGGCCACCGTTCTCGTTACTCTCCCTTCAGCCCCGGATCATCGACCTCCTCGTCGAGAGTCCGCTCGCTGAATCCTCTCTCCTGCGTTAACTCCTGGGTTGGTGTGGTGTGGTAGTTAGGAGAGGGGGGTGCCAGCTCAGGTGTCGTCCACGTCACTTGACCATGGTTCAAAATTACGTGGTCCGTCGCCAAAAGCCCTCGTGCAGCTGAACAGTGCGACGTTAATCTTCACTCACTCACCCGTTAACTCCTGGTGGCTGCCTTGACAGCGCCCTCTATTGAATGCTCATGTGGAAATTTTTCACATATATATATGAGAAAGGTTTTTCTTGCATGAATCAGCAAGAGTAAATATAGATGCAAATTACCTGACATTAACTTGCAGGCTGTTCACAACGAGCAATCTCATTTCTGAATAAAAAAAATGTTGTAGAAAAGTGTAATAGAGTACATTTGTCTCATATTAAATTGATTCTAATATTAAATGTGCTTGCAGCTATACATGATATGAAATTAGCACAATAAATTGAATATGCCACTATGTAACTTATCTTTATTGATCATTATGGTACAGTTTATACTTTTCCGAAATGCAAAGTTAATTAATGAATGCAATAATTTTAAAAAGATTCACTTCCACAATGTGGTCCACGAGCCAAGACAATTCCCCACCCATGTATTAAAATATAATTTCTTTTATTAAATTGTTCAACTTACTTCTTTGCTGTCTAATAGAAACATTTCAGTGAACTTTAAATTTATTTCAATTGCATTTTGTTACGAAAATAGTACTTTCATTATATTATGCATCATATATATATATTATATATATATATATATATATATATATATATATATATATATATATATATATATATATATATACACTGTTCAAAACAATTAAAGAATATTGCAAGTTTTATATAAAATAAAGATATAAGGGAAATGTTTTTTGCCGAAAATGGAAGAAGAGAATCACAAATGCAAATTTTTCTGATTTTCAAACTGTGGAGTATGCTAATTTTGAGTTCGATGTCAAAAACGTCGCTTCAGCGGAAGTGAATGAAATTTGACTTTCAACTGAAATGAAGACAAGGATGATCGGCATTCAATGACTGCTTTGTTTCGATGGGTAGGATGTCTTAGCGAAGTCATTTAACCGATTCAGAAGCTTGGAGAGTTGTTGGTAGGTTAGAAGGGGGCCAAACTCAAGCCGCAGTAGCGCAAGCCATTGGAGTGTCACAAAGTGTGATTTCCAGGATCTGAAACCGTTTTTTTGGAGACGGGAAATGCAGGCCGAAGACCAGGACAAGGTCGTAGACGGGCAACAACGCCCAATGAAGATCGTTATTTAGTGTTAACGGCTCGGAGACACCGAAATATGAACGCTACTCTTCTCCAACAACACCTTCGCTCGGCTACTGGCTCCACGGTTTCAACTCAGACTGTCCGAAACCAGGTCCATGGTGTAGGTCTGTATGCTCGCCGACCGACGGTATGTGTTAGACTAACATCAAGAAATCATCGCGACCGCAGGGAGTGGGCAACAGAGCATGTGAACTGGAGGAGAAATGAATGGAGCAATGTTCTTTTTTCTGAGGAGTCCCGTTTTTCTGTTCATCCAGATAATAGGCGCATTTTCATCTGGAGGGACCGTGGCAGTAGGAACAATCCTGCGTTCGTGCACGAAAGTGTCAGATTTGGCAGTGGGGAAGTGTTGGTGTATGGTGGCATCTCCATTGACGGGCGCACAGACCTCTACATCATTCGAGATGGAACTCTGACTGCTCGCCAATATAGGAATGAGATCCTCATATCTATTGTAGACCCTTACGCTGCAGCAATTGGAGATGACTTCATTTTAATGGACGATAATTGCAGGCCACATCGTGCTAACCTGGTGGAGGGTTTCCTTTTCGAGGAAGGAGTCGTACGAATGGAATGGCCAGCGTGTTCTCCAGACATGAATCCAATAGAGCACGTTTGGAACGCTCTAGGAAGACGAGTTGCTGGCCGCCAATCACCCCCACAAACTCTCTAAGAACTGGAAAGAGCTCTTCTGTTAGAGTGGGACAGAATACCCCAACTCGTGATTAATAGCCTCATTGACTCCATGCCTCAAAGGTGCTCAACATTGCTGGCCATCCGTGGAAACCATACCTCCTACTGAAAATGATTTCCTTTGAAGAAAACACCTTTTCTTATTCTTTTTTTCTCATATGCACAAATTGTGTTTTTTTCCTTTTGTACACAAATGCACAATAAAATGCATTTTTTCTGCCAAACATGTGTAATTTATTCTCAGATAACCTACTACGTCCGCCGACCATGTATCAATCAGCTAAAAAGTTTCCCAGCCACAAGATCCACCTAAAACCGCAATACCCTTTAATTATTTTGAGCAGTGTATAAATAAATATATATATGACATGTTTTGTTGCCAGAATCAGACTTAGTTTTTTTAAAAATGGATCTTTATTCGATGAAATCGGTACAAGTTCTGACGCTGAGAGGGAGAAAGAAAAGAACGCCAAAGTTAAATCTATGTGTTTTACACACTTAAAAAGCAGATGTGATAAGTATCGCGGATTTTATTAGTGTACTTGAAAGTTAATGCTGACATATGGACCATTAAATATAACGATCTGGAATTAGACATGTTTATTGGCTAGGCCATATGTTCGGAAGAAATAAATGGGTGATTAGTTTGATACTTGAAGATCAAATGAAAAAAATATGAGTTAAGTGCTAGATAGGGAATTTAATTTTTAAGCTAATTTAATTATCCTTACATATATATATATTTATATATAATTAAAGTATAACATCCAAAATTCTACTTCCCATTGAATCTATATTTTCCCATAGTACATGTATTCGCGTTCAAAGTTCAACAGCTGGTACTTACTCAGGAAATATCATCCAATCATTCAATTCCAATCCCATTTAATTTCCTTTTAAGGCCAAGGGTCGTTATATACACTGCTGGACAATTGCTAAGGACGGATAACACTATAATCCATAGCAACCACAAAATGAAAGGAGGCAAAATGTGGAACATTAGAATAAGTGCGGGATATTAGTAAGAAGAAGTATGAGTATGCAAATTTTTTTCCACGTCTGTTCATCACGTGATAGCGTACATAAGAGCTTTAAAGGTTTTGACGCGTGTGGACAGTTGTTGTTTCAAGTCAAAGTTTTACAGGAAAGATTTCATAGACGAACTTAAAATTTTTGGCATGTCTTCCCGACATCACATAGATGATTTTATGCGTGGCCGAATTATTGGAAAGATCGAAGAAGGGCGAAAAATAACAGATGTTGCCAGGGAGTTCGACATCGCTCACAGCGTTGTTTCACGGCTGTGGAAGTCATTTAAAACTACTGGAATGTGTAGTAGACGGCACGGGGGAGGTCGTGTTAGAAGTACGACGCCTGCAGAAGACAGATATATCGTCCTATTAGCAAAAAGGAACAGGCGCACTACAGCTCAGCAGGTGGCAAATCAGTTTCTTGCTGCCTCAGGAAAGCAGATCTCCCGAAAAACTGTTGCCAGACGTCTGAGGGAAGGAGGACTATACGCACGCAAACCTGTTGTGTGTGTCCCATTGACCAGACAGCACCGTACTGCCCGTTTGCAATGGTGTCGTGAGCATCACAATTGACTGAACAGGACTGGGCATGCGTACTATTCTCAGATGAGAGTAGGTTCAGTCTGTCATCGGATTGGAGACGCCAACTGATCTGGCGCGAGAGTGGTACTGCTTATCGTCCAGAAAATATCCAGGAAAAGGACCGATATCCGACATGCAGTATCATGGTGTGGGCCGGCATCATGATCAATGGCCGCACGCGCCTACATGTGGTTGCGAATGGGACTATGACGGGCCAACGATACATTGATGAAGTTCTACTTCCTCATGTTCGTCTTTTCCGTGGTGCTGTCGGTGATAAATTTGTTTTTATGGACGACAACGCAACATGTCATCGAACACTCGCTGTTCAGTATTGTCTAGACAGTGAGGGTATTCAACGTCTCGTATGGCTAGCGCGTTCTCCAGATCTAAACCCCATTGAAAATGTGTGGGGATGCTTTGGGGAGGCAAGTTGCTGGTCGAAACTATCCTCCGACAAACAAGAACACCCTCATCCGTGCACTCATAGAGGAATGGGATAAATTGCCTCAACAGCTGCTGGATAATGTTGAGCAAAGTATGGTACGACGTGTGGAATGTTGCATCACACTCCACGGTGGACATATCCGTACTGATACCTTTCTTTAAGGTGCCTGCTGACTTTTAGATGCATTGTTCCATTTCTCCGTACGCAGATCAAATGAACATTTTTTTTTTCTTTCAGATGTTTCACAGCTTTTGTACTTTCCAGAACAATAAATATTCTTTTTTATTCTAATGTCTGAACAGTGTGGCAACTATATTTTATCCTACTAGGCCTCATGTCTCGCTTAATGTTATGCTACATAGCAATTTGTGAGCCGTCCTTAGCAATTGTCCAGCAGTGTATTTCCCACTCGTTTCTCTCCATTCGAAACCTTGACTAAAAGAAGATGATTAGCAGTTATTGGGAGGTCATATCATGAAATGGGGTGGGGTCATATCAGGTGTGAAAAAATTAACACCAACACGTAATTGGTACTTTGACCATAGATTTCACAATTTCACAGTGAATTCTTCATTCACGTGATTTTACACAGCCTCTAAAATTGTTCTGGGTTAGGAAACTTAACGAAGTTTAGTCGAGATTTGAGAAAATTATGTCACCTAACTTTGACTCTCCATAAAAAGAAAAATATTACGTACCACGAAAGGCAAATCATTTCAAAAGATGATCCATTTCCACTTATGTCCATAAATTAAGGATAATTCAAAATCACACAGAAATTGAACTCTAAAATTAAAATTTCACCTGCAGAATTATCACGCACAGCTTGAAGAAGAATATGCAAATTACAGGAAACCACCAGATGGCGTGGATAGTACGTCACAATGATGAGAGTGTGAGAGAGGGGTATATAAGGAATGGTGGCAAAGAAGTAAAATTGTTCACAATCGCTTTAAAAGCCGTTCAGTGCAATAACCGCATAGTTATGGCACAAAGGAAGCATTTGGAAGATTTTTTACGTGGTAGAATTATTCGACGACTGGAATGTGGACGTACCCAGTTGGAAGTATCCTAGGAACTTGGAATCACCCAGAGTGTCATCTTCAGGCTTTGGCAACGATTCCAAGATGATGGTAATGTGAGTAGATGTTACAGCACAGGTCGCCTCCGAGTTACAATGCCGAATGAGGACCGGTATATTTGGAAGTTACTGCCAAAAGAAACAGATGGAGCACAGCATCAGACCTGTCTCGTCAGCTCTCTTCAGGTACCGGTACGACAGTTTCAAGGCAGACCGTGTACAGGCGCTTAGGGCACATTGGTCTATATGCTCGTAGGCCAGTCAGATGTGTTGCACTTACGGCAACTCACTGTCGCCTGCGATTTACTTGGAGTAGAGAGCATGCATTGTGGATACCACAACAGTGGTCTTGTGTGATGTTTTCCGACGAGTCCAGGTTTAGTTTGCAGTCTGATTCTTGCCGGACTTTAATATGGAGAGCGCCAGGTACCCGTTACCACCAAGAGAACACCATTGAACGACACCGTTACGGTGGTGCAGGATGACTCGTTTGGGGAGGAATTATTCTTGGTTCCAGAACTGACCTGCATGTTCAAAGTGTAACTTTGACAGGCCACACATCTATCGGGATGTCATTCTGGAACAGCATGTACTTTTGTTTCGGGGCGCCATGGGTGCTGAATTTCTGTTTATGGATGACAACGCCCGTCCTCACCGTGCAAACATTGTAGACGAATGCCTTCAATCGGAGGATATCACCCGTATGGATTGGCCAGCATACTCACCGGACTTGAATCCAATAGAGTATGTGTGGGATATGCTTGGCCGACGAATTGCAGCCCGTCAACCCCCTCCCACCTGTCTACCGAAACTTCGGAGGGCATTGCTTGATGAGTGGTGTAATATTCCCCAAGATCAGATTGATAATTTGTTACTCAGCATGCCTAGGCGTTGTAAGGCCTGTATTGCATCGTCCGGGAGACATATTCCGTATTAACCATCATACGATCCATGCTATACTGTTTTTTGTAAATAGGTTCTTTTTTGAAATTTTCTCCAGGGAGTAAAAATCGCAATTTTTATTAATTATGTCAAACATATAGCATCTTTTTTGCTCTTTAACTTTTGTTTAATAAATAGACATTACAAATAAGTCAAATTTGTTTTGCTTCTGTCTCTTTCTTTGCCTGAACTTCATTATCCTTAATTTATGGACATGAGTGTAGCTAAGATTCCAAAATGGTACATCATTTGCCTTTTCTATCCATCCCAATTATTGACATTTTTTTTATACATAATGACTTAATTTCAAAAATCTCAATCTTAAATGTGTAACTCTCAAATTAAGCAATAGATTTAAAGATAAAACGAGGGGGGGAGGATTTTGTGAAAGAAAAAAGGAATTCAATGCTCATAGTGTTTGTCTTCTACACAAATGCATCAGCAATCCTGACGAAGGTTGATTGATTGATTGAATATTAACGTCGCACTTTTCAGCTGCACGAGGACTTTTGGCGACGGACCATGTAATTTTGAACCATGGTCAAGTGACGTGGACGACACCTGAGCTGGCACCCCCCTCTCCTAACCACCACACCACACCAACAATGAGATAAAACTTCGTATACTTCATAGTGGCGTAGGTCCGATAACGGAATCCGATGTATCTCTTGCACATGCTTCTTCAGCTATTATTGTCGGCTTTAACGTTTGGGCAGGGACAAATGCTTTAACTGCCGCAGAAAAAGAAAAAGTCGATATTAGATATTATAGTATAATATATAATTTAATTGAGATGACGTAAAAGCCATTATGAGCGGTATGCTTGATCCGATCGTTAGAGAGCAGACGTTTCAGCTCTCGACAGATTTAACGTGCATCTCTGCCCTACACGGCGGGTCTTTAGTGGTACAGGGTTCGAACCCTTGACAAAGCAAGCCACGGTCCGATACCTATACCACTCGGCTACCGCGGCCACATCCTGACGAAGGACGCAAACGCGTGCGTACCACCAGGGCTGGAGTTTCCTGTCGCGAGTGTCACTCACAGGTTTTGCGTAGTTAAGCCAAAATCCATAGAAAAAACCGAAATATAAACGCGTTGTTCAATATTTTTTTGTATATTATGCAAACGGCAAATGCTTTATATATTTCGTATTAATATACTTTATTTACTTCAGGCAATGTCTGTTTAAGTACAAGTTCTTTAACATTTTATTGTCAGCATTTGTAAAAGTCAACCTTGTAAAAGAGAAAAAAAATGACTAATTTTGTCTACCAGACTATCCATTCAAAATGAGACTGCTAACCCAAATCCAATCTTTATCGAAAATCAATCTCTCATCTTCACTCTAAACAAAAACCACATTTTCGTTTCAAGAGCAGTCGTAAAGCACTCAATTCGAGCTTCCCAGTGCCTATGTCAAATAATAAGCAGTATTATATATATATATATATATATATATATATATATATATATATATATATATATATATATATATATTAAATACAAATTTCATCCGAGCGGACTCGTTGCATATGACCATTCCCTCTTTCATGAAATATGCTTTTTTTCTTTGTATCTGAATTCTTGTAAGAACACTTAAAATTCAAAATATATTATGCGGAAAAAATTCAAAAATTGAGAGTTAAAGATAATAAATTTAAATCCTCAAGTAATCTTGGAATTTAAATTTATTTTTCATTAAAATCATTTATCAGTTTTTTGTCTATATTTGCCGTATTTTATAGAATCTTTTTTATTCAAGTTGATTTTAATTTTTAAAAACTAATTAAAACAGTGTTTGTGCAAGCAGGTAAGAAAAATATTTTTAATAAAAAAATTATTTCAAATAATTGTAGTCAAACTCAAAAATAAAACTATGTTTGCATTAAAATGGAGAAATTGTATTATCCAATGAAAAATTTAGCATTTTATCTGAGATTAACATAAATGATAACTATGTTGATGGAATATGTCGCACAAAATGATTTTATATATATATAATTCTAATCTTTTTCATTTTTATCATGTTAGGATTTTTTTCTAATAATTATATACAAAAACTTTTCTTAAAATTTTTTACTTAAAAACTTATTAACGTACAATCTAATCATTGAACATAAAATGAAATCAGACTAATTATACAATAATGTAAAAAGTTGAATAATGCACACAACTAAGCTTTGATTTATCGCTAGAAATGACTGTTAAAGCGCCATCTTGGCTAGTTTTTTGTCCTCTGAAAATTTGTGCTACCCTACTGATTTATGCTTCGAATGGAAGTAAAAATTTCTACTAGTCGGAATTTTTACTGCTACTGATTCTGTATTATTCAGTAATCCATATTAAATTATAACTGTTATTATAGGTATTACATTTCTAAGTTACATAACTAAACAAACATGCGTATTCCCGAAAGTAATAAAAATTCGGTATTTTATACGAAAATATATATCATTTTTTATTCGGATTAGTGAGTGTGTGTACTTAAAATTACGCGATAAATCTCACAATTTAAATGTAGGGTAACAAATTTTGAAAGAAAATCGTTATTGACTTAAACGAGTAATAAAAATACTTAAGCATATATTTAAATATACAGGCATGCCAAAAATGGCGTTCTATCAGAAAATTACCGTATTTATTCGAATCTAAGCAGCACTGTTTTATTAATGAATTTTATTCTACTCATATTGTAACTATGTCTGGCTAAGACTAATTTTAAAAAGCTTTTTAAAAAAGCTTTTTCTTACATTTTAAAGCGTTCAATTGAGCTGAAGTTTTCGATACACGATTGTTCAGGATGACAATAGGAATTTTAATCACATAGTTCCAATTGCTTACCACATGAAACAGCTGAATATCGAAATCAGCAAATTAAATTACACCCTCGAAATTTATTACACGCATTTATTTTAGATAAATTTAAATAAACGTGAATTAATAAAATAAATTATTTAAACTAATTATTGAATAAATTCAATTCGATTCAACGTTTCCTTTCCCTCTTAAAACTTAACGAATAGAAAAGATTATGTTTCGCAAAGTGTGAAGCTTGAAAGAGAATCCCCATATTAAAACTCATTTTCTACCGATGTCATTTTCAATGTTAATGCTATTGAAAATCGGGTGCGGAAGGCGAAAAATTCATTGGGTGGGAGAAATTAAATATGATACTGACGCTTAGAGCAATAACAGGACCATGTATGCATTTGAAAGTTTTTAAAACTAATAAAATAAATTAACTATTCACTTCTCATTAATTCTCCTTTTAATTTCATAAACAATGGATATGGATAAGCCAATGTACACTATTTTTTTTCTCAAAAATTTTTGGAGAATTTGGGGTGCGGCTTAGAATCGATGGTGACTTAAATTCGAATAAATATGGTACTTTGCTGATGAACCGATTAATCAGTAAACATCAATTTTATTCGTACTTAACAGAAAATGTTAACGAAGTTTGTAAATATTTATCTAAAAACATGTTAGACTTAACCCATTTAAGACTACCGTTGCGACAGCGCCACATTACATTCTAAATTTTATTTTGAACATTGTTCTGATTATTTTTCAAGTAAATAAAAATTTTAATTTTATTTTTCATACTTTAACTGTTGATTATAAATTAATTTTATTTTCAATTAGCAAGATATTCACACCTAGATCAAAGGATTTTATTTTCATGTTTTGAAGGAAATAAGTGATTATTTTGAAATAATTGTTACATAGTGCAGCTCATGCTTAATCTTCAAACAATTGTTCCTGCTGCATTAGCCAGAACTTAAAAACAAAAGGGTTTCAACAGGTAAGATATAGTTATTGTTTGTATGCTCTCATTAATTCATATTTTTAATCAGAGACGGATTCAGGTAGTTGGAGGCCCCTGGCGGTAAACTTCTTGATTTCTCATTGGCAAATTTATCAATTAATTTTGCCATATCTATTTGTTCAAAACATCTTGTTCTATATATAATATGGCCATGTTGTTCAGTTTGTCTTTTCTTTCATAGTACTTCTTTAAAACTGAAAAAGATCTCTCGCCTGATGCATTTGATATCGGTATTGTTCAAAGTATTTTCAAAAATATCTCAACATTAAGATTTCTCTAGTAACTCTATTAATTTTTAGTGGGCTCTTTATTGCATCATTTATTTCTTTTAAAAATAGTAAATACAGATCCAATTCATATCGTCAAAATTAAAAGATTCAATATCGTCTTTGAAAATTTCCTTTAGTTTTTTTTGTATAACTTTCTTCTTAATTTCAGGAAATAATCTCTCATCAAAAAATACAATAAAGAGTCTATAAAAGCTTCATTAAATCTCAGCTCTTCGAGATAGTTCTGATCTTGCCTTATCGCATATGATATAAAATGAATTTACTATGAAATGTTATCTTTCAAAAATTCATAACCAACTTCTTTACATTCACAAAAAATAATTTTTTTGCTACCTTTGAGCTTGTTCTTCTTCAAAAGGGAGCCCTGATAAATCAGATGCTTCTTGTTTTATTTTTCCAAATTCATTTCGGAAATTTTCTAGAGAATTTAGTCGACTAGATCTTTTTAATAATTCACACTCAACCTATTGCAATGATTTGCTAGTAACATTTATTCTCTGCAGTATGAAAATCATGGTCATTAGGGGAGTATTCTCCGGTATTCCAAATCATGGTCATTAGGGAAGTGGTACCTTGGACTTCTAGATCACTGGATCTTTCTCCAAACGAGCTTGAAAGGGGACATCATTAGACAGCAACGACAGCGTCATCCACAACCAGAATTAAACAACTTTTTTAGACCGACCAAGAGCAACAGGAATGCAATTCCATTACTCAAACCAATATCCAGTACTTGTACGAGACATTGCATGTACTTTTTCATGCTTGCATTAAAAATTCTGAAAGTTACAATGATTTTTAATATGCAATCATTTAACATTTGTAATAGCTCTTCTTGCGCTTACATTAACCTGTGATCTTGAAACTTTAATCAGTTAAATATGTTACCTCGATAAATATATTACAGAGGTTTCATTAGTCTAAAATAATTTGTTCTTGGTCTCAGGTTTTTGTCCCGTCAGTGTAAGATGCATCCGTGAGTAACTAAGTAAGGCTGAACTAAAACGAGCTTGTTTGATTTAAATAGTATAAATTTGTTCGAAATAAAATTTGTGCAAAAAAAAAAAACGAATGCGAAAATTTTGTACATATTGCAACAATACAGATATATGGAAGAAAGATGGCTAGGGCTGCTTCTCGACTCAAATCTGTGGAAACCATTGGAGTTAAAATATTTGCTCAAGATCTTTTTGTTGCACATTGAATTTATAACTGGAATCCATCAAGCTTGGGGCCCCTAGTAATGTTGGGGGCCTCTGGCGGCCACCAGGTCCGCCAGCCGCTTAATCTGCCTCTGTTTTTAACACTGTTGCAAAAACGCAACATTAGTCTTGTGGCGGTGAATATCCGGAGGACAGGACCCGTGACCGATGGATCCAAACCCTAGTAACATGACTATTAGACAAAAGTGATCACTTCTGTCTAGTGGTCATGTTATTGGGCTTCGAATCCATAAGTCGCGGATTCTGTCCTCCGGATATCCTCCTCAGTCTGAGTGTTATTTGGGATTTTTGTGCGCTCTAGTATGTTTTATTCTGTAAGTTTGAATTTTTTTTTTATTTCAAATAAGTGTTTGCGCATAGAAAAAGACGATATTTAACATTGAAAGGAGCCCTAGAGTATTTCCACGAGATAGATGGTGATAATATTTCAGACTCATCCTCTACAGAGGATAATGAACAGTTAGATTTCGCCACAATTCCTCCAAATCCAGATGCTGACGAATGAGGAAGATTTTGATGAAGATGCATTATATATATATAGGTGAAACTTTATATATATTGATGGACATAACAGGTAAGACAAATGTAGAAGAAATATGTATACTAAGAAAAAGAAAAATATTCTGTAGGAGAAATGTGTTCAATAGCAAGCCTTTGAACTTAGTTTCCATAGAATCAAAGAAACAATAATTTATTTCTAAGAAATTCGTGGATCGTGTTTGAACTTTTAGTTGTGTCTAATAAATATTCATTGAAGATTTGGTAAAACATATTGTCGAGGAATCTATAAAGTATGCTCATCAGAAAAATAAGCTTTTTTTGATGAAAACACCTGAATCACACAATGCAGACAGATATAAGTATCTCGCATGTTGGAAGACTTTCTGCTATCCAAAATATATAATTTTGAACGTTGCTAGGAAAGAGCCCAATTAGACAATATAATCACTAAAAATTGGGAAATAAGAGGAAAAGATGCAAGCATTGCAAAATCAAACAATTACTATGTGTAATAAGTGTTATATCCCTCTACATGCAAAATCTTTCAAAGACCTTCATATTTCAAAATGATAATTTCTTATACCACTTTGGACTAACGTTGCGAAAACGCAACATTTTGTAATTCTCATAAGATAAATATAACTTTTTAAAATCACTTTTATTGTGTTATTTATGCTCAAATAAGTCAAAAAATTCAGTTTGGAGCAATTCTAAAAACGTAGACTTGTGGCGGTCCTTAATGGGTTAATTTATTTTCAAAATCACTCACACTTATTAAATACTGTCAAGGGAAGAAATGATCTTGTATTTCCCAGAAATGTTCATTTGATACTATAGGGATACTATACGGGACTTTTATGGTTCATTACATGTCCATAGAACAGTCATCCCAAACACTGAATATGATAATTAATTAGATTAAGATGTTATTATCTAACCTTACTTCTTTTTCTTGAGTAACGAAGAGAGCACTGTTCGGTAAGCACAAAATTAATTTAGAAAAAAAATTAAGAGAGAGATTAATGCATTATTAGAATTGATTAAAGAAGTATATTAATATCTGATTTTAGAGAAATATGTGATTGTAAGTAAAGTTTCCTGTGTGATCTCTTCTAATAAAAACTAAATAACTACCAGCTATATATTGGGTAATTTTTTAGTCTTTGTTACTCTTTAAATTAAAAAGGTAGGATTGTTGAAAGTAAATGAATATATTTAAATTATCTTATTATATATATATATATTTAAAATTATCTTATTATTTAAAAATAAATTTTTTTTTTTCTCTCAATCACGTAGTTGGGGAAACTACTCCTGTTAAAAGAATTAGAAACAGTTTTAAAATTTCTAAATAAATTCAGTCATATAAAATGAAAGAAAAAAATCAAATTGCTCCAACGGCAATACACAATTTTAGAATTAAAAACCGTGCTGCCATCTTTCCTTCAGCAACAAAGTTAAATACTCCAATTTCTGTTCAACGTAGATGCCTTAATACAATTTACTGGTGTGAATAGGGGAGAAATAAATTTACAATTACGGAAAATTTGAATAAAAATATACATTTTTGTGCAATATACTAAAAACAGTTTTAATTTTATTTTTCCTGAAATTTCCAATGCTTGAAATAGAAAAAAGCCATTTAAATTAAAGTAGTTTAATCTCATAGAGACCTGAAATGAGTATGAGACCAGTAAATTATTTAAAAAGTACTTAATTTGAATTTAAAGTAGTAAGAAATACAATTATTATGTAGTACATTATTTACTTATGCATTTCTACCTTAGACATGCCTTTTATTTTATTAATTAGTAAAAAAAATCTCTATTAAATTTATTTTAAATGTCAGTGAAAAGCTCAACAATTTCCCAAAACGATGCACACGTGAGCAATTAAATTAAAAGTGGTTAATATTAAAAAATGATAATACTTTTACGAATATTGCTCAAAACCCATAACATGCCTGTATTTTGTCTTTACGCTCAATAATGTGATCCTTAATTAATATGGGTAATCTTATTAACTTCAAACAAAAATGTATTTTAACTTTAGTCGTGTATCACAGCAATCTAAAGATCATTTTTAAACAAAACTTATTTCAAGTCGATAATAAAGGTTTTTCTCGCATGATTTGTCTTGTTCTGTCATTTTTACAATCAAATTATCCACTATTAGGAAAAAACATGCAGCCCATAAAATGAAAATTTCGTTATATATTTACAAGTGTCTGAAACACAAATTTTCCTTTTGCTTTTACTGAACGGTCACCATCCCCAAGATATATTTTTGTTACTGTAAATTCTGTCTCAATGCAAGAATTTTGCTCGTACTTCGCTTGTTTCAAAAAGCTGCATGCTGTGATTGAAGAAGATAGTTTTATGAACTTACGTATTGAATAGTTTTTGAAAATCGAAATCAGAATTTTGTGTTTGAGGATTTCTTGTCTAAAGGAGGAATACTTCCCCTCCAGGAGTTATCTGAATTTAACAAAATCTATTGTGGCCGCGGTGGCCGAGTGGTATAGGTATCGGATCGTGGCTTGCTTTGTCACGAATTCGATCCCAGTACCACTAAAGACCCGCCGTGTAGGGCAGCGATGCACGTTAAATCTGTCGAGAGCTGAAACGTCCTCCCGTTGGTGTGGTGTGGTAGTTAGGAGAGGGGGGTACCAGCTCAGGTGTCGTCCACGTCACTTGACAATGGTTCAAAATTACGTGGTCCGTCACCAAAAGCCCTCGTGTAGCTGAACAGTGCGACGTTAATATTCAATCAATCAACAAAATCTATTATGCAAACAGCTTTCGTGTTCCAACAAGCAAAAAATTCAGTTTTAGTGTAAAGCAATATATATATATGAATAGAGCTAGAGCTACGGAACATCACAATTGAGCATCGCGACAACTATGTTCAAAATTAAGAGAATTTGCATAGTTTGTCGAATTTTATGAAAAGATTTGAACGAAATGTAAAATACCGATTCGAAACAAAGATTCATATCTTGTGTATCGAGTGAGTGATTGTGGGTTTTGATGGCACCAGAGCGAATTTTGGCTAAACTGCGCCACAAACGTTTGTTTAAGCATTACAAGTATAAAATCACTAAAAAACGTTTCATAAAAGGAGTTCCAGTAATAAAATGTAAAATCTAAAAATATGTTTAAAAAGCCAGTTCTAAAAATAAAAGTAAACAGATTTTGGTGTGGATTTCCCCTCCAAGTCCGATAAGTATGATTGAAAAATGTCACTTCCTGTTTTTGGTCGGGGTTAAAAAGCAATATCTCTCCCCACTTCCTCTTCCTCCTGCTCAACATCATACACAAGCATGTCCTTAACTGCAGTGTCCTGTGAAGATGTACTTTTTCTGGGTTTGTGAAGTGTAATGTGTATTTCTATTTTTGGTTTAAGAGGGGGTAGAGCAAAGTTAATAGTTTTGCAAGGACGCTTTTTCCTGCAAGATTTTGAAGCTTGGGATATAGAAGGTATGGTATTGGATGTCGTGGTGGTATAGTTTCAAGAACAGAACTTGTTTCTGCTTGTAAAACTGAAAACGTTGATACTGTAGACGAAGAAAGTGCTTTATTGGATGAGGATGATGCAACAGAGGTACATGAACTAATTGATGTGGCTGGAGCAGTATCTATTAAAGGAATATGTGGCTGAGATTCTGATGATGTAGCTGCGACAGAAGATGTGGACGGTAAGAGGTGCGCCTGAGTTGAGGTAGACGATTTGGTTGTTGTTGTCGTGTGTTTATTACTGGGATGCATACGGAAGACGTGAGAAAGATGAACAGAAACATATAATACATCCACAGAAGAATACAGATTTTATTACAAACGATGATCTCAGCATATAACAAGAAGAGGGGTGCACTGCTTTTCCTTTCAAGACAGGAATCCATTTCGGTCGAAAGACCGACTTCTTTCCCGAAGAAGATACAACCAAGTCTTACTCGGGATTCGAACCCGAACCCACTCGGTTACAAGCCGAGGGTCGTAGCCACCATACTGGCTGGGCGACAGACGATTTGGTAATTGTAAGAATTCCGGAAGACATTGTTGGCTTCGGAACGGATATTAAAGGTTGTAGTAATTTCAATGGCAGCATACTATTTTTGGAATGTGGTTTCATCTGTTTGGGTTGTTGAGGTTAAAGTTGAAGATTTGGCAGCTTGGGCGTATGTTTAAGATATTTGTGGGACTATATTAATTTACGGGCTTCAGGATAAGAAATATTTTTATTTGTTTTTATTTCCTGGGTCTGTTTTTCTATTTTCCACGTGTGGCATAATTTTGAGTCTGAAGGATGGGATTGTAAACAGTTCATACATTTTGGCCCTAGACTGTAATCAGTGGAAAAATGTTCAGCAGACGCACATCTAGAGCAAGTAAGTTGTTCGCGGCAGGAAGCTTGTGAATGTCTGAACCTAGCAACACAAAGTATTCGGTAAGTATGGGCGTATTTTATAATTGAGGTATTCGGCTTTTATTGTAGTTGAAAGTTTCGGGCTATTTAATCTTAAGATTAAGTGTTTAGTAGGAATAACTGTTGCATCTTTTTTAATTGTGATTCTTCAGACCTGAATTAAAACTTAATCAGATAATCCTTCGAGGATTTCTGCTTCTATGGTGGTCAACAAGTCAGGTTGAGATATCCCACCTCGTCAATTGTTGAGTGATTTAGAAGGACTTATTGATACGGGTGAACCTAAAAAGATTTTTGTGAGAAAAGACTATGTTTGTAGGGCAGATATAGTTTCGCGCGCGCGATAAGTAGACCTCCGGACCGTAAGCGGTGGCCGCGGTAGCCGAGTGGTATAGGTATCGGACCGTGGCTTGCTTTGTCACGGGTTCGATCCCAGTACCACTAAAGACCCGCCGTGTAGGGCAGAGATGCACGTTAAATCTGTCGAGAGCTGAAACGTCCTTCCGTTGGTGTGGTGTGGTAGTTAGGAGAGGGGGTGCCAGCTCAGGTGTCGTCCACGTCACTTGACCATGGTTCAAAATTACGTGGTCCGTCGCCAAAAGCCCTCGTGTAGCTGAACAGTGCGACGTTAATATTCAATCAATCAATCAACCGGACCGTAAGCGTTTGACAGATTTAGGTTCACCACCTATTCCAATGAATGCTTTATGAACGGCAAATGATGATTTTTTAGACATTTCATCGTTTTGCAAAGATATAAAAAAAATCTTACATTTGTAGCAATTTGATCAAGGCTAAGGTTGTTGGGCAAAACAAGGCCTTTACCCTGGCATAGCTGATTTGGATCCATAAGCGCGAAGAAAAACTTCATCCTGGCTTGTCTCCACCCGCCATGGAGTCCAACAAGGGAGACAGTGGACCGGTCAACTAATATTAGTCAGGCTCGGCACTTACCTGGAGCACACCCAGGATATAGCACTACAGCATCAGAGTGAGGATCCAACGGGTAAACCCGACACCCCTTATCTGCAGTACTAGCCTACAGCAATGTCTCCGAAGCAATGTCTACAGCAATGACAAGAAGGAGGGTCGAAAATAGAGAAAGATCACTAGGGTACCGCCGGGCCGTGACACTCGTGTTTACTAAATACAGTAAACCCCTTGGGAAAGGAAAAGATCACTAGAAAACAACCTCAAGATTGTGACACCATACTCATCTGAAAAAGATGAGCCCTTGAGGGGATCTTGTGTATCGAATATGCACGTGTATTCGTGTGTGGGGGGTAGAGCTAGTCGAGTAACAGGTTAAAAGCACGCATGCCAAAAATCCGTATTTCCTTCACATGCACACCTCTCCCAGTTTCTTAGTGTTTTTTCAGCAATCAGATAAATTAAAATTTTTCTATATATATAATATATATATATATATATATATATATATATATATATATATATATATATATACAGTAAAAATAAGTTAATACCAATGTTTAGATGATGGAATGAGGTGGAGAATTGTGGGTAGGCTAGAAACAGGCGAGTCAAAAATCCAGATTTGTAGAGAATTCAATTTAACGCCCATCGTTGTGTTTAACTTATGGAAATGGTTTCAGGATATCGGATCCATCAAGAGAAAGTCTGGGTAAGGTCGTCCGAGAGCCACAATGACCAGAGAAGGTCGTCATTTGTCCATTATAGTGAGATATAATAGAGATAGTGCAGCTTCTTGGCTCTCTCATGGTTGTATGTGGAATCAAGAACCCGAGTTTCAAGGATAACTGTTTTGAGAAGACTTTATGAGAGAGGACCGTTTGTAAGAAGGCAGGTTGCTTACGTCCCTCTCAGTTCTGTGAACATGAGAGTCCGTTTACATTGGCACAGAGATCAGAGATTAGAGAATGGATCGATGGGTGACCGTTCATTTCACTCACATGAGGCCCGGAACAACCTAACCAGTGATTTTGGCTGTACTTTAATATGAAGAGAACCATGGACCCACTACCTGCCCTCCGATGACCGAGAAATCGACCATTATGGCAGCGGAGACTTGATGGTCTGGACAGGTTTTACGTTGGATAGCCGCACACACCTCCATGTTTTTGAAAGAATCACTGTGACTGCTGTGAGGTTTAGGGAATAAGTCTTGAAACCCTATTTTTGTTTTTTCAGGGGTGCAGTTGGCCCTAATTTCATTTTAATGGATGACAACATAAGGCAACGTAGAGCTCATCTGGTGGACGAATTTGTGTAAAATGAGGATATTCACCGGATGGATTAGTTAGCCAGATTTCCAGACCTCAACACTACTGAGCATGCTTGATATACTCTGGGAAGAGCGATTCCAACTTGTGGGATTAACTGCACTAGTAAGAACTACAGTGAGCCAAAAGAACTCATAAACTTCGTTATTTCCAGTGTAAAATCCCGATGCGAGTCCAGCATATCTATAAAAGGAGACCAATTAACCAGTTTTTGTGTTCTATCCTGCAACTGTTGTTTCATACCTTCCGGCTCTGATGAATGTTACGCACGATCATGCGTGTGTATTATAATTTCTGAATGGTTATTTATTTTTATTTTTAGTTGAATTATATCAACCCAATGTACATACCAAATTTTATTAAAATCTGCCCAGTTGTTCTAGAAATAATCGACCAAATTCGAAAATTCTTTTTTGAACACTAGTGTAAAAAGTAATGCGTAAAAGAGAAAATATTTCAATTCTAAGGCAGAACGTACATTCAAGCTTGATTCTACATTCTCATTGTGCAAATACCGATACCATACTGATTTCCATACAATATGAAGATGTGCCGTCATTTGTGAGAAGATAGGCAATCGAGCTGAGAAGCAGGTTTGTCGGAAATAAAGGATCAGTCGACTACATTGTCATGCGATGACGTTGCAAGGTATGGTCAAACAAATCAGCACTAATAAGATGGCATTAAACATAAATATAGAACAGTTAGGCCCTCACAACACTTGATTTATTAGCATTCTCACGTAAATATAACAGTAAATTAATTGTGTGTGAAAACACATTCTACATTGAACTAACACAGTTTATTAACAAAATATCAGCAATAACACCGAGCTGTGAGAAGTGACTCAGATTGAATGTACATGACTTTAGGTATGTGAAGCCATGTACATTATCCATGGCTTAATGTATGTTAATCCAGGTACATTGGCGATGGTTTTATGTATATAAAGCCGTTTCTAGGAGTTCCATGTCAAAAAAAGAAGAAATGATTAGACAAAACTAAACATAAAAATTCAATGATTTTGTTACCGGAATTGAAACCCGAGGGGCGTTCATTCTCAAGATAAATACTGCACCTTCTGTACTAGAGCGAGTTCCATCGAAGTATCAACAATGGGATACATAACCGAGATATCTCGTGCCGTAAAAAATAATAAAAATTATTCAAAATTCCTTGATTATCAAATAACTCCGCAATTTTTTATATTAGGCAAAAAAAAGACTTCTCTCCTTTCTATAAATGTCCATCGAGATTCGAAGGAGTCAGTGGTCTGTTAATTTCGTCATACTTATAACTGCAATAATAGAGAAACTTTCTCTCATTCTTCACATTTTAATGACACGTTACCCAACACAAAATGTACATTGGTCGATTGCTTATTAACGTCACCCTTTGAAGTAACACAGACTAATGGCAACGATAATCGTAATTTTGGGGCAATTGGACAATTTTGGGCCTGAGCACAGACACCTCTCTCCAAGCTACTATATTACATCAATGCAAGGACTTTGAGTCTCGATAAACTTCATGTGCATCAGTCTCTTTACACGGCGGGTATTCAGACGCATTAGGGCTCGAACTATCGACTCGGTGGCCCCAAGTTCGTGACCATGACCATTCGGCTACCATGGACACCCAAAAATGCAGAACAAGTATTTAACAAAATCTGTTTCATTTAAATATATTCTTATATAGTGTGGAGAGAGTTGGAAAATTTGTTTTTGAAACTGAAACAAAATATCCAATGCTGGTTATATAATAGATAGAACGCCTTCACTTGCATGCTCGAAACTTAAGCTGTCGTTGATAAGAGAGTGATTCTAGACGTAACATCTTCCCACCTTTGAGCTTTTCCGAGTTCGAAACTCCATGTTTTAACAATTGTCCTTATCTGGATTGGACCTTTATCCCAGACTTGATATTAAAGGAACAATCATTTACATTTCCATCCACACCTGTCGTTTGGACTGAGGGTGGAATTTCTGGGTCAATAATCAACTTTAGTGGAATGACTGTATGAAGAAATATATCTTTATCAGAGAGAGAGAGAGAGTCGTTATTTTGGAGAGGGAAATTCAATCACTTAAGCCAAAAGACAAAATTGATTCATTTAACGTTGACATTCTGATACTAAAACAAATATCACCTAGAAGTAGGTTACCGGTAACTATCTATGTGGCAAGCTGGTATCGGATTTACGAATTATATTTTCTTGATGCGTTCTATACCTACTTACAGAAAAAAGTAATTTTTCGTCTTTTTAATTTATATTCTTACAAGGACTTGGTAAGCATACTTTTTTTAAGCAAACAGACTCGATTTAAGTATTTTCAAAGTCTAATGTCAAACGGAATACATCAGTACTAACGGAAAAAAATTATGGAAACCGGTAATGTAAAATATTACCTTACGTCTGCATCTAAAAAGGAACTCGTATTACGAGCAGGCCAAAGGAAAACAACAGAAATAAATATATATTTTAGGAAATAAACAAAAACCGCCGTCTATTCCCAAAGAAAACCCACAGTACTGCTATGGAAATTAAGAGTAAAATTCCTAGATATGGACGTGGCCGCGGTAGCCGAGTGGTATAGGTATCGGATCGTGGCTTGCCTTGTCACGAGTTCGAGTCCAGTACCACTAAAGACCCGCCGTGTAGGGCAGCGATGCACGTTAAATCTGTCGAGAGCTGAAACTTCCTCCCGTTGGTGTGATGTGGTAGTTAGGAGAGGTGGTGCCAGCTCAGGTGTCGTCCACGTCACTTGACCATGGTTCAAAATTACGTGGTCCGTCGCCAAAAGTCCTCGTGCAGCTGAACAGTGCGACGTTAATATTCAATCAATCAACCTAGATATGGGCAGATATCAAATATATCATCTATATAGGAACAGAAAAATATGATTCTCCACTTCGGATCCAGTTTGTGCAATACAAATATTATCTTTAGAACAGTTATTAAATATTTTCGTTAATTCTAGTGTCATATGGGAGGGTATTACATCCCGTTTCTAATTATACGAAATCCCTACTAATGTGCCTATGGAAGATTTATCTTCGGAATTTTACAAGATAGCAATAATTTTGAAATAGTTAAAATTCGCAGATTTATAACATCTGGAATACGTACAGAAATATCTTCCGTTCTAATAACCATACTTGGAACTTTTTTACCAGATAATGTTAAGCTTTGGTTTACGACCCTTTAAGACCCAAATTATTTTAATCTTTAAATATTAAATTCTTCTGGTTATTAGTACTATATGGACCTCAATGACAGTGGGAAAAATAATTAAAAAATTCCCGCTCCCTCCTGGAACGTAGACGGACCCGCACGACCGTGTGGGTTGGGCGCTATCTGTGAAACAGGTCACCTATGAAATTTTACGAGTGATACATTTTTAGTTCTAAGTTGGTGGAAGAAACACACACACTTAACTCAACTAAAATTGTTACAAATAGGGAAATTATTGATGTATAATTAACTCTTTTATTAATTCATTATTTATTTTCTGTAAAAATCTTTTTTGTTTTTGACAAGTATAAATAACCATTGCATTTTTCACAACATGTTTTCGAACTGCGTTCGTAGTTTTCAAATCTGCATTTACAAAGCCTTGAAATGTCATCAACACATCAAAAATGGCTATACATGTCAAGCCTTTTATCCTGGAATGGCCAGGATAAAAGCCATGGCATGTATAGCAGGTAGATTATAATGCTTCGATCTTTTTGCGAGTGGAATTACAACACTGTTATCTTCATCATTAGCTAAAATACTTTTGTTAGTAGGTGGAGAGGCTGATATAACGCTTCAACTATCTCTAACTTAAATTTTAAGCGATCCATTTTGATTTTTGGAGGAATTGTATTTGCTATTGCATCTTGTTTGCACAGAAACCAAGAATCTGCAACAGCTAAATCAATGTAATCAATGTGTTCAAGAGACTTTTATGGTAAAGAATGATCCAAAATTGTCTTTCCATTTTAAATATTCCCATATTTTTCTTCATCGCTCTCTTCTGAACTTGATTCTCCCTCCAGTATACGCAATTCATATGTTTTATCCGCAACTTTGTTATCATCCGAAATATCACTAAGTTCTGATCTGATTTATTCATCAATTGCAAAATTTCTTCTTCTGTGAGAGTTCTTCTCCTTTTAGATACCTGAAAAGGTTTTTGGTTAAAAAAGTTAACACAATATTCCATGAAAATAGTAAAATGTATAAGAAAATTTTATTATTTAAAATATATATATATATATTTAAACCACACCATACTAACTACCATCGAAAACACAGATTTATTTTTTTGGGGGGGAGAAATATGGATGCAGATATCTGTGAAGATAAAAATGCCATTCTCCTCAACAAATGTATGGAAAAGAAAATTAATTGCAAAAAGGAGAGAGAGAAAGAAAAAAAGGGACTCATCCATGGCAATCCCCCAAGAAAATTTGGTATTAGTTATATAACTATAGATTTCATTTTTATGTAGGCTTTCATCAAAATTATTGAAAGAGAAAAGAAACTTCGCATGGGGTAACTTACCTTTACAGATGCAGGGACCCAAGTAACGCCCAACCCGTACGATCATGCGGGTAACGAAATCCCGAGCCCTAGAAGCCACATTAACGGAGCATAGTTAATATTTTTTCTATTTTACAATTATTTACACATTAACACAAAAATTTGTATCTGAGCAATTAGAAATATATCGATAATTACCTTTTTACGACAGATAAAAAGAAGACGTGTTTTCGTTGTATTTGAAAACAAAGCTAGATTTGCCAGCTGTAAGTAAAACATGGACCACAACCATTGTCTGTTGATAAAAAATAACACTTTACACTTTTTGCAAACCAGCTCAATCGTTAGATTCACGATTTTCTTACATACGACTATTCCAGAAGCAAAAACGTATAAGAATATATAACCCGCACGATCTCGTGCGGGTTGGGTCTTAAAGGAATAAGTCACAAAGATTCAGCAATTGATTAACATATATAGACAATGCACTGATTGTTTCAGTTTTTCGCATCCATCTCAATTTGCCGTGCAATGTAAATGCGAGCTGCATTAATTGTAAGGGCAATCATCCGACAAACTCTTCTCTTTTCTCTAAGTTCATAATAGAAACACAAATTATGAAATTGAAATGTAGACAGCTCTCATAACATTGAGTGAGACGCGACGACGATTTCGTACAAATACTTCTGAAAAATATGCGACAGTACTCAAAAATAGCACGCAAGAAAATAAAGTACACGAAATCATTAAGAAATTCGAAAAAATGATAACTACTTTCCAAACAGTTTGGAAAAACCAACGGCATTCCAGATGGAAACGTTATAAAAAACAATGGAAACAATGTTTTCTCACGTATGTAGCATAGAAGATTCGATGACATGTTCTTCCCCCCCAGGCAGAAAAAAAGAGCTTCTGACACACACATTAAGTAGTTCCATAATTCCAATTCAAGGTACTTTCGGCAATAGTGGAAAACTTAATAACCACCGTGTGTGCAAATAAGGATAAAAATTATATATATATATGTTATCTCCTTTATATAAGAGATAAAACTCAGCATTTTAATTCAAATATTTTTTTTTCCTCCAAGGGGAGGAAAACTTTGGATATTCGGTGAATTGTTTTCTCTTATATTTATGAATTTTTAACTTGAAAAAAAAATAAAACCATTTGATTAAATATTATTCCTTTTTCAAAAGCAGATATCTTGATTTTCCAAGAAACCTTTTTCAAGTGGTGACAGATTAAATATGCCAAGAAAGAAAGTTTTCAGGGAAGACAGACAAAAAAGATCAGGCGGTGGCTTAGTAATAGATGTACCGTTTGATACTTCTGCACAGCAAATTCCCCTTCAGATAGCACAAATGGAAGATTTAGAAATGCTTGTTGTTAAAATAGATATCAAAAAGATTTCATTTTAGTATCTACGCACCACGTGGACTAAATATTAATCAAATCCATTCATTGACAGATCCGTTTTTCGTTTTTTGGTGTTTTTAACCTTCATCATCAGATGTGGGGATCAGATCACATTTCTAGATACAGTAATATCTTTATTGATTGGTCGACTGATTCAAATTCAATACTTCTTAACACAACTGTTCCTACTTATAGAAATTCAGTGGGTAAATCTTCTTTAATAGATTTTACAATTTGCTCCTCAAGTCTCTCTGGGTATACTAGTAGTTATGTTCCAGCTTGTTTCTTTGAAATTATTCACAGTCCAGTCATTATACAGTTTTCACTATTCAAGCCTAGTAAAAGATCTTTAAGAAAAATAGACTGGCAATTAGTGAAGAAAGAAGTACAGATGAGTACCCCAGAGGAAAATATGGATAATCTCACTGATACAGTTTCGAAAATTAATAGGACTAATATTTAAGAAGTTAAAATTTCTAACAAATCCTTACGTCCATGGTGGAATGGTACTTGCCATAACTTTTATAAATTTAAAATAAATTTTAGATAAAAAGGCTACACGTAGGTAGCATTTCTCTTCAGTGCCGATTTAAGCTCATTTAAGGCCCTGGGCGTAGAAAATCTACAGACCCCCTTGGCACTGTTGGATCAAAATTTATAACCAGAAAACCTGGTTCAGTCCAGCTTATCCGGGCCCTTCCGAGTCCCTGGGTGCCCGTCCCAAGCACCCAATGGATAAACCGGCACTGCTTCTCCTCAATTATGGGTTAAGTACAAATAATATGCTCCAGTAAAAACTCAAATTTCATATAAAAAATCCCCCAGGCAGAAAAAGAGCTTCTGACACACACATTAAGTAGTTCCATAATTCCAATTCAAGGTACTTTCGGCAATAGTGGAAAACTTAATAACCACCGTGTGTGCAAATAAGGATAAAAATTATATATATATATGTTATCTCCTTTATATAAGAGATAAAACTCAGCATTTTAATTCAAATATTTTTTTTTCCTCCAAGGGGAGGAAAACTTTGGATATTCGGTGAATTGTTTTCTCTTATATTTATGAATTTTTTAACTTGAAAAATAAAACCATTTGATTAAATATTATTCCTTTTTCAAAAGCAGATATCTTGATTTTCCAAGAAACCTTTTTTCAAGTGGTGACAGATTAAATATGCCAAGAAAGAAAGTTTTCAGGGAAGACAGACAAAAAAGATCAGGCGGTGGCTTAGTAATAGATGTACCGTTTGATACTTCTGCACAGCAAATTCCCTTCAGATAGCACAAATGGAAGATTTAGAAATGCTTGTTGTTAAAATAGATATCAAAAGATTTCATTTTAGTATCTACGCACCACGTGGACTAAATATTAATCAAATCCATTCATTGACAGATCCGTTTTTCGTTTTTTGGTGTTTTTAACCTTCATCATCAGATGTGGGGATCAGATCACATTTCTAGATACAGTAATATCTTTATTGATTGGTCGACTGATTCAAATTCAATACTTCTTAACACAACTGTTCCTACTTATAGAAATTCAGTGGGTAAATCTTCTTTAATAGATTTTACAATTTGCTCCTCAAGTCTCTCTGGGTATACTAGTAGTTATGTTCCAGCTTGTTTCTTTGAAATTATTCACAGTCCAGTCATTATACAGTTTTCACTATTCAAGCCTAGTAAAAGATCTTTAAGAAAAATAGACTGGCAATTAGTGAAGAAAGAAGTACAGATGAGTACCCCAGAGGAAAATATGGATAATCTCACTGATACAGTTTCGAAAATTAATAGGACTAATATTTAAGAAGTTAAAATTTCTAACAAATCCTTACGTCCATGGTGGAATGGTACTTGCCATAACTTTTATAAATTTAAAATAAATTTTAGATAAAAAAGGCTACACGTAGGTAGCATTTCTCTTCAGTGCCGATTTAAGCTCATTTAAGGCCCTGGGCGTAGAAAATCTACAGACCCCCTTGGCACTGTTGGATCAAAATTTATAACCAGAAAACCTGGTTCAGTCCAGCTTATCCGGGCCCTTCCGAGTCCCTGGGTGCCCGTCCCAAGCACCCAATGGATAAACCGGCACTGCTTCTCCTCAATTATGGGTTAAGTACAAATAATATGCTCCAGTAAAAACTCAAATTTCATATAAAAAAATGCCAAAAAATTGTACTGGGATAATATTTGTAATAATGTTTCTAATACAAAGATATTTTTTAATATTCTTAAAAAACTACTACTAATGATACAGATCCCAAGTTTAATATTCTTCAATTCAATAATAGATTTATTACTCAACGTCAAATTCAGGCTAATATTTTTGCAGACTTTTTTGCATCTACAAACGCTTTTCATGAACCAATTCCTTTGGATTTTTTCCACAAAGAGGATAAAATACTCATCCTTAATAAACCTTTTTATATTTTTTGAAATCCACACAGCAATAAAACTTTCCAAAAGTTCAACTCCCAGGGCTGATCATATCACAGCATCTTTCCTTAAAAAGCTTAAACACAGTAGATGTGAAGTAATTTTAAGATATTTTCAAAAATTATTTCATGATGCAATCATTCCAAACTGTTGGAAGCATGCACAGTTATCCTTCCGATTCCTAAACCATGCAAGGATGAAACTCAAATTTCATTTTACAGACTAATAGTACTGACTTTTCCATATTTTCAAAAAAAAAACCTTTGTGTGTGTAAAAGAGTTTTAACCAAAGAATATTATTTTCTAACTATAGAACGAAAACTTCATCCTCAACATTACGGTTTTGTCCCTTTTAAAGATAGCAGAAGTGCTACCTATTTTATTCATACAGCAGTAGTGGATGCAAAATTACAAAAGAAATACTTTGCTGGAATAAGTTTAGATATATTTACATAAAGTTCATACAATTCAGCTTATGTGAATGGTATTCTCTATAAATGTCTACAAATCGGTATAACAGGAAAAACAGCTGTATAGTTCCATAAATTTCTCACATATCAATCTTTTCAAATCAAATGAAGGGTTTACCTTTCTTCCAAATGAATATTTCCACAAGGTCTTCCTCAAGGTACAGTGTTCTTTCCCCTATTTTATGTACTATATATACTCAGGAACATTGGAAATAGCGACCCAAGAAGAAATCATCGGATTTAAATGAAATTTAATACACATAATGACACAGATGAGAGATTCAATTGATCTCAAAAACAAGACAATTCAACGAATACAGGGTGTACAACGACACACAAATACTGGGCAACTTCAATAGCGTGTTCGGCCACCTGCAATACATGCCGCAGCACGGTCCGGTATTGAGTTGATTAGACACCTTATGTTGTCCTGAGGCAGATGGGCCCACAAATCTTGAACAGCCAACTCTAAATCATATACAGAGTGACACGATGGCATCTGCCGTTTTAGCTGATCCCACACGTGCTCTACAGAGGACAAATCGGGAAGCGGGACGACCATGGAAGAGTCTGAAAATGACGTAGGAAGTCTTGAGCAACTCTTGCTCTATGCGGACGAGCATTATCTTGCTGGAAAATTGCCCCTGGGAGACCATTTAGGAAAGGTCCTACATGGGGTCAAAGAATATCATCAACTTAACGTTGGCCCGTTAAGGTTCCACGCATCACAATTAAAGTGGACCGGCTATCATAGGCTATGCCCCCCCAGACCATTACACCAGCTGTGCAGGCAGTGTGACGTAAAACAGTGTGGGGGGAATTGTACCGCTCACCAGGGCGCCTCCACACCCGTACACAGTTATCATC
Organism: Trichonephila clavipes; assembly: GCA_019973935.1. Classification (NCBI taxonomy): domain Eukaryota; kingdom Metazoa; phylum Arthropoda; class Arachnida; order Araneae; family Nephilidae; genus Trichonephila; species Trichonephila clavipes. The sequence continues at coordinate 284,694 of BMAU01019528.1, read as the reverse complement.
TGTCCCCAAAACAAACCGGGATTCATCACTAAACACAACCTTTTGCCAATCTGTGACATTCCACATTGATCTGGCTTGGCACCACTGTAGACGTAGTTGCCGATGTTCCGGTGTTAAAGGGAGTGCACGGAAAGGGCGCTTGGATTTAAGATTTGCTTCTGCAAGGTGTCTGGAAATTGTTTTTGGAACAATTGCTACGCCTGCGTCTGCTCGTATCGTTGAACGAGTCACTGTGGGGTCCACAAGTGCTTGCCGCACGATCCTTCGATCCTCTCTCCTCGTGGTCTTCCTGATCGCTCCAGACCCGGTTTTCCGCGCGTGGGTACCTTCTAGTGTTCACTGATCCCAACAATTTCTAACGACACACTCCGAACGATCCACCTGGCCAGCAACACGGCGCGTCGACCAGCCTGCAGTTTTCATCCCGATGATGAGGACTCTCACAAACTCGCTTAACTGTGAGAAATGTCTTCTAGCACGTTTACCTGGCATGTTTCGCTTACCAAAGTCTTCCTACAATCGGCGGGTAATCGTCACGTTTATGAATCTTCGAATTTGCTCTGGCTTATATAGCACCCTCTTCCTGATTGTAGCGCCACCTCGGCGTGTATGAGCATGCGTATTGGCACAAAACTTGGATCATTTGCATATCACATTACGCTGTACTTATTTGCAAAGTTTTGCGATTGTACTTAGCTTCCTTCTTGGGTCGCTATTTTCAATGTTCCTGAGTGTATATGTAGGATTTTTTTGAAACTTTGGAATCTGACATCGAATGCTCAGTTTATGCTGATGATGTTTTAATTTATGGCTCACAAAATACGCTGGAAAGAATATTTCAATGGTGCAAACATTGGAAGATATCTCTTAGTACAGATAAAAGTACAATAACCGAGTTACCCAAAAAAAGAATTGTTTCGTTCCCTAATATATTGAAGGGGACCTTTGGCAATCCTCTATCCCAGGGACTTTTCCAGGATGCGGGCTACTTCTAGTTTTTTCAAGGTGTTGCGGTCCACCTAATGTCAGTGGCACAAACAAGGACCTAACACTGATCCTAACCCCCCCCCCCAATCGATCATAGTCCCATGTATATAGTACGTAAAGCTTAATTAAGTATTTATTGTTAATAATTCTTTTTTATTATTTAATGCTAATTATTTATTTAGTAATTTATTTTTTACTGTTTTTTGTTCCCGACAATCTACAAAATTAAAAAAGTATGTTTGACTGCGCATTGGACCCCGCCTCTCTCCTTAAAAAATTCTTGAGTGCACCAATGCCCAGTGTCGTAGGTGTGGTGAGATAAGAAAAGGTCTGCAATATTTATTATAAAATTACTTTAACAAAGGGCAATATATATAGTCAATCAAATAAAGTCACTCAAATACCTACTGATATGAAGTTGTTGCTTGAAAGAGCTGGGTATTCAAGTCATCCACTCAATCCATCCATAAATTAATAATAAATACGAAATATGTACTGACGTACACAACTAAAATAAAAAAAACTAACACTTTTAAAATCGCGTTTAAAGCAAAACGCAAAATACAAACCTGATAATAATAGCCACAAATATAATATCAAATGATGCATTTATTATCAAACAATTCGAAATACATAAAAAATAAAATATTTTTTATCTAAAGTTAATTTTTGTTGTTACAGTCAGTAGAAGACTTATGTGTGGTCTGCATATATACTTCAGCCAATCATGAATGTTTCCGTATATAATTACTAACTGCTAAAATCTTCAGGCGGTCCACCGGTCGATCGCGATCAACGTAATGCCCACCCACCCCGGCTCTATCAAATGTTTAGGAGTTCATTTTTCTAAACGGAGCAAGAATGTTTCATTAAGAAATGTATTAAATAGCAAGGCATTGAAAAAAAATCAATAGCTTTAAGACTAGGGCATACAAGCATCAAGGGCCAATTCTAGCAGGTGTGCAGCACGTGCACCGCACGCGGGTGGCCAAAGCAAGGGGCGGTCGCAGACCGTATATGGTTCTATCAATCAAACAAACAAATATTTTTACGAATTTCTCAAATTAAAACTTATAATAAATCGAATAAATATGATGAATTTCGAATAGTTATTGAAAAATGAAGTCCCGATTTTCCAATAGCGTAGCATAGCTTAAGAAAAATAGAATGTTATTACAGTGTGTTGGCCGATTGTCCATAAATGTTTACTCTTCACAAATATCATCATTCATCTGATAGCAAAATTCGTGGTTAAACCGACAATACAGCATCAAAAAAGTTTGTTTTGTTTTGTTTTGTTTAATAGAGGCATTGGCAGCGCACTGTGGATAGAAACTTAATAAAGGCGTCTCAAAAAAGGATTTGTGGCCGCGGTAGCCGAGTGGTATGGGTATCGGACTGTGGCTTGCTTTGTCACAGGTTCGAGCCCAGTACCAATAAAGACCCGCCGTGTAGGGCAGCGATGCACGTTAAATCTGTCGAGAGCTGAAACGTCCTCCCGTTGGTGTGGTGTGGTAGTTAGGAGAGGGGGGAGTCGTCCACGTCACTTGACCATGGTTCAAAATTACGTGGTCCGTCGCCAAAAGCCCTCGTGTAGCTGAACAGTGCGACGTTAATATTCAATCAATCAATCTCAAAAAGGATTTTTGCGAAAGTTGCTTTACGAAAATACAGTTTATCTAATAATGTTTAAATTCAATATGAATTTGGGGAAATTAAAAGTTTCCCGTTTAATAATAACCTTATAATTTAGAAAAACAAAATAGGGGAATGAAGTGATTTTTGCCTATGATTTTACAATGGTTATAAACGTTATAATGTTATACATATTATAATGGTTATAAACTTAAAATAAGCGTTAGAGTTTAATAAAATTAGTTAAAGTTAATGAAAGTTAATAATTCGAGCCACGTGTATTTCTCGGACCTCCTATTTCGGAAGACCTTATTTGATCTTGCGCGTAATCCAGGTGTCCAGGGTGGAACCCAGGGGTTCCGCACAGTGGCGTCCAACGCGTAAATCCCGAGTTTAGAGTCGGATCTAATTTTCGAATCATCCCTGAGCAGTATTTTTCGGGAATGGAGAATGTGGCAGAGTTCTTGGAGAATATTGATAATAACATATTACGAGATACCCACACAACTGGCTTGTGCATATTTAAAGGGTCATCTCACAGGACGGGCACTAGATTGGTTTGAGGTTATAGGTTATAGGGTTGTAGAAGACAAGGCGACAGATTACGCGCACTTAAAGCAAGCTTTGACAGAACAGTTCCCCGGGTTAGGAATAGGTCGGAACTCGAAGCGCGTTTCTATGCATCATCTCAAAAGCACAACCAAATACCTTCCGATTTTCCATATGACTTGTTAAAAATACACAAACAATTATAACTAGAAATGGCGGAGGAAAAATTGCTAGATCATGTTATTAGCAGGTTAGAACCTCAGATTTTAGATTATGTGGAGGTTCGGCATCCGCAAACCACATCTAACCTTCTACAAATAATCGAAAAGTACACGGAAAGGTTTCTAAATAGAAGGACCAGGGGTTCGAGTCGGGAATTCCGAGATGCAAACCAAAGCGAGAACAATCGTTTCTCTAACAGGAATCGGCAGCAAAATTGGAGGGAGACGAGAGGTAACAACCGATACTTTGACAATAGCAGACCGCAGAGGGAATTCAATAGATTTGAGGGTCAAGGTGTTGCGGATAATCGGAGATTCAATGGTCGACGCCGAGGTGGTCAATCTGATCATAGATTCCATAATCAAGGCGGTCGACAGGGTGGTTCGAGGAACGGTGCTTTCAGGAGTCAGAATGATCGAAACAGATATTTAAACTTTTAAGTGATCGATGCGAGTCTGGGGGTGATCGATCGCGATGTACAGAAAATCCTCCCGATACGGAACACCGCACTATTAGGATATCCTCACTACGAATGACTCCAGTAGATTTACCTTATGTGCCCATTCTTTTAAATGAAACATTCATTACAGCCCTTTGGGACACGGGAGTGGAGAAATCTTTTATATCAGAGAAGGTCTATCGCAGATATTTTTCGTATCGACCGCGTCCAAAGACTAATGATGGAGTATACGGCCCACTTAGGTCGGGTCGAATTACAGATTCGGATCCGAGAATTCCAGAAAACCTGGGAATTTCACATTCTTAACAATATGCAGTACCAATGCATTTTAGGCATTGGTTTTTATGAAGGAGTCCAAATTGACTTTAGATTTCGATAAGAAATCTTTGATCATTCCAGATGACCAAATTAAACAGTTGCCAAAAGTGGAAAAGCCGGTCGAGAGTGATCTATCCGATACAAAGCTCGATGAAGGGCAAACGCAAAAATTAAAGAATTTATTTAATAGTTTTAAAGGGCTATTTTCAGACCAGCCGGGGTTAACTCATGTTTTATACCATGAAATCGATACTGGGGACCAGGGGCCGGTAGTGTCAAGATCCTACCGCTATGACAGGTGTTGCGACGCCATTGATTTATTCTTGAACTTTCCTTGATCAAGCTCGTGGCATCATTACTATGACGTAAGGATTAAAGTTATGTCATGCGCGCCGGTCACGGATTGGTCCCTGATTACATCACAAGATGATGTCAGATGTAGAATTGAGTGTATATATGTAGCTCTTTTCTTGGAAACTGTAGGCTTTTTTGTGTGTCTCTGTGCTGTTAATAATGATTTTTGTTCCAATAAACGTCGCAAAATATTATTTGCAGAACCTTGAGTTAGTAACATTTGGCGTCCGCGACAAGACGTGTTATTGGAAATAGAAGTAAATACCGGGTGGGCAAAAAGTCCGTAAAAATTTTAAAATTCATAAAATCCGGAGAAATGAACGAAAAAAGAAACTGTTTGCAGGATCAGCATTAGTATGTCACGGGATTTTTTTTAAGCTAGAAAAAAAAATAATTCGAAAATCATCCGGTAGGTGGCGCTGATGTACGCAAATGAAAGAAACAATGCATACATAATGAACAGAAAACTTTCACAACTTTATTACACCACATGACCACCACCACAGGGGAGATGACATTCCAGGCGAGTGGCAAATCCAGCAACGGCAGAGTGCAACACGTCCGGATGTATGGAGGATACTTCTGTGCGGATCGCATCTTTCAGTTCCGACAGACTTGATGGACCGGATAGATACACGCGAGATTTCAAATATCCTCACAACCAGAAGTCTGCCGGTGTTAAATCTGGAAACCGAGGAGGCCATGGGTACCTCCAGCGCCTGCTAACGATTCTGTCTTCCCCGAACGTCTGTATCAGGAATGCCTTAACCGGGTTAGCAGTGTGACTGGTTGCTCCATCCTGCATGAACGTGACATTCGCAATCTGACATCGTTGAATTAAACATGGCACGACAGTCTCCCGCAGAAGCGTTAGATAACGCTGAGCATTTACGGCTTCCGTTATCCGTCCATTTACTGGGCACTGCGTTTCAAAGAAAGGTCCTATGATAAATGAACCCGTGTAACCACACCATGCTGTCCCTTTTGGTGAATGCAATGGCTTCTGTGTGTACTCACGTGGATTAGAGGTCGCCCAAATAGGACAGTTATGGTTGTTAACGTCACCATGAAGCGAGAAATGTCCTGTTCCATTTTAGAGAAGGCTCACTTCGCAAATGCTTCCCTCTGTGCGGTATCTGCTGGCAAAAGTTCATGGCACGATTGCAATTTGTATGGGTACAGCTGGAGGATTCGACGAAGAATATTGCGGACACATGATGGTGGTAAGCCCAATCGTCTGGCAGCTTCACGAGCACTGTTGGTCCCTGAAGCTGCTTCGGACGCAATCGCTTCCATTTCGACAGCAATGCAGGGTACACGTGCTTCTTTCAAGCATGGTCGTCCGGCTCGTGCTCGATCCTCCAACTTTCCTGTTTATTCAAAACGTTTAACAAACTTTAAGAGACCTGCAGGTCTTAAAGGGCCTTTTCCACTCTTCACATTTTTCTGAACTCGGATTTTACGCAAGGCAATGGTCGCTGATTCCTCGTTCATGTAAAATAACTTCACCAACAAAGCTTTATCCGGCGCACTGAGCATCCTTGTTCACATTCACTTTATGTAATGGGGAAATGAATGTGGATTCATTGAGAGCAAAGGTTTTTATAGCCGTCTAATTTGCATATTTACACCACAGACGCTTGCAACAGCGCCACCTACCGGATGATTTTCGAACTATTTTTTTTCTAGCTTAAAAAAAAATCCCGTGACATACTAACGCTGATCCTACAAACAGTTTTTATTTTCGTTCATTTCTCCGGATTTTATGAATTTTTAAAGTTTTTACGGACTTTTTGCCCACCCTGTAAATAGAATTAGATTGATTTGGATCTTAAAGCACAAAAGGCACAGAGACTAGTACTTAGGACTGCATTTACCTTAAGCGCAAATAAGATAGAAAGTGAGCTAAAGAATGATGTAGTAGATTTACAGAAGATTTCGTTGCTACACAAGTGCGGCCGCGGTAGCCGAGTGGTATAGGTATCGGACTGTGGCTTGCTTTGTCACAGGTTCGAGCCCAGTACCACTAAAGACCCGCCGTGTAGGGCAGCGATGCACGTTAAATCTGTCGAGAGCTGAAACGTCCTCCCGTTGGTGTGGTGTGGTAGTTAGGAGAGGGGGGTGCCAGCTCAGGTGTCGTCCACGTCACTTGACCATGGTTCAAAATTACGTGGTCCGTCGCCAAAAGCCCTCGTGTAGCTGAACAGTGCGACGTTAATATTCAATCAATCAATCAATCAATCAAGCTACACAAGTGCAATTGAAAGATAAATATTTGAGATTAGAAGCAGACCAAGAAGCAGTATCTGGAACTTTGCTACAATTAGAAGATAATGGAGAAGAATTCGAGACTGATTTCACTGATGCGGAAAGCTACCGTGAAAAATATTTAGAATATTACACTCGCATCGATAAGAAGTTGGGAGAGACTGTTATTTCTGAAGTTCCAGACACACCAAGAAAGTTTAAGCTACTGAAATTCGAACTGAGAAAATTCGGCGGAGACCCGAAGGAGTTCCTTTCGTTTTGGAGCCAGTTCCAAAAAAATTCATGACGACGGGAGCATCCCAGATGAAGACAAGATGCAGTATCTTGTGGCTTCAGTTGAACCCAAATCGAAAGCGGAAAGACTCATTCTTAGTTTTTCGACTACTGCAGCGAATTACCTGAAGGCAGTGGACCAATTGAAAGAGCGATTTGGAAGAGAAGATCTACTTGTCCAAATTTATGTTCGGGATCTTGTGACAATGGTTATGAAGAATGCCGAGTCCGGAAGAGCAAAAACGGACCTTTCAAGACTCTAGGACGAGTTGGAGGGAAAGCTGAGAGCCCTGGAGAGCCTAGGACGAACGCAGGAAAAGTTTGGAGATTTCCTAGCCCCTCTGGTTGAGAGCTGCCTGCCCGAAGAAGTGCTAATGACGTGGGAACGGAACATAAATCACCACGAACTATCCGACAACACTGCCGAAAAGAACATTCACTCCTTAGAGAATCTAATGACTTTTCTCCGTCAAGAAGTGTAGGGTGAAGAGATGGTTGTGTTATCAAGAACTGGATTTGCATCGAATCAAGTTACCCGTAAAAAGGAATATGTTTGTACCCCTCTAAACGAGATTAGTGGAGATCCGGCGACTGCGGCAGCCCTGGTAAGTTTCAAATCCATTGGCAATAAAGTTGCTTGTATTTTTTGTGATAAACCCCATCCCAGCCATAAATGTTTTTCAGCAAAGAAAATGTCTTTAGATGAGAAGTTAAAAATATTGTCTAAAAAAAAGGGAGCTTGTTATTCATGTTTAACTAAATCAAATCATATCAGTAGGCAGTGTGACTTAAAATCTAAACTGAAGTGCAATTTCTGCTCTTTATCTCATTATGATATTATGTGTAGTAAGAAACTTGTGATAAACATTTAAGTGTTAAAAATTCTCCTTCCACTATTACTCTTTCTAATCAATGTAGCAGAGATCGAACGGTTTATTTGCAAACTCTATGTGTAATTGCGTGAGGTCGAGAAAGGCGCATAAGGATTCCTTTAGATTCAGCTCTAGCCAGTATTCTCACGTGAGTAAAAGATTAATTGCGCACTTGGGATTAATACCGCATAGATATGAAAACATAATTCACTCCCTGTTTGGAGGAACGCAAACGAAGCCCAAGAAACATCGAGTTTATTCTATAGAGCTGACGGCTTTGAATGGAGATAACTCTTGTTGTTTGGAAGTTCTCTCGGAGGAAAAGATATGCAACAGTGTCCCGAAAATAACAGATAAGCAAATTCTAAGTAATTTGAGAGAACTGAACATAGTTTTCAGATTCATTTAGCGAATATTTAGAAATTGATTTGTTAGTGGGTTCGAATGTGTTGGGTCGCATTTTAATGAAGAAATGTTGAGAGTTAGATTCCGGTTTAAGTGTGGTCGAGACTATGTATAAACTCGGAAATATACAGTTATAGGAATGCAGGATGATGTATGCCATATTGATAGAAATGTTATGACAACACTTTCAATGTATGTAAGAAATATTAAATTAACTGATCTCTGGAGTCTCGAAAATTTAGGCATTTTAAATCCAACTCTAGAGGAAAGCAAACAAAATTCTTATGAAGACTCTTTAGATGATTTTCAGCAGAAGCTAACGATTCTTCCTAACGGAAGGTATGAGTTACAGCTTCCGTGGACACATGATCCAGTTAATTTACCTGATAATAAAGGTTTAACTTGGGCTAGACATGAGAAAGTTATCAAAAGGGCTGAAAGTAATGGCTTTCTCAGAGTATCAAAAGGTTTTTGAGGATTGGGAAAATTTGGGGATTATGGAAATTGTACCGGAAGAGGAAGTAAAAGCGGTTAAATGTCATTATTTGGCGCATAGGCCTGGAATAAAACTGCAAAGTGAAACCACAGAGTACCGTCCCTGTTTTGACGGATCGGCTTGTGAAAATGGTAAACCTTCATTCCACGCTGGGGTTCAAATTCTTATGTCTATACTGCGTGAAAAATTCTGGATAATGAAAACACGAAAAAACGGTCAGGGAAGTGGTTATGAAGTGTGTGCCCTGTCGTCGATATAGCTCTAACTCTCCTATGAGTGAACCTGTGAGTCTGCCTGCGGATCGTGTTAAAGATGCTAACGCGTTCGACATTACAGGTATTGATTTGGCTGGACCACTTTTTACTAGAGATGGAGGTAAGGTGTGGATAGTGCTTTACACTTGTGCCATTTATCGAGCGATACATCTAGAGATAGTGAGTTCATTGTCTACTGAGTGTTTCATGCTTTCTTTAAGACGGTTTATTGCACGTCGTACTAGACCAGAAACTATCTATACAGATAACGGAACTAATTTTGTCGGCACCAATAGTGAATTAAAATCTAGATTGGGATAAAATAATGCAAGAGACCGATATTAAATCTATTAAATGGAAGTTCAATCCCCAACTGCCGCTTGGTGGGGAGGTTGGTGGGAGAGATTAGTACGAGTAATTAAAGAATTATTGAAGCGTACTTTAGGTAAGGCAATTTTAACATATGAAGAACTTTTAACTATTCTGTGTGATTGTGAAGTGGTGGTTAATTCTCGTCCATTAACCTATGTCTCGGAAGATTCGAATGATTTAATACCATTGACACCTAGTTTGTTTTTAAATGGGAAATCTTCATATGACACCATAGATTTAGATTTAAGTGAATTCTCCAAGTTTCAGAAAAGAATAAAATAGAAAACTGATCCATGATTTTAGATCACGTTTTAGGAAAGAATATCTTGGTCAAAAACGCCCAGGAAAGCCAGGTCACGATTTCAAAGTTGGATGGCTCTTCAATCATCACCAAGAAGCGCGTGTATTGGCCTTTAGGAAAAGTAATAAGTCTGCTTCCAGGTAGAGATGGTAAAGTTCGTACCTTGAAATTAAAATGTAAGAACTCTGAACTGATTCGTCCAATTCAAAGAGTTTATCTACTCGAAGTGCCAGTTATAAATAATGAAATTGTAAAAATTGATGGCGTTCCGACATCTAGTGTTAATAAAGATAAATTAACCAGTAATGCTATCATAAAAAATAAAGTCACTAGATCAGGTAGATTAGTTAAGTTACCTGAAAGACTTGGATTATTTAATGAAGTTTTTTATGCTTTTGAGTGATATCAATACACTCAAAAGGGTGGGAGGATGTTGCGACGCCATTGATTTATTCTTGAACTTTCCCTGATCATGCTCCGGAAATCATAACTATGACGTAAGGATTAAAGTGATGTCGTGCGCGCCGGTCCCTGATTACATCACAAGATGTCAGGTGTAGAATTGAGTGTATATATGTAGCTCTTTTCTTGGAAACTGTAGGCTTTTTTGTGTTTCAGTGCTGTGCTGTTAATAAAGATTTTTGTTCCAATAAACGTCACAAAATATTATTTGCAAAAACTTGAGTTAGTAACAACAGGGTCAAACAAGGAATAATTGACTATCACATTGTAAAAATGTTACAGGAGGGTAAAATTCATCCTATTCAATCCCCATGCGCGTCACCGGTGGTTTTAACGCGCAAAATAATGGCCTTTCTCCAGAGGCGTATCGATTCGCGATTGACTATCGCAAACTAAACGCTATTACTAAGTGCCCGTGATATCCATTACCGGTGATTGATGACCTGATCACAAACATCCCGCATACCGGTATTATGTCGACAATAGATTTAAAATCGGGCTACTTTGGTTGGCAATTAGTCCGAAAGATATCGAGAAAACCGCGTTTATAACGCGAAATGGTACTTTTGCATTCCTCGGAATGCCTTTTGACCTTTCAGGGGCGGCGCCAAATTTTTAAAAGGCCATCGACATTATATTGAAACCGGTTATTGGGCGTTTCGTGATGGTTTACATGGATGATGTAATTATTACATCTCCATCGTTTAATGAACACATAGATCATTTGAATCAGGTATTTACATTGTTGCGAGACGCAGGTCTAACACTAAATAAGGATAAATGTCACTTCGCACGTGACAAATTGAAGTATTTGGGTCCCAGAATTAGTAAGGAAGGGATTGAAACCGACAATAGTAAGGTCAAGGCAATCGCAGAAATGAAACCCCCTAAAAATAATAAAGCAGTGTCTAAGTTTTTAGGGATGGTGGGTTGGTATCAAAAATTCATACCCCATTATGCAGATATGTGAATCATTATATCGGTTAAAGAAAGGGGGGGCTAAATTTAATTGGTCGACGGAAGCACAGGAGGCTTTTAATAAAGTAAAACGAGCATTAACAGAGGCGCCAGTTTTACAGATACCGAATTTTCAGGAACAGTTTAACTTATTTATACGGATGCTGGTGTAGTCGGAATTGGTGCTGTGCTGAATCAAATTCACAGACCTATTGCATTCGCGTCTAGAACCCTGAACAAGGCCGAAAGAAACTATACAGTTACAGAACGCGAATGTTTGGCGGTGATATGGGCATTGAATAAGTTTAAAACTTATTTTGGATCATTACCGGTGAAGGTAATCACAGATCACGTGGCATTAACAAAACTCACGAATGGAAAAAAACTTATCTAGTCGGATGATTAGATGGGCACTCAAGTTATCCAAGTTTAACATTGAATGGGAACATCGATCTGGTGTCCAAAACGTTGTCGCGGACGTATTGTCTAGGAATCCAGTAGGCTTATGGATGGATCACAAATTTCGTGCTCAGCTCTTCGAGCCTTAGCTTTAAACTCCAGAGAACAACTCATTCGAGAGCAAAGGGAAGATCCTGAGTTAGGGCACATCTAACGTTATTTAGAAAATCCAGACGATGGTTCCGTTAATGCAACTGTATGCGAGCGTTGGTCCTAGGATTTTAATTAATTGATGGCTTACTCTTTTACGCGAAATATTCTACAACTCTTGGAGAACTAAGAGTGTACATTCCTAAATCTCTTCGCGAAGCAATAATGCAAGAATTTCATTATTTGCCATTAGCAGGCCATTTAGGAAAGAGGAAGACTTACTTAAAATTGCGTGACACATGTTATTTTCCGTATATGAGGAAATATATTTTTGAATATGTATCGACCGGTGTCAAAAATTTAATTATAAAAACGCGCTATCAGCTGGTCAATTAATTCCGATAGCATCGAATTACCCCCAATGAAATCGTAACGTTACTTATTAATCCCCTACCCCGCATCCCGACCCGAAAGATATAGATTATTGGTAATAACTGACCACTTCACTAAATGGAGTGAGCTTATTCCTTTACGAAAAGCTTCGGCCCAGGCCATAGCTAACGCCCTTTTTGAATATATTTCACGTTATGGAGCTTCTATTTCTTTGATTAGTGATAATGGTCCCAAATTTATATCAGAGGTCTTTGAACACTTAAGTCACAGGTTGGACATAAAACATATTAAAACGGTAACATATCGGCCGCGGGCAAATTTAACGGAAAGAGTTAATCGCACCTTAGTGCAGATGATAGCTTGTTTTGTAGAAGAAAATCACGATAACTGGGACCGATTCCTCCATGAGTTCGCTTTCGCGCTGCGCACATCAGTTAATGAAACGACAGGTAAAACTCCGGCTGAGTTATTCTTAGGTAGAAAGATTACAACACCTTTTAGTAAATTAATAAATGTCACAGAGGGTGCTGAATATGTGGGAGGAAATATTGAGAAATTATTCGATGAGGCAAGGCACAATATGCGGAAACAACATAAGACTTGGGGAAAATATTATAATCGGAAAAGGAGAGAGGTTAACATCAAAGTAAATGATTTGGTGTTGGTACAAACTCATTTTATGAGTGCTGCGGGTAGGAGAGTGGTCGGAAAGTTTATATGGCCCTTCACAAACTTAGGCATAGTGTTGGAAGTTCGGAATAAAAATTTGATCATAGGGAAAAAGGGTCCCAGTTAATGTTGACCAGGTGCGAGTGTACCATCCAAGACAGTCCGACACAATTAGTTTTGATTGTCATGATGAGACACTATATGAAGGACAGAGGTCGAGTAATGGGTCGAGTAGGTCGCACCTGGGAAAATCCAAAGATCTAGGAAAACTTCAAATGAGGAGAGTAAGGGTAGTAAATCAAATAAGGGAAATGCCGAATTGGAGGATCCGGGATTGAAGCGTAAAGTAAGGTCAAATGGGTCAGTGGAGAGGATTGATAAAAAGCGGTCCGAAATATGCAGGAAAATATCTCTGCAGGGGTCCGAACATGGGGACCAGAAAAGACCAACCCCTATAACACCTCAGGGATAAAGAGAACAGTCGAATCCTCTATATCCTCTAGAAACCATAAATATAGGAGACCTAATAACCCTTCCCAGGTACCACAGTCCATTACAGGTCCCTCACATCAACTAGATACAAAGCAGTGCAAGCCACCTACAGAAGAGAGCAGACAAGGAGCAAGAGTCCAGTATGACAGGGCCCGGGAGGCCAGGAAAACTCCGAGCAAAGGAAACAGTGCAGCTGAGAGGAGACCAGTCCGGTCTAGGCAGGCGACAGCAGTGAGAACTTGTCTTTACTACTTACGGAGCCGATTAAAGAAGCCCGAAGGAATACCAGAGGAGCAAAGGAGCACTGGGACTGACAATCTACCGCAGAACAACTTCAGGAGAAGGAGCCTCAGCATGGAAGCCTTAAACGGAGATTCGGTGTATAGGATCGAATAGAGGACAAAGAAAAAAAATCAGGTTGTATCTTTTTTTTTTCTTTCGAACAAGTGGTTGGAAGAATTATTGCGATGAAGCAAGTCACGGGCGGATGTTTAAAATTTAAGAAGCCAAGCAAAAAAGTGGACGCTACAATGTTTTTCTTGAAGAAAAAATAAGCTTTTGTCTTAATTTTTTATATAAATATGGAGAAAACATTTGTAAGAATGCTACTTCTATGTATGACTTCACTAAGATGCGACAATTCCTTTGGTTATTTGTTTTAATAGTTTATTGAAAAATGTTTGAAATTGTATGTATGTGTATATTTTTCTCACATCTCTGGTGGCTTGGGACGCGGCGTAGTTAGGTAGTGCTAACATTAACACTAACAAGCGCAGCATGCATGGAATGGGAATTTTAAGGAGCCAGATGCTTTAATTGGTGTATAAGAAAATGTTATGTATAATGCGAATGTGTTTGTACATACAGTATATATTTGTTTTTTCCTACTACTTAAAGAAAGTTCTCATTTCAGGGTAGCTGACCCTGATCATTGTATCGAAAGCGACGATTCAACTGTAAATGAAGCAAGAATAAGTTTGTATAGTATTTTAAATAGTTAAGTAAAGCACATAGGCAGGTTTTTTATTTTCCACTTCGGTGGTTTTTTCCTCGCCACTGAGCCAAATGGGTGTGCTGTAGGGAAATCTAAACTTGTAAATGTTATGTCAAACAAAATGAAGTTTGTGGTCGTAATGCTTTTCTTTCCCTTAGGGAAGGAGAATTTGTGAAGTATCCGATGGTTAGATATATATTAAAGTCGTAGAGACTATGAATCAAGTTTTAGAATAGGTTACGCAATTTATTTACGTGTATTTCTCGGACCTCCTATTTCGGTAAACCTTATTCTAAACCGCGTAATTATTAATTTCATAATTTGTAATTTAATTTAATATTAAAGGTTAATCCCTTTTTGTTTGACGTAACATAGAAATATTATATGCTATTAGTTTCTGATATTTGAATTTGATGTAATAAATACAAAATATTACTATACAAAATAGCTCTTAGTGATTCTTTGCCTCAAATTAATCTTGGTGTCCAGGGTGGAACCCAGGGGGGTTCACACAAAAAAACATCCCTTTTTCCTCTAACTCACGCTTTACACCGGACCCGTTCTTCCTACCATACTGTGACTCCTTTGATCTCCGCTGTACGCTTTCAAAATTATTCAATTTATAGCATGAACTATTGCTATCCGTACTACCTGTTCCTATATACATCTCGTCACTTTTCCTATGATGATATATTCTAACTTGATCGACATTGACTGTTAACCTTTTTCCCGATCTCCAAATCACTAAATTATTTTGTTTTACCTCTAACACTCTATAAGGACCTTCAAATTTTGGTTTAAATTTAGCTACCACCTTTGTTGAACTTAAGAGCAGTCAGTAGAGTAAAAATTTTTGAAAATCGATTTTGAGTTTTTAATATTTCTAAAATCTCCAAATCAAAACCTTTCCAATGATATAACATACAAGCCATTATATGAATTAAAGTATTTTAAAATGATTTCTGAAAAATAATCAACTGATTAACCACGTCCATTTTGACAGATAGATATGTAAACATTGTCTTATTCAATCTAGGAAAAGGTTGCAAAGCCTCTAATTTATTTCTACGCAAATAATTTATATACTGTATAACTGCAATTTTAACTGTGTGTAGGTATGCTAAGACTTGGAGCCAAATCTAGACAAGTTGTAGTTATTTGAATGTTATATTTAATAGTTAGTGATTTTATCTAAATTTAAGTATATTCTTTACTTTAAATTTATTTTTAATTGTTTATTATTACTGATTATTTAAACTCGCTAAGGCTTAGTTACGAGTTAAAAGTTTTGAACTATTTGCGAAATAGTCCTAGTTAATTTTCTGCATATGAATTACTTATTAATCCTCGTTTTGAATTCATATTTCCAAATATTAAATTTCACAAGGTAAGATTTTTTTATAAAAATTTTTATTTTCTAAAATTTATATTTTTAAAATTGTATAAATTTACTGTGTGAATATACTCTATCTTTCTTAAATGAAATTGTGTTTAATGAAGTGACATTTCTGAGATATCATAACAAAATGACAATTTTCAATAAATTCATAATAATCATATTTGCTCGCTCAATTAAAAGCTTGTTTTTGAAAAAACTAATTAATATACTTAAAAATTTCACTTCAGTATAAATATGAATGTATAATTAATACATATGGTCAAAATCTTGAGTCTTTATGCTTAATAGTTTCTGAGATAAAGGTATGAGATGTGATACATCAAATGTGATGTTTGTTGTCTTTGCAAGAAGCTTCTTACATACTTAAAAATATATAGATTTCATGCTTAAAAAACATAAAACAGTTTTATTTTGGCTGTTTTAGAAATCATTTGTCCAGTTTAGAGAAATTTTTGAAGTTTAAAACTTAGAAACTTCCTGCAACAACAAAACCTAATGATAACTTTACAAACACCCTGCGAAAACTTTCAAAATGTCGTATAATCGGGTATTTTTAAATACCAACTCAAATTCATACCAAAACCATATTGCTACATTTTCCCATTATATTTGAGGCTTTATGTTCAAATTTGATATCTGTAAAGCATGAAAGCTATAATAATTCTTCAAAAATTGATACAGAATTGAGAAAATTTAAGTAATACTTTTTTTTAACGAGATAATTTCTATCTCGTTAAAAAAAACTGAAAATGCTATTCTGGGCAATTTAAGACTTTTTTTTATTTACTATTTAATGCAAAATAAATTGCAAAGATGCTAATGTTTAATAAAATGGGACAAATACATGTTGTAATTCATTATTTTTCTGATGAAGTTGCACTTTATTGTAAAAATGGAAATTTCTCAAATGTTTTTAAAATTACATTTATCTTTTTTTCAGAAAATAATGTATGTTTTCACATGAAATTTTTTTCCTCATATTACTGATGTGTAGCTGAGGAATAAAATTTTTTAAATGTCAATTTCTTAAAAATTCATAGTGATATTTTTATGTTACATGTTTTTGAGAAAACTAAACGATATATTTTAAGTATTTCAATTTGTTGCAAATATTAATGTTTATTTATTTTTCAGACAAGTTTTTAAGCTTCAATATTCAAAGGTATTACAATAAATGGTAACTAATTATAACTCAGATGTGTAATGCTTTTTGTCGTTGCGAGAAGCTTGTTGCATATGCCGCTTTGCGTGGTTAGGCATTCTTCACCACAACACGGTTGAATTAAATAACAATAAACATTTATTAACTTTAAAGATTAAATGAGTAATTAAGAGGTAAACTTTCAAGAACTACAACACATGGAACCAGGCACGCTACAATAATAACAGATCAATTCAGTTCAGTTTTGGAGTCGTTATGTTGAGCTGTAAGGTCGCTGCATACTCCCCTTCCAGTGTCAACGATACCTAGTTGGAAGATGAACTTTGCGACCAGAACGTGTAGATGGCTGGGTAGGCGTTGAAGCTGTTGGATCAGATTCCACAGTAGCAGGTGTTGAAGCTGTTGCATTAGGTTCCACAGTAGCAGGTGTTTCATTCTTGGTTTGAGGTAGTTGCAAGTCCTCAGTGTTAAGAAAGAAGGCAGGTTTGCATCTATCAATAGATACAGATACCCGTTTACCATTGATGTGAAGGAAAACACTTTATGCTTCCTTTGTAAGACTTTGAAAGGGCCATCATAGGGTTGTTGAAGTGGACGACGTAACATGTCTCGGCGAAGAAAAACATGTGTTGCTTCCAACAGTCCTGGATGGATAAAAACTGGACGTTTGCCATGGTGTTTTGGTGATTTAGGGTGAAGTGATTGCATGTGAGACTTGAGTTTCGAAACAAAATTCACAACATCATCGTCTGGCTTGAAGAGTCAAACATCTCCCCTGGCAGTCGAATAGTGGTTCCAAAAACTAATTCAGCTGGGGTACACAGAATATCTTCTTTAAGAGAAGCTCGTAGACCTAGTAAGATGATAGGGAGTACTTCTGTCCAACGCTCAGTAGCATGGCACTTGATTGCACTTTTCAATGGGCGGTGCAATTCTTCGATCATCCCATTAGCTTGAGGGTGGTATCCAGTTGTACGACACTTCTGAACACCAAGTAGTTTGCTAAGAGCTTTGAAGAGCGAGGACTCAAACTGCCTGCCCCTGTCGGTTGTGAGAATTGCAGGAGTTCCAAAGCGAGACACCCAAGAGGAAAAGAAGGCCTCAGCCACAGTCTCAGCAGTTATGTCTTTGAGAGGTTGGGCCTCTGGCCATTTCGAAAAACGGTCAATCATTGTCAGGCAATAGGTGTAGCCATTTGATGGAGGTAGAGGTCCAATGAGATCTAGATGAACATAATCAAAACGTTGGGAAGGTTCTTGAAATGATGAAAGAGGTGATGTAGTATGACGATGAATTTTGGATTTTTGGCAAGCTAGGCAGTGTCTTGCCCACTTAGCTACATCTGATGAGATTGATGGCCAAACAAAACGCTGCTTCATCAAATGCACTGATCGACGTATGCCAGGATGGGATAAATTATGCATAGCAGAGAAAACATCTTGGCGATGCTGTTTTGGGATGTAGGGTCTGGCTGTGCCCGTTGATAGATCACACATAATTTCAGTAGACGAATTGGGAAAAGTTACCTTTTGAGTTCCAAGGAAGTTCCAGATGCTATTAGGTGTGAAGCTCCTGATCAGTCTGTTGTGTCTCAGCAATACAGTCATAGTCAATTTGACTTGGGAAGGTGATTGCAGAAACACGAGAGAGAACATCAGCAGCAATATTGTCAGATCCTGGAATGTGTACAATATTTGTGGTGAACTGAGAGATGAAATCCAGCTGACGGATCTGCCGTGGAGAACACTTGTCACTTTTTTGCCTAAAAGCATAAGTGAGGGGCTTGTGGTCAGTAAACACTGTGAAATCTCTAGCTTCCAGCATATACCGAAAGTGTCGGATAGCCGAGTAGATAGCAAGGAGTTCACGATCGTAGGCACTGTAAGACTTTTCAGATGAAGTAAGTTTTCTGGAAAAGAAAGCCAATGGCTGTAGCTCAGAGTCCACAACTTGGTGAAGTGCACTTCCTATGGCATAATTAGAGGCGTCCACATGAAGAGCAAGCGGGGCAGAAGGTGAAGGATGAGCAAGAAGTGCAGCATCAGCAAGAGCTTGTTTACACCTCTGAAATGCTGTAATTGCCTCAGAAGACCAGTTTAAAGGCTTTGAGTCCTTCTTACCTTTAGAACCTTTTAAAAATTCACTTAAAAGATACTGTTGTTCAGCTGCTTTGGGCAAGAAACGTCTATAAAAAATTTAACAGTCCTAAAAATTTTCTCAGAGAGCCAACAGTCTCTGGTTGTTTGTAATCAAGAACTGCTTGAACTTTGTCAGGCAATGGCTTAATGCCATCAGGAGTGATAAGGTGGCCAAGGAAAATGAGTTCAGTCACACCAAATACACATTTAGAGATATTTAGTTTTAAACCATATGAGCTCAGTCTTTGAATATAGTTCTTAAGTGAGAACGATGCTCCTCAGCATTTTCTGAGTAACACAAAATGCCATCCAAGTAGACAAAACAAAAAGGAAGTCCTCTTAGTACTTCATGCATGAATCGCATAAAGGTTTGTGGTGCATTCACAAGGCCAAACACAAATGGGTATATTCGTAAAGACCCCATGGAGTTGTTACAGCTGTCTTAGGAATATCACACTCAGCTATAGGGATTTGGTGGAATGCCTTAAAAATGTCTATTTTGGAAAATATCTTCTTGCCATGTAGTGCATGAGCAAAGTCATTCAAATAAGGCATGGGGTAGCTGTCGAACTCAGTAACAGAATTCAGTTGCCTGTAATCCCCAACAGGTCTAACTGTAGAGTCAGATTTGGGCACAACATGAAGAGGAGAACTCCATGGACTTTTGGAAGGTCTAATAATGCCTTGAGCAAGAAGAAATTCAAATTCTACCTTCACTGCATCATACAGTTTAGGTGTAGCCTTCTAGGCCTGGCAGTGACTGGTGGGCCAGTAGTAATAATATGGTGGACTGTGCCATGTGATCCTGATTTTTAAATTAAAGAATTGTTTATGACGACTGGATATTCCGATAAGATGTTTTTAAAACTAATGTTGGCATCTACAGTGAGGATTGAGGGCTGTACAATATTTGAAAACACAAGAAGTGAAAAAGAGAAGTTTCACATCCACCAACCTTTTTTCTTAAGGTCGATTAAAAGGTTGAAGTGCTTTAGAAAATCAGCACCAATTATAGGAGATGATACATCAGCAATTATGAAAGTCCAGATAAAAGGTCGCCTCAGACCCAGGTTCAGTTCTTTACGGACCATACCATAGGCTGGAATTTTGGTATTATTAGCAGCAAATAAGGAGAAGTTAGACTGAGGTGATTTATTCATAGTTGGAGAAGGTGGGATGACACAGATTTCACTTCCAGAGTCTATGAGGAATTTCTGGCCAGACTTGCGGTCTAATAAAAATAACCGGCTGGTATGTTTCGAGGGCTCTGCCATTCCAGCTATGACAGAGCTTACTCGTTTTTTTGCACAAATGCACAAGGTGAAACACACTTGCGGGCCTGCTCTTTATAACGGCGATGATAGTAGCAGATGCCACTTCCTCTATTGACACTCCTAGAGCGTGAATGTGATCTCCGGCGGTCAGAACTATATCGTTGGTGGCGAGAAGAATTGCGCTCTCTTGTCAGTTCAGCAACTTGTAGAGACAGCTCTTGGATCTGCCTGGCGAGAGAGTCCATGGTTGGCTGAGCACTGCATGAAGATGACTGGGATGGTGGAGGAACAGTTGTGGCAGCACAGATAGCTGAGGATGAACCAACAACCTCAGAAACCTTATCAGCGATGATAGCCAGTTTATCCAAAGGCTCTGAGGATGCAGATAAAACAGTCTGGATATGTGGTGGCATTCTTTGAAGCCACAAACTTTGCAGAAAGTCATCCTGGAGTTGGCCATTAGACAACTCTTTCATTTTTCGCAACAGGTGGCTGGGCTTCTCATCTCCTAGCTGAAGGTCAGTAAGCAGTTTCTTAATTTTTTTGAGTCTCCGAGTCGCTAAATTGGGTGATGAGCCGCTGCGAGAGAGTGTGATATTTGTCACTGTTCGGAGGGCTTAACACAATGTCCGACACGTAGGAGAGAGTTTCAGCATCCAGGTTCGCAACCAAAGCAGAATACTTAGTATCATCACTGGAGATACCACTGAATGTGAATGCATGGTCGCATTGCGCAATCCATAGACGAACGTTGGATTTCCAAAACGGCGGCAGCCGCAACGCAATACGAGCGACTTCAACGGTTTCACTAGTCATATTGTTGAATAAGCAGGAAGCGAAACAAATCTCCGAGCAGATGCTTCAAGTGGCCTTGAGGAGAAGGAGAAAAAAAAATCTTTCGCTACGTACTGATCATCCGTAGTAGAAGAATTTGTATTGCATTCGCCAGTAGAACAGAATAGCTTACGTGTTTAAGTCCAAAAGGGGTCACCACTGCCGCGTTGCGTGGTTAGGCATTCTTCACCACAACACGGTTGAATTAAATAACAATAAACATTTATTAACTTTAAAGATTAAATGAGTAATTAAGAGGTAAACTTTCAAGAACTACAACACATGGAACCAGGCACGCTACAATAATAACAGATCAATTCAGTTCAGTTTTGGAGTCGTTATGTTGAGCTGTAAGGTCGCTGCACATACATAAAAATACACAAACTTTATGTTTAAAAACATAAAAACAGTTTCATTTTTTATTTTTTTTAGAAATCCTTTGTACAGTTTAGAGAAAATTTTGAATTTTGAAACTTTTAGAAATTGTGTTTGCATGTGAACATACAAATCCACATCAATACCTTTCGCAAGATTGTAAAATCACATATTTCCAAATCAATACTTTTACATATTGATAGATGTTTACATTATATTTATGATGTTAGAAAGTCAAATTTGATATTTGTAACGCATCGAAGTTAAAAATTCTTCACAGATTATTACATAATTTGTGAAAATTGATGCAAAATGCTAAAAAAAATCTCGTTGAACAAAAATTGAAAAATACAATATATGTATTTTCTGAACATTTTAAGACATTTCTGTTTCCTATTTTGTGCTTAAAAAATTAAGAAGATACTAATGTTTAATAAAATAGGGCAAATACATGTTGTAATTTATTATTTTTGTGATGTGAAGTGCCTTTTTACATTAAAAATGCAATTTTCTCAAAATGATTGTTTTCAAGCTGCGTGTACCTTTTTCAAAGAATCTAGAAAAAAAACTTACTTGCAATTTTTACTGCACATAAATAATGTGTAACTATATATATTGGAGCTACTTTTTTGGAGATTTTGCCAAAATATTTTGCTGAAAAGCAGTTAACGTAAAAAAAATAATAATTTTCAAAAACTTCAAAGCGATACTTTTACGATGATTTTTTTTGAAAAAAGTAAACAATATATTTGAAACATTTTACCATTATTTAAATAAAAAAGCCTAATTAATGTACAGACAAAATTTGAAGTTTTTATATTTAACAGTTTCTGAGAAACAGGTTCCTAAAATGGCTCAATTTAACATTGTCGGTATAGGGGGTACCGACAAGCCTTAAAGGATGCGCAGTCATTCACCTTAATTTGCACATCGCGCCTGCGTCTATCATAATATTTCGCCTACTCTTCATACTTAGCCTTTGTGTTTCGTCTAACTTCATCAAACAATCTCTCAATATCCCCCACTGCGAACTCAGTTCCATCCGATACCATAACTAATTTTTGAAATAGGGTAATCAACTTTCGACCTAAAAATAATTCTGCAGAGGTTTTTCCCGTCGTTTCGTTCATTGACGTTCGAATAGCATAATCGAACTCACGTATGAACTGGTCCCATGTATCATGTTGATCACTCACATAATTTGCAATCATTTACACAAGATCGCGATTTACGCGTTCTGTTCTATTTGTTTGAGGTCTATAAACAGCAGTTTTCACATGCCTTATGCCTAATCTGTCACTCAAATAGTCAAAAATATCGGATATAAATTGGGGACCGTTTTTACTTATTAACCCTCTAACTGGATACCTTCCTCCTGAAAAGTTATTCCGAAAGCGTTTAACTCTTATTTTGCGATTCCCTTCAAAATGCAACAGACTTTTTCCTTCCCCCTTTTAGAACTTGGGAGGTCGAACGGAGAAAATTTTACGACCCAGTTCGGTCCCTTTTGAAAAGTAAGAACCAAGAGATCAATCGTTTACAGCTAGCTGTTAAGTTGCCTTGGGCAAACTTCTTTGAAAGCGTAGATATCCTCTCTTGATCAATCCTCTTTGAAAGATAGGGTGTTTCTTTCTCCTATATGTTCAGTCGCAGTAAAATTAAAAACGAAATGAAAGGTAAAATGAAAGAGGAAAAAATGAAATAAATAGTATGTTAGAAGTTGAAAAATAATTATATTTTCTTCAAAGAAAATTTATTTTTCTGTCATTTTTTAAAAATTTAAATATATATATATATATATATATATATATATATATATATATATATATATATATTTGGTATTGCGATTTGAACCAGAAAAAAGCATCCTGTATTCATTTTTGTATATGAGAGTAAGAAAACGCGCTCACTTTCCTGTTTTTTAAAAAAAGTAATGAGGTAAAAAGAGCAAAGGCCCTATCTCATTTTTAAACAATAACACAATAAATATTACATACAATGATTATATTTATGAAATAAAACCGATCTTTCTCTACTCAGTTATATTTTTAATTTAAAATAGCATAAAAAAGGATTTCAATACTTTTAATTTATTTTAATTAAAATCATATAAAAGATATTTTTATGTTAACTGAATATTTTTCGGAAAAAATTTAAATTTTCCTTCCTAGTGTTCTCTTTTTCGAACTTCTTGTATTAAATAAAAATTCCTTTTCTACATCGGCATTTGTGATGGACATAACACACATTCAGTCAATAATTTTTAATTTTAATGGGGGATATACTTCTTCAAATGCGCATGACAGTACTTCTAACCATTTTCTACTCAAGTTAAATTTCTTATGTTTCTGTTTCTTTTATTACAAGGAAAAATGTCACACATCGATAACTACATTTTCACACAATTCAGTCATTACAAATTCTATTGTGAGAATAGTGTCTTTCAAAACAGTACACTTAAAACAATTTTGTTCAGTGAAGTTAACCGACAGTTCAACAATGTATTGATACCAAATTTTAAAAACAAATTTAACACTTGGAAATGTATCCTGTATTAAATTTTTCAGTATACACAAATATTTCCTGCTGTAGGGAAGATATAGTATGAGATGTGGTGTGCGGTTGTGAAAGAATGTTTTCGTACGTGTAGACTATTTTTGAAAATTTAAATATCACTGAAGCTGATCATATAACTGCAAATGAGCCTTATTTTAATGTGTGTTGGTATCAAAGTAAAACACTTTACAATATTAAACAGCCTATGGGTTTATACTCAATATCAAACTATTCGCAAAATGGCTTACAACTTCTATTCAAATTGTAAAGAAACTGAAATATATATAAATATATCTTACTGCAGTCAAAAATATTCATAATATGTAAGTATCCTGTTGCTCCACTTATTTCTGTACATTTTAAAAACTGTAGCTGAATGCAATTTTTTATATTTATAAACGAGGCATAACAGCTCACACAGTCGTAAAAATGTCCTTATCATTTTAAATATACTACTATAAAACGTATATGGATTGTAAGATCAGTTGTAAAATCCTAAAAGCTTTTAGAGGAGCTAAAAACATGTAATTTTGGATTGATCAAATTTTTAATATAATACACAAATATACATGTTATTAAGCAAATACATTTGAAAAATCAAACTTCCTTCTGAAATAAACGTAATTGAAAGAAAAATGTTTAATTGCAAATGAGTAGAAATACATGTTTATCTAAGGGGTATCCCCAAAGTGAAGTAATCCTCAAACTTAAGACTCAAACTCAGAAGCACAACAATCCATGAGGGCCAGGAACTACTGTGCCCATCATAATACACGTGACCATTGGACGCTGAGGTGCATGAACAGATGTCCCGATTTGGTGGTCTGTCTGAAGAGAGACCTTCAGTGTTTAAGACCCGATGCAAGCTTGGTACTCATTTATCGACCCAATGTAGCGGAGATGAAAGGCAGAGTCGACCTTGCGCAGCCCGTTAATAGAACCCCAGACCTGTGGTGTGGAAGCACTATACACTTCCACTCAATCCTATTCGGTGAAAAATAAAATTTAATGTTAGAATCTTATATAAATCCCTAATGAATGAGGGAGTCCAAACTTTTTTTTTTCATGTAAACTGTTTAGACGGAAATGGTTAAATATGAACATTTCACAAGTTGCATAAATTAAAATTAACCGTTATAGTTAACATAAATTTTTAAGGGTACAAAAGGTGTATTTCGGCTGCACGAATTAATTTTAAAAGGAATACGGTTACGAAAAAGTAGTACAAATCTATCTAAAGTAGGGTTGGTTACCTTAGATATTGTCAAACACACAACAATGTATTGGAAGCCAATTCCACAATTCGTTGTTATAAAAATGTATGGAAAATTACAAGATTTATTTTTGCATTTGCAATTTATATATATATATATAATTTTTCCTGGGAGCTTTAAAAGCTAGAGCGGCATCCATCAAAACCGCGGTTCTCTCTCGGTTTTTCCAGATCGCCCCTGACTAAGCCGGCTCTGCCATAGTAAGTGAAAATGCCGTATTTTGTTTGTCAAGATCATTTTATAGCAGACTGCATTTTTCATGTATTTTAGATGGTCGTTTTATATTTTCTACATCAATATCTTAATGTCTGAATTTAAAATTACATAAAATTCTTGACATTCGCATCAATGACCATGATAATTTTTATTAGTATATGAATGTGTCGTCAAACGATTACATGACTAATATTAACACATTATTTTAACCATTTAATTGATATCAAGTATAACATAACGCACACAAATTTTCTAAACATTAAAATATTTCGAAAACTACTTCAGATATACTCAAAATTTTTTATTCCTACGCTTTAGCTTCTCAGTTTTGCTTCTCTATGTAAGAATTTATTGTAATTGTATATTCATCAATTTTTTTAGTATATTTTTTGCTCTTAGTATGCGGTTTTCAACCGAATTGTATGAAATCTTCGAAATATATTAAATGAATGATTGAATATTAACGTCGCACTGTTCAGCTACACGAGGGCTTTTGGCGACGGACCACGTAATTTTGAACCATGGTCAAGTGACGTGGACGACACCTGAGCTGGCACCCCCCTCTCCTAACTTCCCCACCACACCAACGGGAGGACGTTTCAGCTCTCGACAGATTTAACGTGCATCGCTGCCCTACACAGCGGGTCTTTAGTGGTACTGGGCTCGAACTCGTGACAAAGCAAGCCACGTTCCGATACCTATACCACTCGGCTACAGCGGCCGAAATATATTAAAAGATACCAAAGAAGCTATATAATAAAATTTGAAATTTTTATTATACTCAAACAATTGCTAAAATTTATGGTACATATTTTTTAACTGCGCGATGCATTTTTTTTTTCGAAATTTCAAATGGAATTTCTAACATAAAATTTCTAGCTTTATATAAGGTCGAGATTTCAAAACATATCCAGATTTTAATTACTTATTCAGTTAGCCTTTAAAAAAGATAAATGTTGAGGTATTTTGTATAAATAGATATTTTTCAACAATATATAATTCGAATGTTTTTCAATAGCTCGAATTTAAAATTGATTTTTATGTTTATTTATATGCATAAATGTCTACTGTAAATGTTTCCGTATATTTTTGATTACCATTTATTCAAACATTCAAGTTATAAAAAAAATTTGTGAAAATCTTCATTCATGTTGTCTTTGATGTAAACTGAAGTTCAAGCACTTAAAATTCAAATATAATTCGGTGTATTTTAACAATATGTAACCAGGCACTGTACTTAAACTTCCCTGAACACTTAGGCTTTGAAATCTAAAAAAAAAAAAAAAACTAATAAATCTTAATTAGTTTTTTTTTTTTCGTTATTATTTTTATCAAAGTGTAAGAAAATGTTTCAAACGATTTGATGAAGTTTAAATTTATTCATTTTTAGTGGTTGGAAAATTGGTAAGGTTCCAAATTTTAAAGAGTTTGATGTTTTATTAATTTTTTCGGTATCTTATAATAAAATAATCATGTTTCAAAAAACTGAAAAAGCTTTGAATAAGAAAAATGAAGCGAAAGAGAATATACTTAAAAAAAAAGATAATTTGTCTAACTATATAAAATAGCAGATTGCCCTGACACGCCCCAACTTGTTACAGTTTGAAATTAATATGAAAAAAAAGGGAATTGTAACATATTTTACTTATGCGTTGGGACTTTTGGAAACTTTTAAATTTTCACTTCTTGGGTTGTAAAGAAATTTCTCCCCGATTTCTTACGATTGGGGGGTCAAAACACGGGGTTCCCTGCGAGCCATAAAACTCCTGCTGTGTTACTTCCTCCGTCCCTCATTATCTTTCAAGATGTTAAACCTTAAAAGGGGGAAAGTATTTCAGAAAAGTGCGGCTAATCCGCTTTTGAAAACGTTACTTGAAGGCAGAAAAATCCGTGCAGTCCATTTTCGAAGCCTCTCTAGTTGGGCGGAAAAATCCGTTCTGTCCAATTGGAGGGTTAATTTTACTGGAGCTCCATAACATGATATATAATTATCAAATAAAGTATTCGCTATTACACGAGCCGAGGCCCTTTTAAGGGTTATGACCTCAGCCCATTTGCTGAAATGATCCGTAATTACTAAAACATATCGGTTACGTCTCACTCGCGATACAAGGTACGGACCTAACAAATCTAACGTAACTATCTCATTTGGATAATTTGAGATTATCGGAATTAAGCGACCAGCTGGTAACGCGTTTTTATAATTAACTTGGCACATGTGGTATGTAGAGACATATTGTTCAATAAATTTTCTCATATACGGGAGATAACAAACGTCTCTTATTTTATGGTAAGTCTTAAAGCGTCCAAAATGACCTGCTATGGGCTTGTCCTGAAATTCTCTCATTATTTCATTTCTTAAAGACTTTGGAATGTATACTCGCATTTCACCTAACGACGTTGCGTATTTCGTATAAAACAACTAGCCCTCAATCGTCTTAAAATCGCAAGGCCAGTTCTCACATATTGTCGCATTAACCGAGCTATCTTCTGGGTTTTCCAGATATCTATAGATATGACCTAATTCCTGGTCCTTTCTTTGCTCTTCAATCAATTGCTCGCCCGACGAAAGTTCTAAATCTCTAATTATTGCACAACTAACTTTTTCTCATATTATACTTTCCACCGGGTTTCTTGATAAAACATCAGCCACCACATTTTGAATTCCAGAACGATGTTCCCATTCTGTATTAAATTCTGCTAATTTTAGAACCCACCGAATCATCCTACTCGACAAATTTTTACCATTTGTTAAACGCGCCAATGCAGCCTGATCCGTGATAACTTTAACCGGCGGTGAACCTAAATACGTTATGAATTTATTATGATTCTAAACTACTGCTAACACTCCCTTTCCGTTACAGTGTAATTTCTCTCCACACTACTAAGCGTGCGAGAGGCAAACACCACTGGTCTCTGTTCCTGATTTAGAACCGCACCTACGCCTATTGAACTGGCATCCGTAAACAACTCAAAAGCCTTTTTGAAATCCGGCAATTTTAAAACTGTCGCTTTCGTTTTCACCGTCTTGACCACGTCGAATGCCTTCTGCGCCTCTATTGACTAACAAAATGTCTCGAGTTTTTGCTGAAGATTATAAAGGGGCTCTCATAGATCAGCATAATTCTTAATAAACTTCGAGTACCACTGGGACATACCTAAAAATTTGGATACCTCTTTAGAATTCCTTGGGGATTTCATCTCAACTATAGATCGAACCTTTGTCTCGTCCGTTTTAATTCCCTCCTTTCTAATAATCAAACCTAAATATTTCAATTCATCACAACCGAATTTACCCTTTGCTTTGTTCAGTGTTAATTCTGCTTCTGGTAATAATCCAAAAACTTCCCTTAAATGTTCGACATGGTGAGTGAACGATGGAGATGATATGATTACATCGTCCATATAAACACTCACAAACTTCCCTATCACCGGTTTCAGAATAATATCAATGACCTTCTGAAAATTGGGAACCGGCCCTGACAACCCAAATAGCATACGCCGGAATGCGTAGGTGCCATTCTTCGTAGCAAACATGGTCTTAACTATATCACTGGGGTATACTGCAAGTTGAAAGTACCCCAATCTGAGGTAAAGAGACGATATAATTGTCGTATGGGGAATATTCGTTATTAGATCATCTATTAATGGTAAGGGATAACGGGGATACTTTGTAATAGAATTAAGTTTCCGATAGTCGACAGCAAATCTATACGCTTCCGGATTATCCGGTGGTAACCCATTATTTTTTCTACATAACGCAACTGGTGATGCGTACGGGGATTGAATTGGAATTATGTTTCCCTCTTTCAACATTTTCTTTACATGATAATCGAGTATCGCTTGTTTTACCCTGTCATAACAATACGGACGAGAAACAACAGATGGCTTACCTCCTGTGTCAATTTCATGATATAAAACATGCGTGAGTCCCGGTTGATCTGAAAATAATTCTTTAAAACTATTAAATAAATCCCGCAACTCTTGTTTCTGTCTTTCTTACAACCTGTCTTAGAAAGATCTATTTCCACATTTCCCCCCCTTCCTCAATCGTTGCAACCACTTTAACAATTTGCGAATCGTGAATCACCAACGATTTTCGATCAAAGTCTAAAATAATCTTTGATCCACTTATGAAATCCACCCCGAGAATACATGGGCATTCTAAATCTGCCAACACGTTAAACATCCAAGTCTTCTAAAACTTCCTAATTCAAACATTCAATTCCACAATTCCTACATTCTGACAGTTAGCTTCCTGTGCCGTGAACACCTGAGCACGTGATTTTTTTACTTGTTTATAAAAAAAACTATTTTCGGTATATCTCCTCCGATATAAATGACTTCTCCGCGCCTGTGTCTCATAACGCTTTCGTAAAAGTTTCATTTAACAAAATAGGAACATATGGTAGTTCCACCGGAGACATGCATATCGCAGAAAGTTTAATCAGCACCTCATTTGCCGACTGTGTCTGATCATTTTGATCATCTCTAACATTCAACACATTTGACCGGCCCCCTTGCCTCCTATCGCCTCGACTAAAATTCTCACTCGAACCTTTATTTCTGCGGTCCCCTTGACTAAAATCGTCATTTGACCCCCCCATTTCTAAATTGGTATCCTCTATCGTTAAATCTTCGATCATCCCTCTGAAATCTATTCCTGTTGTCGAACCACTGATTTCCTTGACGACCATTCTCGTAATTACCCCTATAATCATTTCTGCCGTTATTCGGTCTACGCAAAACTTCCGAATTCCTCCCATTTTTCCGACTATCATCAGCATTAGACATCATACGCTCGTTCCAACCTCGTCTTTCAACATTATCACTATTCCTCGACCCCCGCATAGTTTTGCATGAATATCTTTCCTCAAACTTAGACAACACCTCCAATAGTTGAACCGTGTCTTGCGGATTTAAAACCTCAACATAATATTGGACTTAGTGTTCGAGTCTAACAAAAATATGGTCCACTAAAGCTTCCTCGGACATACCCTGTCCGAGTTGTTTGTGCAGCTTCAACAGATCATAAATAAAATCTGTTGGCTCCTGATCCCTTCTCTGTTGGGACGAATAAAACCTAATTTCCAAATCCTTCTTATTACGGATGGCAGGGAATGCTTTTGACAAAGCCATCTGATCTGCGCAAAATCCGTGGCTGTATCCTGCACTAACGCTGACTCGAATATCTGATACCAATCGTGGGCTCTCCCCAGGAGATGTCCTTTCAAATAAGCACATGATAAATCACTGAGTATCTCAAGTAATTGTATTTGATTATCAATACCCTCTAAAAACTTGGTAACGTTTTCGGACCCAGAAAAGTACACTTCGGTCAAAACACTATATCCGTTCGCGCCTCTTACCTCGGGGTTATATAAATTAAATTTCGTTGGGCACCATTGTAAGGGCGTACCCCTTGGGTACCCTTCTCCTAGATTATCAGCATGAGCTAGAGGTGTACGATTAAATGAAAAACCAGAAGCTGTCATAATCTTAACATTACTTTATTAAGATTTTAACTTAAACCAATAACAGATTAGGTAACAATATGATATGCGAGAGAATCTACGGTGGAGAAACACACAATATATAATACCGAAATAACGTAACCCGGACCACTATCAATAACTAACTCGCCTAAGCTCAATTTCAATATAAACACAGATCCAAATATTAAAATGGTAACTCCTACCTTAATGTCCGACGAAACAGCGATCTATCTGATCCTAGCTCAAGTTGCGGTTCACTGGCGTAGAATAGTATCTACCTTGATTAAAGGCTCTCTGCCATGGGTAACCTCTCTTGACTGTCACTTAACTTCTCGAAATACTCTTCACATTTGCAACACGGACTGTCATAACACTCCCCATATGCCACACAGCTTACTCTAAACTTCTGTTATTTAAAAGCTTCCTAATTTGTATCTTTCATTCAGGTTTTACTTTTTGGGTTGGTTGGAAGAGAATTGTCATTTATTCTGGCCCCAAAGAACCCAAAAGAACATGTTAATGAAAAAACGCTTGAGCCCGTCACAATATTAATTGATGCTAATTTTTTTTCATGAGACAGCTTCCACTTCCAGAATAAGACATGCATATCCTTCATTACTGTTCATTCTTAATGCGGTTCATTCGACTTGTTTATTGTAATTTTTTTTTTCTGAATCATCAATTATGAATCATGTCCCCAAGTTGGATTTTACAAAGGGGAGTTACTTGGCTGCAGTCAGGCTTTGGGCCCCTTAGAACCCTGGGCTTCCCCGCAATGCGGGGGTGTACGTTACGCCATTGATAACAACTATAAAAATACTCTGAAACACATAAACTGTATAAGATCGCAGGACGAATTAAAGGCAAGGCTGGGGAAAAATGTACTATTGACGCTGATTGAATGATTGCTCAAGTGCAATTTTTAACCAGTCAAAATTTGGTGTTCAGAGGAACTAGTACGAAGGTGAGATAATGGTAATTTTTTAAAGGCAGTTTAGATATCGGCCAAATTTGATCCAGTTATTTCAGAACACCTAAATAATGTAAGTAAAAGCAAAAATAACAAAACACGTATTTCACACTACTTAGAGCAGCATTTTCAAAGTGAAATACTTACTATTTTAGCCGAATCTTTTTGTAATGAGATAACACGCATTATCAAAAAAGCAACAATTACACTATAATTCTTGACTCTACGCCAGATATTAGTAACAAAGAACAAATAAAGTTTGTTATTAGATGTTCGAGCATGCGCAGTGGGCGCCGCGCGGCGGTGAATAAGTGTATTAAGCGAAACGCAAATTAAGAGTTCTTCAGAGTGTGTGTGGGAGATCAGACGAGCGAGAGCGCAGAAACGGTGCCCATCGTAAGTGTTCCGACATACTGCCTGAGCAACCGAGTTTGGAAATAAAAGAGTTGTATCAACATCCTCGTCTGGTTTCCTGAGACAAAAACACATAGGGACTACTTCCCCATCATGGTCCGTCCAGCTGAGCCGGAGAAGTGAGCTATTCAAGGTGACGTGAGTAGTGGTCTTTTTTGTGTTTTTATTATAAATTGAGGACTAAATTAATTTTAGAGAAAAATGTTTAAGAACTGCCGTAAGGAAGATCTTCGGATCGTAGCTCTTGAACTTGGTGAGACTGTTGCTGAAAAAGTAACTATCGTTGAGTTAACTGAAATTATTAAAGAAAATAAATATTTTAAAGAGGATGTTGAATTTGTTAAAGAATTAATTCAATATACGATCGAGGACCGTAAGAAAGCGGAGGAAGACCGTAAGAGAGCAGAGGAAGACCGTAAGAGAGCAGAGGAAGACCGTAAGAGAGCAGAGGAAGACCGTAAGAGAGCAGAGGAAGACCGTAAAAAAGAAGCCGAAAATAGGTTACGAGAAAAAGAGCTTGAGCTTGAACTAGCACGCTTAAATGTTAATTCAGATAACGAGAGAACAGGTGAGGGTTGTAACACGCTGGATGCGTTGGTGAAAAGTGTTCGAATCCTAACGGTGAAGGTGCCTAATAGACCTGAAGGTTGGGCATTCTTTTTCGCTTCGTTAGAAAGAGCCTTTGTATCAAAAAATGTGCCCGAGAAATTCAAGTCGGAGATTTTATTAAATTTGTTGGGAGAAAAAGCTTCAAATGTGTTAACATATGTTAAAGATGACGAGCTTAAAAACTATGAACAACTAAAATCAATAATACTAAGAGAATATGAGCCAAATGCAAATCAATTCCTTGAACAATTTAAAAAAGCTACGCGTCATCCAAATGAAACATTTATTCAATATACTTCTCGCTTAATTACAAATTGGCAGTATTACTTAAAATTAAGGAAGGTCTCTGATTTTGGCAACTTAAACGATCTTATTGTGTCCGACAAAATTTTCAGTTCGCTTGAAAAAAGAGGTAGCGTCATACATTTCCGTTCGAGCAGGAAATGATTGGTTTCGCCCACTGGAGCTTGCCAAAGAGATAGACTTGTATAATACTTCTCGGGGAAAGAGCTTAAAAACTTTGCCGAATGTTCTTACTAGAAATAATCCAGTGAAAAACGCGTCAAGGGTATTTTTGAGTGAAATTAAAGATTCTAAATGTATTTGTTGCGCTGAATCGCATCCCTTATATAAGTCTGCAGTGTATTTAAAACTTCCCATAAATAAGAGAATTGATCTGATTAAAACTAATAACCTTTGCTTTAATTGCCTTTCTACATCTCATAGAGCGAAAGACTGTAAATCGAGATTTGTTTGCTCTGAGTGTCAAAAGAGACATCATAAAACGATACATTATACAGAGCGCCAGCCAAACCAGGAAGTAAGGAACTCCACCTTTGAACCTCTTAACACTTCAGCGCCAGTCTTCGAGTCGCGAGTAGAAAATCATAACTTATTAACCGCAACGAGTATAAACAGAAAAAAATGTGTTTTGCTAAGCTCAGCAATTTGTTATATAAAATGTAAAAATGGTTTATTCCCAGTCAAAGCAATTTTATAGACAGCGGATCTACATCGAACTTTTTAATGATGAACTTATGCGATTTAATTGGATTGAAAAGATACAAGACTAATGTTTCGGTTTCGAGACTAAACAAAACAGTAATTCCAATAGACTCGCGTGTTTCAGTATCTTTTAGCAATAAAGAAGGGAGTTACATTAAAACATTAGACTTTTTTTTTTTTGGTACCTACAATAACGGAAGATCTTGTTCCAACAACGAAAATCGATTTTAATCTGAATAATATTCCCAATCTTAAATTAGCTGACAAAAATTTCAATATTCCAGAGCGCGTGCAAATGCTATTAGGTGCAGAAGTATTTTATGAATTAATGTTACCCGGACAGTTCAAGACGGAGGGTTCAAATGTTATTTTTCAAAACACTGTTTTCGGATTTATCGTTTCCGGATCTACTTCTTCAGGCGCGAAGGGAAAAGAACATTGTGGGTTTATTTAGGCTGCGGATAATCTAGAGCATTCAATTAAGAAGTTTTGGGAAATCGAAAATGTAGAAATAGATTCTGTTAAAACCAGTGAATTAGATATTTGCGAAGACCATTTTAAAAGCACTCATTCGAGAGATGACCAGGGGAGATATACGGTGGCGATGCCATTAAAAGAAGATCCTTCATGTCTTGGTGAATCCAGACAAACCGCGATTCAGAGATTAAACTCTTTGTGGAAACGACTGAGTAGAGATAAAGAATATTTGTCCCTGTATGAGAAATTTTTACAGGAATATGAGGATTTGGGCCACATGAGGGAAATCAAGGCGGATGGATCTGGAGTTGCATTTTACATGCCACACCATGGTGTTTATCGCCCCGAAAAGTCTACAACAAAAATGAGAACTGTCTTTAATGCATCAAGTCCTTCAACGAGTGGGAAATCTCTAAATTCAATTCAATTTAATGGTGGACTGGTCCAAGAAGACCTCTTTTCCATTATGGTTCGCTTCCGAAAGCACAAGTATGCCTTTACTACGGATATAGAGAAAATGTTTCGCATGATAAACATACATCCGGAGCAAACGTGCTTGCAAAGAATTCTGTGGAAGAAGGGCATAGGAGAGCCAATAAAAACGTACGAGTTAACTACAGTAACCTACGGCACAGTTAGCGCACCTTATCTAGCCACGAGAACTTTGAAACAGTTAGCGATGGATGAAGCTAATAATTTTCCTTTAGCAGCTCCTGTGGTGCTGAGTGACTGCTACATGGATGACATACTATCGGGATCTGAGAGTATAGAAGAGGAAATCGAATTGCAGCATCAACTAATAGAAATGTTCAAGACCGCAAGGATGCATCTTCATAAGTAGTGTGGAAATTTACCTGAGATAACTTCCAATCTACAAGAGTATGCTTTTTTGGAGTCTGAGGAGACTAAAGCACTTGGAATCATTTGGAATCCTAAGTTAGACTGTTTTCTTTTCAGAATAGAGCAACAAAGGCCAACTTCATTCACCAAAAGAATGGTTTTGTCTACTATTGCAAGAATCTTTGACCCTTTGGGTCTCCTCGGACCGATCATAACTTGGGCAAAGATATTTATGCAAAGATTGTGGTTGCTGGAATTGGGATGGAGTGATGAACTTCCCTTTAAAGAAGAAAAGGAGTGGCGTCGATTTATCGACTCTTTTAAAGCCGTGAATAACATCTCTATTGACAGATGTACTGTGATTCATAGAGCGGAGAGCATTGAGTTACATGCATTTAGCGACGCATCGGAAAAGGCGTATAGTTCATCCATTTATCTCAAGTCTATATCTGCCCTTGGAGAAGTCAAAGTGTCTCGTAACGAGTAAAAGCCGAGTGTCGCCTCTGAAGCAGATTTCCATTCCAAGACTTGAACTGTGTGGGGCAGTTCTTGCCGCTAAATTGATGAAGAAGGTGAAGGAGGCATTGAATCTTCAGATTACAGCTGTGCATTTTTGGTCGGATTCAACTATTGTGATTTCATGGATACATCGAGAATCAAGAGAATTGAAGACGTTCGTGGCTAATCGAGTGTCTAAGATTCATCAACTAAGTTCCCGTGACCAGTGGCATCACATTGCATCAGAACAGAATCCTGCAGATGTGTTATCTAGAGGACTACTTCCTGAGGAGAGCTTCGTGACGACTCTCTATGGTGGCATGGTCCTGAGCTTCTACAGAGTACTTATTCAACTACTGTCATTGCAGAACCAGCCCAGAGAGATGACTTTGACTGCGAACTAAGGGTGTCTGAGAGAACTCTGGAGACTTCATTGCTGAATTCCAAGAACTTTGACTTTTTCAACCATCTTATGAACCTTTCTAATAATTATTTTAAAATAATACATATTGTTTCCTATATTTATAGATTTATTGAAAATTGCAGATCCAAGGTGAAAAAGAGGGGACCTTTAACTACAAGTGAGGTAAATGATGCAGAAACCTGGCTTATTAAACAGGACCAGAGTGGCATTAACTTAAGTGACCCGTCAGGTAATCTTAAATCTTTGAATATATTCCAGGATGATAAAGGAATCCTGAGAGTTGGTGGAAGGCTGGAAAAAGCTTCCATACCCTACAGCCAAAAGCATCCAGCTATACTGGCTAAAAATTCTAAATTGAGTAAAATATATTTCATAACTTTGCATAAGAAATTATTTCACGTTGGTCCACAAGGACTGCTGAATGCAGTAAGATTGAGATTTTGGGCTTTAGGAGGTAGAAACCTAGCTAGGAAAACGGTTCATACTTGTGTGGTGTGTTTCAAGTGTAAACCAATTCCCTCTTCTCAAATAATGGGCAATCTTCCATATGAAAGAGTAAATATGGCCCCTCCATTCAGTATAACTGGACTAGATTTGGGAGGTCCATATTTTGTAACTTACAAACACCAGAGAAAGGGCGTTTTGAATAAAATTTATGTTTGTGTTTGTATTTGCTTTGTGACTCGTGCCATCCACCTAGAAATTCTTTCCGATTTGACTTCGGATGCAATAATTGCGACCCTTAAGAGATTCATGTCTAGGCGAGGAAAATGTTCCAAAATTTTTACGGATAATGCAACAAATTTTGTTGGTGCGAATTCTCAACTAAAGGTATTTTATAAGACCCTTAACTTTCCAGATCAAAATCTGGCGGCATATTTCACTGAGGAAGGTATTGAATGGAATTTTATTCCACCAAGGGCCCCACATATGGGAGGTCTTTGGGAGGCGGGCATAAAGTCAGTGAAATATCACCTCAAGCGAGCACTGGGAAGATCCCGACTCACCTACGAGGAGTTTGAAACAGTGATTATCCAGGTAGAAGGAATTTTAAATTCCAGACCCCTTACACCAATATCCAATGATTTTGATAACTTTGAGGTATTAACGCCTGCACATTTCTTGATTGGTAGATCAATTAATTCTATTCTTGAGCCCCCTAGTAATTAATATTAGTGACAATAGATTAAGCCGTTGGCAGAGAACAACAAAGGTAATTCAGGTAGTTTGGAAAAATGGAGTACCGATTATCTGAATACTCTCCAACAGAGAGGAAAGTGGATGATCGAGAAGGACAATGTAATGTGTGGTACAATGGTAATTGTAAAGGAGGATTTTACACCAGTTTGCAACTGGCTTTTAGGGCGCGTCGTTGAGGTCTATCATGGTTCTGATGGTAAAGTGAGAACAGTCAAAATTAAAACAAAAACCGGAGAATTTAAGAGGCCCATAACTAAGATCTGTATTCTACCTATAGATGTAAATAATTAAGGTTAATTTCCATTTAAGAAATTATGTGTTTATCTTTAAATTGTGTGCTATTGTAATTTAAATCTTTTTTTTTTTACTGAAAATTTATAGTACCTTTTTATATATATAATAATTTTGAAAACAATTGTGTAATTTTTGTGAAACTTGTGAATTGTGAAACTGTATTGCTATTGTTGAATATTAATATTGCAAGGCCGGGGGGTATGTTCGAGCATGCGCAGTGGGCGCCGCGCGGCGGTGAATAAGTGTATTAAGCGAAACGCAAATTAAGAGTTCTTCAGAGTGTGTGTGGGAGATCAGACGAGCGAGAGCGCAGAAACGGTGCCCATCGTAAGTGTTCCGACATACTCCCTGAGCAACCGAGTTTGGAAATAAAAGAGTTGTATCAACATCCTCGTCTGGTTTCCTGAGACAAAAACACATAGGGACCACTTCCCCATCAAGAATTTTTAGGAATACTACGTAAGAAATGCTTTCTCTCTCTCGATATGGATACATTCTCTATTGAATCCCATATCTCTGAAAAAATTGATTTCTCTAAAATTATTGACAAATTTGCTTCTCGAGAAAGCCAGAAAAGTTATTTGATAATTAATTATGAAGTGGTCTTTGTAGAAGGACTGATTTATATACTTTTCGTTTCAGGAGATTTATGCTTTAGTACTTTTTTATTAGATTATATTTTCTGAGTAAACACTGTTGTTTTGCTTTTCTAATCATAAAATGTCTATTTCAAAGGCAATATTTTTGCTTGTTTTTTATTTTGTTGAAGTATTTTGTCGCGATCATAACCCATTAGCTGACCAAAAAATAAAGTTTTGCACTTCAAATTTTATTTACATTTTTATTAATGTTCAATATATGATTATTAAATAAGTAATTAAATATATAAGCATTGTAATAAGTAATTAAATATCTAAGTATTATGATAAGTAATTAATTATATAAGTATTGCAATAAGTATAAATATGTAAGTATATTATAATAAGTATATATATATATGCAAGTATTATAATAAGTAAATATGCAAGTATATTATAATAAGTATATATATATATATATGCAAGTATTATAATAAGTAAATATGCAAGCATATTATAATAAGTATATATATATATGCAAGTATTATAATGAGTAAGTAAATATATGTAAGTATTATAATAAGTAATTAAATATACAAGTATTGTAATAAGTAATTAAATATATAAGTACTATAATAAGTAAGTATATAAAATGTGTAAGTATTATAATAAGTAGTTAAATTTATAAGTTTTAAATATAAGTATTAGAGTCAAATTATAAAAAATTCTCTAGAGGGGCGGCACATTAGGTCTTCGCATGAGGGCGGCTGACACCCTAGGATCGGCCCTGCAAGCATCGTGGACCAAGAGCATAAAATCTGATGAAAATAGTCAATAATAGTATATGCAGTGTTTTTTTTCCATATAATAAATAAATGATCTTGCAATCAACCAAAACTTTTTAATGTCATTCAAACGAAAGTTCTCCGATCTGCGTAGGTCTTCCACATTGGACTTCAACTATCGTGCTCTTAAAATTGGCTGGATAAGAAATTCTCTTAGATAAAATAAGAAGATTGGCGCAAAATTTTTCATTTCTCAAATCTCTAATCAAACTTTTTCTCCATTATATAGCAATAACCCTGAGTCTCTAAATCTAAAAATTATGAAAGAAGATAAAAATAATATTGTTAATATATGAGGCGTGCGTCAAATGAAAGTGATTCGAAGAATCGCATGCGAACAGTTTCAATGTATTTTAGTGAAACAAACGCGATAGTGAAGGTGCAGGTACCACGTACACGTTTGTGCACGCAGATTTGTGATAACTGCATTCGTAAGGATGTTGCATTCATTTAAAAAAGGTTTGTGTGGATGCAATTGCGTCCAAAACGGATCAGTGAGCTGTAATAAAGTTTTTAACACTGGGAGGGTGTAAGTCGGTGGATATTTATCGCAGAATGCTGAATGCATACGGTGACACGTGTGTGACGAAACCCACGGTGACGAGGTGGGTAAGAATGTTTAGCAACGGCCAACATGAGACAAGGGATTCGCCGTGGCTCAATCAGGCGCACAATTTTGTGACAGAGAAGCTGATCACGGACATTGACACTGCAATCAAGAGAAATTGAGGTCGAAACATTCGTGACGCCGCAAAGGAGTTCAATGTTTCCATCGGTACCGTTCACAATATTGTCACCAATATTCTGAAGTATCGAAAATGGTTTTTTGCCACTGGGTATTCCAATTGCTGTCTGAACACCACAAGAAACAGCGAATTAACCTGAATTTACAGCATTTGTTACGCTATAGGGATGATGGTGACGACTTTCTGCAGCACATAGTGGCAGGAGATGAAACTTGGTGTCAACACTTCCAATCGGAATGAAAGTCTGTCAACATGCAATGGAAACCTCCCAACTCACCTAGGCCCAAGAAATTTAAAGCTCAGCAATTATAGCCGGAAAGGTGATGCTGATGGCATTTTTCGACATTCAGGGACCCCTATTACTGGAGTTTAAGGAGCCGGACGTATTCATCAATGCCCAACGGTACACGCAAACACTTGATAAACTATATAAGGCTATCAAAAACAAACGTCCAGGTATGCTGTCGTCAGGTGTCATTATTCTGCACGACAATGGAAGGTCGCATGTCATCAAGGTGTGTGCCCATAAAAAATAGGAAATCCTGGATCGTCAACTTGCAGTCTAGAACTATCACCATGCGACTGTCACATATTTGGACCGCTAAAGAAAAGCTTAATGCAGTGTTTCTCAAAGTGTGGGGCGCGTCCCCCTGGGGGGCGCGATGACCCTACAAGGGGGGCGCGAACGTATCGAAAATTTAAAGATTTTTTTTTAAAAAAATAACCGGAAAGAGAAGTAAAACAAAATGCTTTCTTCCATAATAAAAAAATACACACAACAACACACTGACATAATTTATATTTATTATCTAGCTTTTTTCCGTCATCAAATAGCTATCTTTGATCCCAAAACCAAATTAAAGAAAAAAA
This sequence comes from Trichonephila clavipes, assembly GCA_019973935.1. Classification (NCBI taxonomy): domain Eukaryota; kingdom Metazoa; phylum Arthropoda; class Arachnida; order Araneae; family Nephilidae; genus Trichonephila; species Trichonephila clavipes. The sequence continues at coordinate 243,919 of BMAU01019528.1, read as the reverse complement.
AACATTTTGTTTTATTTGCTGTTTTTCCTCAATGAGAGATTTTTTTATTACGTTTTAACATAAAATATTACTCGTTAAAAGAAAAAACGAAACCCAGACCCTGAGAAAAATTCTAAGATAAACAATTCACCGCTGTAATTATTATTGAAATACTGTACATTAGTTGTAGAAAAAGAAAAGGAAGTCATGATTCACTTTTCAGCCAGGCTGCATAGTACGTTTGCTAATCCTTTGATTGACCTTCAATCTTATGGTATGGTTATTATCAATATTAGTTCCCTCCCATCTTTCATGCGTTTGCTTTTCGCTTAAGGAAATTGTAAATAATTGAGTTTTGCGATATTTGGAAAAGAATTGATTGGTTTAACATTTCTGTAGGATAATTGAAAAGTGTCTGATTTGCGTCAATTATTATGGTCTTGTACTTTTGAATAATTTTAGTTCAGTTTTATTGGATTTTTTCTCAAATCATCAAAGAATTGAATAGTCCTTGAAAGAAGGTAAGTATACTTTCTATAAATTAAAATATTCACTAGAATTCCGATTTGTATCGTGTACAGTAAAAATAATTCTAAACAAATGATTGGGGTGACTGAGTCCCCCCGCACTACCATTAATGTTAGTATCGAGTACGCGCATGCTCCCGGGTTAAACTTTTTAAAGTCTTCTCGCTTTAAATGTTAAAAAGTAACACAATTATTCTTCATCGGAATTTTATATTCTTTTTCATAATTTAACATTAATTCTAAATGCTAATTGTGTGAGGTTTAAAATTACAGTTCTTTTAAACAGTTATTTACAATTATAGCATTTATCTAAAAAAAAATCATTTTACATTTTTGTATACAATGTCGTGCACACAGTTTTACTCTCCTTACAGTTCAGCTATTATATCAAGAATAATGTTTTATTTTTTAAAAAAATGAACTCGTGCGAAGAGTCGGTGTTTCAGCCAGTATACGTTTGATGTATCAGTACTGAAGAAGGTATTTTATAAATAATTTCTTATTACTGAATTTGGCCGCGGTAGCCGAGTGGTATAGGTATCGGATCGTGGCTTGCCTTGTCACGAATTCGAGCCCATTACCACTAAAGACCCGCCATGTAGGGCAGCGCTGCATGTTAAATCTGTTGAGAGTTGAAACTTTTTTCCCGTTGGTGTGGTGTGGTAGTTAGGAGAGCAGGTTGCCAGCTCAGGTGTCATCCACGTCACTTGACCATGGTTCAAAATTACGTGGTCCGTCGTCAAAAGCCCTCGTGCAGCTGAACAGTGCGACGTCAATATTCAATCAATCAATCTTATTACTAAATTAAGAACAAGTTTAATAATCCACGGGCTTTTCTTGTAGAGGAAAGTTTTTCAAAGGAAGGTTTTAATATCAGAAATTGACACTTAAAGAGTTATTTTTCTATATTTAGCTGAGATCTATATTTTGTCTTCAAGGCATCCACTGCAGAAAATCCGGTTTGCAAAAAGGTAGGATGTTGAAAATGGTAATAGTATACGAAGTGCTTTTGTTTTCAGTACAGATAATTCCTCATCCACCTCTACCCCCTAATTCAAAGAGCGATTTATTACAAAATTGCCTTTTAATTTTCACTGCATGTGAAATCTATGAAGATTTCTTCTTCGGAAGTTGAGAGCCCTTCTGGAGTATCTTGAAATAGATCCCTAATCCACTCGTAACTTGCTACCAAGCTGTCCTCATCCAGAAAATACTTTTTAAAATTCTTTGCCAACATAGCTAAATGATTTTACATGTTTTAAAAACAACTTTCACATGTTGTTCTACAGATTTGTAAGTTTTAACACATATCGAGCTGGGGCTTTTTTTTTTTTTCCATCATTTACTTCAGTAGTGGTAAATCCAAAATTTAAGTATTTTTGTGAAGATCGCCTTGATTTAATTTTCGGAACCATGCTCGTTCGTCTGTGTACTTGTTGATTCTTTATTATGGTCGAATGTTTGCTTACGACTTAAAAATGTATGTATGATATTGTTTTAATCTACTGCCGTAAATACTTAATTACCGTGAATTACAATTAACGTGGAAATTAAAAAATGTACATTCAAGCTAGATTCGGTAGCTATAGGAGTATCGAGTCGACCAAAACTGACTGGAATTGTACGAGGAAAAGCATTTTTACATGTTTTGCGCAGACGTCCGATAGGTTGCCCAGACTCACGCAAACGTACCCTATAATGCCAGATGTGATGGATATGATAGAGAGCGACATTGACTAGACTATTTTTCTAATGACATTTGTGCTTTGAGAAATGAATGCTGAAGGAAATAAATCTTTAATTAAATACATCATTTTGCGATCTGTTCCAATTTAAAAATTAGAGAAAAAAAATAACATAATTCTAAGTAATATATATTTTAAGTAATTTTCTTAAAATATACATTACTTAAAATATACACAAAATTTAATATACTTATCCTATTAATTTGTACGGTTTATAATTAAGATCGTATTGTAACTTTAGCGTCTCTTTTATTACAGTAAATACATTATTGTTGTACAGGGGGCGAGACAAAAATTATGATTGAAAATTGGGTCGCCAGTATTGAAAGTTTGAGAAACACTGCTTTTAATGTATGAGTGGCGCACAGAGTATTTTAGGACTAATTAATTAATACTAAATTAAGAACAAGTTTAATAATTATTAGCTACTTCCATGGGCTTGTCTTACAGAGCAAAGTTTTTGAAAGGAGTTTTAAGATAAGAAATTGACCCTCTGAGTTCATTTTCTATATTTAGCTGATATCTATATTTTGTCTTCTAAGCAACCACCGCATTTTGTAATATGTTCCAATTTAAAAATCAGAGAAAGGAAAAATAACTTAGTAATTATCCTATTACTTAACTTTTTTTTTGCTTAAAAGTAACATATACAAAATGTAATACTTATGTCATGAATTTGTACGGTTTATAATAAATATTGTTGCTTTATCGTAAAAGTGCATTATTATTGCATTCAGTAAATTATTATGTATAAGGGGGGCGCGATAAAAATTGTGATTGAAAAGGGGGGCGCCAGTATTGAAAGTTTGAGAAGCACTGGCTTAATGGGTCAACGATTTCACTCCGACTATGACGTAAAGGCTGCACTTCTGCACTGGTTGCATGATCAACCGGCATCGTTCTTCACGCACGGAATTAGTAAACCTCTTAAGCCAGTGTTTCTCAAACTGTGGGGCGTGCCCCCCTGGGGCGCGATAAACTTACGAGGGAGGTGAGAGCATATCGAAAATAAAAGATTTAAAAATAATTAATTTACTGGAATGAATTAAAACAAAATACTTTCAGACATAATAAAAAATGCACTTTTACTCTGATATAATTTATAGGCGCGCGCGCGATATTAAGTCATCAAAAATAAAAACTTCTTCAATACCTAAAATTAGCTATCTTTGATTCTATAACCAAATAAAAAAACTTTTATTTGATTTGCTGTAATCCCATGATGAGAGATTTTTTATTACGTTTTCTTTTTAAACCTAACAGAGAAAAAACAGATCCCAGAGCCAGAATCGAAAAAATTTAAGAACATAAAAAATTCATCACTGTCATTATTTTTGAAATACTGCACATTATAGCTGTAATCTGTTTGACCTTCTAAGTTATTGATATAGTTAGTTATGGCCCCTCTCTTATGCGTTTGTTTCTCATTTAGGGAAGTTGTAAATGATGTATTTCTCTGTTGCGCTTTTTTCCATGCAAAAGAGTTTTATGATATTTGGAAAACCACGGAGAGCACACACACTTTGAAGGATTACTTGGTCAAGACTTATTTTTATGAGTATTCTCAAACATATACAGCATAACGAAAAAAGTTTTACACAATTTTTTTAGCAGTAACATACATATTATCATAATGAATACACTTTTTACCCGGAAGTTGTCGCGCAGAACACACAGATCACTAAATCGTTAATTCTGGCAAACCTGTTTATTTGTTACCAAAGAAAATTTGAAAAGTCCTTGAAAGTAGGTAAGTAAACTTTCTCTTAATTAAATTATTCACTGGAATCACGATTTGTATCGTGTACAATAAAATAATTATATAAAAAAAAGGATTGGGGTGACTCAATAAACCCGCTCGACCGTATCGATTGCGCGCCTGCTCCCGGGTTAACACATGGTGAAGTCTTTTCGCTTTAAATATTAAAAATAATACAATTATTCTTCATCGGAATTTCATATTATTGTTCATTATTTATCATCAATTATAAATGCTAATTCTGTGAGGCTTAAAATTACAATTCGCTTAAAACTAACTATAATTTGAGCAGGCGTTTTAAAAAAATCATTTTACATTTTTGTAAACATTGTCGCGCACTTGGCTTTACTCTTCTTACAATTCAGCTATTATATCAATAATGTTTTATTTTCTTATAAATGAACACGGGCAAAGAGCGGTCACTTCAGCCGGTATACTTTTAATGTATCAGTGGTGCACCGAGTATTTTATGACCAATTAATTAATATTAAATTAAGAACAAGTTTAATAAGTATTAACAACTTCCATGGGCTTGTCTTGCAAAGCAAAGTTTTTATAAGGAATACTTATGATTAGAAATTGACCCTCTGAGTTCTTTTTCTATATATTTAGCAGATATCTATATTTTGTCTCCTAAGCAGCCACCGCATGTTGCAATATGTTCAATTTAAAAATTAGAGAAAGGAAAAATAACATAATAATTATCCTATTACTTATTATTATTATTTTTTTTTTTTGCTTAAAAGTAGTATACAAAATTTAATACTTATGTTATTAATTTGTATGGTTTATAATTAAGATCGCGCATTGTAGCTTTTACGTCAAAGTGCATAATTATTGCATTCAGTACATTATTAATGTATAAGGGGGGGGCGATAAAAATTGTGATTGAAAGTGGGGCGCCAGTATTAAAAGTTTGAGAAGCACTGTCTTAAGCAATGGGAGGCCTGCCTGAACGTCATGGGGGCAAATTTTGTACGCATTTCACTCATTAAATATTGTTTTTTCTGTCCATGTACTTGTCTCATTTCTGTTTCTACGAATGTCATGAATACACACCTCGAACCACTTTCATTTGAACACCCCTTATACTATATACTTGTCATGATGATAGTGGTCAAATTATCTCAATTTCCAGAATATCTTTTTAGTTCTTCCATGTAAAATTTGTGTCAATGACTTCAAATTTTAAGATAAAATTTTACCAATTCAAATTATAAGGGGTTTATTTTACGAAACAGTTTATCATGATTTCCAGGACATTTTTTTTTTTATAATAGCAGCTGATGATTCGAAAAATAAGCAAATTACATTTATTTCAAGTATTACGGTTATTTCCCCTTTTGCTTATAGAATTAATCACAATAACTCTATTTTTACAGCAGAAGCTTTGGCTATCTGCCAAGCTTTAAATGATCTGACTGTTTCGAACAAGAATCAGCTAATTTTATCCGATAGTCTCTCTGCTCTTCAAAATTACTCGATCAAGCCACATCGTGTTTTGTTCACTGATTAGCAAGTAAGATTTATATTCAATCATATTATAACAATCAGGTGATTCTACTTTAGATTCCGGTACACTCAAATATGTTATGGAACGAACATGCGGATTATCTCGCAAGACCTTTTACAGCGTCTAATGCTTATATCGACTGTGGATTGATAAAGACATCAGTAAAAAAAATATATCACGAGATTTAAAAAAAGACAAACGATAATTTCCATTGAAGCAAGTATTTTGGAAATTTGGCAATATTTCAAACATTGGCAACATTTCTAAGTGGACTAAGAAGAGAAGAAATTATATTATATATACTCGAATCTTCAGTAAAATGATCATTACTCCAGGACTTCTACAAAAATTAAAATTATTAGACAACGCAATTCGTAGCTCTTGTAACTCTTTGAATGACATGGATCATGCCTTGTTAAGCTGCAGAAGATATACATATATATCCTCGAGAGAGAGAGAGAGAGAGAAATTCTCTCCATTATTTTCTCAAAGTTTATCCACATTGTAGCATCACTTTCAAAGAGCTATTGGAGAAAGCTGTGTCAAATGGATCAGCATTTAGATTTTTTGTTCAGAAAATGAAATATTTTAAAATCCATTAAATAGAAAAATTTTCTTTTTGTCTTTTAGGGGATAATAGCCTTTGTTGCTCCATATACCACAAAACCTGTAACTGCAATATCACCTACTTGAATCTGATTATTTGCACATTTGGAGGATTGTCTTAAATTTTCCAAATATTCGATACGAAATATTTTGTAATTTTTGTATAGTGCGAAACATTGTTAGCAGGAGAGCGGCAGCAAACACAATGCCCCATAACACACACACACACCTTATAAAGCAGACAACTGCTCCTGCAAATGTACTGGGTTTGTTCATCCTGCATCTTAATAAGTGGAGTAGAATTCTTTTCAGTGTGAATGCTGCTTTTGCAAATAATCGCATACCAGAAGATAAAAAATAATTCATAAAACTCCATGTTGTATAATAAAGCCCGATTATTGTACCGTACGTACATCGAAACTCTTTAAGTGCATCAAAACCGCAGTTCTCTCTTAAACAGTGCAAAATGTATTTTTTCGTATTAAAGAAAGAGTTCTGAGTTGTTCGTATTTAGTTGTATTAGTTTCCCAATAATCACAAGTCAACACATTATTTGATGGCACGTTTATAACTCATTAAACATTTCTGTAGAAAAAATGATCCATAAAGTTTCACCACCCGTCTTAAGTTGTCCTTTATGACATTCAGGAAGCCCCCAATTCTGTTTTTACACGATTTTAATTTAACACGAATATAAAATGGAATTATCTTTTTTCTCGACTTATTTTGATTTAACACGATTGAGCCGAAAATTTTGCTTTTCTTTTATTGTTATAACTGTGATATTGAAGACGAGGAATGTTATACGATTTCCATTAGTGAGAATTCTAAGAATTTTTTTAACTTCAATAGGGAGTTTTGTCTGCTTTGCGAATACCAAGATGCTAAACACGACGATTATAAGATACGTGAAAGAATACGAAAATTAACAACTCTGGGGCTCGAACCAGTACACATAATGGCTTAATCAAAACACACACACACAATTGTACTGAATTTGCTCTTAAAACAACTGAAACATCGGCATCACAGGAGGCTGGTTTTAATTTTCTTCAAAAGATTACAGAAATTTCACTTAATGAGCTCGAAGACAGTAAATAAGTTATTTTTAGTGATAGCAGTAATATTGCAAAGGTATACTTTTCTTGTCTGAAAGTGACAACGAATAAAATTTTTTTACGTGTAATATATTATTTTGCTTAATTTTTGTATTAATGAATTAGTAATATGTGTTTTTTCCTTTGAAATTATAATTGACTTTACATGATACATGTATAATCCTTATGAAATAAAATATGCTTAAGATTTCAACATGAAAACTGATGGTTTATTGAATTATTTTTGCTTTATTTTCAGAAATGGAACCAATCTTCGTTTGTTCCATAAGTGCAATATATTTCTACACGTATTCTTCGAGAACATATCTATCGTGTAGAAAAAGAATTAAGTGCACATCAATAAGTTTTTTCGACCCATAGTGAAACTAAATTTGATTCATTAATCTGTTTTTCTCTAATTTTAAAACTATGTTCTTAGAATGCAATGATATAATTATCTTTAAAATTTAATTTTCTTTAAAAGTTTCTCAGTTTTTAGTGTGGAAGTTACGAGGGGGACTCAAAAATAACCGGAATTTATTCTACATTTTTATTGAACTCCAGATTAGTCCCCTTCAAAGTATTGTCAATGTGCATTGATGCACTTGTACCAGGATTTTTGCAACTGCTCAAAACAATTCTGGAACTCTTGAGGCAGGATATTGTTCAAAGCACTTAGGGTGTTTTCTTTGACTCCATTCACATCACTGAATTACTTTTTTTTAGACTTCTGCTCATCCGTGGAACAAAAAGAAATCCGACATAGATCAAGTGAGTAGGATGGATGAATCACAAGCACCATGTTGTTGTCAAAAGCAGTTGAAATATCAAAGCTGTGTAGACTGGGACATTGTCGCGAACGTGTTCCATGACTCGTTTATTTCCTCAGAAATTTGATCAATGGTATTTCGACGATTTTCATCAATCGCACATTTGATTTTAGCAATATTTTTTTCATTTCTTCCTGTCGAAGGACGCAATGGCCTCAACATGTGTATTCAGTTGATACGATGCCAGATTTGAACGGGAAAACTATTCGTAATCCTGCGATTTTTCCCCAACAGAAAGCAAAATTTCAAATACAATTTTTATTCTACGTGGTCGGTCATCTTTCTAATCGCCAAAGGATTATAACAGTAACGCACCTAACAGAGAACAACAAGCAATCCACTTAACTCAGACTGACGCCAGCTCACTCATGGTATCTCAAGAGAACCCCCAACTACCACCACCTAACAGTACAACTCATAACTACAAGGTATGAGTGCACAGTAGTTCGATTCCAGTAACTTTTGGGTTCCACCTCGTATATGAATGTAAATGTATTAAATGAAAACAAAACTAAAACACTCCAGTAGCATGGTATAATTTATTACACACAAAATCTAATTAACAATAGCTGCTTCATCCAAAAGTTGAAGGCATATAAAGAAAGCAGCATAGTAATGAAAATACAATTTTAAATTCAATTTTCAACAATTAATGTATAAGCACCATTTATCTTTGTATAAATGCAAACAGCTTTATAGGACAAACAAGAACTCTATAGGTCGTCACATAAATATTAAATAAACATACGATAGATAAATGTGGAGACATTATGTTCACACACATAAGATATATGGTTATAACAGGCTTCTCCGATGATGTGACTTACACCCACTACTGATAAAATATGCAAGTAAATTCAAAAAGTTTTAATGCACAGATGGATCACCAAGTGAAATCACATGATTTGTTATAAATGCCAAATTTTGATCTCTGAAAACAGTAATTCTCTTAATACATTAATAACAATAGCTGCATTTTATTTTTAAAAAATGAATAAAATTAACTTGTATAAAGACAAATGAAATTCAAAACATAGAAATATGATCAATCATTTAAACATTAACTACAAATGCACAATTTCACAGTACAAGTAAAAGCATTAATTGTAAAAAGATTTATTTTTCTTTTTTGTGTGGAATGTTCTGTAATAGAATCAATATAAAAATGAAAATGAACAATCTCTTGAGATACGTCAATTAAGTTTGTACGTTTTACCTTACAAATGCAAAACACAAATCTTTAAACAGTCCTTGGGATTCCTTTCAGAAATGATGGCATTACACTTGATGATACATAAGTGTAAAGTGCGTCAAGAAAGTAAAAAATATAAAATTTGTGCACATAGACTTAAAATACTTTCAGATAATGAATAATAAACTCATGAAAAAATAATTTAAATCTATTAAATAATGTTAAAAAGATTAATGTTCATATACAAAAATTCTTTAAGCAGAAATGATGAAATACACTTTGGCAACTGAGTAGCTAAATTGCCATGGCAGTGCACATGCTAAGAATGACATAGAACAGTCAAGGCAATTTTAGATCGGCATCGTCGACTGTGATTACAGGATAAAACTAAAATTTTCTGAAGATTGCAATATGTTGAAATATGCTATCTATTCTAACCATTTTGAAGCACTCACACACACATGCATGCATTATTGAATCCACATCAATGACTTTTATCTTAATATTTTTTCTAACATACAATATTTAAAATGCAAAATGACAATATGATAATCTTTGTACCATGACAACTAACTTAAGCCAATCTCATATGACATGATTTGATTAAACTTTCCAAAAGGATTGATATGTTTTATGAAAACACACTGATAAAACTGAAAAAACAAAAACGTACAAAAGACCAAAAACGAGATTTGTAAGATAGAAAATTACAATTTGGCAAACGACACACGTTTAATTTAGATACATAAAATTCAAGAAAATTACTTGATTCACAAAAATATGCAAGAAAAAATTGAGAACAAAAAATAAAAAAAGTTCTGAAGCATGTATTCTTCTACAAATAATGTACTTATAATTCAATGTTAATAACATAACATTATTTTAACATTCATCGTTCATTTAATTTTTCCAGGAAGGAAATTAATTATTTTTTTAAATTTTGAAATAGATAAATGAACTAGTTCAATAAAATTAATAATAAGATCCCCCTCCAAAAAATGCAAATAACAAACATCAAAATATCAATTTAGTGTAATAGGAATGTTAATGCCAGTTGAGCTGAAGAATGCACAAATTAAACATGAATCCTACAAAGAAAAATTTTAAAAAATCAACTCAATACTAATATATTAAGAATATTAATTTTGTTCTGACAAGAAACTGAAATAATAAATTTAGAAAAAAAAGAGAGTAATTATAGCATAGATAATATACTACAAGAATACAAAAGTAAACGATGGTTAAAATGAGTTATATATAAATATATTTTATGAAGAGAACATATTTTAAATTTTGTAAAAAAAAAAGAAATTTAAGGAAAATGAATACAAAATTCTCTAACTGCACAATAATGAATACAAGAAAAAAAAAATTTAAATAATCCTTTCTATGCATCTTTCTTCATAAAAAATTAATAAATTTTTTAATCTCTAAAAAATAATGGGAGAAAAATGAAATAAAATTTTAGAGAATGACTAGTAACTTTCAACTAAAAAGGATTCAATAACCATAGTCACACACATACTCGTTTTCCCATCACCCTATCAAACAATCAAACTGAACACATGAAGTTAGCTAAGGCAATGTATTCTTGACATAAGTAACCCGTTTTATTTCATGGTATTTACAAATGGTTTATATAATAGTATTTACTCAATGAGAGGAAATTTTCTGAAACACTCTCACAGAAGCTGAAAACAGCTTTGATAGCAGAGAATTCTATACTTGGTAGCATTTTGTGCTGAGACTGATTCAAAATGTTATGAGATAATTACAATAAGAAAGAAGTTAATATATGTTGTTCTCAAAATGATTATAAACCTATTCTAATGCATTTGAATTTTCAGATCCAATATAAATCTCATGAAAGAGAAAGATCCATACTTATGTGTGAGCAACATCTAGTAACCATTAATTCCAAGTCCGCCAAACACATGTATTATAAGACAAATGTTTAGGGCAAAATGGTGAAAATGTTTTAAATATTAGAACTCCCAAACCTCATTCAAAATCCTATATAAAAAGCCCCCAGATTTTTAGTTTTACTTCAGCTAAATGTTCACAATTTAATGACAATTTATCTGAGAACATGAGATAGAAGAAAAAAAATATAAGGTAACATACAAATTTTCAATACATTTCGAATTTTGGAATTTTTCTCATGCTTTTTCACAATATTCATATTATATTTCAGAAGACATAATTACACACAATTTTTTCAAAAAATGAATGAAATCATTCATGAGGTAGTTAAAATATATTTCAAATGCATTTTGAATTTATCATATTTCTTATATGTAAGCACCCAATCCATCTTTGAAATTAAAACTTAGGGCATTTAAAAATATTTATAAAAATCATGTATTGCAAGGAAAATTAAGATTAAAAAAAATTAATAAGTTTGTTTTCTTATATATTACTATAATTTACATTGGATACATATTTGGAGAATATAACACATCCCTTAATTACTATATTATAATATAAAATACACATTTCACTATAAAATACAATCAACATTTTATTTAAAGTTATTTCAGGTTTGAACTTTTTACAAAATAATCTCTGTAAATGCAAGACTTTGAGAAATAATTTTTTTTGCATTTCAAATTTACATTTGTTTCTCCTTGAAACACTACATCCAATTTTAAAAAACTTAACACAATTTTGACTTGAAATCACTGTCATATACCCTATTTGAGGAATACCTAACAATAAAAGTAAAACAGCTATTGTAGTTTCTTAAAGTTTATACTTTTTATTTCATACTACAAATAATTAATACTAAATTATTAAGAAAATTACATTTCATACATTAGAAAAATGAATGCATACCAAAGTTTTCCAATAAAAATTTTACATCTGAATTTGAATATTTAAAGTAAAATATTACTTTTTGGATACTACAGCTATTATATAATTAATCTTTCTGTACGATGTATATGATTTAATACTTCTCTTAATGTGAAAAACTATATTAAAAATATTCCAGAAAACATAATAAATCAAGTATAATAATAAAAATCTCCAGCATGACTTCCCCAAAATTAAAAATCAGGAATATTTTTAAATATTTAACAAGATAGTCACAATTTCAATAAAAAATTCCAAAGCTATTTGTACTACTGAAGATTCATTTTCGTTCTTTATTATGTTAATATACATAATTTCTGTTTGTAGTCTGGTAATCTATAAAGGGAGCGAAAAAATGTCTAAGATTCAGTTAAATTATACTCAGCACTATCACTTCGCACAGTAAAAAAAACATTTCATCTATTTTAATTTCATGCATTTATTATTAGAGTTGTCATTTATCAATTGAACAGCATGTGTGCTATAAATTTATAATTTATTAAAATTATTTCAAGAAATTTTTCTCTTCATTCACACATTTCTCTCCCTTCCCCCTTTAAATGATTTTATAGAATTTTTACAGTAACATAATGCAAAACTATTCCTCAAACTCCCTTCATTGAGAGTAGAAAATACACAAATACTAATCTGAAAAACTCTTTAAGTAAATACATTTTTAAAGAGAAGCCTTTTTTTTTCTTAAATAAGCATATTTTCTTTTTTACATTTCCTAATCTATAGTTTAAGGTACGAGTTCTTGTGAGTATCAATGAATAACTCTAAGTTTCTTAATTTTAAATATAAATAAGATATAAAATGTTTCCTTAGACCATCCAATAACATTAAAAGAAAAATCACAACTGAATGAACAAGTAAATATAATTTAGTTTTTCAGAATTAAGTATTTAAAAAGGCAAAACCGTCTTACCGCCTGCATTGCTGACAATATTAACATTCAAACTTTAAATAAAAACAGATGTTGTTATAAAAACTTGTTGTAATTAGAATATATTTAAAAAATTGTTTTTTTCTCACCCTCATTATTTTATACATATGCAAAACCTTAAAATAAAATACAATTTTGCACACATAAAATGTCAGAATACTTACAGACTATAAGAGGGTAAAATCATTTAAATATACAATGCAAAATATGCAAGAAATAAATAACATTTATATAAAAACAAAAGAAAATCAAGCATATAAAATAATCAGAATAAAAATACACACAAATGTCACTCAGATCATAGAAACCATTTTGATGAAAATGCTGCATACTACCATTATTTCCATAATGATTAAATTGTCTTTAATATTAATTTCAGTCAAAAAATTTAATCCAGCTCATTCAATTACATTTAGTAACAAAATAATAATTTAAAACTCATTGTTTTTAATTCTTCATGTAAAGAATTGAAAAATTAGAGCCCCCTTTCAATATTAATTATTAATGTCATCTTTTAAATCTTTTCTTAAAGAATATCATAATGATAGCTAATAAAAATTCATTGCCAATTTCCAAAATATTATAAGCATTAGTAAAATGTCATGTAAATAAATATTTAACAAAAACAATGTAAAACAATTTTAAAAAAATGCTATTAAATTTAAAAATCTGCTTTTCAATATTACAGTCCGACCTCTTATTTACGAACCTTTGTTTTGGAACTATATTTATTTTACGGACTTTTTTCCTGGAACCAAGAATGTAATACATATGCGAAATAAATCTCTTAAAGAATTTTCCACATTTCTTTCGGGATCTAGCGACTTCGTTAAGACACAACTTGGTACCCTTTGAGCAACTTTCTTTATTTATGTATTTAAAAATTATATTTTAACGTTTTATATAATGTTTCTATTCAAGAAAATGATACGAGATGAAATTTTTCACATATTACTCACACAATTTTAAAAATTTAAATTTTTTGAAGAAAATTTGGGACATTTTAAAATCCTACTCTTTTTGTAAATATTAATTTTTTGACCTGAAATTTTTTTGTAATATTTTTATAGATGTTCAAAACAACTTTAGGGATCGATTTTAAAATAACTTAATTCATTTTTAAGGGAAAAAATAGAATGTTGATATGCATGCCAAAAATCAACAATATCTCTTACATTTTAATTTTTTTAAAAAAAAGTATTCAATTTACAGCAAAACGGATCCCTAATTTTATTAGGGGCTTTATATGTAACACACAAGAAAAAAATGAATGTTATTGGTAAATAATTGTGGAAGGAGTAGCATTTTGAATGCACCAATGTTTCGAAAAACACAAACTGAGGAAAAAATCTTTTAAAGTTTATAATTCTAAAAAAAAAATTATAATGAGCTTAAATAAACTTAAAATACCACTTTAAGATATTAGTTATACATTTTTCTTTAAAATAATTACATTTTCATATTTTTTCAGCCCATATATTTTTTATAAATGATCAATTTTTAGAGAGTATTAATTGCATAAGAAAAATCAAGAAAAATGTTAAAAAAAATTTTCTTACTGTCACGACAGAAATGTTAGTCTCTTTTCTTCTTATAGTATTTAAGTATTACATTTGCATAAAAAACACATCAGGAATAAGAACTGAAGTTATAAAATTATTAATATAAAATGCCTTAATTCAAAAATTTTACATGCACAGATTTCACAAAGAAAAAAAATGATTGTATTTTATTGCCTCAGTAACATTCTGCTTTATATATTATGCATTCTTTTTTAATGTTATTATTTCTCTTTATAAAATAGATTTTTTTATTAAAACGCTCTTTTTTCTACAAAGGGGATGTGGCTGAATTGCCTAATTTGTATTCAAATGAAGTTTTATTCAACTTCTAACTTTCTGAGATGCACAAGTGATATATCAATCGAAAGATAATAATGCAAAAAATAAGATTAAACAAAAAAATTTAAAAAAACCGATAGGTCTGTCACTTTTTGGGTACCAAGTCCTCTTAAATAGAGGTCAGACTGTAATTGCTAATGATTCTGCTTAGTTCCGGTTGAGAAATGCTATTTCAACACAAAAACATAAGTGTAGAAAACACAATATTATAGATCAAATAACAAATTCTATTGATAACCTTTTAACACATTTCCCAATCAAACACAATATGTTAAATAATAATCAAACGGAAAGTTCTTAACATTCAATTTTTACTTTGATTTGGTAATATAATTAAATTTTTATAACAATGAAGTTTTTCTTTTTTTTAAAAAACTATACAATAATTGTGAGAAATACAGGACAATCTTTATTAAAAACAAATTTGAGATTCTAAAGAAATCTTATAATTTAGTACATAAACTGAACTAAAGAAAAAGAAAAAATAACTGAAGTTTTATGCTTCTAACTATATTCCAGAGGAAAGTTAATAAGTTTATAATACTAATACTACAATATAAAGCACACCATACATGAAAAATATGACTGTGCATATTCACAATTTATTTTGGCTTCATTTGTTCCTTTGTTACAAAAAAATTATATCAGACTGATATCAAGAGTACATGAAAAATCTATTGCTTTTGCAATAACTGGAAATAAAAATTCACAAAAGAAATAGAAAGATGAAAGGAAATTCATTAATTTCAGAACACTTAAAAAATAATATATATGTACAAAACACAACTCAATAAGCAAAAGACATCCATAATAAAACAATGTCTTAAAAAATTTACTCACAAAAATTTCATAAAATAGGGAGTTAGTTACATGAGAATTTTGAAAAAATACAAAAGGAAAAAAAAAGTTGAATAATTTTAGTTTGAAGAATCAGTTTGAAGTGATATGATCTTCATTCTATAAGTCTGCACAATTTTATGTAATACTTTTACTTTGAAGTATTGAACAACATGTTTACAAAAATCTATTCTACATTGTTTCCATCAGGGAGATGCAATACTTGACCCTGTAATAGGAATAATATGTAGAAATAATATACATTTTTAAGGTATCTACGAAAACATTCTCTAAATGACGTTGTTCTAGTGATTGACTTGTTTCTGTATATACACAGGCATCGATTTTAATTTATTAAAACATCAGTTCGACTATAAAAATATAAAATTCCTTTTTTCCCGTATATGAATTCTTTTTTACTTGAACTCAGTAAAAACTGCGATTCAGTAAAATGTTTATGATTAAAAATTGTCAATGAAAATTGCTGAAAGATGCTCAGATGCATAGTAAATTAATGCAATGCAACTTAATGTATATTACATTAATGCATATAACATTAATACATAGAACATGAATGCTAAGTAAATTAAGGCATAGCTAGTTAATGCATAGTTCATTAATACAGTGAATTCATGCATAGTCCTTTATAGTGCGTAATAAATAATTGCATAGTTCATTTATGCATAGGAAACACTTGTATAGTTTGTAACCGCATAGAAAATAATTGCATTATTCATTGATATGCAGAATAAAATACGTGCAAACAAACAAAAAAAATATAAACTTGAGATCATTAATTATGAAACACAGCACTAAAATATTAGGTGTATAACTCAAGATTCAAAATTAAGCATTTTTTTTTCATCTTAATTCATAAAATCGACATTGGTATAATGTTACTTCATAGGATGTCTGATTTGTCATTTTATGATTATTTATACGCAAGTGTCAAACAGCATCTTAAAAAAACCTTATCTTTAAAAATCACGAGTATGTATATTGAAATAGAGGAAATAGTATTCTACAGTTTAATAATTTATACTCACACAAGCATACCAAGCATACTATAAAGCAACTATCCGTCTATTAAAGAGACATAATGACAAAACAAATCGATATATAAACAGGACATTAGACTTTAACTGCTGTTGCATGGTCTCGTAGAATCTACAACCTCAACCCATAACTATTCCTTTTTCTCGTGCTTTTTGGTTTTGAAAATAAAGTATTGAAATAATACACATTTTTTTCCTTCCTTTCTCTAAAAATCGATTTAACTGTATTTGTGAGATAGAAAAAAAATGTTAGTTATAGCTCAATTTTAGTGAAATTTAACAACTGTAGTTTTATTTGAATTTTATGCAAATGGTCTTTTAAACCACACCACAGCAGTTGTGCAATGAAATAAATCCACAGTAGTTAAAAAGATTAATATAAAATGTAAAAATTGTCATTGAAGCTACATATACTGTCAAGCAACATTAATATAGAAATATAAAAATTATTAGTTCAACTGAGTATTCTTAAAGGCATAATTGCAAACATGAGATTCTCATGAACATTAATAAAGTGTTGGAATTCATTTGATCTTCTTTGGCCCAATGTGTTTCAACTCCTCAAAGTTGCACCCTTTATAACATCAACCCATCTACAAATAAGTTATCATAATTAGTAATACAGTAACCGTTTTGAAACAAGATAAATAAAAACACAATTAAAAATACATGATTAATGAAAATTTAAAAAAAATTCTAATAATGGTTAGTTAAGAAATATATATATCACTAGAATTACAGTGAATCAACAAAACTCAATGACAGCAAGGCTTATATACAACTTTAAGTAAGAAAATAAAACTTAAAAGTATTTACATTTTTCGTAATTTTGTTACTAATACGCCTTTGAAAACTAGATGAATAATAATAATTACAAAAAGTAGCACAGAAATCACACAGTGTATTAAGTATTAGATTTTGCAGAAACTTATGGAATGTATTCTTCTAATTCCCGATTTTAAGGCATTTAGTCAAATTTTTCTTTCCAAAAGTATTAATAGTGCAGAATAAATTTCCTAATTCTTTTGTTGTAGTAAAAAAAAAATTATTAATACTCTATGTAAATCAATTTTTAAATTTGTAGTGAAATAATAAAGCAAAACCTATTTCTTACAGGAGGAAAAAATATTATAGACTAATCCAAACTGAAAGTTATCAAAATTTTATAATTTTCAAATAACTTAGTACATTTTTTGATTCATAATTAAAAGAAACGGCTAATTAGAAGTAAAATATCCCAATGGATATTTTGCTTTTTTTTACATTGAAAAAATAAAAATCTGAGTGTAGCATTATCCATACTAACACAAAGATGATGAAAAGATAATAATTGTGAAAGAAATACTAATTGTGAAAAATAATAGCTGAAAAACAGATATATCCTTTAGTATAAAAAAAAATAATAATAATTTCTAGTCTTTCAAAAACTTTCAGGGTTAAGTTATTCAAGGAAACAAATGTTATACTTTTGAAATAAAAACATATAAATGTGACTAGGCAATGCACAATAGATACTAAGATATCCATAAATGTACCATACATAAATATATAGCTCATTTTTCCAGCTACAATTCATATGAAACTTTGTATTAATTTCTTCTCTTTCATTGATCATTAAAATTATGAAACTGAAACTAAGAAATATTACTATGAGCCTAAAAGATAATTAAATGTTAAAGATGTTTTTAAAAACACACTGCCCATTTTCAAACATAAATTATTTAAACATTTGATACAAATAAAAATAATATTACTTATTACATAGGCAACCAATTATTCAAAAAAATTTCCCCATCAAATTTGACAAGTTTGCTATCACACTATTCATTACCTTTTTGAAGCATTTGATAATTAAATAAATAATAATTTTATTTTAAATTTGAAACAATACATATAAGAAATTTAAAAATTAAAACACCACTCTACCTTTCAAATGTGTATTCGCTTTCAGCTCTGAAAAAGTAAATATGGTTCTTAAACTGCAATTTAAAAACGTAATCTTTGTTGATGTTGTCATGCGGATTTGGCAAGGTAACAGCATAACCAACTAAAGGAAGACTAGCCAAAGGGAAGTCATCCTAAAATTTTTACAAATTCATTATCAAACCAGAACAGTTACTAATAAGGAAATAAAGAATTCTTGACGTTTCAACACTTTTGATTTGTAAACAATTTTACTAAGACTATAACTTTAGCTTTTGATTATTAAAAAAAATACCTTGGTTTCAAATAAAGTGAAAAATTTCAAAAAATAAATGAAACAATCACAATAAAAAAAATTTACGGTGGTTACAAAACCTGGTAACTATATGAAATTGCCTAGCAAAAACAATTATAACTAAATATAGTCGAAGTTCGAGAATTAAATACCTTGTAAAAGTTAACCAATTGAGTCTATTCTATATAAGGTAGAAAAAGGAAAGGTGTATGTGGGTAAGGTTTGTGTACAATTAAAGGTGTTACTTTTTAATTGTATTAATTTATTCTGTCCCAACTTTTTGTATACCACATTAGGTCCCCATGTTATTGTTTTAAGATTCTTTTGAATGTAAGAGCTTATTTGAGCTATAAACAAAAGTCTTATAATTACTAAAATATGTCAAGCTTAAGTTTAAAACTGAATAACACAAAACCATCATGGTCCAAATTGAAAATTCAGTGCATCTACTTACATAGGTCAAACAGTTTTCCTAATGAAAATATCATTATGTATTGAACAGCACGGTCCCAAATGAGAAAACACTATCCATTTAATGTTACAATTAGAATACTAAACATATTTAAATTGTTTCCTTCCACCACTTTTTTTTAAAAAAAAGAATAACAAAAATTTGATAAAGTATATAGTAATTGTACTCAATTTGAATGAAGTATATTGTAAGTAATATTTATGTATTTATTTCAGTTATGAATAATTTTGTTCACTTAATTGTAATTAACAAGAGTAATTTAAAATATATGTTATTATTTTTCATTGCCCTTGTTTATGATGCCCTCGGTTATAAAATCAGAAACCTGATTTGAAATTCTAGATAATTATTTCGTATCATACCAGGTGAACCAAAAGTCCATTAACATTTAAAAATTCAATAACTTACGGCAGTGCTTCTCAAACTTTCAATACTGGCGAACCACTTTTCGATCACAATTTTTTTCGCGCCCCCCTTATACATTAATAATGTACTGAATGCAATAATAATGCACTTTGACGCTAAAGTTACAATAGGCGATCTTAATTATAAACCATACAAATTAGTAACATAAGTATTAAATTTTGTATACTACTTTTAAGCAAAATAAATAAATAAATAAAATAATAGGATAATTATTATGTTATTTTTCCTTTGTCTAACTTTTAAATTGAACATATTACAAAATGCGGTAGCTGCTTAGAAGACAAAATATAGATATCTGCTAAATATATAGAAAAAGAACTCAGAGGGTCAATTTCTAATCATAAGTATTCCTTATAAAAACTTTGCTTTGCAAGACAAGCCCATCGAAGTTGTTAATACTTATTAAACTTGTTCTTAATTTAATATTAATTAATTGGTCATAAAATACTCTGTGCACCACTGATACATTAAAAGTATACCGGCTGAAGTGCCCGCTCTTTGCCCGTGTTCATTTATAAGAAAATAAAACATTATTGATATAATAGCTGAATTGTAAGAAGAGTAAAGCCAAGTGCGCGACAATGTTTACAAAAATGTAAAATGATTTTTTTAAAACGCCTGCTCAAATTATAGTTAGTTTTAAGCGAGATGTAATTTTAAGCCTCACAGAATTAAAATTTAGAATTGATGTTAAATAATGAACAATAATATAAATTTCCGATGAAGAATAATTGTATTATTTTTAATATTTAAAGCGAAAAACTTCAACATGTTTTAACCCTGGAGCAGGCGCGCACACGATATGGTCGAGCGGGGTTATTGAGTCACCCCAATCCTTTTTTTTATAATTATTTTATTGTACACGATACAAATCGTGATTCCAGTGAATAATTTAACTAAGAGAAAGTTTACTTACCTACTTTCAAGGACTTTTCAATTTTTTCTTTGGTAATAAATAAACAGTTTTGCCAGAATTAACGATTTCGTAATCTGTGTGTCCCGCGCGACAACTTCCGGGTAAAAAGTGTATTCATTATGATAATATGTATGTTACTGCTAAAAAATTGTGTGAAACGTTTTTCGTTATGCTTTATACATTGAGAATATTTATAAAACTATGTCTTGGCCAAGTAATCCTTCATGAGATAGTGTGTGTGTGTGCTCTCCGTGGTTTTCCAAATATCATAAAACTCTTTTGCATGAAAAAAAGCCGCAACAGAGAACACGTAAGAGAGGGGGCATAACTAACTGTACCAATAACTTAGAAGGTCAAACAGATTACAACTATAATGTGCAGTATTTCAAAAATAATGACAGTGATGAATTTTTTATGTTCCTAAAGTTTTTCGATTCTGGGTCCGGGATCTCGCTTTTCTCTGAAAGAGTAGTATGTTAGGTTAAAAAAAGCGTAATAAAAAAATCTCTCATCACGGGATGACAGTAAATCAAATAAAAGTTTTTTATTTGGTTATAGGATCAAAGATAGCTAATTATAGTTATTGAAGAAGTTTTTATTTTTGATGGCTTAATATCGCCTATAAATTATATCAGAGTAAAAATGCATTTTTTATTATGTCTGAAAGTATTTTGTTTTAATTCATTCCAGTAAACTAATTATTTAAATCTTTTATTTTCGATATGCTCACGCCCCCCTCGTAAGGTCATCGTGCCCCCCCAGGGGGCGCGCCCCACAGTTTGAGAAGCACTGACTTACGGAATAACAGAGGTAAAGAGGTAAAAATTGACACTCATGCTTGAAATGACATAGGGTTTTATTGAAACCCAAAAAAGTGCAAAAATTGGCCAATCGATGAAGCTTTACATAACAGAATCAATAATTAGCAAAACTGATTTTTAGCAATAAATGTTCTTCTTTATAACAAATGTCCCACATCAGCCGTTATTCATCTACAATACCTGCAGTCAAGGGATAATATTGAGAACAGCAGGATACAGCATATGTGTAGATATGGTGAGAACTTGCTGTCAGATGTCTTTTAACATCACCAATTAGATCTGTCAACTTGCAACATCAGGTAAACCCACAATCAACAATCACACGGATTGAGATCTGGGAAACTAGGAGGTCAAGCCTGAAGGAAGTAGCGGCCTTGCCCGTGATCCTCACCAAAAGATGCTCAAGAGATCTTTGACATCCTTCTTTTGGCAATAGGATTGTAAAGCTGCAGAAACAGATTTTCCATTCTGATAGTACAGCTTTACTAACAATGCCTTTTCTAGTAAAGTAAAAATACAGGTGCATTTGTTTCCACTCTTACAGCTCCTTTTATACACGATTTTCCAGCAGCGTTTGGTTTCAATAAAACCGCATGCCATTTCAAGCATGTGTCACTTTTTACCCTCCCCCTTCTTACATTACTTCGTGAATTATTGAATTTTCAAATGTTAACGGTAGGGTTTGCAACCTCATGATTCCGGTGTGTTTTTTTTTAAATCCCGGAATGCCGGGATCAGAATTACTAATCCCAGGATTAAATTTTAATCTGAATTATATTTTGAAATTTTTTTTCTAAGTATTGTGAATCTGGTTATACATTTAATGTATCTTATTTACATATTTTGTACTGTATACGTTTAATGCCAGTTTTCTTATGTGTTGAACCTTGAAGGGTTCGAGGCTGGTGTGTATGTTAAATCATGAAATTTGATATGTTTTATCTTATTTTCTTCTGTAACTTTTTCCCATCCTGAGTGGGGTCAGGACGGACGTTCAACCCACCCATAGGATGCCTGGTGTCAGCTAACTTAAAGGGAACAGAGGCGATTAGAATTTTTGAAAGATATCTAGCTACAGGAGATGTTTTATTTTACTCTTGAGTTAAAAGTTACTTGAGACTCAAAAAAATTCTTATGATCTCTACCATCAACAGACACATTTTCGAAGAAATTGGCCTGCTGAAATTGTTACAAATCACAATCTAAAACATATAGCTCGCATGAAATAGAAATCGGTAATTATGTTTTTGATTTTGAATTATGATGTGTTTTTTAAGATACAAATTAATATACAAATACTGTAGTACTTCCTGTAATATGCACTTTGAATAAGGCACAACTATTGTTGGTACCGGTTTCTTTGCATATGGACTTTATGTATTTACCTCTCATTTAGGAATATTCCATTTAAGTGACACTTAAGGTTTGTAGCCCTGGGATCCTCAAATCCCGGTGTTTTTACAAACCCTGAAATCTCGGGATTAAAATAACTAATCCCGGAATTTAATTTTTGTCTGAATTGTGTTTTAAAATTTTTTTCTTGTCAAAATTTTCTAAGAATTTAATTATCAAAGAATTTATAAAGAGAGCTTCCACATCCAAAATGAGACATTGCGCAACATTCATTGCTGTGTCTCAGTAATAAAAAAAATGTGACTTATTTGTCAGATGTTTATAATAAATTTTGATTTTTCTCTTCTGAATCATCAAACCTGAATTATTTTTCTGAATTATCATGTTAAGTCAATATAAAAGATGTGTTTTTTTAGATTTCTCTCTCTCTCACTCTTGTTATACATCAAGAGATAACTTTAGTAATATTATTTTGTTATTATAAGTATATTCTCATTAGCTGTTTAATCTGTTATTGCTGTTTGAAGTATCGAAATAACATTTCTTCAAAATTCTTTCTGAATAAAAGTTTGTGAATTAACTCAGTTATAGGTGAGTTATTTCAATGTTTTTTTTAACCTACAGAGAGATAAATTTAGTAATATTATTTTGTTATCATTATAAATATATTTTCAAATTAGAGATTACATGTATTAATATTTAAATGTTGTTTAAAAATATTTCAAAAAGACATTTTCTGAGGAAGTTAAGACAGAATTTTATGGGACTGTGAAATATACAATGTATTTCTTATTATTACTTTTAATATTGAAGTCTGTTTTTTGAGTATTTTTATTAGAGTTAATTTTAGTGTTTATTATGATTAATTTCTAGTGTTATATGTTGATAAGATTTTTTTAAAGAAAGGAGAGTATTTTTTCTGTGGGGGTTCTATAAGTAGAAAAAGTTTTTAGATTAAAATGTATGTAAATCCATTCTATCTTTTGCATGTAATGTGTAAAGGTATGGGTGAGTTTGTTGGGGAAAAAAGTTCAGTTCAGACTTCATAATTTTAATTTTGAAAAATTTACTTTCTTAGAATGACTTACCATGCAGTTATCAATTCTAAATATACTAACCATAAAAAAAATACAGTGTTTCAATAAAAATAAAATAGGGGGCCATTTTATTCTGTTTTAAATTTACAATAAGATTTTGGAATATTTCAAACATATCGATTTTTAATTCAAATGGGACACAGTTTTTAATGAATTAAAATTGTACTATTTTTATTGAATTTATTATGAACTATTTTTATTTGTTTTTTATGATACATTAAGTTTTGTTTTGATTTGTTTTAATAAATAATAGTAATAACCCAATTTTTTAAATATGTTTTGTTTTATTATGTAATTTCTACCATTCTAAGGTGTATTTTTCATAAATAGTCCAGTCCTAATTCTGGGACCAATCCCGAGATTGAAAATATAGCACAAGATTGCAAACCCTAGTTAACAGACTTTTGGATCACCTGGAACATGATGAGTTGTATTCTAAAATAATATTTTCTAAATTTTCTCTGTCAACAAAGCTACTTTTTAGCATTTTGTAGTCAGCCTCCTCATTAATCCTTTTTAGTACTAAAATATTTGTTATGCATTAATACTGTTATAACTAATATATTTTAAAGAGTATATATATTTTAAAAAACTACCCTCAATTTCTCTTAATGAAAACATGATATGTAAATGGAACAAAAATAACAATTTATTGTGGTGATTTTTGTAAAAATAAAAGACATGCAATATCAACATTAATTCAATTTCTATCAGGCATGTGTTCTACCCATTTTTTGAGATGAAAATTTCCAGTTGAACTTACATCCTACATGATACTGTGATAATGGAAATTGTTAGTCAATAAAACAGGTAGATTTTATGACAAAAACGCTTCTTTTTTTCTGATATTACAGTATTTGTAAAAACATCTAAAAAAGATGATGTAACTCTGGAAGTAACAGAATGCATGAGATAAATTCTTTACTAAAAGAGTTTGACAACGACATTACTAAAGCTGTACAACATTAAGTTCATGAAAAAGATTCAACTCATGAAAGAGATTAGACAGAAACTATGAAGATAAAGAAAAATATCTATCTTACATTATTTACAGATGTTTTTCTTGATCAAGCTATTTTTTCCATTCACAACTTAATTTTTTCCTTACACATATTGTGTCACCACAATTTAAGAAATTATTTTAATAGTTCTGATGAGGTACATCCATTTTTTGGGATAGGAACTGTGTAACTTACATGCCACTTGCCACATCTTGATCAAGCCATAAAACACAGCCAGAATTCAATCATACCAAAATCAGTCAAAGCATTCAACACTCACTAGAACAACAATCCAAAGACAAGTGGAAGGGATGTTTTTACCGGAAATTGTAACGTTGGGTTCCAAAATAGTGCTAACTGCAGATCTGAAGGCCTTGTGCTTCTTTCCTTTCCCATTAAAACATCAGCCATTCTTAAATCAGAGTGTGACAAAAGATGAATAGTAGATTACATAAATGATGTAATATATTGAAGGTCTGAGTAATGATCTTCTGAACCACGTGCCTCAAGGTTGAAATCAGAACTTCACACCATCAATGCTGCAATCATCACTTATTAAAAAAATTAGGTTTTACCCCATCTTCCCTAGTCTTATAACTCTTTCAATCGAAAAATATGTGATGATCTTAATGTGATGTGAAAACTTTTTTTTCACTCCAAACTTCAAGACTTTTACTGATGTGGGATTCTACATGACAAAGATGGCAAGAAGTCACAGTAAGTAGTAGGAAATATACACAATCTCAGATAATATACATTTAGAGATCTTTGTGTGCTTTATCATCGAAAAAAAAGGTAGAAAGTTTACAATTTACTAACATAATATAATTTAAATTAAAATTTTTATTTTTCAACATTTCTTATGATACAATAAATACATTAATATATTTTTCATCTATATTCTTCATATAATTTTGTCAGCATTAAATAGTGATATTTAGTCTTTTTAATGAGTCAGTTATTAAAAAAATGAAAAGGCATTAACTAATGGATATTTTTTGTTCATACTAGTCCTATAAAGTCTTTTCTAATTTAAAAAAAAAATTCTTAGAATTTTTATTTGATTTTTCGTAATGATTTAAAATAGGTCCAAAAAATACACAATCAAAATTGATCATAAGCATAACTTAGAAAAGTCACACTTATAGAACTATGATGAATGACTATCAACTATTAAATTCTGCATTATAGAAATTTATGTCTCCCATTATTTTTGGTACTTTAAAATTTTTTATAAAATATAAAATAAATTTCAATGGACTATATCATAATGATACATATAATACTAATATAAGTACTGTCTTCAGATACTTATCAGAAATTCCCTTTTAACTAAATATTTATGATATTATGAAATGAACTTTTTCTAATGAGAACATTAAAAATTGTGAATTGCTTTAGTAAACACGTATATGATATAAAAAGAAAATGAGAATTTTGATGTTTTGGCAATATGGTTTAAAGGTAATAATCCTCATGCACAAGAATATCTATTTATGAATGTGATAATTTTCAATGTTGTGTAATTAAATGATTGGTTATTAACTTCACACTATGAAGAAACAAGATGGCCACTAACAAGCTTCGTAATATCTATTTATAGTCAAGTGAGAAAGACAACATTTCATACAGTATCTTAATCTTCTAACTTCCACACCACAACAACCCTTGAGAAGTAAGATATTTTAAGTGCATCAGTCCAAAGCTGAACAATGAGACTATCTTGTTATCAGGGCTCAAACATGTGACAAATATTGAGATCCATGCTTGCAACCATGATTAACTGCCTAAAAGCAGT
The DNA here is from genome assembly GCA_019973935.1 of Trichonephila clavipes. NCBI lineage: Eukaryota > Metazoa > Arthropoda > Arachnida > Araneae > Nephilidae > Trichonephila > Trichonephila clavipes. The sequence continues at coordinate 216,977 of BMAU01019528.1, read as the reverse complement.
TTCCAATTTTCAATTGTGAAAGAACAACACAAGGAATTCTGGGCTTTTAAGAAAAGTTTGACATATATTAATCTAAAAATACTTCCATATATAATTAAAATGATTCTTAAATATGTATAGCCATAACAGAAGCTTTTGAATGAACATAGAATTTAGTTGGAGATTTTACCAAATAAACTTCTTAAATGTAAGCATAACGAAACATGATAAATAATCCAACTTAGGAATATACAAAAAGTTTTTTGAAAAAACTACAAACGATGAAATTTAAACATTTAATAAATGGCAACAGTAGTATATATTTAAAAAAACTTAATTTAAGATGCAATTCTTAAGATGTCAATTTTAAAGTAAAAAAATTATTAAATCATCACAAAACTCAGAACAGTTATTTACAACAAAAATACAATCATTCTTACCTGATAAGATTTATAGAAGAAAAGGCAAAAATTCGTAAAAACAACCCAAAGTTTCTGCCATCCACTACTATTTTTAAACTTCCTCAACAGATAACCACTCAGATAATTCTGCAATTGTTTCAGGCATTTTTAAAACATACAAAACATAAACACTTTACATTTAAGATAATTTATAAGAGATAATTTATAAGATATTTCAATAATCAGAAAAGTGTATTAGTGCAAGATAACAAAATATGAGCTAATAATTTAAATAAACAAAATGAGAACAGAATAATGAATAATAACAGAATGATATCCTTTACATAGCATCTTTAATCTCCGAAACAACCAAAAGTCACAAAGGCTCCCCATCTTGAGTGTCAGGTACAACTGGTATTCTATATTTTGCCCAGAAAACTGAGTCCTTTTTGGTCTCTCAACAACACTTTGTGCATGTTCAAATCTTTACTGATCTCAACCTCTTTTTAGAGTCAAACGATGATCCATTTTTAATAGGTTTTTCAAACTTTCAGCTAGAACTACATTCCCAGCAGTTTATATTGTTATTACTAATGCCACCTGATCGGCATAGGCCAGCCAAGCAGTTAATGGTTTCCCATATTGCTGGTTAATCTCCACTGATTTGCTTTACCCGCCCCCCCCCCTAGTACCTAAATCTGGCAACACTATATGAAAGAATAAATGTTAATTTTTTGAAAGAATGACATTTCCTTAAGTAACGTTTTTGTTTTGAGTTTTCTGAATGCAATGATTAGCTGGTTATAACTCATATGCATCTTGACACATTATCATATAGCCAATATTTAGAAAGGATTTGCAGAACAAATCTCTCCAATCATAAATGATAAGCAATGACCTACCTATTTTTGAACCACACCTTCGTCAAAATGTCCAGAAAATAATGAAAAGTTGAAGAATATGTACTAAACAGATCAGCTAAATAAACAAGACAGCCTCCCTTATCTATTAACACAATTTATTATGTTTGTAATCATTAAATATAAAATGGCCAAAAATCCGTAATTTGTATTTTGTTACACTGTTATATACCCTTAGGTACATATTACATAATTACAAAATGTTTGATAAAATGATGGTATAAAACAAATTAAACATTACAATTCAGTTTTTTAGAATTATATCTACACAGAATACGGCACTGCAATGGTGACAAATGCAATCTATGTAAACAATTGGCTGATTTTATTTTATTTTAATTAACATCACACTCTCAAACAATGTGGTGGCTTTTGAGAATAGACCTCTATTTTGAATTTCACAGTCAAACAATGAAGAAAACATGTAAGCTGGTACCCCTCTCTCAAAACCTCCACACTATGCCAATGTGAGGACTTGGAGCCTCAACAAATTTAACTGCATCAGCTCGTCTACACAGCAGGTCTACAGTGAAATATAGCTATTAAATATATTGCAAAATCACACTGATCAGTACATGTATTGCCAACATGTAAAAATACTACATTACATGAACAAAATGTGCAAATTTCTATTTGTGAATTTACTTTTACTTTTAATTTTACAAGTGTTCTAAATAAGAAAATCTCAATTAAAAACTGTGCAAGTATGGAAGAAAACATCAGGGGTAAAATCAGCACTTAAAATTCTACATTAGAATAAACAATTATTTAATTTAAAAGTTGTCTTTATTAGTTGAAATTATGTGAAAATAACTTTACATTTAAATCACTTCTACAATTCTAAAATTTTTAATATAATATTAATAAAAATTTTAAATCTTTCAAAATAAGATCTAAATAAAAAATGAAAATTCATTAAAAGCTGTACAAATTATACATGCTTGTATTCAATTCAGAAATATAAATAAAAATATGTGAAATAATTTCTATCACAATCAAATTGAATATCATTTATATTCTTTGAATATTGCTTTTAAGGGAAACCAACTTTTCAGGTACTGGGAAGAAACTTTTTTTTATATTTAAGTGTCTACAAGTGAATAAATATCAAAAATTAATCAATGCAAATAAAATATATCTTCATGAAATGCAATTGTGCTTTTTTGAACATAGCTACCTTGATCTGGAAGAAACTATCATGGAAGAATGTAAAAAGATTTCACATACAGTTCGAAAATCTATATTTTATAGCAGAATGCAGTTAGTAAAATAAATAAAATTACCATTAAGGCTCTTCGATAATCTTCTTTACCAACAGTGGTATTGCGATGCCAACAAACATGAACAGTTGTGTTCGAAAAATGTTGGTAAGGCTTTGCTGAACCACTTGCAGTTGGGACAACTTCAGACGCTTGCAAAGTATCAGAATGTTCTAACAAATCTTCTGATGAGCCTATAATGCGAATGGGAATCAACCAAAAATAAATTACAAGACAAAAAAATAAACACACCATGAAGTTATAATAAAGATACATTCCTTGTACCTGAACATTTGGCAAAATTCTTTATGTTGTCAATTAAAGGCATGAAGGCTAGAGTTTCTATTAACTCTGGATGAGCCAGAGCATTCACTGACAGCACGTATAAAAGGAAATCCAGCCAGAAACAAAAACATAGTCCAGTAGGAAAGCCATATTCATAGTTCTTTTTTAGGTCTCGCTATTATTCCAATTCATAGGAAAGTATTGTACTGCTGAACGTGACTATTTTTGATCTGCTAGAGAGCAGATAAATTTAATAATCAACTGCTAATAAGTCTTTAACTCTTGGCGATAATGGTTGTATAAATTTCAGTTGCAACTAGAAGGGAGAGATACGACATATCAAATATGTATTTTTAATTGTGGGTTTGAATTTCTGTTAGTCTCTTTTTATATTTTGATTAACTTAATTTGGACAACTCCTTATGCTTCATGTTTCTATTGCAAGATGAAGAAATATGGTCACAGTCCTGCATTGCTCGTGCATAGTTATAAGACAAGACAGATCAACTGACATTGCAAGTGGTGCTTTTGTAAACTGAATAAAGAGGCGACATTTTTAAAATCTGTCGAAGATTTTGAAAAGTAAAGATTGCAGTTTTGAATTTCATTTTTTCCCTGCTACTGATGCTGTTTAATACATCCTTTCTGTTAGAGGTATTAATGAAGATATTATAATTAATAAATGTCTTTTTTTAGAATCAACAAAGACATGACAAAACTAATTTAAATGAAGTGAAAAAACGCTAAAAATGATTTTCTTACACTCCTGCCAACATATTTGGCATAGTTGCAGATGGTGCCTTAACCATAATACGTAAAAGAGAGACACTTGTAAAATTATCATAAAACAATGTCATTTCTGGCGTAAACTATTGTTTAATAAAGAACCATTGCATAATACACCAAGAGTATTTATGCAGAAAGGCTTTAAAAATCGAACTCAGGATTGTGATTTTTATAAAGCTCAATGAATTGATGGTTGAATTGTTAAAATTCCAAATATTTCTTACATACTTGGATAACGAATATGACAATATTACGTACTTTAAAGAAAAGTGACTTAGTAGAAGGTAAACATTGGAAAGATATTATGTTCTTATTGAAAGTTATGATATGGAAAGCAAAATGTGTACCAGAACTAGATGATGCCAACAAGCTAATAGATTTAGAGTTCTGGGTATATTTAACCGCTCATTTAAAATAATTAAACATATATCTTTTAGGTAAACATTAGCTGATTTGAGCAATGTTTTAAACGAAATTGTAATGATGGTACATTGTAACAAACGCAACAAAAAAATTTTTTTAAAAAATTAATCAAATATACACCTAAAAATAGGAGGAAATATGCATTGCTACTTTGTAATTTGATGCAGAAATTTCCTGAAAGATTTCAGAATATTTGAAAATATATTTTTTTTTTAATTTTGCATCTCCATTTAGAATAAATACAAATATGATGCTAGCAAACTTTCAAACTGAATGTAGAGTTACAATCCGGCATTCAGCTTAAGCAGAAATTTCATAAAGTCTCTCTATTGGATTTTTACAAATCATACCAGCCGAAAGCCAAATATTTCTCATGGCACATACATTTGTGAGCAACTATTTCCAAAAGTGAAGCACACCAAGAGTAAAATAAAATTCAGAAAATCAAATGAATGACATGAGACCCTCCTGAGAATTGAAACCATTTCATCAAACCAGATACTGATGCATCAGTTTTGAAAATGCAATGCAAAATAACATGCATCCAACTCTTTGTTTTTTTACACAGTCTTTTTTGTATGCAATTTTTAAATAACATGGTTAACAAATATACTATTTTTACATTAATTTTTTGTTCTAGCACGAATACCCCAAAGATATTTTTTAATTCTAATTTTGACAGAGTACACACATGTGAGAGAGACTTAGTGAACTACATGGCTTGTTTACTTTATATTCTGGAGTCTACACGATTTTTATAATCATTATTTTCTTTATTTTGTTGTACTAAAACTTGAAAATAGCATTTTGTTTTTCAGTATAACTGCATTTGGTGTTAAAGTGTTCAGTTTGTAAGGATGCAATAAATAACTTCAGTAAAGTTCTAAAAGTTTATGTTTAAATTAAAGTTTTCTTTTCATTCAAAGGAGAAATTTCCAGTATAATTTGTTTATATCACCTAATATCACCTCCTTGATTCAGCCACTCGATCAAGGTATTTAAAATTTACTACACAAATCTAATGTTTAAATATATTTTAGACTCAGAGGAATAATGAAATTCACTACTGTGGAAGCATGAAGAAAGTTTACAATTATGGATTGTATTATGCATGCTTCTTTTGCCATCGAACAGTTTCGCCAATCAATCTTAAATGATTGTTGGAAAAACATTTTGCTAGCATGTGTCAAAAGTGGAAGATTTGTAGTAAAAAATTAGTTGTGCATTCTGAAATTATATCTCTATCAAATGCAATAGGGGTGGTGAAGGTGTTTACAACATGCAAACGGCTGACATTGAAGAATTAATGCTAGAAAGCCCTTTGGGGACGATTTGATCGAATTTGTGACAGTTTATTTTAATAATTTAGTCGTTAATGACGAAGTCGAAGAAGTTCAGCAATCAATCACTGATTTAATTCATGAGGGCATGAAATTTGTAAAGGTATGGAACGACATTTTTACGAGAATACAGGGTATAAGCATAGGATTTTACTTTCAAACATAAAGCTTAATTCACCACAATTTTTGAAATAATTGATTTTCATATCGAGTGTGAATAAGAACTGTGAGAGGAAGATTGCTGAAAATTGGATCAGGAGGCTTCAAAGAGCTTGCCCAAAACTACTACTTACTAATTAGTGCAGGCTAGTGATCATTCAATTTGGGCTGTTAAAGACTTAGAAAATTAAACTTGATGAAAATCAGTTTTGCATTTTAAGTAACAAAACAGCATCTCCACCAGACAAGACACCTAAAAAGAATCCAGCCTTTAGTGTCTGAAGCCCACAGTAAGGCACCCAATGAAAATGATCATATGAGGCTGCATGCTTTCTAGTGTAGTTGTAAGACTTCACATCGTGAGAAAGACACAGAATACCACAAAATACAAATACTACAAAATGAGAGAGGGAAAACCAGGGAGAGATGCTTTGAACCTTCAAGTGAGTGGTCGCCGAAAGGGAACCCTCCTCTCACAAACCACTGTTTTGAACTCTAATAATCTTTTAATAAGTTTAATAACTTCAATGTATAATTTGTGTAAATAGCTGTGATGTAAATAATCGAAATATTTAAATTAATCAATATCATACTACCGTTATTTATCTCAAACGTCACAGTATCTAATTGTACTGAAATTGAAAGTTTCTTTTCTGTGACTGTTTGTCTAATCTTTTCTTTTGTAATAAGACTACTTCTTTAAGGTGCAATGAGTTTTATTTTAGAATGTATATTTAATTTTATTATTCAACATTGAGAATTTTGTTTAATTCTTTTACGCAACTTTAACTAAGATTAAAATTAGATTATATTAAAACATGAGAAATGAGAATTACATATTATATCAAGAATGTGAACGTTTTCAGTTATAAGATGAATCTAACTAAAACGGAATTTAGTACTTCAATAACTTACTGAACGCCGGGAAAGTGAAAAAACTTTTACATTTACATTAAAATAAAAAATTCTACTTACTGCAGGAACGAAGACTAGAATAAAATACGGCATCATCTTTTGGTTCTCTAGAACTTAATATCGTATTATTTAAATCTTCTAGCCACTTTTCCCTTTCTTCAGAAGAGCTTTAAAGTAAAAGTATATAATCAGATTTGAAAATGCTACTATCCTCTAAATTATATGCATAAATCACTGAAGCAGTATTATAACATACAAAGATTGAATATCGTTTATATAATGAATAAACGAGTACTACAAAAAAGTTCAATGTTCATTAACTAGTAATTAGTATTTTTGGTATTGTTAATGCCCATGTAAACTTTGGCATGTTGGCACCACATCTTGGCGAATTTTAGATGTGTAAACAAATAATGGCAACACATAGGGTTGCCACAGTTTTGTAACAACTCTAATGGTTTGTAAAAATATTTCAGTTCGTTCGAAAGACTTCATTATAAAGACGCATTAATAAAATTTGGATTTAAATAATAATCTCGAGTACAGTCCATTAAATTAATAACCCAACATTGTGGTCCCCCAGAGGGCGGAGGAATCTTGCATAGAATTTAAAATAATTTGTTGTTGAATTAAGCGTTCTTAGCTTCGTAAACAAAATGGAAGGAGCAGAAGCTCTTGAGTCAGATGAAACACTTTCTGTATCAGTTACGGAAAAAAATTGAGACTCTATTAAATCGTCGTCATGTAAAGTGCAAATCACAAAATTGCAAACCTTTTTAAAGGACAAAGCTCCAAATGCAAGAAGATTGTTGTTTCAAAGTAAACTAGACAATATCTCGGAAATCTTTTCTAGTATGGAAGCATTGAAAATAGAATATTATGGAAGTTCTAGAAGAAGAAAAATTACCAAATTTGGAATTGACTTTTGACCAAATGGAAGAAGATCTGGAATCCATAAAGGTAGGCTTACAAACTTTATTATTAAAGCATGATGATATTTCTAAAAATGAATCTATTTGTAATACTGCTTTAAGCAATAATGACAGTTCAAAATCTAGTTTCGTTAAATTACCTGATGCAAGCCTACCTGAATTTCATGGTGTAATAGAAAATTGGACTGATTTTAAAAAACAATTTGATAGCCTACTTACGAATAATTCAGTGCTAAATGATACGCAAAAACTTTTATTTGCGTTCTGCTTTGAAAAGTGAAGCAAGAACGGTTGAAACCTCAGAAGATACGTTTGAGTCATTAATGACTGCTTTAATTAAAAGATATGAACACAAACGTCTAACAATAAATTCTCATATTATGAATATTTTAAATTTTAAAAAGCTTTGTATTGAATCATCTAAAGGTCTTAGGAACTTAATTGATGTTATAAATAAAAACCTAAGAGGTTTAAAGCTTATGGATTTAGAAACTAATGTGTGAGCTCCCTCACCAGATTTTAATAAACATTATTATCCAAAAGTTAGATAAAGAATCCCGAAAGCTGTACGAAATGAGCCTAACTTCAACTGAATTACAAAAATGGGAAATGTTTTTGAAATTTTTGCAAAATAGAACCCAAATATTAGAAAATTTAGTTCAGGGACTTCCATTAAAATTGAAAACTCCATTTCCAAATAAAGGCAAAAGTTTCATGGTGAAATATAACAATAATTGTTTGTTGTGCAAATAAACACATCGTTTGTATGATTGCACACATTTTTAAAAATGAACCCCTTGCAAAGATTTAATATAGTTAAAAAACATGGACTCTGCATTAATTGTTTAAATAACAATCATAAATTTGTGCTTTGTAAATCAAAGCACACATGCAGATTGTGTCAAGGGAAACACAATTATTTGTTATGTAGGTCAGAAAACATTCAAAACAGCGCAGAAGGATTATCTTCGAATGCGTTAGTCACTCAGCCGGCGCCCCCTTCTCTTATGCCCGATGCGGTAATAAATAATCCAAGTGAACCCTTAAACGATTCAGACATTCTCTTCTCTAAATAAAAGTAGTAATAAATTCGTTTTTCTGTCCACAGCTATCGTGGGTATTTGGTCTCCAGTGTTAAACAGTCATGTTCGCGGTAAAGTAATTCTAGACAGCGCTTCTCAATCGCATTTCATGACCCTTCAATTTGCTTCAAAACTTGGCCTCGAAAAGAAAAAAATAAATCTCGCAGTCAGCAGATTAAGTGAAAATACAATAAACATTAAATGGAAAATAAATAATGCTTTTATTAGTAATAAAGATTCCTCTTACACATCCCTGTTAGATTTTCTGATTGTTTCTAGCATTACTGATTTTGTTCCTTCCACCCAACCTAATTTTAGAATTAAAAAGTTTAATGATATTAATCGTTCTTTCTTAGCTGACCCTACTTTTGACGAACCTGGAAAAATAGATATGATTATAGGAGCAGAACTTTTCTACCAAATTATAAAAGATGGTCGAAAAGTAATATCAGATAATTTAACCCTCATTAATTCAGTTTTCGAATTTATTGTCAGTGGATCTATTAATACATTCAACCATAAAAGTAGTTGCTCCTTAATTTCTGAATCGGAAAGTACGGATAATTGCATAAAGAAATTTTGGGAAATAGAGGAAATCATCCTGGATAAGCCTTTAAGCAAAGAGGAAGAATTTTGTGAAATGCATTTTAGAAACACACATAGACGTGATTGTACTGGTCAAGTTATCGTTTACATGCCTGTCCAGGATGAGGAGTTACCTACTCTGGGTAATTCTAACTTTAGCTCAAAGGAGACTTAACCAAACAATTAAAAAATTAGAGTTCCACACATGCATAAGCTTTATAGCGAATATTTTGAAGAGTATGAATCTCTTGGTCATATGCAAAGAATCCCAGATAATTGTTATTCTCCCATTAATTACTATTTACCGCATCATGGCGTTTTTATGTCCCAAAACAACTCTACAAAACTTCATGTAGTCTTTCCCAACCACAAGTGGTCGAAGTCTGAATGATATCCCTCTTTCTGGTAGAGTTCAGGAAGATGTTTTTAATATCATGCTAAGGTTTAGAAAGCATAAAATTGTTCTAACAGCAGATATTAAACAAATGTTCAGACAAATTTTAATTGACCCAACCCAAAGAAATTTACTTATAATATTTTGGAAAAATAAGCATTGTGAAAAACCAATAGAATATGAATTAAATACTGTAACTTATATATATGGCACAAAAAGTGCACCATTTCTAGCCACACAAGTAATTAAACAATTATACTTAGATGAATCGAATGCTTTTCCATTGGCAGCTGAAATAACTCTATTTGATATTTACATGGACGATATTGTTACTGGTAGTCAAAACATTGAAACAGCTAAAACTCTCAAAAATCAATTAGTTAAAATGTTTAAAATGTGTGATATGACTTTACATAAATGGAATTCTAATAATAGTGAACTTTTAGATATAGAATATTCAATCTACGAAAAACATTTATTTGCTCAGCTTGAAGAGTGCACAACCAAAACATTGGGAATGGTGTGGAATTCAAAGTCAGACACACTTAATTTAAAGTAAAAGAAAAAACTATTTACACCAAAAGAGAAGTTCTATCTACAATAGCCAAATTATATGACCCTTTTAGATTAATTGGACCTGTTATAACAAAATCAAAAATATTCTTTAAGAAACTTTGGCTGGAGAAAATTAATTGGGATGATTCGCTTCCTAACATATTGTGCATCAAATGGAATAATTTTGTCTCCACTTTAAAGACAATCGAAAATATTTCCATCAATAGGTATTTCTTCACAGATAATTCTGAACACATAATTTTACTAGGATATTGTGATGCTTCAATTGGTGCTTATAGAAAAGTGGTTTATCTGTGAAATGATTGTGAAAATTATACTCCAACAACAAAATTGCTTGCCAGAAAATCACGAGTTACCTCTTTAAAGACAATTTCTATTCCTCGACTAGAATTGAGTTCCTGTCTTTTGCATTCACAGTTAATCAACAAAGTTGTGAATTCCTTGAAACTGAACATTGACAAAATATTGTTTTTTTTTAGACTCTACTATAGCTATAGCGTGGATTAATTCATCCCCTCATTAATTAAAAACATTTGTTGCAAACAGAGTCTCGAAAATTCAAGCTCTTACAGCTATCAATGGAAACACATTTCATCTCGTGATAATCCTGCTGATCTCATTTCCCGTGGAGTCAATCCTTCTGATCTCAAATACCTGGAACTCTGGTGGTTAGGACCATTTTCTGCCATGGAAGAAATTATTGATGATTCACGCCAAAATGACTTGAATTCCTCTGAAGAGGAACTATAATTAACTGAACTTAAAACTTTGACCTCTACAAACTTAATTCTTTAATTGGACAATAATTTTATAAATCAAATCCTCTGTTTAAGTAATAATTTTCATAAATTAATTAGAATTCTTAGTTTTATTTTCAGATTTGTGTTCAACTGTACAAAAACAGACAAACGGAGTGGTCCTTTGACTGTCCAAGAATTCGAATATTCCCTAAGATTTCTCATTAAAGGAGTACAATCAATGGTATTTTATAAAGAAATAAGTAGTTTAAGAAAAAAGGAAATTATCAAAAGAACTGTAAGTAATTTAAATATTTTTCTTGATAAATTTGAATTAATTTGTGTTGGAGGAAGATCAGATTATTCGGACTTAACATTTGACCAGAAACACCCAATACTCTTACCGAGAGTTCAGAAACTTACTAATAATATAATGAAACATTTCCATCTAAATAATTTGCATGTAGGTCCAAAAAACGATACTTCATCTTGTTAGGGGAAAATATTGGCCATTAAATGGGAGAAATAATGCTAGAAGAATAGTTCATCAATGTATTAAATGCTTTAAACCCAAACCTAAAATAGAAGAGCAATAAATGGCATCATTGCCTAAAGAAAGAGTTACAGCAACTCCCCCTTTTACAAATACTGGAATCGATCTTTGCGGTCCTTTTTATATTACCATATTTTCCTGTATATAATCCGCAGCGGCGTATTATCCGCAAAGCCTTTTTTTTCGAGTAAAAAAAACAAAAACATTGTATAATCCGCAGCGGAATATAATCCACGGTAGTTTTTACGACGAATACTCCAAAATATAAACTGCAGATAATGAGTGTCATATAAGATAAAAAAAATACACAGTATAATCCAAGAGAAATTGTACAGAAAAAAAAATTTATTATAAAACGTCTTTTAAGTATGTATGATAATATATTTTACGAGATAATCACAATAAAACAAAAAAATTCTTTGCTACTGCCATCTATGTTTTGAGTTGTTAAACAAAACATTCCACACGGAAAAAATCTTTATTTTTTTTTAATTTAGTAAGTTAACAGTAAAAAAATTAAGATAGAGACTGCTTTTCCATTGTCTCTTTCTTTTAAAATCTATTTATTTATTTCTTCCTCTAATTCTGGCCAGTGAGGTTTTCCAGGACAAACGGCTCTTTAACGTCGATCACAATTTTCGAAGTTGGTCTCGTTTTTTCCTCCACAAACGAATATTCGATTCCTCAACGTTGAAAAACCCTGCAGCTTCCCGATTTCCGACTTCGGTAGCTTCTCTATAACTTTTAACTTGAAGTTTGCGTTCAACATGATGAAAACTTTCAAAGGACGTAATAGCTCTAGTCAAGAGAAAATTGGAAATGGCGACAGTGACTAGTGACTGTTTGTTCCTTCCGAGGAATCGAATTCGTTTTTGAATGTAATTGGACAAAAAAATAGTTATGGGTGAAATACGTCATCCGAGTCATGAAAGCGCCATCTATTATTTATTTTATAAAACATAAACGGCATTTCTTTCAAAACTTTATTGTTAGCTTTTCTGATGGAGAATGTTTTTTCTCAGATAATCCGCGGCGGCGTATAGTACGCACAACGAAATTTGAAACTTTTTAAACGCATAATCCACGGATTATATGCAGGAAAATACGGAAAATATAAAAACCAACGTGGATAGTTTTAAACAAAATTTATGTAGCAATGTTTGTTAGCTTCTCAACCTGAGCTGTTCACTTAGAAATCTTAAGCAACTTAACTTCTGATGCCTTAATTGCAACATTAAAAAGATTCTTTGCTCGTCGAGGTATTCCCTGCATAATATTTTCTGATAATGGCACTAATTTTGTTGGTGCTCATTCAGAATTAAAACTGTTATACAAACTTGTGGAAACTCCCCCGGATAATTTGGCATCTTATTTGATTTCACATTCAATCTCCTGGAAATTTTTGCCTCCTAGATCTCCGAATTTCGGTAGACTGTCAGAGGCAGGCGTAAAATCGTTTAAATATCACTAGAAAAGGACAATAGGTAATTTTAATTTGACTATTGAAGAATTCTTAACAGTTGTTAACCAAGCTGAAGGTATATTAAATAGTCGACCACTAATTCCCTTATCTTCTGATCCCAACGAATTTAGCTCTTTAACACCAGGACATTTTTTAATCGGTCGTACAATTAATTCCATTCCTGAATCTAAAATAATTAACATTCCAGATAATCGACTTTCTAGATGGCAGCAAGTTCAAAAATTTAATCAAATAATTTGGAAAAAGTGGTGAAGGGATTATTTAAACAATCTTCAACAATGCGGAAAATGGAAATTTGAAAAAAAATTGCCTTGTTCTATTAAAGGAAGAAAATCTTAGTAGTTCTACATGGCCAATTGGTAGAATCTAAGATGTAGTAACAGGGAAAGATGGAAAGGTTCGAGTTGTTATGGTAAAAACCTCTCGAGGTATTTTTAAACGCGGCATTTCTAATATATGTCTTTTACCAATTCCCAATACTTGAAATGTATGGTTTATTTTAAATCTTATTGTTTGAAATGTCTATATGTCAAAATTATTCTATATAATGTATTTGTGTCTGTATGTTTTATTAGCATTTCTCTTCTTTATTATTGTGCAAATAGAATTTACTATGGTTGTTGGAAAAATTAATTATCACTTGAAATCCAGAAGATTTTAAGGTCGGACGGTGTTAATGCCCATGTAAACTTTGGCATGTTGGCGCCACATCTTGGCGAATTTCAGAACTGTAAACAAATAATGGCAACGCATAGGCTTACCACAGTTTTGTATCAACTCTAATGCTTTGTAAAAATATTTCAGTTCGTTCGAAAGACTTCATATCGGAAGTCACATTAATAAAATTTGGATTTAAATAATAATCCATTAAAAAAAATTAATACAGTTCATTAAATTATTAATCCAACAGGTATCGTGATTTATTAATGTTTTAAGTTTTAAAATTGTGATATAAAAACAGGCAAAAAATAAAACAAAACAAAGAAATTAAAAAGAAATCAACAAGCCCAATATTTGTATGGTTGAAATATAAAAATTATCTTACAAATTTAAACACTTCACTACATCAGAAAATATGAAATAAACTGAAAAGTAATAGTCAATTAATATTTAAAAAGGTATGTTTCAGTATTAAATACTCAGTATAATAACCAATGATTGTTTATGTTTCAGCAAGAAGTGGAAAAATAAATTCTAAGATGTTTTTCCTCATTTTAATACACAAATTGCAAGCAATTAATGTAGCCCTGAACTTTTTACATAACTATAAAAGTATAAAATTGCAATGAACAGTTTTTAACTAATTAACTGTCATTTTTATTATTTTAAATTGAGCATGCAAAGCACAATGAAAACAGTGTATGATTAACATTTTTTAAATGTAAAAAGAAATAGTAAATTTTTCAACAAAATTGAACTATCTCTTACAGAAATGAAGACATAAATCAAATTGTGTAAATTTACAAATTTGGAGAAAATTTACACCCTTTTATATGCTATGCTTTCATATTTTCATCATTTACTTAACTAACTCAAATATTTAGCTGCAAGAAATCTGAAGATGAAAATAACCAAAAACGCAGCATTTTGTGAATGAAGATTGAAAAGTGGATTGCCCTGTTACAAACACGACAGAGACACTGCATCATGGCAAACATGAACAACAACTTGGCGTGTAGCACTCCTATATCAAATTAGCACCCCAGAAGGAGTTAGCATTCTGATAATTAGATCGACGATAGTTAAAAAATAGCCCATTAAATAATAAATAAGATATTTTAGAAAAGGAAATTATCCCGTTCACAAAAAGCATACATTTTACTGATTTCCTTAAACTATAATGCAGCATGTAATCGGTCAAAATCATGGTCAGGTAGTTTTAAAAGAAACATGGAAACACAAAAGACTACTGTTTCCCACACAATTACTGGATCTCAATTACAAAATAAAAAATAAAATTGGAGCAAAAGTTTTTCCAATGAAAATAAATTATTAAAATAAGCTTTCAGCAAGAGGCTTTATCATCTCCATCAGTGAATCTGACTGATTAATTAGTTCAACAAACCATCGATATTTGTTACTACAAAACTATTGAAAACTTGTAAGCCATACAGTTTATTTTCTTTCAAATTTACTACAGTAGTGCATCTTACAAAAAATTTATTATAAATGCATTAGTATAAAATGTTTACTAAATTACTTGCTTTGAGTAATTTAGTATTTGTGGCATCATTAATTACTTAATTTCTTTTGGAAACAAATTTTATCAAAAGATCTTAATTCAAGAATTTTCTATCAATTAAAATGAAATATAAAAATATATATTTAATATTTACCTTAATTGTTAAATTATTAAACTAATACCTTTGATTTCGTTTTTGCAAAATGTTATGATAATCATTGCTTTGATGGACAGTAATCTAATTACGAGCTACAGTAGAAATAAATAAATCCCATCCATGACTCATAGAATGAAATCTAGTATCTAGCCAGTCAAGAGTTCAAGTCTTCATTTCACTCCATTTCAGAAAAAACTTTTAGTTTGCTTGTTTTTTAAATAATGGCAAGGGAAACTATATATTTTTTTAAGTTTCATTTTTAACAAAAAGCTGCTCATTCATTTTTCTTCTGTGAAATTTTAAGAATTACAATTTATCAAAATAAATTCCTTTTAAAAAATATATTTCTTAAAAAATACAAATATTAAGATAGGTCATTAATTACTAAATTTTATTGAAACAAGTATACTTTAATCAGATTCAAAAACTAATTTTATCCATATAGCAAACAAATTAATTATATTGTTTTGATGTTTTCCTAATATATATATATATATATACGAAAAAGGCTTACTTAGCAGCAACCATTAAAGCTCTGTTACCACCGTAAATTGTAAAACAGTTCACAACTCCCATTTTAGGTTCAGTTTCTTCAACCATTACACCTCGCAAAGGAAGCTGCCCATGCACTTTGAATTGATGCTGATTAATAGGTCCTCTATTTGCATATAACAGAACATCAGAAAACTATTGGGGGGGGAAATGTGAACAGTCATTTAATTTAAACTAAAATATGTAAACATTGTATAAACATAAAGATAAATTTTTTATTCAGACAAAGAACTTCTTCACATAAATAAATTTGTAACTTATTTTCTACATTCTAATAGTATCTAAAGCAAATATAAATGTGAAAATCTGAAACAAATAATTGTTATTTTTAAAAGAAAAATAAGTGGAAATCTGATTTAAAGCAACACAAGTTTGTTTTGGAATTTTTTTCCGACATTTAGAAGGAAAAACAAACAATTATTTTAAGAAAACTGAGTTTGTCATAACCTGAAGAAAATAATACATTGGCTTCATCAAAAACTCCAACTCAGGATACAAAATATAAATTGACAGATTTTAAAAATTTTGTTTTGATGGATAATGAGGAGATAATTCACAATGAACCTAAATAATAAACAAATTTCAAAAAGCTCACTATAAATGTAGTTGAAATAACAAATAAAGCAATAAGGATCAATTCCAAAACCCTAAAACTGAAGAACAAGCATTTAAAATTAAAACAAATTACTGTGAAAAAAACTCCCAAGTTGAGTTGTGTAGCCAAAAAATTGAAAATTAGTATTAAACATCCTCAGAAGAGAGATAGCCGACATTTATCACTCCCAAAATATCTCCATAATAAACAAGTAATATAAAAAAAAATTTAAGTCAATTTCTACTTCGTCAGAAAAACTTACTGGCGCCACCTGTTGCAAACAAATATAACTTCGTCCAAAATAACACAGAATAAATTTAAAATAAAAAAACAAAATTTAACTAATGAATTAATATTTGAAAAAACTGTATTAACATCAGGTGTCACTAACTACAAGTTTTAAAAAATGTATTTGAACTTGAATGCATGAATAAAAAGTTTTTTTATTAATAATTAAAAATTTGAACAAGATGTATATATAAATAAATATATATAAGGAAAGAGTGAACTAATAGCAGGAATTGTGAAAAATAGAATCATTATCAATACAGTTTCTAAAATGAATGATTAAACCTTGAATTCAAGTATTTTTGTAAAATGCAATAAATGCTTTTTAGAATATACTGTTAACATATTAGATAAAATATTGTCATAAACAAGTCAACGAATAGTAATTTTAGAAATTTAAATTAAGACTGTATTAATAATTCCAACATAACACTCTTCAGATTATTTCTGGCACTTAATACTAGAGTTAAATAAGAGAAAGTTCCTTGAAAAAAAAAAACTGGGACATGCATTTAAACTTAAGCCAACTATGCCATACAGATATATATAATCACAACTTTATTTAAAACAAATAATATTAACACATATATTATTTTGCATTTCACACTACACAGAGAAAAAAAACAAATATTAATAATATACGACCTGCATGGCCCAGCACGGGCTATCTCTACTTTTATAAATTTTCCTTTTCTTTCACAAAATCAGCACTTTTAATACTCATTTTCAAAATGACTTCCATCCCCACTCCACCGCTTAGCCCGGCGTTGCTTGGGCTTTCTCTTTTCCTCATAACACCAGCATTTCTGTGTGTGTTTGAATGTGAACAACGTGAGTGATTTCTAAAATTGTGTCAAAAAATTTTCCTTTAAGACAGGATTCCCCCTCTCTATAGCCTGAACACGGTTTTTTATAGCGTAAAATTATTGTTCTATCTTCCTCTCCTTCTCACAGATAAGATATAGCTTCAAATTTCGATGTATGACTTTTAAAAAGAAAAATTGTGTTAGAATTAAAAAATTATTAATGTGAAGCAATAAAAAGAAAACGATTCGGATGTTAAGAGTAAAACAAAAAAAGTTCATCATTTTTTAATAATAGTTAGTTTCTAAGAATCTAAAATAATAAAATAGATTTCAGATTTTCATGAATCAAAATCAATCGTTACGTATAGTTAGCTTAAAAATGTCTAAAATATATTTTGATCCAAAATAATAGAGAGATTATGTACTTTTTAATTAACAAAGAATTATTTTTTTCATAATGAAATAATCCTTTTAAAAAAACATATATATATTTATTAAAATCAAATTTCCATAAGTGATAAATGAAAAAAAGATTAACAGATAGCTATTGAAACGATTGCTTTTTTCTGAAAGTTTGATAAATGATATAAATATATAATTAAAAAAAACAGTATGGGGGAAAGCATATATATATATATATATATATATATATATATATATATACACATGTACTGAAAAAAATATTAAAAAAACCAATCTGATAAAAACATTTGGATATTTCATTTTAATTTTAACCTTTTTCATTCCACTAAAAAAATTTTAAACTTTAAAAAGTAGCGTGATGCGAAATGGAAAGTCTCTTCCTCTTCAGTTTCGAACCAGGGAACTACCGTTTTATAAAGCAGCGGGTTAACCAACCAAGCTATCAGTAAGGTCGGGGAAGAGCAGTGAATTGAGCTTTAAAATACAGATAGATTTTTTTCAATGTCTCATTTCGTTAATTGTTAAAATAAAAGATTTTTTTTCGGGCTTCATTTTTAAGTTAATGCTTTCAAACTTCATATATCGATTGAAAACAAAGGTAGTTTTTAAACAAAAAACTTTAAAAAAGTAATGTTTACATATTTATTGCAAAAGGGAAAAAAATTGAAAAAACCATTGTTTTTTTTAAACCGTAATTTTTAAGATATTTTATCAATCTTTGTACAGATTACGTATAATATTGTTCTACACGCGGAAAAAAGTTTCGTGAGATTATTTTTATTAATAAAGCAGTTATTAAGTATTTAAATAAAATTTTGAGTATTTTTTGAAAAATCGTAAGAAAAACAGTTTTTGACATTAAACTGTTTAAATTACTGATTCTAAAAGAGAAAAGCTTGAACTTTTTTTTTAGTGTAAAATATTTTTTTCATTAACGCGAAAGAAAGTTCAAGCGGAACAATTTAGAAATCTTAGTCATAAAACGTTTCGATTTTGACTCATTTTAAAAAAATCGTAAAAAATACAAAATATAATTATTTTGTAAAATAAATTATAGCATATCGTGGCGAAATAAATGATCTTTACGAATCTGTAATTATTTTTTGTGTGAGTTTCATGAAAAAAAATTACATCGTGTTTTAAAAACCTCTGAAAAAAAAGCAGTTCCGAAGTTTCCCCTGGCGGTGAGACATGGTACTAATTATGCGTTTTAAGGTTTTTAATTAATAACTTCACAACTAATTTTAATATCGGAATATAAATGGTCCCAACGGATTGCTCGGATCATTCCCGAAATTGTGGTACCTTCGGCGAGTTTCTGCGTCTTTTGGTTCGTGAGAAAATTGGGCTACATTCCTATATACCTACATAGATACGTTTGTTTACCTTCGGGTTTTAATAGTGTAGATATAATTTTACTTGAATCAGTAAATTTTATAATGTGTTTATTCTCTCCTATGCTTTATAAAGGCATAATATTTATAAAAAAATATTTTACATTCATATTTTCTGAGATTTGGAATTTTAAAGATTCACTCAGGTCAAAGTTCCTCATTTGTTATAACCATATGAAATAATATATTAGAAAAACTGATTAATCTCAAAGAATGTTCAAGGAGTTTGAATTCTTTTTTTTTAACATTAGAAAAAGACATTCTGAAGAAAATAGTGCACCATTGAACATTGATTACAGTTACAATTAGCAGAAAAGTGTTGTTTGCATGCAATAAGCATTCTCCTCTTTTTAAAAAAAGGGGGATAATACAAGAAAAATAAACAAATAAAAATTAAAAAATAATTGCCAACAGAATTTTTTTAATATACTTTTAAGTACAATAGACAAATAAATGAGATTGCTCAAACAAGGTAACTACCGTTTTTTCTCTCATGATCATCTATTAACATGCTGTGAACAGATTACGAGTTTATTTGTGTTTTGTGCATCTCAATTGCTATGACCTCTTTAAGCTAATAAGATGTAATTTTATTTACAGTTGACTGGAAGAAAGGCAACCAAGTTGGAAAACAAAAATGTTCAGTTTTCAGTAAGTTTTTGACTAATCAAAATATGAAAATCACTAAACACAAATTTACGTGTCATAGTATTTTCTTTAGAATATAAAATAATAAATATTTCTTAATCTTGATCTCAAAGCGTTATGTAGACAGTTTTCAAATTGAACAGATTTTTAGTTTTAGATAAAATGATATGAATCGATTATGTCTTCAAGAAAATTACTGGCTGGCTTTAATGAAAAATATAAGCAAGATCCAAAGTATATTTGTGGTATTTAAAACAAATATGGCATTCAGTTATATACTCACCAAGAAGAACATCCTGCACTGATATCCTTTCTTTGAAAGTTTCTGTAAACAGCCTTCTCTGACGAATTCCTTTTAAAAAACACAATATTACAAACAAAAGCATTCATTTCAAGCTTTAAATTTTATTAAAAATAATTACATCCAATAAATTGAACTTTCTTAAAACCATGTACTACATAATTCGTGAGAAATATTATTATTCCAGTGGAAAAGGTAAGAGATATTTCCAGTTTGAGTAATATAATTATTTCTGGTAAGATTAAAAATATATGTTCTGTGTTTAATACTAAAGTGTAAAAGTATATACTAAAACAATTAGTAATACATATTGTGACAGGCTCACGCATCTTTTCTTTAACATGTCGTTTGGGTTCTTTGGGCCAGAATTAATGGCAACTCTTTTCCAACCAAATCCAAGAAGTGAAGTGTGAATGAAAGATGCAAAGGAACAAGCTTTTAAATATGGGAACTTAGAATAAACGAGATGGCAATGTATGGGAATTTGTGATAGTGGATGGAAATTGACAGGTAGCTGACGTCTAATAGAGGAACCATGGTTCAAGTCTGAATAAGTTTTACATGACGCGAATAGAAGTTATTAGTGATTGAATATATGAAGGCCAAGTTACACACCAATGCATAGGACAAGATTGATAGTTTCTCCAAGTTGTAATAAGGTAGGATTGATTATTTAATATTAGAATCAGTGAATAGGCGGTTCACTTATTGATAGTGGTCTGAATTAGATTAAGTCTTATTATAAATATATATATTGTGTGTTGCGTATTTTTCATCGTAGATTCTCTCACATTAATTATTATAATTTAACTTGTTAAAGAGGTTTAAGTTGAATATCTTAATAAAGTCATATTAAGATAATGTTTGATTCTAGTTCTTTCGTTAATCCTACGCCTCGAGCTCACGCTGATACTTCGAGAGATGTTCTCCCCTTGGGAGAACATCACAATATTAATGAAACACAACTGTTATCATTAAGCTTAATATTTTTCCCACCAAATGATTTTATAAAAATCATAGAATAAAATTTTCTCTTTATTTAAAAGAAAGATTTTTTGGTTGATTTTTATTAACAGGAACATGAAAATTTCTCTCTCTTTCCTTTTGTATTAATGCTATTATCCTTGATTCAATCAACACTTCCAAAAAGGATGCTTTAGCCCTAAACATTTTATTAAAATGCTGAATTAGATATTTCCTGAGAATTGAATTACAAAAAATAACAAGTACAAACATTTTAATTTGCTAAAATGTTTTAATTTTCCCATTCCATGTTGAAAAAAATATATTGAAACAAATAAACAATTTCCTTTTCAGCTAAAACTAATTGATCCACACTTTGTAAAAGATTTCAAAACTAAAAAACGAATTTCTTGAGAAAAAGAATTATATGAAAGGTCAACCCTTGATATCAGGTGATCTAATTACTAAGGTATCAAAGCTTAAAAAATAAATAAATTTTTTAACAAAAATAATTTATTATTAATTTTTTAAAAAAAACATTTAAGCAACAATATTCAAAAATAAATGAAATACAGCTATAGTACTTAAAATATTAATTGATAAAATTATCACATAAAAAGTTTCACATGATTATAATAAAAACTGGATACTCTAATTAATTATAATAATTTTCATTGTAGCTGAATAAATTGATATTACCGTATTTATTCGAACCTAAGCCACACTTTTTTCCCAATGTTAATGCTATTGAAAATTGGGTGTGGCTTAGAATCGAAGGCGGAAATTCGTTCAGTGAGGAAAATTGAAAATTAAACTAACGATTTGAACAATTACAGGTTCATGTATGGGTTTAAAAATATTAATAATGGTAAAATAAATTAATTGTTCACTTATTAATTCTTAACTCAATTCTTTTTAATTTTGTAAATATTGGACATCTATAAACCTTTATGCACTATTTTTTTTTTCACAAAAATGTGTTGAGAATTTAGGGTGCCGCTTGGATTCGAATAAATACAGTATTTTTAACAGCTTAAAGTAAACCAACATGGATAAATTCTTTAACTAGCTTGTAAAAAATTTATATTTTGAAAATCAACTTTTGGATAATTTCTTACAAAATTAAGTCAAAACTGTGTTTTATATATTTCAAATTTCATTGAAATTTGATCATTAACTCAAAAAATATTTGGAAAAAGAACATATACAAGAACACTCCAAAGCTTCTGCACGTGTTTGATTTTTTTCTCCGTTATAACATTCTATAATTTCTTATGTTATTTCTTAAATTAATGTTATTTCAAAATTCATTATATCTGTTCATCATTAAACATTATGTAAAAAGTGAACCAAGAGATAATAAATATAAACTAATCAAATGTATCATTTCCGATATTATCACTCTAGCAGTGAATATTTTTGGAGTGAGTGAATATTAATGTTGCACAGTGTTCAGCTACATGATGACTTTTGGCCACAGACCTCATAATTTAGAACCATGGTCAAGTGATGAGGACAACACCTAAGCTGGCACTCCCCTCTTCTAACTTCCACACCACGCCAATGGGTGGACGTTTGAGCTCTCGAAAGATTTAACATGCATCACTCCCCTACACGGCAGGTCTTTCATGGTACTGGGCTCAAGCTCATGACATGACAGCCACAATTCAATAAATTGAGCACTAGGGAAATTTTGGTAAAATTTTTAAGACAGAAAATCCAAATATCTGAACATTTTACTATGTTGGATTATTCAAATTTTATAAAAAGGATACGAATTTTTTTTATTAAAATTATCCACTTTTAAGTTACAATTTTTTTAAAAAAGTAGAAAATTTTACATTGTGAAATGTTTGAGACACTAATTTAACAATAAATGACCCATTTTAAAATTTCCAGAAGTTTTTCAGAAAAATTCCACCAATCTTGAAATTTGTATTGAGTTTTTATAATAAATCAATTATACATACAAAAAGGGGAAAAAAATGCCTGTTATTCATAACCTGAGAATTATTTTTAGGAAGTTGACAGCCTATCAATCTCAATCAACACTTAACAGATGGGGCGAACCTGTTCAGCCATTAACACACCTTTCAGGTGTATTTCAAAGAATTAAATAAACATTTATGTATGGTTTTAAAACATTGCAGTTTTAAATCAACACCATTTCTTATTCTTTACAAAGTTGCTTACTAACATGTCCTGTATTTTTTTACAGGAGTGATATTTTATAAAACTTCACCCTTGTGAAGAGGAACCTAACAGAATTGACATTTTCACTTCTTTTCCTTCAAGCTGCAGATTTTGCAAGGCTTTGGGCTAGATTTTTTCTCTGCTCCAATAATTTGCCTAAGGGTGTGCTTCTTAATTTTAACAAGCAATCTACCTACTGGATCCATTCTAGGAGTTCTTGTTGGTTAAACTTGAATATCATTAGCCAGTATCCTTGGAATGGAAATCATTAACTTGTTGATCAGTAACCAAGATCATTGCATTCATTATCATGTCCTACATCAGAAAAGTTATATGCTCCTATTTTTCCTCATCTTCTGAAGAAAACTTTCATGCTTGTCATTTTTACAGTTATAAATTACTTAAAAATACTACTTAAAAAGCAAGACTGCACAATAGAATCAACAGACAGATAGTACTATAACTAATGGTACCAAGAGAAAAAATAACACACATTAAACATACTAATAATTCAAGCAAAAACGTAAATCTTTGTGACTCAACCTAGGAAGGTACAATAGAAAAACATAAATTTATGTGACCTGTCATGTTAAGTAGATTAACTGATCCATTATATAAATCCAACATTTAATTGATTATCACACACACACACACAACTAGTTACCTTTAATATTATGTTTGTTAAACTGCAATAACAGTTGGAAAAAATTTAATTTTTTTTTTATTTCTGACAAATGTACATAGATGCAAAGAACGATATATGTTAATTCAATAAGACAAATTTAATGCAAGATGATTCATTTTCTTTGCAAATTTTTGTACAACCTTAATATTGAAATAATTTACTTGTTGAATGATTACACAATAAATTGCATCAAGCGATTTCTGAAAAACTAAAATTTCATTATTAATGATATTTTTATTGAATATATACTAAATCAAATTTCACTGAAATTGCATTTAAAAGTTATCTAAATCATTTTATTTTTTGTGTACATGTGCTTATAAAACATTTGAAACTTAAATTTTAACATTATTATTCCTCTACATATATATCATACCTAATACTCACTTTTATAACATTTATGCTTTAATATGTCAATTATAATGAATCTTTTTGACTAACTAAAGATAATACATTCATTTCATTCAAAGATCAATAGAAAACAGAATTTTACAAAACATAATATCAATAAAATTTCCTTTTTCAGTTACATTTACAAAAATTAATGTTACAAATTTGATTATTTATCAAAATAAAATTCATTTCACTGGAATTTTAGGGTATTACAAAAAGTTAAAATGAAAACCAATGAAATGTAAAAATTATATTATAAAATCAATAAGATAATACAAATGTAAATTTATCAAAAAAGTAGTCATTATTTTCATACTTAAAAACTAAATGCAAGAAATAAAAAAATTACAGATTTCATACCCTTCTATTTATTGTCAGATTATCAATCCCAAATAAATCTCTTTGCAATTCCATAAGTTTAACAAAATTGGCCTGAAAAAAAATTATAGTAATATTTTTAGCAATAAAAATATTTAACTAAATATAAGATATTAATAATAATTTATATAATTGGATAAATAATTCAATTTAAAAAGTATAATCATTCAAAATTTATTCCAAAAGATTAGATGATATGGCTTGATTTAAAAAGGTTAAACGGATTAAAAACCTTAATTAAATAATGAATATATTTAAAAGTACTAGTCATAGTTTTAACTTTCTGAAAATTAAATTGCATGTGTTAAACAATAATTAGGTGTGTCATAATTCATCCAGGAATACATATTTTGAAATGATACTTTTCAATTAAAATTCAAACAAAAACTTTAAGATCTTCAAATATTTATATATATATATATATATATATATATATATATATATATATATATATATATATATAGCACATAAAATAAAGTACAATACAAGAAAACCAAATTTAGTAAATAATAGAATAAATGGAACTAGTTATTTGAAGACCCATTTTATTTTTAGTAAAATATTTTCAAAACAAGAAAGATGAATCACTTTTCTTATAATGTAGAAATCTGAATGACTACTATGCCACTATCTCATTGATTAAGTTGACTGTTTATAAACACTATAGTAGGAAAAAATAGGAGCTATTAAGAAAGGATCTTGTAATTTTGAATTACAGTCAAATGAAAACTGAGAACATCTGAAATGACAATTTATAGCACTCTTTTGTGATCAATAACATTAACAAAAAATTGCTTTTAAATTTAGTATAGCTCATCATTGCTTGAAATCAGCAGGTAAATATTGAAAAATTATTACTATTAGTGACTTCAATAATCAATAAGAAGTTTTTATTCATAGTCAAGATATGTATAAAAATTTACAGTGGTGGCAAAAAGTCCTTAACAAACTCGTTTTTTTGCATAATTTTTGTGTTTGACTTCATTTTTCGTTATGAAATTATCGCACTATCTTAAATATTGTTATTGATTTTAATGTATTTTTTCATGCTGATTTCAAATCTGTTTGTAGATTTAATCTAAAGTAAATAGTTTCATTGATATGTTGAAAAAACCTTGACAAGAAAGCATAAGGTCACTGTAAGAATGAGTGAGTGCGTTTTCCACCAATGAAATGCTCCATTATTTCAACCAATCAGAGAACAGTAGCGATAAAGGGTTCATAGAAAAAGGTGAAACGTGGTTTATTGTAATGAATGCAGTTGTGTGCTTGTGGAAAATAGTATATTGAAAGCAATTTGAAGTGCGTTTGTAGAAAATATTGGAATTATGGCTAAATTTTCATATCTGCCAGAGAATAAAAGGTACAAAATAATACATTTGAAGGAAGAAGGTTATTCTATGCGCCAAATTGCTGCTAAAGTACCATGTGGCCTTTCTACTGTTGTGAGAACTTTGAAAAGATTTTCTGAAACAAATTTTATTGCGGACAGGGGGCGATAAGGACGACCAAGAAAAACATCTTTACGTGAAGACAGGTTATTGCTTTCAAACAGAAAGCTTAATTCCTCGAAAATTTTGAAACAATGGACTTTGACATCAAATGTGAGTGTGTGTCTGAGAACTGTTAGAGGAAGACTGCTGGAAATTGGGTTACGTGGCTGTAAAGCGCGCCCAAAAGCATTACTGACTGAATTTCAACGCAAGAGGCGATTGACGTGGGCAAGGGAACATTCATTATGGACTATTAAAGAATGGGAAAAGGTCATATTTAGTGACGAGAGTCAGTTTTGTATTTCTGGCAACCAAAGTAGTGCCTATGTAAGACGACACACTCATGAGGAATTCAGCCCTTAGTGTCTGAAGCCCACAGTAAAGTACCCGACAAAAGTGATGGTATGGGGTTGCATGTCTTCTCATGGTGTTGGAAGACTTCACATCGTTAGCGGAACAGTGAAAGCCATGGATTATATTGAAATACTACAAAATAAATTGCTACCAACTGCGAGAGACCTTTTGGGGAATCAGTCATGGATTTTTCAGGATGATAACGCCCCTTGCCATTGTGCAAAGGTAGTCCAGAAATGGTTGGAAGACCATCCTGTGAATAGAATGAACTGGCCAGGACAGTCTCCCGACCTTAATCCGATAGAAAGTTTATGGTTTAAAATTGGTCATGAAATTTCACAGAAAAAACCTTCAAACAAACGTGAATTAATTGAAGCTTTAATATTTTCCTTCAACCATATTGTCACGAAAGATCTTTTGAATTTGGTGCATTCCATGCCAAAAAGATGTAGAGCTGTAATTAAAGCAAACGGCTGGCCCATAAAATATTGATTTTCTAACATGTGACAACAATGTAATTTTCAAAATGCTTATATATATATATATATATATATATATATATATATATATATATATATATATATATATATATATATTAAATATACCGTATTTGTCAATTTTCGTGTTATTTTTCTTTGCATATTTCTATATTGTTTTATTCTGCACATATTTCACATTATTGTGTTCAGGCAGCTTTACTACAAAAAATATTTTAGTCATTAAGAAACTAGTAGTAGATTTGAAATCAGCATAAAAAAATACATTAAAATCAATAACAATATTTAAGATAGTGCAATAATTTCACAACGAAAAATGAAGTCAAACATAAAAATTACGCTAAAAAATTAGTGTGTTCAGGACTTTTTGCCACCACTGTAAGTCTTTATGTTAGTTGCTTCGAATATTTCTAAAAATCAAAATTAGAAAAAATGATACTAAGTTTATAAATTCAATGATTTATCGATTTACAAGGGATAATAAACACATTACACTCATTTTATTAAGTTAAGACTTTCTGAAAACTTAAATATATTTTGCAATAAATTTATGAAAGGAAGTTTCAAAATTTCCTTAAAAATTTTCATACTTAAAGAAATTTTTAAACTTTAAATATACTAATAAGCAATAACAAAAAGACTTAGTTGGAGAAATATAATAAATTTAGTATTAAAAGTACATTATACAGGTTTGTGATGAAAAAATAATCTAAAAAAATGGTATATTTTAGTTTTAAAAATGTTAATTAATGAGTAAAAAATTTTAAAAATCCCTCATGCATAGTTTTACTATAATTCGCAGGTCTGGTGTGAGTAAGAATTTTGCACATTTAACTGATCTGAATCTATTTAGCAGTAATAGTTTTTGTTATTAACTCAAGGTGAATTGTATCCAAGAAAGAAAAAATTCCATTCATCTAAACTTGCAAATGTTCTCTGACTTTTCTGTTAAACACAACAGTACAGCCCAAATCCATTCAATATGTTGTTCAATGCCAGATTGTTGACTCCTTCTCCCTCTAATAATCCACTTTTTCACTCTATCCTCCTACTTTTATAAATGTCTTGCTCAAATCAGTGCTGTAAATGTGCTCAGAATTGTAGGCTTTGAGTAGAAATGCTTTTCATCTTAGTTTTATTTTACAGCATTCCAAATTTTGTGGATAAGTGTACTTTGCAAAAGGAGAGATCTACATAAGCCCCATACTAAGTTTGCTCTGTTTCTCTATAGAAGAATAAATACAATTTTTTAAGGGAAAAAATCTTTTTAGTTAGGTATACAATTGGTTTGAAGTGTACAAATAATACAGATGACTGCTACTTTTGCACGAGCTATGTAAAAGGTTACAATCTAAAGAACAAAAATGAGAGTACATCCTAAATATCCTATCTGCTCTCATGAAACTAGCATACTAATCCCATCTCTTTTAGATAAATTAGAGGATTTATTTTCTTTTTTTTTTCTATTTAGAAATGATAAGGGAGATATGTATGTCTCCACAACAATAAGTCTGAATTTTTTACCTAATCCGAATTGAAATGATTACCTAAGTCAAATCTAAATCTTTCTAACATATTTCCATGTGTTTTAAATTTCAAATTGAAAGTAGGAGAGTATATTAGCTCATGCACTCCATTTTCATAATGTGGGAGCAGAAAATAGCTTGTCCAACTCTCAATGAAGAGGTTGACCTTGTTTATAAAAGTGATGTTTCAAGTCACACAAAAGACACATTTTCATGGGAATTACAAGCCTGATAAACGAGGCCTTTAATTGATTCATTAAGAAAAAAAAGAGCCAAAAAACAGTATTTGTACACAATGAAAATCATCATGCTATAATACCTATTGGATCTTCAGTTAAATTAAAAGTATTACGAAAATCTTGAATTGATGATTAATGAATTCATATTTAACAAATACCCCCTTTTCAGAGTTATTTAAGGTTTATTCCAATGTATCACAAGCATTTACACTTTTAAATTGCATTGTATAATCTTTAGGGACATGCGGCATGCAAGGATTTTCTGTTTTTTTTAATGAAGAAACCTGAAAAGTACATATGCAATGCTATCTTTTGAAGTAATTTATTCGAAGTATTATCTCAGTCTTTTCAACAATGGTATTCTTTTAGAACTACAACCCTAAAGTGCAGGACAAAAGAGAAGCTGTGGAGAGACAAAATCTAAGCCATGGTACAGGATTTTCGTGTACATTTCTTTTTTCCTTTCGTGTAACGTACGAGGCAGGTGATTTATCTTGGAAGGAATACGAAAGCACTCGAGACTTTTTACACTCTCTACGGCATATTTGATGCAATCCATTGTATTGCTTTCAATAGTAAAAACTGGTCTTGTGAAACAAAGCAAACACAGCACTAGTTTCGAAATAAAAGTGATTTAATTTGCAAACGGAAATGGAAATCGTACTGTAGCAAGAATGTTTGGTGTTGGTGAAAACTTAATACGTGGGGGGAATGAAATGACAATCATTAATATACCAAGGAATAAATATTATTAGCCTAAAGCAGTAACAAGATGGTCTGTTCCAGAAGAGTGCCGCAAACTAGGTCCTAGAAAATAGCTAGAATGGAACAATTGGAACTCTGCAGGAAACCATTGTACAGGTAAATAAGTAACAAGAAACAGTGTACATTTATTTGCCATAAAGTGAGCAAAAAAAAAATGCAAATGACTGAAAATTATGAAACAACTTTGAGATGGTGTAGCCAATTTCTGGAATGGGGAATAATCTAGTTCTGTAAGTAACAAAAGCTTCACAAACGCTTTTTAAGATATGAACAACAAATTAATTAGTTTCCAGAAGTATGTTACTGAACTAAGAAGGAAATATATTTATGGAGTGCCCAAAAAAATAGCACACAGCAATCTGAACATATTGAGTCCTTCCTCATTGAGAGTACATTAAAAAATGCTAAAAGAGTACATGTAAGATCCATAGTTTACAAGAATGGATGATTGCCCTGTGGGCTTGTATCAGCAGCGTGGAGTCACTCGAAGTAAAAGCAGTATGCAGACAAGCAACTATATCTGTTTGTGTGGCCACAACACCTCAACACACCAATTTCTTGAGATGGCCTCACAGTAAAAAAAATCCATCAGTGTGGGATCATGGTGGATACAGAACCTGAACTCCATGTTCAATCCGGTGGCTGGAGCTACAGGAGCACAGAAATGTGATGGAGCCCATCCCGAATCATCCTTTACCATATTTTCCTCGTAAACTATGGATTTTATAGGTATAGTTCTTTGGACATTTTTATGTACTCCCAACAATGAATTAGGCAGTTCAAAATTTGGGCGTTATTTTTGGTGCATTCTGTATAAATTTACTGACACAATGGAAATATGGATGAAAATCCAGGAATATTTTATGCGAAACTAAATAAAACAGTTGTCATAAAAACATAGGCCCCAAAAATCTCACATCACTCTATAGTGCTTTTCAACTTAGTGGAGAGGATAAGATTAAAACCCATGGTTATTTTAAAAAGAAAAATGATACTGAAATCTTATTTCCTGAAAGGTGTTTTCATTCATGTGCAAGGGAAAGATGGATGGAAAACGGTATAAAATTAAGAATAAAGAATGTTTGGCAAAAGCATCTGTGTGCCTTAAAGAATCCAGAAAGTCTTTTATAGTTTGGACATCATTATATCTTGTCTAAAAGATAATAGAGTGCAACATAAATACCGTAGTAATTCTAGGCAGATTAACACCATCAGTTAAGCTCTTTTTCCTGTGTACCAATAAACCATTCAAAGAAAATTTAAAGCTACAGTGAAACATGTGCATGTTAGAAGGTGAAAAAACATTTAATGTCATTTAATTAGTTAAATCCGGACTAGAAAAGTGTGGATAGTAAAAGTATGAAATTAAATTAAACTTCATGTGATTCAAATGTCATTTTTAAAAAAATGTAATACATCTAATGATTTAAATACAACAGATGATTATGGACCACTTACACAAATGGTGAGGATAAAGCAGAATTCGATGATGAGCCAGAAAATATCATGGAAGACGAATATGAAAATTTCACGTTATCTAATAATGAAAGCTCATAAGTATGTGCCATTCCTTTTAAATAAAAAGTATTTAAATATATTCCCCACATCAGTATTTAAATGAATTTTCCAAAAAACAAAAAGGTAGTTGTGATTGTAGCAGAAGGTGGTCCAATTTCCTATTTATATTAACTTATTTGCAGGAAATGCGAAGCAATAGGTATCCAGATGCTTTTGATTATACAGTGTGTGAACATATCATCCCTAATACTGATTCCAAATCTGCAACATTGAATAATCAAGAAATTTGTTGCAGATAATTTGTAAAAGAAAAATTAATCTTAAATGGATTTTTCCAATGCTGGATTCCATTTTGCTTTTTTCAGTCATCATTTATTGAATGAAAATTTTAACTTTAAAAATACTGAAACACATTAAGTTTTCCCTCTCCCAATAAAATACCATAAAAATATTTTTTAATAAAAATAACCAAATGTCATTCAATTTTAGAAAAATGTAAAGAATTCTTATTATAACTTACTGAATAATAAATGTTTTTCATAAGCATACTTGTCACTTGCTTCAGTTTATACAACACAGCTGAAAGGATAATTTGTATGTAACATATTAGGTTAGTATTTTCTTTAATTATTATTTTTTAAGTGTGCATAAGCTTATACATAGAGAACAACTGAAATACAGAATATTAAAAAAAATTCTTATTTATTTGTCTTTTAATATGAAAAATTTATTATTTAAAGACCATAAAAAATTATTAGATTTGATAAATAATTATCTTGGATAAATCCTATCCTTAAAAGTATCTACTTCTCTTTTTCTACCTTTTTTTACATCATTTTTTTACATGATTAATTACAGTAGTACCTTCTGGCTAGAAATAAATTTACTTCATCTGCAAAACAGTCCTAGTCCTCACTCATAAATTAAATATTTATTTCACTAACAGGAATTTTTAACTCATGAATTAAACAGCAAATGAATATTTCTTTTAAAAGAGTATCAAATTATATGTATTTTGAACTTCTTTATACAATTTGAAACTATATCTTACATTTAATGCTATTTTTCTGAATAAGAAAACTTTAAAAAGTCCAAATTTTAAAGCTCAACTCACAGTTTAACAGAAAAGGATAAACAATTACCTTCAAAAGAACGAAAACAAATAAAAATCAGTCTATCCTTTTATGAAGAAAATATTTTCCCTATACGATGATGTGAAAAAGTTAAAATTTTTTTAGGCAACCAATAAATGATGTATCAACATTGTCACAAATGTGGAATATGAATATATGTCACAAAAGATAGTTCAAAAAGCAAGAGCTATAAGCTACAAAAAATTAAACATAATAAAATTAACATTTTTAAAGAATGGAAACTAGCTATAGATGACAACATTGCGTCAATGACATTCAATGATAAACAGTTGGGATAACGATAATAAAAAATTAAAGATTGTTGTGAAACAGTTAATTGATGACTGTTCTCACTTGAAAGATAAAAAATTATAAAATGTATAATAAAAGATTGAAAAATATTAAAATATCGCCATCATAATTATTAAGACAAATAATATATTATCATTATAATTGCTAAACACATATAACATGACATCTCTTGAAGAAAGTACAGAAATTAAAGTAATAAACGGATGTGATGCATCAAGCAGATAAATAATCATGTTATTCATGGCTTTCAACTTTAATCTGTTCATGTTTGTGTTCAAAAAAAGAAAAAAAAACCATAGATTTACAAATGTGCCTCAAATGCACCCCACAAATAATAATTTCGGTTTTTATTTAACTTCAGTTTTGAATGCATCTAAATAAAAAATAAGCCATGTACACATTTCACAAGGCAAGGATTAGTAATGAAGTGGCATCTTACAAAAGAGACAAATTAGATAAAATGCGATTCTGATCAAATGACGGGGAGGAAACCTGAGTTGGCCCCCACTTTCCAAACTACCACACAGATGGCAAACGTTGAGCCTTGATAGATTTAATGTGCATCAGCTTCATCTACGCAGCGCGTCTTCAGGGACACCAGGACTCGGTACTCCGAATACGAGTTTGTGACCATAACCACCAGGCTACCACATC
This sequence comes from Trichonephila clavipes, assembly GCA_019973935.1. NCBI lineage: Eukaryota > Metazoa > Arthropoda > Arachnida > Araneae > Nephilidae > Trichonephila > Trichonephila clavipes. The sequence continues at coordinate 183,719 of BMAU01019528.1, read as the reverse complement.
CACAAGATGCATTTGCAATCAAGATTAAAAGCAATCATACAAGGGTATTTAAACCTTACCATCTACTTCTCAGGAACACATTGAAAAGTCCATTTAACTTTTGTAGTATACCGAAAAGAATTTATGTTATTTCCTAGGTTAAATAATAATGAATTTCTTTCATCAGAAGATATCATTTATGCAGTTTTTTGCTGTCACATAATAAAACTATTACAAAAACCCACATTTATCTCATGATACAAGAACAATCTTTTGCTATGCTGCATCAAACAATAAAAAGCTACAGAACAAAATTCAAAGAGAAGATAATGTGACACTACAAAGAAAATATTTCATATGAAATATTGATTAAGGTATAAAAGACCAATGAAAAAAGATATATCTATATTTAAATAAATCATGCACTGACAAAAAATTATTAAAGAAATGTTATTTGTAAAATCAAAAATCAGTAAGCAAATACTGATTATATATCTTATTCAATTTCACAAAGAGACAATAAAATTCTGCATTTTGAAATTTCTCTGAGTAATCCTTTACGAATTCAAACCATCAGTAATACAGAAAATGTACTGTAATTAAATCACTCTGAAAGGTACTTGATGTGCTTCAGCTTACAAAGCAACAAACCTACGTTTTTCAGATTACCTTAAAAATTGTTATTGATCAATTATTAGACACCACTTAGTAACCTTACATAAAAATACCATATTCTGAAATATTAGGCAAATATTAATAATCAAAATCAACATTCACTAGTATATTTTTAAACCTGGTAAATTCCTCAAAGTTTTCAAAAATGTAAAAGAAATATTTTTTCTACATTACATGACATTACATTTTTAAGCAAAAGAGTATGCCATTAAATGTACGAGTATGCTATAAACATAAAAGCATACTATAAACTAATAAAAAAATGGTTAACAGAAAAATAAGCAAAAACTCATACAAATCAGTTAGTCCATGAAATTAAAAAAAATATTTAAAAAGGATAAATATTTAAAAATATAATTTTCAAAATGTATACAAATTCGGAGTTTACTTCTACAGTTTTTGGCATCAGGATTATTTTCTCCATAATGATTCACAAGCCCTAAAACATTTGGAAATAATATGTAAGTATAAAAATTTAAATAATGCATGTATTAAAAAATTAAATTATGTACTCAAATAGATCACATAAATCTTCACATAGAAGTGTGAGGGAAATATACACATTTTAAATAATTATTCTTACTTTCCAACAAACTTGAATAATGCATAAGACGATAGGCTGGACGAAGTAAGAATGAAGTAAGTGGAAGATAACAAACTCTTTGCATTTCAAAATCACAATACATTCTTTCAAAATGAGAATTTGTACAATATGCAGCATTTAATCTTTCCAGAATGAAAGGTAGCTTCTCCACAAAATTTGTATAAAACTATGAAAGAAAATCATAAATTTACATATCATAAAAATTAAGACTTTGACTCCAAAAAATATTTTTAAAGATATATACATTTGTTAATTACTAATTTTATTACTCTATAAATATCAATTGACTTTGAGCGAGATTTCATTCGGTAGAAATTGTATCCATACATCGAAATATTTTTCTTTCACCAATTCTGAAAATTTGAGATTTTCTTACTATGTAAGTTTAACTGCTTGTAATACATACTACTACTAACTATATATTTTGCAATTTTATTATAAACAATTTTTAATGGAAAAATTACAAGAAAAATTAACAACAAATGAACATTTCAAATATTCTTTTCAGAAATTTAATTCTAGCAACAAAAATTAAAATAAAATGTACATAAAATAATATTTAAAGAGCATCATCTCCTCTACATTGTGGGTCTTCAGTGGCACCAGGACTCAAAATAGCAACTCGATAACGTAGGCCGTGACGACACAAGTTCGTGATTATGATCACTAGGCTATTATGGCCGTGTGAATAAGTTTAAAATTTAGCATATGTACATTATTGATCATGTTTGTTACATCCGTGGCCATTACGCCGAGGGTAGCCTAGTAGTTAGAGCACCAGATTCCGGACCGGAAGGCCTGGGTTCGATGCCTGTACTTCCAAAAACCCTCCGAGTACACACGGAGTACGTGCTCGTTAAATCAGTGGGTCCGAAAGTCTTTTGGGCTGAATCACGAGTGCAGGGAACTGGAGAAAATTTTCCTCCGCTTCAGTTCCACGCCTAAATTGTGGAGGTGGAGATAGATGGTGGCGCCATCTGTCACTTGTATGGTGCTCAAGGCTAAGGCCAACGACAGGCGTACATCTAGCCCATTGCCACGATGAATTTCGTGGACCTCGATCTGACTATGTCAAACAGGTGGCATGAGCAACAACAACAACACATCCATGTTCGTGAAAAGAAAAGAAAAAAATGGACACGAAGCCAAAATAGATATTTCTTGAATTTGATAGTGATAAATAATTTCACATTTGATCCAAAAGGCATAAAGTTTTAAATTGTTTTCGAGATGTAATCATACAAGAAAAGAACTTCTTCTGATAGGTGAAGAATGGACCCCCAAATCTTTACTATTTTCTTAACTACATATGAAAGAGGAAATTAAGAGAAAAAATGGAGAATAAGTCCCAAAAGGCTTCTGAAAATAAAGTAGCAATTTAAGATAGTATAAAAATTTTGCACCTAAGAAACTTTTCTGAATAAAAGAAGCTACATATTTAAAAAATTATAAGTGAAATTATTATAAGTGAAGCTGATTTCAACACATCTAATATGTTTAACGGTTTATGATGGATATTGACTTTAGAACAACAAGTAAAAGTTACCCCTTGTAAATGGGTTTCTAAATTAAGGGAAGAAAGATAATAACGTTTCAAGGTATAAATATAAATTCAGACTAAGTTAAAGCTTTTACTCATTATTTTGGAATAGATCATGAATAAAACTTCAGAGAAAGAGAGATCAGCATCAGAAAAAAATGTTTTGTTTTATTCTTAGTAGTAGCTAAGTAAGTTTTTCATTTAATATTTGATGTTCAGAATTTTTAAGAGTCAAACAAAAAGTTTTATGCACCTGTGACGAATCTGTACGGAACCTTTCCACTAATCTTCTTAGACGTTTTTCTGGGGAATATAAATTCGCGTTTATTTCCAATCAACTCCAAAAAGAAGTTTGGGATATGTAAATGAGATAAGGTATTTAAGTCGAGGGTTGCGAGATAGCAAGAGAGATGATGGTAGGCTATTGAGCCAACAACGTTACAAGCTAAACTAGAAGTTTCAAAGAGATTAGATTCGTGAAGACGTCGTGCTGCTAGACGTACCAGAAAGCTGATATAAGCCAGCGGTAAATATAATTCGCGTACGCTTAAAGTAAACGTCAGTTTGAGATACTTAGTTAAAGTTAATGACAATTAAGAATTCGAATACGCGCGTGTGTTTCTCGGATCTCCTATTTCGGTAAACCTTACTTGAGATGAGCTAGATTAGTAATCAATCGTATTCTTAATAATTTAATTTAATATAAAGGCAAATCCCTTTAGACGACGTAACATTCATATATTATTTGTTATCAGAGATTTTTGAGGAAATTATAACAAAAATAAATAATATTATTATTCGAAATGGCTTTTGGTGGTTCTTTGCCTCAAATTAATCTTGGTGTTCAAGGTGTGACACAAGGGGTTCATCACATACCACCAACAGATGACAGGCACTACAATGTGAATGATAAGTGCACATGTCCAGTTGATTCCTAATGTTCTTCTCCATCACAGTTTGCACTTACCGGTTGTTTGCATTAATGTAAATGCAGCGGCCGAAGATGTTGACCTACAGTCATTCTTCTGCCGACAGTGTGAAGTGAAAAGTAATTAAATTTGCAAATGCACAGAATGTGGCACCTATCGAAATTCATTGCTAATGTATCTAGTATACAAGTTGGACGTCAAAAGTAGTCAGATCTAGTATCACTGATGTCGCCAATTTTCCAATAGGCAGAATGTCCATTATTCATCTGATACAGAAATTCTGCAGGAAGGTGTTTGATCATCCAGCTTTTAGAGAGTTCTTATTTTGTTTACACAGACTTCCACCTGAAGATATCCCATTCTCATCAGTATCTTGGATGTGATGAAGGATTTCAGCCGTATGTGAAAACTTCTGTCACACACTGGCTGAAATTTTAAGAGGCAGATTCCTATGATACATAAATATTGAGATTGATTGTACAATATGACAAGTATTACACACAATTTCATTGATTCTTACCTTGAAAGATTGTTATTGTTTTAATAAATGTTTTCATGAGACTATGCTTTGTATTCGTTTATATCGCACCAGACACTTTCTATATGCCCCTTACATAGTGAGCAACATTCTAAAGGGAACAGTGAAGATTCAGAAAAAAATCTTTTAACTGAAATTCAATATACATAGTTTAAAACAACTATTATGATTCTGGAATAAATGTGCTACAAATTTCTTTTGTCCGAAATCAATTTCAAAACAATTTAAATTGATTCTTGTTTACACATCAGAAAAAAGATGGAAAGAGATTAATTATATATGTATATGTACTAGATACCAATCAATAGCTATGAATGATTTAAAAGACCTGAAAATTAATTATAAAAACGAAATCAAAATTTGAAATCTTAAGCAAACCAAAAGCACATTTCTCAGAACCTTGCAATTCACCACCTAAAAGATGGAAATGAGCCTGCACTAGAATATTTTACAATGGAAATTAGCAAACCAGTATTAATGCTTATATTAAAAGAAAATTTACTGCAAAAAGAATTTGAATACAATAAAAAAAATCCTCTTTATAGACGAACTATTATGGCTTAAATGTATCTTATCATAGATGCAGGACTAGATTTAGCTTACTGTGCATGTACACTTTAATACATTTAAAAAAATTGGTTTAAGTTAAAATGAATTTTTTTCAGTATATACAGATAGATCTATTACTAAGGAAACAATTAGCTCAAAAACAAAATAGTGCTATAATGATGCATGTGCGGGTGTGTTTTGGGTCATGTTGAAAAAGAAGATTAAAAAAATATCATGATAATGTACAGAGGTGGATCTACATCATAGTCAAGTCAAAATTTTCTGAAAAAAAAAGATTGTGGTGCAAAAAATTTATTTTCAAAATTAAATTGCTTACATGGTAAAAACACTGTTTAAGTGCTGATTCTTGATAACAAAGTGCACTTTATGTATAGATGGTTTTTTTTAATTTATTTCTTTAACCCTTTGACGGTTAGGGAAATGAGCATTCGTTTAGTTAATTCGCGCAGTATTACGAGTAAGCAGTAGTCGAAAGTGGTAGCTGTTTTCCCCCGCCGTTCTTCCGAAAATGTCACCCTTCTACGGCGATGCCGTAGATAGCTCGCCTCATGCATTTTAAAGGTTTCTTCAAGTATTTGTAGTACACAAATAACAGTTTTTACGTACTTTAAAATAATGAATAAATGATAATTATTAAATAGTAAATTATAAATGATTATAATCAATACATAAATAACAATATAGTTAATTATAAATATAAGACAAATATTAAATTGAAAGGACTAAATAAAAACAACTAATGAAAAACTTTATGAAGAATTTAAATATAGTAATTACCTAAAAATCTTTTTGTGTGTGATATACTTTAAAACATGGAATTGCACATAATGGGGCATTACAGTCTTCACTCCAATGATGAGTTCGGGAATGTTCTTTGCTCTTAAATTTATTTAAATTTTCAGCAGCAAAAATATTGGTTTCAGTAACAATATGATTTGCAATCTCATCAGTAAAAAACAGCTCAAAGTACTCTAGTGGATCAGAAATATTTGTCACACAAGCTTTCATGCCCACATCACCACACATCACCAGTAAAACTAAATCGGCTAGGAGCGGGAGAACTTGAATCAATTTTACACCACTGTCGAACACTCGAAAAATTTTCCTCGTCGCTTGTATCGTCTTCTGAGCTTGATATGCTGTGAACAAAGTCTTCATCAGACTCAAAACTTGATAAGCTTTCTGTATCGAAATCAAAATCATCATCATAATAACCTAATTTTCGCTTTTGAGCCATTTTACTTTACAAACAGTCTTAAAAAACGCGCCAAAATACGCATAAAAAGAATAACGTAAAAAAAAAAGAACCTTCATTATGAAGAAAAATTCATGGAACCCGTACTGCCATCTGTAGACAGTAAAACTAACTAAATTTCGCGAGTAGGATTCGTTTGTAACCTAATCAATGCAGAATAATGACCTTGAACGAGTCCATCTCGTCAGCGCCCTTTGGGGAAAGGTTTAACTACGCGAGTAGAACTCGTTTATACCCATTTCAGTCGAAATCTTGCGCCCGAGCTGAATTCGTTTGCGCGCATTCAGAAGCACTACTCGATTACGAGCTGAGCTCGTTCATGACCATCAAAGGGTTAACAAGGGAAAGTGTTAAAGTATTGAACTTGTTTGAAAGAAAATATTTAATAAGCCCTTATGTCCAGTTTCAGCATCATGTTTTCATATAAGTTGCATGTTTTACTTCGTAGTAATATTGTGCTGAAGTATAATAAAACAGTGTTTTTATGTCTGTGGTTTCCATTTTTAATTCTTTTATTTAAAAATAATGCTACACATCTGTGTACAGCATTTAGTCCCTATTCTAATTTTTTATGATTTTGGCTATAGAAATACTTATAAAATATTTAGGACCTTGTACTTCATGACAAAACCCAATAAGCAATAATTATATCAAATTAAATCACACAGCTATATATTTCATTTTATAGACTTATTATAATTATAACTTTCTTAACCAAAATTTCTTTTGGCATGATGAACAGTGTGATGGCATAATTTCTTACAAAGATGTTCTCTATTTTTAAAATCTGTCACAATATAAAGCACTTACCTATTTTTAAGAGAAAACTAAGTCAATTTTTTTCTGCAAATACTGAATAAAATTCTTAAAATATTTCAATTTTTTCCCCTCATTAAAAGAGATAAGTAAAAGTATTTTGGAATATTCATGAACACTATTTCCTTCAATGAAATACAAAAACGTTAACATAAAATTAAAACAAAAATTACTCAAACAGATTTAATTCAATGAATGAGAATATATTCCTAAACAGACTAAATATTTTACTGATAATTACATTTTGTGTTTTTGATTGTAATTATTTAACAAGATCTTCAGTATTCTGCCTCAAAACAATTTGGTATTATGCTGAAAGTAAACTTCAGGGGTACATGGTTTTAATACTTATACATTTTATCACACTGGAATAAAATCAAATGATGGAAAAATTGCATGAAAAATTACCTCAGTCATTTGAACTTTCTTCAATAGAATATCTCCTACACCTTGAACATGAGTTTGTAAAGGCATACCAGTTCGACCTTCCCTACAGGAAAAAAAGAAAACAATACTATTATTTTTTTTCTAAATTAGTAATATGCTTGGTCTGATTAACAAAACATACTCTATTGAAGAAATATTGTTTCATTTTCAAAACTAAAAAATGCATCACTGCTAATAAATTAACAATAAATTAAAATTTTATTTATATTACTTAAGTGGTACTTCGTAAAATAACTGCATTTTTGAATTATTTTGTGTAACCTATATGGCTGTCTTCCGCATGATGTATCACAATAAGTGGGTATGCTTCTGCTAAATTATCTACTAAGTTGCAATAATGAGAGAAAAATGGAAAGGGTTATTAATATTACAATATGTCTTTATTAAAAAATTCACACCTAATACTATACATTAAATGTCACAATACCTGAATTAATTAACATCAGTCTTTCACACAAAAAGTGAATGTTATTGATAAACAAACATCTTATTAAAAAAAATGTGATACTGTTTAGTTAAATGTGCAACCATTGGAATTTTACTGTTAAAAAAATCTGCAGAAATTTTTTTTTTTTAAAAAAAGCGTTTAATTTAATTCAGTCGTAACACATAAAAGATCATCTCATGAAAACTTCAAAAAGAAAATTTGTTGCAGATTCTAATTTTGAGTATGATGCAATTGAAGAATACATTATAGCAGGGGTAGAAAATTGTTACGACTCAAGGGGCACAATGAGAAAGCAGAGGGCTACACCTATTTAAAATTATTGCATTCACTAGTTGACTCTGCATCTCAGAGAAGGTATCAATAGCACCATCAAAATCCATAAATGTAAGTTAAATAAAGTAGTGGCAATTTTATTAATTTATTCATATCTGCAAGCATATTTAATTTTAGAATCGGTTAAAATTATAAAATGATGTAATAAAATAGTTCTACTACATTTAAAATTCTTTATAAAAATAAAAGTATTATTTAAGAAGATAGCATTTGAAAACACACACAAGTCAAAGATTACCATTAAATGAATAACAAGCTTAAATTATTTAAATATAATAACAAATTTAACAATACAATACAATGAAAAGGTCAAAGAACAATAGATTAAGAAACATATCAAGAATTATACATTACCAAGTTGCTAATCTATGTTCTAACTCTCTAAGAAATGAGCAATGAAACTCATATAATGGATCTACAACACCAAACAAAACAGTTAAAGCATGAGTAGGCATATTTTCCTCTTTGCTAACTTCATCACGAAACCACTGAAAAAGTAAATTACTCAAATAAACAAAACAAAGCAACTATAGAACAGAACCTGAACCACAAAAAGGTCTCTAAAATACTCTTATCATAAACAGATTTAAAACATTAACATACCACAATATAACGATTGAAGAAGTGAAATAATCATTAAGAAAGTTTTAAAAATAGTCGTTTATATAACACAAATTTATCATCTCCTACTAATTATTTTGTAAATAAATGGACCATAATTTATACAAAAGAGCAACAGGAAACCAGAAAAGGATTTTCAAAAAATAATAGAAGAATAAAAACTGTTACAAAATAGTTCACTTTATATAAAACAAATTATATAATTCTTATAAAAAAAATTTGAAAATATTTATACTGCACATAATAAACAAATTTTAAAAAGAAAACAAATCACGTTATTTTAATTTTTTAAAGAAAACATATAACAAAACACTTAATGAATTTATGAAAAAATCTGAATTATACAAAAAGCATCAAAGCCTTATTTTTTTAACTTATACAAGCACACTTTCATATATAATGATTAAAAACACGCTGAAGTATAAAAAGTCATGAGATAATCACAAGCAAACAAATACAAATGGCAGTAGCATTGCAGAGGAAACACATAAACGGACATTGTATCATCAAGGCTTTCAGTCATATTCATTTAGAAAGTTTTCTAGTACAATTATGACCACTCGAAGGGAATAAACACACTTTGAATGTGAAATGCAAGTTGGGGCTAGACACATGAGGCATCCCATTCCGAATACTGTTAGATAATTCATAGCCCTTCACTCCACATTTTCAAGAGTGTGCCAAGAATACGTAAATTTAAGAATTATCTCCATCATGAGCAAAGCATTGCCCAAACTGCATATACTTTATTAACAAAACCAGTGACCTCCGAATAGAGTAATCAATGTTTCTAGACAAGAAATTGTGCGCATGTGCGTGATGGAATGTACAACGGATGTGTCCGTGAAGACAGTTCAGCAAAATTTGGAATTCATCAGATGTGGCAACAAAGCACTAACTTATGTGCAGTACTACCTACACGTTATTGGCTATATAACCTCTGCTGGGGAAGTGAATGTATAAGTTGGATCACAGATAACGAAAAAAATGTTGCTAGATCAGATGAGTCACGATTCGAAGTTGGTAGGGAGAATAGTATGGCTCCCTCGATGCCACGGATCCAAGTTGTCAACAAGGCATTGTGCGAATAGTGGTGGATCCGTAACAGGGTGATTTATTTTAATATTACAAAGACATTCTCATGGTCAGCATGAATCAATCACTGACTGGAAAGGGTTTTGTTCAGCTACTTGGAGACCATTCATGGATTTTATGTGCTTTTATAGTTGGAATTTTCCAGGATGACAATACGCCCTTTCATAGGGCCGAAACCATTCGCAATTCATTTGATTAACATTCAGGACAATTCCAGCGAGTTCATCACACACGAGTCTCAAAGAACATACATTAGAAAGGATCAAAAGGTCAGTTCATGCACAAAGTAACACTTTCAGAATTATGGACGACTATATAGAGCCAACAAGGTTGAACACTTCTTCGAGGACTTCCAATGACTTGAGTCAATGCCACGTCGAGTTTCTGCACTTTACCAGGCAAAAGTAGTCCCCAAAAGATATTAGTAGATATCCCATGAATCCTAGTACTTACAGAGAGTGTGTGTGCATAGGGATCAAGAGGTTTCTGCAAGCCAGTTTAGGATCACGGTTTTGGTTTCATTTCATCTATTCAAAGTTCAAGGAAATGAATATGAAAATTACCAGAAAGTTTAAAATGCTCATAGTTTTTGCCATATGAAGAAACAATTCCAATAGCCATTTTCAATATTTTCAGTCAATAACAAAAAAAACTATAGCCTATTACAAGTAATTATAAAATAAATCTATTTATTTTTAATATTTTTTCAAAATAAAATATGCTGAACCAAAAAAAAAAGAAAGAAAACAAAACACTAAACGAAACGAACATTAGATGTACGCAGGCGCTTATTTTCAGTAGATTGGGCGAAAAAGATAGACCATGTTGCAAAAAATAAACAAATCAGGAAGATTCCCACATAATCGGGGAGGAGTGACGTAACCCCAAGCACGAGCGTTCTAACGAAGAAGAGCGCCGGCGGGTTCGAAATGGAGGAAGAGACAGGAAGGAATCGGGACGGCCGAAGGCAATCAATAAGCAGGGTGACAGTTCACCCCCATTGAACCCAATCTTAGATGCATTGCAGAAACTGTGCGTGTTAATCCTGTGTATGAAAGGTGATCTTGTTGTGTTATGGGGGCAGAGAGGTTTTCTCCAGTTCGTAGAAGGATATGCATGCGGTTAATTTCAGGGTGCGGATAAGTAAACAGTGTTTGTGCTCTAATAATTGGATTGTCATGAGATTCAATAGATTTAAAAACATTTCTAGAAAGTTTAGTGATGTAATTAGAAATCGGCTCCATGTATATCACATCGTTTCAAACATACCAATGTGCATTCGCAATGAGAGATGCGAAGAATTTTATTTTGGATAACTTGGATTCTTTTCATGTGAGGCGGCTGCGGCCCCCCAGACGGGAGCAGCATAAGTGATTACTGGGGGCAAAATCTGCTTGTAAAGAATAACTTGATTTTCTAGGAATAGAGGTGACCTTCTCCCAATAAGGGAGGTGGCTAAATGAATTCTTCCCCAGAATATGCCTACTAGATAGTCGATATGTCTTTTGTACGTTAAGCGGCTATCAATGTGTAGGCCCAGATATCTCACCACCGAAACCCACTGGATGTTGTCATCAAAAAGTGTGAGATGGAAAGGAGGGTCAATGACCCCCCATTTCCTAAAAATTATTGTTTGAGTTTTGTCCACATTAATAGCAATTCTCCAGAGTAAAAGCCAAATTTCTAACATGTCGAGGAAATTTTGTTTCGCTTTAATTGTGTATTTGAGCTGGACTCCTTGCGATAAGACGGCAGAATCCTCCGCCAACAGGCAAGTACTGACGGTGGAGTGTTGTGAAAAATCGTGAGTTTAAATGCTGTACAAGTAAGGAGAGCAGACAGAACTCTGTGGGAAACCAGAAAGACAAGTCCCATAGTTTGAAAAAGGATTATTTACACGAACTCTAAAGGTTCTATTGTAAAAAAAATTGTGTATGATTTTAATTAAGTAGTCAGGGAACTTCAGTTTAAGCAAACTGTAAGCGAGGCCCATCATGCCACATCTTATCGAATGCTCTTTTGATCTAAAAAGACACGAATGTGTCGCGAACTTGTGTCACACAAACTTGTGAGCGAATCCTTCATTATGTTTGTAACTCGTATTAGTTGGTGCAGCGTTGAATGGCCCTCTTGGAACCGGCAATGTTCCGGGGAAATGCAATCTATGGCTTTGCAGTAAGTTTTAATTCTAGTTAAGATTACTCTTTCATAAATCTTAGCAGTGGCGTTAATTAAGCTAATTGGTCAATAGCCTTGTGTAAATTTGTGATTCTGACCTGGTTTGGCCAGCATGATTACGTTTGCTTGCTTCCACAGAGTAGGAAAGTGATTTTTAATGAGACATTGAATGTAAATTTTAGTTAAATGTGCTATAGCATTTAGAGTTAAACATTTAAGAGCAATATTAGGAATTTGATCGGGGCCTGTAGCTTTTTAATACTGCCTCGGACTTCAGAAGGGGAAGTGAAAGGAGGTGTGTTTGTTGTGAAGTTGTCGAAATAATGGTTCACTAAATTTTCGACTTCTTCGATCTTATCACCACAGTTAGGTTCAGCATTTTCTTGGAATGTGATTTCAAGAGTGTCTGAAAGCATCCGCTTTCCGAAATCCGAATAGGCCAATCTACCCGGAACATGTTAAGGTGGAAAGGGCACATTTCTTATAGTGAACTTCCTGTGTAAACTAGAAACACTAAATGTAAATAAATAATATCAATTTACATTTAACAAACGAATTATAGAACTCCTGAAATTGTAAAAGGGATGGTTTGAATATTCCTACGCAAACATATTTAACATTATTAATAAACACATTAAATACTTTAACTTACAACATTAATTAGCTCTAAGTCCTTCTTATATGTTCTTTCCGTCATCAAAAGTTCTTTCGATATAAAATATGCTTTATCAGCTGGAACTCTCTAAAAAAATTGTTTCATATTATTTCAAAGATTGCATTGAATACCTTATGATTTAAAAAGAAATCAAGTACACTATGTATTAAAAGAAAATTATGCAATGTATAAATAAAAAAGTTCTAACATATGAAAAGAAAGTGCACTAGTACCTCGAGCTTACGCGGTAGGTGGGACGGAGTGATAACCGCGTAAGTCGAATTCGAGTATGTTGGGATATAATTTTGCATATGAATACATATGAATTATTTTCAGTTGGAGCCCCAAAGACTAAAGAAAATAATAATTTTGAAAAAAATGTTTAATAAAATCTTAGACAAAGAATACAAAACACAAATACAAAATCACAAACAAACAAGGGGAAGGCACGATTAAGGAAATTCATTTGGGAACGATATTTTGTGTAACAGTAGTACTGCTATAGGGTATTCAAACTTCAATGTAATTCCGCCGAATGGCCAGTCAATTCCGAGAAAATAGCCTTCGAAATTCATACTTAGCTTATATACGAGTTATTTTCTCCCTGAAACAACGTCGCCGTGGCATGATCGTCAGCGTATCAGAGTACAGTGCAATGGGTCAGGGTTCGATTAACGCGAGCGGCCAACTTCCTGTTTTTATTTTTTTTTCTCCAAATTATTTTATTATTTATTTTCAGAATTAAATAATTTTATTTTTTAAAAAAGACTAATTGATTTTTAAATGATATTCTATATAATTATAGTAACTATTTTACTTTTTTTAAATCCAAAACAACTAATAGTTATGATAATAATACTTATAAATAAAAAGCAAAAATAAATTAATAAATAAATAAAGTTAAATATAAATAAAAAGTAAAAAAATTAAATTATAATAAATAAAGTTAAATAAATATAAGTAAAAAGTTAACTTTGTCTTACATCTTTTTTATTACATACAAGAACCTGAGTAATAATTATCATAAAAACATTCAAAACAATTTTTTGACATCTGACACAGTTAATAAATGAAGAATTACCGCATGAACAATGATTTCTCATTTTATTGGAGCATTCTTTGTTTTTAAAAGAATTCTTCGTTCTTAAAAGAATAACACTTGTTCATTAAAAACAGCTGCCTTTCTCTTGATCAAAATCGGTTTGTTAAAAACGCAAGTAAAATTTTATGGCCATTTAGGTATAAGGAATAATTTTACAAATACAATTAATTAGATTTTAATGACAGAAGTAATTGTGTAGTTATACCATATATTAATTTTTTTTAAAAAAAAAGTAAAATAGTTACTATAATTGTATAGAATATCATTTAAAAATCAATTAGTCTTTTTTAAAAAATAAAATGATTTAATTCTAAAAATAAATAATAAAATAAATTGGAGGGAAAAAAATAAAAACAGGAAGTTGGCCGCTTGCGCGAATCGAACCCTGACCTATTGTACTCCGATATGCTGACGATTATGCCAAGGCGACGTTGCATCAGGGAGAAAGAAACTTGTATAAAATATAAGTATGAATTTCGAAGCTGTTTCCTCGGAATAGACTGGCCATTCGGCGGAATTACATTGGGGTTTGAATACCCTATAGCAGTACTACTGTTACACAAAGTCTCGTCCCCAAATAAATTTCCTTAATCGTGCCCACCCCTTGTAATATTATTTTAATGTGAAAGTTTTCATAAAATCCAACAAAGTAGTCTGCTGGCTCAAAGATTTTATTTTTCCTCCAGCAAAATTTTGTAGTAGCCTGCTATTCCGTGTCTTGAAGAAAAAATAGGCCCTTCGTTGGAGTCTATGTTTTCTGAAATTTGTGTGTGTGTGTGTGTGTGTAACCCTTTTTCAATTAAACTGAGGCCTTCAGTCAAATTTCCAACACCGTCATTAAACTTTCTGATTTAATTAGGTCTAAAGACTCAAGTTCTGCAATGTATTGCTCATGTATTTCTATGAGTTCATCAATTGCATAACAGTTATAATATGTAATAACAAATACACACTCTGTAGATAAAAAAAAATAAATAACAAACTGAACTATTATGGTTAAGCATCGATTCCGTGCGATCCGTCCGAACATGTACATAAGACAAACAAGAAACGGAAAGTAAATAATCGAGTTGTGTAGCGCTCAAACAAAAGACGAATAGACAAGATTTGAAAAGCGGATTCACGCGTAAGTCGAAGTATTACTGTATTTCTTTTTTTCTATTTCTGATTCAAAAATAATCTTCCATAGAAAAAAAATCAGTTCCATTATATTATGTAGTTGTGAGTACATAGATTATAGCTATAATTACAATGTGGATTTAATATTTCTTTTAACCTCATTAGAAATAGTAAGAGACACATATAACTACTTTAGTTCACTAAAAATAGTTTACAGATTGATTAAGTAATTAGGTTATGTGTATTCCTCAATCAAATCTATTTTAATATAAAATATATATGACGATAATAAAGACATCAAAAAATTACATCTTTCTTCCGAACTGTATTGACGAAATATTCTTTTTATTCGAACAAAATCGCAATATTTACTCTCCTCAAAATATGTATGCAAGAAAATATAAATTTTCAAAATTGACAAAAAACCGAATCTACAGTATAAATGACTCACCCAAATTAATACTAAAAAATAAAATGGTTATAATATTAACAGAATAGTTTTCCATTGCGTTGATAGTAGATAAGAACAATTTTATGACATGCCATCAGCTACAGAAAAACTCTGAACCAATTATATCTTCCAAGAATTTATAAAAAAAAGCGCAATTAAAAGCTCTCTATCGGTAAATGTTTGCCATTGCCTGAAAAACACCACAGTTCAAATTTAAGGATTTTTTTCTTTAAATAGTCACACATGGTTAATTTTTACTATAACTAAAAGTAAAGAATATTCAGTCAACATTTAATTAATTAAGATTTCAGTTAGGACACGGACTTTTAAAGAATTTTCGAAAACCGAAATTTTCTAACGATATGCAAATTACCTGACTATTCACATATAAAAAATTTTGTATATAGTTCTGTAATTTCTTTGGATTTTTAGGCACATTAAATATGATCTCTGTTTCCCACTCTAAACAAAATACAAAAGAGAAGTTCTATTTTCAAACAGTGCATAGACTTAAAAGTAATCGAATTACAATTACATTAATAAACAACATCTAGATTTAACAATAGAATATACACGGTCAGAGTTATTTGACTGATATTTTTTTTCTTTTTGGCTGTTACAGATATTATTTATTTTTCTTTTCATTAAAAATATTTATAAAATCTCTTTTTTATATATTTGATGAATCTGGTTTAGAAAAAATAATCATATGCCCCTGAGGTCCTCAACAGCCGAGATGCTGATTAATTCTGTTTCATTTATCACATTAAGGACATTAAATCAGGTTAGGTCCACATGTAACGGGGCCAAAACAGGTAAGCCATTGAACAGGTACAATAATATACATTCGATAACAGAAATTCAGTTACAAGCTGTTGACCTAGGCAGGCGTGATTATTTGAACCACTAACCTACCGGTCTGTAGCCATGCCCTGCATGCCTTGGACGACTGGGTCGAAAAAGAATCTCTATTCGGGTCAGTCATTAAGCGGTATTATTCTTGATCTTTGTTGTTTGCGATTTGTGGAAGCAAGAGTCACTGCATACCCCCTTCCTAGAGAAGACAGCTATGTTTGCAGTTGATTGACTTCTTAAGCGACACTTAGTTTAGAGAAGAATGTTTTTCTAGCATTCACCGCAATTGATATAAAGTAAGACCCCGCTTAACGTTGCTTCGTTTAGCGCTGTTTCGGTTTAAAGCTCTTTAATTTGAATTGTGGGATTCCCCAAAATTGCACGCAGCGTTAGACTTCCCGATATCCGAAGCAGTTTATCGTTGTTTTTTTTCTCTCGGTGTTATACGAACGTATTTTTATTGTTTCAAATATTTGTTGACGTTATTGTAAGAAAAATTTATATAATATAACGATTTCTATGCTGACAAATGTTATGATTTTTAGTTTTTATCATGACTGATAATAAAAAACACGAAAATAAAGCAACAAGAAAAAGTATTTTACTAGAAACTAGAATGCAAGCGATTAGAAGATCAGATACGGGTGAACGTCAATCTCAAATTGTAACTGCATTGAATTTGGCAACTTCAACAATAAGGACTATTTTTTCTTAAGTATAAAGAAAAAAATATTGTCACTGGCAATTGCAACTACGAAAAGCTCTGCAACCAGAATTACCCTTTCTAGAAATAATACAATAAAGGAAATGGAAAAAGGACTTTCTATATGGATTGACGACGAAATTGAACTCAATATACCATTAAACCAATCTATGTTCTCGATAAAAAGGCAGAAAATTGGAAATACAGAAGAGAATGATCTGAAATGTATAAACATACTGACTTAGAATTTTATTTTTATATGTATATTCGTTTATCATGTCTCTATATTTGCAAGAAATAAATTTTTGTTTCTTTGTTATAAAAAACATAATTAATAAATTTAATGGTAAAATACCTGACCAATTTTCTACCCATCTTCCCCTAGCCCCATTATTTACATGATAAAATAACCTCGTTTAACGCTGTTTCGTATTACGCTCAACTTTGATGGAACGTATACCCCGCGTTAAGCGGGGTCTTACTGTACATCTCTAATATGTTTGTGAGTCGTTGGAACGTTTTTTCGTTGATGTTGTGGGCTGTCTCTTGTTGAAATGGCGGGTCTAGTTGAAGCGTGTATCGTTGTCGTTTGAATCACTAGTTGTAATTTATTGGGAATGTCTTTTAGTTAGACCATGGAAACAATGCATAATCAACTAGATGCATTAGGCTGCGCTGTCATCTAGTGTTCACGTCCTGGGTCACCACTTCGGAGGAAGCTGTTGGTAGATGATGAGGGGAAGATGACTCATGGTGATATTGAGAGCGAGAGGAGCTGATCCCCTTCAGGGTTGAAGTACGCGTTACGACTGGGGCGTAAGGGGATCCCTATTCTGACCAATTGTTGATGAAAATATGTGTACATTCTTCCATCATTCCAAAAAAGTACCTCCTCGGGGGAATTCAGTCAGAAAAATAACTTTCACAAATAATGGTTAAGAATAGTTTATCAATAACATCGAAATGCTTCCAACATATTGAGATACCATAGTAAATATTTTTATCAAAAAAAAAAGCTCATTTTACCAAAACTACCTGAATTTATTCACCATCATAAAACAGTAGATTGCCAGGGGCTAAAACTTTTTCCTTAAGCTAAATACAAATTCAATTAAAAAAAGAAACCTATACATACTTTTCTTCTAATTTCTGTATCGGTTTCCGATCTAGGTGAATGAGCAGTACTGCACTGTTCTCGAAGACTACGTAAAGGAGAAGTTGGAGATCGGCTCATTTCTTCATCACTGGAAATGCATCGAGTAGATATGGAAGTCGTCTCACTATGAACATTGCTGCTACTTCTCGGTTGACTCACGGGACTGGACAGGTCTTTAGCTGAAGATTGGTAAGGAGGTGGAGATTCAAAAGCTGTGGAAGACTGCCCCAAGGGGAATTCTAACAGCTACTATAACTACATTGACTACTTAGCATTCAAATCTATGTTAATGTAATTAATGCAAAAATAAAAACTAATTTCTCAGTAAAAATTAAGCACAAAACTGGAAAAAGGGTTATATACTAAGATATGTTCATCAAATTATATTTTACCTGAAGAAAGGAAACACAATATACAGGGTTACTCCCTCCAGGATTTCGAAGCGCTATAGTAAAAAACTAAGACGCTTTACAGCAAAATAGAATATTTGAAAGAATACAGAAACAATTCAAGTTTTATTTAGATACCTCGCAAGTGCTCTACGAGTGAAATCTTCGTTACATGGCATACATCGACACGCAATAGTCCAGTTCCTACTACACTACACTCAACATAGTATGATAACGTTATTGACAGCTTGTGTTATCCGTGTCATCCGAAAACTTGGTCTTTTACATATGACCAAGTTTTCGTATCTTCTTTGCAGCGCGATAAAGCAGAACTGCACAAAAGGATAACATGAGCTTTCAATAACATTGATAGTACCTTGTTGAGTGGAGTATGGCAGGAACTGGTCTAAAGCATTGGATGTATACCACGTAACCAATGTTTCACACATTGAACTCGGTAAGATATGTAAATAAAACTTTAACTGCCTTTATTTTCTTTCAAATGTACCTTTTTCAGAATTCGTCCCAGTTTTTTTTACTATAGTGCTTCGAAACTTTTGATACAACGAACGAAAAAATTTGGTACAATTAAAGATATAGAAAATTTTCAAATTAAATAATGCTCAAAATAATATCCTAGAATAAAGTTGATAGTTAATTTCGATTTTCGACAGTAAAAAAAATAATACATTTACTAAATAAAAACACTTCTATGTCAGAGAAAAGAGTGATAAATATTACCAAAAGATACTACTGCCCCCCTCCCAAATAACAGAAAGTAGTGATTCAATATTTGAATTACAGTAGAACGTCGTTTATCCGAATCAATTGGGACTGAACACCATTCGGATACGCGATTGTTCGGATAACTGAAAACCGAATGCGATCCATTCAGTATTTGAAACCGGGTACTATACGAATGTTGAAAATCATCACATGCGGAAAACGTGCTTGAAGAAAAAAAGGAAATAGGTGCAAAATATCGCAATTTTACCTTTATTGTAGGAAATAATCACTTATTTTTCGCTGTACCATTGTACACATTCGTTTTTTCGCTGCAAGGTCTCTGATTCTCTTGAGCAGCAGTAGTTGAGTAGGACAGTACTCTGATTGTTGTTCGTACCACTCTATAGCTGTCTTTAACGTAGAAAAAGCGTCAGCAGTTTTCCTTTCCTTCGAGCCATCTTCTGAGTCAAGTTCTGACGCAAAATTTAAAATGGTTTCTCGGTTGTTGTTGTTTTTAAGTCAGAAATAGTTGACTTCCTAACATTATAAAACTGTGCTAGAGACGCTCCACTTTCTCCCTTCACGAGACGGTTCAATATTTCAAGTTTTGTCTCTATATTCAAGACGTTGCGCTTCCATTTTGAAGCCGTAGCAGTTCCCAACTCAACAAAAGAGCACGTATACACCCCTCACTTGGAAACAAACTGACCTAATATTCCTCACAGATGTTTACCAAATCATACTATAATTCTCCAAATATCCCTGACCTTGGGTTTTCCCGTCACTTTTGGCCTCACGCGAAACAACTGTTGAGTATTGCACTGTTCGAAAACATATTCATATGCGGTACATGTAGTTGACTACAAAAAAAACTGGTTCGGATATATTTGACGTTTCGGATAATAAACGTTAGGATAAACGACGTTCTACTGCAGTTGGATATCTAATGAATCAAAGAAAAAAAAAAGAATTTAAACAAAGAGATACAGAAAAAAGCTAAAGAGAAAAAATAGTCCTGTAAACATTCTTATATTAAAATTATTACATATGTTGCTGGAAATTTATCAACTTTTAGATAAATTTAGATCCTTTTTAAAAAGAAAATGACTTTGACAAACCATAATAAGTTGGAATTTATTTAGATGACCTGCAGTACTTCATAATGAAGTTAAATAACAAAATATTTAACAAAAGATAGGCGTATATTTAATCTTTAAAGATTTTAGCCTTCAACCTAGTTTACCTATAACAAGTCCTTAAATGAAAGGGAAAGAAAATATAAATAGAACCACGGTCAAATAATCCCCAAGGTTGATGAACTGAAACCAACAACGATGTAATTTTTCCCGTTAAATAATCTTTTGTTTAACTTGATTACAAGGTGCAAAATGATAGAAATAATTTTAAGTTTTAAATGAAAATGTGTGTGTTCAAAGTAACACCTAAAAAATTGACCGATTACAAGAAAACACTATTCCTGAAAATATTACATTTCAAAAAGTAAATAATTAGTACAGACTAATTAATTACACAAATTATTAAATGTGCTATAGTTTTTAAAACTCGTTCACTATAGTAGGAGATGTCATATGGTCACAGAAAAATTGATCACAATAACAGGAGAATGATCACACACACACAGGCAAATATTATCTTTCAATTAAGAAAACCTTATACAGTAGCTAAGAACAAAAAATATCTAGATTTACAATAACAACAAAAAAGTTAAATATACATAAATAGATTGAAGAGGGGGGCGGAATAAATCTATTTTAAATTCCAAAATTATATAACCATCGAAGTAAAAATATAGAATCTAAAAGGAAAAAAATGGGAAAGAATTCAATAATTTAATGTTATTTTCAATAATTATAACAACCAACATCATTTTGCTTATTTTCAATGAATAAAACGTTAAAATTTAAATAAAGGTGTCAAGTAAGACTTCAAAAACGAGACATAATTTATTAAGGTATATAACACAAGTCATAAGATTACTTTAGTGCGATGCATTTTATGAAATTCAGAAGGGTAAGGATTATTGTGCGTTATTTTAACTGAACATACGTCTATGAATTTTGTGCTTAATTTCTCGAGAAAAGTAAAAACTAAATTTCAATAAAATTTTGAAAATTTATATTTTAAGTATTTATACAGTTATATATATATGCAAACTGTAAAAATATAAACAACTGATTAGCGAAAAAAATTTCCTTTAAACAAGTTGTTTAATAAGTAGTTTCTTGGGGGAAAAAACATTCACTTTAAACTAGTATGACACAAAAAAAATTACATAAAATCAAAAACTTGCTTAATATATGTATAAAAAAGAATAGTATAGAATCTCAATATAATAAAGTATGAATTGATATACTTCGTAAATATTTCAGGATAAAATATAAAAATGAACGACAACATAAGCATCTTTCTCTTCCAGGTTAATATACAAAATCAAAAACACTTCAAAATGAGTTCATTTTTGCTGATTATTTTAAGCGGAATGCATATTTTAAAATCATAATTAAAAAGCATGATTATTAAAAGTCTTAATGATTATTATTATGTGTGTGTCTTAAGTTATTCAACTATAAAAATTAATAAATATAAATTCATATGATTTTAAAATGATGAACAAAATAGATTTAGGGATTAAAAATGGATGGAAAACTTTTTCACCTACATTTACATAAAAGTTAAACCTATGGAGTTTAGAATATGAAATATGGAATTAATCTACAAAATGTCTACTTAAAAACTTATCTCCCACTGTGATCAGCATTTATAATTATATTTTTATATCCTAAAAAAATTAAAGTTTCTTGATTAAAAAGCAATTTTGTAAGGTGTTAAAATGCCTACAAGAGTTAAACAAGATCATATTTATTATATCAATTGAATACAACAAATGACAATTTTAATCTTTAATACAACTCTTAACATTTTTTTATGGTCAAAAATGTGTTAAGAAAGCAAAGTTAAAATGGGGAGAATCTGGAGGATTAAAAAGAATCAAGGTATTGGAACAAAAAAAAACCTATATATTATATATATATACACTGGTATGCAAAAATTAAGGACGAAGTCGAAAAATTAGCATATCAGCTGAACGAAGAGGCAGAGCGGACAGAAAGACCAATCAGGAGATTAAGTAAGGTGATGTACGGTAACCCATGCGCAGATATGCAGGTAGACGTAATGGGGGAGTGTCTGAGTAGTATAAAGCATGTTGTCGGTGTAAGATCAGTATTTCTGGCAAAGAGATTGCACGCCGTATAGCAGTTAAAATCACACCGAGTTGCTGCCTCAGCGAGAAATGGCGAATAATTAATCTGTTAGACGACATCTGGATGCTTTTACCCGAGGTTGAATCATTGGGAAGTTGGAGGAAGGCCGCAGTGTTACAAGTGTGGCTGCAGAGTTCGGAATTGCTCACAGCATCGTTTCACGACTTTGGAAACAATTTCAAACTACAGGAACAGCTATCCGGGGGTTCAGTAGTGGTCGTCCACGAGGAACCACACCCGCAGATGACCGGTACATTGACTTCAGGCCAGAAGAAACAGGCGGCAGACAGCGGGAGAAATCGCTAGACACAGGCGACTGGACGACCGATATCGCGTTTTACCGTGGCCAGAAGACTGCATGGTGGTGGTCTGTTTGCACGACGCCCTGTATGGTGTGTACCTTTAACGCCTGACCATCGGAGAAGGCGTTCTCTGTGGTGCTGGGAACACCGGAATTGGAGAGACAATGAATGGGGACGAGTACTCTTTACAGATGAGAGCAGATTCAGTTTGAGTAGCGATTCTCATCGCATACTCATCTGGAGAGAGCGGGGAAGCCGCAATCATCCCTCGAACATCATTGAAAGGGACAGGTATGGAGGTCGCGGTGTTCTCGTTTGGGGAGGCATCATGCTTGGTAGTCGTACAGACCTTCACATCTTCGACGCAGAATTGACGTTATTGTAACGAGATTCTTCTTCCATATGTGCGTCTTTTTAGAGGCGCTATGGGTCTGCAGTTCCTTTTCATGGACGACAATGCACCATGTCATCGCACAGTAGCTGCCGAACAGCTCTTAGAGAGTGAGGATATTGAACGTATGGATTGGCCGGCACGATCTCCGGATCTCAATCCCATCGAGCATGTATGGGATTTTCTAGGCAGACGCTTGGCAGCTCGTACCTTACCACAAGTAACGATTCGGGAGCTTCGATTGGCGCTGCAAGACGAATGGGCAGCAATGCCTCAACAACTCATTGACACCCTCATTCTCAGCATGGGCAGACGCTGTGAAACCTGCCTAGCAGTCAGGGGAGATCATATCCCCTACTAAAGACCGGATGTTTCTTGCTGGACACCCATCACAGGGATGTTTCGGCCTTCAGTCGCATTGCGCTCCATGCTACTTTTCAATCAAGCTTCTTTTTATCCCTCTGATTTCTCTTTTAGTAAGTGTTGCTTACATTACACATGTCCTTACGTATTGGGGATCTTACGGTATTAAATGTGTTGATTTGGAAAGCTTTTGTACAAAGTTATATTGAAAAAACCGTCTCGTCCTTAATTTTTTGCACACCAGTGTATATATATATATATATATATATATATATATATATATATATATATATATATATATATATATATATATATATATATATATATAGGTTTAGAAATCATAATAGGTCTGCATTTTAGTCCAAAGACAAAGAGTCTTTGGACTAAATTGTATCTACATCTGTTATGTCTCAAGAACTCCAATTTCTTTCTTCTTGAGCATTGTAGGTTATACAACTGTTTCTCTTGGTATCTTATTTTATATATTTTATTATACTATATATATAAACTTCTTTCTTTACTTTTAATGAAATATTAATGATGAAAATTCTTAATAGGGATTTTAAAAAAAATGAGTTTTTCTCCTTTATATTTATACTTTTTATGTAATTGATTATATTCATCACAGGTCCGAGGTTCAAACTCCGCACTGGCCAAGGTTGACTCAGCCTTTTATTCCTTCAGAAAGTCGATAAATGAGGACCAAGCTTGCTTGGGAACTTAACACTGTAGGTTTTCTCGTCAGACTGACCACCTGACCGGAACATCTGCTCTTGCACCTCAGGACCTAAGGTCACGTATACTGAGTTGGGCTCAGGAGGCCTTTGGCCCTCGTGGCTGCCACGCCACTGTGTTAAGTTTATTATATTCATCAAGATTTAATAAAAGATTGAATTTTCAGAATAAATTAAAATCAACATCTACAGTTTGAAAATAAACATGTTAACATAAACTTTTCAGATCTGCTATGCATTTTTCCTACTATTTATAGTAAAAAAATGAAAAGAAAATAATAAAATTCAACAGTAAATTTAAGGGTTTTTTAACTAACTTGATTAAACAAAATTGTTAAAATAAAATAAAGAACGTTTCCTTTTTTCAAAAAAAAAGAGATGAAATGAAAAAGAAAAGAGTAATGATTTTTTTAATATAATGTTTGAGACATAGTTGAATCATAGTTATGCAATCACGACATGTACCTATGAGTTTTGAGTTCTAAATATATCTCAAAATTATGAACAATGTTTTTCAATCATATTTATGTGTTTAGATTTTATAATTTTTTAAAAATATTTCATTATAAAATTAATCTTATCATATCGAAAAGCACAAAAAATAACATTTCGTGTGTAGCGAAACGAAGATATTAATAAATAAAAATGAAATCATCGGATATAATTACTGTTACATTTTTTTTAATAAACATTACCACCTTTTTTTAAAAAAATATAGTACAAACAACATTCAAATAGTACCATTAGATCTTATAACTAGTACTGTTAACACGAATATGTTACTTTTTCAAAGAACATTTATTCAAATTCGCCGAAAACTTATAATTTTTAACTCGTAATGTTTTATTACTAGACTTAAAAATATATATAAATTTTATCAGTGTAACTTCCTAAAAAAATCAGCTAAATTGGTGAACATTTTACAGTAAAGAGAAAAAAAGACTTCTTTATAAGAAAAATCTTAGATATGATAGTTTTTATAATAAGTCCGTAAAGTATTGCCCCTAATACTTTCAGATCGAAACATTTCTGCTATGTGTTTTTTTAAGAAAATCCCCAAAAACTAATATAAAAAATTAAAAGAAAATAAAACAATTTTTTTATATAAAATACCGAAAATGCAAAAAAATATTTGCGGCAATGAAATATAAAATAATTACATTATTGAAATGCTAAATATATGTCTCAGAATATAGTATATGCGCACGTACACAGTGCTGACCAGTAAAATTGAAACACTATGAAGAAGGAATGATACAAACGTCAAGTTTGCGTCAAAAGATGCAAATGGTAGCATTTTAGAAGAAACTCACGACAAAGACGGGTTGATTGATTGAATATTAACGTCGCACTGTTCAGCTACACGAGGGCTTTTGGCGACGGACCACTTAATTTTGAACCATGGTCAAGTGACGTGGACGACACCTGAGCTGGCATCCCCCTCTCCTAACTACCCCACCACACCAAACGACAAAGACGGGAGAAGCATATAAGGAATGTTACACGTAGCGGATTTTTTTTTATTATGAAATCACATTTTAATATCGGTTGGTTATAAGATCTTGTTATGACTCGTATAAGAAGACTACCCTCGTGTGGGGCGCAGCAGATGAAACGATTCAAATTATATGTAACGAAGTACTCAGAGTCATGACCATGGTATTAGTGTCATTCATAAAGATTTATATACGAAGCCGATTTCTAATTATATTACTAAACTATTAAAAAAAAGATTTAATTCCATCCCAATTATTAACACAGCACAAACATTTACAAATCTGTACTCAAAACCAAATTATGCTTTAAAAATCACTGACGTTTTCACAAACCTCTCTAACACAACATGAGAATTTAATTCATACACAAAACAAACTTATACAGATTCTACCAACATTAAAATTGGATCAGAAATATATAATAGCTGCTTTCACTCTCAATCCCTCCTTATAGGTTAAATCAGGGGTGTCCAACACGCGGCCCACCAGTACGTAAATTGCGGTCCACCGACTCTTTTAAAAAAATTTAAATATCAGACTTTTAAAGTTGTTTCATTTTGAATTTATTTAAGGGGAAATTTATATATATATATATACATAAATCTACAATGTATTTGCCTCTTAACTGTTCTTGT
The DNA here is from genome assembly GCA_019973935.1 of Trichonephila clavipes. NCBI lineage: Eukaryota > Metazoa > Arthropoda > Arachnida > Araneae > Nephilidae > Trichonephila > Trichonephila clavipes. Next base: position 157,330 of record BMAU01019528.1, on the reverse strand, counting down.
TTTAAAATAAATCCTTTTTGATAATAGAAACCTCCTTTAGATTAAAATAGATTTACATTTTATCAAACAGTTACATTTGATTGTTCTATAATAAATAACTTTTTTAATAAATTCCGAATTGCATTATGCATATCCTTTACTGTGGATGGTACATGATTCCCTGTGTACACGACTTTCATTTCTCCTCTTCCTTTTCTGTTTGGAGTGCCCAAAAAGCAAGAGGCAATTAGAGATGTTTTTTAAAGTTAAAAAAAAATTATTCAGGACAGTTAAGATAAAAGGCAATGTATACTTAATCGTTTGAGAATGACAGCACAATCAAATTTCAACAATGAGTAACGAAAGATCAATTTTAAAGTAACTCCATAATTTTCAAGAAAATGGCAACTGTAATATTTTAAACATTTGATCATTGCATTATTATATTATATAAACATTATTATATTATTTATGTCTGTATACATGAAAAATAATGAAAACAATAATAATAATTCCTTTTGTTTTAAATTTTCATTCCAATAAATGTTTTTTTTTTCCAAATCTGATATAAATGTACATATTTTTATGTGCGGCCCGCGAGATTATAATGTTTTTCCGAAGTGGCCCTCAAGGTCATTTAGGTTGGACACCCCTGGGTTAAATGATATTTTCTCCATTCATTTTCCCTCCCCAGTGCATTCTTTTTGGGAAAGCTCTGGCCTAGTCGTTTTATGCACCAATCACTATTTGAAAGGAACCGCCAGCAGTATAGTTTTTAAGAAGAGAGAGAGACTAAGTTTTAACTTCAGTCACAGATTTTTCAGACATAATGAGCACAAGCATCTTGCAAGCCCTCGATGTATCTAATCTTCGTTTCGCCTCGAATAAAAAGAAAAAACGGCTACTAGTACCCGTTGGAATTCGATAAAGGTTGGATCGTGGCCCATCGAAAGAGCGGTTTATCGTTCACGATATTGCTACTTAGAATGGTCGAGATCCAACGACTGCCATGTGAATATGGAACCGATGGGTTCAGGAGGGTGATACTAAACGCCATGCAGGATCTCAACAGTTTCCTCTCATGAACAACTCAGAAGACAGACATGTTAGGTAGGCATTGCAGGATCGTACAACTGCATCGTGGACCTTGAGTTAGAAAGTACACTTGTATACGTAAATTGTATACATGACAAGTATACGTAAGGACATCTGGAGCACCAGTAATTGTCTGCACAATTCATCAATATTTCGACTTCTCTAAACACTTCAGCATAGAGACGCACGGCGACAGTGGTGATCCCTTGACTAAACAGGAAGGAGTTGAACCATGCCGTCTTTTCAGACGAGTACAGCTTCTGCGGGGACCGTCATGATGGATGGATGAGATTCTGGAGGCCGCGAAAACACACATGGTCTACTTGCCTTCGATATCGTCATACGAATCCTGCAGATGGTGTAATGGTAGGAGCAGGCATCAGGTACACGACACGAAAACCTCTTTCGCATCATCAGAATCTGAACAGCCAACGTTACATTTCTCAGATATTAAGCCGATGGCTACGCAAGACCACATGTTTCGTCATGTCCTAACCAACTTCAACAAAGAGGATGCTCGACTATTCTCTTGATCAACACGTTCAGCAGATCTCTCACCCATTGAAAACATTGGACCATTCGTTGCTGAGAGACTGCGCCGCCATCACACTCTCCAGCCACTACGATTGATGAAATGTGGCATAGACTTGAAGCAGCATGAAATGACTCTCCCGGATCAGCCAAAGAAAACCTATTCGACTCGATGTCTAACCGGGTTGAAGCAGTTTTAACTGACAAAGGTGGCAGCTGTGTGCACTAATTTCGGACCCTGTATATCAGATTGATAACAATAGTAATTATGTTTTCTTCCTGCTATGCTAAGTACGTACATTATTATTTGCTTTCGTTCCTGGAGTTCCTATTTTAATTATTATCAGTGTGTGACCAAAATTAAATTAATGTAAAAGACTAAATAAAATTATAAGCGTCGTCAATCATATGCTTTAATAATAATAAAAAGTTTTAAAAGAAGCACAACATCAGGAAAGTTTAAAGGAAAGTTTGACTTTTTCTGAAACAAAAATTGCTTTTTTTTATGATAAATAATTATAAATATTTGACCCAGCATAATTAATAATTATATTGCGCAGTCACGAAAGTTCCCGCCAATATTTAATAGGTGGCATAAAGACAGGTCTAAATACATCGGAATGGATGAAAACAAACTGACATGTGTACACATAATAAACAAGTAATATAAAAAAAAATTAAGTCAATTCCTACTTAGATCAAAAAAGAGAAATTTTATTTCTGCTACTTTTTATTAAATAGTTATAATTAATATAAATATGTATATACACTCAGGAACATTGAAAATAGCGACCCGAGAAGAAAGCATCGGATTGAAATGAAATGTAATACACATAATGACACAGATGAGAGATTCACTTGATCTCAAAAACAAGACAATTAAACGAATACAGTGTGTGCAACGACACAAATACTGGGCAACTTCAATAGCGCGTTGGACCGCCTTCAGCTGCAATACATGCCGCCACACGGTCCGGCGTTGAGTTGATTAGATACCTTATGTTGTCCTCAGGCAGATGGGCCCAAAAATCTTGAACAACCAACTCTAAATCATGTACAGAGTGACGCGATGACATCTGCCGTTTTAGCTGATTCCACACGTGCTCTACAGGGGACAAATCGGGGGAGCGGGCCGGCCATGGAAGAGTCTGAAAATGACGTAGGAAGTCTTGATCAACTCTTGCTGTATGCAGACGAGCATTATCTTGCTGGAAAATTGCCCCTGGGAGACCATTTAGGGAAGGTCCTACATGGGGTCGAAGAATATCATCAACGTAACGTTGACCCGTTAAGGTTCCACGCATCACAATTAAAGTGGACAGGCTATCACAGGCTATGGCCCTCCAGACCATTACACCAGCTGTGCGGGCAGTGTGACGAAGAACAGTGTGAGGGGAATTATACCGCTCACCAAGGCGCCTCCACACCCGTACACAGTTATCATCTGTCCCCCCAAAAAAACCGGGATTCATCACTAAACACAACCTTTGGCCAATCTGTGACATTCCAAATTGATCTGGCTTGGCACCACTGTAGACGCAGTTGCCGATGTTCCGGTGTTAAAGGGAGTGCACGGAAAGGGCGCTTGAATTTAAGATTTGCTTCTGCAAGGTGTCTGAAATTGTGGAACAATTACTATGTCTACGTCTGCTCGTATCGTTGAACGAGTCACTGTGGGGTCCACAAGTACTTACCGCACGATCCTTCGATCCTCTCTCCTCGTGGTCTTCCTGGTCGCTCCAGACCCGGTTTTCCGCGCGTGGGTACCTTCTCGTGTCCACTGCTCCCAACAATTTGTAACGGCACACTCCGAACGATCCACCTGGCCAGCAACACGGCGAGTCGACCAGCCTGCAGTTTTCATCCCGTTGATCAGGCCTCTCTCAAACTCGCTTAACTGTGAGAAATGTCTTCTAGCACGTTTACCTGGCATGTTTCGCTTACCAAACCAAAGTCTTCCTACAATCGGCGGGTAATCGTCATGTTTATGAATCTTCGAATTTGCGCTGGCTTATATAGCACCCTCTTCCTGATTGTAGCGCCACTTCGGCGTGTATGAGCATGCGTATTGCAACAAAACTTGGATCATTTGCATATCACATTACGCTGTACTTGTTTGCAAAGTTTCGCGATTGTACTTAGCTTCCTTCTTGGGTCGCTATTTTCAATGTTCCTGAGTGTACATATGACAGAATCACAACATTAGGTGGTAATTAATTTTTATTAAATATCATTAAAATATCGTATTGTCATACAAAGCAATCGTGTATATAAAATTTCAGTTCAACTGAATGCTTTAAAATGTGAGAAAAAAACCTTCTTCAAGTTTTGACACAAGTCGACAACGTGGCTGTATTTGTAATTCTTTAAATAATTAGTTTTAATCAATTAATTTTTATTAATCATAATTAAATTATTGTATTGTCATCCAAAATAATCATGTATATAAAATTTCAGCTCAATTGAGCGCTTTAAAATGTATTTTATTAGCGATTGAAAATTCCACCAAGATAAATAAACATATAGAGAGTGTGAGCTAATAGTAGGAATTGAAAAACAGTATTTCAGGTATATTTAGAAAGTAGTTTGGTAACGATACGTTGATTGTTATCAGTTTTACACGCCTTGAATACGAAAAGGAAAAAATGCATTTAGATACTGATTGCTTTTCTTTTACTGGAAAAACAAAAATGCTGTACAAGCGACAAACACGATATTCACTGCTTATGGCGAAGGAGCCGTAGCTGAAACTGTGGAAGTAGTTTGCAAGGTTTAAAGCCTGTGATTTCAACTCTCAAGATCCATAATACCCAGGTAGGCCTTCCACCGCAGATGAAGATCAGATTAAAACACTGTGATAGAGAATAAAGTTAGAAATATCAAAATTCTCCATCCACTAGGATTTTGTGAAGCTTTGCTATATTAACTATTTTGATGAACGGATTCCTCAAGATTTAATAGAGAAAAATTCGATGGATTGCATTTCTATTTGCGACTCACTCTATGAACATAAAAAAAGAGACACCAATTTTGAAGCAAGTAGTGGCGGGAGTGTAAAATGGATAATTTACAGTAATGTTGAGTAAAAAAAAAGTCTTTAGGAAAGCGAAATGAACCACTTTTAGCCCCAACAAAAGTCTTCACCAGAAGAAGTTCGGTGGAATTGGATAGGAATCCTGCATCACGAGCTTTTACCAAACTTTGAGACGGACTCAGAGAAGGATTATTCACAATTAAACGCATTAAAGACAGCAACTGAACAAAAACATCCAGAAAAAGAGAGTTGTGTTTCATCAGGACTATGCGCCACCTCATGTGTCTGATAATTCGACAAAAGTTGATGGAGCTTGGTTGGGATGTTCTACCTCCTTTACCATATTCACCAGACCTCATACCCCGATTCGATCATTACAAAATTCCCTTAAAGGAAGAAAAAGAAACTTTAAAAAAAATCGCGTAACAAAGTTTTTCACTTAAAATCTGACCAATTCTAGAAGGATGGAATTTTCAAGTTGCCTGAAAGATGGAGAAAGTTAGTAGAACAGAATAGGACCTATACAGTTTAAGAAATGATACTAAAATTTAAATCTCCTGCATTTCAATTTTAGTTCCATTAACTCCAAATGAGCTTTTCAAACAACCCAATATGAAGCATAAAAATATTTCTCTAAAAAATATGTAATTTTTGTGTATTTTTCAAAATTCTAAGTTACGCATTAAATAAATAATCTCTTTGAAATCAAATTCATTTGCCTGAGAAGAATCTTTCACTAAAATGCATTGTAACACAAAAGGAAGGAAAAGATAAAATTGAAACAAATTATTCATCATTATAAAAACCAGTATAGGACAACACTAAAAAAGAAACAAAAGATTACATTTTAATTACTATAAACATTTATAAAAGTTTCGTTTCGCAGGTGAAATATTTTACATAAATTCGTAGTAATAATAAGTATACAAAAAAGTTGAAAATGAGCAAAAGCACAAGAATTCAAATAAGGTTCCTAAAAATGTATAAATGCGTTCGAATGTTTTCCTTTTTATGTACATGCTATATTTTTTTTTACCTTGAATACAAATAACTATTTGTTAAGACAAATAATTAATCTATAGATTCTATATATAATATTTTCTTAGATCTAGCACTTTCTTTCAAAAAACAAAAAACTGAATGAGGGAATTGAATTAAAACTGGATACAAACAAAACCGATTGAAAATAAAATATGTATTACGGTATGTTGTCGGGATTACTTTTTGTTTAACTTCTAGAACTTTTAGTTCATTTCATTATTATGAAATTTAGAATATCAATATAATTTTTTTGCCAATGATTTAAAAATATATATATTGACGAAGAAAGATGATGCACATTAAATGATAAGGAAATATACACAAAAAGAACGCATATGTAATAAATACACTCTATAACAAAAAAAAAAAACCGACGCACCAAGAAGGAGTTGTCCGAATGTAATGAAATTTCGTATGCAAAAACATTTCAACCGACCATGCACAGAAGCGATGCGGCCATTAGAAGATGCTGGTCACTGCTGAAACGGCTTATCCCTCTGAGATTATTTCTTATATTAAAAGTTCTAACCCTAAAAAAGCGCCAGGTAAAGATGGCATCAGTAATCGCATGACAAAAAACTTTACGCTCAAAGCAATACTGATTCTAACAATACTAATCAATAAGATTCTCACGCATAATTACTTTCCTAAAATCTGGAAAGAGGCCATATTATTTTTCCCATTCTTAAACCAGGTAAAAGCAAAAATAATCCTGCTAGCTACAGGCCAATTTCCCTTCTATCTACCTTAAGCAAGATTACCGAATCTATTATATTAACTAGACTCAAAAATATCATCAATATTAACAATATTATTAATCCTAATCAATATGGGTTTACTAATAAACTCTCCACTCTTCACCCACTGCTCAATTTAACAGAAGCAATTTCAGAGGGATTTCAAAGAAAAAAGAGCACCGGCGCAGTCTTTCTGGATATCCAGAAAGCCTCCGACCGCGTGTGGCTTACCGGATTAACTTTCAAGCTTATCACGTACAACATTCCCCCACCCCTTATTTGCCTACTCCACTCGTACAACTCCGATCGCTCCTACCAGGTTCGAGTCAAGGATACGCTTTCTAACACAAAAAATATATGCTGTGGAGTAGCCCAGGGTAGTCTCCTTGGGCCTCTGCTTTTTAACTTGTACATCAACGACATTCCAGATTACACACTTACCAAACTCAACATGTTCGCAGACGACACAGCCGTGCACACAACATACAAAAGAATCAGTTCTGTCACATATGCACTTAATAAACACCTTAAATTACTCGAGAAATATTACGACCAGTGGAAAATCAGCATTAATGATGAAAAATCCGCAGCCGTAATATTCACCAAAAAACGCAAACTGCCACCACCACCCACTATGTACAACACAACAATTCCATGGTCACAAAGCACTAAATACCTTGGTATCATCTTTGATAAAAATCTCACTTGGAGAACACACATACAACACACGCGAAATAAATTCCGGAAAATAATGTTTAAATTATACCCCCTAATTGGCCGGAATTCTGAATTATCTAGAGACAATAAAGTGCTTCTCTTCACAGCCGTTATGCGTCCAATATTAGCCTACGGGTGCCCAGTGTGGGGATATACGCAGCTAAAACTAATATAAATATCCTTGATACTCTGCAAAATTCTACTATCCGAATGATCGTAAGAGCTCGTAGATATATGAGAAATGACGACATTCGGAACGCGATTAAAATTAATAGCTTTAAATCTTACATTCAAAAAATTGCAAAAAATTTCTTTAATTCACTTAAATTTACAAACAATGAAAATATGATTAATATGCCTAGTTACAACTCGCATGTGTGACAATACTAAAAATCCGAGAAGAATTCTTCTCGATTCATATAATCCGCCTTAATTTACTTGGATTAGTGCAATTTGATTGCACACTCTTTGCTAAAATATTTCAAATTTTAAATTATCAATTATTTTGAATATTTATCTTTTTATTCTGTATTTTTATCTATCTTAAATTATTTTTCGTATCCCCACCATCAGGGCTAGCCCCTCCCCCTTTAGACTTAAATTTCTTTCTGAGAGATTTGAGCAGCCAATGAGAGACTCAATTATCACCAGCCATGATCCAATACGAGAGCACCCACTCAGCTCTCCGTCATGAAAACAGATTTCCGCATGACCCAGGACATTTCCTCAACGATTGGCTCGGCCAATCAGCTTCCTGCTACACGCTAGCATGAAAATATTATAGTCCGATCAACATATACATACCGGATATGGGATGGAGGCTTCCCATACCGGATATGGGAAGATGCTGGCAAGAATGGGTGGACAATGGCAGTTTTCAGTGTCATGATGGTAGCGGTCGACCTAGGGCCACAGATCAGGACAAATTGATTGTCAGATCAGCTGTCACAGCGCTTGATTCATCGTTATCAAACATCAGACGTACGACCTGCACACGAGTGCCAACCATGACCATTCACAGACGGCTGATAGAGCAAAATTTATGCTCGTACCGACCGCTATATTAAGTAGCGGTCGGACTGCACACTGTCAAACCAGATTACAGTGGTACTTGGCTCGAACAGGTTGGAATCATGCTGACAGGGGACATCTAGTGTTTAGCGACGAATTCAGCTTCCAATTGAGTCCTGATAAACATCGAAGATTGATTGATTGATTGAATATTAACATCGCACTGTTCAGCTACACGAGGGCTTTTGGCGACGGACCACGTAATTTTGAACCATGGTTAAGTGACGTGGACGACACCTGAGCTGGCACCCCCTCTCCTAACTACCACACCACACCAACGGGAGGACGTTTCAGCTCTCGACAGATTTAACATGCATCGCTGCCCTACACGGCAGGTCTTTAGTGGTATTAGGGACAAACATCGAAGACGTGTATAGAGATGGCCAGGGCAGCGTACCGATCCTGCTTTCACTATTGCCAGCCACGCAGGCCCTCAACAAGGAGTTATAGTATGGGGTGAAATCTTTCTTTTGAAGCCGGACCCCTTTGATCGTCATTAGAGGCACACATACAGCACATCGGTAAGTCGACGACATTCTGAGAACTGTTTTGCTACCGTTCCTTTTGCAGTGTTTTTGCCTTATTTTTCAGCAAGATAATGCCAAACACACACCACACGTATTGCTATAAACTGTCTTACAGCATATCAAACACTTTCTTGGCCCTCCATATCGCCAGATCCCTCTCCAATCGAGCATGTCTGGGATATGATGGGAAGGCAACTGCATCTACCAGGGAATGTTGATGACCTGGCCTGACATTTGGAGCAAATTTGGCAATAAATACCGCAGGAGACCAGGCTAGAGACCTTGCATCCAGGCTAGAGGAGGGTCAACTCCTTATTGAGCTAGTTACTTTGTAACTATACAATTCTGAAAAAAAATCATTCAATTTTTCTGAAATTTTAATCATTTATTATTCTATACGTAATCTTTCTACCCACCAATTTTTGTGTCTATCGGACAACTCGTTCTTGGTGAGTCGGTGTTTTTTTTTTATATATATATAGAGTGTATATTATAAAAGGACATACACTTTAAAAAATATTGGGCGAGTAAAGTACATTACAGTTCAAGTAATTTGCAGATTAAGTATGATAATCAAATAAAAGGTCACTAATATTCATGAAAACTTAACAGAATAATTCAGGGTGGGTTTTTTTTTTTTTTTTGTAAATATATACATTGTAAGTAATAGTTTACGAATCTAAAGATTTATATTTTCAATTTTTATTTCCACTAATACATATATCAAATTTTACCATTGTAGCAAAATAACTTCTGGATTTAACAGCATTAGCTATAAAAAAAAACGATGAGTAGATAGTTTTCTTAATTCTGAATAAAAATTAAAATGCACTTACTTTTTTCTCAAATATTCCAACAACACCCAAGTTGGAAATGGGGCTTTGTTTTAAAAGGTTTTAGAATACTATAGTACTTAATACTAATGATAATGTCATAATAGGATTAAAACTGGCTTGTAATCTATGATCTTGAAATTAATTAATAATATCGTGAATAAAAGCTTAAAGCTGAATACTCAATACTTCACTTTCCTTTCATTAATTAGCCAATAAGTCTTACAAGCACAGTTGACACTAAGGAATATTAACAAAAATTAGAATTTAGCTATATATTTACAATAACTACGAATGCGTCAATATTTCTACAAACACGTAAGTTGTTTAAGTTTGTTAAGTCTCTATTTTTACAGTAGTTCTTAATTTGATAAGAGCATTATGCATTATACAGCTAAAAAAACTAAAAGAATCTTTGAAAAATAAAGGTAATATCTACTAAGCTCGATCTAAATAATGTTTTACCATTGAAAATTGAAGGGAAAAAAACCCACATGCAATCATCTCAATTATGAAGATTTGGGGAAGAGAATTAAGTTCATTTTCTGTTAACTATGAATTAATTTTTGGTACATAGATCTAAAAAGAAATCGCTTAAAAAGCAAGAAATAGAAGTCAGATAACACATTTTCTCCATTCTAATGGTAAGAACCGTCTACATATAAAGAACTGATAAACGTTTAAAATAGGTAATAAATTCAAAATTATTTCTTCAACAATATATACTCAGAAGTTGTCCCTGGTTAAATGCAATGCAATTTTTATGAATGCTTATTTTTATATACATATATATATACAAAGCGAGACCGTCATATTATTTGTAAAGAAATCTTACACTACAAGGATAGATTTTACAAAAAAAAGCTTTCTTAATTAAGAATAAAAATCTTTTACATGAAAGTTCATCATAAACGTTGATTTTATAATGGCTTATAAATTGGAATGCTAAAAGTTCCATAAAGATTATCAAGATAAACGAGATATATACTTACAAGAGTGGATCAAATACAAACAAGACCTTTATTGAACTATTACTTACCAAAACTACACATCATCTTCATTTTTTCTAAATATATTCCTTTAAGATTAACACATTTTTCAATATATTAGGAGATTTTTTTGTTATCTCATGCATGATAAAAAGAAGTTGGGCAGGTACAAAACAAACTGAGCAAAAATTCATCCACTTCCTTCAGAGAAAATCTCTTTCTGATTCTAATGCTTCTTTAAATGGTCCAAACAAATGGTGCTAAGTATGGACTATAAAAAGGATGCTTGAGTGTTGCTAAATGACGTTTCAGTAATTTTTTGTGTTTTAAACCAGCTGTGTGAGGTCTTGCATTGTTCTAGAGAAAAACATTGCAGAGCACAATGGAACACTTTTTGGACACACATGCTATACTTAAAAGTTCTCCAAAAGTTCATACAAATATATTGCAATTGTCATACACTGATCATGAAGAAAATTGACACACAGTGTCAGATGAAATGCAAAAAACAGTAGCAAGAGCTTTCCAGAATTTAATCAAATCTTTGCTTTTAGTGGAACAGTTTTATTTTCTGTGTTCTGTCTGATTACTTTAACTTCCCCAATTATATATACCATGCAGTGGCGCACACAAGGGGGGGGAGTCCTAGGGGTCCGGCCCCCCTACAAAAAAAAAGTCCTTGATTTTTTCCCCCGATTGATTATAATTCTAAGTATATAGTACATAAAATTTAATTAAGCATTTGCTATTTATAATTAATTTTATTAATTAATGCTAATTATTCAATAATTAGTTTTTTACTGTTTTTCATTCCTGAAAATTGACAAAATCAAAAGAAGCATGATTCAAGAAGGGTGGACTTTTGATCCTGGACCCCCTTTGAAAATTTCTGTGTGCACTACTGATACCATGTATCATTTGGACACTTGAAACATCAATAAGGTGTAATTAATGGAATGGGCATTTAATCAATACAAATTCAATAATTATTCACTGTGCAACTGCAGTACCTACCTTTGTGTTTACTCATCATACTAGAAACTAAACGCATAAAAGAACATATGAAGAATAAAAAATATTTTTGCAGTATTAACAACTTATCACAATTAATATGACAAAATGGACAGAATGTCTCTCATTAAAAAATCTTGTTTATATTTGATCCACCTTCATGTAGTATGATACTAAATATATATCATGCATTAAAGTTTAAAACAAAGAATTTATTTGAAAAAAAAAATTTTTTTTTACCTTTTTTTTTAAATGTTTTTAGTTTATTTTAATATTTTAAATCAGTATCAAAATATTCATTTCCATATATTAACACAGAGTCTAGCAAAATTTGGCTCCTATTCAGACAATAAAATGGAACATTTTCATGACACTAGAATTTATTTCCCATTCGCAACTGGTTTCTGATTTGAAAGAAAACTATCAATAGAAACAAAGCTGTTAAAACAATGTTGTCACACGGTTAAGGTAACGTGAATGGCATTAATATTATTAGTTCGGATTCATGTTCAATTGTCAAGACTATTCAGCAACATCAGCTCACATATTCAGACCTTAAAAGAAACTAAACAACTAAATTTTAAAAACAAGGCCAAGATCAGATTAATTGATTTAGTTGTAATTAAAGAACACACAAACTGAAATATTAATTTAGAAACACCATATATTTAATAAATTAAGAATAAATAATAAGCTCCCTTCAAAATGAGTGGTGGTAATTGCAATACCTTGGAAATTTTAATCTGCACATCTTAAATTTTAAAGATGCACCGTTTAGAATGCTAAAATGGTTTCTCAAGGTGTGAACCATTCATTCTACTCCAACATATAAAAAACAAACATTTTAAAAAAAGGTATGTTATCAAATGAATTCCTCAAAAAGGAAGTAACACTGTCAAATAAATTCCAACGTTAATCATTCAATCATTAATTTATATTGATTTCATAGTTTAAAGTTTTTATAACTCAAGAGGTTCATTTTTTTATTAATGCTTTTTATCTCAGAAATAAATTTTTTCTCAATTCTTCTTTTCCAGCATCACTAATCAGGATTATTATATCACCATAATTAAATGTGTTTTCAATAACTAGGAAAAAGTATCCATTTAACTTCTATTTCATTAGTTGTGCATTACATGATGTACCTAACAATCTTACATTACATAAAATACACAAACATGTATATTTACAAAACATATGGTGGGATATGTTTTGACTCAGTAACATAGCAGCATTTGAACAGCACAAATCTGGAATAAAGATGACAATTTAAAAATAATTTTAAATTTAAGAAACAATGGAGATAAAAACAAATAGATACTTAAATGATGTTCTATACTCTTTGAAATGATCAACAGTCCCAAGAATATTTTAAATAGATTCATACAAAACAAATAAATATAAAGGTGCAGAGATAACATGCAAGATATATAAAATTTGATACAAAAAAATTTAGTTAAAGAATAAATATAATTAAAAGAAAATCATTCTATCAATATTAAGTTCCAAGAAAAAAAAATTTAATGCAGCAATTTAAACTAAGAAATATACAAATGTATAGTATTGAATGAAAAATATAACTGTTTTGCATGGGTTTTTCTATGAAAAAAATAACAGCAGGGTAATTTTGTGAAAATCAGGACAGTCTACTTTTTAATTCAAAGAATATGAAATTTTTCATAAACACTGTAAGATACTTAATAAACATGACAAACCTTTAATCTAACCAATTATGTTAATATAATCAACTAGTCTCACAATTAGTTTCATTTGTAAACATTACAGTTATGATATTATGAAACATCAGCATTTAAATAAAATAATTACCTTTTCATTGTAAAAAAAGTTATAACTAATACAGTAATTTCTGCTTGAAAAACATGTAACAAGAATTTCATGTAATAAAGACACAGAAAAATTAAAAATCATGTTAGAGAAGGAAGCTTTGAAATGTGCACAAAATAATTATATATTTACATCTTTGATTTAAAATGTTCAAACATTTTGTTTTTTTTAAAACACAAAAAAAAAATTAAAAGAATTAAACAGGATCCAAAAAAAATATATTATTATACTACACTTAAAATTAAGCTTCTGAAAGCAAACAAAACCAAAAAAAAGTATAAAGTGAGTAATTTTGTGATTAACATATGATTGATAAAAAATATTCACAAAATGTTAAGAATAGGGAAGAGAAATAATCACTAACAAAAAGCACTTATAACCAAAGCTTTTCTTTAAAAAATGCTTAAATGATCATTTTTAGAATTGGTTTAACATTTAATTCATATGGCAAACATTGATTATTTATATTCTATTTTACATATAACTCAAAGAAAGGTACATAAATAATAAAATATAAGACATATAAACACATAAGAAAGCAATCAGTTGTTGATTTTAAAATCCCTAATATAAATAATTTCTTTTTTAAAAAGCACCATTTGACACTGCATTCATTTTTTTAAAACAATGTAGAAAACCAAATTGCCACACTGAAGGTTTTTAAAGCAAATTCACTCCTACCATCGATTCAACTTTCATAGGAAAACTCAAAAGGAATTGTATAGGGGCCCTTCTTTCTTCTCTCCAATCACCTCTCCTTTTATCATTTAATTATCAGTAAACAAAAAAAACTATTTTTTTGTCTCCTCCCATAAAATAATATTAAAATATTTCAACACCTAAAACATTATTTTATACCCATAATGTTCTGTGTTAAAGTGTATCAATAATAGATGATTTAGATGTGTACGCATTCATCATAGAAATATAAAAAAGATCTTTTTGTATATAAATGCTGATTATTCTTTTATGAACTGTATTGTTTCAGATATTAATTCAGTAAAGAACCATTCAAAACCATTAAATTGAACATTAAAAAAAGTAGAAAGAGTAAAATACAGATGTAATAAATACCACAGTCCTAGAACTCAGTCAAAAATTGTTTATTTTCCTTTTATAATTGTTTACAATACATAAAGCATTTAATCATGATCAATAACTAACATAATGAAAAGCTATTTCTTTTGAAAATAAAAACAGTAACAGAACAAATAAAATTTGTACACTGAACTATAAAAGGGGAGAGGAAATTTTTTGTAAAACAACTTCAATTGATAAACCACAGGTATATTTGTTCACATACACACAATGAAATCCCCTGGATGTGTGTTTCACAATTTTTTTTTTTTTTAATACTTTCAAACAAAAACTCAAATGTTAACAGAAAAAACATTCATCCAAGATTTACAATTAAAATTACATACATTGATTTCAAACTCTTGTACAAAAGTAAATGATAATATAACTTTCTGAAATCTATGCTAGCCCAGCAAAAAATAAAGCCATATGCAGGATTTTAAAAAAACATCAATAAAATAGGAAAAGAAGGAATAAATTTCAGAGCAATATTTGATATATATATATATATATATATATATATATATATATAAAAAACAAATAGTTTCTTTCACTTTCCACAGCATATCAATAAAGTACAATTTTTAAAAAAAAAAAATAATCATATTTCGTTTTTACATTCACAAATGAATCAACAATGCTTTCAATACATGTGAAATGTAAATGTGATTAATTGTTTAAAAATACAAAAATAATAAATTCTGCTGTGAGATTGTTTGGGTTCTGATTAGAGTTTAACATGCACAAGATAATAAGAAAAATTTAGTGCTTGCAAATTTAGAAATACGAAATTCAAAAGAAGATAAAAAGACTTTTTTTTAATAAAAATGCAATGCTTTCAAAACAATTAACAATTTTCAAAATTGTTATACCCCCCTCCTATCAATGCATGAGAGTTTTCTGCCTGTATCTTCAAAAAACATATTCTGTGTTAGATAATAATAGTTTGATAAAACGTTTTCTTTTATTTTTTAAGGTTGCATTAAAATGCATGATGTAATCAACTACAACAATTGCACAGTGTAAAAACATTATGCATCTTTTGCTAAATTGATCTAAAACAGAAAAAAATGAAAAATATAACTAACACAATTTCATTCATCTATATAATTCAAATACTTTTAAAAAAACTGAATAAAAGTCATTGGCAGTATCACAAGAGTATGTGACTAGCAAACAATATACATATTTTTATGAGCTGAACTACCTAATAAATATTTTGTTTTAAAGAAAAAATAAAAGAGGAAAATAAGAATGTGTATAATAATTACAAATGAATGCAAACTGACTGATAATAAATTGATATTATTCAAATTAAAATAATATTTCAGAGCTTTGAGAGGAGGTATCGATCGTTTCTTCAAAATTAATCTTTAAACAAAACTTCCACACAACACATTTACCTAAAGAACCCATACTGCACGAAAGATTATTCCATATAAATTCTATACATATTCTATATGAACATGCAGGAGAATAATCAGAACTGCAATTTTTCTTTTGATCCCAGAACATAAACATTTTATATTGTAATAAATATATAATGGTTTACGATATACATATTTCAATTAAATTTTTTGATTCTTCATTTATAAACCTATACATTGAAAAAATTTAACATATAGAATTAAAGCTAAGAAATCAACTTTTAATTAAATGAAAGATATGAATTATTACTGAAGTATAACTGCTTTTCTAATAAAATGAATTGTTTTCAATTAATACAACACAAATTTTAAAAAATAACATAATTTTAGAGCATCAACTGAAATTTCATTAATAAGTGAATAAAGTTGATAAAAAAGTAAGTATTATTTTGCATTAAATTGTTTTGTCAAGTATAATTAAAAAGTGCTTTTGAAAAATTTTTCCCCTAAATTTAAACATAAAATAGAAATATGTATAGATAATAAAGTTTAAATATATATTCACAACTAGCAATAAATTAATTCTGGAATCATAGATGTTTTTCATATCATTTTCTATATTTTAAGTGAAATATACTTAAAACAAATATGCTCACAAACCGCACTAAAAAATACTTTCACAAAATGTTTCAAATTGCAATTAAATTAAACACATTTAGTTCTAATACAATACATAAAAGAATAAACCAATTAAACGTAATTTTGGCAACTTATTTAAGAATCAAATCAATGCAGCGCTTTTATAACAGTTAATTCAATAATAAAAAAAATACTTCTTTAGTTCTTTTAATTAAAATACTCACATTAAAATTTTTTTGATGAAAATCAATCACAAAAAAACTGCTTATAATTTCTACATATAATAGAAATTTTTTTAAAG
This sequence comes from Trichonephila clavipes, assembly GCA_019973935.1. Taxonomy (NCBI): domain Eukaryota; kingdom Metazoa; phylum Arthropoda; class Arachnida; order Araneae; family Nephilidae; genus Trichonephila; species Trichonephila clavipes. The sequence continues at coordinate 140,536 of BMAU01019528.1, read as the reverse complement.
TTTCCTAAATAGCAATACAAGTTTATTTCTCTTTGAACATATATGTCAGTTGTTCTGAATAATAAAAACTGATCAATTGCAAGATTGTACTGTAACAATATTTTAAAACACTTTTAAATGGAATTTACAAATAATTATAAATTTAAATACAATTTATTTATTTTTTATGGCAAACAAAGCCACATAAACCCCACTCCCATGCATTAAGATTCAACATGACAGAAGTCACAGCAAAGTTGTTTAGCATTAAGGAATTAGTACAATCTACATCTTTAAAAAATGATGCTACAACATTTGCTGAAAAAATCCCAATAAATTAAGAATGAACTTTTATTACACTATATCAAACATCTTACATGTTACTTTTACTGAATGATCTACTTGTTGACATTATTTAATCGCAGCATATGCAATTAAGAAATTTTGAAAAAGGAATTTCTTTTTCTGGATTTGTATTTTGAGATTAGTTAGACACAGATTTCCAGCAGTTAATTTCTAATTAATGTTATGATACACATACTTAAACCTGATTTTAAAAGATACAGTTGAAAAAAAAATTTATTTAAGTATAATTATACTAAATCAAATAAAGGAATTCCTTTACAAAATTTTTGAATAAGAGGTCTGATCACTATTCAGAAGTTTAGCTACTGAAAGTTGACGATTAAATGAGGAAATATCACAGAATAAAAAAACATACAAAAGTTATATACTACAAGAAAATTATATGCAACATACTGGAATAAACAATAGTGCAAAGATACCAATGCAATATCAATTTTCATAAACAAGAGCTTCAATTCCATACATGACAAACAAAACAATTGTAAAAATATAAAAATGCATTACAATAACAGTTAAAATTCAACAATGATAAAAAATAAAATACAATACATAAAATTACAATACATTCACAAATGTATATATAAAAAAGTTTAAAATACGGTGGGGTGTTTACCAAAAATGTGAATACATTTGATTCACAAATTTAACATTTAGATCTAAATATACAGGAATATAATACTGAATAATTACACATGTGCAATATTTTAATGCTTTATGAATAAAACAGGAAAACAGTAATGATTTAACTATTTTCTGAATTGTGCTATTAATAAAAGCAATATTTGGCACAAGCACCTAGATTTACAGAAAAATTATTACATAATAATTTTCATAAAATGTACGCATATAAAAACCCACAAACTTTTAAACAATATTTCTAAAATTTTAATACTTAAAAAAATGAACTATTTTTCATACACAATAGAAAGGAATTCAGATACCCAAACACCCACCACATAACTGATACAATATCTCTTCTCCTTTTAAGATTCGTTGAAGTATTGTAGGTATTAGTAGCAATAATGAATTAACCAAGGCCTATATTTAAGGTTTTGCATTCAGTGAGAAAGCAAAAACAGATACACAGAGGTTGTAAAGATTGATGACTAACATGAGTCAAGAAAATAAATTCATCTGTTGAAGATTCGTTGAATCACAGTAGGTATAGCAATTATAAGGCGAGTATAAGACCCAAGTTTCAGGTTTTCTATTCAATTAAGAAGTAAATATTGATATATACAGGCAAAAACTTATGGCTTACTTATAAAGCAAGAAAATATAATTTCATTTATCTTCTAAGATTCATTGAATCACAGTATGCATTGCTATGACAATGAAACTAGTAAGGCCTAAGGTTGTTGTTGTTTTTTAAATGAGGAAGTTGAAATGGATTTATATAAGCAGATTGGTGGTATTCATGAGACAATATGTCATATGTCCTAAGAATCAATGAATCACAGTGATATTGCTATAATAATAAATCTAGTATGGCCTATTAATAGTCTCAGGTTATATATTAAGCGAAAAGACAAAAACAGATACACACAAGAAGTAAAAATTTAATGTTTCTTAACAGATAAGCGACATTTACACAAAAACTACACTCATATTAAATTGCATAGAGAGATATCTTAAAACTGTATAGTGAAGAAGGCAGCATTCCAAGATCAGAATGAATATTTTTTAAGGCTAACAGCTTTTTTTTTACAAAAACCAGTATGCTTTGTATATATATATATATATATATATATATATTATACATATTTTGTTGTATTTAAAGACATGTAACAAAAGTTAATGATACACAAATAGAGAGAGAGACTATTTTAAAGATAGATAAAACTGGAAAAATCATACACACACATGTGATTGTCCAATTATTTAGTGTATAATATATAAATGCACACAATTATATTATCACTCATCTAAATCACTTAACTAAAACGTGAAAATAAAAATCTTGAAATAACTTGAAAATAATCTATCCATTATAGAAATATAAATTTAACAAAACATAGTAAATTTTCATGATTTAATAAGTAACAACTAAAGGAAACATATCCATATATAAACAGATCATTTTCTACTTTAAAAACAACAAAAAAATGAGAAAAACTAAATAACAATAACTATAACAAACAACTTTTTCCTTAACAACTGCAATTAATTGACTTTTATTTCTTCACCAATACTTTTTTTTAGAATACCATGGTTATGGTAACTCATGAACTTTACACATATACATACTCTTTGTATGTTTGAGAAAAGATATTTGTGGAAACTATTTAACACAGAACAACCCATGAACAGACACCCAAACAACAAATGCACATATATTTGCATAGTATTAGGTAACGTTTTATGAATAAAATTTGACATGAAGCAATGGTTTCACTTACTTTATAGATTCACAATACCACTAATATTAGAAATACAAGTTTGTTTCGTGATTTTTCGAAACAAGTTAAATTGCAAATTTTCGTTGTACGAAGAACCACATTTCTTTGCAGTTTTAAAATTAACATATTTCTTTAAAACAGATTAAGAAATAACACATATTAATAAGTTTTAATCAAGAGTAGATAAGGTCATTTTTTTAAATCTTAATTGAATTCATTAGATTTAAACCATGTACGTACGTTCTATGATTAAGAATTCATACGTTTATGTCTCCAACATCAAAAGGCAAATGTCAATTTCTTTGGCAACTTTATAATTTTTTCTCTTTATTTTATGAGTTAATTGGAATAATTCCACAGAATGGAGTTCATTATTTCGTATATGCAGAAGAGTACAAATTAATTTAAATCATCTTCATTTGTTGGGCAATATGTATATATGAGTAAAAAGTACTTAGTCTTTTTCAATATTCAAAATTTAGCAAGTATAAAGATATCAGATTTCAAGCAATACATGTTAGAATTTTTAGATAAAAATGGATAATTTGATTAAATAACTGACAAATGTTAATAATAAAAAGGATTATGAACATATGTTAATTTTAAAACTGAAATTACCATCTTCATTGTAAAAACTCATGGAAGACATTTTTTTGGATAAAACCTCACATTATTTTAAAATTTAATTTAATAGGTAAACAGAATTAAAAGAACTCATGATTTAAAATTTTTAAAGATAAACCTTAAATTCTTAAATTTTTAAAAAGGTATAAATAATGAAAAAAACTATTTTAATGTTGGAAATTATGTTTAAATTATTAAACATAGGTAAGAAATTTTATTAGAAATTAAAGAGCTATAAAGAGAATAAAAGAACAGAAATAAATGTTTACTAAATTATTACTAAGTACTATTGGAATGATACTGCAATAATTTATAATAACTAATAAATAAATAATATTTTTTGCATTACATCTCACACTCAACTTCACCAGAACTCAAACAGCAATTCTAAGTCCCATGAACTAAATTAGTAGTGTAAGGATTTAAAAAACAAGACTAACGTTTAACGATAGCTCAATAAGTTTTTTTAAATGTATGATTTATGCACCTTTGTTTAGACATTTGACATTTATATATAAACATTTGAGCAAGATGTCATCAGAAGGCTAAGGAATAACTTAGTATTCAAATACAACACATTTTCAACTGATTATTTGCAGGATATATGCCATTCAAAATAGAATATATGGCTCCTATTTAAATGTTACATATATTATCAAAAATTTCTTACTACATAAATATATTAGGCACCAATGACTTCCCTTATCCTAAATAAATATTGCACAGCAGTGCACGCAACTGCATCTTTTTTTATTAAACGATTAAGAAAATGTTATTTTACAAAATTGACTTGGCAGTATAGTTTAATGATCAGATTATGAAAGTTCACAAATGGTAAATTTAATTATCTCTTGCTACCCATTAAACATTACTATCATAAAACATCAATGTTATTTACATTGGGTATAATTTCAAAACTTTTAACAAATCAAAACAGGTATTTTCTTCCATTTGAAATAAACTGAAAATCAATATCATAAAAATCTCACAATTCGTACCAAGTTAATATCTTGCTATATATTCAAAGATTGTGTTTCAATAAAACTATGCAATAACTGTAGCATATTTCTATAACGAGAATGTTACAATAAATCAGGGAAAATCCTGGAAAATCTAACTACATTCTGACTATTTTATTAAAAGGTCATGAAATCTGCAGGACTTCTGAATACTTTCAAAATCAGTTTCTTTTTGTTGTTATTATTGAAGGACAAAGCAGTGCAATTAGATAGTTCAAAACGATTCCTCGGAGCCCTGCTGATATGTGAATAGTTCGACAATTCTATTTAGATGTAGCTCTTTGTAATTTCTACACTCTGACTATGTTCTTATCATAAAATTAAACTGCATGATACAAATAAAATAATTAACTACAAAAATTAATGGTATATAAATTAAACATTTTGTTCAGGGATATAAAGGTAATAATGATTATAGCATTATTTTTGATTAAATATATAAAAAATTCAATGAAAAATTTTTGGCAACTAGCTTCTGTTATGATTTTTGTTGTATTTATTGTACATAATTAGGTCACACTAAGATAAAGAATATTCATTTTTTAATTAAATATTCAGAAGAGATTGGGAGTAGAGACAGCAAAGAGATGACCAAAACCTGCAAAGAAAAAAGAATGCCTAATTTTTCTCTTTATTGCTCAGAGCTCATCATTTTAATGTAAAAGGTCACTTTTATTTTAGAACTACGCTGATAAACTTTTAAAGAAGGTGTGAGGAATAGACATATATTAATTTAGGAAAAAAAAAGGTAATAATTTTTCTTTTGAACAACTAATTTAACATGAAATTTTAAATATATTTTAAACAGAAAAAAAAAAAGAGGAAAAGAAAAATACTCTGGGTTTATGATTTGATTTTACACATTCAGGTAACATTTTATATATAAAAACTCAATGTAGTTAATGAATTGAATTTAAAACAAATCATCTCAAAAATACAAAGCAAAATTAGAAAAATAATAAATATATAGTGCATGTTATTCCTACTCTATTTCATATAAGAAAACCTTTAAAAAAATTATTTAAAATATCCTCACTCCTAATTTAAAAGTAATCTTATATTAGGCAATCAGTGCAGATGAAAACTTGCTTTTTTCAGTGCAAGGTTTTAAAAATAAATAAATAATGGGGAATAAAAATGCATCTGCCAGAAAATACCATGCAAAGCATTAAATGCTTATTAAAGGAGAAAAGGCAAGAGCAAATTCAATGTCATGCAAGGCATTTTCAAATATTAGAATATGGGATAATACAGTTTAATAAAAGTTAATATATTTTCATATAAAAAAAATGGAGTTCTTAGAGGTTTAAAGCAAAAAGAAAGGAAAAAGAAACCAAAGTTTTAAGAAAAAATTTTAATTCTTATAAAGATAATGTTTTACTACATGTTTTGTTAATATGATTAACTCTGAAGATTTTAGAATTAACTTAAATTTGACCTTCAGGAAAATATTTTAATAAAATATAAAACCTTATATGTAAATTGTGTAAAGAAGGCTCAATAAAATAACACTTAATTTGGAACTGATAACTATTAAACTCTACAGCTTAATCATCATTAATAAACAGGCCTCCAAAAGCTAAACAGGTTTTTTGAAGCTCACTATTTAAAAAAGGGCATTAAATATAAAATTCCTAGTTTAGATGAATGATAGTAATGAACTTTAAGAAAAATTATGCAAAAAAAGGGGGAACAAAACAATTTCCCTAACTTATTTTAAAATATGGACATTAATATAGGAGTTGAAAGGACAAAATCAAGTTTCACAACTTTGTGTGTATGCTTTGTGCATGATTATTGAGCTTTAATCAATGTTGATAATTTCGTTGACAAAAACCAAGAGTGTCTAGTAATGTCTAGGACAAGTCGTTTACTGGATTTGTTAAGGAAGTGGTCGGAGTTGTCAAAAGCTGATCCAGCTAGATGTCTCAAAATGTCTCGCAGAATAATTCAATATTTTTGGGAAATATTTAAATATGATGCATCTGTGTTTAGAAGACATAACAGGTCAACCATGAATTACAACACTTGTAGGAGACAGATTTCAAGCTCATTTGGGCCAAATGAGGAGCACTGCTTTGCTTCAGCTTGTTGCAGATCATTTCTTGCATAAGGAACTAGAATCTCCACTTCTACAGTGCAAAGATGCTTTCACAATGCAGATCTCTATGCTAGATATAGAGTTTTATACCTTTTCCAGACACAATGACAGAGATGTGCTCATTTATATTTAGCAAGGTAGTGGAATCATGGTTAGAGAGAGAGTAGGGATAACTCTGGTGGTCACACTGACCCACTTACGCTCCAAGGAAGAACTCTGACTGATGCCAGATATCTGGACAAAATCTTTGTTCGATTTGTCCACCCATACACAGCTAACATTCTTAATAAATTCTTTCTGATGGAGTATAATGGCCAACTTCACCGAGCTGTGCTTGTTGAAGACAAATGGAAGGGCCAGCTCAATCTCTCAGGTCTGAATCCTATAGACATAAGAGCATATATGAGACTACTTTGAAAGACACATTGATGCTTTAAGTCCTCCAAGGTCATCAGATGAGCTGGAACAAGAGATATCCCATATCTGGTATTTACTTCCCCTTTCAATGTCAGGCAATTTAATTGGTAGCATATACAGTGTGAGTACATTCTTTATAATAAAACATTTTTGTAATGTTCCCATAACATTTTTCCACATAAAACTTTGATGTATTGCTTTTTTAAAGATTGGATGCAAGCGTTTTTGTTGTTATTGTAAATGTTTGTGTCAAATTAATGGAAATTGCTGTGTTGCATTCAATAAAAAACTAGTTTGTGCATATTTCCACCTAATATCTTGTTTCTGTGTTGATATTTTCAAATTAGACATTAAAAAGTCATTGTACCTTCATTATTGCAGGTCAATGTGTGTACGCGAAAACTCACGATTCAGAGATGTAAGACAACAGCAATTACTCATTATCTTATGTAACAATGGTTTCATTCAAAGTGGGATAAACTCTAAAATGAGAGAAATATATATACTTAACTACACTGCCATAATAAAGGTTTCAAATTTACTCTCTCACATCAATACCACTCTTGGACACAGTATCTTGCACCATAAAAATGGAGAAAACAGTTTTTTAAATTATTTCAAATCTGTATTGACTCACTTACATGGGAATCGCTTATATTTGTTGTCATGAAAACAAATCTTCAATTCGTATATATATTCAGATTGAATATTGCCTCAATAACAGATTATATTAAGAAGCTAATAATTGAACATTTATAATATTTATCGAAAATTGTGCACAAATAATATCTATTACTTTACTTAATATTATTGATAATGGTACACCTTAATACTTAAGATTAAATTAATATACAGCCAATTTATTTAGCAAGGTACAGATAAATATTTAAGAAGTAGAGTATAACAAAAAAAAAAGTTATTAATGTTAATTTATACTCTAACCAAAGACACACACATTAAGCACTTTATATCCTCATAAATTAAGTATTTCTTCAATTCAGTTCCCCTCTTATATCGCATATAAATATATAAATTTCTTCCAATGAGACAGATACAGAATTTTCGTTTTTTTCCCCCTTTCTTAAATACCGTATTTTCCTGTATATAATCGGCAGCGGCGTATTATCCGCAAAGCCTTTTTTTTCGAGTAAAAAAAAAAATTGTATAATCCGCAGCAAAGTATAATCCGCGGCAGTTTTTAGGCCGAATAATCCAAAATATAAACTGCCGATAATGAATGTCATAAAGACAAAAAACACACAATATAATTGAAAATAGAAGTAAGAAATTGTACAGGCAAAAAAATTTATTACGAAATGTCTTTTCAAATATGTATGATAATATTTTTTACGATAATCTCAATATAACAAAAAAATTCTTTGCTGCTGCCATCTATGTTTTGAGTTGTTAAACAAAACATTCCATGCGGAAAAAATCTTTCTTTTTTTTAATTTAGCAAGTTAACAGCAAACAAATTTAGATCGAGACTGCTTCCCCACTGTCTCTTTCTTTTAAAATCCTTTTATTTATTTCTTCCTCTAATTCTGGCCAGTGAGGTTTACCAAAATGATCGGCACTTTAACGTCAATCACAATTTTCGAAGTTTGTCTTGTTTTTTCTCCACAAACGAATATTCAATTCGTCAACGTTGAAAAACCTTGCAGCTTCCCGATTTTGGTAGCCTTTTAAGTTTGTAGTGTAACTTAACACTTTCGCTTCAACTTGATGAAAACTTTCGAAGGACTTAATAGCTCTAGTCAAGAGAGAAAATTGGAAATGGCGCCAGCGACTAATAACTATTTTTTCCTTCCGAGGAATCGAATTCGTTTTTGAATGTAATTGGACAAAAACTAGTTATAGCTGAAATACGTCATCCGAGTCATGAAAGCGCCATCTGTTATTTATTTTATAAAACATAAACGGCATTTCTTCCAAAACTTTATTGTTCGCTTTTCTGACGGAGAATGTTTTTTCTCAGATAATCCGCGGCGGCGTATAATACGCACAACGAAATTTGAAACTTTTTAACACATAATCCGCGGATTATATACAGGAAAATACGGTACATAAAAAAAGGAGCATGGTACTAAAATGAAATTTAGATAAGCTAATTAAATATAGAATAAAAAGAAAGTTGGCACAAACTATTTAAGTCTTAAAAATTATTTTTAAAAAAGTGATCAAAAGTAAATAACAAAAAACAAAAGATATGAGACATGTGGGTTGAATAATTCTAAATACAAACTCTAGTTTTCTATGAAAAGAAAATGAGTAAGTTAAAGCTCTATTACAAATTACAAAAAAAAAAAAAAAAAAAATTAAAAAATTTGTTCAACCAAATAAAATTGCAAAAAATATATAAATAACTTTCCCTTTTATATTAATCTAGGGAAAGGAATTGTGCTTTCATCAGTTATAATCTATATTCTGATAAATATTTAAGTTCACATAAATTGATTACTTCTATGCTGAACAACCTCCCTTTAGGAAAAAAATATTCAGCTTTTTAACTATATAAAATACAAGAATTATGTTCACTCATTTAAAAATGCATATATGATAGCTGAATAAAAAAATAAATTTTACAAAATTAGTTAAAGCAAGCGACTGTGCCACCAAGATCACTACCTTGCTTGCAGACAAAAAGTAATTTTGCAACTAACTATTCTTCTCACAGAACAAATCTCTTCAGCACAGTAAACTATTATAAGACAATTGTATTATAGAATTTGAAATCAATTATTACAACAAATTCAAAAGAATAATTTTTATAAAAACCTAATTTCAAGTAACAAGCACAATTTATTCTATATGCTTCTACAAAAATAAAACAATCTTTATAACATCTTTTTAAATAGCAAAAGTATTTCACATTACAATTTAGTGTTCTACACATGCATTATTTTTGCCCCCTTTTTCCATAAAATCAAATCTCAAATCCTCAGAAATTTCGTATTACTTGTTTGGACATGCTTTTAATTAAAAATATATAGTTTAATTTCTAAAATTTAAGGCACATTTGAATATATCAATATTTTAAATTGTGTGACTGTGTGTGGAGTTATAGGAAACAAAGTAATATAATTTAGAAAAGGTATTAAATTAACTACAAATATACAAAAAATTAAACAAGGGCACTAGGTAACTACATACTTTAAAATAAAAACTTTAACTTTCATATTTAAAATATCAGAGATAATTTGTAGAAATCTAATCTTAATGACATTAGAAAAAAGCACTTGCTTTTTCAGAGTATCACATTTCTTCAAGTGAAGAAATGGTTTGACAAATTCGAAAATGTTGAAAAATAAACAAAAAGTTTTGTTTACAAATATCACCTTCAAATGGCAGGTACTAATTTAAAGGGAAGAATTCTTGCCATTTAGAAAGCTGGTTAAAAAATGACATTCTACAATTACTTCAGCATCAGATGCGGTTCACTGAAAATGTACAAAGGCAACAACAATAGAAAAAAAATTTCCCATTTATAAGGAAACACAAGTTCGGTTTCTTTTAAATTTTATTTTAATGCTTTTTAGTTAAAGAGCTTTAAATGCAAAAATTTTAGATGGTACTTTGCAAAAATATTTGGGTTTTTTTAATTAAATATTTGATGAAATATAAATGAAAACAAATACATATTACTTTCACACATATTCGGTAATTTAGTTAATTAAAATGTAACAAAAACAGTAGTAAAGTCATGCAAATATACACCTAAGTTCTTTTCAATTCAAAGTTTTGAAGTCTTGTTAGTGATGCAAACTCTAAAAGAAAATATTCAGAACTGAATTTAAAATGTTTTAAATTTTGATAAATTATTATCTTATTATAAATTCTTCTTAAGTTCTTAGAGAAAATTCGGAATTTAAGTTTTATTGATATTCAAAGAATACTTTTTAACTTAGTGTGACCTTAACAACACACATATTATAAGACTTTTTTTTCTTTCTTTCAGAGAATAAAACAATAGTCTTACGATACCACATAAAGATAACAAATATATCTGATATATTTAATATATAACTATATTTGCAGTTTATTATGAAGTTGTAAGAAACCAACAAACACAACATCGAGAAAGATTGATCAGATAAATTAAAATTTTTCAATCAAATGATGGGGCAAAAATTTGAACCTACATTTTCATTTTATTCAAAGTTAAAAAGCAACTATAAGCCAAAATAAATAAATGCATCTTATAAGAAATTCTAGCCTTATATTATCTATATGATGTAGGATACAGATGCACATGCAAGAAAAGAAGATGAAGCTAATTGAACAAATCAACTCGAATACAATATATTCTATTATTGTTATACATTATGAAAGGTGCAAGGCAATTTTAAAAAGAAAAATTACTTTATACATTATTTTCAAATGGAGAAACCTCTAAATTATTGTAAGACAGTAGTTACATTTCAAAATCACAGAAATAAATAATTACTACCCATTCAAACACTTCAATATAAAGGCATGAAAAATATTTAGTAAGAGCAAGATCATCTCATACTATTAAAAAATCAATATGACTAAGAATACTTAAATAATAACATAATGTACAAAAAAATTCATGAATTGAAAAAGTAATGCTTTATCTCAGAAAAAGCACCATTTGGTGTTTAAAAACAAGCATTAAGAAGCGAAGGTAGTGAGAGTTACTGAGAAGCAAACGGAAATTCTCCATCCAAGTCAAAATTAAATAATTGAGGGTTTAAAAGGGAGCAATAACATTTTACTCATATCTTAATATGTCACTTATTTTGTACACTTTAAAAAAGAGAAGAGGTTCTTACAATTCAATTTTAAATTAACACATTATACAAATAAAGGCTATAAATGTTTCTGATGTAATACTCAAGGTTAACTATTTCAACCAATAATTCTTGCACATGCTAGAATAACTCTTAAAAATTTATGTTAAATGATGAAATGTTAGTCATGGAAATCAAAAAGAAATGGTCTTTTTTGGCAAAACTATAATTCCAATAATCACAAATTAATGATAATACAAAAAGAACAAAGAGGAAAAGAAAAGCAATAAAAAGATAGTAAAGTAAAGATATCTAAGTGAAACAAAAGTGAACTGATAGACATTATTAAATTGTTATATTTTGTCATATATAGTTTATTTTTCAGATAAAATTTGGAAAATTTCTAATCAAAATGGCAAACTAAAATTTTAAAGGAAATAAAATTATTATTCACATTGCAAAATGTTCCAATTTCTTTAAAATACCACTAATTAAAAATAAAAATACATAACTTTAGACAAAGAAAAAGGTACACATTTCAAAGTAGTAGATTTGAAGGTGCCTTTTTACATAGATATATACTGCAAATAATATTTTTGACATAAGTATAAATTGCAAACTCTAGTGGTCATTCTAAATCATATTTAATGAAATAACAAACATTATGCAGAATTTTACACAGGTATTACTGGATGCATTAATTATGCTTTTATGAATTTTTATTAAAAAGTTTAATTTTGCATGAATGGCATAATTTTCAAGATTAAATTGTTCTTGTTAAAAGCAGCTGTAAATCAAAATGGGCACATGTACCCATTTTTTTTATTACTCATTTACATATTTAGTTTTACTACTCTCCATAATATGTAAAACATATACAATGAAACTATACAATATAACATTAGACAAAATTTTTCAATCTCGTAATTGATTTTGATTAAAATGTTGTACAACATTTCCCAATAATATTTTAAGAAATTACCTGTCCTATTTATACCCAGTTCTATTTTTGAATTTAAAAGAAAAACTAACTTTTGCTAAAAGCATACTTATATTACACCTCCATAAAATATACTATCGAATGATGACATATTTTATCCATAATTCAAATTTACAAAAGAAATTTTCAGAGAATTTGTATAAAAACACACACACACAAGACTAGTTATATCAATGGCAATGGTAACCAAATTGATCAAGTTAGTGAATCTATAAATTGTAGTATTGTTTATACATTTAGTTAATACTTTTAACATTACTCCAAAACTAAATTTTATAAAAAAAAAAAATTTACTCCCTTCTTTTCACAAGATTTAAAAAATGAAAAGATAATAAATTTATATTATAAATGAAATCTAGAAAAAAATCATTTAATATGTTTCAGTTTTTAATAAATAATAATATACAACTATTATACCTTTAAAAAAAAATTTTTAATTCATGAAAATATGCATTCAAATTTTAAGACAGCTATACTGAAGATTCTAAAAAATTAAATACATACAATATTTTATAATTATTGGTCTATAATTGATAAAACCAAAATTGACACATGCACTATTGAAAACTTTCACTTTTAAAACTATATTAAAACATCCGCTCTTTTAAAAATAACAAATATTTATAAGAATTCAAATCAAGGATATATCTGGTTATGATGCTTTTTGCAAAAAAAAAAAAAAGTATATTTATCAAAATTTATTTATCAATAAATAAGTTATTTTGACATAAGTATTTAACAATTTACAGCATCAGAAAACTTGTCCGTTCAAAAGAGACATAACAAAATATAAAAAGGAAACTTATATCATAAGAAATTCAATGTATCTGTATAGAAATAGCAGCATGTTAACTGAATAAGGTTTAAAGAATTTAATACACAAAAGTTTGATATAATTTTAAAGCAACAAAGGTATTTTTAAAAAATGTGTTTATAAAATAAAACAAATTAGTACAAACTTAAAACTCTATCAATTACAAATGATATATAATATTCTGGTCACTTTATGCTGGTATCAATCAAAAATGTAAGTTAGTTGGAGAAAAATTCCTTTAATATTATCGAAATAACTAAGATAAAATCGCTCATGCCTTATACAAAATAAGAGAAATTATATATAATTCCCTCTTTCTCTCCATTTAAGAAATTAATTTTAATGCAATAACATTTTTTAAATAAATTCTGTTTTTGCAATTTCATTACATCTTTTATATGAATATTCAGTAAATTTTACAGCCGTATGTTTTTCTTATCGAGACGAATTTTAAAGTGTTCTAAAAGCAAATTAAGTAAATAAAAAAAGAATCTAAAATTAAACATAATTACCCAGTTTAATCAGAAAAGTTACAAATTAAATAAAATCAGAATACTTTATTATTAGAAAATTGATAGTGTGCATGCTGTTTTTTCACCATTGCTGTAGATGTCTACTAATTATGACTTTTAATAAAGAATAAACTGTTCTAAAAATATTTATACGATGAAAATTTTATTAAATTTAACATTTTTAAAATTGTTAAATATATATATATATATATATATATATATATATATATATATATCTGATAAATGTACTGTTAGACCAATACAAATAGAAAATTTGATTTTAAAAAGTAAAACCAACAAAAAGCTTCTTCTTTTTGTTTCTTTAACCATGTATACTTATTTTCCACGAGTCATACATAATGATCTAAAATATAAATTATTCAATCCTTCTTTGAAAACAGTAGTCTACACAAGAGAAATTAACAGTAAAAGAAGCATTCAATTTTGTAAGACTTATAAAAGGCATCAGAAAAGATTTATAAAAAAATCTAAAATGCTTCCCTCTATAAATAATCCAATATCATTTTAACATTTGACATGTTTACAATTATTTGACTAATTTTTCAATCCAATTCAAAATGCACTTTAAAATATGCAGCTCATTCATATTTTATAAATACTGAGATTCAAAATCTTTTATAATAAAATACGAAAGCATTCAATGAAAAATTTACTTCACTTTTTTCATAAAAATATGGAGAATGATTTTTATGAAAATTTCTTAATAATGAATACTGCATAGCACAAAGAGTACAATGTTATTACTTCAGAATATATATGGTGATATGTGTGTGGAGAAAAAATAAAAACTAAAAAGAACAAATATTTTTGCTTAGTCAAAAATTTTCCAACTGTGTTAAAATTGATTTTAATAATTACGAATTAACTCAACAAAAGGGCAAAATAAGAGAAGAAAAATTCGAGTCAAAATACCCAAACTTATCAAACATTTTAAAACACAAATAATTTTTAGATCTCACATATTCAATAACACAAAATAAGTGTTTTTATGAAAAACAAAGGCAATTATAGAATTTTTAACTAATGAATAAAAAAACTATTTAAGATGTGCAGAAATTTTTTATCTAAATTTTTATTAGACAAATTCAATTAAAATAATATTAGTTATTTTCTCCATTTAACATATGTGAGTACATTAATTTATTTTTAAAAACTTAAAATTTCATAAATATTCATATGTCTTGTAAGATAAATTCAGTTCATGCTTTCCATTTTAAACAAAATACCTAATGCAAACAATTGTTTTATTCTCAGATAACGTCAATCTAAAAATTCTTTAGTTATGTAATTCTACCTTATTTATGTAATAGAACTGATCAAAAATGATAGATTGCTTCTTTGCTACATATGATAGAGGCTATTAATGGGAAATTTCAGCAATGTAAAAAAAAAAAAAAAAAACTCTCAAAATATCACAAATTAACTAAGTACATACAAACAGTAAATGCAAAGAAAATAAAAATAAATGCGTTTTGGCCAAAACAATTTTCTACATAAAACAGTAGGGACTAGAATGCTATATCACTATAAATTAAACATTTAAATAATTTTAATGCAAAAAAATTTTTTTATTTTAAATAAATGACTAATACTAATCACTTTATCTTTGAAATCTCCAGCGATTTTAAAATGCAATCTAAAATACATATAGTAGATTTCAAGTACATTCAAAAATGCATTATTTTATGTTGAAGTACAATCATTACAAAAATAAATAGCACAATACATCTGTTAGACTTTGAATTATGTTCACTTCAGTAATTCAGTCAACCTTTTTAAAGCTTGAAGGGAGAGTTCCTGGGGTTTGAAGCACTGGATTTTGAGATGCAACAGGAGAAGCAATTTCTTCTTTAATACAAGAGCTTGTTTTGCTTGGAGTACTAGGAATAGATTCAATTGAGCGAGTGCTTCCACATGATAAATTATCATCAATGATCTGAGCAGTTTCACCATCTGAAAATGTCTCTGTATGCTCTGTTATGTCTTCTAACACATCAGCCACTTCATTTAAACTGTTTTCATCACAAGTTTCACAGTCACTTTCATTCATAGTTTTTTGAGGAACCTCGTCCTCATAAAGCATCTGTTTGCTTAAATTTTCTTCTTGGTAGTCAAGTATGTGGCTTTGATCAAATTCGTCATCATCTGCAACTGTAGGATCTTCTTCAGAAGAAGATAAATGAGTATCATACAGCCGAAGATCGCTTAACTGAAGCATATCATCTAAGCTGCTAGTACTATTTCCTGAATAGAGAATTTCACTACTAGAAGAGGAATCTCCTAAATATTCTTCTGGACAGCGATTCAACCAATGTTCCTTTAGCATAGGTTTTTCATTCTCAGTCTGATCTTCAAAATATTTAATTGCTTCAGATTGAGGTATTGCATCATTGCTGTCAGAATTTAAAATAAATCCAGAGCTATCCAGATACTGTAAAGGAAGTTTGCTATCTAAAGTATCAGATGCTTCAAAAGAAACATTAGTAGCACTATGTTTAAATTTTGATAACTTTTTCTTTCCTTGCTTCTTGGATATAATCATTTCAATGCTATCAGTTAAGTCATCTGTAGCAAAACGGTAGTAACTACCATCTTTGTTTGAAATGACATAATCCATTTCTTGAGAATCTGTAGAACTATGTTTACTGAAAGAATGTTTAAGCATTCCTCTACCACTTATAGGTTCTGAATTGCATTTCCTTTTGCATTCTTTTAGAACTTTTCCAACAGAATCTTCTAAAGAATCGTCTTGGGAAGAAAAGCTGTCAGCAGCTGGCAACTGACTAACTGAAACAAAGTCAACAGTTTTGCTGCGCATTAAATTTTTAACATTGTGGTTAAACTTATTTTTTTTAGATGTAGAAAAACAACCTGCTCTAGCATATAATGTAGGACTACCATGACTTTTAAGGGCATGTTCAACTTCAACTCTAAGTACAGGTTTTGGAGAGGGTTTTAAAAGTGGTGACAGGGATTTTTGAGATTTATCTAACTTGTGCAAGATATACGTTATATCGCCATTGGCGGTAGTAGCAACTTCCTCCTCAGCCCCTTCTACCTCAACGCTATTTTGATGACATATTTCAGATAAATCTTTTATTAAATTGCTTAGTAACTCTCCCTTTGCTACTTCCCCCTCACTACCTAATGATGTTTGTTTAGTATCAAATGGTGCTTTTGAGTCTGAAGATATATTACAAATATGATCAGACTTATTATCTGAGAGGGTTAAAGTGTCACGGCAATTTTGGTACACAACACTGTCAGAGAGAGAATGCTTATGATCTAAAGAATATGAATTATGAGAAGTATTATCAGACAAGTAATGGTCACTAAAATTATCACTGTAATTTTCCTCACTGTAATTACTTAATATATCTGGACTATGAAGTTCACCTTCGATTACATCCTTATTTAATTTGGAGGATAGCAAACCTGGTGGAAGATCTCTTCTATCCAAATAGGAACTCCTCGAGTCAATGCACATGCTTCTATTGGCTATCACTCTAGATGATTCCTTGTTAACTCTAGGCGATGAAGGTTGTGATGCTGAAGTTGGTCTGCTCATGTAAGCAGAGGGCACTTCTACATCATGGGATAAAATGACTGAACCACATGATTGACTGCTACTAACTGGCAGCAAGGGTTGAGCTGAGAGAGATGCACCAACCATTCCTAAGCCCCTACGATTTGTGCTTGATACACGCAGACTAGTAGATCTAGTAAAAGCATAGACAAGTAGGATAAGAGGCACATACATTACTATTATCTTAATTAATTTTAACATTGCACTACATACAAAAAATGCATGTAATTTATCTATAAAATACTACAAATTCAAAAAATAAGTATCCTGCTAATGAATAGTTTTATAATACAAACCAGTACTAAGCTTACCCTTTTAAATAAGTGTAAGATACAAATAAAAAAAATATATGCATACAATTCTAATGTTTTTTTTTTTATTACATGAAAAAAATTGGAATGCAAGCTGGTAAGATTTCACCTTACCTTGCCCCCCTGCCCCGAATAAGAAAGTTCATCTCTGATCTAGAGAAATATTTAAGTCTGTCAGTGATATTTAAATCAGAAACAATAGAAAGTAATTTATTAGAAAATATATTAAACATGATAAAGCAAAACACAATAAAAATAAAATTAAAATATTTTTAAGCATACGAAAATACATTTTAAATTATTATTATTTTTATTGAAGCACAGAAAATATTTCACATAAATGTAAAAGGCAACTTAGTTTAAATACATCACATGAGGAGGAAAAGGCACATTCATTCCATTAAAAATAAAACCTAACGATATTGAACACACAGAAAAAAGCTCTTTGACTATTATTTAACACTCAGAATTCTTATAAAGAATGCATATATTATACAAGACAAATTGATATCTTTTTATGAATAATTAATACTATTTCAAAGCCTAAAAAATAACACTGCTGAACGATTTGTTGATTGTTTATAATGATTGATTCATTGTTACATTTTACTAGAGAGCAATACAAGGGCTACTGGTCTGAATAGTCCAAGGGAACTCTCTCAGTTAACCCAACAAGGGTTTGAAGTTATATTAAGCCTATTATACCCATGAGAATTACCATTAGAAAAGCATTTGTTACAAATCCATTAAATTTATGATAATGAAAATTCCTTTTTCTTGAGAAACAAGAAAGGTAATTACAATAAATAAGTACTGTAATACAAGTAAAAAAATATTAGAATACAAACAAAGAAAAGAATGAATATCGATCGCGGACATCATACTTTTCAACCAAGGTCAAGTGATGAAACTGATACTTGATTTCATACCCCTCTCCCCAAACTTCTACACCAAGCCACATGTAGATCTTCAGGCTCAACAAATTCAACATGCATCAACCTTGCTTAAAGATAGATCTTTTATAGTATCAGAACCCGAACCCACAAGTTGATAGAAACAATGTCAGACATGAGCACATGAGCTTACAACCATAAACCCTTGGTCATGACTGTGGCTGCTTAACATTGATGAGGGTAACACATAAAGCTAAATGCTCTAATTGGGTTTAAAATTATTAAAAAATTTTAAAATGTCATGAGTTTGTATACAACCAATTGAGTTAAAAGATAATATTAAGAGGCAATTAATATTTCAATAAATACAACTGAAATAAAAATTGAACAAACTACATTTGATATAAGAAATTATGATCTCTGAATACTGCACAAGAAAGTATATTATATACAAGGAGAATGTCTCTATTTTGAACATACATATATTTCAAGACAGTCAAGATGAAACAATGTAAAATGCAGTTACAAAGTGATGAAAATTGATGAATAATAAAAACCGCATCGAACAAGTCACGCTTATGATAAATACAATGAACGACTATAGCAGAATGTGCCAGTTCCTTCCCTTACATCGAACTCCCTCAGAGGAAGATAGCTGTGCATTCCAGATCATTTACATTATTCAGTGAGTTGGGCCTATCCTATCATCTCATATCTTTTCTGAACACCACTCCTTAAGAGGTTGCTTTCACCATCACACAGTGTATGCATTTGTGTGTGCGTATATATATATAAAACAATTGAAAAAATAGTGGATTCTTCGCAAAGCTTATGTCTAACAGTATACAAACAGCTAATTTTGCCTATTTTAAAGAATTTTAGTCAAGTTAAATACCACCGTAATGTAAGTACCATTTTTCAAGGGGCTCGTCAAATCCAATTTTGATATACTTTATTTGTTAACACAATGGTAGTCTCCTTACAATTCCACAGAGTAATCTCATCAATATACTTTTAACATTATTTAAAGCTATTTGATGAAATGTGTTAATACAGAAAAATGTTTGACAACTTCACTGAATTCATTATCAATAGTTCAAAATATGGTAGTTGAGAGGGTAAGAAATTGTAGCAATGTATAGTACAGTAAATAAAACAAAAATACACTTGAAATAAAAAAAAAATTTTAATTTAAATATCTGTACAAAAACATACCTATTATTTTTATATTTTAATCAGCTTTGATAATACTGACAGATTCAACAACTTGAAAAAATTCATTTAGCACCAAGAATTTTTGAGAACTTATTGAAATGTTGAATACATAAACACTTAATAATTATCTAATATATATATATATATATAGTATCTTTGAAAAGTTAATTCCTTTAATTTATTAGGGAAAATTAAATTTTTACTAAAAACCATTACTAGATGCTCTTAATAATTATATTGCAAACAAAATCATTTATAAAATAATTAACAATATAACATACATAATAATTTATAACTGCTGGCCTTTAAAATGCTAAAACCAAGAAGAATTATATTAACTAAAACTATACGAAAGCTAAGATTACTAGTTCTTAAACTGTAATATGCGTCTAAGGAAAACCAACTTCAAAGAGATTTGCACATAAGTATATCATGAAAACTTAGCATAGTTTATCCAATTCATTCATCTATAAAGGGATGCAATATGGGAGACAAAATCCAAATACAAAGATGAGTTTTGCAAGGCAGAGAAGCTATTTCTAATTATCTTTACAGAAAAATAAGAGAATAAATTTAGGTACCTAACAGAAGTTATTACCAGTTAAACAAAAAAACTTAACACGTTATCTTTACAGTTTAGTCTCATTTCTCTAGCCGGTATTTTATGCTTTAATCATACAAATTTGGACCTAACTGACTCATTTATCTTGAATGAATATACACAAACAAATTTGCTTCAAGCAGATTACTTTTTAAAGAATATAGCAAAAAACACTTCATTATACATGTTTACCATGAAATAAAGTGTTTAATTTTATTTTATGGCATCCCATAAGTGTTTAAAAAAATAATGTTTATTAAAGTTGTCCATTTCCTATACTTCTGTTCTTAATTATTCTTGAAATTTCATTTATTGTACTTTAAAATTTATATTAAGTTATGAAATATTTCCTTAATGAATGTTTTACTTTTATTAATAATATTCTTGAGAAAGTACAATATGAGTATTATTGTTATTGGTCTATCAATGAATCATGTCATTCAAACAGTAAGCCTACAACTAAAAACAGGGTTTTCAGTAAAAGTTTTATAAACTATTCGAAAAGAAATTTTCCAACACTGTTATAGCTCCATCTTTTATTAACACAATCTAGTGTTATCATTATTAATTAAACAAATTTATTTTATCCAAACTACAAAAGTTAGAAATAGACTAGTTTTTATTCAACACTGGTGTGCAAAAATTAAGGACAAAGTCGAAAAATTAGCATATCAGCTGAACGAAGAGGCAGAGCGGACACAAAGACCAATCAGGAGATTAAGTAAGGTGATGCACGGTAGCCCATGCGCAGATATGCAGGTAGACGTAATGGGGGAGTGTCTGAGTAGTATAAAGCATGTTGTCGGTGTAAGATCAGTATTTCTGGCAAAGAGATTGCACGCCGTATAGCAGTTAAAATCACACCGAGTTGCTGCCTCAGCGAGAAATGGCGAATAATCAATCTGTTAGACGACATCTGGATGCTTTTACCCGAGGTCGAATCATTGGGAAGTTGGAGGAAGGCCGCAGTGTGACAAGTGTGGCTGCAGAGTTCGGAATTGCTCACAGCATCGTTTCACGACTTAGGAGACAATTTCAAACTACAAGAACAGCTATCCGGGGGTTCAGTAGTGGTCGTCCACAAGGAACCACACCCGCAGATGACCGGTACATTGTCTTACAGGCCAGAAGAAACAGGCGGCAGACAGCGGGAGAAATCGCTAGACACAAGACACAGGCGACTGGACGACCGATATCGCGTTTTACCGTGGCCAGAAGACTGCACGGTGGTGGTCTGTTTGCACGACGCCCTGTACGGTGTGTACCTTTAACGCCTGCCCATCGGAGAAGGCGTTCTCTGTGGTGCCGGGAACACCGGAATTGGAGAGACAATGAATGGAGACGAGTACTCTTTACAGATGAGAGAAGATTCAGTTTGAGTAGCGATTCTCATCGCATACTCATCTGGAGAGAGCGGGGAAGCCGCAATCATCCCTCGAACATCATTGAAAGGGACAGGTATGGAGGTCGCGGTGTTCTCGTTTGGGGAGGCATCATGCTTGGTAGTCGTACAGACCTTCACATCTTCGACGCAGGTTCAGTCAACGGACCCGTTATTGTAACGAGATTCTTCTTCCATATGTGCGTCTTTTTAGAGGCGCTATGGGTCTGCAGTTCCTTTTCATGGACGACAATGCACCATGTCATCGCACAGTAGCTGCCGAACAGCTCTTAGAGAGTGAGGATATTGAACGTATGGATTGGCCGGCACGATCTCCGGATCTCAATCCCATCGAGCATGTATGGGATTTTCTAGGCAGACGCTTGGCAGCTCGTACCTTACCACCAGTAACGATTCGGGAGCTTCGATTGTCGCTGCAAGACGAATGGGCAGCAATGCCTCAACAACTCATTGACACCCTCATTCTCAGCATGGGCAGACGCTGTGAAACCTGCCTAGCAGTCAGGGGAGATCATATCCCCTACTAAAGACCGGATGTTTCTTGCTGGACACCCATCACAGGGATGTTTCGGCCTTCAGTCGCATTGCGCTCCATGCTACTTTTTCAATCAAGCTTCTTTTTATCCCTCTGATTTCTCTTTTAGTAAGTGTTGCTTACATTACACATGTCCTTACGTATTGGGGATCTTACGGTATTAAATGTGTTGATTTGGAAAGCTTTTGTACAAAGTTATATTGAAAAAACGTCTCGTCCTTAATTTTTGCACACCAGTGTAACACACAACTAAAATGAAAAATTTTAATAAGTATGGCAGCAAATCTCACCATGGAATTAGATCAAATACACTAAAATTTGGTTAAATGTATAGGAAGTTGATAGATTTTATAATATTCATAATACATAATTAGCAGCACATGTGCCAGATACAAACTAAATAAAATTATTATCAATTCACTCAAAACAAAAATTTGCAATAATCTCAATTTCAAATCTGATTTGAAATGTGTGTGAGGATTCAAATTTCTTATACCTCTTGAAAAAATTTTAATGGCCAACAGTGAAATAACATCAACTTTATAAAACACTTCGAGTGATATCTTATAAAACAATTATAAATCCACTTAAAAAAGAGTGCAAATAAAATAATATTACCTTTGAAATGGTTGGCGCTTGACATAATTTTCTCGAACATATTCAACCATTTGCTTCTGAGTTCGACCACTGTACCTATGAAAGCAATAAAACGTATTTCAAGTTTAAAAAGAAAAAGATTTCTAGATTCCAATTTCTAGCTATAAAAGCCAGCAGCTGACTTACATATATGCTATCAGCAACAGATTGAAACATCAGAGCTATTGAAATCACATAGGTTATAACTCAAAGGCATCAACAAGCTGAATACCAGCAACTATAGCCCATGGAAAAAGATTGTATTCCTAAGCTGCATGACATCAGTGTGCTTATACATGTAATTCCCACTTGTGTTGGATAGGATTTCCACTGCAGTTAATGATGTGTGGCAAGATGGACCCCAAAACATCAGTGAAAAATGCATGGAGACAATAGATTGCACAGATGCTCAACAAACTTTATTGGCAGACAGATTCCCTTAATAGTCACCCATTTGGCATGGCATCTGATGTTCAAAGCCATTTGCCATTAACGTGCCTCTAGACAGCAGCTAAACTACCAACAACAGGTACTTGCAAGGCAGTCAGCCACAGGTGTCCTTATAGGCACACAGCACAGGATTACACACTTGAATTGGTGTCAACATAATCACCTTTGGATCAACGAACGGCATTGGATAGTTTACAGATGAATTACAATTTTGGTTTTGCAAGAATGAGTTATGAATGGGAGCAGCAGCTTCCCAGAAAACTTGACAAAATGGGCTTTCAACAGCCTATATTGTGAAGCATCAAGCTAATCTCCCACGAAGCTTCATGGTTTAGGATGGCATCATGTTTAGGCAGCGAATGTCAAACATGCACATTATCTGCAGGTTAACAACAGATCAGAATGTAATACAAATTGTTTTGCCTATAGTCTGGCAGTTTGTGCAAACTATCCAGGTACAGTATTCCAGCAGCTCAATGCCTGGTCTCATGTTGCCAAATGAACTCTCGATAGCCAGATTTACATCCTTTCCTGTGCAGCAGCCTAACCTTATCTCTATTTTACTGAATGTGTGTGGACTTTTTCTCAACATGTGATGCACCAGCTACCACAGGCATATATGATACAGCATGGGTCTTCAAACTTTACCGATTCACAGAATCTTTGAAACTATAAGATGTGTGTGTTTTCAGGGAGCACATTTCACCCTTACAAGAATGTATATTAATAGATTATTTTAAATAAATCAACATGTTACTTCATGTTTTTATTATATTAAAGTAATTTACTCATTAACATTGATTTGTGCTCCAGGTGTCTGAACTACATAGAGAATGTGAATCTATTTTGCATGCACATTTATAATTTTCATTTAGAATTTTTGTTTTGACTCGTGGAGCCCGAGGGTTCCGAGAAACACAGTTTGCGGACCACTGCCGTAGAGAAATTGAGATCTGCAGAGAAATGAATATTTCAAAGTACCATTAATAAAGTCTGAGTTTTTGTTTTTCTTCATTAATAATCGTTTTGCAAAACATTTTTTGCAGTCAAAATTCTTTTCTTATAAAATGGGCACCTTGCACCTTTAAACTGCATAGTTCACACACACACACATTTTAAAGTTATCTATTTAAATTCTAATTTAAATTATTGAAAATTTTCTAAATAAAATCATTATAAGCAAATACTTATGATGAGAATATCAGAAAAGACTTCGCAATTAATAGTGCAAAACATTTTAGATCATTTTAGATCATTACTAAAATATGTAAAATCAAATTTCCTCCATTATCTTTTTCTGAAATTTCCATACATTTTTGGAACTTCATATGGGGTTGAATATTTAAAAAGGTTAATAGGGGCCAAAAGTTTCACCAGTCATTAACATAAACAGGGTGAAATTTTACACAGATTATTTATCCTATCAATAAAATTTAAGTCGTCATATTGTCAACTGGAATTTTAAAAACTTACTTATGATAATAAATAATCTTTGGACTTTATTTGAAATTTTAAAAAGACATTTCAGTGTAGTAAATAAACTATGTATTAAGAATTTTAATCTTCTTTAGGGCTATAATATATATTAATGATATATATTAAACAATTAATTTTTAAAAGTTTCATAATTCTACAAATATTTCAATAGCCTGTATTTGTTTAAAATAATGAACATGTAGAAAGGGTTTAATGTTAAATTACATAATCCTCATGTGAACTATTTAATATAAAGTATTCTTAACTAAAAACTACAAGAGATTTAAAGCATTCTCTTGATTCATAAAAACATTCCACTGCAAAATAATGATAAATTTAGAATATATCATAAATTTACAAAAACAAAAAAAAGATGTACAAGGTCCCATAGTTATCATAGTTCCTGTTAAAAAACGCATTTTATGCACAATTTATAATAAAAAAAAGCATGTTCAATTTTCTTTCAAAATCACATTAAAAATACTTACCTAAATGATGATCCTCGACTAAATATACGAGTTTTTTGACGAGGTAACCTTTTAACCTCCGAACAGCGAAAAAACGCATGATTTTCAATACATTTCTTCCAAAAATTTTTACATTCATTTCGACTTTCAAAAACAAACTCTACAGTATCTTTATAATAACCCTGAAAATCAGAACACTAAAATTAATCACTCATTTTGAAATCGAAAAAATCAATACTATGTAACTAAATATAACAAACCAAAAATAAGAATGAAATTTAACTATCTAAAATAATGGAAAATTATATCTGAAACAGCAATCTTTTATAACTAAACACATAGAACTTCTGATATCAAAATTGTTGGGGTGAAGCGAGTGAACTATTTTTTCTTGCGGAAGGATAACTGTGTGACCCGCCCACGTGCGTTTTCCCGCTTCACTCCCACGCATTCCTTCTACGGGGTTCACTAGCTGACTGGTTGCTTTTGGGTCAGACCCGCTGTGTGCAGTGTCCGTGATCGTTTTTCGTACTTGTGTATAAATAAATGTGCTGTCCCGAGATACCTGAGTGGAAGTAATTTCACAAAAAGAACAACAAGTGGTAGCAAGAGTCTGTGGTTGGTTTGTGTGATGCGTTAATTGACTTTGAGAACGTTTAAACCTTTCTACCTACAATGGATAAAATAACAATTCCCGATTTAAGCGGAACGAACTATTTTATTTGGGAGTTTAAGATGAAAGCTTCCCTTAGCTTAAAGAGATTAGACTCCCTAATCATAAACGAAAAACCTGAAGACCTTACCCGTAAGGATGAGATTGAGTGGCAGTCAAAAAATTTAGATGCGATATCATATATTAAGTTATCGCTCGTAGATGAACAAGCGTTGCAGTTCGCGGCGGAAGACAACCCGAAAATGCTGTGGGATAAAATTACAGCGACTTTCATCGGCCGAGGCGAAGACCGAAAAATTGACGCGGGCAATGAACTCAAGAACATCCTCATGAAAAATGGCGAACCTGTAGGAGATTATATTGCAAGAGCGCGGGAATTTCGACTAAGTGTCACTCCCTTGGATTGGACGTGTCGCCGAGGGAATTGGTCTACCATACCGTTAGAGGATTAAATGGAAAATTCTCCAAAGTGCGCGATATTTTAAAAACTCAGAGATTTCAAATTTTAAGGGAAGAAGAAACAACTTTCAACCTATCAATTAAAACTCGCATGGATGGGATTAATGCTGAAGCATTTTATTCTAGGAGAAAAAATGAAAAGCAAATGAGACTTTGTTATACTTGTAGAAAACAAGGTCACCAGGTAAAGGATTGTTACTATAGAAACAAGAACTCTCCAAGTACAAGCCAAAGGAATACAACACAAAGAAACAATTCGTCTGGAAATGGACAAGTATTTACAGCTTCCCATCAAGAAGAAAAACTTTGTGCCAATACCTGGATTCTGGATAGTGGTGCATCCTGTCATATGTCTAAAGAATCTGTGTGGTTCAAGAATATTAGTCCAGAATTGATGGACATTTATTTAGCCGATAAAAACTCTAACATGATGAGCCAAGGAACTGGGAACGCTTCAGCTAAAACTGTGAGTACAAAACATTGTAATTCTATTAATCTAACAATTACTGATGTCAGTTATGTTCCCCAATTAAGATGTAATTTACTGTCTGTAACATGTTTAATGGATAAAGGTTGTAAGATTAAATCAGAAAATAATTGTGTATTGATATATGATAAAAATGATAAGTTAATAACTAAAGCATTTAAAAATAATGATAGATTACAAATTAAATTAGAACCTATGTATAATTCTGAGTGTTTTATTTCTGACCAATCTACTAATAATTATGAAATTTGGCATAACAGGTTATATATATATATATATATATATATATATATATATATATATGTCATTTAAATTGTAAATATATGCTTAAAATGAAAGATTATATTGATATTGATAATGTAAATAATTTCACATGTGAAACTTGTGATATAAGTAAGGTAACCAGAAAAACTCATCATAGTATTGATATATATCAAAGCTCACAAATTCTTGAGTTGCTCCATGCCTACCTGTGTGGTCCAATTAATATCGAATCGCATGGTGGTGCAAAATATTTTATGGTAATTGTAGATGATTTTTCTGGCATGTACTTTACTTATTTCTTAAAAAATAAATATGAAGTGTTTGATATATTTTCTCAATTTAAAGCCAAATATGAAAATTTAACTGATAAAAGGATTAAAAAGATAAGAACTGATAATGGGTTAGAATTTGTAAATGAACAACTAGATTAGAACCTGGCTAATTCAGGAATATTTCATGAAAAAACTATTCCATTCAATAGTGAATCGAATGGCAAGGCAGAAAGAGCCAACCATGTTCTTCTAGAAAGAGCTAGATTTTTATTATATGAAAGTAAACTTCCTCTAAAATTTTGGGCTTAAGTTATTAATTGTAGTACTCAAGTATCTAATGTTACACCACGAAAAGGGAAAGAAAAAATCCCATTAGAAATTTTGACAGGTATGAAACCGAAATTAAATTATCTCAAAAAATTTGGCTGTGTGGCCTATTTTCTCGTTCCGAAAGTGTTGAAAAATAAATTTGAAGTTCCAGGAAGACGTGGAATTATGCTAGGGTATGCTAGAGAAAGGAGGGGATATCGAATTTATATTAAAAATCAAAAAGTAATTGAGGAGAGATCAGTCAAATTCAATGAGTCTTTAAAAGGTAATAATTATTTAGGAGAGATTGAAAATGAAACATGGGATATTGACTCGTTTTTTGAAGTCTTCCCCAAAAGAAACGAAATTAATCAAATACAGAGAAAGGAGTATTGTCTAATTTTGATATTAATAATGCTTCTGTAGAAATTGAGAATGATAACTCAATTCCCCTTCAGACCACGCCATCGCCTCAGACAGGCAGAATCCAACTCCCGGTACTTGAATTGAATGATGTACAAAATCAAATCCCTGTTAGAAGATCGGAAAGAATAAAATCTAAGCAGATGTCTGTTCATTTAACGAATAATATCCCAAACTCTTATTTTGAGGCAAAAAATTGTGCTAATTGGCAAAATTGGAAATTAGCAATTGAGAATGAATTAGATTTGTTGGATAAACATAAAGTTTGGGAAATCGCATAAAAACCTGCGAAATCAAAATTAATAAAAACTAAATGGGTATATAGTTTAAAACAAGATGATGCTGGGAAAAATATGAAATACAAAGCAAGGCTTGTAGCAGCTGGTTTTAATCAAATTAAAAACATAAGATTATTAAGAGTCGCATTCACGAGTTGTAAATATTGAATCTTTTCGACTGTTAATTGCAATTGCAGCTAAATTAAAGTTAAATGTTAATTTCTTAGATGTAAAAACTGCATACTTATATGGTGATTTAGAGGAGACAGTGTATGTGTTACCCCCTTCTAGTTATGAAAAATTAATAGGAGATGATAAAGTTTGTAAATTGAAAAAGAATATTTATGGTTTGCCACAGTCTGGTAGAAACTAGTATATGAAAATAAAGGGTGAATTAGAAAATTTTCATTTAATACAGCTAGATTCTGATAATTGTGTTTTTATTAAATCTAATAATCAAAGTGTTATTATATTATGTATGTATGTAGATGATTTAGCCATTTTTTGTAACAATGATAAAATGAATGAAGATATTGTTAGTAAGATTAAAAATGTATTTTGAAGTGGTTGAAAACCAAACTAATAAGTTTTTGGGCATGGAAATTGAAAAATGTGAAAATGGTATTTATTTATCCCAGTGTGACTACATCAATTCATTATTAGTCAAACATAATTTAGAAAATTGTAAAAGTGTCAAAACTCCAATTGTGAAGGGGGAAAAAATTTTCCCTCTACAAATGAATTTATTGATATTACTATGTATCAGGGATTAATTGGTGAACTTTTATATTTAGCTAATAGAACTCGCCCTGATATTTCTTTTGTAGCATCTTATTTATCCCAATTTAATCATAATCCAGAGAAGAGACATTACAATTTGGCTAAACGAATATTAAGATATTAGATGGGCTCAAAAGATAAAATGTTTTATGAAAAAGAATTTGGTATTTTAAATGCTAGTTCAGATGCTAGTTGGGGAAATGCAAAAAATGGAAAATCATTTTCTGGAGGTGTAGTTTTACTAGGTAATTCATTAATTTTATGGAAATGTCATAAACAAAAGAGTGTTAGTTAATCAACATGTGAAGCAAGGTTATTTTCTATTTCTGAAATTTGTAAAGATATAATTTGGACTGTAAATTTGTTAACTGAAATAAAATGTTAACAATTTATAAATAATGCTGTAACTTTACATTCAGATAGTCAAGCAGCAATTCAGTGGATTAAGGATACCCGTTCTTCAAATAAATCAAGGCATATGAGCATACGTTTTCATTTTATAAAGGATTTAATTGAAGATACAGTAATTAAATTAGAATATATCCAAACAGAATTCTTAATTGCAGATTTCCTTACGAAAGCCATGAATATAGAAAAGTTGGAATATTCAATGCAAAAAATTTCATTACTCTCTTGATTTTATGTCCCTGTGCTTATTGTTATATTTTATGTGTATTGTGTATGTGTCTATAATATTTGTATTGTTTGGAAGAAATGTATCACTCGCAGGAGGGGTATGTTGGGGTGAAGCAAGTTAACTATTTTTTCTTGTGGAAGAATAACTGTGTGACCCACCCACATGCATTTTCCCGTTTAACTCCCATGCATTCCTTCTACGGGGTTCATTAGCTGACCGGTTGCTGTGTGCTTTGGGGTTAAGACCCGCTGTGTGCAGTGTCCGTGATCGTTTTTCGTACTTGTGTATAAATAAATGTGCTGTCCCGAGATACCTGAGTGGAAGTAATTTCACAAAAAGAACAACAAAAATTATTCCTAACAATTTGTGATTTAAGAAGTGATATTCATGTTTTAAGAATAAATAAAATTATTCTATCTTTACCATTAAAGTTTTACTATGGAACTTAGCTACATATTTTAGTAATTAAATAGGCATCATTTGTCAAATCAATTCAGAACTCTTTAAATGAAGCATCCGAGTATTAAATAACATTCCTCAAAATAATTTATTTGGACTGTATTACTTAATAATGAACTAAATGCAATCATTCTACTGCACAATCATAAATTATATAACTTTATTTCTACTTGCTAAGAAATAATTAGTATTGGCATTTACTTTTCTATGTGCAGCTCGGTTAGGTAAAGCTTATTACAGCATGTTTATGCAATAAAAAAGTAATTAAATTATGAACATAAAAAAACTTGAAAAAAAACTATCAACAGATGCAAATTAAATTTTCAGTAGATTGTAAGATTAACTGTTTATTATTTTCAATGGACCTGATGATGATTTCAAGAGGTTACTTATGATATATTGTAATCACTGATTCCTTTCATAATGTCACACTCTGAACCAACATGGGGCTATAGGCCACAGGCCTTATAATTGTAAATCAAATTCAAATGATGAGAACACCTGTGTATGAGAGAGAGAGAGAGCTGCACCCTTTTCTCTCAAAACTTCCCTACCACATCAATGAGAATACCTTGAACTCTGATGAACTTAATGTGCCTAAGCCCAATTACACGATTGACTTTTAGTGAAATAAGACTTTGAACCTACAACTAGACTACTTAATACTGGCCATGAACTCACTACCATAACAACTCAGCAACCATAGTTGCAAATATATAAACATTATTTGGTTTGGTTTTATAACTGCCATATTTGGCCAAGCTGCATCAAGCACTTTATAATTTACTTTTTTGCAATTCAGATTCAAATTCTAAATGCAAATAAATGGGGGGAGAACAAGAATGGTAGCTAAAGAATTCGATGGGTGCACAACTCCTTCTTGCCAAAGAGTAAATTTCATGAAAAAGGAAAAATAACTCAAGACACCTAGAAGTCACAAATCCCATTCTTATCTAAATAAGGTATCCTCCTGAGGGGTTAAAAAGCCAATTAAACTGATTTCATAAATATTAATTAGATGAATAACTACTCATATCAAACTTTTTTTCAAAGCATTATAAAAATAATAAGCACGTTACTTTTCACCATTGCAAAATAAAAACTATCCAATAATTTTATTTCCTTTTTCCTTCTTCATAAGCTCAACAGCATTCTGCAGGCCAAGGCTGACTTGCTGATCCTCCTTCAGTTGACCCTATCAGTCACAATGGTCTTCTATTGGCTGATTTCCATTAGTTTGAGGTCCTTTTCAACATCGTCTAACAATCATGTAGGTGGTCGTCCTCTACGTTTGGTCCCTTCAATTTTTGAAAAAGTTACTTCTTTGGTAGGAAAAGGATTAGCATATTTGTATGGATGGCCCAACCAGTTAATACATGTGGAAGTAGGAGGTGCTACTGCATACCCCCCTGGCACCCCCTTCCAAATGGCTTCAAAGGGAAGTGAGGGGCAATGACTACGAGAAGAGAGTGACCGGACCCAGACCCACAATGACAGAGAAGGAACACCTCTTCGAATTAATGAACTTAGCCATTTAGGCAAAGATGCACGTTAAATATTTCACTTTATTAATTGTCATTCCCCATTTTCTTTATTCTTGTTTAAAAAATAAACAGTTTATCTGTCAAAGAAGTCATATTTGAGTAACAACATAACATGTATGATGCTTTTATAGTTCTCACAATGTTAGTCCCATCATATTTCCTGTAAATGTTATAATTGTAAGGAATTTCCCACTCATTTGTCTCTTGAATAGGTCCAATGACTTTTCTTTAAAAAATAAGCAACTTTTCTTCTTAAGGTCTAACATTCACTTCCATACAGATCAATTGGCCTGATTAAAGTTTTATATAAGCTCAACTTGGTGTTAATAGAAATAAACTTAGACTTGAGTTGATTTCTGAAACCATGAAAACTTCTATTAGACAAACAAATGCTGTTGTATATTTCGATTTCAAGATAGATACTACATAACATCAGAGTTTATAAGTAAACTGCTTAAAATTTCAAAAGTACAGTTACCTATCTTCAAAGGAGACAAATCCGGAGATTTATTAATTGAAATCAAAAACTGTTTTGTCTGCATTAATATCAAGTCCCATCTTCTTTGCCACACTACAAAATCGTTGATGATAGAGCTTTTTGATTTTCCAATGATATTAATGTCATTGGCAAAGGCAAGAAGTTGGACAGTTCTTTGCAAAATTGTACCACTTGTGTTTAAGCCAGGGTATCTAATGACCTTTTTAAGTAAAGAATGGTACTGAGAGATTTGACAAAATTTTATTCTAGAAGAAACTCTTTTTAGAGTCATTCAATTGAGACTGATCAACTCTTTTAGTATGTTAAACTCTAACATAATTTTCAAAAGGTTTTCTCGGTTGACGCTATCACAGACAGCTTTAAAAAGTCAATAAGCATCAATCTTATACTAATTGGTTTTTTGCAATATCTGCCTAACATTGCATAGTTGTTTTTCCTCTCCGGAATCTGCACTAGTAGTTTCCAATGGTTTTGGAGGAGTAGGTTTCTAACCGGTTGAATAAAATATAAGTCATAGATTTTCAATGTGGGCGTTTTAGGCTTTCATGGGGGCAATAAAAACCCAGAATAAGTTAGGAGTTTTTGAAATGATGCAGAGGGGAATGGGCAGATTAACCATATATATAGTCTAAAAAAGACTTGAAAAAACACGCTGATTATGTACAAACAAAAGTAAACTTTAATACTGGTTATCTTATGTTGATTGTATGTATTTAAAATTGTATATTCGTGGCACTAGTTATTCCAGATTTGTAGGTACAAAAAAATGGGGGCTTTAAAAAGAAACTAAATTAAAAAATATATATATTCTAATAGTAATAGAATATTTTTTTTTTAAAAAATTCGTGTTTTCATTATATATGTTTACTCTTATTTCTCTGGAGAAGGAGGGGGTGGTATCGAAATATCACTAGAAAAGGGGGCACCAGCTCAAAAAAGGTTGGGAACCTATGATCTAGGTAAGGAATATTAAGTAAATAAATTCCCCAGTAATTACTACATTCTAATATCACCTTTCTTGTAAATAGGATATACAGATCCCTCTTCCTAATAGTGGGTATTTGTTCCTGTGTCCAAATACTACAAATCAGATCATGGATTGCCTTGTTTAGACTCCAGCCAACCTATTATTGTTTAGCTTCTTCCTTACTACTTATACTCTGTACAGTTGGTGTATTAGAGGTTCCAAGTTCTCACCATCAAAACACATGGTTGGTGGCATGTTACAAAACTTTACTTTAACTTTATCTTAGATAACTTCCACTTTATCCTTACCGATTAATAGTTCCACAAAATACTCACACCAACAGAACCAAAACTTCATCTGGGTCTCATCTTTTTCATTCACAAAATTATTTATTAGAATCCTAGTGTGAGAACCAATATAGGTCATAAACTTTATTTCATTTTCCAGTCAACTGACAAATTTTACTTAAAAACCACTAGCTACAAATAGTTTGACAAATATATTGATAATAGTAGTAAATTAAGTTCATAAGTTGTTGACAAATTCTAACAGACTAATCAATTCAAAAGGGAAGCTACTATTTATCTTATATCACTCATCAATATTTTTCACTTAATAAGTAAAAAACATGAAATATTTATAATATGGGTAACAAAGGCTTGTTACACTCAACTCTTATATCTCGAATCTTAAAATTTACAGTGTTTACTTCATCTCAGAAGGAAGTTACATCAAAGATAATAGTTTATTTCTTTTACACCAGTATTCAAAGTGAAAAAAATTAGCATATTTTGTCAAATTTCAGGGGAAAGTACTGAAAGAAAGGTAAAAATAATGTTTCCAAACAAAGATGCAAATTTTAGTGTCAATTGCAAAAGCACACATGTGTGAGGACTATGCATTTAGTGACGGACCACGTAATTTTGAACCAGTCAAGTGACGTGGACGACCCTGAGTTGACATCCCCCTCTCCTAGCTACCACAGCACACCAACGGGAGGACGTTTCAGCTCTCGACAAATTTAGCGTGCATCGCTGCCCTACATGGCGGGTCTTTAGTGGTACAGGGCTCAAACTCGTGACAAAGCCAGCCAAATCCGATACCTATACCACTCGACTACCGTGGCCATGCATTTAGAAGGAAAATGCATTTGTAAGCATAATTGCACATCTGCAATTCATTTGTTCACATACCTCAGCAACTTTCGAGGTGTGTATGCATGTTTGCAGCATTGAATGAATTCAAAAACATATAATTAAAAAGAGTAACCACCAATACTGGAATCTGGTAGCATATCATCAGGAAAGACATGAGGCAGGATTATCTCAAATATAAAATGTCAGACTTTAATGTGTTGTATCCATTGTTGTGAGCAACTTAGAAAGTTTCATGAGACAAAATTCCTAGACAAAAAAATCTGGGCAAGGATTTTGATCTAATGAGCCCAGTCTTGTAAGTAACTTATGAAGAGTGATTCATAATGATGCATTCCATGGATAGAAGGTCTGGGGAAGTTCATCTAACACCTATGTTGACCAATGAAGATCAATATTTATCAGGTACAGTAAGATGTAACAGAAAAGCAATTTCTAAGCTGTCTCATGCTGATGCAATGCAACCACATGTACCAAAGTTTAAAAGGTAGCTATTTCCAAAAGACTAGATGAAAGGTGTTGATTTTCCCTATAGAGGATCTGGAAACATTTCAAGAACAGAACCAACTATTAGAGGAACTCCATAAATGTCTCATTTTTAGCATGAATTCATATTGAAAAAACTAACAAATGCAAGAAGGAACCATATTTGTTTAACCTATTTTTTTATTTCATCTCATAACCTCTCTTTTAAACTTTCCTATGCTGATGCGCTGCAAACACGACTATGCATGCATATGGGGTTACATGTGGTATTTTCTTTTCTGTATTCTATCAACCTAGATATACATACATAAATTGTTTAAAATCTACCAGTACTTCTAGAGATCATCAAACACAAATAAAATTTATCTTAATTGTAAACACTAGCTTAATTATGAATAAATTTCAAAAATTAACAGATGCAGTTTCAAATTATATACACAGATCCTTCATTATTTCACTCATTACAAATATGACTGATACATGACAAAAACAAATGGAGATATTTATGGGCAATTTACTTCATTCTAAAATACTGCCAAACTGAAATTTAAGGTCACAAAACAGCAATATTTATAGTAATGAACACTAATTAGATAAAGGTATTAAAAAAGAAAACCACATTGCACAAAGGTTTCTCAATGATGCTCTTGTTTTATAAGATTTTAAATAACAGAATTATACTTACATAACCTTCTGGATGAAGCTTTATCAAAAATTTTCTTCTTTTAAAACTTATTTTCCTGATTTTTGCCCAGGAGAATGTGTTAATTTTTGTGTAGTTTTGGAAGACCAACACACCCATGTGAGCAGCAGCGAGATTCAGAGGAACACCCTCACTATCCTAAAACAAAGAAATGATCTGGTGAAATTTTACAGCAAAAAATACAGACACAAAATTTTAATAGTATAACTGACAGATTCTAGATATGATTTAATTAAACTCAGCATAACTTATAACTAATGGTAAAGATTTGAACAAATATTCTAATATATTCTGCAATACATTAACACAGGTCAACCCAATTATTAAGAGTAGTCGGTAGGGCCTATACCGACAATGTTAAATTGAGGCATTTTAGGAACATGTTTCTCAGAAATTGTTGAACATTAAAAACTTCAAATTTTGGCTGTATAATAATTAGGCTTTTTTATTTAAATTCCAGTAAAATGTTTCAAATATATTGTTTACTTTTTCAAAAAAATTCATCGTAAAAGTATCGCTTTGAAATTTGTGAAAGTTGTCAAATTTTATACGATAACTACTTCTGGCCAAAATATTTTGCGAAAATCTCCAAGAAAGTAGCTCTATTATATATAGTTACATATTATTTATGTGCAGTAAAAATTGCAAGTATATTGATTTTTTAGATTCTTTGAAAAAGGTACACGTAGTTTGAAAACAATCATTCTGAGATAATTGCATTTTAAGTGTAAAAAGGCACTTAATTACAAAAATAATAAATTACAACATGTATTTGCCCTATTTTATTAAACATTAGTATCTTCTTAATTTTTTAACATAAAATAGGAAACAAAAAAGCCTTAAAATGTTTAGAAAATACATATACAGTAATTTTCAGTTTTTGTTCAACGAGATCTTTTAAGCATTTTGCATCAATTTTCACAAATTATGTAACAATCTGTGAAGAATTTTTAGCTTCAATACATTACAAATGTCAAATTTGGTCTTATAACAACATAAATATATAGTAAACATGTATCAATATGTAAAAGTCATGATTTGGGAATATGTGATTTTACGATGTTAGAAAAATTTAACAATGGATTTGTAACTTTCCATGCAAACACAAGTTCTAAAAGTTTCAAAATTCAAAATTTTCTCTAAACTGTACAAAAGATTTAAAAAAAAAAAGTCAAAAATAAAACTGTTTTTGTGTTTTTAAACATGAAATTTGTGTATTTGTATGCATGCAACAAACTTCTCGCAACGACAAAAAGCATTACACATCTGAGTTATAATTAGTTAGCTATTATTGAAAAACCTTTGAATATTAAAGCTTAAAAACTTGTCTAAACAATAAATAAACAATGATAATTGCAATGAAGTGAAATATTTAAAATATATTGTTTAGTTTTCTCAAAAACATGTAACATAAAAATATCACTCTGAATTTTTAAAAAAATTGACATTTTTAGTCACGATATATGGACTCCAGTGAAATATTTTGGGAAACTCCTCAAAAAACTCACAGGAATATATACAGTTACATATCAGTAACATGAGGGGGAAATTTTATGTACATTTATACCTTATATTCTGAGAAAAAGATGAATACAGTTTTAAAAACATCATTTTTGAAAAATATTAATTTTTACTATATAGTGCCATTTTATAACAAAAATCATGAATTACAGCATATATTTGTACCATTTTATTAAACATTAGCATCTTTGCAAGTTATTTTGCATAAAATAGTAAACAAAAAAGTCTTAAATTGCCCAGAACAGCATTTTTCAGTTTTTTTAACGAGAAAACATCAAAATTTTCTCAAATACTGATTCAATTTTTAAACAATTTGTAGCTTTCATACATAACAGATATCAAATTTGAACAGAAAGCCTCATAAATATAATGTGAAAATATATCAATATGGTTTTGGTGTGAATTTGAGATGGTATTTAAAAATACCTGATTATACGACGTTTCTTAAGTTTTCGTTAGGTATTCGTAACATTATCATTAGGTCTTGTTGTTGCAGATAGTTTCTCAGTTTAAAACTTCAAAAGCTACTTTAAACTGGACAAATGATTTCTAAAATAGACAAAATAAAACTGTTTCTATGTTCTTAAACATGAAATTTATTATATTTATGTATGTAACAAGCATCTCGCAAAGACAACAAACATGACATTTAATGTATCATCTCATACCTTTTTCTCAGAAACTATTAAACATAGACTCAAATTTTTATTTATATTAATTAGACATTATATTTATACTGAAGTGATTTTTTTTTTAATAAAATAATTAGTTTTTTCAAAGACAAACTTTTAGTTCACTGAACAATTATTATTATCAATTTATTAAAAATTGTAATTTTTTTGTTATGATAACTGCTTTATATTTAAATGTTTTCAGAATATTTCAAAAATGTCACTTCAGTATACACAATTGCATTTAAGAAACATACACACAGTAAATTTACACAATTTTAAAAACATAAATTTTAAACATGCATACAGTAAATTTACACAATTTTAAAAAATAAGTTTTTGAAAACAGAAATTTTTATAAAAAAATCTTACCTTTGTATTAAATTTAATCCAAATTTTTCTTAAATATCACATAATTGTAACTTCAAGTATTTTTAAAATATTTTTAGCGTTTTTTAAGTCTTTTAAAGTTTTAATTAGTTATTACTACTAATTATTTAAACTAAATTTAAAGTGAAGAACAGGTTTAAATTTAGGTAAAATCACTAAACATTAAATATAGCATTCAAATTAAATCACATGCTTACAAATTTGGCACAAAAAATTTTTGCATATCTAGCACAGTTAAATTTACAGTTACTATACAGGTATCTAATGCATATTAATAAAAATAAATTGAGGCTTTGCAACTTTGCTTCAGATTTAAAAAGACAATGTTTACATTTAAATCTGTCAAATGGGCATGGTTCATAAGCTGATTATTTTTTAAAAATCATTTTAAAGTACTTCTAATTCATATAATGGCTGGTATGTTATATCAATGGAAAGCTCCCGATTAGGGCTTTATAGAAATAATAAAATCTCAAAATCGATTTTTAAAAGGGGTCTACCCTACTGACTGCCCTTAAAAACTTAACTAAGTTTACAAAATAAATATAACAAATATATGATAAACAGCAACATTTTTTGAATACATGACAGTTAATTATATTATACACTAATGTCCATAAATTAACGATAATGAAGTTCAGGCAAAGAAAGAGACAGAAGCAAAACAAATTTGACTTATCTGTAAAGTCTATTTATTAAACAAAAGATAATGAGCAAAAAATATGCTATATGTTTGACATAATTAATAAAAATTGCGATTTTTACTCCCTGGAGCAAATTTCAAAAAAGAACCTATTTACAAAAAACAGTATAACATGGTTAGTATGATGGTTAATACGGAGTATGTCTCCCGGACGATGCAATACAGGACTAGGCATGCTGAGTATCAAATTATCAATCTGATCTTAGGGAATATTACACCACACATAAAGCAATGCCCTCCGAAGTTCCGGTAGACAGGTGGGAGGGGGTTGACGGGCTGCAATTTGTTGGCCAAGCATATCCCACACATGCTCTAATGGATTCAAGACCGGTGAGTATGCTGGACAATCCATACGGGTGATATCCTCCGATTGAAGGCATTCGTCTACAATGTTTGCACGGTGAGGACGGGCGTTGTCATCCATAAACAGAAATTCATCACCCATGGGGCCCAGAAACAAACGTATATGTTGTTCAGAATGACATCCCAATAGATGTGGCCTGTCATCGTTACACTCTGAACATGCAGGTCAGTTCTGGAACCAAGAATAATTCCTCCCCAAACGAGCAATCCTGCAACACCGTAACGGTGTTGTTCAATGGTGTTCTCTTGGTGGTAACGGGTACCTGGCGCTCTCCATATTAAAGTCCGGCGAGAATCAGACTGCAAACTAAACCTGGACTTGTCGGAAAACATCACACAAGACCACTGTTGTGGTGTCCACAATGCATGCTCTCTACTCTAGGTTAATCGCAGGCGATAGTGAGTTGCAGTAAGTGGAACACACCACTACGAGCATATAGACCAATGTGCCCTAAGCATCTGTACACAATATGCCTTGAAACTATCGTACTGATAGCTGAAGAGAGCTGACAAGATAGGTCTGATGCTCTGCTCCATCTGTTTCTTTTGGCAGTAACTGCCAAATACCGGTCCTCATTCGGCGTTGTAACTCGCGGGCGACCTGTGCTGTAACATCTACTCACATTACCATCATCTTGGAATCGTTGCCACAGCCTGGAGATGACACTCTGGGCGATTCCAAGTTCCTCGGATACTTCCAGCTGGGTGCGTCCAATAATTCTACCACGTAAAAAATCATCCAAATACTTCCTTTGTGCCATAACTATGCGGTTATTGCACTGAAAGGCTTTTAAATCGCTTGTGAACAATTTTATTTCTTTGCCACCATTTCTTATATTCCCCTCTTACACTCTCGTCATTGTGACGTACTATCCATTACATCTGGTGGTTTCCTGTAATTTGCATATTCTTCTTCAAGATGTGTGTGATAATTCTACAGGTGAAATTTTTATTTTAGAGTTCAATTTCTGTGTGATTCTGAATTATCCTTAATTTATGGACATGAGTGTACATAACAACACACAAGAAAATAAACCAATCATGAAAACATGTAAATATGAAATTGTATACTACAAACCCAGCATTCTGAAGTGTTTTTTTTTAATTCCACGATTTGGTACAGCATAAGATTTTAATTTAACTCTAAAAAAGGGCATAATACAAAAAAGTAGGCATAATTTGAATAATGAAGATAGACACATAATTTATTTGCAGAATATTGTAAAAACTGTTGATGAATAATTTTTAAGGTAATGCATTAACATTTTGACAAAAATTAATTATCCTAAATTAATAAATTCATTTTAAAAAATTCACTAATTTGTTTTTAAATATTTAATAAAGAACATCAGTGATTTAATTATTTAAAATTTTAAAAGTATTTAAGCATATAAAGGTTGCCCATTACATAAAGCCCACAGCCTTTAGAACTGAAATTTCTAATTTAATTATATAATACACTTACTAAATAATATATGTCTTCACTTGATTCTAAATTGTAAGACCCATTGAAAAAGGACTTTCTTAATTCTAGATTAATGCTAATTCAAAGCAATTATGATAGTAAGACTTTCAGTATAAATTTTTATGAAAGGTGCTACAATGTATAAAGCAGACAGATTTTAGCGCAGAGTGGATTATGAGGCAAAAACAAGGGAAGCAGGCAGAGAAAGTGCCTTTTGCAAGCAGTAATTTCATGAGTCTCCTCAAGAAAACAGTTCTTTAAAATATAATGATAAAAAACTACAACTCAGAAACAAAGATCTATATACTTGAGATTATGACAGTTTTGTTCTTGTAATAAAAAGTATAAATTCCATGTTACAAGTGCATGTTCAAAGTAATTTCATATGTCCATTTTTTTATATGAAAACAAAGTAAAACTCTTTTACTGTACTGCTTAGGAAACAGATTGCTGTAATAACTTTATTTTTAAGACTGACTTTTATTCAAAAGATAAACGAACAAAAAATTTTGTAGAGTACTTTCCTATGTTATTTTAAAATTTCAAGAAATTCCAATACTAATTTTAGTAGCATTTTAACTACATTATAAGCAGTTCATTATAGTAAACTTTCGTTAATAAATATTCATGATATATATAGGTAATTAAAAATACCTTAGCAGGAGTCATTTTAATACCATAAAGCTCACATCTCCTAGCAGTTTCCAGTAAATTGAGGTCAGCTTCAGCAGGAGATTGGCCACTGAAATGTAACAAAAAATATTAAAACTAAAATTGTAGTAAAATGTTTACCAATAGCAATATTCCTGTTAAGAGAAATCTTACCTTATTATTTTGTAATATATTACTTATTAGTATACCATTAATGAATGAATTAATACAAAATCCTTTAACAAGAAAACATTCAAAATAATGCTAAGTGAATTAAAATAAGGATGGAAATATGAATCCCTAATCAAACCGGCTACTGATAAGAACTATGTAGTCAAGTCGCACCACAATATAATGTTGTAGCAACAAAAATAATGAACATAACAAAGTAAACAAGTTCTCTTTTTCTGGTTCATGGGGAATTCATCTTAAAAAATAAGTTCCTAGTACCAAAAAGATTCTGTACCACAACCTTAAAAAAGTACAGTCTATATGAGTGGTCAGCAACCTATGGCATGTGGTACAATTCTTAGTCGCACTCTGCACTTCTGTACACATTTGTCAATTTTTCAGTGGATGTAAATTGATAAATTTGTAATATACCTTATTTGACAAACATCTTCGAAATTATGGACATTTATAGAATTACAAAAAAGTGTGAAAGGTAACTTTAATGATAAACTTACAGCTATTTTGTAAATTACTGAATGCCATTGTTTAAGAAATTAATTGTTTGAAGAAAGAACACTGAATGAACTCTTCTTAAATAAAAAAAAATCTTTTTTCATATGAAAAACAATTCGAGTCCGTATTCGAACAACTGAATGCTCAGAATCGTGTCAAATTGAAAGTCACAAATTATACCCCTGATTTTACAATATTACACCGAATGATAAATAATTTTTATTTTCATTACAAATTTTTAATATATACATTTTATTAAATACAGCTACGAATAACTAGGAAAATAAAAATTTGATATTTGGAATCATTTCAAGTCAAAAAAAAAATCTTAAATCCAAAACTTTATACATAATAATAGGTAATAATTCGTATAAAAGAAATCAAAATTCCCGATTTTTCTGAGTTAAGAGTTTATATATCATTTTATACCTATCAACTATCGACCCACTTAGAAAATGGATTATTCTTTTGT
This sequence comes from Trichonephila clavipes, assembly GCA_019973935.1. Lineage (NCBI taxonomy): Eukaryota > Metazoa > Arthropoda > Arachnida > Araneae > Nephilidae > Trichonephila > Trichonephila clavipes. The sequence continues at coordinate 97,644 of BMAU01019528.1, read as the reverse complement.
AAATCATAATACCTTTATTTTATGAGATAAGTTTTTTGCTTTCATTAGATATTCTACTCAAAAGAATTTAAGAAAAATTAAAGAATTTTTATAAAACGGAAACCGTTTAAGAATTAACATTCATACCCTACTTACAATCAAATAGCAAACTATTTATGAACAAACACAAAATCAATATTGAAAAAATAACATTTACATTAAGATAATACATATCCACAAAATTAAACATAAAAATCTTCAGTAAACATTAAAACTTACATGTGCTTTTTATGATTTTCCATAATTTTATGTTCAAATTCTGCATCTTGATGAGGAACAAATTTAAATGATGAAACATAAGTGTGATCAGGATAATCTTCAGAAACAAAATCACCACATTCAGCTGCAAAAAAATCATGAAATTCAAAATTCAGAAACTAAACAAATACTATATTTTTACTTGCATTTTAAAACAAAATAAAATCATTAAAATAATTGCATCAATTAGGAAATAAGAAATACATTTTTTATTCATTTATATGGTTTTTAAAAAACATTTAAACAATATTTACAACAGTAACTTAAAATGTGTGTTTAGCCAAATATATTCATACCCAAAAAATTAGTGCATATAATAAAGCTTTCCATTCCATTTTTTTCATTATTGACTTCATATAAAAATTATTTTGTATTCTTTAAATCAACAAATAATAAATTAAAATCTAATATATATTATAAATGCGAAAGTTTGTGAGGATGTTTGGGGGTCTTTCACGCAAAAACAACAGAATGAATTTTAAAGAAACTTTACAGTAATATAGCTTATACATCAGAATAACACATAGGCTACAATTTATAGCAGAGGCTATAATTTATAAAGATATTGTATGAAGTGTCCAAAATAAAACGATATTCGTTAAGTAGGAAAAAATTCTGCCATCTGCAAGCAATTCTAGCGTGCGCTGCAAAAAAGCCAACCGCAGCATATATCTATCTTTTGTTTGTGAAAAACCCTTTTTGTTTTGGCTACGCAAGGCGCTCGCTTCTAATTAATTCCTGTGATCAGCATAATGCCTATTTTTTTTTATTTCAGAATAAAACTAAGTTTTGAAGGGAGAGGTTGTTATAAATCTCTTTATTTTAATGTTTTTTTTATGATTTTATTATGCACATTTTGTAGTAAGAAATTGATCTTTCTTCAAAATAAATGCTTTTATCAGTTCTGGTACTTAAAGTAAATAAACTTTCTCTTTCACACTGCATCATTTGGACAAATTTTCAAAATTTATTTGTGGTTAGTAATTAATTATAACGCTATATTTTAATTGAATAGGTACACACAGATATTGCATTTTTAAGTATAAAAATAATTATAACTACTCTACTGACACCTGAGCTGGCACCCCCTTCTCCTAACTACCACACCAACTTAGAAGGAATATTCTACCAATACTTAGCAGGAATATTCTTTGAAATCCACTCTTCCAAGATATATGGCAGCACGGGTTCTATGATGAATATTTTAGTGGAGAAAGCGAATAGTTTTGTAGCAGATATTGCGTTTTCAGCTGACGGCGTTTTCAGCGGATTGTAAAGATTATTATTTTTGTCCCGAAAAAATAGTTTATGTCAAAATTTAAGTGTCTTATGCTTTTGTATGTTAATGAAGACCTTAGAAAATGATTTGAATACTTATTTTAAGTGAACGGTGTATATAATTAATTTTACAGTGGAATATATTTAATTAATTTATTAGCTCTAACGGATTAAATTTCCCAAAGTGGAGTATTTTGTTTATGTATATCCCTTAATTTTAAATGTAGTGATCCAAAAAAAAAAAAAAAAATATATTGTATGAAAAAACTGCAGTAAATCATAATGCAGTTGCATAAAGTATTAATGTGCATCTCTCCCCTACACGGCGGGTCTTACAAAGCTCTAATAAAGCTCGAGCTATGAAAGTAGCTAGGCATTTGCCAACTTGACTCTATCGTTAACATTTCGCTATGTTTTTCATTGAATCGCCATTATAATTTAAGAAACAGCGTTGCTTGCGAATACTACAATTTTAACATAAAATAAATACAACAGAAAGTAATAATAATGTATTATACTTTCAGATATAAATTATTTACACTATTTTAAGCGTTCATTACACAAAACTTTTAACAATGTGTTACTTTTGCTGAGCAGAGATCAGCTTAGGGAGGTATTTTCAAATATCGACCCTCAAGAGTGTTACGGGGAGTTATAAATTTTTAAAAAAAATCCTTTTCATCAGCTATTAGATCTACAGACTTAGAATTTAACATAGGTGGATTTTTTTGTTCAGCTGAGATATGCAAAAAGCTTTTCTTTAATTTGCAATTCACGTAAAATTAACTCATTAAAAACTTCTTTATAGCTTCACTCTGTGTTTAATTTTTCAGTTCACCCGTGCGAAGAACGGGTATACAAGCTAGTAATTCATAATTCTGAAATCAACAATAATTACTACTACGAAAAAGACAACTAATGAATACTATCAGCCTATATTTATTACCATTGATAACCTTCACAAAAGTCGCATGGTTATGTAATATCAGATCTACCTCTACACAAGATGCATCAGATAAGTTAAATGTACAGAAGAAAACATTTGACAATCTATCTTGTATCAACAGTGTAGGAGTTCGAAAGCGGCCTTCACCACCTGCTACAGGGGACGGTTAAATTCCCCCCCTTGGGGTTGGAATTCGAAGTATTCATGGTAGGACCTGATCCCCAGCTGCAAAAGGGGACGGAGACTCCCCTTCCCCCTTTGGGGTTAGAAAAGAATTCATTCTATGTCTGGGTACGAAGGAGAGCAGTTCTGTAATAGTTATTTTTCTTTAAAAATGTTTCTTCTTTAAAATAAACCTTAACATTTGAATTTTAGACCCCATGTCTTTAATTTGTTTCCGTGCCCATTCATAGTGATTAAATTTTAGTTTCGCAGCCGATCGGATTCTTACTATTTCGAGGAGTTTTGGGATTTCCGAAAGAAATGAATCAGGTAAGAGTTTTTGCTTGCAACTCCCCATAATGTAAAACGAGAGAAATATTCTAAAACTATACATCCATTTTATTGAGAGAGAAGTTTGATTTTATTTTTGTATACGGCTGTAAGGTATTTTGCTTTGCATAACCATGCAGTTGTAAAATTTTGAGAACTCCAGTTCACTTTTTAATTATTATACACTCAAGAACATTGAAAATAGCGACCAAAGAAGAAAGCTAAGTACAATCGCGAAACTTTGCAAATAAGTACAGCTTAATGTGATATGCAAATGATCCAAGATTTGTGCCAATACGCATGCTCATACACGCCGAGGTGGCGCTACAATCAGGAAGAGGGTGCTATATAAGCCAGAGCAAATTCGAAGATTCATAAACATGACGATTACCCGCCGATTGTAGGAAGACTTTGGTAAGCGAAACATGCCAGGTAAACGTGCTAGAAGACATTTCTCACAGTTAAGCGAGTTTGAGAGAGGCCTGATCAACGGGATGAAAACTGCAGGATGGTCGACTCGCCGTGTTGCTGGCCAGGTGGATCGTTCGGAGTGTGCCGTTACAAATTGTTGGGAGCAGTGGACACGAGAAGGTACCCACGCGCGGAAAACCGGGTCTGGAGCGACCAGGAAGACCACGAGGAGAGAGGATCGAAGGATCGTGCGGTAAGTACTTGTGGACCCCACAGTGACTCGTTCAACGATACGAGCAGACGTAGACATAGTAATTGTTCCACAATTTCCAGACACCTTGCAGAAGCAAATCTTAAATCCAAGCGCCCTTTCCGTGCACTCCCTTTAACACCGGAACATCGGCAACTGGGTCTAAAGTGGTGCCAAGCAGATCAATGTGGAATGTCACAGATTGGCCAAAGGTTGTGTTTAGTGATGAATCCCGGATTGTTTTGGGGACAGAGGATAACCGTGTACATGTGTGGAGGCGCCCTGGTGAGCGGTACAATTCTTCCCACACTGTTCTACGTCACACTACCCGCACAGCTGGTGTAATGGTCTGGGGGGGCATAGCCTAAGATAGCCGGTCCACTTTAATTGTGATGCGTGGAGCCTTAACGGGCCAACGTTACGTTGATGATATTCTTCGACTCCATGTAGGACCTTTCCTAAATGGTCTCCCAGGGGCAATTTTCCAGCAAGATAATGCTCGTCCGCATACAGCAAGAGTTGTTCAAGACTCCCTACGTCATTTTCAAACTCTTCCATGGCCGGCCCGCTCCCCCGATTTGGCCCCTGTAGAGCACGTGTGGGATCAGCTAAAACGGCAGATGCCATTGTGTCACTCTGTACATGATTTAGAGTTGGCTGTTCAAGATTTGTGGGCCCATCTGCCTGAGGACAACATAAGGTGTCTAGTCAACTCAATACCGGACCGTGTGGCGGCATGTATTGCAGCTGGAAGTGGTCGAACGCGCTATTGAAGTTGCCCAGTATTTGTGTCGTTGCACACCCTGTATTCGTTTAATTGTCTTGTTTTTGAGATCAAGTGAATCTCTCATCTGTGTCATTATGTGTATTAAATTTCATTTCAATCCGATGCTTTCTTTTTGGGTCGCTATTTTCAATATTCCTGAGTGTATATCAGTATATTTTTTATTATTTCTTGTTCCATATCAATGGAAAGAGTTTTAGATATTGTCAGTTTTAAAAAATCAGAAAGCTTTAAAATCCTTAATTCCTCAGTATATTTCATTGCATATCAATGCAGTTGTAAAATTTTTTGAACGCCAGTTCAATTTGAAGTTATTATACATCAGTACATATTTCATTACTTCTTGCTAGTTAGTTTTAGAACATCAGTTCTAAAAAAAAAAGTTTTAAAATCGTTATTCCTCTGTACGTTTCACTGCATATCCATATATATATGCCGTTGTAAAATTTTTGAATGCCAGTTCAATTTGAAACTATTATACATCAGTATATCTACACTATTAAAATCCGAAAGTAAACAAACGTATCTATCTTTTCATCTACGCGACCCAATTTTCTCACGAACCACACGACGAAAAAAACTTGCCGAAGGTGCCAAAATTTCGGGAATGATCCGAGGAATCCGTTTTGACCATTTATATTCCAATTAGTTAAAGATATTAAAAACCTTAAAACTCAAAATTAGTACCATTTTTGACCGCTAGGAGAAAATTCGAAACTTTTTTTTTCAGACGTTTTTAAAACGCGATCCAATTTTTTTCATGAGACTCACACAAAAAATAATTACAGATTCGGAAAGATCATTTATTTCGCCACGATATGCTAGAATTTATTTTACAAAATAATTATAATTTGTATTTTTTACGATTTCCAAATTGTTACGCTTGCACTTTCTTTCATGTTAATGAAAAAATATTTTACGCTAAAAAAGTTCTCATGCTTTTCTCTTTTAAAATCAGTCATTTAAAAAATTTAATGTGAAAAACTTTTTTTTTTTTACGATTTTTCAAAAAATACTCAAAATTTTATTTAAATACTTAATAACTTCTTTATTTATAAAAATAATCACCCGAAACTTTTTTTTCCCGTGTATAGAACAATATTTTACGTAATCTGTGCAAAGATTGATAAAATATCTTAAAAATTACGGTTTAAAAAGAAAATGTGTTTTTCGTTTTTTTTCTCCCTTTTCCGAGATATATGTTAACATTACCTTTTTTAAAGTTTTTTGTTTAAAAATTACCGTTGTTTGCAATCGCTATATGAAGTTTGAAAGCATTAACTTAAAAATGAAGCCAGAAATTTTTTTTTAACTTTAATAAATAACGAAATGAGAGAAATTGAAAAATCTTCCTTTATTTTAAAGGAATTTTTACTGCTCTTCCCCAAAGGAACTGACAACGTGGTTGTTTAATCCGCTGCTTTATAAAACGGTAGTTCCCAGGTTCGAAACTGAAGAGGAAGAGACATTCAATTTCCCATTACGCTACTTCTTAAAGTTTAAAAAATTTTTAGTGGAATGAAAAAAATATCAAAATGTTTTTATCAGATCGGGTATTTTTATTTTTTTTTTCAGTACATATATATATATATATATATATATATATATATATATATATATATATATATATGTTAAGTATTGGCCGAGTAGTTGATTTTTGCCTTGTGTGAGCAAGTTTTCATCAAAAACACATCTTCAGTGAACAGATATCTTCTTTATTGTGGAGCACACATCTAAGAGTTTAGGACAAAATTATAATACATTTTCACATCGACAAGACAAACAATTCATGATGATGATATTAAAGCACAGTGGACAAGCAAATGTGACATCTTGACGGACACAACACATAAACACGGAGAAACAGCTATATTTACTAGTACATTATGACGGCAAAAAAGGAAGAGCCACGAACGCCATTACACAAGTTGTTTTTATTCCTTACCAACAGTGCAAGTGCGCGATGATTACGTAATCTTAGCTCTGGTTGGATAGGATGTGTGGGACAGGAATTTCTGACGTAATAATATTCATCGATTACGATTAAAATCAGAGTGAACCAAATAATCAAAGATTTGAACCAAATAATCAAAAGATTATTTCAATATTGTAAAAAAGTTAATTAAAGAGAATGCTAGAGGGAATTATTACATTTATATATATATATATATATATATATATATATATATATATATATATATATATATATATATATATATATATATATACACTCTGTCGCAAAAAAATATATGCACCCAGAAGAAATTGAGCTACATTCACGAAATTTGGTATGCATGTAGTGTATATGAAAATAAACAAATGATTAAAAATTCAGAACAAAATATCATTTTATTAAGCGGTTACAGCTTGCAAAAGGTTAAAAATCAGTAAGTAGTAAAGCCACCTCTGGCAGCTATACAAGCCGAAATTCGGCGTGGCATCGATTCAATTAGATCACTTATGACCCCCTGTGGAAGATCCTGCCATAGTCTTTGCATCTGCGCAGTTAATTCTCCTGTATCTCGGGACGGCTGCAGTTGCCTTCCCAGCGCGTCCAGACATGCTCTATTGGCGAAAGATCTGGTGACCTGGCAGGCCATGGTAGGACGTCATATCCTTGAAGACATTGTTGGGAGAGTCGCGCAGTATGTGGACGAGCATTATCCTGTTGATAAATGGCACCTGGGCGACTTGATAGCACAATCGGCGTTAAAATATCGTCCACGTATCTGCGAGCTGTCAAAGTGCCTTGAAGGACCACTAAAGATGATCGTGTGTCCCAAGAAATTGCTCCCCACACTGTCACACCTTGTGAAATTGCTGTATGCCGCTCGACAATAAATGCCGGATCGGACCGCTGGCCGGTGCGCCTCCAGACACGAGTGCGGTGGTCATCAGCACTGAGACTGAATCGGGATTCATCACTGAAGATGACACGTCTCCAGTCTGTCACACTCCAAGTTGCCCGAGGTCGGCAAAAATCCAGTCGACACTGCCTATGATGTGGGGTCAGTGGTAAGCGTCTTAGCGGACGTCGGCTCCCCAAGCCAACTTCGGTCAATCGTCTCCTTATGGTTTCTCTTGATGGCACTGGATGTCTGGAAGGAGGTAAGTGGCGTTGAATCGATGCTAGCGACGTTGTTGGTGCCGAAGTGGCCACTCTTCTGATTGCACGATCCTCGCGATCATTTGTGTTCCTGGGACGTCCTGACCCTCCGCGACGGTACACTCTACCTTCTGTGATCCACTGTTGCCAACACACCGAGCAACTACCATATCGCTCCGACCGAGGTGGCGGCCGATACGTCTATTCGACCAACCTGCTTCTCTGAGACCTATTATACGGCCCCTATCAAAGTCCGTCAGCTGCTCGTACTGCCGCCGGTTACGTCTTAGAGGCATCCTAAGTCTCAATATCGTCTATCAAAGTCATCAGATTCGTTTGGATAGCCGTACGGCGCTCGTACTCATGCTTTTAAACTCTCCCAGTTGCGCAACTAATATGCGCATAGCACACTTAGCCTTGTCTCATTGGCTTCGAAATTTTAATCATTTGCATATCTCTTACCAGACTACATTCTTGCCGAGTTTCGTGATTGTAGCTTGATTTCTTCTGGGTGCATATATTTTTTTGCGACAGAGTGTATATAGGCTTTCCCCATACTGTTTTTTTTTCTAACTTATATATTTATATGTTTAATCAAGCGTTCAGAAAAAAGCAATCGTTTCAATAGCTATCTGCTAATTTTTCTTTCATTTATTACTTATAGAAATTTGATTTTTTAATAAATATATATACATGTTTTTTTAAAAGGATTATTTCTATTATTTCATTACGAAATGAATTCTTTGTTAATTAAAAAGTACATCGTCTATTATTTTCGATTAAAATACATTTTAGAGACATTTTTAAACTAACTATATGTAACGATTGATTCATGAAAATCTGAAATCTCTTTTACTATTTTAGATTCGTAGAAACTAACTATTATTAAAAAATGATGAACGTTTTTTGTTTTACTCTTAGCATCAGAATCGTTTTCTTTCAATTGCTTGATATTAATAATTTTTTAATTATAACGCAATATTTTTTTTATAAGTCATACATCGAAATTTGAAGCTATATCTTATCTGTGAGAAGGAAAGGAAGATAGAACAATAATTTTACACTAAAAAAAAACGTGTTCGGGCAATAGAGAAAGGAAAGAAACCTGTCTTAAATAAAAAAAAAATAGAGAAATGGAACAAATTTCGAAAAAGGGAAATTTTTTGACACAATTTTAGAAATCACTCACATTGTGCACGTACAAACACACACAAAGAAATGCTGGTCTTATGAGGAAAAGAGAAAGCCCGAGCAACGCCGGGCTAAGCGGTGAAGGGGGGGTGTAAGTCATTTTGAAAAAGAGTTTAGAAGTGCTGATTTTGTGAAGGAAAGGGAAAATTTATAAAAGTAGAGAAAGCCCGCGCAACGCCGGGCCATGCAGCTAGTAATTTATTATTTCTTGCTAGCAAGTTTTAGAATATCAGTTCTAAAAAGTCAGAAAAACACTGATATTGTTTATTCCTGCATTTCAGGATATTTGTGTTACACTCGGACAGATATAGTTTCGAACGTGAATTCACGATTTTTTTAATACTATGTATATTAAACATTTTTTTAAATACAATTTTATATAAGATTGTTGTTGATAAGTAACTATCAGGATTGCTTATTGTATTTCATGAGTGTTTTAAAAAACTCATTAAGCTCTATATTCCAAGTTGGCGTAACTTAATACGTATAATTTGTTAATTGTATCCGTATTTTGATGCATTAGGCAATATATATCGTTAAAATATACTAGTTATGTGAAACAGTTTGTGCAATTGAAAATTAATATGGAAAGATTGTTTTTTTAATGATATTTTTTTTTACATTTTTTTATGTACAATTATAAATTCACGTCAGTGAATAACGATTGTGTTTTATTGAAAGATTAATGTTAAAGAATAATAGTTATTTCATGGCAATGAAATTATCTTGTGTTTATATATGCATGGTATTTTTAGGATTTATGTTAAAGAAAAAAAATATTATCAGTTTAAATTGGGGGGTGATAAAATATAGTTTGTGAAGTGTTCTATGTATTATTCCAGCCAGGAATAGATTAAGTTGTGCATATCAGTAATATATTAAGTGCGTATCAGTAATATACACTGTGGGCCACCGTAAATGCAACACTGAGAAAGACAAGAGATAGCACAACAAAATTTATTTTGTAGATAACATGTTGACCAAGTTTCAAATAATCAAACTTTCGTGAAGTGTGGTTCCTGCCAGAATCAGTAGCCAGAGTAGCCGCCATTGTTGGAGATCACCGCTGTCACACGCCTCGGCATTGATTCAGAGACTTTGGATGTGTTCTTGGGGTACAGCAGAACAAGCAGCTCCCACACGTTCCCGAAATTGATCTGGTGTGGCAGCTGGGGGTGAAATCTGGGTCAATCGTTGAGCAACCATGGACCACATGTTTTCTTTCGGCGAAAGATCCAAAGAGCGAGCCGGCCAGAGAAGCAATTCAATCTGGTGATTGACGAAGAACCTTTCGACAATGGGTGCCACGTGTGGTCGCGCACATTATCCTGTTGAAATATGGCTGTGGCCAAGCCCTGAAGGTAAGGAAGGACAACTGTCTCCAACACCTCGGAGACGTAGCGCTGGCTGTTTAAAGTACCGGCAATGCGTACTAGAGGAATGCGAGTGTTATCCATTACCGCCCCATACCATAATACCCGGTGCAGGACCAGTGTGGCGGTGCATAACGACGCTCCGACCATCGTGGTTTTGCAGACAGATGCGTAACTCGTCAGTAAAGACAACTTCATTCCATTCTGCCGCCCACGTCCTTTTTTCATCGCACCATTGGTGGCGAAGACGTCCGTGGTTCTGCGTCAAGGGTAGACCAAGCAATATACGTCATGCGGACAGACCGCTCTGCTGTAAACGGCGTCGAATGGTACGCGCAGACATTGAACGATGCGTTACAGACTCAATGTGCTGTGCTACGGTTCGTGATATGACTGAGCGATCCGTCACTGCCATGCGCACAATTTACCTGTCCTCACGTGAAATGGTGCACTGAGGTGGATGCGATCGACCATGTCGGTCCGTCGTACCCTCCTGCATCCAACGGTCACATATCCGCATTACAGTTGTTTGGTTTCGTCCAACACGACTACCGATTTTCCTGAAAGATAATCCACTATCTCGGTAGGCCACTATCCTTTCTCTGTCGAACTCGGATACTTGATCAAAAGCTGATCGCTGTTTTCTACGAGACGTAACTGGTCGTTTTTTGAAAAAAAACCACAAGAAAAACACAACTGCCGAACTTGAAATCGTCGAAATCTCTCCAAGCCTTAAATAGCGCTTTGAGGTGACGCCACAGGTGCGCGTGACGTGTGTCTGCGCTGAAATTCTAATCATTTGCATATCTCACCCCCGCTAATGTATGTCGTAAATTTCATGTTATTTGCATGCTTCCTTCAGGGTGTTGCATTTACGGTGGGCAGCAGTGTACTAAGTGCGTATCAGTAATATATTAAGTGAGATTATTAAGTAATGTAATCAGAGTAATATATTAAAAAAAATTGTTTTATTAGTTTATTTAAGTACACTTGGTATATTGCGCGAAATATTTGATTTATTATTTTTGATTTCATGCTAATTTATTGAGTGTTGAGTTAGTATAGCGGATGCTTGTTTTTATGCGTTTTAATGAACGATATATTTGTAGTATTTAATTTTTGCAATCCTTTTTTGTGTTATTTTCGTTGATTATTTTTTAGTTTCGGTATATTGAAAAAAAAATTCAAATGGCATTTTTGGGGAAAGTTGAAAAGCAGGATTTAATTTTGTTGGCTGAAGATTTGGGTCTGAGGGTATCAGATAAAATAACGATTATAGATTTAAAAAATATAATAGGGAGCAAAGATTATGAAGAAGAGTTCGTTAAAGCGTATTTATTCGTTATTTCGGAAGAACGCATTAAAAAGGAGGAAGAGGAAAGAGTCGCCAGGCATTACGAATTCGAACAGCAACAAATCGCCCGGCAGCACGCAATCGAACAGCAACGAGAACAACGCGAGATCGAGTTAGAAAAGCTGCGCTTGGAATCCGAATTGGATAAACTGCGGTTAGAAACCGGAATTATTCGGTCAAATGTTATACGGGAGAGTAGCGCAGAAGATCCTAAGAAGACGTCTTCAAATTACCGAATTAGTATCGCGAGGGCCGATGAACAATGTAAGGGAAACATCCCCTGCAGTTTTGATAGCTAAAGCTATGATACCAGTTACTACTCCTATCAAAGAAGAAAAGGAAATAGATGATTTAAGGGTGAGCAAGAAACTGTGAATGCTGACATAGACACAGGTGCCTAAGTATCTGCGGTGAGGGCAAATGTAGTTGAAGGACAAAGCGTCGATAATGGAGGGACAATTCAAATAACATCTGTATTTGGGGAGCATGAAATGGGTGAGATGAAGTTCTTCGACATGGAAATCAATGACCCTAGGCACGGTGTTGTGGTTGGTTAACAACACCGTGCAAATTGGTTAACAACATGTTAATCTGTTCCTCTGACTATGAAGTGTTAATAGAAAACTCGCAATCGGTTCATAATCCTGCGATACTTCGAGTAACTTCAAAGAAAGAAGAAATTACTAATTCAAAATCAGAGGTTACCGATCTACGCCCTGAGACTTACACACAGACATTGTTGGATGTTCCAAACAAAAATTTGGTTGCAGTGGAAACCAATGCATCGAATGTTCAAAAAAATGGACAAAGTTTAAAAGAAAGTAGGGAAAATGTGGCTCTTTTTGTTGATTCATTTGATTCTGAGATCAATTTTATTCTCTCTGTAAGTGTTGTAGAATGCTGGAAATCTAATGTCATCACATTTTTAAATGACAGTGACGAACATGTGTGTAATCAATTTCAAACTTTTGGAATTGCTGCAATTTGCCTAATAATGTGAATACGCCGAAGCAACGGGGAAATGTTACTGACTTCGTAATCATTCGAAAAACCCTTAGTTTTGTCGATGGTGTAAGAGTTGTTAGTACTATGGGGACAATGCCAATATGTGATATGGATTCGCTTGTGAAAATAATGTGTATTATGCCAGAGATCAATGTTACAGAGAGAGGATGCTTTAACTTGTGTATTTAAAAATGGAATCTTGTATATAGTAATAGGTGTGGTCGGCCCCGTAAGGAATGTATTTCGAATTTTATTGACTGAATCCTGGTGCAATGTTTTCGTGATCTCATAGCAGGTATTGTTAATTTAGAGTTGAAAACAGAATTGAAAGTACTTAAGGTTCGTGTGAATATTTTATGGACAATAACATGTGCATAAGTAGCACTTTGTCGCTTTTAAAATTGGGAATGATTTTTCTCACTTTTGTTCTATTTAGAAATTGGAGGAAAAAGAAATTGTTGGAATTTATAAACCTGGTACAATATAGAAATTAACGCTTTGGTTGAAGGCTTAAGCATGTTAAAGTAATGCATTGCCCAGGTTGCCTATTCCTGCTAATTAGATAAGATTTAAGCCAATGATTACTTAACGTTTTTATATACAATAATTTCTGAAACGGCTAAAGATTAAAATTTTGACTTTTTAAGTATACTTTGCAAATATATATATATATATATATATATATATATGCTATATAATTATTTTAGATTTTGTGATATATTTTTAGTAACTTTTCTTTTTATATTTTAATATTTTTTGAGTATAATATTGTTTTTGTAACTTGTATGGATATTAATTTCTAGCATATTAATGTGATTTGCAAAAACTATTTTTGTGGGAGTTGTATTGGCAAAAGCTTTTTTCACGTAACACCGAAAAAACAAATTTCTTTCGTCTCTTGCTTTATATGTATGTATGCACGTGTTTTTTTTTTTTAAATTCTTTTCAGCTTCATCGTCCTGGAATGAAGGATGAGCTTTTAAGTGGAGAGGTGTAAGAGTTTCAAAGTGTCCTTCATCACCTGCTACAGGGGACGGTTAGATTCCCCCCTTGGGGTTGGAATTCGAAATATTTATGGTATGACCCGGCCGCCAGCTGCAAAAGGGGACGGAGATTCCCTTCCCCCTTTGAGGTAGAAAAGCATTCTATGTCTGGGTGAGAAGGAGAGCAGTTCCTGTCCTAGTGTTTTTTCTTTAAAATAAACTTTAATATTTAAATTTTAGACCCCATGTCTTTAATTTGTTTCCGTGCCAATTCATAGGATTAAACCTTAGTAACAGTGATAAAGGTTTAGCAACTTTTATCAAAAAAATTTAAAAATTATTGTGAACAAGAAATTATGCACCATATACAGATGGTCAGGGGAGTACTAAGAGGACATGGACAAATGGAAAGGATGCACAGATCACTGATAACAATTCTAACAAAGGTGAGTTTAGAAAATCGTACCAAATGGTTCAAATAAGTAGATAGATTACAAGTATTAAAAGGACACCATTTGAACTTCTTATAGGCATGAAATGAAAACAAAGAACTGGGAATTTTTAAGATTTGATATGTAAAAATATCAAATGAATTTCACTTATAGTTTGAAGATAAGAAAACCCAAAACAAATCAAAAAATTTCAAAAGAAAATTAGAAGATTTACAAGGCAATAAGACTTACCATAAGAATTTGAAATGAACTAAAAAGTATAAAATTGTTGAACTTGTTTCTCTATAAAAATAAAATTCAAAATTGGTCTAAGTTAAACCCCAAATATCAAGGACCAATATGAGATTGTAAACTACAATCATCATGACCAATGTAAGAAAAGTTGGCCAACCAAACATCACAACTATATAAGCTGACTTAATAAAATCTTGATTGATTCCAGGATCAAAAATATACAGGATGGGTGAATGTAGGAATGTAAAATGTTTATTTACAAAGCCGAATGGAAAAAAGTTCTTATAATTTTCAAACAAGTCACAAGGAGGACAAAATTTTAAAACAAGTAACCAGGTTAAAAATAATGTTAAGCGGGTGAAATGGGTGGAAAATTTTCTAATCAAATTGCAGTAAAGTAAAATGCTAGCGATAGCAGTTTTATTTCTCGTAACACTATCAGGATCGAACACTTTTTTTTATTCGTTTACTAGTACAATATTTGTGCTAATTGTACTTTCTACACCATTATTTTTTATTAGTAAATTAGCGGGGGGAATCTGCATACCACACGAGATCGTCAACTTGTTTAATGTCCTGGAAGCAAAACTTGTTACAATATGCATTATGACAACCCACCCCAATATGATGACAATATTCATTTAGACAACCTACAGAGTAAAGGTGAAATTTCTGAACTATCTGGGAACTCGAAATCTGACAGATTTTGAAGGATTCGTTACTTTTTTTCCTTCTTTTAGAATAAAAGTTACACTCAAAATACCCAAAAAGTTAACATATTAATATCACTTGAACATGGCTCACAAGAGATTATTTTTTATAAAAAAAAAATAGGGGGGTTCTAAATTATGTATTCTTTGAGATTAGCGAATTCATATATAAGACAACTCCCATAATTTCGTAAAAAACGTCCCAAAAATTATAGCCTTATACACGAAAGTATCTGGTACATAAATAATTACTTTGAGCTGTACACTGTTTTGCTATATTTCTAAAAATTGTTCAGCATTAAGTCATAATTACAGCAAAAATTTAGTATATTATTGGTTATATATTCTTATATTTGTGGTTGCACTGTGTCTAAATAGCTGAATTTAGACTTATAATTTTACATCATTAATTTTAAGCCTTTAAGTTTTCGGCTAATTTGGAAATCTTAAGTTTCAATATTTAACTATTTAGTTTTCGTTAAAAAAAGTAATAATAACTGCGCTTTTGCTTTGAATTTCAGCCATGTAATATAAACAAATAAAGGAGAGGTTTATGTCTTTAAAACCATGTTTAAACCAGCAATTTTAGTCCTAAACCTGCTGTAGTATTTACTGTGGCTATTCTATTATGAATTAACTTGCTATATTTTGCTAAGCACTAGATTAGAATCACAGCAATTTAGTATATTAATGTGTTTGAATATATACACATAATTTTTATAAAGGTTGTGTAAAAAGTATCTGACCTTTGGCCAGAAAAAATATACTACTTCCATAATCGAAATAGGACCCTAATCTCCTTCAAAGTAGAACTTGTGCCTTCACACTACAATTCGATCCTTTCACAGCAGAAAAAACTTCTGGAAGACTTTTTTAGAGCAGTATTCATCTCTGCCGTTGTGTTCCTTATTATGTCTTCTCAGTCCAATAATGGTAACGTTTCATTTTCAGATGCAACCAGAAACCGAAAGGATCCCCATTTTAAGAGAACAGAATAAGTGGAATTCCATATTTTGCAAAGAGGGAATTCTTGATGCTCTACCGCAAATGCTTGGGCACAAATTTCACATCCACTTTACCCATGTTCATATCTCATCACGTTAAACTACATATTCAAAATCTTTATTGATCCTAGCCTCTCTTTTTAAAATCTTTCATACAGTCAAAAAACCATGTACTTTTATCAGATTGTGAAAGGGCTTTACGGAGTTTTTCAACTAATCCTCTTGGAGAATCTTTGGGGCCATCAATTGAGTTATTTCATAGCCAAACCTCTCAAGAAGAAATCTTGATACGCAGATTAGTTAGTAGAAAAATAGTGGAGATTTAGTAATTGTGGAGAGGAAGGAAGCTGAGTTGCTGAACGCCGTGAGGCTATGGTAAGGATCTGAACTTAGAAACCCAATTATAGAGCAGGCTTTAGCTAATCAAATAAATTAAGGAAGTTAGAATTCATAGGATAACTTTACTTAAAGTTAAGCGGTTAGGACTATAGGCGCTTATTCACATAAGATTTAGAGCTGCGATATATCACTCTTGACTTTCTCCCCTAAAGTAAGATTGTCTTTGATTACTATATTGTAAATGTATAAAAAAATAAATATATATACACTAGCCTCAAACAGTTAAGGCGCAAACTGTTTTAGTATCTAATTCGAAAATGAATAAAAATAGAAACAAGAAATTTGGCGAAAATGTGAACTAAAATGTCATTTATTGAATGGGGCTCATAAATTTGTATAAGTTTGTAACAAAAAATTACTATTAAAAGAAATGTCTATTCTTGAAGAAAACAGTACATCATTGTTTAGTAAAAAATGTCCTGGAAACATCACAAAAAATGAATTAAAAAAATAATGTGTCAGCCCTAAATATAATGTATTGGTGGCATCAACTTTCCATGCTGCCAATTTTGTCAGGCATCAAAATAGGGAGCAAAGACCAGACATGGAATAATTCATATTCTACCTAATCTAATAAAGTTGGAGAAGAACTTGAAGCAGCAACGTGTATATCAAGGTATATATAGTCCCAAATATTCTATATGTATGTAGGATTCAAACCTGAAAGATCCAGCTGGCCCTTCCATTTGTTCTAAACTGGGATGCACTAGTCTTCAACAAGCCTTGGTGAAATTACTCATTATTCTCCATCAGAATGATTTCATTGCCAATAGTAGCTGCATATGGGCGGACAAATCAAACAAAGATCTTAAGCAAAAATGTCACACCAGTCAAGAGTTCCTCCATAGAACATAAGCAGGTAAGTAACCATCCGAGAGATCCCTAACTAAACCAAGATTCCCCTACCTCTTTAAATGGGTCTTTCAACAAAGTTAGATGAGTTGTATCCGGCGCATTGCTCCCTCCAGATCAGAAGACAACCTAAATTGCTTTACAAAATTAACCTGGACTCATCTGTGAAGAAACCAAATCCCACTGTAGTCTGATTTAGGAAACATGCTCTCTTGCTAAATATAAAGAAGCACATCCCAGCCATTGTTTCAGGAGAAGACATAAAATTGTACATCTTGCCACAGAGATCTGCATTGTGAAGGCATATTTGCCCTGTAATAGCGAAGATTCTTGTTCCTCATGCAATAAAATGATCTGTAACAAGCTAAAACAAGCTAATACTTCTTGTTTGTCCCAGAAGAGTTAAAAAAGGTCTCCCACAGGTGTAACTCGTTGTTGACCTGCTGTATGTCTTCTACACACATTCAAACTTAAATAAATTCAAAATCATTGGATTATACTGAAAGACATATTGAGACATCCAGCTGCATCAGCTGGTGACAACTTCATTTAAATTCACACGACCAACCACTACCTTAAAGAATCCAGTAAATGACTTGTCCTAGACATTGCTAGAGACTCTTGGATGTTGCCAATGAAATTTTCAACAACTATTGAAGATCAATAATCATGTACAAAACATGCATATGAAGTTGAGAAAGTTTGATTTTGGCACTTTTTCTCCCATTCTACATAAGTGTCAATTTCTTTAAAATAAAAGTAGTGACTATCTATTTTTTCCCAGTTTTCCTAGTCTGATACTACTACTTAAGTAAACTATGAATTTTATAGTTGTCTTTTACCCCTTCAAAATACAAGTTGTAATTTAATTTTTGAAGAACATATTTCATATTACAGTCTTATTTCTTAAAAACTACTTATCCCACTTATAAAGAATAATAATTACATTATACATACTCCCCCCCTCCCTTGCACAAATTAAGGCTGTCAAATATATTTAGAAAAGTTTATACAATTTATATATTATTTAGAATTCTAAATAATAATATCAAAAAACATTAAAAGGTGAAGCAATATTTTGTATTCCTTTATGAAACAGCTCATTTATAACTAGTGTTTAATTTAGAATAACTTATTTTTTCCCAAGCAGATACAATTATTCCAACAGTAAATAATCCATGCCAATATGCTTAAAACTTTTGTCCACTATGCGGTTCACTCAAGATGAAAATGAACAAAAAAAATGTAGTAAATACAATACAAATACATATCTGAAAGATATAGAAAACAAAATACAAAATTGATACAAATAGAAGATTCTCTAAAAATCAATAACGCCCTGTAAAAAAAATAAATTCAACAGATATCATACCTTGTGATTTTAAGCATCTAAATGGAAATATAAATCAGGATTTTCAAAATAAAACAAAAAATTTAACATTAAAGCTTAGAAAACAAGAAATAGAGTTCCAAAATTTATTTATATATATATATATATATATATATATATATATATATAAATAAATAGAAAAATCATGCCAAATTATGTTGTGATGGGCTCACACATTTTTTCATTAACATGTCCTTTGGGTTCTTTGGGGCCAGAATTAATGACAACTCTTTTTCAACCAAACCCAAGAAATGAAGCATGAAGGAAAGATGCAAATTGGGAAGCTTTTAAATATCAGAAATTAGAGTAAGTGGTGTAGCAATTTGAGGAATGTTAAGATATAATCAATGATTCAAGCGCTAAAGAGGTTTTGGAAAGATTAACCCTTTAAAGTTCACTACATATTCCCTTTGAAAAATTAACAAAATAACTTCAAAAATGACTATTAGACAAGATGATGATCATAAATATACAAAAAAAAAATTTAGCATTTTTCAATTTCAAGAAATTTGCGGTTTCACAGTGAAACCACTGAACAGTAACGGTCCATTTTTCCTATTCAAACTAACCAATCCAAAAGACTATTTAGAAAAAAAAATCTAATATTTTAAGGCCATAAAACTTTTATATTTTAACGGAATTAATTAAAGAAAAATAATTTTATAAGTTATTAATTATTGTTTTAAATTTTTCTGCACTTAATTTTTAATACAAATTTGAACATAAAATTACATATATTTTGCATTACATACTAAAAATAATACATACATATATCTAACTGTTAGATAGCTTGACACACACTCACAGCACAAATCAATCATTAAAAGAAGTTAAATGCAAATTTATCATTAAAAATGTTATATATGTAGAAAATTTAAAAAGGATATCATTTCCAGTCCTTGTGAAATTTTTTGAAACATGTCACATTAGCATTACTTTTTGCTATCATGCATAATCCGACATCACAGTTAGGGCACATCCATCTCGTTCTGTGAGGTTTCGCTTTGGTACTGCAATAAGTATATCTTCTGAATTTGCATTTGGTTGGAATGTGGCCAACATTTTTAAGTCTGTCCTTTTCAGAAACTGTATGTTTCCTGAATTTCAGTTTCACGGGACCAGAATAAGAATTAGACGCAAACCATTTTTCAGGAAATTTTTGATGTCCTATTGACACAAGGCCTGTTATTAAATCTAACCGAAAACTTTTCAAGTTGTTATAGTAGGGGGTTTTCTCACCATGCATCAGAGACCAAAGAATATATGAATTGACGATTGTCATATAAAAAAAATGAAAAATATACGGTGCCACCATTTTTTTGATTTTCTGTCTATTTCGTACATGGAGTTGGTCAAAATGGTCTAAGTGACCCATATTCTTATTGCAGTCTATAACTGCTTTCGGGCATGCTATTTTAATTTTTTTTCCATCTTTTTCTTTCCGTTCACTTTCACAAGATTTTGTGGCTTCATCTAATGTTGCAAGAATATGTACTATTCTTTTGTCCTTCCACTTGAAGCAAGCAATGTCATCATTGCTAATACTCCAGTCAAAGTCTCCTCGTTTCATTTTTTTTGTCCTCTAATAAAATTGTTGGTAAGTTCTTTCTGGGCATGTTCAATGCACCACATGCTGTGATATTTTAACAAATTGTAAGAAGTAAAATAATTATCAAAAAAGAGCACATGGTTTTTGCCTAGTAATTTTTGACTCAAGTTTCTTATAACACATTCTCCCAGATTTCTTTCAAATTCTTCAGAGTTCCCTGTATAAATTTGAAATTCACATGCAAATCCACTTGAATCACATCTCATCCAAACTTTGTAGCCTCTTTTGATGGGTTTCTTTGGCATATATTGTTTCAAGGATGATTGTCCTTTGAACTTGATCATACTTTCATCAATTGCCAGTTTTTGTCCGGGTTTGAAAACTTTGAAAAACATTTCTGATAAGTGATCAAGGAGTGGGCACACTTTGCACAGTTTATCAAATTCTTTTCTGATTTCTTGGGCATCACATTGTTATCATTGAAATGAATGTTCCCTAAAATCCAAATAAATTCTCACTGGCATCAATCCTGAAACAAAGGCATCATGTAAAATTTCATTTGTTGACCAAAAATCTCTGTAGCTGGGCAATCGTTTTATCCCCATCACTATATTTATAGTTAAAAAACATAATATATCCTATACAATAACAGGAGTGAATGCATTGCCTTTTTGCATAGCATATAAATTCGTTTGGTATACAATTGTTTCTATAAAACTGATAGAAAATAACGTTAAAAAAATTGAAATCAGTGAAGGATCTTGAAGGGATGTTATTTCATCTGAGGGTCCACTTTGTTCAGTAAAAGGGATATTTCGGATCTTTATTTTTCCAAGTAACTTTAGATATACGGGATGGTCCTGGCACACTTATGTCATCGTTTTCCTCATCAATACCGGTATTTTCACTTGAAGATGACTTTTCAGTCATAACATCCTCTGCTTCACTGAGCAATGATTCATCAGATTCAATATCAGAAAGTAAGTTGTGAAATACTTCCAGAGCTTCTGGAATGGTTAATCCTTTTCTTGGCATTTAAAAAAAATTACAAGAAATTACACGAAGAAGCACTTAAAATATCTTATCACCAATATTAAGAAAGATAAGAAAACGCTAGATTGATATTGATGTTTCTATCTTCTCCGAGAACAGCGCAAATACAAAATACCTAAGGAAAATTTGTCTCTGAACTCCCAACCCCAAAATATTGTAACGTCAGCTCATTAGCAGAACTCACTCCATCTATACTAGTCAAGAAAGATGTATGGATTGTTACTTGAACAAATGGACCATTGTGTCTCCATAAAAGGCACCCGTGGTTTATCCCTTATGCTGGGGACAACACACATGCGAAATGTCTTAGAGAATGTTTTTGAATTACTACTGCTTTCTTTCTTCGCAACTTACAGACACCTGTTAGTTCAAACCATATATAGAAATGAAACTACAAGTTATAACTCCTTTGTGTTGGGTCCCCCTTATCCTATTGACATAGCCAATTTGAATAGAAATGTACTGGTACCAAGGATAATCATAAAAGCAAACTCAGTGAAAATGTCACAGTAGGAATTATAGCTTCCAGATGTTAGATGCAAGCCTATGTCGGGATAGAGAGCAAAAGACCGGAGAATTATTTACACATACCCAAGGATTGCGATTGAAGTCGGAGGGGGGGTGAGGGTGCAAATGTGTAGCTTTGACAGTGAGAGGTGGCGAAGAATGTGAAAGTGACCCGTTCTTGGAGATTACCATCTCTTACTGGAGTTGAGTTTCGGAATGAAACCACAGATTTTAATTTCATTTTTCTACTCTTCTGTTTACTTATCAAAATGACTGAAAGTTGTAATTAATAATTAGAAAGAAGTATACACACAGTTTATAAATATTCCCATTATTTTTTATTAACATTAACTATGCAGGTATGAACACACATTATCAACAAATTAAAGTAATTTATATACTTGGTACAAGTAAGACTAACAAAATAAATATATGAAACTAAATCAAAGGTTAATTTAAAGAATGAAAAACAATGACAAAACATTACACAAAGTTTATATCAAGCAATTTTCATTTTTAGTAATAAAATTACTCAGAAATTTAATGTTTGACTATAGTTAAAATATCTTATGTGAGAATATAACGACCAGGCCTATTAGCAAACTAATATGGAATTCGAATTTATGAATTTACTTCCTCCTATTTCATATCACACATTGTATTAACAAAGATAACAGTATTGGTAACACTGATTAAATGCATGTCCAACTGAAGATGAATTGACAATAGTGCTCAATCCTTAATCTTAGAAAAAAAACAAGCCTAATAACAATTTTATTTATTAGTGGTACTTTAACAGAACTATGATACTTATGTATATAAATAGAAGAAGTTTTCTAGTAGTACTTAAAGACTTAATCTGGTGCCTTGTTCTGATTATATTTCAATCAAAAAGACTTAAAAACTTAATTTTTTAATAAAATGATGCAAAATCACACATGCTTCAATCATCTATATTAATAACCCTTAAGCCTCAATGACATTTTACTCCAAATCAACATCGAAAACCTTTTACTTGTGATATTTAAGGCCTGATGAACTGTCCCTCTTACCAACATATCAGAATATTAAAAAAGAAAAAAGGCTGTAAATATGAGACCATTTGAAGCAACATTGTGCTATTCATTATCACATATTCTATAACTTCCAACACATATACCCTAAAATCCGGCATATAACGCACACTTTTAACACAAAAAATAAGATGGAAATTTAAGGGTGCACATTATACACCGGGTATAAAAACGATAGCTTTAAAAATAACAAAAGAGATGAACATAAAAAATTTTCTTCATTTGTATCGAAATACTGTTTATTTAAAAGAAATGACTTGCTTTATGAACTAAAGGAGATGTAGTTCTAGAAGTATACTATTTTTTTCAAAAATTTGGAATAATACCTAGAATAAATGACTTCAAAACATAAGAGCAATGTATACTAATGTTTCAGATTTCTTCGTAAAAAAGGGGATGCGCGTTATACGGCAAATATACCTAAAAATTAAAAAATGCAGCTTGAAAGTATGGGTGTGCATTGTACACCGGATTTTACGGTAATATATTCAAGTTCAAATTTATAAAAATTTGCATATTTTGCCGAATTTTATGAAAAAATTAAAACGAAATGTAAAAATACTGTCCCTAAGCAAAGATGCATATTTTGTGTGATGAATACGTAAGCGTATATGAATGTGTGGGCGATTAACAGAATTTCTAAGTGTGCCTGCCAAAATCTACATTTCGTTCGCCAGAAGACTTCAAATTTCTTGAGTTTTTTTTTTTTTTTTTTTTTAGCAATCGGTTAAATTAAAATGCAAGCTCTAAAAATGAGTAAACAACAATATTTAGATGATGGAATGAAGTGGAGTATTGTGGGCATGCTAGAAACAGGCCTGTCTCAAATCCAGAATTGTAGAGAATTCAATTTAACACCCAGAGTTGAACTCAACTTACAAAAACAGTTTCAGGGTACCGGAATTGTTGTGAGAAAGCCTGGGCAAAGATCACCTAAGAGTCATGACAACCAGAGAAGATAGCCACTTGTTAATTAGAGAGAGGCATAACAGGGATGCTACAGTCCTCGGCTCTCTCATAAGTTGTATGCGAACATAGGAAACCAAATTCCAAGGGTAACTATTTTCAGCAGACTTCACAAGAGAGGGTGGTTTGTAAGAAGACCTGTTGTTTGCATTTGTCTCAGTTCTGCGCACAGGAGAGTACATTTCAAATGGTGCAGAGATCACAGAGACTGGAGCATGGAGCAATTGGCAACCGTTCTCTTTATTGATGAATCTCGGTTCTGCTTAACCAGTGATTCTCGCCGTATTTTCATATGGAGAGAATCAGAGAACTGTTGCCTATCCTCCAATGCCCAAGAAAATGACCATTACGGCAGCAGAGGCTTGACAGTCTGGGCAGGCATCATGTTAGGCAGCCGCATGCTCCTCTGTCTTTGAAAGAGGTTCTGTGACTGCTGTGAGGTATAGGTATGAGGTGTTGGAGCAGTCTCTTTGTTTAGGTGTACAGTTTGCCCTAATTTCCTTTAAATGGATGACAACACGAGGCCACACCGAGCTGATCTGATAGACGGATTTATCGAAAGTGAGAATATTCACCTGATGGGCGGGCTAGCCAGATCTTAAGACCTCAACCCTATAGAGCAGGGGTGAGCAGACTTTTACATGTTACGGTCTACTTCTATTTTTTTTAAGGTGTTGCAGTTCACACAGTGGCGTAGGTAGGAATTGCAATACCAGTGTACCGGGATACCGAATACTAGTATTTTGAGCTATTTGTACAATTTTGTAATACCGGTATTCAAAAGTTTAAATACCATTTTTTTTGGTACTTACAAGAAATTTTTTGAAATTGTATTCACTTTATGTTCAGGGATCATCAACATAGCAAAATAGTATACATTTTTGTTTTTTATGTCTCCGTAATTGGCAAAATTAATTAGACTGTGAATATAAAGTTGCAAGAAAGTAATAAAATATGTGAATCATCCAAGGGGGTGGGGCAAAACTATCGTATAAAAGCTCAGAGCAATATTGCACATGCGTAGGATTCGTAGTCTCACGTTCATATCTGTGAAAACAATGCTGTAGTTGTGAAGAAAGTGCATAATATTTCGATATTTTTTTTAATTGGCGAGTTTGTTAATCACATTGTATTTGCGTATCATACAAAATATTCAATATTTTTCAGATTTATTATATATATACTTATAAATAATAGCCCATAATAATGAATAAGAATAGCTTTAAGAAGCATAAAAATAATCAGTTGATATTTACTTTTTTTGTGATTTAAATAAATAAAAGGTTCCTTTTTACATTTTTGCAATTCTTAATATACTGCTATAATTTAAAAGTTATTCTATTTTTTGTGATACTTACACTCTCTAATAAAACTGGCAAATAAAACAAAGAAAAAAAACACCTGTGTTTTCTTTCTTTTTCTAAAATTTCTACTACCAGTATAAAAACCGGTATCCCGGTATTAAGATCTAAAGAATACCGGTCTTGAGCTTTTGGTCCGATATTGCAATCCCTAGGCATAGGTTTCGTAAGCTACAAAAAAAAAGCTCAACAATATTTATATTCTACAATAAATACAAAATATACACTTACCTACATAATTATAATAAAAAAAACTTACCCTTTCAAAACCATGTTTTAAGCAAAACGCAAGATACAAACATAATAATTATACCTACAAATTTAATAATATCAAATGGTGCATTCATTATCAAACAAGTCAAAATACATTAAAGAATAAATCATTTTCATTTAAAGTTAGTTCTCGTAAAATTTTATAGTCTTAGTAGATGACTTAAGTCTACATACTGTCCAACCCAATCTTGAACATCTCGGCATATAATTACTAAGTGCTAATCTTGCACTGGATTCCAAGTGGTCGTCTGTGAAACGGGAAGGATATGTTGTCTTAGTTATGTTTCTTATTGAAAATGCAGCTTTTTTAAAATTAGGATACTTTACTTCATCCATTAACCAATGTATGTCCTTAACACATTCGCTGCTGGGTGCCTTCTATCGCAGGACGTAATATCAACACAAGAATCCAATCCTGCGGAAGCGTGAGCTGTGGGGTGATGTTTCAATAGCCAATCCCGTGTTATCGCGGGAAGAGCTGGTCAACGTTTATTTTCCTTTTTAGTCAGCTTGTAAGGGAAAACGCATTTCTATGGCTGGTATTGCGGTGATCGGATTATCCCTCTAAAGTAGCAGAGAATGTGTTAAGCATTATCATGTGCTGACAATAATGGTACATGTGTCATCTACACAGTCGCATAGATTGTGAAGAGCTGATTCTTCAGTCTAAATGGTGTCGGTGTTTCACAAATATATATTTTTAGTGTGCGAGTCTTGGTTCATGCGTAAAGGCACCCCCTAAATGTTTTGGTGATCCATCAGTCGATCGCGATCAACTTAATGCCCACCCCTTCTATAGAGCATGTTTGGTATGCACTGAGGAGGGCGATTCCAATTCGTAACCCTCCGAGAGCCATCCAAGGCCTAAACACAGAATTGCTGAATGAGTGGAATTATTTGCCACAGGAACTCTAAATTCCTTACTTCCAGTTTAAAACAAGGTGCAAGATCTGTTTGTCTGTAAGAGTGGACTATATCCCTATTAACCTTTTTCTTTTTTTTTTTTTGTTCTATTCTGCACAACTGCTTTTTCATACCTTCCGTACGATCAGTGTTCCGCAACATCATACGTGTGTATTATAACACAGAGTTCAATGGTTTTTTTTTAGCATTACATCAAGCCTATGTACATACCAAATTTTATTAAAATCTCTCCATTAGTTCTAGAGATAATCAACCAATTCTGAAAATTATTTTAATTTTGAACACCAGAGTAATAATGTGCAACTGAGTTAAAGGTGGAACAATGTTGTATTGACCTGTACACTTTGTGTATTTTTTTCCTTGCACATTTTATTTTTCTTAACAGGGGCTTCTAATCGTTTAGTTCAATTCACATGAAACACACACACAAATCAAATTCAAAACAGATGTATCTTTATAGTACATGTGCACAGTACCAATTATGATGGTAATGGGATACTTCCTCCAACAATAGTTAGTGGCTTCTAGCATTATCAAAATTTAAGAATTCGAAAAATTACTGAAAACAGTGGCTATTGCATTACTTTACATAGAAAACCATCATATGACTTTTTTACAACATGATGTTATTAGATCTGATACTGCAAGCATATTCCTTAATTGCCTCAAAATTGTTCAAACTCATCCTTAGCTAGGAAGATTACCAGACCTTTTAAAAATAAACATTTTTGGGCTAAATAGGACTGTCACAGATTTAGCCAATAAAACGTATTGAATACCAGGCCAGTAACTGAGGAATACCAGGCAAAGTCTGAGAGGATGAGATTAGAATTCCAAACCAATCCTTTCTTACCTGTACACAAAATTCATGCAGATGATATTTTATCAATTATAAACAGTATAACTCATTGTAGAACTGATATAAATAACTGCCATGACATTAAAATATCATTATAAATGTGAACGTATATACATATTACACATCTCTAATTTCAATAAAAGTACTTTCTTCATGA
Source organism: Trichonephila clavipes (assembly GCA_019973935.1). Taxonomy (NCBI): domain Eukaryota; kingdom Metazoa; phylum Arthropoda; class Arachnida; order Araneae; family Nephilidae; genus Trichonephila; species Trichonephila clavipes. The sequence continues at coordinate 70,411 of BMAU01019528.1, read as the reverse complement.
TGTCAATGGTGAGTAGTTTTTTGCAATACATAATTACAACATGCATAGCAACATCCATTTCAAAAGTTTTGTTTTTAAATCTAGAGAGACTTTAATTACATACCAATTGCCAATTATAAATACATAAAATTATCCACATTAAAATTTTTAAATTTAAAACTAATTTAAAGCACACAAAAATAGTAAGATTCTAATATTGTTAATCAATAATTAAGCATAAAAATATTTACCTTGAACTATATATGATGCCATTAATGCTGCAGTATTATCATTACAGAGTAAAATTCCTTGAGCTAAATCCCTTTTGATTTGTAGGCTAAACAAATACCTAAAAATATAAAAACAAAATACCCAATCAGGCGAGTGAAGAAACCAAATATGTAAACAAATGTCTTATCTTATATCCATTCCTCCAAAATAAGACACACTTAACTACACAGCAGACCATTAAAATTGCAACATCAGGAAAGAATGATCAGACGGTCAAAATCACATGAAAGGAAGAGGTTAGGATACGTAAATGATTAGTATTTCAGCACATTTAGACAATGCAAAAGGAAGAAACTACATCTAAAGCACTGCATAGCAGAAAGTTGTGAGGTGTATTTCTCATTCGGAAAGCTCTTTGTAAGGTGGGAGTTTGCTGATAATATTGTGTTATGCCTTGAATAATAAGAAATGCTTACCAGCAAGTGTAGCAACTCGATAGAGACAGAATAGTTGACTATCAAAAGTGAGGATTATCATTCCATGACATCGCTTGCCACATTGGTCAAAATTCAACCACTGTCATGTGAATATGGAATCAACGGGTTGCTGAGGGTCATACTGAACAGCAAGCAGGATCTCCATGACCTCCCATAACTAACGTCCAACAGGACAGGAATGTTGAGCGGTCGGGCCAACAAAATCCTACAACCACATGATGAACCATTAGTCATGAAATGGGCCTGTTTGCAGCACACCTAGTATCCGCTCGTATGGTGCAACGACGTTTGCAGCAGCGTGAATTGTCAGAACGGCAACCATTTCTTTGAACATGCATCATACAGAGAGACGGATCTGAATGACAAAGCAGAACTGGATAAAGGAGTGGTAAAATATCAAATTTTCAGACATGTCCCAATTTTGCGGGCAGCATTCCGATGGCCGTATACGTGTCTGGAGGCTCCGAGAAGACCGCTCGTTGGCTGCTTGCATTCAATATCGGCATAGGGGCCCAGCACCTGGTGAAATGGTTTAGGCAGTCATTGAATACACAACACACACTTCTCTTGTTCGTGTTGACGGTAATTTAAATGCAGATTAGTACATTTCAGACATCTTCAGTCCAATGGTTGTGCCCTATCTTCGAGGCCTGCCAAACGCCTTCCAACAAAGTAAGATAAAAATCACATGTTGCACGTTATGTGCACCTTTTTCAATACACAGGGTATTCGATTGTTACCCTGGTCTGCAGATCTTTCACCCATTGAAAACATCTGGTCTTGGGTTGTTGAGAGACTCTAGCCCACTACCCCTCTCAAGCTTTTCGGTTGATGAAGGGTGGTGGCATAGACTTGAAGCAGCATGGTATGAGTAGCCCATTTCTGTCATCCAAACCCAGTTCGACTCCATACCTAACCGGGTAAGAACCCAAGAGTGGCAGCTATTTCTACTAATTTCTAACCCCTGTAAACCCCCAAAACAGCTTGCAAATTTAATCATTTTGTCTTAATACTATACTGTTTACATACAGTAAATACCTTTTCTGTATTTGCTTTCATGGTGTCGCAATTTTAATGGCTAGCAGTGAAGAATAAAGAAATAATATATTTACCATTAAGTTAAATTACCACTTTTTTTTTTGCTCAGTAACTTTTTAAAGAGTGGTTCTTCAGAAATTATGTCAGAGAAATAAGACTGACAGTTTGTTACATGTTAAAGATAACCCTCTACAGAAATAAGTCAGCTGTGTCTAAAAAAATAAACAGTATGACTAAAAATGTGATGTTTACCTAAAATTTGAAACAAATTAAAACAAGCTACCTGTAATAATAACAAAAATTTTGGTAATTTTTGTTAAAATTCTACGAAACAGTAATTAGCAAGTACTGTAAAAGTATATGATTAGAAGCTAGTTTTGTTCCAGACAGGTTTTACAAAATGGATCATACTATGTGCTGTGTTGACATTTAACACAAGAATGTCTGGGATTTCGATTACCCTTATACGTCCATCGGTGTGGTTTCGACAATGCGATATAAAATAATTATAACTAAATAATTGCAGGACTACTGTTCAGTAGGTACTAGTTTTAAGACTTTTTATTATTTTATATAATTATATATTATGACCCTTTATATCATAAAAAAACTGACACTGACGTTATGTTTAGCGAAGCTTGTTGGACCACTGCTTTGTCACTAAACATTTCGAGTCGTAAATTTACACATGGTTCTGTAATTGTTACAAATGTGTATTGACCCTAAATGTATATATAATAAACGGTGCAAAAGCAGACTTTGAGTCTTGTCAACTTGTCTACTCAAACAAAGATGAGGCGAACTGTATTCTTAGGTATCTGACTAGGTTCGGAGATAATTTTTTTAAAAATTGAATTTCTGAAAAATTTTATAGTTTTAAAGAACATAAACAGGCTTAAAAAGTCCTTATTATTAAATAACTAACATGCATATCGCCCTTTTTTTTTAAAAAAATTATTTTTAAGAAAATTTAGCAAAATTTTTTAAGTTTAGAAAAACGTGATAAATAAAAATAAATTGCACATTATGCAATTTTAATGTCATTGATATACTTCTTGATCCCTCTGAAGTGTCACAAACTGCAGGATAAAAAATAGTTTATGAAATAAATATTTTATTAGCATTTAAATTTGATGGTCATGATTTTTCGTCAAAATTACTGCATGTTCTAAGCTAAAAATGGCTGTAAAATGTGATTAAATGTAGCTGTCTTAAAACCTGCGGTTTCTTACACTGTGAAGGGCCCATAGCATATATGTTATAAATTTCATTGCATTTGATTGGATTATTTAGAAGATATCCCGTTTTTCGTGCACAAATTATCATGAAAACTTCAATCTTCAAAAAACGAATTAAAAAAAAATATTTTTATTAGTTAGATAAAGTAAATGATGTAAAAAGAACTTAAAAAACTCTATAGTTATATGTATTAGTCCTTCTTCCTCACTAATTAATTTCTTTTTTCCCTAATGACCTAAACAACACCAAACATCAAATACCTAAAAAGCACTTTTTCAACCTAGTCGGCCCGTTCATGATTATCAACACACGTGACCCCACGCATGTCTCCCTCCAGAACCCACGATACCATATATGTGTGTGATTAGACTTTCCCCACTCTGAGGCCCATTATCGCACCGGTGTGATCTGAGTTTGGAACATTTAAATATTAATTTTTACAAGGCACAAAATGGCGGTTAAAGTTCGTTTTTTTTTTCTGAATAATGTTTCACAAAACTTTGAACTTCAATATGTGCTTTCGGCTCCGAGTTTTTTTTTTTTTTTAGATCCAGTCTGGGATATTTATGAATGTAAACAACTGCACATATTTAGATTTTTCGAGAAAATCGGGCATTTAAGGGGTCGTGATTTATTGTGCTCCGGATTTCTGTTTATTTTTTGACTAACAAGAGGAGGGCAAGGAAAATCATTTGGGGAGGAGATTTTGTGTAATAGTAGTACTCCTATAGGGTGCTCAATCCTCAATTGAATTGCGCCGAATGGCAGTCAATTCGGAGAAAATAGCCTTCGAAATTCATACTTATCTTATATACAAATTATTTTTCTCCTGCTTCAACATCGCTGTGGCGTGATCGGCAACACATCGTATTACTACGCAATAAGTCAGGGTTCGAGTCGCGCGATTGGCCAACTTGCTGTTTTTATTTCTTTTTCTCCAATTTATTTTATTATTTATTTTTAGAGTCAAGTAAATTTATTTTTTAAAAAAGGCTCATTGATTATTAAATGATATTCTATATAATTATAGTAACTATTTTACTTTTTTAAAATACAAAACAACTAATACTTAAGATAAGAATACTTATAAATAAAGAGTAAAAATAAAAATAAATTAAATGATAATAATAAAGTTAAATAAATATAAGTAAAAAAAATTGACTTTGTCTTACACACATAATTTTTTACTACATACAAGAAATAAAACAGCAAGTTGGCCGCTGGCGCGACTCGAACCCTGACCTATTGCGTGGAAATCCGATGTGTTGCCGATCATGCCATGGCGACGTTGAAGAGGGAAAAAAATAATTTGTATATAAGCTAAGCATAAATTTCGAAAGCTATTTTCTCCGAATTGACTGGCCATTCGGCGCAATTCAATTGAGGGTTGAACACCCTATAGGAGTACTACTATTACGCAAAAGTTTAGTCCCCAAATGAATTTCCTTAGTCGTGCCCTCCCCTCGTAAGTTTGAAAAAGATGGGAAAAGCCTATTAGTTTATTGGGCAGCAGACATTTATAATAATAGTTTCAGCATTTATTTTATATTTGTGGTTTGTATTTAAAACAATAATTTTAATACTCAAAGATATTTAAAATAAGATCTTCATAGAACAAACGTGATGACCTATTTTTAATGAAAAATAACATTTTTGTTCTTAGTGACTCATTTTGAATTCAATAAGAGCACAGATTCCTTTTCATTGCTATCACATTTAGAGTTGCTATAGCCATACAAAAAGAAAACATAAAACTAATGTGACACAAAAAAAAAAAGAGAGAAGCATTATGAAGATTAATTAAAAATATAAATGATATATTAGCTGTTATTCACAAAAAATGTGTATCAGTGCAAGCCCCAAGTTTATGTGAGAAAATTTATCGTTTGCCAGATAGTATTTTGTAAGTTTTACGTCTATCTTGTTTTAATCACCTTGGGAAAAAGAGTGAAATTCGCACCTTTTTTTTTTAAATGAAAACATTTTCTTTGAAATTTGCAACTGTTTTTTTTTTTTTTTTTTTTTAGAATAGTGAAAATTTTTGTACTGTATAATCAGATTGTAAATGATAGTAAATTTTAGGGTATTTGATTGCATTTAAGATTTTATAAGAATTTTTAAATGAAATTACGGTTAGCAGGGAAATTTACCTGGTCCCATGTGCGCGTATACTCTCAGAACGTGCGGCCCTGAGGAAACGCTCCTTTCTCCATTCGCTGGTCCTGAAGGGGTTAAATCAGCGGTACTCAACCTGCGGCCCACTGAGCCTTTTTAAGTGGCCCTGTCATGGGCCATTGCTTTGGGAAATTCCCTTACTCAACAACATTGTATTAAAAATTTGGGGGGAAATTCTTTCTCAAGAAATCAAATATATCAAAATTTTCTTTTTGCTGTCGTACGGGTACGAACTATTCTTTTTCTTTTTTGAACGATTACGGTTAGTGGAAACTGACAACAGTAGAGTAGTGACAATTTTATTGGTGGAACTAATTTTTAACTATCTTTCATACCTTGCAAGCGAAAATATTCGAAGTATATCGTTTCAAGATGATTGGGAGGTTGACTATTTTAAAGTAAAAAACAAACATGGATAATTGTTTGATTTGTCACGAAAGTGCTGTATTTAAAAAACACCAATAAACAGGAATCTCATTCAATGACACTTTCTCTCGAAGATCTCTTTCAAAAGGTGATATAAACAGGCTTTCTTGAATAATTTTTGCAACAGCAACAAAGTGATTCGTCAGTAGTAATATCACAGGGGGTAACAAAGACATCCTATGAAGCTTACTATATTATTGGTAATCATATGAAACCGTTTACTCATGTAGAAATTGTGAAGAAGTGTTTCTTAAATGCTTCTAATTTAGTGTTAGTGACAAAAATAACAAATATAAAAAATAATAATTAAAAGAAGCAAAACAGGAATCATAATATTTTGATCACTTTTCCACATGTTAAATTTCCTATGGCAAGTGGCATTTCCTGTCCCTAAAAGGGGTACGTACCTCCTCATCAGAATTGATAAAATTAGAGCCGAATTAATGGGGTGACATTAAAGTGAAAGAGAAAAATTAATAAATGAATGAAATAATTAAGATGGGCAGAACAAATCTGCTGAAAAACAGTGGCGGACGAAGTCCGCTCACCGATGGAAGAATTGCCCTGCTTTCTGCGTTTTGATTGGTCGGAACCAATCGACGCAGAAAGTGGGCGTGGAAAAGAATTGGGTCGATCCTAAAATAAACGATCCGAAAACAAGGAGATCGGGATCAAAAAATAAGAGTAAAGGACTAATCACGGTATAAGAAATTATATAACGCAATGAAGTCATATAAGTGATGAATACTTGGTAAAATTGATAAAAGGAAACAAGGAATATCCAGCTCTCAAAAATAAAACGATCGTTCCGAAGAGCGATATAATTTATGATTGCTGGATGTGAAACGAATTTTATAAGAGTACTAGATTGAAAGTGCCGTGCCTCCATCTGGTGGCCGGAAAGGAAAGCAGAAGCGAGAACAACCGCAAAATTGAATCCGATCTGGTCACCCTCTCGGATTCCGACCGCGGTGAACTTCGCTTCAGAAGAACATTAATTCCGCGACTCTCGGCGCGGAGCTAGCATTTACTTGTTATGGTGAGTTTTTAGTTTAAAAGTAGGAAGTTTAAGCTTAAATAATTTAAAAATTAAAATTAAAGTTAAGTTCCCAATGAGAAATAAGCTAAATTTAAGCCCTAAGCCTTTTGGCTTGGGGGAAATTTATAAAATCGTGATCAAGAAGCGCTCTAGGGCGCTTTTGAGACGAGGGCACTGCGGGATTGTATGCAGGTTGGTTACTAATTAGTTCATTGGGAACGTTAGGAAGTTTATCGAAGAACCTTTTAGAAAGGTCCTTTATATGAGGTAAAAATGGTTTAATTTTTAGATCACGATATATGACCTCATTGCGTATGAACCAGGGAGCATTAACAATTTGTCTCAAAAATGAGTTTGTCAGCGTGTGTAATTTCTAAAAATGACACATGCCAGCGGATCCAAAAATTTGCGATCCGTAACACATGACCGGTCGGATGATAGATTTGTAGAGCAAAACTTTGTGCCGGATCGCAAGTTTACTCCTTCTGGAGATGAGCTTTTTAAGCATAGCATGAACAGCGATCGCTTTTTTGCGAGTCTGTTCGATATGATAAGCAAAAGTTAATTTTGCGTCTAAAAACAACCCTAGGTATTTTGCAACATTTACCCAGGGGACGGGTTGGCCAAAAATAGTTACGGGAGTACTATTTTTCCGGGTCCTACTAAGTCCAACGGGGAGTTGGGATCTTCTCGTAAACATGAGGCAGGCACTTTTAGAAGCGTTTACTTTTACTTTCCAGTCGTTTTGAGCCAGAGTTCAAGATGGAAATGTAATGTTGCAGATTAGAGATTACAACGGAAAATCTCTTATTCTGCGAAATAACGGCAGTATCATCAGCAAACATTGCTAAATGCGATGAATCAGTTTGCGGGATGTCATTCACGTACAGAGTGAAGAGCAGAGGCGAACTTAGACTACCTTGCGGTAGGCCGCTTCTGATTGGTCTAGGAGAGGAGAGAATCCTGTCAATTCTCACTCTAAATGATCTATTGGATAGAAAGCTATGAATGGACTTGATCAAAGGAGCCGGAAAATCAAGTCGTATGAGCTTGATTAATAAGCCATCATGCCAAATTTTATCGAAGGCTTTGGCTATGTCCAGAAAAAGTATACCCGTGGCGTCGTGTTTTTCGAAGCCGCTATGAATCAACTCCGTTACTCTGAGCAGTTGGTGAACTGTAGAGCAATGGGGGCGAAAACCGCACTGCTGCGGGATAGTCATATTAGAAGCAGCGCAGTGTTAATTCAGGCGCCGAAGAAGCACAAATTCATATACTTTGCTCAAGCTACTTAGCAATGAGATTGGACGATAATTTTGAGCTAATTCCGGATTTTTATCCGGTTTTAGTATGGGGATAACCACGGCTGTTTTCCAGGAGTCCGGAAAATAGTTGTTTTTAAAAAGCTGGTTTATCAGCAAGGTAATAAATAATAAAAATTTAAGGGGAAGATTTTTAATCATACGATTTGAAATTTGATCAAGTCCGGGGGATTTTTTGGGCTTGATTCTCTGTACGTAAGTTAAAGACTTCCGTCGGTGTGGTCGGTTCAATTTCTTGAACGTGGGGAGTAGCTAGGAAGTTTTCAACTTCCGCGTGAATGCGTTGATCGAATTCTTCTCGACCAGCGACGTGGTTGGGTTCAAATTGCTCTCGCAAACTGTCTGCGATAACCTCCGCCTTTTCAATAGGGGTTATCGCGGTACTGCCTAAAGCCCCTTGCAAAGGGGGAATGGAACGAAAAGGCTTACGTAAGAGGGAGGATTTCCTCCAAAGGGTGTTGTCATCGGGCAATAACGCCTCAATGTGTTTTTCCCACTGGGTGCGGGAATGTGATTGAATATCCTTTGCTATCTCACGACTGAGGGTACGGAATTCAGAATAAATCGCTAATAGCAAACTCAATATTTTCGTTGCTGGTGAGATCAGTAGTGGGGATGGGTTTTTTATTTAGAGCAAATTTAAAATTATACCAATTAGTTGAAAGCTGCTCTGGATTTTTAATTATCGAAGTATTTAGATTTATTTCGAGAATTACGGGGTAGTGATCAGAGCTGAGATCGCTAAGAACTCTGATACTATAGTTGTAGGGAATGTGTTTGAACACAGCCAAGTCGATAATACTTCCAAACTGCTGGCGCGGTTGGAGGTGTGTGGCAGTCTGCGGTGCGACCAGCTTCGCTCCCCTAAGGTTGCGGACTAGGTTGTACAGCGAGACTCCGTATCGAGATGATCTGGCGTTGTGCCAATTCACATGTGTGTGTGTGTGAGAGCGGCGTTAAAATCACCAGCAATGATGCAGTTACTGCCAGAATTAAATAATTTTTTAAAATCCTCTGATGGGAATTTTTTGACGTACTTTAATTCTAACGTACGTCGAAATAATATTGATGGGAGGGGAATTTTTTATTTTAATTTGCACAGCAGTGGCGTCAATTCCTTGCATTGCGGGAAGAGGAACCCTGTTGTGCACGATCTCGTTTTTACAATAAATGGCCGTGCCGCCTTGCGTTACGGTATGGGGGAATTCAATTCTATCGTCTTTAAATATACGATAGTTTGCGATCTGGGGGTCGATACCCGGCTCGAGCCAGGTCTCTTGGACCAAAAACAAATCAAAGTTTTGCTCTATGACAAAATCACGGACTTCGTGGATTTTGTTACGCAAGGATCTTGCGTTCCCAAACCCAATCTAAGAAATTTTTAGCGTGATCTGGGAAAGTTAGGCCTGGGAGTGTCGAAGCCTACAATAGGCTTCGAAAATAATATATGTTTTATCCACGTCCGCAGATGCCGAGCGGAGCGCAGAAAGGGAGTTTTTGAACGCCCTGCAGAAGACTTACTTATCAATGCAAGGAGTATCCTCGATGATGACGAGCAAGTCTTTTAAGAGACCGGCATTTACGCTGGCATCTTTGCTAGGGGCCGGTGTAGGGGGAGGCCAAAGTAGTAGAGGGGGGCTAACATGCTCCCTGGGTATTAAATTTTGGACTACTTTAGAGTAGTCCAAATTAGGCGAGACTTTTCTCGCCTTGGAGATATCAGTGCGTGGAACCTGAGGTACTGTTTTTTTATTAGGTTGGTTATTTTTCGGCTTAGGGCCGTTTTTATTTTTATTTTGGTTTTTCCTTTTCGCGTTATTTGGATGCTTGGGCAACGGCTCCAGTTGACCGCGTGTTCGCCCGAGCAGTTCGCGCACTTCATCGGCTCGTCGAAAGAAAGTGTGCAGTCTTTGGCTAAATGGGGCCCTGCACACCGAACACAGCGTGGCGGAAGGTGGCACACTTCCGAAGAGTGAAACCATCCTTGACAGCGCCAGCATTGGTTAATTTTGTTCCCGCGATCGAAGGGTTTGACTTCGATGCGGGTGCCGAATAGTTCAGTAAAATCGAAAATTTTAGGTGCATCCGCGCCGTTTTCGATTTCCAAATAGAAGAGGAGCATAGGAGCTTTAGTCCTATAGTTCTTCATTTGCGAGATCTTTGCAACTTTAAAGCCTTCGGCTTCAATCTCGGTTTTAATGTCTTCCGGCTCTGTGTTGGAGGGAAGACCTCGGATCACTACCTTGACCGGCCGATCCTGCTTGAGCATGAAGCTCTTGAATTCAACCCCAGACTGTTCGAGCCAGCGACTCGAGGTTCCTGTGTTCAACTTCGTCGCCCACAGTAACCTTCAGAAAACGGCCCGACATCTGGGATTGAAAAAGGAGGGGGCAATCAATTTGGCAAGAACCACTAATTGCCTCCAATCTCCCTTGGGGGAGACGAAAAACGGCGGGATGCGGGGCTTTTTAATTACCTCGGGCACTACGACCTGATCTTGCAACGTTGGTTGCGAAAGTTCTATTTCTTCTTCCGAACCTTCCAAACGCGCGTCTTCGACAGAAGTCGCGGAAGGAGGGGATGGGGAGGGTGGAGGGGACGAGCGGGGAGAGCGAGCTTTCCTAATAAGCTGCTTGGGGGAACGAAGCCGTCGGCATCGACGCTTCGCCGCTTTTCTGCCCTTTCGGGGAGAGGCGGGGGAGGAGGAGGAACCGCTGCCGTTTTCTCCTCAATCTAATCATGCAAGAAATCAATAGAAAATACCCCAAGACCAATTCGAAGCTGTCTGGGGAATATTTGCGCATTTTTGCGTCAACAGCTGACGAGCGCAAAGAGATCATCACTTTCCTTAAGGAAAGAGGTGAGCAATTCTTTGCGCTCCACCCGCAAGATAGCAAACCCAAAAAATAGTGATTAAAGGGTTGCCGATATCTACGGGTACCGACGACATCAAGAAAGACCTCTCCGAGCGAGGCTTCCTTGTTAACAAGGTCGCACAGCTCACCAAACTTAAATCAAAATTTAAGCTCCCCATCTTCATGGTGGAACTGCAAAAATCGCCCGATTCCCCAGACATCTTCAAACTAGACAAGTGCTGTTACTTAACAGTTAAAATCGACACCTTCAATAGACGACCAGGCCCGAACCAATGTTACAACTGTAACTTATTTAACCACTTTTAAAAGAATTGTCACATAAAAACCCGATGTCTTAAATGCGGCAAACCGCATAGAACGGGCGACTGCCCAATAAGAGATTTAATTGAAAACCCCGTCTGCATTAATTGCAAAGAAACCGGACACCTGGCCAACTCGCAATGCTGTGCGAAATTTCCGAAAATCCAACCTAAAAAAGGTGCTCCCTCCTTAAACAGAAATAAATCTCAAAATTCATTTAATTCCGACCAATCCAAAGTTAAAAATGATATCTCCTTTGCAAATGCCTTAAAAGGCAACCACCAGATGGCACCACAAACCGAAAAGTCCGTGTCGGCCGATTCAGAGGCCGAGACAACTCCAGCCCCCCAAAAAGAAAAGAAACCAGAATATAATTGAAAACGATGATAGCGGAACTTTTGGGTTCATGGACGCTATCATCGAACTGAAAAAGTTCTTCGCTGAACACCCCTCTCTCATTGAGTTGGGTAAACAGCTTAGAAACGCCCAACCCCACGATAAGGTCGACGTTTTCTATCGTCATATCGCAAATCAGCGATAACGGGTGCGAGTTGTCTCAGACCCCCAAAATTTCTCCAAACTCAAAGTAACTTCGCCCCCCGCCGCCCCCCTCACGCGAGTAGTCATCTCCCGATTCGTCGAGAGAAACTCTCGCAAAGACCCTCAATTACGACCGCCTCGGCGGCCGCCTACGGGAGGAAGAGACCGGCTTGCCGTCCCCTTCCTCCACCGCTTTCCATTCTACCGCCGACTTCGTCGGCAGGCCCAGACTCACTTCTCCTCGTTCATCACTGGCAATCCATTAATTCTTAAATGATTAAATCTAAAAAAGGGCAAATTATTGATCTAAAGTCACTCCACAATCTTGACTGATAGGAGATTTAGATTCCTTTCAGGAATCAGGCGCTCCAATAAGTCTATCAACACACCTAATCTTGGTCCTTCGCTGCGGGAGGGTCGTTGACCTTACTCTTCAAACGAAGAATGATTTTGTCCAGCTCTTTCTCAGACGCTGAAATCTTGAAGAGGGGGACATCGAGTTGCTTTAATAGAGAATCGACCGTCTCACCTGCCTTGGTCACCTCTTGATGGTTGCTTTGGAGCTTCGGGTCATTCGGTCTTGCGTTCGTCATTTTCCGGGCCCAAGCCGCGTAAACGTTCCGAGCGCAGATCGCTTCCCTGAAGAGGTCGGATTTTTCGGCAAATCGCCGGTGTTGACTCGAGATGGCGAAATTGCTCCCAAGCCCGTGGTTGAAGTTGATGGGGGTATAGTAGAGTCAGTCCTCTCGGACCAGTTCGAGTTGGACGTCATGCTTACACGGCGTCCGAATCGGGAAAATCTTAAATTTCCTATGTTATCATGGTCTAATAGCATTTCGCCCCTCCTCCATTTATCGTCACGTTGCGACCAGCGTGAAATAACTAACATGTGACGCGTCCCGCATGAAATAGTTGACATATGCATGTGGCCCAGCAAAAAAAAAAAAAAGGTTGAGTACCCCTGGGTTAAATGATGGGTTATTGAGCGACGGTTGGGGCGTCGTGCTCCGTGGCTAGAGTCTACAGGAATACTGAATACAAATTGCAAACAAAAGATGACTATTAGTGCCATCTGCACATCCAAGTCGCAACAACCAGGAACATTACTATTATGCGGTACCCATACTGAGCCAATCCTAGCGACATATATATTAGGATTTACTGGAAAATTACAAATTTAATCTGCACTTACTTCGAATTCTTCGAAGTCACTTTCCCTCAATCTTATGTATTCATCGGAATTTAAATTAGAAAAAGACAGCTCACCTCCCCCCTCCGATTCATTCTCAGAAAGCTTTGGCAACAAATTAGAAATTTCATCAGGGTTTAGACCTCTTCTACAAGTCTTCATTTCAGGGTGTCTACTCTGCACAAAGTTCGAAAATCGAATTAAATTTTTTATGAGGATATAGCCAAGTGCTATCTAACGAAACACTTAGACACAACGATTTTAGTACAACTAACTCATTCCCGCTTTGAATCCAATAAAACTGCTTTCAAGGTCAAATAAATGCGCAATAATACTTCTGGAAGTTTGTTTTACCAATTGTATCTACTTAATGAGATATCTTTTGCTGGACGACTGCTAGTTACAATGATAAATTACCTTGGCGTCGAAATGACACCAGCGGGCGTTCTAGGTATATTTAGTTGTAAAATCTCTCCTAATTAACCTAGAATCTCAAAACTTTTCCTGCGAAATCAACGTAGAAAATAAATAAGTCACGAAAATCTTTCAAATTCCCTGCAAAAATGCGGAAAGGAGAACAAACTAAACAGGCTCCAGTGTCCAATTGACACACACACATCGACGGACATTCTAGTGTTAAAGCTAGCAGCTTGTGCCTCTTTGCTTATCTATATACAGATCACTTAACATCACATAGTTGAAATATCGGTCATTTTTTATATCTTTACACAGAAACAGGATAGTTAAAAACAAATCTTTTAAGAAGTAATGTACTTTATTTCTGATTTTTCCATGCTGTCTTTTGACATACTTAAAAAAAACACATTTATTACTGTCTTGGAAATTTTATATTCAAGGTCTGATTCTTTTGTATAACTTATAAGATTTAATTTGATACAAATTGAAGATTATAATATATTTCAAAGAATATTAAATTTCAAATTACTGAAAACATTACAGAAAGATGATAGTAATGGAGGAGACGTACTGAGGAACTAATTATTATAAAAATTAATACATTGAATCCTAATTTGTCAAGAAACCTGCTGTTGAAATTCCAGTAAACATTTTATAGAAATAGAGCAAATTTTCTAAAATAGTATTTAAGGCATTTGAGTTTTTTTATCAGAAAGTCACACATTCCTGTAATTGTTTAAACCAACAGTATTCATGTGCTTTCTCATACAACAATGCTGAGTAATTTATTTGATCAAAATGATTATCTCTTTTCAATTCAATTTCAAGAACTCTTTTGCTTATCATTTTTTTTTTATTCTTCTGACAGAACTACTAGTTTTCTTCATGTCAATCTTTCATAACGTGTTTTCTACATGAATGCCCTACTGTGTAACAAGATATATTTAATAAGTTTCAGCTTCACAAACAATTTTGTGTATCATGGCAATCTCTACTATTAGACCAATCACCTAACCATTCTGATTGCCATCAATACCACTGAGACCAAAATCTAATACAAGTGAATTCTATTTTCACAAGTATAATTTAATTCTTGCTGGTATTACCAAAAAACTACTTTTCAAAAAAAAATTAACTTTTTGAAAAATTTTCTACATGTCTTAAGTCTTAATTATTTCACACAAGCAGGATTAACTTAAAAATAATCACCATATTAATAACTTAAGTTAGTAAGTTTTAGAGGACTAAATTTTTATTAACTTATTACTATTATGAAGAACCACAAAAAAAGAAAATAAATTACAACTTGAAAGTAGCCTCTTGAAAATCCCATGAATAATTTTTGAACATAAATCCAACAGGGTTATTAAAAAACAATAGCGCAGACCCTCAGGTTAGATGAGTCAATAAAAAATCAAAAAGAAAATTATCTACACTATTAAAATTCGTAGGTAAACAAACGTATCTATGTATGTATGTAGGTATATATGAATATAGCCCAATTTTCTCTCGAACCACAAGACGCAGAAACTCGCCGAAGGTACCAAAATTTCGGGAATGATCCGAAGAATCCGTTTTGACCATTTATACTTCGATATTCCAATTAGTTAAAAAGATATTAATTAAAAACCTTAAAACGCATTTATTATGCACGTGGCGCCACCTTCAGAGATTCGGAAAGATTATTTATTTCCAGTGGGAAAATTTGGAACTTTTTTTCAGAGGTTTTTAAAAATATTTAAAAATTAATATAATTAAATTATACATATATATCTTTCTTTCTTTTATCAGTCTTTATCAAATGAAGTCCGAAATTTTTTTTTTTTTACTTTAACGAATAACGAAACAGGATAGTAAAAAATATATTTTTATTTTAAAGGTATTAATCAAGCTCTGAAATTTGAAGTTGAATTTACAAGTTGCTTATAAAAATATTGCAGATAAAACAAACGAAATATTTTTTTAAAAAAATACTTACGTAAAGAAATGTTTAAAACTATTTCAAAATAAATTGAGAAATTACCTTCTTTTTTTTTAATTTATGGAATGGTTCGGTATTTTTTTTAAATAAAAAACATTGAGGCAGAGTTTCTCTCTTTGAATAACACATTCTTATCAATTCAAACTAATTACACTGTAAATGGTTTTCATTAACTATTTTTTTTTTTTTTTAAAAAGTGAAGTTTTTGTAGTTAAATTAGGACACCGGTTCCTTTTTTTTTCAATACGAATCATAAGTTGTTCCGCTTAAACTTCCTTTCGCGTTAATGAAAAAAATATTTTACACTAAAAAAAAGTTCATGCTTTTCTTTTTTTTCCCCGCATGTAGAACAATATTATACGTAATTTGTACAAAGATTGATAAAGTATCTTAAAAATTACAGTTAAAAAATTGTGTTTTTCAACTTTTTTTCTCTTTTGCGATAAATATGTAAATATTACTTTTTTTTAAAAAAAAAAAGTTTCCTGTTTAAAAATTACCGTTGTTTGCAATCTATATATAAAAAGTTTAAAAGCATTAACTTAAAAAGGTAGCCCGAAATTATTTTTTTTTAACTTTAACAAAAAACGAAATGAGAAATTGACAGAAATCTTCCGATATTTTAAAGATTATTCTACCGTTCTATCCGAAGGAGATCGTAGCATGGCTGATTAAGGCGCTGCTTTATAAAACGGCAGTTTCCAGGTTCGAACCTGAAGAGGAATAACGAAACGGAATATTGAAAAAATATTGTTTTATTTTAAAGGTATTAATCACCAAAATTTCGGGAATTATCCGAGGAATCCGTTTTGACCATTTATATTCCGATATTCCAATTAGTTAAAAAGTTATTAATTAAAAACCTTAAAATGCATTTATTATGCACGTTGCGCCATCTGCAGAGAATCGGAAGGATCATTTATTTCCAAGGGAAAATTCGGAACTTTTTTTTTTCAGAGGTTTTTAAAAATGTTTAAAAATTAATGTAATAAAATTTTTAAAAAATACTTACGTAAAGAAATGTTTAAAAATATTTCAAAATAAATTTAGAAATAACCTTTTTTAATTTATAGAATGGTTCGCTATTTCGCAGCTATTTCGAAAAAGGGAAATTTTTGGACATAATTTTAGAAATCACTCACATTGTGCGCGTACAAACACACACAGAAATGTTGGTGTCATGAGGAAAAGAGAAAACCCGAGCAACGCCGGGCCAAGCGGTGGAGGAGGGGAAGTCATTTTTAAAATGAGTATTAGAAGTTCTGATTTTGTGAAAGAAAGGGAAAATTTATAAAGGTAGAGATAACTCGTGCAATGCCGGGCCATGCAGCTAGTAAATGTGTACGAAAAATTGATACAGTAGAACATGAATAGATAAAAAAATTTGCTCAAGTATTACAATAAATCAGAAGGCTTCCCAATGAAAGAGAAGTAATAGCTAATCAATATATCATCACATTCGACGCTAAAATCTAATTTTAAGCAAGAACAGTTCCTAATTATATTGGTTTCTTATTCATACAGAGTACATAAAAGTTCTTCACTTTACTATAAACATTTTAATGCCATTCTGAACAACGTATTTAAGAATTTTACCTCAACGTATGTGGCAACAAAACAAAACAAAGGAATAAATTAAATGCAGAATATGAAACGCAATTGCAGATAACTTCCATAGACTTAGACAGTTTGTGTAAAAAAACATGCAAACACACATCCCAGTTACTAAATATAATGCATGTGTAGGCAACACCTGAAACCCAAATAAATATTATTAAAGAGTAAACACTGCTTTTTAGAACAATGCAAGGGCTATTGGTAAGAGACCTCATAATTTTGAATGTAGGTCAAGTGACGAAAACAACTGAGCTCCACTCTAAATTTCCACATCATGCCATAACGAGGACTTTAAGAATGCCAGATTTAATGTTTTGCTATATAGTGGGTCTTCTGCGGTGCATGGTTTAAAACTCACAATACACCAGTCATGAATTCATGACAATGACTACATGGCTAAAAGCATCTACACTATTAAAATTCGTAGGTAAACATACATATCTATCTGACTATGTGCGTCTATCTTCTCATGAACCGCACAACGCAGAAACTCGCAAAAGGTACCAAAAGATCCGGAATGATCCGAGGAATCCGTTTTGACCATTTATATTCCGATATTGCAATTACTTAAAAAGTTATTAATTAAAAACCTTTGTTTTACTTCCTGTGTGTTGTTTCTACCACCAAACAGAATGAAAAACCAGGAGGGTTTTTTTTTATCCCCAACGTTTTTAAAACACGATGTAATTTTTTTATGAGACTCAAACAAAAAATAATTACAGAATCGGAAAGATCATTTACTTCGCCACGATACGGTATAATTTATTTTACAAAACAATGATACTTTCTTTTTTTTACGATTTTTCTAAAATGAGTCAAACTCGATACGTTTTTATGAAAATGATTTCTAAATCGTTCCGTTTGCATTTTCTTTCGCGTTAATGAAATGATATTCCACACTAAAAAAGTTCATGCTTTTCTCTTTTAGAATCAGTCATTTAAAAAATAAAAAGTCAAAAACTTTTTTTCTACGATTTTTCAAAAAATACTCAACATTTTATTTAAATACTTAATAACTTCTTTTTTTTATAAAAATAATCTCACGAAACTTTTTTTCCGTCTGTAGAACGATACTATCCGTAATGTGTACAAAGATTGAAAAAATTGCTTAAAAATTACGGTTTTAAAAAAAATTGTGTTTTTCGTTTTTTACCCTTTTTGCGAGGGTTAATCGATGTAGTATTTTTCATTTCATTTATTGTTTAAAAATTACTGTAGTTTGGAATCGACATGTGAAGTTTGAAAGCATTCACTGAAAAAAATTTTTAAAATGTCATTTAAATATTCATTTGATATCAAGGTCGCGTTACCTAATATGAGTTCTCTTGTTGAGAAATACGACGGGTGTAACTTTTGCGCATGCGCGATGGCGAAGGTCACTCTTTTCGCGGTTTTCGAAAGATTAAGAAAATTTGGCTGCTTTATGCACAGTCATCATTTACGTTATTTGATATTTATAGCAGTATTCAATTCATTACACAATACAGATAAATGTTTTAAAGAGAGCAAGACAACTAATAGTTTTCTTAATTCTTAAAAAATGATTTAATGAAGAACAGTGGAATAAATTTTTTTGAATGATTTTATACAGTGAATGTAAATAAATCTCCAGCCTTTTTACCTTTTTATTCTTTTATATTTTTAATTCACCACAATTCTGTATGCGTTTTTTTCTTTTTTTACAAAACAATGAAACTTTTACATTTAAATAAGTTTATTTTAAAAAGGTTTATTGAACATTAAATCATATTTTAGAAAATTCTTTTGCATTTTAAAAAATATAATTATTGTAGCTATATAAATATTTATATAATACTTTCTTTATAAATAGAATTATTAATAAATAATACTTTTTGTAAAAATATGTTGTAATAAATATTAAATTGTTTTTTATGTAAAAATTAGTTACAAAAAGTTTTATAACATGATATACAATGAAATAAAAGTAAACTATATAAACTATTATAATAATACATAAAAATAATAAATATCTTATATTTTATACTATTTTAATCATTTTATAATTTTTTAAAATATTTAATAAGTCTTTATCAATAAAGGAGATTTTCTCTTTTACTGCTACTTCTTAAGCAAACAATATGTCACAATTATTAGCTAAATGAACATTTTTAATCAATTTATTTATTTCAAAACCTAAGAAGGAAATTATTGTTAAAATAATGAATATGTTACTTTTGTATAATATACTTTTTTTTTTTTCCCGTCTGATACATGTTTAAATAATTTACTAAACACAATAGAATGAAAAACTATAAAATTAAAATAAAATATCAAAATGTTTTTATCCCATTGGTTTTTTTTTCTTTTTGGATGTTTTTTCAGTATATATATAGGCTCTTCCCCATACTGTTTTTTTATAACTTATATACATTTATATGTTTAATCAAACATTCAAACGTTCTGAAAAAAGCAATCATTTCAATAGATATCTGTAAATTTTTCTTTTTCTTTATTACTTATAGAAATTTGATTTTAATAAATATATATTTTTAAAAGGATTATTTCTATTATTTCTGTACTAAATTAATTATTTGTTAATTACAAAGTACATCGTCTATTATTTTGGATAAAAATACATTTTAGAGACATTTTTGAGCTAACTACATGTAACGATTGATTGATTCATGAAAATCTGAAATTTATTTTATTATTTTAGATTCTTAGAAACTAACTATTATTAAAAAATGATGAAAGTTTTTTTACTCTTAGCATCAGAATCGTTTTCTCTTTATTGCTTCACATTAATAATTTTTAACTAACGCAATATTGTTTTTTATAAGTCATACATCAAAATTTGAAGCTATATCTTATCTGTGAGGGGGAGGGAAAGAGGGAACAATAATTTTACACTAAAAAAAACCGTGTTATGCCGGGCTATAGAGGAAAGAAACCTGGGTCTTAAATCGAAAATGAGTGGAATGGAACAAATTTCAAAAAAGGGAAATTTAATGACATAATTTTAGAAATCCCTCACATTGTGTAAGTATAAATACACACACAGAATTGCTGGTGTCATGAGGGAAAGAGAAAGCCCATGGAACACCGGGCCATACAGCTAGTTTATACTATAATATGCAAAAATATGTAAGGTAAATTGTACGACAAGAGGTTTCTAAAAGATAAGCATCAATAAATGAAACATTAAGACATGAATCTAATTTTTTTCCAATGTCTGAAAAACAAGTTTATTCAATCTAAGTGTTTCAATTACTGAGTTGAAATTCAAGAGTTAAAAATGCCAATAATTTTTTTAATCATACTTAAAAAAGTAAAAAATCTCTAAAAAATCATTTTTGAAATTCAATCATAACTCATAAAAACAATTATATACAACAAAGCATACTCAAATTTATTCATAAATTAATCCAATCCTTCCTTCATCCTCAACCGAAATACATCTGATAGTTCTGATATGGGAGTTATGATAATTTAGTCATGATATCCGTCCTTTCAAACAGCTTCATATATTCCAAACTAGAAATAATTATAACTGAAAACATAATCCCTCTTTAATTAAGGAAATCAAGTAAAATCTCTGTAAGTAATCTGTGTGTGCATTGCTCTTTTTCTTCTTAAAAGTTATTTTCTTGTTATACTCATAGATCAAATAGATATGGTACTGATTAAAAAATCAAATATCAGCTAACATACAAGCATTAAACAAACAGAAATTTAATAATACGAGAATTAGCTTCAGTTACAATTAAACATGAGATTACAAACATAAAATGCATACAATGAGATTATATAATCATTATAAAAGAGTTTAAATACCTTTAAAATTGTTCCCATTCAGTGGTAATGTTTTATACATCTGAAAAATTATAGAACTAGACATTCCTAGTGTTTTGAGTAGAAAAATTTGTTAAGAAACATGTGACAATTACACTTCCCTCCAAAAAGCAAATTCTATTCCTTTAATTCTTAAAAAAACAGAAAACCTACAACTAAAAAAACTTTTTTTTAAAATCGTTAAAATTTCATAATTATTTTTAAACTCCAGTTTGTGTTCAATCCAGAATAAATGTACAAACTTTCTCCAAAAGTTTAATACATTAAATGATAAGCAAAATTAATCATTAATGTGTGATTGCAGACACCATATAGAAATACTTTCTTGTTTTTAGGTTACTTTTATACAGATTTAATTTCCATAATTTCTCTTTATAAATTCCTGCTTGATACTGTAAGTTTTTCACATTACTTCCATGTCAAACTATAAAATAAATATTCTTTAGGAAATACCTTCAGAATTATAAAACATAGTTACAACAGTGAAATGGGTAGGGAAAAAATATAATAATATCAATTTATATTTAGGTGACTCAAGTATTACTGAGCAATGTCATTTATATATGAATAAAATGCAAAAGCGTATTCTCTGAAACTACTATAAAATAGTTGCAAGGCAAAAAACATTTAAATTAAAATTGGAATGCTTAAAATTAACCACTGATGCGTACCTAGTATATTCCTCTTCCAGTTGAGCAGGGTCAGGAGTATAAAATTTTACACAAAAACTCATAACTGGGTTTATCATTGACAAACCCATTTGGCGGCACATAGGCTTTTCATAATCCAACCAAAACTGAAATACAATCAAACATTTAGGCAAAAAAAGGAAAAAAAATAAACAAAAAAAGTTTAATTTTCTTTTAGAGAAAACGTGGTAAGCATTTCATTTTTCCCACAAATATCTCATAAAAGGAGAAAGTACCATAAAAATGCGCAAACATTCTGCTACATCTACAAATTAAAATTATCCATTCAAAATTTTGTAGCACAAAAAGGAACAAGCATAACACTCATGTAGAACATACACATTTAGAATGGGATTAATCAGAATCATTTTATAAAAATAAATACAGATATTTTTTAAAATATTATTAAAAGTAAAGGGATAGAATACAGATCACAAATTAACACTAAACACTTATCTTTAAAAATAAATATGATAATATAAAAGTGGATTAAAATTACTTTTTGATATGTATTGAAGCAAAAACCAGAAAAATATTCGCAGAGCTCAAAAATAATTAGAACTGACAAGCTTCAAAGCTGTATCAAATACTGGCACAATGATTTTAAATTTTTATCTAACTTCATACTTGAATCTGCAATCAAATGTTGACATATAAAATAAAATGATTCAAAAAACTATTTATTTAGGATACTAAGCAATAATGTGTTTTACAGCAAAAACTGCAGTCTTCTTGATAATAAATTGGCCTATATAGGGTATCCCAAAATTTCATATACAAATTTAGAAAGGAAGCAAAGAACATCATAAAGAATCATAATCACAAAGGAAAGCATGGGCAGAATTGGATATGTAATTTCATATGCTTCATTGCTGAACAATATTTTAACACTTTTAAAAATGTATCCTTTATATATTTGCCATATGAGAAAGATTTGTCTTTTCTTTTTTTTTTGGCAGATACAATGTGCATATAAGAAACTATATTTGGGTCATTTTAGGTTTAGTTCCAACTGTTTGACAAAAAAAGAGGTAACTTGTTTCTTATATCCAGTAACAGCTGTTTTTATAACTTTACATTTCTGATCACTGTTCTGAAATGTGAACTGATGCTTAGTTTGAAAATCTTGTTGTACACCTGACATGTGACATATGACACTTTTGTGACACAACACATACACCGTGTGACCTTTTTTGCACTATAAATCTATATTCATAAACACAAGAGTCTTGAGAATCACAAGCATTAAGCTTTTTTTCTTTTAGTGGCCATTCAATTTAATATGACGGTATAAATTCTCACAATTGACCAAATAAAATACAAGTTCTCACAATAAAAGTAAGAATGTGTAGTAAAGTTAGAAGTAACCTATAGAACATGATGTGCATCAAACTAAACTCTACTTTCAACAGCAATCATATTCAATACTTAAGTATGAAAGAGACAAAACGAACAAAAAGAGAAAATGCGTGAGGAGCAAAGAAGAGATAACTTTATCTGATAACTTTGAAGAATAAAGAGCACAACTGAGAATTGTACCATGTGCCAAATCTAATGATTGTTGATGCCTGTTATAGACATTGAATTCATGTGGTGAACATAAATTGTTTCCTGAACACAAAGCTGATTGACATGCACTTCCTTTATGGTCTAGAAAACAGAAATGGATGCACTGCTGCATGATTTATTGAGAAAAATATCGAATGGGGCACCAACCGAATTGCCCAATGTTCACTCAAGTACATCAGAACTTTGTGAAACATAGCTCTCTTACAGTGAGAATGCACAAGATATTGAGGGGACACTACCTTGATAATTGCACATAAATTTGCCCTTGTGTTGATTGATGCTTTTAACATCACGGTTCTGTTTGTTTTTTCCGCCATGTTTTTACATCTTTCTCTTCTGGGTAATATTTCTGCCCATGCTTCCCTATGTGATCTGTTTGTTCTTCTATGTCCCCTCCAAGTTTATATACAAAGTTTAGGGGCACCTTTTATGTATCGATGATACACTAGTATATTCAGTTAAAGAGGATTTGATTTTTCCTCACTTTGTTTTGAGTATTTATGATTTTTATTTTTCGTAGCATACCCCATAATCCTCTAGAAGAACTGCAGTTGAAAATCACTAAATTAAAAGGAGCATGTCTAGTTATTAATTTAATTCTCAAAAAAATTTAAAATTAAAAAAATTTAATTCTCAAAAATGATATTGGGAAGAAATTATTTAAAATGAAGAACTATAAAAGCAGGTTATTGAATTAAAAACTAATGAAATAAGTCACTGCACTTGTACTATTTTTAAACAGTTTGTACCGTTACGCATAGTTTTAATTCAATGCAAGTTTTGTTGATCTGTTCATATCCCACAAAACAAATACAAAATTTATATAAATAATACAAACAAAAAAACATTGCACAAATAGCGTAGCCAATGGAAATAACACCACAATATAACAATCTCATTTACTAAAAGAGGCCCATAAAGGAACAAAAGCAATAAGACAAAAATCACAAAACAAAAATAAAAGTTGAAAACAATCCAAAAAAAGCATGCTAGTTATATGAGCAACATTAGCACATATTACATAAGCTTCTAACTTTCACAAAAATTTCTACTGCTCAGTTGTCAAAATTTCTACTCTTCATTATAATGAATTAGAATTTTTGTTCCATATAACCATTAATCACAATGAAGTTTAAAATTCACCTTGCACAGTTTTAATAAAAGGTAAATTTAGTTATGTTTTGGGCCGATGGTTGAATTAGGCAACACATTTTTATATCTTGTAGATTTGTTTTCTGACATGTGATCCCATTTTTCATAAACAAGGAATAGTCATTATGATAAAAAAAACTCACTTTAGTTCCAGCACAATCAATGTATTCCAATCCAAAATAATCTGTTTCTAATAAATTTAACAGCTTGCAGACTTGATCAAAAAGCACTTTTCCAAGAGCTTTAAACTAAAAAAGAAAGAATGAAAATAAATTAGTATAGCAAAGAGAAACTTGATTCATGCAATTTTAAATCATTGGAATTTCATTATTTTTTTAAAAAAAGAATTTGTACACATTTTCATAGAAAAGAAAAACATTTTCAGTATTAATTTTGAAATAACTTGCAATATCATAAAACATACTTAACAGGATATTTCAATACAACATACAGCTCAACGTGCATATAATTATTAAGCAATATAAAAGTTAAATGAAAATTGAAATTTTTACTTTTATTTCCCCAAAAGCAAGTATACCCAAGGAATATTCAGAGTGGTTGAAAATATTCAAGTAAAGTAAATAGAAAAGACAGGGATAAAAGAAAAAATTAGAAACATAATTTGGGTCATAGGATTCCTATACATTAACGTATCTTCTCAACTATTCTCTTTATCAAAAAATGAATGAAAATTTCATTTTCATCATGATTCATTACTTCAGAAATTTTCTCAAATACAATCATAGAAAAAAAATACAAATATTACTTAATACCTTATTTCTTGGTTATTTTAAGAAACCTTTTATTTTTTTTGTTTGTGACAGTTGTATCAAACTTTTAATATTCTGTTTGACAAACACACACACACACAAGGTATTCTTATATTTCCTTCAATCTAAAAGTTCAAACTTCTCGAATTTAGCAGTTTTTTCCTGGAGTTTTCTTAAGTGTTCAAGGATCATCATAGGACATTTGACAGAATTAAGGAATTTTCAATACCTATAATAATTATTATGGTTTCCTTGAATCTATTCAAATAGATATAAACACTTTATATTCTATGACAAAATTTTCTCTTCCTTTGGCTTTTTCATTTAGAAACATTCAGCAGATGATATTGTGCAGATCATTCACATATAATGTTTCAGATCCATACTATTTCTCTTAATTTAATGCAAATTATTTTAAAATTTCAAAAGATTCAAGATCCATTTCATTTTTTTATATCCTTTTGAAATAATTTACTGCTTAGAAAATTTGACATTGGCACAGACATCAGAAAATTATCCCAAAATTTGTTGAATGAGTGTTAACTCTATAAAGTGAATATGGCTTTTAAACTTTGGTATTCAGATCATCTTTTGGATTGATACTTATAGATAGTTATGTATTAAGATATTTGAATGACTTTAAGTTCATAAGGTTACTTCTTGGCCACTCCCCTGTCCAAAATTTAGTCTTAGAGTACAAGGAAACAAATTTGTTTATCTCCATTTTTTCGACTTCTAGAATATTTATTTTACAATTCAGATGTATAATAATTGTCACTTCCATTTGAAGTTTTAATTGTAAGGTAAGCAAAACATTTAATTGTTTGTATGAGCAAGTGATATTGCTCCTAAAATAGCTATAAATGTCAGAAGAAATTTGTTCTACATAAAGCTGTCAGGATAGGCAACTTGTTTTATATGCACAAAAAATAACCCTATTTTAATTGCTTTTAATAAATGTAGCTAGCAACTTAATTTCAAATTATTTTATTTAACTGTCTTTCTAGGAATTAAAACTAATACAGAGTTTTAGCTTTTCAATCCCAGAATGCAAAGGAACGCAACTTCTATGTTTGACAGAAACTGTATCATTATTTTGTTGTATCAACAAAACACATGATTATCATATTAAAAGCTCCATTGAATTTTGATTTATTCATAATAAATAAACTTTTGTAATATAATTTACTACAGAATTAAGAAATATGAACTTTAAATTACAAACTGAACTCAAAATTTAAAAATTTAAATCTCAAAAAAGAAAATCGGATCCAAAAAATTCAGCCAAAAATCAGCAATTTTATGAAATAAATATAAAATCAATGCTAAATAATTCTGATCAAAATTGCAATTTATGTAAAACTGCTGATTACCTGCAGAATAATCAATTGAACTAAAAGTTAAATGCCTGATGCCATTTTTTATTTTTCAAAACTAAACCATCGTCTGCAATACTTTTTTTTAAAAAAATGTTTTTCACATGTGTTCTCAATAAGTGAGAGTTTTAACACTAAACAAAAGTGTGCAGTAGATATTTCTCTGCATCAAAAAGAAAAAAAAAGCCTGTTGGGAGATTTTTAAGGTTCTTACACATTTAAACATCCAAAGGCTATTTGTTTATCAAATAATTCAGATTTTCTGAGACCTACTACATTCTAAACTGTACTGGAAGCATTTGTCTGCACTTGGTGAGAACAACAGCTCTCGTCAAAGCAGTCAGGGACAGAATTTGTCAAAATCCTTTCCAAAAGAAAGATTTTTCTTGCTAAACAGATTAACATGTAAAATAGAACATAATAAACAAAGACCTTCAACTAAGAGGTTATTGATTGCAGAATAACTGGCCATTTTATTACAAAATAATTAAAGCACTAGAGGTAACAACAGCATGCTCATAATGGCCACAAACAAATTTTATTTTCCATCGAGAAGTCCATGGAGTCTGTCCATTCGTCCCCCACTCCAATATTTTACATTAATGAGAAATTGAAATAAATTCCCTTAATCATCTCAAGCCGCTGAAGGATACAGTAAGATAATTTTTTCAAGAAAAGAAAAAGGACAGCTAATTCAACTTTATATATATATAAACCCCAGCAACTGCTTAAAAAAAATTTTTTTAATTTACAAGCTACATTGCACTAAAAATGGCAAGAAAAGGAAGAGTGAGTGAGTAAATATTAACGTCACAACGCCTCACTACTTACTTGAGGGTTTTTGGCGACGAACCTCGTAATTTTGAACCATGGTCAAGTGACGAGGACGACACCTAAACCAGCATCCCCCCTCTCCTAACTTCCACACCACACTAAAGGAAGGATGTTTGAGCCTTGACAGATTTAATGTGCATCGCCCCCCCAACACGGCGGGTCTTCTGCGGTACTAGGCTTGAACTCATGACACGCCGGTCACGAGTCTGTTACCTTGACTACAAGGCTACCACAGGCCTCCGAAAATGAAGAAATTCGGCTAATAAAGATAGACAACAACGAATAATTGATGCTTATTTTGAAATGATAGTCATAACACAAAAGGCAAGGACAACACAAGCTCAGTAGGTTGTTGAACCATTGCGAACGACGATAAACAATGGTAACACATCTAGGTAGAGTCAATGGGAATACGGATGGCATCCTGGCTCTCCATTCCTTGCTAATTATTAGTTACAGCTCGTCATCTGAATGCAGTAGTGGCAAAACATGCAAGCAACATCCAATCACGTCCCAAATGCGTTCGATTAAAGGGATACCAAAGGAGAATGGTAGCCAGGAAACTATATGTACATTTTGCTGAGCCTGTTGGCTGAGGCATGCGGTTGGGTTTTATCGTGCAGTAAAAAACAAAGGATGCACACCTCTTCCGAAAGTAGGGTAGCGTCACCGGCCATAGCACATCATCCATGTATCATCGGATCTTTAGTGTCATGAATATGAACGAAAGCTGTTGTGTTAATGCGCAGTGAGGCGTTCCAGAAATGCGGCTGAATCGGACATGTCACCACACACACACACGTCGGTGCCACATTCATACACAATTATTATCTATAATTTTTTTATAATTATTAAACTTATTAATAGTTTTAACGCTATTGTTTAAAATGTGAAATTTGGGACATGAGGAGATAGAAGAAAATTAAAAACCTGTAAATTCAAAGCATTTATTGCTAGTGCAAAAAGATCATTTTTTTTTTATTTGGTAAAATTAGCAAGATTTTGTAATTTTACCTATACCTCTCTCTTTTCACCGTTAATAAATAAAACTTAATAAATAGTAAACATATTTTTCATTTTGAATATATTTACACTATATATGGAACTAACTATTACTAAGCAAGGTTTGCAAAATTATCCAATATTTTTATCCAAATAATATACTTTGAAGTCAGTTTTGAAAAAATTCGTATGTTTAGCTTTATAAAAAGAGTCGTCCTGATGATGTGGTCTCTTATTTCAACATCACACACTTCTGAGATGCTTCGGTCTTCAGACTGACACAGCATTGCACCCCTTGAGAGTGATGGGGAAGCTTTGGAAATCTGCATCTGAGTAATTTATTACACTATAGCCTAAAGGGACAAATAACGTGATTGAAATTGTTGCTTGATTGGAAACTTCATAACAATCACAAATCAATAATACTATTTTTAGGTTTATTCTCTTTTGCGACGGTTTTTTGATTGGTGACATGACAGAGAATTGACCAGATAAGTATCAGTTTGAAGTATCAGATCCCCCCATGTATTTTTATTTGTTCGGGGTCAGGGTGTTTCGGTTTTGTAGGACTCTAGGTTTTCACTCTAAGTACTGTAATAGGTCAAAGGTTCTTTGTTCTTTTTCTTAACAGCTTTTTTGCTAATTTACGTGTTAGCTTTCTGTAAGTCCAACCATCCAAACTTAACCAATTCAAACTTTCATTCCAGAAATGTAAAACGTAATTCAAAGAAATTTGGAATTAATTGAAAAAAGAAGGAATCAAAGAAATCCATCAAAGAAATTAATTAAAATCATTCATTCACCCAAATTTGGGATTTTAATGTGGTCTATAATAGAACATTTATCAGCTGCTACATCAAAAAACAGATTCATTTTTAAAGATGTCAAACTCTTTTATGAATGAAGCTTTATTTATATTGTGATTAGGCCTATCTTAATTTAAAACAATTATTATCAATATCATTAATTAGCTGTGATGCCCTGTGCTCAGAAACCACAAGAATTGAATTTTTTTTTTTGTACAAATATTTAACTTTTAATGCCATTATTTCAGCTATAACAAAATTTCATATATTGGTTCTTGAGGCGTAGTGAAATCTCGTACATCGTTCTAGGAAACAACAGATTAACACATCTGAGCAAGAAACTTATCTGGCAAAAAGTCATGTGGATAAACTAGCATTAGGACACTAAAAATCCTTTCTAGTAATGATGTTATTATACTCAGTCATTTTTACCATACTTTTCTGACGCCTATTCAACATTCAAAAAGCATATAAAAAAAAATGATTAACGAGAAATTAATGGTTTAAATTCATGTGACGTCGTAATCACATAACACCGGCCACGTGTTTCCAGCCTAACTCAAATACAAGAATCTCGTACTTCGTTGCTATTTTTACTTCAAACACATAAAAATCTAAATGATTCTTAAATGACGTATTAAACAACATTCATTTATACAAATAGCAGAAGGAAAGAAAATTGTTGAATTAATTCGTTTTTTAAATTTCCTTTGTAAAATCCAACTTGGCTCAAAATATTGATAAAAATGATGAAACATGACGACTTCAAACTATCTTTTTTATTTGGGGTAAAGTTCTAGATCAGTGATACTCAACCTGTGGCCCACAGAGCCTTTTAAGTGGCCCGGTCAAGGTCCATTGCTGTGAGAAATTTACTTATTTAAGAATATTGTATTAAGGTATCCAACTACGTTTGGAACCGTGATTTTGCAAAAGCGTATAAATGGATAATATTTATGATATTTAAAGTCAATTAGATTAGAAAATGCATATAAATTTTTTTTGTAAAAATGTGTCCTTAAAACAATTTTATACAAGTATTCTAATCTAAGTGACACTAAATATCATGACAATTATCCATTTATGCGCTTTTTTAAAATCACGGTTCCGAATGTAGTCGGATACCTTAAAAGTTTAGAGGGAAATTCTTTGTCAAGAAATCAAATGCATCCATTTTGATTTTTGCTGTCATATGGGTACCAATTGATATTCTTTTTCTATTTGGAACGGTTAAGGCCATATCACACGTACACGTTTCAATTGATTGATTGAATATTAACGTCGCACTGTTCAGCTACACGAGGGCTTTTGGCGACGGACCACGTAATTTTGAACCATGGTCAAGTGACGTGGACGACACCTGAGCTGGCACCCCCTCTCCTAACTACCACACCACACCAACGGGAGGACGTTTCAGCTCTCGACAGATTTAACGTGCATCGCTGCCCTACACGGCGGGTCTTTAGTGGTACTGGGCTCGAACTCGTGACAAAGCAAGCCACGGTCCGATACCAATACCACTCGGCTACCGCGGCCGTACGTACACGTTTCAAGCAATTTTTCGTCCAATTCATGCAATTTTTACTACGTTGCCATAGCAACGGCTTTAGAACAATTTTTTGCTAGCGAGCTCAAAATGTTGTTCCGAATAATAATTGCTTGAAATTCCAGCCAATGGGGTTCTTCGGTGCCTTACATCATAAACAAGATGGTGGCTTCAGTTTCATCTAACACTTCACAGGTATGCTGTATAATATTGTAATGGTGTATAACATTTTAATGACGTATAATATTTTAAATAGAATAATGCTCCATTTCTGTTTACACCCATCAACAAAAGCTCTAGCGAAATGAAAGAAAAAATTTTGGATGTTTGAAGAAGTTTCCGAAGCAGAAAAATCGGCGAGTAATTTTTCAATGTGGAGATAGAGCACGGCTGACATCAGAGCATGTTGTTTTGTTTACGGCAACCCTTCCCCCTCAGATTCGGCCAAAAATTAGACGAAAAAATTGCATGGAAAATGTACGTGTGATAAGGCCTTTACGGTTACGCAGTGGAGTAGTGACAATTTAATGGGTGGAAATTTTTTTTAACTATCTTTCATATCTTGCAAGTGAAAAGTATTCGAAAAAAAATAATAAATCGTTTTAATACTTTTGGGAGGTTGACTATTTTGTAGTGAAAAACAAACATGGATCAGTTATTGTTTGATTTGTCATGAAAGTGCTCTACTTAAAAAACACCAATAAACAGGAATCATTCAATGACACTTTTTCTCGAAGATCCCTTTCAAGACATGATAAAAATAGGCTCTCTTGAATAATCTTTGCAACAGCAACAAAGTATTTTGTCAGTGGTAATATCACAGCAGTAACAAAGACATCCTATGAAGTTTGTTATATTATTGGTAATCATATGAAACCATTAACTGATGCAGAAATTGTGAAGCAGTGTTTCTTAAATGCTTCTAATTTAGTGTTAATGACAAAAATAAAAAATTACAAAATGCAAAACAGGAGTTATAATATTTTGATCAATATTTTCCACATTTTAAATTTCCTATGTTATCTTGGTATTAAAGCATTTCTCCCCCCCTATTTATCCTCATGTTGCGGCCCACGTGAAATAACTAATATATATGTATGCGGCCCGCATGAAATAGCTGACATACGTATGTGTCCCAGCAGAAAAAAAGGTTGAGTACCCCTGTTCTAGATGAATACCCCGATTTTTTTGGCGCCAAAAAATTTTGCTAAATGTAATAAGGCATTTTTGAAAGGGCTTCAAAAAAAATGTGATATTCAAAATGCCTTCAAGAAAAAAAATTGGTTTCTAAAATGCAACAGCGGAAAAGAACAAAGAAAATGCATGCTTTACGTTGATTTAAGTAACGATAACTTTTCTCTCAAACAAACGCAAATTCTTTCCAAATTTCGGACATTCATATCAAAATACTATCAATCCTTCATTCATACACTAATCAAACATTTCTCTCACCTCTTTCATTCAAAAATAGAAAAATATCCATTCGTCACACTTCTCAGAAGAAAAACTTTGAAAAAACGTGGTTTCTAAAACGTAACAGCGGGAATATGGGTAGAGAATGCTTTAGGTTGATTTAAGTAGTGTATCGACATTCATACCGCTATCAATCCTTCATGCACCAATCACACTTCTTTCTTCCCTCTTTCATTCAAAAGTAGAAAAAAAATCAATCCCTTCGTCGCTTCACTTACAGCCATTGTACGAAAACCAGCGCATTTTTTCAAACAAGCCTCCAAGGCGGCCGTCGGGCTAAAATTGACCAGTGTCTGAAAAACGATAGAAAAATCCATCAAATCCAGGTAGGGTTGGTAGAACTACCAACTTGGAGCAAAAATACCATAAAAATTTGGTGCCATATTTGGGTTGCCACATTAGGGGGCTCAACAAGAGGACCCAACCTTATTTTATTCCGACCGCTTTGAAGAAAAATGTTTTGTAATTCAACCATTTACAAACCATCTACAGTTCAGATAAGATTCTATTCTTACTATTTTTGTATTTACTAAAGAAGAATCTTCTTAATGGGATAGATACAAGCCATCCATCTCTATAGTAATATAAGTACTTAGAAGAAAATTTTTGTTCAATCATGTACGGTTTTTAAATAAAATTATGGCGAGAGCATCCATAAAGTGAAGTGTGAAATATGTTAGTTAACTGAAGTCTTACTTATATAATTTTACACTATTTAACTAACAGAGGTTTTTCTGTATTTAATTGCATAAAAATTGAACAAGAAACTGATTTAAAGTATTTACCAAGACAAGTGTCTATATGTACACGAAGTTTACAAATGAATACAAAAATTATTTTATTTAAGTAACTATTTTACTTTTTAAATGAAAAAAATTCTGTGAGCCATCTACTTCTAAAATGGAAAAATATGTTAGTTAACTGAAGGTTTTTTTTTATTATTATTTAGTTAACTACCCTATAGATGAAAACAAAAATAACAAAATTCCACATATTTAATAATAAAAAATCACAACAGCAGACATCTCCAGTTTGTAAAGGAGCACAAGAATAGGACAACGGTAGATGACTGGAAAAGTCAAGAGGTCCAATGAACTAAGTTTCCACTTATACCTGCAGATCGCAGGGTATGAATATGGAAAAAACAGAACAAAAGCTAGGGCCTCACCTGTGTTTCCAAAACTCTTCCAAGCTGGTGGACGCAATATTATGGTTAGTGGGATGTTTTCTTGGCATTGCACAGGTCTTTTGATTCATGTGAAAGAACGTCTGAATGCCCAAGGGTATTTAAGAGTGTTATTGCTGATAAAGTACATCCTGTTATGTTAATGGTTTACCTTGCCAGGGGGTGGATAGTGTCTACAGGACAATGCTCCCTGTCATGCAGAAGACAGATTTATTGTCCACAGATGGTTCTAAGAGCATGATAGATATTTAACCTTGCTTAATTGGCCTGCACACTCACCAGATCTAAACCTAATAGAATATCTGTGGAACAGAATATCAGGAAGCTAGATCCAGTACCATTCAATCTAAAGGCATCGGATATGGTCTCAGATTTCTCATACCACCTACCAAAATCTCATTAAGACAAGGCCAAGAATCCATGCAGCATTAAGAGCTAAAGCTGACACAATATTGAATTGGTGAGGTGGTTATAATAATTCCACCAATTAGTGTATATACAACAGTGGCACACACACAAAAGTTCAGCCACTACTACTTTACCCTAGACAAAACAGATTTTTAATTTTTATCATAGTTATTACACTTTGGCATTTTTGTCTATAAAAAATTCTTTTAAATATATAACACCCCTTCCCCCTCCCCATAAAATACATTTGTATGCAGAGAATGTAAAACAGCTTTATGTATGTGTGTGTATATATAAAGATTTATACATATATTTTTATAAATACACATATCTATTGTAATCTAACAAGGAGAAGGCATGACTAAGAAAATTAATTTGGAGTCGAGACTTGGTGTAATAGTAGTACTCATTTAGGGTGTTCAACCCTCAATAGCCAGTCAATTCAGAGAAAAAAGCCTTCGAAATTCATGCTTAGCTTTTATACAATTAAGTTTCAATTGCCTCCCATGATTTTGTAGCTTGGTTGATATATTGTCTGCATACTATGCGCGAGGTCTGGGTTTGATTCATTGGTCAATTTTTTTTTTTTCATTTCATTTAATTATTTTTAAAATTAAATAAAATTATTTTGTATTTTATAAAGTAAAAAAATGTAATAAATTTATTACTTAAATGATTTATTATTTAACTATTTAAAATTATTAATAAAAATATTTAAAATAATTATTAATTAAAATATTTAAAATTATTATTAATAAAAATATTTAAAATAATTATTGATTAAAATTATTTAAAATAATTATTGATTAAAATTATTTAAAATAATTTCTAATTGAAATAATTAATAATTAAAATTAATTATTACTTAATATTAATAAATAAGAATTCTTATTAAAATTATTAAGTTATTATTGAAATGATTATTAATTTATTATTGAAATTATTATTAATTTATTTATTAAAATTATTAATTTATTATTATAAAATTATTAATTTATTATTAAAATTATTAATTTATTATAAAATTATTAATTTATTATTAAAATTATTAATTTATTATTGAAATTATTATTAATTTATTATTTAAATTATTATTAATTTATTATTTAAATTATTATTAATTTATTATTTAAATTATTATTAATTTATTATTTAAATTATTATTCATAGTATATTTTATTTCCCATTATAAAACTATTTGTAACTAATTTTTATGTATAATATCATTTAATATTTATTATATATTTTATTTATAAAATTTAATATAAATATTTATATAGTTACAGTATTATTTTTTTTACTTTATAAAATACAAAATAATTACATAAGCTATCATTTAATATTTAATAAACCTTTCATAAATAAGTTTATTTAATTTTAAAAATAATTAAATGAAATGAAAAAAAAATTGACCAATGAATGGAACACAGACCTCGCCCATAGTATGCAGACGATATATCAACCAAACTACAAAATCGTTGGAGGAAATTGAAATTTAATTGTATAAAAGCTAAGCATGAATTTTGAAGGCTTTTTTCTCCGAAATGACCAGCCATGTGACGGATTTACATTGAGGGTTGAACACCCTAAAGGAGTACTACTAATACACCAAGTCTCGACTTCAAATGAATTTCCTTAGTCGTGCCCTCTCCTTGTAAGAAAAAGTAATTTTCCTCAAAGATCAATAAAATTAATCAAGCATTTCTGAACATTATCTTTTCCAATATTATTTCCATTAGTAATATCTTACACTCATTTTAAAAAGTAACATTTATACTTAACTCTTAAAGCAATAATTTATGAAAGGTAAAAATCAAAAGGAAAACTTTTCTGCCACAAATTGCAATCAAATGCTGCATTTGAGGATATCATTCAGTGAGAAGTTCTTGAAATTCAACAGTTAATTCTTAACTGAGAGTGATCTTTGTACAATTATATGTAATAAATTACTTAAAAAAATAACTTGAATTCTGACTTGAGACTGCTTATATGTGAATTTATCCAAATGTCATATAACATCTGTTGATGATTGAATGAAAATCAAAATATTTTTGCGAATTGACAAATGAAGTCTCCATTTTCATAACAGCCTGAATATGACATATTAACCCACGACCCCTCGCGCGGGGTGTTTCTGTACACCCCAGCAACAAGAAAATCCTCCCAGGATTCTAAAAAGAATGCGCAGAACCACTATTTTTTTCTGTAGCTGCACATTTTAGGTCAATGAACCTTCAGGCCTGATGCAATCACTCTCACTCGGACGATTGGAATGTAACGACCTTCAAAAGTTTATCTGGGGTGCTGAGAACACCCTGCGTGCAATTGAGTTATATTTTCGTATTCGAAGCATCTAAAATAAAGTAACTTTTACTCTTTCTGTTTACATTCTTTTTTCAAATATATTAATAGACATGCATATTTTATTTAAAATTTCATTATTTGAAGTATAAAAAAAATATAATATAAAATAATTATAAAATATAATTTTTTAAAAAAAATTTCAAAACATTTTCCAGAAATTATGGCAAAAACACTTATGGGAAAGGGAGAAACAGCTACTTCATCATCTATTGGATACTGTATCAACATATTCTGAAGATGAACAAAGTGAATTCGATGACTGTGTTATTTCAGAACCAAGCTTGGAGTGATGAAACTTGAAATTGGGAACTTTTATAATATAGTCGGTGTTGATATCACTGATGAAATGTGCAACATATATGATGTATCGCGAATAAGTAACCTTTGGCCATTGCGAATATTTTATCATTTACTTAACACAGCAAGAATTAATGCTTCCATTGTCTATCATTCAGTTCTTCCTGAAGAGAAAATACGACGTCCAAGATTATTAGAGGAGATTAGAATGGATCTTGTGCAGCCACAGTGAGATATGAGATCCGAAATCCCAAACCTTAAACAAAACACTCAAAAGAAGCTTTACTGACACAGAAGATATTAAAAAGAGCATTAATCCACCAAAAAAAGGCACTGCACTGTTTGTTCATGGGTAAAAGATTAAAAACTAACTGTTTTTGTCTTCAAGGTCTGTGCTTAAATCATATGAATACAGTCTGCTCTGAATGTTTAGAAAATGATTAAAATATTATTTTTCTACTTTCTACTATCCTTATGATTAACTATATAGTATATTTATTACTAGTATATATGTTTTACTTGTGGTTTATGAAAAAATATTAAACTACATATTTTAAAATGAAAATTTTGTAGGTTTAGTTTAAATTAATGTTAGTCTCATTTGTATGCAATAAATTTAATAATTTTATTTGTATAACATAAAAAACATCTTGTACTTTATAAATATGTATCATAATTGACTTAAATTTGTTTCATATTTAAAAAAACATTAAAAGTTTGGGGTGTTCTGTACACTCCGCGAGCAACGACAGTAGCAAAAACAGATGCGAGTGACCGTGGGTTAACAGCTAATTACATAAAATAAAAGCAAGTACCAAATACATGATCTGACAGTGATACACCAGCTTTTAAACCCCAATATGTCCAAATTTTCCCAAAAATCTTACTTCAAAACCATTCTTTTCAATAAAGAAGTGGAAATAAAAATATGTTTCCTGTTTATAATGGTTTGTTTATTAAAGGTGAAAATGTAAATTTGAAACAGAAAAAAGAATTATGCAGTATGACTAATGTTTCAATAGGATACAAAAATGTGCATTTCAAGCTTTTTGCATAAACAATAAATATTTTGAATTTTTACAGGTTTTTATATTTTTCCCTCCTCCAACACAAACTAAAAACATGATACGTCATGCTATAAACAACATCATTTATTAGTGATCATTCTGGAGTCTCTGAGCAGCAAATGTTTTACCCTCATATTCCCTTCAAGATTATGGGGCAATAAATGACTCAGCTACAAATTTCCAAAGCTTCCTCCACCCAGCGATGGAACATTGTGTCAAACTTACATACAGCCATTTCAAAAATAATGAAGTAGTGAAGCAAGAAATTGTATCATCAGGAAGATTTTTTTTTTATTGAAATCCATAATATACTCGAATTTTCTAAAAAAATTGAGTTGTACATTTGAATTAAAAAGTATTGGATAACTTTTTAAATGATATACTTAGTAATAGGTGCATATATGATGTTAAAATATCCAAAATGTAAAATATGTTTACAATGTATTTGGTTTAGTTTATCAAAAGTAAAAATATAGTCAAATAAAATTCTGATATATTTGTTGTGTTTCATTACACAAACAGTAAATATTTTTTGTTTTAATTTTTTTTTCTCACTCCTAATACTCCAAAC
This sequence comes from Trichonephila clavipes, assembly GCA_019973935.1. Taxonomy (NCBI): domain Eukaryota; kingdom Metazoa; phylum Arthropoda; class Arachnida; order Araneae; family Nephilidae; genus Trichonephila; species Trichonephila clavipes. Next base: position 32,622 of record BMAU01019528.1, on the reverse strand, counting down.
TTTCTATTCAGAAAGAGAAGTAGAATAACTATTCAAAAATTGACAAAAAATAGCCAAATTTCTCCATTTTCCAAAATTTAAGGAAGTGCACATGCAGAAGATATTTTTTTATTGGAGAAATTTCTTTGCCTTTTTTTACTTAACTAGGCAAAAGACAACTTTTCTAGGGTATGTTGATCCGAAAAGAAAAAAAAACTTTTAGCCCACCTTAATTGTATATGTATCTTTATTCATCACACAGTTTCATGTTATGAAACACAAGATCTTTGAAAGTAATTTATAATTAATGAATAACCTCAATCATTTAACATAACTTTTTATGGAAACAAGACTCAATTTGAGATTCATTAGATATTTACCTACCATAAACTATAATTAGTTTCCAACAAAAACAATCTTATTTATAGAAATTTAAAAACATTTTACCTGGATATTAAAGGAAGCAACGGAATCATCAAGAAAATGGACTTGTACTGGAAGTCTCTTTCCCAAACTCCGACTCTCTGGAGAGGATGGTGTAGGATACATTCCACTAGGACTGCTGTGAGAGTGGGGAAGGGAAGCCCCACCTCCACCATGAGATGACATGTCAGAATGTATTTATAACTCCATTATACCTGCATCTAAAGCTGGAATACAATGAAATTTTACTAAACAACTAAATCAGAATAAACACAGATTAACATATTACAAAAATATAATTTTATCTTTTTGTTCATAAATTAAAATATTATATTACATTACAAATATATTGTTTTGAAATAGAAACTTTTTACTTCTAGAGGAAAATATAAATACTTTTAAAAATGAAGCTGTCTCATTAACTTCTCATTTTGACTATAATACTCAAACACAAATCAGAGAAAAGGTAAAAAAAAATATACTATTTAATAGAAGTTTCCTTTGGTCAGAAATTGCAAATCAAAATGTGAGCTAACATAAAAAAATGAAGTTAACAGTAAAATTGTAATATTTGATTCAGACTATTAACTAAAATGATACACAGTTCACAACTTAAAATAATGCTGTCCTTTAAATAGATAAATTTAGCATCAAAAATCCAGAATTTGATTTCTTTTTAAAATTATTTTACTATCTTTCAAGGTATTTCAATAGAATAAAAAAAAAATATGAACTGAATTATGAATATCAAAGAACAAATATTTTTAAAATGACTCATTTCAAATTTCTCTTTTCTTCAAATTACTATTTTATTTTTTTACAAAAAGAGAGAGACACCACATATAAATTTCATTAAGGACGTACTTCGTCAATTCTATTCAATTTATATAATAAATTCCATTCAATTTATACATTTTTTAAAAATGGAAATTTTCAGCTTTCCAGGAAATTTTTCTTGTACAGTAAAACCTGCTTTTGTGTGGTTCTTTTTTGTACAATTTTATTTTTGTGTGATCTTTTTTTATGCAATATATGAATTTCTACGGCTTTGGCATCACTGTAAGGATTTCTATCAATGGACACATATACACTTCAAGATGCTCTGTTCATTTTATACAAATAACTATCCCACAATGCACGTTCAATTTCTATCTCTCGACACACTAGTAGCACACGCTTGATTGAAGATGTACCTATCAACAGCAGTGACATCAATAATTTGATAAATTATGAAGATGGACAAGAAGTACTGGATTCTTTGAGAACGTATAAAATATATGCTGGGATCCAGCTTTCTAATAAATCTGAAAAGCATTTTCTTAAAATAGATACCAATTCCAAAAGGAGTTAGAAATTCCAAAAAGAGCTTCGAATATGCATAACTGGTCATCATGACACTTACAAGCAACTGATTAAACCGACCATCATTGCAGAAACTTATCACTTACTTTTAGGTGCCAAAAAATAAATCAATTGAAATTGTATTTTCAAGTGACGAAATCGATTTTGAATTAATTAGTCACAGAAAAACGCACACTTTGGATTACGAGTAGCAGTAAATCATGTATGTGCATTTTGAAAACTTTTCCATTCTTACAATGAGAAATTAAATGTTTATAAAATGTTTCCATGTGTGATTTAATTATTTCTTTTGTTTGGAAGCACATTACCATAAATTTCGTAAATAACTGATGCACTTTCCAAGTGCTACTTTTTTATATGCGCTCTCTCTCCACCGCATAAAAAAAAATTTTCTGTAATATATCAGCAAAGCTGTTTCTTATATGTAAGTATTCATGAAATTTTCGAATATTTTTTTTTGAGCGATTTCTTTTTATGCGGCCCCTAACTACAGTACAAAAACAGGTTTTAGTGTATTTTTCTTCAGATCAATCTTACACTTTTTTTCAGATCAAAAATAATTAATTATTAGTTATGCAAAAACATTAGTTTTCCAAATACATTCTGAGAATACACTGATATAAAAACACCAGAAAATAACTTCAAAATATTTTTTTTTTTATTCAAGGTAATCAATGACACATTTTTAAATTAGAAGAGAAAAAAAAGAATTAAAATTATTTTCAATTAATTTACTCCTTAATGAGAATGAAACCAATAAAAAAAATATATAGTAACTTATTACTAAATAAAATCAGCGACATACACAAAAGGTGCAGTTTGGGAATTCAAACCCCACCCGAAGACTAACGGATTTTTAGCTTTTAGCATAAAGACTGTGCCATTGCACTTTCCTCTATGTGTTTTTTAGAATATAATGCCCCATCCATAAAAGAAGTCCGTACACCACTGTAATAAGTATTATATAGATCAGAGCTTTTAAAATAAGGTTGTATGATTTAATTGGAGATTCAGTGAATTTCTTTAACACAAAAAGATTTCTATTTTTAAAAAATCCATATTCAACAGTCAAAAATTGAAGGCAAAAAAGTCATGAAATGCTACTAAAGCTTTGAACAAAGTCTGCATCGGGTAGTATCAAGTATTCATCTAAAATTTAATTCTTAAATGGTAAAGTAAATAAAGCACTTTCAGAATATTAGATAGAATGTTTGATTTAATATTTGATTAATGGTAAAATTATCCATGTATGGGTAGCCCAAAAATAATTACTTTCATTTATATAAACAATTTTATGATTAACAATTTAATGATTCCTGTTGTAACACATAGTTATGATCAAATGTTAATTTTAAAAGCAATATCATTTTTAAAGCTTTAATCTAAGCTTTTAAAGTATAATTGAAAACCTCGGAGTTTACATCAATTCTATAAGAACAATCGGTTTTAAAATATTCAATTATCTTACTAAAAGTTTAGGTATTTTTCTAAAAAGAAAAGCCACAATAAACTGAACAACACTTACAAAATAATACAAAGAACACTTTGATAAGGCTAATGCATATATATGTAGTATATACGGAAGCATGTATAGGAAAACTGAATTTAACTAAACATAGTTTTTTTATATATATAAAACTGTTACTATAAATACATTAATTTTGAGATCCTTTATTTCATTTCAAAATCAGATAAGTGTGGAAAGAACTGTAAATTGTACTTGCAAGACAATATTCAAAGTATATGTTATTTCAGACCTTAAACATATACACAACAACCAAATGCATACATATATACAACCAAATACATTAAAATTTTAACCATAGCTGAAGATTGTGTTGTATTATTTTTTACTGGGAAATAAAATATAAATAACTTTATTACTGAGAATAAAAGAATTTCTTTCAAATATTCAAGAAGAAAGCTTCCCTTGATAGACAAGTTGCCTTACAACCATCAGTTCTCTATTTCAAACTTGGATATACATTTCCACATTGCTACACATCTAACATTCAAAGTAAACACACACTTTTCACCAAAAAAAATCTTCAAATTAGTAAATTTAGGACAAACTGCTTTTCAATCAATTAAAATTGAAATTACATGCATGTGCGAGTAAGACTGTGAGAAATTTTTTACAAAATATTCTTCAAGAATACTTTTTAATAATAGAATGTTTCACAAAATAATAACATACATATTTTTTTAAAAAAATAGATCAATAAATTATAATTTAAATTATTTTTAAATAAATAACAATATAAATATTATTGTAAGGACAACAGAATATTTTAATAAACAAAAAAAATTATAAATTTACTTTTTAAGAAGTAATAGTAACAAAAACATGTAAATAATATATATATATATATATATATATATATATATATATATATATATATATATATATGTCAAATTGTAATTCATTGTACTTTTTTCTGTTTTATGACGGTATGTAGATATGTAAGAATTCTAAAACTAAAAACAACCCTTAAATACCTTACAAAATATCCATAAACTTTAAGTAAATGAAAATTTAGTATTTGAGTCATTGCATTGTATTAATGTAAGAGTTCAATCTCATCAAAATACACTGGATACTCTACATTTTAAATCTCAGTGGTCTTTATACTTTTTCAACTCACAGAACCCCTAGAGCTATAAAGTGTGTGTGTGTCTATGTGTGTGGAATGGGATTCCACACACACACTCAGAAAAATGTATCTTAAAATAATTTTTAAAGTAGATCAACATGTTACAGGTACTTTACGTAAAGGCAATTTTAAAAGTGTTGTATTCATTATTAAAAAATTTTAATCTAATTTACTCAATAATATTAATTTGTGATCTAAGTGTCACTTACCCTTGCAATTTGTTTAGTAACTGGGATACCGCTTGAATGTTTTCACGCAAACTGTCTCAAAGTGTAGGTCTTTTGGTCGCATTGCATATTCTGCATTTAATTTGTTTTTATATACTTTGTTTTTGTAGCCACTCATGTTGAGAAGTACTTTTCGCTTAGATAAATTGTTCTGAATGGCATTGAAAAGTTTATAGCTGTGTGAGAAATTCTGTGTAATTTTCATGAATTTGCAAACCTAAAATTTAGGTGCTGTTCTTGGCTTAAATTTAGATTTTAGCATTCAATCTATTGATATGTCAATAAATAGTTCTCCCTCCTTTATTATAGGTGGGTTTTTTCCCCCAAATGCAAAAAAAGTGCATTTCCCAAAAGAAAGCTATTTAGTTTTGCAATACATTGTACTAACATGTATAAAGTTATTTTGTGAAATTTGGGATAGTAAATAATAGAATATTTACACAATTTAGTAGGTAGTATATATAAAAAGATAAAACATTTTAATATTCTTTTATTATATTACAATAAAAGTTTAAAAAGTAATGCAAAATAAAGTTAGTATGTATAAATAAAATAATCTATTTTAATGAATGGGGAAGGGGGAGCTTTAAATACTTGTAACAATAGAAACTTCATAGAGAACATGAATCCATTTTGTGTATACATTTATAATTTTCTTTTAGATTTTTTTACTGCCACCTGTGAAATTACTGGGTAAGCCTCATGGAACACCAGGGTTGTGTGAAACACAGTTTGAAGACTAATGTTTTAAACCAATAAATTTCCCTTGCATTATTTTTGAAGCAAAATATTCAATCTCTAATGTCTCATATCAATGTATTCAGTAATTTTCAACAATCTACTTTTTTTAAAGAAACATTTTCAGAAAGATCACTTATCTCTCTCTTTAATAGTTATACTAAACATACTGAAAAACAACATTTTAAGCAATCACTTCCTACTATATTACAACTTATTGTACGATCCAGAATTATACTTTTTTATATTATATCTAAATAAAAATTAAATTCCTTCAAGCTAAGCATTTTAAAATCACAAATACATAATTCAAATATATATATTTGGGATATATGTGAAACTGTTTATTGCAGAGATATACCAATTCATATAACCTTAAAAAAATTCAATTATATTTCTTTGTCAACAGTTACCTAACTTAATTATGTTTTCAGCAAAATTGTCTGTTTCGGTATTTTCTTAAAATGTAAATAAATAATGCATTTACTCTTTTCTTAAATAACTAACATGTCTTCATAATTCATCATTCAAGTATTACGTACGTTGATTTTTAAAAAAATTATTAGATACTTTTAAGTCACTAAAATATTTAAATTGATATCCTTATGAAGACATAAGCAATTAAAGAAAAACAATTGAGCAACAAAATTTAGATACATAAATTAAAAACAGATAAAATCAAACAAAGTGCAAACTTACAATTAAAGAAGCAAAGAAATAGTCAATTAAAATCAATATTAAATAAAAAGGAAAAATAATTTTTATAAAAATGCATAAGATGCCTCAAAATATCAAAACAAGAGTTACATAGCATGAACACAGATGCTGACCGAGATACTGACATATCGACTCAAGGAATTTCTTAAGGTGCTGGTAAAAAAAAAGTGAAGTATGTGGGGAAACCATAAACATTATGGTGGGAGAGTTTTACCAATTCCCCTTTGAATTAGCAGAAGGCATATGTAAATTGTTTCATGGACACAAAATTGGGAAATCATATCATAATGAGTTATTTTGGTAGAGTAAATAAAATTTTGATTAAAATATTCAAGAGAAAGAAATAACTGGTTTCCAATAAATCAAATTAATTCTAATAAATTATCTATTCAAAGGTTCACATATGGTCTTTTAGACAAAAACAGAACAATAATGATAAACAATGCTAAATATTCTTACCATTTACATTCAGAATTACATTGCTTAAAACAATTTTTCTTTAAATCAAAAAACAAACAAATTTACTTAACAAAATTTTAAAACAATTTTTTGGGAAATCAAAGATCCAAACATTTTTCATGAAATACAATTCTGAAAGAAATCTTTCCCTAAATACACTGCATATAATATGAATCTTTTAATGTTATTTTTTCACTTTATTAGTAGATTAAAAATCTCATAAAAGTTCTTTAGTCAAGTACTATTTAACTGAAAGAGAATACTACATCCAATATAAATTATTTCTATATTTAATTTTCTTTTTAAGTCAAAAATTATTGTTCACTAACATTCTAATATATACTAAATATTTTTTAATGTATCTAAATATACACCTAAATAGTCTATTCAGAATTCTATTTTGAATATGAAGCACATTATAATGAATTGAGTACAAAAAAAAACCTTAAGGTTATAACAGCTGCTTTTTAAAAGTTTTTAACATTTGTTTATCTCAGTTTGAAAATTATAAGGTACCAAAAATTATATCAATTACCCTTTCATGCAAAATTCAAAAATATTTTTTAAATGGAATTGAAACAAATTAGATAGAAATTAATATTTATGATTTGTATAAAAAAGTTACTGTTTTAATCCAAATAAAAATATAATCAAACACACAAATTGGTATAAATTCCAAAGATCAAATGAAATAATTGTCAACTTAATCATTGAGCAAATATATATTTTCATTTTAAATACTTTTAAGCATAGTTCAAGATGCTGAAATAGAAGCTAAGTTACAAATAAGAAATATACTTTTCTATTCTTATCATCTTAAAGGAGGATGGACAGGGAGAGGAGACAATATATATATATATATATATATATATATATATATATATATATATATATATATATATATCCCCAAGATCATTTCAGTCTACAAAAACTAATGCTAAATGTTAGGCACAATGCATACAATATAATAAAAGTAAAACATTGTTTTTATTCATTGATAGAATGTGGGAAACTAGCTTAATGTTTTAAAATTTAACTTTAAAAGAAGTACCATATTTTAAATATTTATTCAAAATTCAAAAGAATTGTGGACAAAATGCATATTTTCTAACTTTTAGTCTATTTAAAGAACAAAGGCTTACAATTTACTTATATTTTTTACAGTAAAGAATTACACTGGTTAAATTTCTTCAAAATTTATTAATGATATTAACATAATCAAGACAACTTTAGCAGTAAAAGAATTTTAAATATAATTCATGAATAAAAATGATTCTCAATTTTTATACACAAGTACAACTATTCAAAAATTGTCTTGTAAGATAAGTAATTTACATATACCTTTTCTACATGTAGGAAACAAGTTTGAAGGCAAAATACCATTGAATGGGCCATTTGTAAATATCCAAGAGTCAATGTGTCAGTTACATTATACATAGAAAAAACTCCAAAAATTATATAGATATATAATCTAAAGCTAATTTTTAAAAAAGGTAAGATATCAAATAATATTAAAACAAAAGATCTGAATAATCATCAGATAATAAAAGAAAAGAAATGTATGCAATTAAGTACAAACAATAATCAAAATTTACTTTTGAAATATAACTTTTTGTATCACATTAGTGTGAAATGTAATTCAATTAACACTATCATTACATGCAAGTCAATTCTAACATTTTTGACAGCCATAAAAATACATAAAATTTATAGTTTTACAGAAAAAATGCTCATCAAAAGTATTAAAAACAACAAAAAAATTATAAGAAAAAAATTTATAGCCTTGATTACAAGAAAGTAGTTAATTTATAACTCATTGACTAATTGTTTCCAATTAACTAAATCATGACGACGAAAATATTGTAGAATAACATTATAATGTTTATGAATAGTCATTTGAAAATCAAAAATTTTTATAGTTGTTATATTTCACGGGAATATTGACGTTACATTTTACAAAATAATTTATAAGTCAAAAAATTCATAACAAGAGACAAATTGCTTACCAGATTTCAACTATCTCCTAACTTCGCTAATAACATTCTAATGTATGAAGATGTTAACTCATTCGAGCAAACATAAATGTTAAAACAGAATACATAGAAATTTGCTCCATTCAGAACAAATTAAATCAAAGAGCGAGACACCTCTACAAGCATACTTAATATTTTCAGACACACTAAATAGAAATTACTCGGATTCAAAACTACAAATTTCTTATAAAATTTGTCTGGATTATATGGAAAACATTTGACTAAATCTGATGCTCATTTACGAAACACACATAATTAGAACAACATTTAATCCCACAAAACAAACATGATACACCAGATTACACTTATAGTCAATGTTTTTATTTTTATTAGTATTTGCAAGGGGATATGTGCAAAAAATTCAACAGCTACTTTCTTCATTTCATTTCCATTTGCCGGCCGGCATTTAATAAAATAAAAATAAAAAGTTAATGTTAAAAATGATTTTTGTTTCATTAAATCTTTTTCCAATTAGTACACTTTTGTTTTATTCAGAGAATTTGAAAGTAGTGAGAGTTCAAAGAAAATGAACTACAAAATAGTTCTAATTGGGCCTATGTAGTTTTGGTTTCATTAAATTTGAATAGTACTTGTGTGTGTGTGTGTTCATTCAACCGTTGTGTTATTGATATGCATTGGAAGTAGAAAAAAATACTGATTACATACGATATTTATTTAATAGCTTCTGAGAGACTAGGTTGTTATAAGTCTGTGTGTGTTATCAGGTCATCCAAAAAGTAAGTCCTGCTTAGCAAAACAAAAAAAGAAACTCAATAATTTGCGACTATTTGTTATTAAAAAAATGAACTACAATGTCAGACTATTTTTCGACACATTATCTAGGCCTTATAGTAGCGAGACACGACTGTTTGGATGCCCTCGTCAAAGATGCCGCCTGTGATTGCAACAACTATGAAGTAACGGATCTGACCTCGTCATCATCCTCGAACTGCTTTCAAGAGAAAAAAAAATGGATTTTAGGTACTTGAACAATGAAAATACCTTACCACCGTATAGAGCAGGCCTTCTCTATACATGGACCTGAATGCAATAAGCCATTTGGAATCCTAATTTTTTTTGTAAATTAAAAAAATTACAAATACGAACATATATTACCAATGGATGCTTATTTAATGAAGGATTTTGTTTTTTATATATTTATTTCTTCTGAAAAATTACAATTTATTGTAATTAATTTTTTTCGATGCTTAATATAGCAAGTGCATTTAAGCGTTCTACAATCATGCTTAACTGAAGATAATTCTTTATTAATTTTAATTTGCTGAAATAGTATTCAGCACTTACTGTAGTAATTGGCAATGAAAAGAAAAATTTTATAACGCAACTAATGCTTTTAGAAATAACTCATTATAATTATCATTTAGTATGTATTGCAATATATCCATACAGTCTGACCCCAATTTAACGAACCTCTATTTAACGATTTCGCGATTTAACGAAATTTTCTCTTTTCCCGATTAAAATGAAGGCAAAAAACCTATATTTAACGAATAATATAAACCCCAAATTAACGAATTATTTCAGCTGGAAATTTTTTTATTATTTGTTTGTATTAGAAAAAAAATTGGATTTTTTTAAAGTGAAGTATTCTTTTTGTCCGGAGCAGAAAGACTTTTCTTGTAAGTAGAAAATTTCGACGGGAAAAGTTGAAAATTGTTATTAGCAAATGGGTCATGAGTGTAACCTATCGTGCGAGTCTTGAGTAGAACAGGAAAGTCCTTCCTTATTTCATCCTAATCCATAACGAAAGGGATGTTTTAACGATTATGATACATTTAATGATGGACTGTCTATATGTGCAACTGAAATTGAGAAAATTGTTAATTTGTCAGAGCCAATGAATAACGATTCTGATGCAGAAATTGATAATGAAACTCCAATCAAAACAGTTACATTTTTATTGTGTTACATTGTTTGTGAAAACTATTAAAACATACCTCTCTCTTTTGCCGCGGGATGTAAATGTGATAAAGTATTCTTCTCAGCATAGAGTCGAAAAAGTTGTCCTTCGAATTAGTAATCAAAAAGACAGTCAAATATCTATTAGCATTTTAAAATTTCCAATTAACTGGTGCGTACTAATTTGCTAATTGTAGTATTTTTAGCTGTTGAATAAAAAGTGTGTATTTCTAACTGTGGATAGTTTTTTTTTTTTTTTTTTTTTTTTTTTTTTGTAGTTACTTATCGAATTTTCAAAAAATAAGTGCACAAAAATTTGTATTATGTTTGAACCTCGATATAATGAATAACCCCGAATTAACGAACAAAATATTCGGTCCCGATTAATTCGTTAAATTGCGATCCGATTGTATATATCGTGTGCGTTATTTAAATCCCTTTCATTCAAAATCAATTTCCGTAGCAAACCAATTTTCTAGACGTTCGGATTATTAATAGGTTACTAATTATTAATTAAAAATGTGAATTTGAAAAATAATCCATTTGCTGGTACACTTATATTAATAAATCTATCTGCTATTTGTACAATTGCAGTATCAAGAACAATGTTAAGAAAACATCTATACAACCGGACTTTTTTTTATAACTTCGTCATCTGCTATTTCGGAATGTAATCTTTTTCTTTTTCGAATTCTTTTTTCAGGAAAATGTTCTGAAATATTTAAATTTACGTGCTTGCACTTTTGCTTCGTCTAAAAATGTGTTAAGTTTTGTTCTTAAATTTTGAATTTCAGTTTTAATGCTATTGACTTAATTAAAAGCAGTCAAGAACAATTGCTTTGTTTTAAATAGTTTATTGATAGTGTTCATTTTGGACAGTATTAAACATAAAACAAATGGCATTTCTTGTTTTGAATAAAATAGATTTTTAGCTTCGGATACCACTGTATTATCGTTACTTAAATCAAAAAAATCTTTCATGACATTACAAATTTGTTCAAACTGGGTATACTTTACTTTAAACGAATTGATTTTGGCTTCCCAACGTGTCACATGATGGATTAATTATAATGTTTAAATGTTTTTAAGAATTTCTCTCTCTTTTGTAGTTGCAAAAAATAAGCAATAAAAACGTTGCAATATCCCTCAAGATTTGTTTAATATATACTGTTGGAATCACGTGGTCAGGGTGGCCTGGTGATTATAATCACGATAGCGTAGCTCTAGTGTCACAAGTTCTAGTCCTGGTGCCACTGAAGACCTGCCGTGTAGAGGAGGCCGATGCCCGTTGAATCTATTGAGGCTCAACGTAATCCCGTTGATTTGGAAAATAAGGTGCTGTCTCAGGTTTCGTCCTCGTCAGTTGACAATGGTTCAAAATTGCGAGGTTCGTCGCCAAAAGCCCTCGAGTAGCTGAATGGTGCAACGCTAATATCCATTCACTCTCATCCCACGTTTATTTTCATGAAATCCATCATTTTTAAATTTTACAGTGATTTTCTGGACACAAGAGTGGCTTCTACCAACAAATTCAGCTATTTCACGATAAGATTTTCCTTTTTTAAATGATCTTAATAACAATTCTATTATATAAATACTATTTTCTCTGCAAGGAGCCCTTTTCCAATAAATGTTTGTGGCGTTATCTAACAAATTTAATCCCACAAAAATGATGGTTAAAAAGGTTTAAACTAACATTTCCGCAAAATTAGATTAAAGTAGCAGTCAAGTAGAAACTATTTAGTGGTAGCAGGGCCGGTTCTAGCAGTTTCGCCGCCCCGGGCAAAGAGGTAAAATGCCGCCCTTTTATAACAAAAATTAAAAGAGATAACTTAAACCCTTTCCACGCTTAGTGGTAAAATAAAACAAGAGCAAAAAAATTGTATCAATAATGTTGAAGTTTTGGTTAGCAAAAAATACTAATTTATTAATTTATGTTTTTGGCACTAAATTAAGATTAGGGTTTCACACAAAAAAGTCATTTCTAGTGTATAATTATAAAATACAGATATTAAAAAAATACTAAAACAAATTATAGAACCACTAAGTATTAAAACTTAATTACATATTAAAAATACACTTAAACCAAGAGTTAAACTTAAAAGTGTTTCTCTTTCACTTTTAATTCTGAGAATTTTTTTAATAATTTCTTTAACACTAATTTCTTCGGCCAATTCTTGTTCAATGGCTATTGTTGCCAAGCCGTTTAGCCGATCCTCGATAGTTGTGGAGCGTAAAATTTTTTTAATTAATTTTAATTTGGAGAAACTCCTTTCTCCCCTTTCCACACTTATTGGGAGAGTAAGCAATATCCTTAAGACTATACCGAGATTTGGAGCAAAATCCAGGTTCGATATGAATTTTAAAATCTCGATTGGACTTTCATTTTTATTTAGCAAAGCCTAAACCGCTACTATTTCGTCTGACAGGTCCAGCGCGTTTATATCCGATGAATTCCCATTAGTTAACACTGTTTCTAGATTTTTACAATACTTTAGTTCATCGTTTTGAGGAGTATCTTTTAAATCACAAATATTGTATAAAAATTTGAAATAGTTGCTGTGGGTACTGATCAAATCAAACCTGGACTCAAGTGCATTGATAGCTTTATCTCTCTCTCTCTCTCTATATATATATATAATGTGAAAAAATAAAACTCTGCCTTATATTTCAAAGTAGGATCTTCTATCGGATCTTCTCTTGCCTCATGGTTGCAATTAACATTCCTTCTTCGAACTCTATGATGTGGCTGGGTGAGCTCAAAATTAGCCGGTATGTCAATTTCGTCAGGGAATTCTCGAGCATCGCAAAGCATTTCCTTTAAGGCTGTGTCAAATCTAAGATCCTTGAAAAAATCTTTACGATTTTTCAAGAACTCCATAGCAGATGGTAAATCATTGTCTTCTGTCTGCAAGAGCTTACTTATAGGATTGTTACAATTTAAGATTTTGTACCAAATTACAATGCAGCATAAGAACTTAAATTGTTTAACACAACATAATAGTCCAAAAGCCTCAACTCTTATAGAGTTGTCAATCTTCGAATTATTACAAACAGCAAGTAAAGCATCATATAGCCCTCCTACTTGATACCTTAATGGTTTTAATGCATCTATTCGGCTTTCTCAACGATTTTGTTTGAAATCATTTATCTATTTTATAAATTGTGTTCATATTTTTATTTCTGTAATGCACATCTTGCTTCCACTTTAATTAAATAGTTTTATACTAGGAACACACACAACAAAAAAATAGTACTTATATTCTTCCACAGTAATTATTATTCTATATAATAATAAAACTTTAATTAAATCCTTTTCCTGTTGTTTTTTATAAGGAACTTCTGTCATAATTTTGACATTCTTATTGTTGCTTTTTCTAAAGATTTTAAATATTGCTATAGATTGGAACCTATTATTACTAGAATTTTTTCTTAAATATACATACTAATGCTTTTAAACCTTTTCACAACCAGGAAAAATACATTTTAAAGGATTTTTGAGAAATATAATAGTAAATTGAAATAGTAAATAAAAACTATTGCACTCTGAAAACATCGACTTTTTAATTTTTAGAGCACCAGTGTTCTACGAGACACTGATTAAGAGCCTCTCGTTTATGTCTTGGATGAGTGTTTTTGTTCTGAAGTACTTTATAATATTTGTATTCATTGCAATTAAACGATTGAGAATTAAAGCCTTTATGTATTAATCACAAATAAAATATAGTTTAATAAGATTGAAACTTAATTTTAAAAATGCTTTGGAAGTAATTTAGGCTTCAAGTCATTGTTGTCTGCTTATTAGGGCTGCTAATTCTATATTATTTTGATATCACTATATATTCAAATTAATTATCTATTTAATAATCGTCTTTCAAAATTTAAAATTCACGCCTGAAATTTTGCAATTTATTTATCTAAAGGATGTTTTTGAATTGAATTTGTATTTTTTTTTTGGTTTAAAATCTTAAAGTCTTTTAAATGTTTTCTTAAAATTCTTCCATATTAAACTGCAGATAATTTATTAACTCAATTTTTAAATTTTTCGAACTATGCATTTTGATGAGTAGCATACAGGACTGTTTTACAATATTTTAAAGGTGTTTTATACATTTTTTATACATTTTTTATAATTATACACATAATATATATAATTAAGAGAGAGAGAGAGTGTACACATAATATATATATATATATATATATATATATATATATATATATATATATAAGTATACACATAACATATATAATTAAGCATACACATAATTAATTATACACATAATATATATAATTAATTATACACATAATTAATTATTAGACTGCATTAAATATTCTTTCAAATTGTCCGTGTAAAACAGAGGTTCCCAAACTTTTTTGTCTCATAGACCCCTTGCCATGTTTTTCGGTATGGGGTAGACCCCTGCTTAATTAATATTGAATTTTTGCAAATTTATCAACTTAAATGTCTTTTTGATAGCTAGTACTACTACTATAGTACTTTAAAAGAATTAAATTTATAACTGATCAAGTATAGAGTTAAAAGTTTAAAAAGCATATGTTGATTAATTAAATTAAAAGTTAATTAATATATAAAATAACTATTAAATAAAACAACCAAGCAACATACAATTGATTTTAATGGGAGGGTTGAATCTGGCACTTTTCTACATTTAGTATCAATCTTGTCAGGTTTAACCTTAAATATCCTCTGTTAGTATCCAGTTTCTTTTTTTTCTTTTTTTTGTTTTCGAGATAGGTAACTACCTGAAACTTCTTCTTACTAGGAAAAATAATTAAAAACTTCCTTATGATATTCCATAATTCTGACAAAATAACAGATTTGCTTTTTAAAGCCAAAATTGTAGGAATCCGTTTCTAAACTTTAAAATCTTCATTGGTGCATATCACGATCAGTTCACGTTGTCATGTGACATTTTTTTCCCAATGTGACCATGTAAATTCATTGCCTACTGGGGTATTACCATAGTCAAAGCATTCTCAAAATTGGTTTCAAAATCTCAATAAAAGGCAGTTAAATATGTTGAATGTAGGTTAAAACGTGCTGACAGATTGTCTGGGTTAATTTGAGAAAATTCCGGACCTCTTGTATTATACTTCTTTAGTTTAACTCTGGAAAGAAACTCTGAGATGGTTCGTGTTTTTAAAAAATTTATGCTGTCACCTTGTACGGGCGAATTAACGTCATTAAATTTAGTAAATACATCTGCTAAATAAGTAAAATTTGGTCTCCAATTGATTAAATTTTCTTTGAAAATTGAATCTCGATCTAGTTTAATGAGAGCCAGTATCACTTAGATCCCCACTTACACTTCATTGACCCCAAATTATTTTTTTTCTGACGTGGACCCCCCTTGCAGGTCGTCATAGACCACTTTGGGAATCACTGGTGCAAAAGATCTTAATAAGGTTGTGAAGGTCCCCTTGGACCTCACTTTGAGAACGAGAATAAGTAGGAGTCAGATAAGAGCCAGTAGCCATTTTTATAAATATCTTTATTTGGTTATCTTATCCAAATAGAATCAAAGACTTATTAACAAATATATCTAACTAGTATTATGAGGTTTTTAAAGGGAATGTCCTTTAAATTAACTTAAATATTTAATGATCCAATTAATTAACAATTAGAATATCGATCACGCAGAGATTACCACGATAAGAGATCCCAGATTTATGTTTAATAATGTTCCTATTGAACATTTAACTTTAATCTCACTCCTAATATAAACGTTTAATGAGACTTCAAATATAAATCAATATTTACCACACAATCTCAACTCTTCTTGAGAGTAAATTATCCACCAAGAAATCTTCAATTATGAATTTCTAATTTCACTATTATACCTTTCTGCTTCAATCTCTCTCTCCTACTGCTCTAACTTTACTATTCCGTTTGACTTAAATACTTTATCTAATCTGCATATAACAAGGAATCCTGTCCTCTTTTTGGAGCTGATTGGAAATAGGTAGGGAATTAAATTTCCCTAAAAAAGACGACTCAGAAGGTTAGTGATAAAGTTCCGTATAGATTTGTCACAAGGTATCTTGTAAATTCCTCCCTAAGATCGATCCTGATAATAACAGGCGGAAAACTAGAGGTTAGACTACTGAAATTAACAGTAATTTTGTGAGCTCCTTGATGAGGGGGGTGCCAGCTCCTCGTCACTTGACTATGGTCCAAAATTATGAGGTCCGTCACCAAAAGCCCTCGAGTAGCTGAACAGTGCGACGTTAATATTCACTCGCGAGCGAGCTCCTTGACAAAATGGTTTTTTTTATTTCAATTTCGTTTTTTAAACAGCTTTTTAAAGCAACTAATTGTTCATATATGTATATTGAATATTTATCATATTCAGTAGCTATATATATAGTATTGTGGCCTATTGTTATTATTATTTAGTTTGAAAAGTATAAGTGTTTATGCGGTTCTAAGAAATTCGAAAGATTCAGATTGATGTGGTTGAATGAGGGTTGAGTTTGAAAGTGGGTATACGTGGTATTGCTGAACTTCATAAATTTTTATTTATTTTACGATATCTGTTTTTCCAATTGTTCATTACACCTCTACGGCAGGAAGAGGGTTTGAGAAATTTTCTTTTCTTTTATCTGGACTTTGGTAAGTTTACGAATTTCTTTTTTCATATTTATTTTTTCTAACAGGGACTCAAGCTGAGTCACTCCTCATTCCGGGTTATAGACTCAAATGATTCAAGCTACTTAACATTAGAAAATATGACGGAACCTGCAGACTATAAATATTATAGAAACGTCCAAACTGCCCAAGAACTAATTTTGCGAACTGGCAATAAAAGATTTAATGATATTACAATTTTACTTGAACATACAGAAAAAGCAGGTAGCATCCCTAAATCGAACCCGCATCTACTACATGCCGAACTAAGAAACAAAATTCCTAGGCAGGACAATATAACGCATATTTATTTCACTAGAAGTGGAAAAATAAAAATCAGCACCTCGGATCCTGTATGCGCTGTTCAAATAATAGCTATCGACCAAATCTTAAACACTCCAGTAAATACCAACATAATATGGGAAGGATTCACTTCACGATTTCTGCTTTTTGATATTCCAACTAATGTACACCTGGCAGACGGGGCAATAGAATTTAAAAACTCAAATGATCTTGACAGTGTTGAATTTAGAAGATTCGTCAAACCCAACAGTCATCATGAGACATCAACAGTTTTAATTACAATTCTTGGTATAAATACACCAGAATGCGTAAAGCTATGGTTCTTTAATCATAGAATACAATTATTCATAGATAAACACCGGCAATTCAGTAAATGCTTTAGTTACCCTCATTTATCCCGCTTCTGTTCTAGCCCTATAAGATGCATTAACTGTGGAGAATCCCATGCTGAACAGTGTATAAATTCCTCAAATTGCATAAATTGTAAAGGAGATCATCCAGCAAATTCTCCCAATTGTCTAAATTTTATCAAAGAAAATAAGATACTGGAATTCAAAAATGTAACCATCACCTAACTTTGGGAGAGGCACGACGTAAATTCAAAGAAACACACTCTGCAAATTATTCTACAGTATTAAAAACAGCAGCCCCAGTGCCCAACATGCAAGAATTCGAAAAAAAACTAGAAAATATTGTAGCAAATTTTCAAACAGCTTTAGAAAAGCACAAACTACAGCCATCATGAACTCTGTCCAAACTATGCTAGAATCTTTTAAACACTTGGTTAATATCATAGAAATAAGCAAACAACCATCCACACCCAACAGGGGAAAAAAGGCAAATTTACCGCAACAAAAGTTTGATACAGCTGTTCCAAGTTTATCTCACGATAAGGACAATTCATATAATAACATCGATATATTGGATAACTTTGAATATCAAAATTGAAGTTTTAATCGCGATTTTTCCCCCTTTAAAATAGATATAACTTATCTATAATTAATTATATTTCATTTTCTCAAGCGGAGGAAAAAAACCTTTTTTTTATATCTATTCATTTTTCTTTTAAATCTTATGCGTTTTCTGCAATGGAATTGTAGAAGTATAAAAAACAAGCTAATTTGGTTAAATATTCCTCCCTATTCACAATCAGACATCTGGATTTTTCAAGAAACTTTTTTTAAAACCTAAAGATCATTTTCAAATCCCAGGAAAAATAATTTTCAGAAAAGACAGAATTGACAGACCAGGAGGAGGACTGCTGATAGCAGTTCCAGATAACATATCTGCCAGACAAATTTCCTTTCATAATACGCAGCTATCAGAATACGAAATTTTAATATTACAAATCGTAATTAATAATACTTCTTTTCATCTTATAAATTTATATGCGTCTCGAGGACTCAATATCACATTACTTAATTCCTTTCTTGAATCCTTATCGGATCCTGTATTCATCTTTGGTGATTTTAATTTACATCATCCTATGTGGGGCTCCAATCATACTTCTCCATAAAGCGAAATTTTTGTGGAATGGCTAACGAACTCATATTTTATTCTTCTAAATACTGGTGTTCCTACCCATAGAAGCAATGTTGGCTCCGGTGCTCTTCTGGATTTTACCCTTTGCTCTTCAAATCTCATTGGATACAGTAATGCTTTTGTGTTTCAGACAGTTCCTACAATAGTGACCATTGCCCAGTTATTACAGATTTTAATTTTCATAACCCGATTAAACGTACCATCAATAAAATAGATTGGCGCTCAGAAACAGAACAAGTAAAATTAACAGCCTTTGGGATAAATGATCCCAATCTCTCTGACAATATTACTAAAATAATTTCAAATAATACTCAAAAAATAAAAATCTCTAATAAAACCTTCCCTCCTTGTTGAAATACCATATGCCACAACCTGTATAAACTAAAAAAATGCTTCCGGAAGAAAGCCATTCGAGAAAACTCTCCAAAATTGTGGACCCGATATAAACAATATTCAAGCCGGCTCCGATTCAATATTAAAAAGGCAAAAAAGCGTACCGGGATACAATCTGTAATAGCATTTCTAACCCGAGAATCTTTTATAGCATTCTCAAAAAACTTTCAATGGAAAACAATCCTGAGTAAACACTGAATTTTCTTCAAATACATAATAGAATCTTATATAATCCACAGATTCAAGCAAAACTCTTTGCAGAGAATTTTGCATCCAATAATATTAATCATGAACCACTTTCTTTGGATTATTTTGCCCAAGATAATAGTTTAATTAACAATCACTTTCTTATATCTGAATTGAATAGAGCAATAAAATCTGCTAAGAACACTACTCCAGGTGCAGACCAGATCCCGGCTCAATTTCTGAAACTATTGAACCATAGTGAACGTTCGATAATTTTAAAATTCTTTCAACAAATATTTGATAACTCAATTGTCCCAAAAGCATGGAAGCATGCTATAATTCTTCCAATTCCCAAACCATGCAAGGACAAGACAAAAATCTCCTCTTATAGACCAATAGCGTTAACTTCGGTTTTCTCCAAAACTTTTGAAAGAATTTTAGCCAATCAAATTGCCCGTCTTCTAATAACAGAACAAAAACTTCATCAACAACATTATGGATTTCTCTTTTTAAAGATAACAGAACAGTGTGTGTGTGTAACATATATAATATACAAAGCAGTAACAGACGCAAAGTTGGATAAGAAATATTTTGTGGGGATTAGCTTAGATATAAAAAGTGCTTATGATTCAGTATATATAGATGGTCTCATCTACAAATGTTTACAGATTGGCATTACAGGGAAAATAGCGCTTTGGATACATGAATTTTTATCGTATAGATCGCTGCAAATTCGATGGAGAAGATGTCTCTCATCAGAAAAAACAATCCTCAAAGGTCTCCCCCAAGGCAGTGTATTGTCTCCGATTTTATACACCATTTATAAGTATAACTTTTTTGAAACATTAGAAACTGGAGTCGAATGTTCAATTTATGCAGACGATATATTTATCTATTGCTCACACCAATCACTACTGTTCATCATAAATTACAAAATACTTTAGAAAGAATCAACCAATGGTGTAATAACAGGTTAATACCTGTTAGTCTATAATGGGATAATAGCCTTTGTCGCTCCATATCCCACACAAAAATATTTACTGTAACTGTAAGATTTCGAAAACATTGCTTATATCAAGGAAACAGAAATTTTTGTCAGGTTTGAGATATCAACACATCTATCAACACATCAATTACACACATTGACTTTGAAAAACGATTCCAGATCTGAAATTCTCTCATCTTCTGATAGATCATTAAAAAAGTTTTTTCTTTTTCATTTCTGAAAGTATGGTATTAAACCTCAAATATTTGCAAGATCTACGGACCAGCGTCGATTTAAGCTCATTTCGGGTCCTGGGCGTAGAAGATATACAGGCTCCCTTGGCACTGAAGGATCGAAATTTATAACTAGAAAATATGTTTGTCCTGTTTATCCGGGCCCCTGGGCGTCCGCTCCAAGCACCCAATGGATAAACCGACACTACTCCGGACTCATTAGCAAACAGCTGAATGAATTTTGATTTCTTATTAGTGCCAGTCTGCTCAGAAGACTATTCAACAGAATACCAGCTTTTCGTAAGTAACTTTATTTCATGCTGTAGGGTTATAAAGGGTGTATTTTTAGAGGTATATAACTTTAAATTGCAATAAAACAACGATATATTATTCGATTGACATGAATTTTTTTTTATTCGAAAGATAATCTTGTGGCATTACATTTTAAATATGATTTCTGGCATATGACTGCCACGGCTGGCTCGGATGTAGTCCAATCTGGACGTCCAATTTTCGATGACGTCATAAGCGAATTTTGTTTAGCTGGTGGAATCATTGGTCCGTACTTCTTCAAAAACGATGAAGGCCACAACGTTACAGTCAATGGTGATCGGTATAGAGCCATGATTACTAACTTTTTCATTCCTGAATTGAACAATCATGATGTCCAGGAGCTGCGGTTCCAACAAGACGGCGCAACATGTCACACAGCTCGTGCCACAATCGATTTATTGAAAGACACGTTTGGTGACCGCCTAATTTCACGTTTTGGACCTGTGAATTGGCCTCCAATATCTTGTGATTTAACACCGCTAGACTATTTACTGTGGGGCTGTGTAAAGTCATTGGTTTATGCGGATAAGCCACAAACGCTTGACCATTTGGAAGACAACATTCGCCGTGTTATTACCGATATACGGCCGCAAATGTTGGAAAAAGTCATCGAAAATTGGACGTCCAAATTGGACTACGTCCGAGCCAGCCGTGGCAGTCATATGCCAGAAATCATATTTAAAATGTAATGCCACAAGATTATCTTTCGAATAAAAAAATTCATGTCAATCGAATAATACATCGTTGTTTTATTGCAGTTTAAAATTCTATACCTCTAAAAAAACACCCTATAGAAATAGGGTCTATGATTTCATATAACCAAGAAAAAAATTGCCACAAGCATTTTATAAAATTGCACCTCTCTAATATGGTAATTATATCTTTATATTCGTCACGTTTACCGTTTTTATATAATTGAAATTAAATTAAGTTTATTAAATGCTTTCACATTATTATAGGGTAATTTTTTCGAATTGCGAATAAGGTGTCATTTCATAGTGACCATCAATTTTGTACCAATCTAACAAAAAAATTTCTAAAATGTTGATCAAATGTGGATTAAAGCTTAAAATTATCACATGACATGAATATTTGTTTAATTTGAGTTTTTTTTAAATTATAAATGAACATGCAAACCCCAAAAAGTTATAAAAATGAAAATGTTCATCTTGTTTAAAAAAAGTTAAACCGTGTAATATATTTCTAAAGGCAGTTCAGCTTCTTAAAACGTTATTACAAGACCAGAATATTTATTGGATTTCAACATAGCAGTATAACGTAGATATTTACACTGGTGTGCAAAAATTAACGACGAGACGGTTTTTTCAATATAACTTTGTACAGAAGCTTTCCAAATCAACACATTTAATACCGTAAGATCCTCAATACGTAAGGACATGTGTAATATGTAAGCAACACTTACTAAAAGAGAAATCAGAGGGATAAAAAGAAGCTTGATTGAAAAAGTAGCATGGAGCGCAATGCGACTGAAGGCCGAAACATCCCTGTGATGGGTGTCCAGCAAGAAACATCCGGTCTTTAGTAAGGGATATGATCTCCCCTGACTGCTAGGCAGGTTTCACAGCGTCTGCCCATGCTGAGAATGAGGGTGTCAATGAGTTGTTGAGGCATTTCTGCCCATTCGTCTTGCAGCGCCAATCGAAGCTCCTGAATCGTTACTGGTGGTAAGGTACGAGCTGCCAAGCGTCTGCCTAGAAAATCCCATACATGCTCGATGGTATTGAGATCCGGAGATCGTGCCGGCCAATCCATACGTTCAATATCCTCACTCTCTAAGAGCTGTTCGGCAGGACTGCAGACCCATAGCGCCTCTAAAAAGACGCACATATGGAAGAAGAATCTCGTTACAATAACGGGTCCCGTTGACTGAACCTGTGTCGAAGATGTGAAGGTCTGTACGACTACCAAGCATGATGCCTCCCCAAACGAGAACACCGCGACCTCCATACCTGTCCCTTTCAATGATGTTCGAGGGATGATTGCGGCTTCCCCCCTCTCCAGATGAGTATGCGATGAGAATCGCTACTCAAACTGAATCTGCTCTCATCTGTAAAGAATACTCGTCTCCATTCATTGTCTCTTCAATTCCGGTGTTCCCGGCACCACAGAGAACGCCGTCTCTGATGGGCAGGCGTTAAAGGTACACACCGTACAGGGCGTCGTGCAAACAGACCACCACCGTGCAGTCTTCTGGCCACGGTAAAACGCGATATCGGTCGTCCAGTCACCTGTGTCGTGTGTCTAGCGATTTCTCCCGCTGTCTGCCGCCTGTTTCTTTGGCCTGTAAGACAATGTACCGGTCATCTGTGGGTGTGGTTCCTCGAGGACGACCACTACTGAACCCCCGGATAGCTGTTCCTGTAGTTTGAAATTGTCTCCAAAGTCGTGAAACGATGCTGTGAGCAATTCCGAACTCTGCAGCCACACTTGTCACACTGCGGCCTTTCTCCAACTTCCCAATGATTCGACCTCGGGTAAAAGCATCCAGATGTCGTCTAACAGATTGATTATTCGCCATTTCTCGCTGAGGCAGCAACTCAGTGTGATTTTAACTGCTATACGGCGTGCAATCTCTTTGCCAGAAATACTGATCTTACACCGACAACATGCTTTATAACAGCGTTAGGTTGGTTTTCGGAGTGCATAGTCCCGTCGGACTCTAATCTCCTATCCTGGAATATAGATGACTGTACAAAATTTACCATTGCCCTTTTAGAAAAGTATTTAGTTAAAAGTAAAATTTAATATAATAAGAATTAGGATATATAAAAATTTAATGTGAAAAACCTTTAATAGAAAAGTTATATGAAGCTTTTAAGTGCTGAAAAATCATTTTTCGAAGCGTCCATTAAGTGGGTGGAGTTACGGTGGCCAATCGGGTTGCAGCAAGAACCGAGATCAGAAAGTGCGGGAAAAAATATCTGGAGGTGGGAATATGGGTTGTGGGATGAAAGAGAGCAATTTTATTGGCCGAGCTAGGAGTTCGGGTAATGGGGTATGGGTGAGTTCTGATAGTTCCTTTGGAGCCATTTTGAATTTTGGCTCGGGCTCGACACCGACCACAAAAACTGGGTGAGGTCGATAGCTCTGATTTTAACCACAAATGGTGTGGTTATTCTAGAAATGTCTATAACGGATTATGAGCAGACTTTGAGTTATGTATAACTTGACTGGCAAAAGGCGTGGACTGTATACTTTAAAAATGTTTGTTTATTGAGGACGGTAGGTACGTCCGCTCCGAGGATGCATTACAAGCATACTGACGAAATGTAAACAAGGAGGACTACTAGCGCCCTCTGCACATGCGGGTCGTAACAGGGTATAAGGACTTTGCAAGAATTTACAGCCAATCAGAGCAAACTGCGATTCGACAGAGTTGGATCGCAGCGTAATTTCGAAAAAATGGAAAATGAAGAAAAATGAAAGAGGGTAAAAATAGTTAAAAATTAATTAAAATCAGGATCGACCAAGATGTCTCTTGGTCTACGGATGAAGGGATAAGTTGGATAGGTAGAGATCGCTTGGATAGATGGGTTTTCATGCCCATCAATATTACTGAAGAAATTTATTGCCAGTTTTCTAATAGTTTGTCTGATGGTCGGAATTTTTAGAGCTGATCGAATGTCAGCGTTCCTCATGTACCAGTGTGCATCGAGGATTTGACGTAGAATTACGTTTTGGGAGATTTCAATGAGATTGATGTTGGATCTTGCTGCATGTGCCCAGATTGGTGCTGCATAAGTTAAAAGGGGTTTTAAAATCAGAGTGTAGATAAGCATTTTATTATGTCTATTCAATTTAGACTTTTTACAGATTAGGGAATAAAGTTGACGCGAAGCATTTTTAAATTTATTTCTAACATATGTAATGTGTTGTCTGAACGTGAGATTTTTATCAATTATAACACCGAGGTATTTGGTGTGCTGAGACCAGGGAATTTTTTGGTTTTGGAGCGTGATTTCAGGGGGTGGTCGTCTTTGAGTGAAGAATACTGCTTCTGTTTTCGTGGTATTCAGTGCTATTTTCCACACGGAGAACCAAATCTAAAGGTGAGCAAGGTGTTCATTTATGTTTAACATGCTTTATACTACTCAGACACTCCCCCATTACGTCTACCTGCATATCTGCGCATGTGCTACCGTACATCACCTTACTTAATATACCTGATTGGTCTTTCTGTCCGCTCTGCCTCTTCGTTCAGCTGATATGCTAATTTTTCGACTTCGTCCTTAATTTTTGCACACCAGTGTATATTGAAAATAGCGATTTCTACTATCACACAGTATTAACAAATCCGTTACATACAAGTAATGGTGAATAATTTAATATTATTTCAAATATAATTAATTTATTTCTATGTGTTGAGGCAATATGTATGCGTTCCTAATTTTATTTTAATTATTTACTGAAACATGTATAAATTTAAGATTCATGATAAATGTATGCAATTTTTTAACTACGTACTTAATAATTTCACAACACATGACTCTCAAAAGAACTTGGAACGTGACTCCTTTTTTAACATACAAATATATAATACAAATATATAACGTATAAACCGTGTAAAAATAAATTCGGATGTAAGATGAACTATATTATACAGTATAAGGGAAAAATAAGTCAGACTTGTTGACGGTAGGGAAAAAATGCAATTTTTGGGACTTTCTTTGCAATGTTTTCTTTGTTTTTCTTAAATAAACATTTAAATGCGCCACTGCGGTAGATGATCTCCTATTTTCAGCAGTTCACCGCGCAAAGAATCAATAGAATTATTGTTGGGTTGTTGTTACTTATGTCATGATATCAACAGTAACATCAGATGAGGTCCCGCGAAATTCACCGAGACAAAGGATTACATGTACGCTTGTCGTTTGCCGTGGCTTTGAGCACCATACAGGTGACAGTGTCATTTGTCTCGATTCCACTGCAATTTTGAGCTGGAAGACTCGGGGGTCAGGTGCCTCCCACCTCTCTTACCCTTCTGCCTACCTAACGAGAGGACTTGCAGCTCGACGGCTTTTTAGAGTACCCCCCATGCCGCGAAGGCACTATACATTTATAAATATCCATGGCTTCTCCGGGATTTGAACCCAGGTCCAACGGTATAGCTGTCAGCGTCACTAACCACTATACCGGATGAGCGGCTATCAATAGAATTAACAGAATGAAATGAAATAAACTTTAACACTTTTGTGACGTCTGCTCATTAAAAGAACTTTCCCTATCTATACTTGTCAAGATTGACGTATGGGGGATCAAGTTGTCCAGATGGGACATTGTATCTCCAAAAAAGAGGGATGGTTATTCTTTCCTTATGCAATGGCGTCATGGAGAATATTAGGGCCCCTGAAAAATCAGGTTTTGGGCCCCAAACCGGATCTTACAAAGGGTTACGCACTTGATGTCAATTATGCTTTGGGCTCCCTAGAATCCTGCCCCACCCCACGATATGGGGGTTGCGGGGGTGTACATTACGCCACCGTCCTTATGCCTAGAGCATAACATATGAACTGATCCGGAAAATAGCTTTGATGCCGCCACATATTTTTTTCACGAACATATAGACATAGGTTAGTCATAACGTTCCATAGAAAGTAATCTTTCTGAAATAGCCTCCTTTGTGTAGGGTTCCGCTCGCACATCTGGGCCTCAAACAACTTGAATGGAGAGTGGTGTCGGCCGGTCGAGACAAAGACACACCCTCAGTGTAATGCTGACAAGACACGCTATATACTCGATAATGAACACGAGGCCGTTTCGTAGTGGGGATAATACGTATTGGCCTATTGTCCCCACGCACCAATGGAGTAGGACTACAGTGAGGAGAGTCGTGTGCAGATCTGGTGCACGCGCCAATGACAGGTGATTGGGGGCGTGAAAGTGACCCGCCCAGGTAGGTTAAATGGACGGCTCTGAAGTTGACAGGGCTCTCTATCACTTGCCTTTTCGAAATAACTTCACTCTGAAGTTTTGTGCTCTTCGAAGACTCTCGGTTTTGTTTGAGGGGGCAGCTGCGCTCAAGGACCTAGGGTGATGAACTTTGCCTAATGGTGATACCAGCTTTTAAAAGTTTCTAATTGTGGGAACTGAGATGTAGAATTCACATGGAAAAAATTTAACCATTTGAAGCCGACACAGACGATTTTATAAACGTAAGAGTGAACTCTATTAATAAGACTATTGATAATATATTCCGTCTCTTTGCTAACGCGGTAGCCCCGCCTCTGCTTTCAACACTTAAGTTAACTAATGATGGGAATTATGATATGAACGAAGCCGCAAGAGAGAGATTCAGTTTTTATATATTCCCAATCTATTACAAGGTCTTCAATTCGGAAACTAGGAAAACACAATTAAATTAGAATAAAAGAGAAATTTCCTATGGAAGAAGAAGCAATTGAAACCAGGGGAAAAGGATCATGAACTTAAGGGGAAAAAATTCAAATGATAGAGCACATTATGGGAATCAATTAATTAATCGAAACGAGTGCACAGATGAATAAAAGATAAGTACCCCAAAGTGAAAAATAATGATTCATGTTAAGAAGGATATGTACTAAACTATGTCCTTCAGTAAAGATTGGATCCATCAAAAACTGAGTTAAGGATTTTTAAACAAGCTGATCAGAAAAACAAATTAAGGATTTAAAAAACATGTTTAACAAAGATTCAATTAAGATGTAAATTAAATTAATTTATTATCCTATTAGAGATAATAAATCAAAATTTAAAAAATAATTAAGAGGAAACAAATTTTTCTTTCTTTCTCTACTTTTTCTAAAGAATTCTCTAAATTAGAAATATACATGGTCTAAAGTGGATAAAAAAAAAAGGAATAGAAGAGATACAAGCAATTGATTATATGTATTTATATTTCAAACCCTATTATATTTTTAATTTCTCGTTTATCCTTCAATGTCTGGTTGTCTTGAGACTTCAATTTTTTTCAGTTTTGTTTGTTGAGTGTTCACTCTCCTTGATAGAAAATTTCAACTAATATATATATATATAGTATAATAAAATAAAAGTGAAGAATAACTAGAATCCACAGTGCTAAAGAAGTAAGAAATTGGAATTCAGCAAACACAGCAAATGTGTGTATATATATATATATAATCCAAAACATAAAATCCAATACATAAATATATATACACACATATAAAACGAAAATAAAAAAATATACAGATAGTTATAAACCTAAGATAACTATAAATAGGAAGAAAAAGGCACAGTAGTACAAAGACAAACTCCTGGCCTTAGGAACCAGGATTGCAGGTTTAAACATGTTTTGGGGCTAGCCAACCTTCACCTGTAGTCTGTCATACTACGTACCAAGAGGAAAGGAAAAAGAATTGCATATGTGAGGAATTAAAATATTAAAAAAATCATTAAACTAATAAAAATATGAACAAAAAATATATAACCTACTATTATTCGCAGTGTAGATTTAATACAACGCTAACATAGATAATAGCTATCCGTAGCTCAGAGTGCAACAACTAGTTATGTGTTTCCCGCCAAATGCAAGGGAATGAAACAGATCCGCATAAAATTAATTACTATAGGATATTAAGAAGTTTATATATATATATATATATATATATATATATATATATATATATGTACTTTTAAAAATCATAAAAATGTATTCATATAAATATTAGTGTAAAATATAAATGATACGCAAAAAATATATAAATATTATTAAAAAAATTATTAAGCATGTGGCGCCATCTATTTAATAATTTGTAGAATTATTTAGAAATTGTAGAATTATTTAAAAATTGTAGATTATTTAAAAAAACTTTACAAAGACATAATGACAGTAATACAAATTGTATCAATATATATATATATATATATATATATATATATATATAATGTAAGGATAATTAATTTATATCTAAAACAAAATCTACTATTACATTGGAGAGCTGTGGTAGTCTAGTGGTCAAGGTATCAGATCATGGCTAGCATGTCATGAGTTCGAGCCCAGTACCACTAAAGACCCACCGTCTAGTGGAGCGATGCACGTTAAATCTGTCGACAGCTCAAACATCCTCCTGTGGTGTGGTATTTGGAGAGGGGTTCAGCTCACACACAGGTGTCGTCCTCGTTAATTGACTATGGTTCGTAAAATTACGAGGTTCGTCGCCCATAGCCCTCGATGTAGCTAAACATTGCGACGTTAATATTCACCTATTACATTGGGTGAAATTATGCCTTTGGGTTGTGACAAGTCTTACTCTGTGATTCTTAGTATCCGTGCTTGGAAAAATTAGTTTTATCTTTCATTCAATACTTTAAAAGGATTATTTGTTTATTGTTTGATAGGCTATTGGTGAAGGACCTCATAATTTTAAAAAGCACAATCAAATGACGAGAATCTCACTTGAGCAGTCTCGAGAGTGTTTTGAGATGTAGCGAATGTTATAACCATAGAAAAAACCAATTGATTTCGTCAGGGACGAATAACCAATAGTGACTGCCTCAGATTGATTTGGAGGGGGGCAGAACAGGGCGTAAACTGAGATAGAGAGCTGGTGAAGAACCAGTTTAGAGACGAGAATTGTAAGAGTATAAAAGGCGAGGTATGTAAAAAATGGAAGGCCGTGACGTTGAAATTAAAAAGTTTATTTATCTCATAGCCTGAATCTGTTTCGCCCAGTACGTTACAGGGGGTTCAACTCCTCTCCTCATAGAGCCACAAAATTTTTATTTTTTATCATAAAGATTACGCCTCGGCGCTATCATCTACATATTTCTTAAAAAACACCCCCCACCATAAAAGAAGTGAAACATCCCCCTACTTCTATACACCTTGCCTTCAGATGTTACTCTCGGCACTTGTCCGTGGCTCAAAAATTATGACGACCATTGCCAATAGCCCTCGTGTTGCTTCAGAGTGTGACGTAAATTAAAATTAAATCCATTTACTCCTTGCCAACGAAAGGACTTGATAAATTTGTGACTTTAAATTCTCTTAATATTGTGTGAATAACCAAGTGCTATCTAACAATTCTGGCATTCCAATGCTTTTAATGAATAGGTACGTACTTCTTATACAAAACTTATATCACATACTTCTTATATCGTCTTATATATATTCAGCTGTAAAAAAAGATAAAGTATAATTATTTATAAGTTGTGTGAGTAATTATAATAATTCTTAATCAGCAAAGAAAACTTATATTCTTTTTTTTTATAAAAATTGAAAATTTCAGGGCATATTTTTTTAAAAAGCATAACAGGTACTGTTTGAATTCACAGCAATGAAATTTTATGCATTTTTTTGAGCTAAATCAAATGTCTTCAAGATAATAATTATCCAACAGTGACAAAGCACTTGTTTTCAAAAATAATATCTGGAAAAGGATAACTAAATATTATTCTTAAAACAAGTGCCTTGTCACTATTATACAATAATTATCCTGAACCAGAATGTATTCATGTATTCACAGAATGCTCTAGAAGGAATACTGTTGTAGGTGCAAGTGCATACTGTAAATTTGTTTTCATAGTATGCCCCATTGGGCCTACAGTTTTCAAACTCTTATGCAGAAGTACATGCGATCTTCTTTAGCTGTGTTTAATTTGAAATCTAAAATTCAGTCCTTTGTAAAAAAAAAAAGCCGTCATTCTTGTTTATTCTAGAAAGGCCATAGAGACAATAGCTTTTCAGCAGTTCTCTGAGACTCATCTTATCTCTTAAAGACCCGAAATAATTTATATCTTTAAATATTACATTCTTCTTGTTATTAATACTATGCTGAGACCCCAAGACATTGGAAAAATAATTAAAAAACGTTTTTGCTTTCCCCTTTCCGGGAAGGTGGAGTGTTCAACACGAACGTGCAGGCTGGGTCTTAAAGGGTTATTCCAAAAAATGAAATAAAAATATCAGGGAACTAAATATGAGCTGTAAAAAGTCATACTTTTTTAGTTGATACCATCCCATGTAGATATTGAAAGTAATGAAAAGCAGATTTATTAACAAAGAGTACAGAGTTATTTGTTGAACGGGATTCATTCCTTTAGATTCCTTAAGAAAAAGTAAACGAAAAACATTTTGTTGGCCCCAAAAATACGAAAAAATTTACTTGATCTCTTTTTTAAGACAATGGAAGAAAAGGAGAGAACGTAGGGCACAAGCTTTTGGAGAATAATAAATGCTTTAACTACACACTCATTGTAAAACGCATCCTGGCAGCTTGTAAAACTCAAGGATGAAAGACGAGCTTAAAGATTCATTCCTAAACTTCAATATCGACATTTTTTCTGAAAACTTGGAACCTACAGCGAAGTGCAAAATGAAAGAATTTACCAGGATGTGTCCTTGATATTGAAACACGCCACGTATGTTGTTTTCCCTACAATAAAACACTGCTTGTGGAAAATTGAGTTTTACGGAGAAAGTTTGCTTTCAAGGATAAACTTGAAAAGTAAGAACGTATAAACACTAAAAGATGTGCTCAGAGCTACCGGATTAGTGACTTTATTGCCTTTGGTGACAAATTATATTGCCAAGAAACCTTTGAGTAGACTCTGGAATTGACCCTTCAGAAATTTTCACAGAAGCTTTATTAGGGACATTTGAAACAACCGCTAAGTTAGTCGAGTTCAGAATCTGCTCGTGCGTTGTCTGCGATAAGACAAAAACTTTGTGTCTGAGTTCTTGTTAGTGGAATTGTTCTAGAGAGCCATTTCTGGAGTGTCTTAAAAGTTTGTTTTATAACGAGTGCAACTATAGTAAATAATCTGTTATAATATTTATTTGTATATATACGTTGAATTGTCTTCGTTTAGTCATTTGTTCATCCTCGTCCATTAATAAAAAAATCTATTATTCCAATAATTAAAGTCGTCGACTGCTTTTACACCGACGCAAATTTGCAACGATATCAAAAGACGCTACCAACTAGGATGGATGTTAATATGTTTATTGACTATTGTTGGATGCTCAAAACGAGAAAAGAGAAAGAGAGTTCGGAAAAAAAAGCATTAAAGAGAAGAAAAGATTTCACCAGAAAAACAGTGAACATAAAATTGTGAGTATGCATCGAAAAAAAATGTTTGATTTTAGTAACGAGAAATAACGTATTTAGTTCATTATAATAAAAATAGTAATTTTTACAAACTTCACACTTATTTTGCAAAAAAAAAGCTGTTTATATTATCGAAAGGAAGAATGAGAGAGTGTCATTTCTTGTGATCCAAGTACTTTAAAACATAATTAGGACTAAACTTAGTTTAAAGCTACATGGATTCATGTAAAAGGCGGCATTTTTAATTTACGGTAGAGTTCGATGCATGTTAATTAGATCTCATAAAAAAGTCCTATCAAAGCTATATAAATGTTCTAAAAATAAGTAATAAAAAAGAAAGGGTACTTCAATTAGAGAAAACTGGATATTTAGTGTGGTCTGAACCAAGAATTACTTTGACAATTTTACAGCAATACGTAA